>CM075671.1:260772209-262109209 GCA_037962975.1 Clitoria ternatea
AAATGTTATTCAGAGCGTCAATAATGGCTTTGGAGCCTTCGCTCAGTTTATTCTCGTCCACGGAGTACATGAAACTCGCCATCAAAAATTACTGGTGCGTCTAGCCAATGTGGATAAAAAATTGACCCTCTTCATCTTTCTAGAAGGGGTTCTTATTCCCCTTGGAAAAAACTTTAAAAAATAAGTGTTTGAACGAAGCGCCCGCTGCCTTCATAAACTCCACATATGCTTCGTAGTTGATGATGTCACTTTGACATCAAATGTTGACGAAACCTATATCGCCTCCAGGGTTCCTATGATGGAGTATGAGAGCATATCGGAAGAAGATGGTGACGCTTGGGGTGAAACCTAAATGCTTGGCAAGCACTTCTAGGGAGAGGACCAGATTCTATCTGTTTGAGTGAAGGTTGATAGGGGTGATGTCCAAAAACCTGATAACATCTCAAATTTATTAAGTGGAAGACAGAGTCCTACTTTGGTTAAAAGAATTTCATGAAGGAAGAAATAACGTTCCTGGGGTATTTTGCAAACTCAGTTGTTGTATAGCGAAGCATTTATCGCAAAGGAATCCTTATACTTGTTGGAGCACCAGAAATGGTCATCCTCCAGCTCTATCCCGTCTCCACCCTCAACATAGCGGCTGGGAATGTTGAGGATTTCTCTTTGGACCCAACATACAGGCATTCCAGTCGATCCCGTCAGCAAGCATGTTTGTGTCTTCGAGGTTGGTTCTCACGATGGAAGATCCAGCATCCATAATAATTGTGTATTTCAAAAAAGGAAAATTTGAATAGAAATTGGTGTCGTCAGCAAAGTAATGCACTACACTAGAATCAATATCATGTGCAAGTGAAAATGTTAGAAGAAGGTATCGAGGTGTAGTTGGGTCAAAAGAAGCAGAGGATGATTATGCGGAGGGGACTGAGCCATCAAGATTTGTTTGTCTTTGGTTTAAAGAGTTGACGCCCCATGAGTTTGTCCTAACCCACTTACTTATATATACTTATGCGACCCGTAGCCTAGGCCAAGGTCCCACAGACGGCCACGATGGTGGCTTGGAAAGGATTTCCACATGATCATCCATCGCGTGGCCGTCCTCAGAGGTTTGATGTGACATATTGAATGTAAAAGCAAACAAGCAACAAAAAAAGCTAGGATTAAAGAAGGCTACCTTGAAAAAAAACTCTTGTTGGTTTTCTAGTGCGGCCAGGACTTTGATTGAGATGGAAGCAAAAAGATAGTGGAACAACAAGATCTCTAGAAAATTGATAGTAAATGTGAGGAAGCAGCTGACACCAGCCTCCTTTTATAGAGCCCATCGACACAATAGGCCGAAGGCCAACTATCACAGCCCATGGATGCGAGAGGAGACGAAGCGACACGACCCATGAGACAGGCATCGTTTTAACTTTGAAACGGCATAACCGTTCTGACAAGACGGGATGTCAGGAGACACACCATTAAGGGGATGCCACATGTGGCTAATTTAATTAATCTAACAGTGAAATCATTAAAAGTGATTAAACTCGCTTAATCCGAGTTTAATTACTAATTAATTACGAATTTTAAAATTCAAAATAAGGAATAAAAGGTATGAAATTAAATAAACAAAATTCTCTAATTAAGAATACCGGTTAATGATAAACATATTGGTTGGACAACATAAATAAATAAATAAAATTAAGGGAAGAAAAAGTAATATCAGAAGTAGCTTTTTGTCGCAACAATGTTACGACAACAAGCAATGAGCAAATGATCCAGTATCAATACCGGCCCCAAGACAACAACAACACAAGTGGGGGTCGGATTGGTTCAAAAAGGGTAAGCAAGACCTAAAAACTATAAGGTAACTGGTATGTTTACTGAGAAAACCCCAGTCAATAAAGCCTACTGCAAGTTAGAGTTCCAGAGGCAAGTAGGCAACTTGCCTAAAAAGATGACCTGGGCCCTGTCAATTGTCAAATCATAAGTTATACCTCAATGGGGCTATAAATATAACCCATCATAAATAAATAAGAGAGACTAAGTCATTTTATTACTTTTAAAACTCTGTCATTTAATTATTCCATTATACTGTTACTAACTTAAGCATCAGAGTTTCCTTGCAGGTACAACCACCACCTGTTCCAGGATCCCGCGAACTGTAATTCCAAGGCACAAAGCTCCCACTAAGTTTATGTTTGATAATATCAGTCTCTCACTGAGCCGGTGTAAAATTCGAGTGATTGAGAGAGGTTAAATTCAAGACACATGTCAATTCCCCATAATGTTGCCTCACTTTAATATGACTCCACTATCATACTATATTGCTATGACTTATAATAAAAACCCTAGACATGTAATATAGTTACAAAATAACCCTATTATGTAAATAGTTTTAAAATTACATTATTGGTGTAAAAAAGCCTAGACTTAATGGTTTTAAACTTCCCTTTCAAATATTAATACAATAAGTATATATTATATAGTTAATTTTAAAAGTTATGAGAGATAAAAAAATATAATTTATCCTTTTACTACTTTTAATTACAAATAATTTATTATGTTGCGAATATTCCATTTTGTAATTTATATATTATATTTGTATGAAAAACCTACGACAATACTTATAAATTGAACTAGTTATTTATATTTTAAATTCAATAAACTTCTAACTCAAATAACACACAATATTTTTTTTAAGAATAATACCATTACATACTTGTTTGTTTCCCTATTATATTGCCTCCAACCTTCATAATGGCTTCCAGTAAACCTACTAAGCGTCTGATTAGTTGTCCATCCATTCTCCGTCGCGTTCTGTTTCCACCACCAACCTCTGTTAGTAGAGATGGCGTTCTGTTCGGCTACCACCACTGCTTTGTTCCGTTCACTAAACCTCCATCCTAGCTCTGTTCCGCGTCCCATTTCTCCGTCTGTGTGAAGGGGACTCTCCCTTCCCTTCACTGAACGTAGTTTCACGAAAAGACCAGCGTACCCTTCATTTTTGGTTGAAAACTTTGTCACCTACCCCAAAGGTTGAAGCTTGAAGCTGATCGGTGAGAGGTGGGGGTTCCATATCTCTTTCCACACTTCATTTTTCTGGTTTTCTGTTTTTATTTTGTTTGGTTTTCTATTTGGTGCTTGTATTGAGCATAGGTGGATCTGTTTTGGGGCTTGGTTTTCCGGTGTGGTTGGCTGTGTGCAGTGGTGTAATGGTGTGGACAAAGTGTAGGTTTACGGGTGGTGGTGTGGTAGAGGCCGTGTGGGGTTTGGGGGTGGTGGCCGTCGAGGGTGTGGGTTTACGAGTGGTGGTGTGGTGATGTGGAGACCGTGTGGAGTTTGGGGGTGGTGGTGGCTGTTAGGGGGAGGTCACATTTGGGGTTCTAGATAGTGGTGATAGATGTTGAGTGATGGTGGTGATGGTGCATAGGTATGCATTTGGGGTTATGGTGTATGATAATTTTTTTTTGAAAAATTTAAAAAATTGGATTTAAGTTAGTTATGTAGTATTTTATGTAATTATGTTATTGTGTAATTTATTTATGTGTTGATTAATTAGGTAATATAATTATGCATTTATTTTTTGTTGTAATTTATAATTTATGTGTTGATTAATTAGGTAATTTATAATTATGTATTTAATGTAATTAATAATTTTGTACATTATTTAAAGTAGTTTATAATTACGTATTTAATGTAATTAATAAGATTACAATCATATTATTCTGATCAAACATAATTCCGTACATTATTTTATCAAGGATTTTATAACTGAAATTGTAAATAAATTACTAACTACTAACAATTCTAACTTTTGCAATCCCAGGAATAACGTTACAGCATAATCCAGTAGATTTTACAGTTGGAGATTTGAAATGCACCTGCGGGTTTTGCTCAGCAAATCTGATATAATATATATTTATATTATTTATATATATACATATTAAATATTATTTGCTAATTTGTTAAAAAATATATTCTAATTATATATTGAACTGGTCTAAACCGGGGTCTATGATCCGGTATGGGAACCAACCACAAAAGTTGGTGATTTGGATATTAGTATACCGGTACAGTGGGTATCCGATATTATAATCCGACCTCTCAGTGGGAGAGACCGGTCTTGTTGTCCTGGAGATCCTTCACACTAGAGCTTCCCGTTGATAGGGGCGAAAGGTTGTGTCACCTGTGAGGATTATATGACGCTCAAGTTAGTAGAGTAGATGATAACTCAAGGAATACTTAAGCGATGTAATAGTATAGTAGTAAGAACAACGTAACCTTGCATGTGTTGGAGAATATGCTATTTATAGTTGATCGTGGAAAATGAATCATTGGGTGTAAGTTGGCCCAGAGGCTCTATGCCGTGTGCAGCGTATCAATCAGAGTAGTTCGATGCTCAGTGTACGACAGAGGGTAGGTCAATGATCAGTGGACGATTCTGACACAGGAACGGGGATAATCCACCTTTTCCATATATCACGTCTGTAATTGTACTTTGTACCTTTCAGTGAATGATATAGACATATTCTGCTGTGAAGGGTATCTATCTTGATAAGTGATGACTCCACTTATCTTATCGTGGCACTATGGCAAACAGTTATACATGAAGGAAGAATGAGAACGGATCAAGTATCCAGTGTCTCAGGTGCAACCTCGGATGACCGGTGAAGGAAAGACTCCTAACATGGTGTCTTTACAGTACGGATATTGGCCTGTGATACCGGTTGACCTTCCAGAATAGCCAAGATGACGTCTTAGCATAAGGGCTGGTATCCAGACCGGATCATTTATCCCCTAGCTTGTGTGAGGGACTGTTAAGTTGCTCATATAAGCTATGTTGTTTGCAAGAGGTCTGGATGCTGGCACGGATGTAAAAGTTCTTGTTAAAATACGTATAAGTTCCGTGCTGAAATTCTGCCTGGTGGGCCGTTCTACGGGTGAAGTAACTGTTCTTATGACATTCCTACAACGGGTTTGGACAAAGATTTGTAAGAAAGGGAATCCCAAGAGTTTTTGGAAATCGTAACTCTTGGTGCTCGAGTGGTTGTTGGAGCGCATTTAATGCTTCTGAATGATTAGGCAATAAATTCCTTTTAAAACGTGAGTCATCATTGTTCCAAAAATGTAACCGTCGTTAGGGCTATCTTGGGCTTGGACTTTGGATATTGGGGCCCATTTCACTCGAAACTTTTCATGAAGCGTCGCCATTTCGCGCCTTTGACTATGAAACGACGGGGTCGTTTAAATTTGAAAAGCTACGTTTTGGGGCGTGTGACATAATCCCTGGTCGATCGTTGCAGTCTTTCATTACCTATAAAAGGGTGACTTAGCGAGTTTTAAAATTCACTTTTGCCTTCAAGCTTAGTGAAACTCTGCAAAAATTCTGAAGACCCTGTTGTTGTCGTTTTTGCAAATTTCTCATCGCCTTTAACTCCTTTCTTAGGTAACCTCCTTCATCCCTAAACTCACATTTCTTTAAGTTTCTTTGCGCCACAACCATGCGCCCTAGGAAAAACAACGCTAGTACCTTGAATAGGGGGAAACAGAGTTCTCGTGCCCCCTCAGGCCACCATAGTGGGAGGATTCCTGTGAATATTCCTATGGCTGGGTCTCGTCGCTCAGAGAGGGTTGGAACATCCTCTTCACGGTTACCAGTCGTTCGGTACCGCCCTGAGGATTCCTTCAGCTCAAGGGCTATCAGTCGCTCTCACAGTGGACCGAGTGCAGAAGGGTACCTCTCTGACGATGTTGCCTTTTATCACAGTACCGAAGCATTTCAGCATGCATTAGATAAAATGGAGATTCCAGGGTCTGGAAAAACGTTGATCCTCCGCACTGCTGAGGGGTGTGTCAACGTGGTTGCACACCGGCTAAACTGGGAGAGATTGAACAGGGAGCACCCATATTGCTGGGTTAAGGAAGAATTTAAAGAAATAGCCTTACGTCATGCCAAGGAAGATGGGGGCCCAGTGGAGCCATGCTTCCAAGTCTACTCTGAGGAAAAATACAAGGGCTGTTTCCTCATTCTCGCACCCCGGCCAATGGAAAGAGTATGCCATCTGGTCCTAGATGAGAGGTCGGTGTATATGTACGACTTCCTCTTTCAGAATCTGGGGGTGCGTTTCCCCTTAACGGAGTTCCAAATAGCCGTCCTCTGCTTCCTGGACTGTGCCCCCATGCAACTGCATCCAAATGGTTGGGGTCTGGTGCGTGCTATGGAAGTTCTTGGGAAGCACTTAAACTTTAAAGCCACTGTGGCAAAACTCTTTTACTATTATCAAGTGGTCTGTCGTGCGAATAAGAAGGGCGGCCTCGGGTTCATTATGCTCTGAGGTGACTTGAGGATAATAAACTTCAAGTCTTTTACCGAATATGCGAAGATTGACGGTCATTCATTCAAGCAGTACTACACGCGGATTCAGGTGAAGAGTAATAAGCCGGTCTTCTGGCTTAACAAAGAAGGGATTTCAAAGTTCCTCACTAGTTGGACGCACGAGCATTCCCTACTAATAAGCCGTGCTTATTATACCAAAGAGGGCGAACTCTCTCCTCACTCCGTAGAGGTGCTGAGCGCCATGAGGTCCTGCTCAGTGGCCCTTAAGGGGTTTTCCTGCAAGTGCCTCCTTGGGAACGCCGATGTCAGGGATGAATATCTTAGTAAATATCTGTTCTCTTGCTTTTATGTCCGTTTTATATTATATTTCCCATTTCGACCTCTATACTAATGTCTGCCTTTCTTCTTTTTGCAGAACAAATCGAAGCAGTTTCCGCCGATATGCTTTCCCTGAAGTCTATGTTGGCGGATAATGACTTTTCTTCAGATGAGAATAACATTCAAGCCAAGAGGAATTCCTTCAAGGCTGAAGCTCCACTAATTCCATTAACTTCCGCTGTGGGAGATGAAGTGCCCCTCCTCGAGGAAAAGAGCGGTGAGGAGCAGGCTCAGGAGCAAGGGTAAGATCAAGAACAACTCGCCCCTGAAAAGAGGAGGAGAAGGGTGCTGGTGAAAGCTAGGGACAAGAAAAAGCCTTCCGCTGAAGGGTCCCCTAAGAAGCGGCAGAGGACCTTAGAGGAGATCGGTATAAAGAAGGACAAGGGGAAGAAACCGGTCGAATCTTCTCTCACTCTTCCATCCAACACTGATTCAGGGGCGAGGTCGGAAGATGAAGTTCCCTACACCTACTCTCCTCCAAAGGAGTCTTTCCTTACTCCCTTCCTCTGGTACCAAGGCTCCATGCCACCAACACTCCCCAAAACAAGATACTGCCTCTGGCCCTCACTTGAAGCTGCTGAGGTGAGAAGTCTTGCAAGGCCGGTCGCTGGCAGCTAGATGAGCTCTCGGGCCTGCTGGATTCCCTGGGTGACACAGTGGATTATATGGAGCAAGTTGAAAAACTCGAAACCAACATCACTATGAAGGAGGCCTGGGCGGCTAAAGAAAGAGAAGCTACAAGGAGAGTTGAAACAGAACTGAAGAAAGCTAAGGAGTTGGAGCAGAAACAAGTTGCTCAAATAAGTCATTTTCACATGGCGAACAAGTCTTTGGAGCGACAAGTTTCTGAGCTTCAACAGTAAAACAAGTCAATTCCCCTCCTGCAAGAAAAGCTCCAGCTTGAGAAAAAGAAATCTGCCAAGCTGAGTGAAGACCTTGCAGCAGCAGAGGCCGGCCACAACAAAAGCGGGGGAGAATGGGTGGCCAGGGAGAAGAAGTTGCTGGCCCAAATCGAAGAACTGAAGAAGGGGAGTGCATCCGCTGGCTCAATGGAAGAGGAGAACACCAAGCTTCAGAAAAAGCTGGCTGTTTCCAAGGCTAAGGCGACCAAGGCTCTGGAAATATACAAAAATATGGCCTTTGAGTCTTTTGGCCTAGCTCTTCGCCAAGTCTTTTATCGCAACCCCAACGTGAAACTCGATTTATATGGGCTCCATCCGTTCTATGAGTTTCATGGAGGGAAACTAGTTGCGGTAAAGAGTGACGGTTCACACGAGGATCCTCCCAGTTCCCTTTATGAATTGCCTCCTCTCCCTGAAGGTCAAAGCATGGAGCCTTCACCAGCCACTCCGGGTCCTGAAAGTGCTGCTCAAGAAAATGTTTCAAAAGATGCGGAGCCCGGAGGTGAAGGAGTCCAAGAGCAGAGGAATGAAGGGGGAGAAGGGAAAGTACCCACAGCAGAGCATCAAATGCCTGCCTCTTGATTTTGCATTTTTCTTTCACTTTTGTGTACTGGGATCAGCTCCAGCTTTATTTCAACTTGTATAAAATTTTTTTATGAATGAATGAACTTTTCTTCAATCCTCTGTCTTTTGATATTTACAAAACATTTACTGTTATAACATAATTTGGGCATGTATGTTATGCTTTTGCCTTCGCAGCATTCGCTAAACCGTTCTGTATAATTAGTCTGAGGTCAGATTGCAAAAAACAGATGATAGAATTAGAGAGTCAGACGTACAAATACTGTCCCCAAGTATGAGCGTGTTGGGAGATAAATATCCGTTGTAGGATGATGCCCTTAACTTCTTTAGGGATGATGGATTTAATCCACTTCTGATAATAGATGAAGCTATTGATTCATTCTTAGAGTGATACGTTTCAGATAGGAATATCGAACTGTAAGAAAATGCCTCAACCATAAGGATGATGATTGGGCCCTCAATCACAAGAGTGGTGATTGGAATTGTCCACGCCAGGAGTTACATCGTCAATTCACAGAATAGGTGATTGAGATCATCCATCCTGGGGAAATTACCTTAATCATAAGGATGATGATTGAATTTTCATCGACGTTCGGCCAAACCTACTTGTCGTACTTGGAGTTCGGTTTATGCCTACAGTCCAAGCCTTCGAATGGGGTTCGGTACAACCTTGAAAAAGGTTTGATCTTACAACCCATTTCTTGAGGTTCGGTTTAATCCTATAACTCAAGTCTTCACTAGCGATCGGCCAAACCTACTAACCGTACTCAGAGTTTGGTTCAATCTTACAATCCGAGCCTTCGAATGGGGTTCGGTCCAACCTTGAAAAAGGTCTGATCCTACAACCCATTTTACCACTCGAGGAGTTACATCACCAATCATAGAATAGGTGATTGAGATCATCCGTCCTGAGGGTCTTCATATACGGTGGCATAAAGCTATAAATCATAACATAGAAAAAGAGTGAAGATAGTAAGTGCATGAATTGCATTCTCATTAAATTGAATAAGGATTACAAAGATAGCGTAGTTGGGGTCATGCCTCGTTAAAACCTTCTTGAGAAAAACCCATTGGGAAAAAGCTCAAGTAAGGAAAAAGAGTACATGCCGTCTTACCAATTAGCTGTAATAAATACGCAAATTTTAAGTGTTCCACTTGTTGCGGATCGATGTGTCATCGAGCTCTTCTAAGCGGTATGATCCTTTACCAATCACCTCGGATACTCTGTATGGGCCTTCCCACGTCGGTGCTAACTTTCCTTGGTGTGCAAACTTGTTTCCTACACTTACCTTCCTTGGTGTGTATGTTTTACCCTCCTTTTCAAATACCGGGTACTGAGGGCTCAAAGTGCATCAAGTTCGAAAGTGGACTGAGACCAAATATCAAAAAGGCATTCCGACACCAAGAAATCAGGAGTTTTCCGATTCTTGTCAACAAGTGCCGGATATATGAGGAAGATGATAAAGCTTCCACTGGAGCAAGTAGCTGATCGGGTAGTTCTTCAAAACTATCACCGATTAATTTTAAGAAGCATGGGAAGTCTGTTACAGGTGAATCCTCTAAATTCCGAGGCCGGATGAATTCTGGTGGCCGACCAATAAGTTTTCTGAGGAATGTTAAATGTCACAAGTGTGGTGGTAATCATTTTTTGAGTGACTGTAAACGAAACAAAATTATTTGTTTCGAGTGCAATGAGGAAGGACATATTCATCCAAATTGTCCTCATATACAACCGACCGAGCCTACTGTTAGCATGAACTGAGAAGGTTTTCAAAGACGAAGTCAAGGAGTAGGAAATAGAGGAGTCGGAAGAGGAAATAGTGCACGAAGTAATTTAATGATTGGAAGAGACGACCAGGAAAGGAATCTTAATCCACAAGTTATTGGCCGAGTGTTTAACATTCACACGGAAGAAGCCGAACAAGCTGGTGATATAGTACAAAGAGAGTGATCGGAAATTTTTAAATCCGGGTGCCATACGACTTTTTATTTCTGAAAAGTATGTTATACTCTGTTATATTTTGTAAATACTTGTTGTTATGAAAAATGAGAGTTGTATATATTTTTACCAATGAGTTTTATGTGCAATTCCTGCCTGAGTAATTTATTAAATTTCGAGGATGAAATTTTTTAAAGAGGGGGAGAAATGTAACATCCCAATTTTTATGATTTTTAGAAAAAATAACTTAAATAAAGATAAAAGGAGAGATTTTGAATGAATTTCCGAGTGAAAATATCAAAAACAAGATTTTCTGAGTGAGAATTATTTGTTTCCGAGTGAAATGGATGTGATTCCGAGTGAAATCAGACTGAGAAGACCTTCTCAATAAAGTTAAGATGTTTTCCGAATGAAACATGATCGAGAAAGAGTTTCCGAGTGAAGAAACGCTGTGTCCGATTGAAATACATTCGAGTGAAGTAAATCCGAGTGAAACGGAAACATCTCCGAGTGGAATGATTCTGAATGGGTTGTTTCCGAGAGAAATGGAACTACTTCTCGGACCGATATTTTTGATCAAGTAAACTCCCGAGTGAACTATATCTGGGAGGATGGTTTGCCGAGTGAAGTGTCTTTGTGACACTTCCAAGTGAGATATTCTGAGTGAGTCTTTCCGGGAAGAGTGCTTCTGGACAAAGACTTAAACTCCGATTAATTAAGTTTTCTGAGTAAATAATTCCGAGGAGATATCCGAGTAATCCTTTCAAGAGGAATGATTTCCGAGAAAGGAAGTGGACTCTGAACTCCAAGTGACCTTTTAGTTGAGAAGACTTCTGAATGACGAAAGAGTAAGACTCTGACTCGGAAAGAGGTATAACCGAGTGATATATCTGATTGATATATTTCCGAATGAAGGAGTTCAGAACGAACAACTTTCTCTGAGTCGGAATAAGCTGGAACCGAGTCGGAATACATTGAAACCGAGTCGGAATTAATAAATATTTTAGTTTTCCACGTCAATCTGTTCTTCTACGTTCTAGTAAATTCCTTTCCAGATATTTTCTAAGATTGAGACCCATTTTGATGTGCTGTTCCCTTTATATTAAATATCTTAACCCTTCATTAATTATTAAAGAAACGTGTGTCAGAGTACTTCTATTCATTCACGTTTCTTCTACGTGAAAGATATATAAATCCATCTATTGTTGGATTAGTTTAAGAGTTTTTGCAAGTGAAACCACCATAATCCTTTTCTCTCTAATTCTCTACTGGAACTGTTAAACAACGAAGATAATTAAATCTTCATCCTTTCTCTTCACGAAAAAAAGCTTGGGAGTGGAATAACACTGCAATTCCAGTCGGAATTCTGGAGCAGTGACTTGGTTATAGCTATTAAAGCTGCTGGAACACCTTATTTCCAGGTAGGGGGAGCGTACATCTCAAATAAATGGTTTATGAATGGATTTGGGGTATTATTGATATGATATATGTGATATATGTATGAAATGTTATGTGAGCCCCCAATTGAATTACATACTTTATGTTAATTATTTTCCATTCATATTGAGTTATATGTGATGTTGTTGTCCATGATACTGAGTTCATATGAGATTGATGAAGGTGATATGATATGAATTATAGGCATGAAATTATTATGTGTTATGCCTATTGTATTACCGGGTGGAATGATATGAAATGGTGTTGATATGTGGTTGATTGATAATTGATATTTGTTTGATATATCAATTGGGTTGAGACGCACACAGGACTGCAGGGGGCCTGTGTTGCCGGTCCCGTTGTGGACGACCTGATAAAGGCATAGATCCTATGGTGGTTCCTTTTATACCACGGACGCCTTTGAGTGTGACTCAAGGCCGGCCCGTAGCACTGAGTAGAGGACCGCTATCACTCTGGGAGTGGTACTCGGTGTTACATTATGGGCGTAGAGCGGTTGGGTACCTATAAAATGGCCGGATCAGCGAGGAGCTGGATTATGGCTCGGGGACCCAGTGTTGCAACACACACAGTATAATGATCCCATTTTGGTTGGTCATGTATACTGATGATGATACATATTAATGGATCCATTTGGTTGAGCATGTGCATATGTAACATCCCAAATTTTTATAAAGATAGGCAATGAGGTAATGAGAGGTGTCTTAAGATCTTCATTTTATAGTTGACGATCAGAACTCAAAGGAGAAATTAATGAGTTGGAATGAGAACTCCTAAGTATGAATGGTCAGATTAAGTCACATGTGCCTCATGTGAAGAAGTATGAAGTGACGAAGGTAATTCAGTTGGCTGAGAGAGAATTTCTGAGTGTTAAATTGTGAGGACACTCATTTCAGCGTGTGGCCTGGTAGTCTCGCTCAGGCGAGGTGGGATCTCGCCCAAGCGAGAGTTTTCCCCTGTTTCAGAAGATGGGTTTCTGGGCCTGTCTCGCCCAAGCGAGCTAGTTTTCCGCCCGAGTGAAGGGTCTTGAGGAATGATTCTCGCTCAGGCGAGATGGTGAAACACTTAAGCAAAGTTGTGTAAATGTTGTTGGTGAGGACACTAGTCGGTTCTCGCTCAAGCGGGTGTGACCATGCTCGAGCGAGAGGAAGAAAGAAGAAAGTCATACCGAGTGTCTTTCGCTTAAGCGAGATTGGGGACGCTTGAGCGAGTGAAGGGAGTCTGATGCTAAGACTCTGGGCGAAATTTACTAAAGGGGAAAAACAATAATAATGGTTATAATGATCAGGACAATGACCACACATGTGCATTGTGGTGAGTGTATGAACTTCGGTTCTCTCTCTCTCTCTTTAATCACGCTGCAAATAGAATAATGATGGCTGATGGGACAGGTTTTAATGGTGAGGTGATGGGCATTAAATTAAGTTATGGAAGGAATGGAGAGCTGCTGTCACAGAGCATTGGAATGATGAATGCTTTCCACTTTATGTTTATGCGTACCCCTACTCATATACTTTGAGGACGTTGTGAATGAGAACCATTCTTTCATTTTCTCTAGACTCTCTGGAGACTCCTCTTCACTCTCTGCTTCGTCTCCTCCTTCTTAACTGTTCTTCTTTATCTTCTCCCTTCTACTCAAAGACTGAGTAGCACTTAAGTGGAATATGTGTGTGTTGAGCAGAGTGGCTGTGAAGAGGGATAGCGTGTGGGCGTGTGTCCTGGAAGCTGGGTTACACCTTGTTTCCCTGGTGCTTCCTTTTTGTCTTCTTCTTCTTCTTCCTCCATTTGATGGACTGATTGGGGGCTCGGTTGGGAGCCTGTGCCAACAGCGTGGGTGTATGTGCCTCGGTGTTGTGGAAGATGATCCACTGTGAGAGGCTGAGCCATGCTGCTTTTGTGAAGAGGAAGACACGCATGATGCATGAAGGCATGGTGGTCCTCCACTGTTGGTGAGGACTGACTCTTGATGTTGTTCTTGTGATGGATGCAGTGTGGGAGTCCTTTACTGAGCTGGGTGAAGATTGAGTGGAGTCTTGATGACTCTTCCCACTGCTGGAATGCCAAGCAGGGAGCTGCTGTGGCTGGACCGAGTGGTCCTGTGATTTCTGGAACTCCATTCCAGGTAAGGGGGCTTTGCATCTCAAATGAATAGGTTATGGACGGGTTTCCGGGTGAAGTTGTCACTGTGTTGTGTTTTAATGTGTATGGTATGCTGTGGTTGAGTGAATAGCCCGGATTATTGATGCTTATTATTTATCTAATGTATGATACCCGTTCATATGATGTGTGATGTTATTGATGATGTTTTCGATAAGATGTATGAGATGCACATGATGAATGTTGTGTTCTATGTAATCCCCTATTTATCCCTGAGTATGTTGTACATTTGAATGCATGTGATGCTTGTTGATGCTTATGCTTGTGATGAATGAGTGAATGGGGACTGTTATGATGAATGCCGAGTGGGCTTTATAGAGGAAAGCAAGAAATGCTTACTGTAAAGGATAAATCCGAGTGAATAGAGGACAATCCAAGTGGATGGCATTGGAATGCCGAATGAACGTAATGAGTTACTGAGTCATCTGATTATTGTTGAATTGCCGAGTGCATATTATGCTGAATGCTAAATACTGAGTGGGCAATCGGATGAATATGAGTTTAATGAAACTGAATGTGTTGATGTGATATGAGACCCGGGTTGGACTCGGGCAGTGCCTAGGGCACTAAGCGTGAATGAGACGCTTGATGAAAGTCCTTGGGTTGGACCCAAGGCAAATGCCGAGTGCATTGGAGTTGAACTCCGAGTGAATGTGAATGTGAATGTGACCATATGCATCCGATTCGCCACTGGAATGCTTGGAGCATGTATATATACCGATCGGCAATCAGATGATGAAATCCATGTGAATGTGGTTAAGTCCTTGAGCTGGGCTAAGGCAGACTTTTTGAGTAGGGCTCGGAGTTGAGTGAAATTCGAGTGGATCAGTATAATAGTTACTGAGTGAGTTGAGCTTTATAGCCGAGTGAAATGGGTAAGAAACCCGATCGGAAGATGTTTGTGATTGTTCATATTGAATGGCAGTACATGTCAATTGATTGATGATATATGTATATAATTGAATTGTGGATTCTATGATTAATCCGAGCCAATATCTGTCATTTAATATGTAATGCTCACCCCTACACCATTTTTCAGTGTTTGCAGGTCGGTTTGGATTGATATAAGGGCCTTAACCCGAGTGTTGGGTGTTTATGATAAGGCTGTGTATGTAAAATTATAATCCGAGTGTCTTTTGTTGTATTTAAGCCTTGGCCGGCTCACAACAATGTTGTATAATGAATATTATTACAATTGTATGGAAATCCGAGTGCATGTTAATATATATACTTCGAGTGATGGTATTATATGCATACCGATTGAATGTGTTGGTGAATGGAAAGTATAAAGATAAGAATCCAAGTGTATGCGTGTGTATATACATATATGTTATGTTGATAACATGGTTATGAATCGGTGGAAGTGTATTGCTGTAATAGTAGTCGGATTTGGAATTAGAGAATATATCTATACAAGTAATTTATGTTGATTTGATGCTTCTTACCGACTAGGAAATGATGATGTATGAATATCACTAAGTCAATGAATCTTGAGTGGAATATATGAGGTTTAGTTGTTTTTCCGAGTGAGTCTTATGTATGGAACTCCATATCCGAGTGTAACTCATGTGTGAGCCTCTTACTGTGTGTTAATGGCTCTTGCGGATTCCGAGTGAGAACTGGAGGTGAACCCGAGTAGGGGATGGGTTGTGTTTCCCGAGTGGAACTCGAGTGAATTTCTTTAAGGGAAGTGTGGTTGTAATGGTTTAGCTTGAAATATTCTAAGTATATGAGTTATGCTTATATTCCGAGTGAATTACTTGGGTAATTCCTCTGAGTGTTGAGGAGTTAGTATTATTCCGAGTGAATGATTAGGGTATTCTCCAAGTAAGATTAGGCATGAATACCGAGTGTGTAACCGGATGAGTATTGCTCGGTTTTGGAGTAAGATTACCGAGTGGAGTATGATTGATTGAGGCCCCTTCTGAGTGAAGGAAAGTCTAGGTGATTTCCGGGTGAGAGACGTGAGTTTATGCCGAGTGATGAATGGAAAGTACATTCCGACTGAATGGTGGTTAAGTACACCGAGTGGTGTTTGGTTAGAGATTAATCCGAGTGTGGGGATGCATGGAATCCGAGGGGGATGAACCTCAGTTGCTGAGTGGATTATATGAATCCTTTGTGATTAAGAAACAAGAGACTAAGTTACTAAGACGTATGTGATGGGGTTAAGTGGTTGAAATTCCCTTTCTCCGAGTGGACTTAGGAATGAATCCCGAGTGCTCTAAGTCAAATCACGAGTGAGTGGATCTCTGTGTGAATGGTCCCCCGCTTCAGCGAGAGAGTCCTCGCTCCAGCGAGTGTGTTGGCTGGGAAGGTTCTTATGGTGGTTTCGCCCAAGCGAAAGGGCTTTCGCCCGAGCGTGTTACGCTGACTCGCTCAAGCGGAATCGGACCTAGCTTGAGCGAGTGCACGCTGTTTCTCTCGGATTTGTTTGATTGTCGCTGGCTTTCACTGGGAGGCTATGGTTTGGCCTTTATTTTCCTCTGTCTTCCTTTTATTCTTGGTCATTGGACCTGGCTCCCATATCTTCATATATGGGAGTGGCTTTTTATTATTATTTAGATCCAGGTATTTTCTAAATAAAAACACGAAAAATTTACCCCTAAAATTTAGGGTGTTATAGCATACACTGATTTATGTGTTATTGTGAGAACATGCTGTTATGATGAGTATATGTATATGTCTCGGTTTTGAGAATGAATAATTTGTTATTTGCCAAGTGAAATTGTTATTTGCCAAGTGAAATTGTTATTTGCCGAGTGTGGATTGTTATGTTGCCGAGTATGATGTGCTGTATCTGCCGAGTGAAATGTTTTACTCACCGAGTGCAGTTTGCTATACTTGCCGAGTGATGTTATATTTACCGAGTGGTAAAATGGTTATAATTGCCGAATGAAATTTTAAATTATTGCTGAGTGATTTGATGTAATTGCCGAGTGTGAGTTAGAATTGCCGAGTGTGAATTATTGGCCGAGTGTGATTGATTTTGTTTATAGTTATTAATTGGACTTTTTATCCAATTTAATAACTGTTATTTGATATGTTATGCTCACCTTCTACAATTATTATTTTTCAGTGAATGAAGGGCCCAACCATGATATGAGAAGTCACTCACGCTGCTCGGATTGTATATGGGTAGAAGCCTTGGCCGGCTCCTGAATACCGAGTGTTTTTATTTATTTATTGTAAACTTAAAGAGCCGGTCGGCTTTTGTAAAAATGATATTGTATTTATTTAATTCAAATTCTGTTTTAAAAATTTGAATTATTTATGAAATTTTAATTGATTTATTGGAAATTATTTTAAAAATTAAGGATGTTATAATTTGGTATCAGAGCAGACTTGAAAAGTCCAAGGCCAAGGTTAAGCTACTGAATGATATGAGCTGAGTGACTACATATCACTGTTGTTACGTGTTATAGTTGAGGAAATCAACTATAAACACATTGTTTTCATATCCATGAGGAGTATCAAAGTGTGATGATTATTTCAGGATAGGAAAATGGACCCTCATGGTATGGATGCCATGGCTGCTGCCATCCAGCGTGTTGCTGACATCTTAGAAAGGCAGAATACCCCTTAACCGAGTGACAACCATAGTATTGATTGTTTTCTCAAACGAAAACCGACTGAATTCCATGGAGGATTTCAGCCCGACCGAGTGTATGCCTGGATCCAGAATCTTGAATGGATCTTTGGCAGTTTGCAGTGCACAGAAAGTCGAATATGCTACATTCATGCTTCGGAAGGAAGCTGAAAACTGGTGGAGCATGGCCAAGAACCGAATGGAAGCCATGGGAACCGAGTTGAACTGGGAAAATTTCAAGGAATGTTTCCTTGAAAAGTATTTTCCGAACACTGTAAGAAGCCAGAAAGAGTTGGAATTTATGGAACTCCGACAGGGTAATCTGAGTTTGGAGGAATACGCGGCAAAATTTGAGGAGTTGTGTATGTTTTACCCTCCTTTTCAAATGCCGGGTACTGAGGGCTCAAAGTGCATCAAGTTCGAAAGTAGACTGAGACCAAATATCAAAAAGGCATTCCGACACCAAGAAATCAGGAGTTTTCCGATTCTTGTCAACAAGTGTCGGATATATGAGGAAGATGATAAAGCTTCCACTGGAGCAAGTAGCCAATCGGGTAGTTCTTCAAAACTATCACCGATTAATTTTAAGAAGCATGGGAAGTCTGTTACAGGTGAATCCTCTGAATTCTGAGGCCGAATGAATTCTGGTGGCCGACCAATAAGTTTTCCGAGGAATGTTAAATGTCACAAGTGTGGTGGTAATCATTTTTCGAGTGACTGTAAACGAAACAAAATTATTTGTTTCGAGTGCAATGAGGAAGGACATATTCATCCAAATTGTCCTCATATACAACCGACCGAGCCTACTGTTAGCATGAACCGAGAAGGTTTTCAAAGACGAAGTCAAGGAGTCGGAAGAGGAAATAGTGCACGAAGTAATTTAATGATTGGAAGAGACGACCAGGAAAGGAATCTTAATCCACAAGTTGCTGGCCGAGTGTTTAACATTCACACGGAAGAGGCCGAACAAGCTGGTGATATAGTACAAAGAGAGTGATCGGAAATTTTTAAATCCGGGTTCCATACGACTTTTTATTTCTGAAAAGTATGTTATACTCTGTTATATTTTGTAAATACTTGTTGTTATGAAAAACGAGAGTTGTATATATTTTTACCAATGAGTTTTATGTGCAATTCCTGCTTGAGTAATTTATTAAATTTCGAGGACGAAATTTTTTAAAGAGGGGGAGAAATGTAACATCCCAATTTTTATGATTTTTAGAAAAAATAACTTAAATAAAGATAAAAGGAGAGATTTCGAATGAATTTCAGAGTGAAAAATGTCAAAAACAAGATTTTCTGAGTGAGAATTATTTGATTCGGAGTGAAATGGATGTGATTCCGAGTGAAATCAGACTGAGAAGACCTTCTCAATAAAGTTAAGATGTTTTCCGAATGAAACATGATCGAGAAAGAGTTTCCGAGTGAAGAAACGCTGTGTCCGATTAAAATACATTCGAGTGAAGTAAATCCGAGTGAAACGGAAACATCTCCGAGTGGAATGATTCTGAATGGATTGTTTCTGAGAGAAGTGGAAGTACTTCTCGGACCGATATTTTTGATCAAGTAAACTCCCGAGTGAACTATATCTGGGAGGATGGTTTGCCGAGTGACGTGTCTTTGTGACACTTCCGAGTGAGACATTCCGAGTGAGTCTTTCCAGGAAGAGTACTTCTGGACAAAGACTTAAACTCCGATTAATTAAGTTTTCCGAGTAAATAATTCCGAGGAGATATCCGAGTAATCCTTTCAAGAGGAATGATTTCCGAGAAAGGAAGTGGACTCTGAACTCCGAGTGACCTTTTAGTTGAGAAGACTTCTGAATGACGAAAGAGTAAGACTTTGACTCGGAAAGAGGTATAACCGAGTGATATGTCTGATTGATATATTTCCGAATGAAGGAGTTCGGAACGAACAACTTTCTCTGAGTCGGAATAAGCTGGAACCGAGTCGGAATACATTGAAACCGAGTCGGAATTAATAAATATTTTAGCTTTCCACATCAATCTGTTCTTCTACGTTCTAGTAAATTCCTTTCCAGATATTTTCTAAGATTGGGACCTATTTTGATGTGTTGTTCCCTTTATATTAAATATCTTAACCCTTCATTAATTATTAAAGAAACGTGTGTCAGAGTACTTCTATTCATTCACGTTTCTTCTACGTGAAAGATATATAAATCCATCTATTGTTGGATTAGTTTAAGAGTTTTTGCAAGTGAAACCACCATAATCCTTTTCTCTCTAATTCTCTACTGGAACTGTTAAACAACAAAGATAATTAAATCTTCATCCTTTCTCTTCACGAAAAAAAGCTTGGGAGTGGAACAACACTGCAATTCCAGTCGGAATTCTGGAGCAGTGATTTGGTTATAGCTATTAAAGCTGCTGGAACACCTTATTTCCAGGTAGGGGGAGCGTACATCTCAAATAAATGGTTTATGAATGGATTTGGGGTATTATTGATATGATATATATGATATATGTATGAAATGTTATGTGAGCCCCCAATTGAATTACATACTTTATGTTAATTATTTTCCATTCATATTGAGTTATATGTGATGTTGTTGTCCATGATACTGAGTTCATATGAGATTGATGAAGGTGATATGATATGAATTATAGGCATGAAATTATTATGTGTTATGCCTATTGTATTACCGGGTGGAATGATATGAAATGGTGTTGATATGTGGTTGATTGATAATTGATATTTGTTTGATATATCAATTGTGTTGAGACGCACACAGGACTGCAGGGGGCCTGTGTTGCCGGTCCCGTTGTGGACGACCTGATAAAGGCATAGACCCTGTGGTGGTTCCTTTTATACCACGGACGCCTTTGAGTGTGACTCAAGGTCGGCCCGTAGCACTGAGTAGAGGACCGCTATCACTCTGGGAGTGGTACTCGGTGTTACATTATGGGCGCAGAGCGGTTGGGTACCTATAAAACGGCCGGATCAGCGAGGAGCTGGATTATGGCTCGGGGAGCCAGTGTTGCAACACAAACAGTATAATGATCCCATTTTGGTTGGTCATGTATACTGATGATGATACATATTAATGGATCCATTTGGTTGAGCATGTGCATACACTGATTTATGCGTTATTGTGAGAACATGCTAATATGATGAGTATATGTATATGTCTCGGTTTTGAGAATGAATAATTTGTTATTTGCCGAGTGTGGATTGTTATGTTGCCGAGTATGATGTGCTGTATCTGTCGAGTGAAATGTTTTACTCGCCGAGTGCAGTTTGCTATACTTGCCGAGTGATGTTATATTTACCGAGTGGTAAAATGGTTATAATTGCCGAATGAAATTTTAAATTATTGCTGAGTGATTTGATGTAATTGCTGAGTGTGAGTTAGAATTGCCGAGTGTGAATTATTGGCCGAGTATGATCGATTTTGTTTATAGTTATTAATTGGACTTTTTATCCAATTCAATAACTGTTATTAATTGGCCGGCTCCTGAATACCGAGTGCTTTTATTTATATATTGTAAACTTAAAGAGCCGGTCGACTTTTGTAAAAATGATATTGTATTTATTTAATTCAAATTTTGTTTTAAAAATTTGAATTATTTACGAAATTTTAATTGATTTATTGGAAATTATTTTAAAAATTAAGGATGTTATAATGTTTTCATACATAAAACGACGAGTTTGGGCTGAAGTGATGTGGACCACCGGTTCTACCTTGATCCATTTGGTGAAGTAATCAACTCCCACAATGAGGTATTTAATGCCCTCAGGCGCAGTTAGAAAGGGCCCTAGGATATCTAAACCCCATTGGTAGAATGGCCATGGGACAGCCGATGTGAAAAGTTCTTCAGCTGGCGCGTGGTGACGGTTAGAAAATCTTTGGCAAGCGTCGCACCTCTTAACGAAGTCAATGGAATCCTGCTTCATCGTCGGCCACCAATATCCAGCCCTGAGGATTTTTCTCATTAAGGTTTTTCCTCCTGCGTGGTGTCCACATTGCCCCTCGTGCACTTCTTCCATTACTCCTTGTATCTTGCTTTCCTTTAAACAAATGGGGTAAGGTACTGAAAATCCTCTTTTGTAGAAAACACCATCAACTATGGTAAAATATGACAATTCCCTTTCTATTCTTCTTTTCTCCTTCTTGTCGGTGGGCAACTGCCCATCAGCCAGGTAACGGATGTAAAGGGTAACCCATGAATTTTCACAGGGAGAATTGACCATTATGGTATTCAGAGAGGGGAACAAGGGAATGCTAGGCGATGTCAGCGTACTCTGGACCACTGTAGTTGTACTGCCAGGCTGTTTCATGCTCGCAAGCCTCGATAGAATATCTACCCTAGAGTTTTCTTCTCTCGGCACATGCTTAAACTCCAGCATATCGAATCTTCCTTTTAACTCATTCACACAGTTCAAATATAGCTGAAGTTGGGGCTCACGGACTTGGTATTCACCTTGAATCTGTGGTATCACCAGCTGTAAATCGCTGCATAATGTCACCTTTATTGCCCCGATATCAATTGCTGCTCGGAGTCTGTAACACCCTCTGTTACACCTTAATAAAATATATAAAAATTCATAATTTTTTTTTACTAAAGATATGATAGTTAAAAAGAAACTATTGGAATAAATTATATACATTATTTCTGAAATACCTCAATATTGTTAAAACTTTATAAAGTATTTGTACATTTATCCGAAGAAAATAAACATTAAACATTATAAGAAAGAGAGGAAACTCCGTGGCCCAGAAGCAGTTACTTATTAACATTATTTATTCATTGGACCACGGTATTCATACCGAGCTCCCTTTCTAGAACGTGCTATATTTACTGCCGATATTCTTCGATCCTTTCCTCTGAACCATCAATTTAAAACATGTGAAACAAAAACATGGAGAAAGGAGTGAGAAACAGAATATAATATTCTCGATTAAGACATAAGCAACAAAGGGTTTTCACAAACCAATACATAATAATATCAATCACAATCACATACACAATCAATTATGAATGCATGAATGTTATGCAATATCTTCATCATAACTTACCTATATATGTGGGCCCTTAAATTTTAATTTGCACTGGGCCAACCAGGAGTTTACACTGTTCCATAAGTCCGGATAATAATAATATGAACAGCTCAACTGGCATGGAAACACTTAGAGACTAGTCAGATTGAGAAAGTTTTTATTGTGAAAGTACCCGACACTAGGGAGCTACCCCAGGTCCCCTGAAGCACCCTTTCACACCCTCTCATCCCAAGGCTCGTAATTAAGCCTCCTCTAATGTATCCTCGGTTTCTATAATCCGTCCCCAGACAATATCATTTTATTTCACTTTAATAATTCATGATGCATGAACTACTCGCGTATTGAGTTGGTTAAGGCTTTTAGAAACTCAATTATTAAATCCCTTAAAGGTTTACAATATCATTTCAATAAACTGTACATTTTCTCAATTCTCTGAATTTCTGTCCCACAGAAATAAATTTGGTACAGTTTTTCTTTGAATCTCACTGAAATTTGAGTTTCTAAGACTTAAATATCTAAAAACTTTCTCATATAAAACTTTACATAATCTTTCTCAATTTAAATCTTAACAAAATCAAATTTAGTAATCTCAATTATTTCCAAATATCTTTAGTTATTAAGTTGGAATAAAATAATTTTTTTAAAAAAATTTTATTTTATTAAAAGAGAATAATCTTTAAATCATTAACCGTAAATACTTAAAGTTACAAAATTTTTTCTTTAATTCAAAATTTAATTATCTCAATTAATTTTCATAAAATGTCTACTTTCTAAAATAAATACTAATTTTTTTATTCTAAATATAAAAATAATTTCTAAGAAGAAATAAAAGATAATAAAAATTTAAAGAGTAAGGTAAGAAATTCTTACTGAATTTTAGCTTTCCGTCATGCTCGCTATATGCTCAAACTCCACATTACAAAATCATCAATCAAAATCAAGCATTATCAATTATAACTAAATATCATCAATCAATCAATCATAATCAAATCAATTAAATATCATTAATAATATCATAATGCAAAATTTAATGATTATTAATATAGTCAATTTGAGTCCTTTTGGTCAATTCCTCGTATAGGTATATGTAAGTTCATATAATCCAGTCCTTGCATAGGTATAGTCCAGTTTATATAGGTTATAAAAGTCCAAGTCCTTGCATAGGTAGGTTAGAGTTAGTTAAATCAGATATTTAATTTAAAATTTATTAAAAATTTTAAGTTAAAAAGTTAATATTTTAAAATATTAATATTATTAAATTTAAAAGGAGTAGGGGACTCCTCCCATTATTCTTATGTCTTTTCATATTATACTCTTATCTCACTCCCCCTTACCTTGAATTGTTACCCAAAAGAGATTTGCTTTGCGCCTCCAATTTCTAGAAATATTAATACCAATCTATTTCAGTATAAGCTTAAGATAAAAATTAAGATTGCTATCAGAATGATAAATAGTAAATGTGCATAGTAATAATAAATAGTAACGGTAAATGGTAAGTCATCAATAGTAACGGTAAATAGTAATTTTTTTGAATAGTAATAGTAAATAGTAAATCGTAAATAGTAATTTTTTGAATAGTAGTGGTAAATGGTAAATCATGAACAATAACAGTAAATAGTAAATTTTGAATAGTAACAGTAAATAGTAAATTTTGAATAGTAATGGTAAATAGTAAATTTTGAATAGTAACAGTAAATAGTAAATTTTGAATAATAACAACAACTAATAAATTTTGAATAGTAACGGTAAATGATAAATTTGAATAATAACAGTAAATGGTAAATTGTGAATAGTAATAATAAATAGTAGATTTCGAATAGTAACTGTAAATAGTAAAAATAACACAGTGGTAATTTATTTTTACTATAGTAACTTATTCATAATAGTACTAGTATATTAATGGTTTAAGAGTGCCAAAAAAAAATAAACTAAAATTATAAAAAGAATATAGAAGAAAGTTATTACCTTACACCTCCGGCAGAACTTCTTTTTACCAAAAGAATTTACTCTCCACTAATTTCTTACGCACTATCTCTCTAGATTCTCTCTCTAATTTTTGGTGTGGAAATGTTGTAAATGAGCCATCTATTTATAGGAAGAAAATTTTACTATTTAAGATTATTTAATTATTTATTTTACTATTCATGATGTAAGTGATGATGTAAGCGATGATGTAAGCGATGATGTCGGCAGTGACATTTTGGTCATTAGATGAAAGGTTAAGGGTATTTTTGTCATTCTCAAAAAAAAATTCTAAAAAATTATAAATTATATAACAATCAAAAAGTTCTAAAGAATTATAATCAAATTCCTTTAAAATTTTATTTTAAATAAGAAATAACGAAATTAGGGGTGTTACAACTCTACTCCCCTAAAAAAAAATTTCGTCCTCGAAATTTACACTTTTTTTAGTAAAACAATTGGGGATGAGACTCTTTCATCTCATTTTATAGTTCCCATGTAGTATCTTCCCCTCTCGTTTCACTCCAAATGACCTTCACGAGTGGAATTTCCTTGTCTCTTAGCTTCTTTATTCTTCTGTCAGCTATTCTGATAGGTGGTGCATCATATGTAAGATTATCTTTAACTTGTATGACATCAGGTTCAATAACATGTGTAGGATCAAATATATACTTTCGTAAGTTTGACACATGAAAAACATTATGGATATTAAAAAGAAAAGGTGGTAATGCTATTTGGTAGGCAAGAGGACCAACTTTATGAATTATTTGATATGGACCAATAAATCTAGGAGTTAGTTTTCAAGATCTCATTGCCCGACCGACCCCAGTCATAGGTGTGACTCTCAAGAATACATGATCGCCTTCTTGAAATTCGAGCAGCTTTCTTCTTTTGTCATAGTAACTTTTCTGCCTGCTCTGTGTTGCCTTCATCTTTTCCTGAACTATTTTGATTTTATCCGTGGTTTGTTGTACCAACTCTGGTTCTAGCATCAAGTTTTCACCAGTATCAAACCAACATAGCGGGGTCCTACATTTTCTTCCATATAATGCTTCAAAAGGTGTCATGCCAATGCTAGCGTGGAAACTGTTGTTGTAGGTAAACTCCACATATGGTAAGAATTGATTCCAACTTCCTTTATGCTCCAACACACAAGCTCGTAACAAGTCCTCTAGAGATTGGATTGTTCTTTCTGATTGTCCATCCGTCTGAGGATGATATGCTGAACTCAGATGCAGTCTTGTTCCCAAAGCCTTGTGCAAGCTCTTCCAGAATTGTGATGTAAAACGAGGGTCTGGATCAGAAATGATACTTGAAGGAATTCCATGCAATCTCACAATCTCCTCGATGTATAATTTTGCCAGCTTCTCCATAGAGTAACGAATATTGATGGGAATAAAGTGGGCAGATTTGGTTAATCTATCAACTATTACCCATATTGAATCATGTCCTAATAGAGTTTTAGGTAGAGAAGTCACAAAATCCATGGTAATGCTATCCCATATCCATTCTGGTATTTCCATTGATTGTAGCATTCCAGGGTGTTTTTGATGTTCCACTTTAACCTTCTGGCAAATTAGACATGCAGCCACGTACTCTGCCACTGCTTTCTTCATTCCAGGCCACCAAAATAACTTCTTCAAATCTTGATACATTTTAGTAGCTCCGGGATGAATGCTCATATAACTTTTGTGACCTTCTTCCAGAATTGCTTTCCTCAACTCCTCTTGATCAGGGATACACACTCGATCCTTGTACTTCAATAATTGGTTGTTTCCCACATTGAACTTGACTTCTTTTCCTTGTTCCAGGAGTTCTTTCTTCTCTTGTAGGAATTCATCTTTTCGTTGAGCTTCTAAGACTTGCCTCGGGAATTCACTTGTCACTTACAACGCTCCTAATCTGTAGCTGTTATCATTAATCTTTACTGCTAGGTTAAGATCTCTAAAGTTCTCTATCAATTCCAGCTCTTTAATCATCATTGTGGACGCATGTAGAGACTTTCGAATCAAAGCATCAGCTACTACATTCGCTTTTCCAGGATGGTACTGTAACTCAAAGTCGTAATCCTTTAAGAACTCCATCCATCTCCGTTGCCTCATGTTTAACTCATTTTGGTCAAATAAATACTTGAGACTCTTATGATCGCTAAACACATCGAATGTTGCACCGTATAGATAATGCCTCCAAATCTTTAAGGCAAAAACTACAGCGGCTAACTCTAAGTCATGGGTAGGGTAGTTAATCTCATGTTGCCTTAATTGGCGGGACGCATAGGCTACAACCTTCTTGTCTTACATGAGTACACTTCCTAGTCCTTGTTTAGACGCATCACAGTAAACTTCAAAACTTTGATGTGGATCGGGGAGGACTAACACCGGCGCAGAAGTAAGTCGATCTTTCAGCTCTTGAAAACTATTCTCGCATTGTGTCGTCCACATAAAAGGTTGTCCTTTCCGTGTTAGCTTGGTCAGTGGGTATCCTAACTTTAAAAATCCTTCAATGAATCTCCTATAGTATCCAGCCAAGCCCAAGAAACTTCTAATCTCAGTGATTGTGGTTGGTCTCTCCCATTTTAAAACTGCCTCCACCTTGGAAGGGTCTACAGCTATTTCTCCTTGACTAATTACATGTCCTAAAAAGTTCACTTCTTCCAACCAGAATTCATACTTCGACAGCTTTGCATACAGTTGTTTCTTTTTCAGGATTTTCAACACAACCTTCAAGTGTTCAACATGTTCTTCTTTGCTTTTAGAGTACACTAATATTTCATCAATGAACACCACTACAAATTTATCTACATATGGATGAAAAATCCTATTCATGTAATCCATGAATACGGCTGGTGTATTAGTTACGCCAAAAGGCATTACTAGATATTCGTAATGGCCATAGCATGTTCTAAAAGCAGTTTTTAGTACATCTTCTTTCTTCACCCTTATCTGATGGTATCCAGACCTCAAATTAATTTTGGAGAACACCGTGGCACCACGCAGCTGATCCATCAAGTCGTTAATTCTTGGCAGAGGATATTTGTTCTTGATCGTCACCTTGTTCAGTTGCCGATAATCTACACACAACCTCATGCTACCATCCTTTTTCTTAACCAACAACACTGGTGCACCCCAGGGGGATACACTGGGTCGTATAAACTGCTTCTCTATCATCTCTTCAAGTTGTTTCTTTAACTCTGCTAATTCTAGAGGTGACATTCGGTATGGTGCAATTGAAATGGGTCCAACTCCAGGTACTAGATCAATGACAAATTCCACATCTCTTTCTGGGGGTAAACCAGGGATATCTTCAGGAAAAACGTCAGGAAATTTACACACAACCGGCAGATTTTTGATTTTTGATTCTTGCTCTCCTTTCGTTGAAAGCAATAGCATGAATCCTTGAGCCCCTCCTTTTAAAGAGGCACTCACTTGGTTGGCGGTTAGAAATCTCGAATCTTCAGGATTCAAATTCACTGGTTCTTTAAACATTATGGTTTTATTATGACAATCTATTAGAACATGATTGTCAGACAACCAATCTAGCCCAATAATAACTTCTAAGCCAGAAAGGGGTAAACAGAAAAGATTAGCCTTAAAGTCCCTACCATTTATGACAATAGGGCATTTCCAACAGGCTTTAGAAGTGACAATGGGATTGTTTCCAAGAGTATGTACAGATAAGTCAAATGGCAGTTCTATCACAGGTAATTTTGGTTTTTCTACACAGTCATTAGCAATAAAGGAATGTGATGCACCTGAGTCATACATAACAGTTAAAGGAATCTTATTAATGATACACTTACCTTCCACCATGGAATCAGAATGAGATACTTCTTCTCCAGTGATTGCAAAAACCTTTCCTTTTGCCTTCGGCCTTCCTACTACACTGTGCGCGCCTCCTTGAGTATTTATGCTTGTACTTGCATCTTCAGGGTTTTCCCTCTTCATTTCTGGGAAATCCTTGATGTGATGACCTGGTTTGTTACACTTAAAACAAACATAAGTGTTTTTAGGACAATCCCTTTTTAAATGGGGTCCTCCACAGATAAAACATTTAAAATTTGGTGCAGATGTTGGGTAATAGCTTCCAGTTGAAGCTTGGGATCTGTTAGGAACAGATGCTGCTCCAAACCGGTGAAATGGCGTTTGGTAAGGCTTATTTCTCCTGAAGTCTCTTCTTTGGTGATGGTGAGGTCCTTCACTTCTCATTTCTCCTGCCTTGTGAATGGGCTCATGACTTTTGGTCATTCTATCCTTATGATCTTCTTCAAAGATCCTGCAATGATTTACCAATACAGAAAATTCACGGATTTCCTGCATTCGTATAGCTTCCTTAATTTCTGGCCGCAATCCATTTACAAACTTTGCACACCGATCTCTTTCATTAGTAGCATCATTATAATGAGAATGAAAACGAGATAGCTCTTCAAACCTGGATGCGTACTCTCCAACAGTCATATTTCCTTGGGTCAGCGACAGGAATTCGAATTGTCTTTTCTCTTTAACATCAGCTGGAAAGTATTTCTCCAAAAACATATCCTTGAAATAATCCCAAGTGATCTCCACGTCGTTGACTTCGAATTGTCTACGCATGCTATCCCACCAATGTTCGGCATCCTCAGATAAGGCATAAGTAGCGAAGACTACCTTATCAGCTTCATTACATTGCAATGCTCGAAAGATCTTCTCTATCTCTCGAATCCAGACTTGTGCTCCATCAGGGTTATATCCTCCCTTGAAACGAGGTGGATTGCGCTTTTCGAATAGGTCCAGCCTTCTCAAGGCATCGTTACCTTGACCTTCACGTGCTCCCATTGCATTGATTAAGCGTTCTACAACTCCAGCAAGATCGTTTCCAGCCATTAGTTTCTTGTTTCACAGTAACTGAGATTTGTCACATCAATCACAGTTACTATCAAGTCAGATATTCTATTCTCTATCACCTATACAGAGTTTACAGACAAAGCAAGATAGACCTTTTCCCCAGGCCTATTGGATTAACTGCTCTGATACCACTTTGTAACACCCTCTGTTACACCTTAATAATATATATATAAATTCATAATTTTTTTTTACTAAAGATATGATTGTTAAAAAGAAACTATCGGAATAAATTATATACATTATTTCTGAAATACCTCAATATTGTTAAAACTTTATAAAGTATTTGTACATTCATCCGAAGAAAATAAACATTAAACATTATAAGAAAGAGAGGAAACTCCATGGCCCAAAAGCAGTTACTTATTAACATTATTTATTCATTGGACCACGGTATTCATACCGAGCTCCCTTTCTAGAACGTGCTATATTTACTGCCGATATTCTTCGATCCTTCCCTCTGAACTATCAATTTAAAACATGTGAAACAAAAACACGGAGAAAGGAGTGAGAAACAAAATATAATATTCTCGATTAAGACATAAGCAACAAAGGGTTTTCACAAACCAATACATAATAATATCAATCACAATCACATACACAATCAATTATGAATGCATGAATGTTATGCAATATCTTCATCATAACTTACCTATATATGTGGGCCCTTAAATTTTAATTTGCACTGGGCCAACCAGGAGTTTACACTGTTCCATAAGTCCGGATAATAATAATATGAAAAGCTCAACTGGCATGGAAACACTTAGAGACTAGTCAGATTGAGAAAGTTTTTATTGTGAAAGTACCCGACACTAGGGAGCTACCCCAGGTCCCCTGAAGCACCCTTTCACACCCTCTCATCCCAAGGCTCGTAATTAAGCCTCCTCTAATGTATCCTCGGTTTCTATAATCCGTCCCCAGACAATATCATTTTATTTCACTTTAATAATTCATGATGCATGAACTACTCGCGTATTGAGTTGGTTAAGGCTTTTAGAAACTCAATTATTAAATCCCTTAAAGGTTTACAATATCATTTCAATAAACTATACATTTTCTCAATTCTCTGAATTTCTGTCCCACAGAAATAAATTTGGTACAGTTTTTTTTTGAATCTCACTGAAATTTGAGTTTCTAAGACTTAAATATCTAAAAACTTTCTCATATAAAACTTTACATAATCTTTCTCAATTTAAATCTTAACAAAATCAAATTTAGAAATCTCAATTATTTCCAAATATCTTTAGTTATTAAGTTGGAATAAAATAATTTTTTAAAAAAATTTTATTTTATTAAAAGAGAATAATCTTTAAATCATTAACCGTAAATACTTAAAGTTACAAAATTTTTTCTTTAATTCAAAATTTAATTATCTCAATTAATTTTCATAAAATGTCTACTTTCTAAAATAAATACTAATTTTTTTATTCTAAATATAAAAATAATTTCTAAGAAGAAATAAAAGATAATAAAAATTTAAAGAGTAAGGTAAGAAATTCTTACTGAATTTTAGCTTTCCGTCATGCTCGCTATATGCTCAAACTCCACATTACAAAATCATCAATCAAAATCAAGCATTATCAATTATAACTAAATATCATCAATCAATCAATCAATCATAATCAAATCAATTAAATATCATTAATACATATCATAATGCAAAATTTAATGATTATTAATATAGTCAATTTGAGTCCTTTTGGTCAATTCCTCGCATAGGTATATGTAAGTTCATATAATCCAGTCCTTGCATAGGTATAGTCCAGTTTATATAGGTTATAAAAGTCCAAGTCCTTGCATAGGTAGGTTAGAGTTAGTTAAATCAGATATTTAATTTAAAATTTATTAAAAATTTTAAGTTAAAAAGTTAATATTTTAAAATATTAATATTATTAAATTTAAAAGGAGTAGGGGACTCCTCCTATTATTCTTATGTCTTTTCATATTATACTCTTATCTCACTCCCCCTTACCTTGAATTGTTACCCAAAAGAGATTTGCTTTGCGCCTCCAATTTCTAGAAATATTAATACCAATCTATTTCAGTATAAGCTTAAGATAAAAATTAAGATTGCTATCAGAATGATAAATAGTAAATGTGTATAGTAATAATAAATAGTAACGGTAAATGGTAAGTCATCAATAGTAATGGTAAATAGTAATTTTTTTTGAATAGTAATAGTAAATAGTAAATCGTGAATAGTAATTTTTTGAATAGTAGTGGTAAATGGTAAATCATGAACAATAACAGTAAATAGTAAATTTTAAATAGTAACAGTAAATAGTAAATTTTGAATAGTAATGGTAAATATTAAATTTTGAATAGTAACAGTAAATAGTAAATTTTGAATAATAACAACAACTAATAAATTTTGAATAGTAACGGTAAATGATAAATTTGAATAATAACAGTAAATGGTAAATTGTGAATAGTAATAATAAATAGTAGATTTCGAATAGTAACTGTAAATAGTAAAAATAACACAGTGGTAATTTATTTTTACTATAGTAACTTATTCATAATAGTACTAGTATATTAATGGTTTAAGAGTGCCAAAAAAAAATAAACTAAAATTATAAAAAGAATATAGAAGAAAGTTATTACCTTACACCTCCGGCAGAACTTCTTTTTACCAAAAGAATTTACTCTCCACTAATTTCTTACGCACTATCTCTCTAGATTCTCTCTCTAATTTTTGGTGTGGAAATGTTGTAAATGAGCCATCTATTTATAGGAAGAAAATTTTACTATTTAAGATTATTTAATTATTTATTTTACTATTCATGATGTAAGCGATGATGTAAGCGATGATGTAAGCTATGATGTAAGCGATGATGTCAGCAGTGGCATTTTGGTCATTAGATGAAAGGTTAAGGGTATTTTTGTCATTCTCAAAAAAAATCTAAAAAATTCTAAATTATATAACAATCAAAAAGTTCTAAAGAATTATAATCAAATTCCTTTAAAATTTTATTTTAAATAAGAAATAACGAAATTAGGGGTGTTACAACTCTACTCCCCTAAAAAAAAATTTCGTCCTCGAAATTTACACTTTTTTTAGTAAAACAATTGGGGATGAGACTCTTTCATCTCATTTTATAGTTCCCATGTAGCATCTTCCCCTCTCATTTCACTCCAAATGACCTTCCCCTCTTGTCATTCTTAAAAAAAATAAAAAAAAATAAGAAATAACGAAATTAGGGGTGTTACAGAGTCTGGCAAGACATGCCTCATATTCAGCCTGGTTGTTGGAGGTTTTAAAGTTGAATCGAAGAGAGATTTCCAGGTGCACACCGTCATCACTCTCCACAACAACACCAGCTCTACATCCTTTACTATTTGACGACCCATCCACATAAATGGTCCAGTGAGCACGAGGTGTGGCTGGATCTGCCCCTTTCATCTCTACGACAAAATCAGCTAAGACTAAGGCTTTAATGGCTGCTCGTGGTTCATAGGAGATTTCAAATTCAGAAAGTTCAATAGACCATTTGATCATCCTCCCCGTGAGGTTTGGCTTACTTAAAACAGAACGGAGTGGCAAATCCGTTCTTACCAATATTGGGTGTGCATAAAAATACGGCCTCAACCGTCGTAAAGCCCAGATAACTGCGAGAGCGGCCTTCTTAATCTTCTGGTACCGGCCCTCTGCTCCTTGCAACGTCTTGCTAGTGAAATACACTGGCCTCTGCCCCTCTGGGGTTTCCTTGACCAATGCTACTCCCAAAGCTTCATCTGAAATTGCCAAATATAAAATGAGGGATTTACCGGGGTCTGGCTTTACCAAGATCGGAAGACTTGACAAAACCTCCTTAAGCTCCTGAAAAGCTTGCTCCTGCTCCTGTCTCTATTCAAACTTCTTGGACTTCTTTAACACCTTATACAGGGGAAGGGATCTATGCGCCATCTTGGGCATGAACCGAGCCAGAGCTGCCATTTTTTCATTTAACGATTGCACCTTCCTCAAATTCTTCGGACTCTGCATGTCCAGTATTGCTTGGCATTTTCCTGGATTAGCCTCAATGTCACGCTGAGTCAACATGAAACCCAAAAACTTCCCAGCTGGAACAGCAAAAGTACACTTCAACGGGTTCAATCTCATGTTATATTGCCTTAAGCGTGTGAATACGTGGCGCAAGTCTTCAACGTGATCACCCCCAGCTGGGGTCTTGGCTATGATATCGTCAATGTACACCTCCACTAGTTTGGTATGCATGCCTTCGAACACCTTGTTAATCATTCGCTGGTAAGTGGCCCCAGCATTCTTCAAACCGAAAGGCATGATGGTGTAGCAGAAAACACTGCGGTCATTGACGAAAGCTGTTTTTTCTTGATCCTCCTCCCACTTCGAAATCTGGTTGTACCCCGAATATGCATCCATGAAACTTAGGTATTGATAACCAGATGAATCATCCACCATACGATCGATGTTTGGGAGAGGATATGGGTCCTTTGGGCAGTAGTGATTGAGGTTGACATAATCGGTACACATTCTCCACTTGCCATTAGCTTTCTGAACCATCACCACATTAGAAAGCCAAGAGGAATAACAGACCTCTCTGATAAATCTAGCCTTCAGCAATTTCTCTGTCTGCTCACAAGCTGCCTTCTGCTTCTTCAGTCCTAATCTTCTTTTCTTCTGGGCAACTGGCCTCGTCTCTAGATAGACGGATAGTTTATGGCAGCAAAAATTAGGGTCCATCCCAGGCATGTCTGCAGCAGTCCATGCAAAAAGGTCTTTGAATTCCTAGAGGACTGCTAGCAAACACTGCTCCATGATCGACTCCAGCTTGTCATTGATGTGAGTGACCTTCTCTGGAGAATCTCCTAAGACGACATCCCTGGAACCTCCTTCTAGCGTGGGCTTTGAGGGGTTGAGTGGATCGATCTTCAACTCCGCTCTGGGGTCAAGATCGATCAAACTGACAGACCCAGCCGTTGTTCCTCCGTCATTCAACTTCCTCTTCTTGTTAAACGCCTCCAGCTTCACCATATTCAGGCTTAGGTTGTAGCAATACCTGGCCATCTCTTGATTACCTCGGAAGGAAGACACACCATTGTCCTTATCAATGAACTTGATAAGGAGGTGCAGGGTAGACACAATTGCTTCCATTGCGTTCAGAGTTGGACGGCTTATGATACCGTTGTAAGGCAATTCCACATCAATCACCAAAATTCTAGACTTCACCGTTCTTGCTCCAGGTTCACCTTCGAAAGACACAAGGGTATCAAGATACCCCTTGGTGGGCTGCTTTGCTCCATTGAAGGCTGTGAGTTCCTGTGTATAAGGCTGTAAATCTGTATCAGTAAAACCTATTCTTTTGAAGCAATTGTAAAAGATAACATCATAGGAACTTCCCTTGTCAACGAGGATTCTCTTTACATCCTTGTTAGCTATCACAACAATAATGACCACTGCGTCATCGCCTCCTGAGATGGTTGGGCCGAAATCATTGTCTGTAAATGAGACCACTGGTGCTGTCATGCCCTCGTCATCATGATCTCTTCCTCTCTTCTCCATCCGGTCTGGTTCATCTAAGGACTTCTCCTTAAATAAGTATTGCTTCAACTTTCCCTCCCTGATGAGGGTCTCCACCGCGTTCTTCAACGCCTTACATTCATTTGTGGTATGGCCGACCTGCTCGTGGAAAGCACAATATTTTCGAGAGTTATCAGGTCTTTTCATTGGAGGAGGCTTCCTTATCCCATAAACACTGAGCGTGGGCCAACCAACTTCCCTTAAAATTTGAGAATGCCTGGAGTTCAGCGGGTGTAGTTGCTGAAAGAGGCTACACGCCTGTCCCGCTGCTAAGGTTGGGTGCTCATGAAATCGTCTCTGGGCATGCTTCTCTGGCCTCATCCTCTCCTTATCTCTCCGCGGTTGATGTGAAGGCACTGAGGGCTTCAATCTAGCTGTTGTTGCCTCTAAATGCATCTCTATGCTCACATACTTCAAAGCTTTCCTCCGGAACTCCTCAAACGTCGTCAGAGGACTCTTTACCAGAGACAAGGCAAAGGCTGATCCAGGTTGCAGAGGTTCAACAACAATATAAAGTTGAATGTTCTCCATGAGGTTAGGCATCAAAGCCGCCTCCTTATAAAACCTTCTCAAAAACTCTTTAAGAGTTTAATTCTCTCCTTGCCTGATCTGGGCCAAGGTATGAGAAGTCCTGGGAACATCTCTAGAAATAATGAAATGACTCTCAAACGCAGCAGCCATTTCCTCCCAAGAGTTTATCGAACCTGAGGGTAAACTCTTGAACCAGCTAAGAGCTTTCTCCGTCAAGGTTCGTGGGAATATTCTGCACATTACATCTTCATCTACTCCCAGATACATGGCCTTACACACGTAAGCATCCAGATGCTTAGTGGGATCTGTCTCTCCATTATACCTTCCGATTGAGAGTGGCTGGTGTGACACCCAAAACCCAAATTACAAATTCCAATTAATTAACCCAAATTTTTGAACTAGATTTTTCTTTTGCGTTTAAAGAATCATTTTGAAATTCGTAATTTAAATTCTGAGGTCACATAAAAATTGATAAATGCGGAATATTATGATACATACTAGTCGTGAACGAATAAAACATAATATATTTATATAACGGAAACGATAGAGAAGATTACAGTACAAGGTACATAATAATATTATTACAACACATTAAATCTCAAATGAAATCAAAGTCCAAGCAATAAAACATAAAAACTTCATTAATTGCACCACTCGTCATTCTGTGAAGCGTGCACTGTAAAAATAATGTAAGAGTGAGATAAAATATAGAATAAATATAAAATAAGTAAAATTGCACAACACAATCAACAAACAATTATGATATGATGAATATGCCAAACAAGGTCATTTACATTTAATAATCTTTAATTTAGTTAAATGATGTCATGCTGGATCCATTTTGATTTAGTGGGAATACTGCAGTAAAAAGTCTCATAGAGACACAAGTAGGACTTAGCATAATGCCACGAATCCCTACCGTTTGTAGCGCTCAAGTACCAAAGTACACAAGTAGGACTTAGTATATACCGTGAATCCCTACCCTACATGGCGCTCAAGTACCGAAGTACACAAGTAGGACGTAGCATAAACCATGAATCCTTACACTTCATGGCACTCAACGAAAATAAGGCTTTAACTCATCATAGAGTAACCCCCCACCAGGGCCGGCAATCATGGAACCCTTAAATTCCATGGTGCGTCCAAATGCTTATGATGCATGAATGCCTTTAATTCTCTTTATCAATTTAACATACCATGATATCAATACTTCCATAATCACTTGAAAGCCAAAAGTCCTCAAAGGACACATTACATATATCAATTCTCAAAATCATGGATTTACAGTCATATCTCAATAAACCACAAGGGATTCATGTATACATTAATTTAGTCATTCATAATTATTCATCACCAAGATATACTGTATGACATTCATAGGACACTCAATAACATCCATAATAATCAATAATCCTTTAATAATTCATAAATAAATCAATATCCACATGGAAAATATCATTTTCATCCATAATAATCATCATAGGTGAATTTTAGAAATTTACAACAGCAACATACATTAGTAAAAAGGTCATAACATGAGCAATTTAAATCCTTTTTTAGTAATTCCACTTTTTGAAGTTCCATAACAAAATTATCTACAACATTCATGAAGAAATAATTTTAAATTCCCAAACAGAAACATCACATAATCACATAATAGTCAATAGGTCATCATTTCTCATTATCACCAATTGCTGGAAAATTTCCTGGTTTGACAATCTTTAGTAAATTAGCTATAACTCATGGTATAAAAATAATTTTTGAATGAGACCAAGTTCTGTGTTTCAATAATTCCATTATCTATAATTTTCATGAAGATCAAAAATTCCAAATCCAAACAAAAATATCACAAACTCATAGGATACTAAACTATCTCAAAGAAAGTAACAAAACGTACATATGTTGGTAAAATCAATGTTTCTGGAGCTACAAAAATAATTTTGGTATGAGACCAGTTTTAAATTACTCATAACACAAATATCTAAAATTTTTATGAAGACACTAAATACTGATTCTCACCACAAAATTCTCAGTTTTAAAAATACAAATAGTTAATCATATCAATAGGTTTTCAGCATGAACATACTTCTGTATTTAAGGTATAACTAGAGCTACAAATATCCTTTTAACTTGAAACCACTTTATATAGATTCATAACATAAATATCTACAACTTTTATGAAGACATCAAAGTCTAAATATGTATGTATAATTCCCAGAATATTAATATTTACACAAAATAGAAGGTACATATTCCAGAATAGACATACTGTAGTATTTTGACTATAACTCATGCTATACATATCCAGATCAGTTAATTCAAGTCTCAAAATTCACATAACAAAAAGCTCTACAACTTTGATGAAGACGTCAAAGTCAAATTCACACATTTTTAGCTTCGAAAATAAATCTGGAAATCCTAGAATAGCATACAATTCTACCCATTCTATATTGATTCACAACCCTATCCCCTCTTACCTTAATGGAGGTTCCTAAAGTGGTTAAAGTGTTCTCTTATTGTCCTAGCTTCAGATCAAGAGGGAATTTGATGGAGAAAATGAAAGAAAATAAGAGAGAGACTTCACTAACTTTAGCTTGTTCTAAGAATTCAGACTTGGGAACAAGAGGTAGTGATGGTTTAATCATGCAAATTACAAGTGGAGGACAAGATTTTCATAATGGGATTGTAGTGGGATGTTAGGTATATTAATTGTGGTGATAATGGAGGTTTTAGGTGAGAAAAATGAGCTGGATTGTTGACCATTTCCGCAGCTTACATAATGTAGCTTGTATGATTGAAGTAAATATCAATTTTGACATTATTTTGGTATTTTGGGCATATCTCTCTCATATCTTAATGGATTTTAACAAATTTTATCTTGTTGGAAATCTAAGACAATGAGGAACAACTTTTTAGTTTACCACTTTTTCAAATTCGGAATCTAACTAGGTATTAAGATATGTACAAGATGATATGATTGAAGCAAAATATCAATTCTGACACTGTTTCGGTATTTTGGGAATATCTCTCTTATATCTTAATGGATTTTAACAAATTTGGTCTTGTTGGAAAGTTAAGACAACGAGGAACAACTTTTTAGTTCACCATATTTCCAAATTCGGACTCTAACTAGCAATTAAAATGTGTACAAGATGATGCATTTTGAGTGGAGTATGTGGTAACTTGATGAGAGTAATTGGAAAAGCCAAAGAAATTAATAACTAAGGAAATAGGTAATAAGTTATTTGATTAACTTTTACCTAAGGTATAAAGTTGAAATTATTTACCATGGTGAAAGGTTAAATTGAAGATGTTGTCCTAACCAAAATTTATGTAGAAAGTTGAGATAAAATGGATAGTATCATTGATGGTCTAAATCAAAATGATTATACATGAGAATGAAATTTTTAGGATGTTACAGCTGGGTTGTTTGCAAATGCTTATGGATGAGTACGCTCATGAGCCTCCTTGAGAAAGGAACGTTGAGTCTATACGTTCCAGATGTTACCACCGCCTGCTCCTTCCTTCTTCCACTGACTCTATCTCCAGAGTCTTGAGTTTGCTTCCTCTCCTCATAGGTGGGAATCTTCAAATATTGGATAGTAGTAGACTTCTCTCTCACAGACGTGTGATGAGTCTCCTCAGCCTGAGACATAACTTTTTCCCTTGTCACCCTTTTCTCCCTTCTCAACCCCATCAACTCCTCCCTGAGCTGCCTTATAACCTTATCTCGAGGATCTGGGGTTGCAACTGGTACCATTTTCCTCCAGTGGGTTACAAGAGATTCAAAAACGAGTCTCATACCAGCCTGCTGATGGGTCACATCCTCCACGTGAACCTCGACAAAATCGCGTCCATCTCCCTCCATGGTTAACTATTGAACTTCTGCAAAAAGTGGGAATAACTCTATCGAGTCCCACTGGGCGTGCCAATGAACTGGTCTAAACTGGGGTCTATGATCTGGTATGGGAACCAGCCACAAAAGTTGGTGATTTGGATATTAGTATACCGGTATAGTGGGTATCCGATATTATAATCCGACCTCTCAGTGGGAGAGACCGGTCTTGTTGTCCTGGAGATCCTTCACACCAGAGCTTCGCGTTGATAGGGGGTGAAAGGTGGTGTCACCTGCGAGGATTCTCCGACTCTCAAGTTAGTAGAGTAGATGATAACTCAAGGAATACTTAAGCGATGTAATAGTATAGTGAGAGTAAGAACAACGTAACCTTGCATGTGTTGAAGAATATGCTATTATAGTTGATCGTGGAAAATGAATTGTTGGGTGTAAGTGGGCCCAGAGGCTCTGATGTCGTGTGCAGCGTATCAATCAGAGTAATTCGATGCTCAGTGTGCAACAGAGGGTAGGTCAATGATCAGTGTACGATTTTGACACGGGAATGAGGATAATCCACCTTTTTCGTATATGACGCCTGTAATTGTACTTTGCACCTTTCAGTAATGATATAGACATATTCCGCTGTGTAGGGTATCTATCTTGATAAGTGATGACTCCACTTATCTTATCGTGGCACTATGGCAAACAGTTATACATGAAGGAAGAATGAGAACGGATCAACTATCCGGTGTCTCAGGTGAAACCTCAGATGACCGGTGAAGGAAGGACTCCTAACATGGTGTCTTTACAGTACATATATTGACCTGTGATACCGGTTGACCTTCCAGAACAGCCAAGATGACGTCTTAGCATAGGGCTGGTATCCAGACCGGATCATATATAATATCATTTAATATGTTTAAAGAATAGATAAATATATATATATATATATTATTTATATATATACATATTCAATATTTTTTCACTAATGCCCTTTTTAATAATTTCCTATCAAATCACTATTTACCCAACTCAACTTTTTTTTCCAACCAAACACAATCACTACTTTCTAACCCATTTTTAAAAATTAATATCCAAACATAACTTCTTTTACAAAACCTTAATTTTCTCAATTCTATTTACAAATATCCCAATGATAACCAAACAAACCTTAAAGGACAAACCATTTTGAAAAGTTTGATGCTCCATGGTTACAAAGGGGTAGAGCAATTGAAAATGGCAACTGAGACGTCACTGTCATAAACCAAACTGCGATTGACCGCAGCAGCAGCAATTTCTGGGTTCCGTGGCCAACTGATGTGTCATTGCCACGATGGAGATGTGACTGGGCAATTCCCATCCTAATATTACGTGTGTACACGCTGGAACCATCATCAATTATCATGCCTTCTTAATATAATAACAATAACCTCTACATAAACAAATTAAAATGCTTGTGTCATGTTAGGCCTAATGCAGGGATAAATAATATAATACACGAGCATGATTCACCAAAGGAATCTATGTGAGACTAGATCATGTGGTGGGCCATTCTTGGAAAATATACTTACTTTGACACCTATATACATCTAAAAAGATAAAAGAATAATTAAGATATAATAGAAAAATAAAAGAGGTATGTAAAGTAATGTTTGTGTATTTATTATTAGTCCACATCATCAAAGTTGAAATGATTCAGTCACCCAAGTATGCATGTTATGAGAGGGAATCACGCCCATAATAGCTAAGACAGCGAGACATGAAGCCATACATTCAAAGGTGGTATCCTAGTTAGCATACACGTGGCTTCCTTTTATTGGTTTAGAGTTAAGGTTAACGGCCACAAATCAAATCCTTTGAGGATGTGCGGTCCATCAGTGGGGACACTCCACCGCCCCTCCACTTTTCACCTAAGCTTTGTCGTCTTATACTTTCTTGCGGTAAAATGTATCATCAATCTCATCTCTTCACGACATCAATTTTGGTTATCTTCAAATTTCATTTGAATTACTATACTCTTAATTAAATCTAATCTAAAATGTCCGAATTATGTTCCATGTTTGAGTCATTTCAAACCAAGAAAGAAATTTTGCATACTTTCGACCAAATCCACATGTGATTTTTAGTTAAAAATGATACCCTTGTAACTCAAATAGCTTTCACGAGGAAGGTATTGATTTGCTAAACAATTTTCTATATATTATATCGACCAAATTTTAGTTATTAAATATCACAAGAGCATGGTGAAAACGGAAGTTGGGGAGGGTAAAAAATATATACTGTGACACGTAATTGGAGAAGGAAACAATATAGCTTACGCATGAAATTGGAATAAATAATATATTGAAACTATAGATGATCATTTTTATAAAGATATACGATAATGTATTTTATAATTCATACCAACATGATAGTGTCTTATCCCAAAGGAGCAATGAAACGTGTAAGGACTAAAAAGAAATATAGTTTTAGAATTTGTGAAAAGACCAAATCACACCTCATGCAATGCATTACTTATAAAATTACAAAATGAAAGAGTAACACATTTATCGGTGCCACATATTTTGTCATAGAGGTATAAAGTTTATGTTTAATTTTTAATTCATTTCATATTTATAATAATCTGCAGCTATCATAAACTATTTTTCAGATTACCATTTTTATCCTGAGGTAAATCATGATAAAAATGACTTTTAAAACAAATTTTTGTATTTAAAATAAAATGAATAATAAAAAAAGTATGTTAAATGAAACTGATTGACATGAGGTGGAAAGTGGGGGCCATGTGAAATTAAAATATTAAGGAAAATGGTCGGATTCAGGGAACCAAAAGTTGTCGACGCAATTAACTCATTTTTGTTTCCTTATTTTTCTGAAATGTTTTAGGGAGGGTAATGATGCCCATTCATCACGGGCGGGCCCCACATGCAGCACCGCCCTATTTCTGGGTTTCAAATAAACTTGACCACAACAGGGAAAAGCATACCCTTTATTCTTTTGTAGCATCATACACCCACTAAGCTACAGTTCTTATGTGCCCACTCATTTAATTGCATTCAATTAGCACTAGTATTACAAGATAAATATTTACTTCAATCACTACTTCAGTACAACCCCTATTAAGCATCCCCAAATTTTGTTGGTCTATAACAATGCTAATTATCAGGTACCCTTTCAATTAAAGTCTTTCTTGTTATTGTCTTCCAAATTTATTTTAAAATATTCATCTTCATTTGTTTTCCATTATTTATTATGATTGTTCCATTTTGGGTACCTAGCTGGCTAACTTTTCTATATGGGAAAGGTGGGTCGACTCTAGAGGACGCTAGACCACACAATTTAAAGTGTTACTATAAGGAAAGGGAAGTTCTTCTCCCTGCTTAAAAAAACATTGCAAATTTGTTTACTCCTACGAATATTGTCTCGTAATTTTTATTATATTAAGAGGGGAAAAATATATTAAAATAATAAGGTAAAATGTATCTCAAAATCAACTAACAATATTGAACATGTTGATACTAACGATACGAGACTTCTAACAGAAATCATTTTGAATATTTTTTAAGATTATATTTTAATTATGAAAATTAAGTTTTTTCATCTCTAATATTTAAAAATATTGATGTAAATGTATAAATGGTTAAAATCTGGGTAATTAAAAACATAGTAAGGTATTTGCATGGATGCAAATAAAGAAAAGGAAAAAGTTTGACAAGTTGGCATAGCGATGTGTAAGGGACATGAGCTGTCTGTTTGAAAAAAAGATTCTTCCAAACAAGTGAGTGATCACACACTCTCTTTCTTTCTTTTGGAGCATTGCTACTATTCAAGACTTTGCACCTCTATATAAACCTCTCTTCACTTTGATCACCTCACTCACAAATTACACACTTCCTCACTCTCCAACCTTTCTCTTTCTGCTTTATTTCATCATTCCCTCTCTCCTTTCCAAATGGCCAGCGTTGAGGTAATTCAAAGATAAAGTTTCTTTGTTATTGCCTCTCGTTTAATTTGTACGTTAATTCATTAGTCCATGTACATGTCCTAGTTTATATATTTAGTTCCCACATGCGGACAATCAATACCAAAACTATATTAACAAAATATAACTATTCATTTCTTCACTTTCTTACTATTTCTTTTTTTCTTTTGTGATTCGTTATCGATCAAAAGAATCAGCTTCATTTTTTTCTGACGTGCGAACGTGCGGTCTACCAAGTATGGTAATAGTCACGATATATTTGATGACCATCAATATATACAAAAGGTCAACATTTTTATTTAAAATTTCCGATCTATCTTTCTTTTTGTTGCTGCGGTTATATAGAACTCATAATCTACACGAGCTTAAGGGGATCCAATTGTTTCATAGCTTTCTTGATCGCTAATATTAATTACTTTATAGAATTGGATCGCTATCACCAGTTCTATGTACACCTTCTTTTTTTCCTTTTTATATAAACAAAATTGCATGATCAGAAGCAAATTAAAGATCATTGATCAATTTATCACGTAAGTTTTCTCCCCCTCTAAGTAGACTATATAATGATAGTTTCTTTAATGCTCAAAGCAACAATGCCCCCCAACAAGTTGTTGAAGCAAATTAACACCCACTTATAACCTTGTTGAACTTCTTCAATGTTTAAGCTTAAAAGAAGAGGAAAATAATTAATTCCATCACCATGTTGGCACTTGGCTTTAAAAAGTTTATTGATATATAGCATGAAAAATTCATTACACGATTTACATTTATCATGTAACATAGTGCTAGTTTTTGATTAATTATGTGATGTTTCTTTGGTATGTCTGTCCTATCAAGTTATTGGTTTCTCATTTATTATAAATTCACCAATGTTATTAAACTTGGCACTACAAGACTCTTTTTTAATAGAATTAGAAAACATTACAGATTGCACAGCAAGTAGCACCAACAGTGCAAGAAAACAAAACAGCAGAGACAACCAAGACAGAGGAAACAACCCCAAAAGACCAACCAGCCCCTGAGGTTCCTGTCACAGAACAAACACTAGCTGAGGCACCAGCCACAGAATCAACCACTGAGGAGAAACCAAAGGAGGAAACAACTGAAAAAGCAAAGCCAACAGAAGAAGAAACAGCAACAACAGAAGCCACAGTTGGTACAGAACCCCAAGCTATTGAGGAGGTGGTAACAAAGGAAGCAAAGGAAGCCAAGCAAGAGGAAGAGAAGCCAGCAGAGGAAAAAGCTGAAGAAGTGAAGGAAGAGGCAACAGTGGAAGAGCCTAAACCAGCTACTGAAACAGAATCAGCAGCAGAGACAACCACACAGGGGGAAAACAAAGCAGCTGAGTCTGCAGTGGAAGGCTCAGAAGAGGTTCCTGTTGAGAAGACTGAAGCATAGACCTATGCAACAGAGAGAGAGTGTGAGTATTAAACAAAACAGCATGTTTAAATGGTCCTAGTTGTTGGGATCAGGGTCTACCATTTTGCATGTCAGGGTGAAAAGCTTTTCTGTTTAATTATTTCTTCAGTTTACTTTATTATTATAAATTATCATTATAATATGATGGTCTGTCTTTGGTCGTGTGGAGGATATACTTACATGTAAGCACAGCACTTGGCTCCACTTCAGCAGTGGGTCATGGACATGAGAAATTCCAGGAGTTGTGTTGTTCAAGTGAGCCAAGGTGCTGCTGCTACTGGAGTTTGGAGATGGTTAGCGGGAGGGTTACATGAGTTTGTAATGGTGTGTTACTGCGTTTTTCTAGGTTTGAATAAATTATATTTACTTTATAATTTATATTGTTGTGTTACCAAACGAGTATTTCGTTTAAGATTTTGCTCTCTTCCCCGTTAGACTTTTAATATTGCAAAGTTTTAATATCCGAATTAATTTAGAATACCTCTAGTTAATTCAGGTTATATTTATGTAAGAATTTTCTGCTTTCAAGATGCCTTAGATTGCAAAGATCATTTAAATGAATGATGGAATAAATGGGTTATTAAGTATTAGCCAACAATCATCCATTGTTGAACAACTATGGCGAAAAACATTCACCTTTATATCTATAGGTAGCTATCAAGCTTTTAAGGTTTTCGGAAAAGTAATATAAGAGTAAAATTGATAAGTTATAAAAATAGAAATGGTATTTATTTACAAGATAAATATTCAAAGTAATATAAGAGTAATATTCAAAAAAAATTTATAGAAAATTGAAAATCAAATTTTCTATTTTTTTTAAACAAAACAGATAAATCTTTAAAGAAGTTTTTCAAGAAAGTTAAAAAATAAAAAAGTTTTGTAAGAATTTTTCTATCTATTTCAGAAAATAAAAATTTTGAAAAACAAAATAATTTTCTATAACTAAACACAATTTATGAATAATTAAGAGTGTCACTTTCAAACTTTTAAGGATGGAAATAAAAATTCCTTGATAATTCACAGTAAATTTACTAAATTTTACGACATTAAATGATAATTGAAAGTACACATGTGATTCACAAGAAAAATAAAAATTAAAAAATACTAAACATTTCACAATTTTTTTAGGATCAAATTCTTCAAAATCTCAATTGGAGGAAAAAAATCGAACTGAAACAAAAATTCCGATACTAGATTACCCATAGATACCTAAGTGATTTCCTTAACGTCACTTATAAAGGTTCTCCCTTGAAGAGATAAATTTCAAAAGGAAGTTGTACCCAAAAAAATTCAAAGGAAAAATAATAGTATACTAACAAACACAGAATGATAAATTTTAGAATCTCCAAATGCCAATTCCTAATGGATTCAGAGGGGTAGTAACGCTTTGAACATGATTGACGACACTTTCGCATACGAGATAATGACGAACCAATAGCCATCTACTAAAGTTACCTTCGACGAACATATAAAGTAATCATCAATTTTTCTTTCCTTCAATCCTGTTTCATTGGTATTTGATCCCACACTTTTATACATTTAACAGAAGATCAATGACAATGCATCCAGAATTGATTTGAGAAACCTTTTGCGCATGGTCATTCGGAGAACCAGATAAATAATCCTATCCTACCTATAATAATTTGTACAAAGTTGAGTACCGGTATTCCAATTTGCAGTCAAAACCAACCACAATTGCTGGTGTATTTACCAAGTACCAAAACTGGAACCAATGTGTTCTTGAGTGATGACTCTAAGGCGATCTTGCATAACAGACTTTGATGAATACGGGGGGAAACACAGCTGGTAAAAGCATGTGTGAGATGAGGGGAGGCGATCTTCAGGTTCCATGATCCTGCAAATGTATAGACGGGAAGCCAAACCACGGAAGCCTTCAACTGGTAAATATTTCACAGATGTCCAAAAGAAAAGAAGAACCTTCCTTTCATTTGCTGACATTTTCCCAACAATCTGCCAAGTTATTTTTCCATAAAATATTAAAATTTAATGACTGAGTAGCATCTGATCAATATGTTGAAATTATAAGTTATTTCACAGACATTCAAGATAAATTTTTTCAAAACACTTCAATAAACATCATAATTTTAGCATGATTATCCTCAATAAGATTTATTACGTGATACGAATACACTTAGCATTTTGGATAAATTCAAACATTAACAATTTAACAGATTTTAACATGATTCTGCAATACAGCATGAAAACAACGGATTCTTAATGTTAGAAAACTACATGCTATCTAAATAAGTGCTGAAACTGACGATAATCATTAACACAATTTTATTAACCAAGTTTAGAAAAGGAAAAAGTACAGCTGCACTACGGTATTCTCTTTTGTAAGTGAAGTATCATCAAAACTAGGATTACCTGCTTCATAACAACAAAAAATAGTACTATTTGAAGGCATAACTGAATTTAGAGGAAACATCTGTACAAAATATAGCACATCAAAAGTTGAATCGATCAGGGCTCTAGGAATAACTTAAACAAGCACAGGTAAGAATTTTAGCAAGATTGAAGGCCTGTTGGTAAAAAAGTAGACGTCCTTTGTAGAAAGGGGGAAACACAAGTAGCCAAGAGATAGAGGTTTTCCGATAAGCACTAAGGCAATAAATCCCGTTTTGCTACATTGGTTAAAATGGAAACAGAGAAGGGGTTCAATAAATCCCGTTTTACTATATAGGATACCATGTAACAGATACCTGCTGTCCAATAAAGTCCTTCCTGGTTATAAAACAAAATTATATGTGGGGGGGGGGGGGGGGGGGGGTGTCAATTTAATATGCACTTGACTGTTAAAAGAAATGTAATAAATTACATTAGCAAAGAAATTTGGAAAAAGGAGGGAAGAGGGAAAACAATGAAAATAAAAGGAAAAACAATGTAAGAAACAAGTGTAAAGACATTGTAATTCCATAAGACCAATATTCATACACACCTCCCAAAACCAAGATATCAGATGATCAGTCTCCTTATAGCCATTATATTTGGTATGTGCCTTCCAATCTTCAACAGAAATGGTATTTTCACTCCCATGCAGCATCCAATCAAGATCTTCAAGCTCTAAACTTTGAAAGAACTGTTGGATCTTTGAGTTAGAAAGGATATCAGCGAAACCCTTGGCAAAATGTGATACCTGCTCAGATATGGATGTAACAAAACAATTCTGTATAAGAAGATCAACAAACTTCTCCCTGTTCTTACTATTAACTACAAGGCTTTTTCCACCAGGACAAAGCTCAACTGCTTTCCGGCATCCTAATTCCTCCACCTCTCTAACAAATGTCAGTCCTAATGCATCTGAATCAATGAAATCAGCATCGATCTCCAATATCTGCTTGCAGCTTCTATACAAGTAAGGATCTGCATCTCGTATATCTTCTAAAGCAATGCATTTTCCAGCCAATTGCATGAAAAACACACGATCAAGAACAATACCCACTTGCACCTTATTCATCAAAGCTAATGCAATAATACGACCAGAGAAGTCGAAGTACCTAAGGTGCAGAGCATGTACCTTAGATGCTGCAGACAAGTAGATAGATAATAAATTAAACTGGATTGTGCAAAAGACATAGTCACTAAAAATAGCTACCAATATAAGAAAGACAGCAAAACATAACAATACTCAAACACTGAATAAGCAAACATAGTCCCTAATGTTAACAAGTGGGAAATCATGTTTAGTGACAAAAAGCCATTGATTGGACATGTTACAATATGCAGAATATCAACATTGATGAGAAGATCAACAGGTTGGTTTTCTAAAAATATAACCACAGTATATTACAATTCTAGGGTATATATGAAGCTACAACCTGGACTATTCCATCACCTCACAGTTAATAGTATCCAACCTTGGATGCACAGACTCACATACATACACATGTGACAATGGAGCATGTGAACATTAACTGGATAACAGATAATAAGCCACTGCATTATTCCCCTAAAAAGTGCACAGAGAAAAGCACGGATCCTGGGATATTGATTTGCTGGTATCATAACACCATATGAAGTACCACTCAATTCTTTCTTCTCTTTTTTCTATTGGATTCTCACAGCTTATTCTTGAGGTGAAAATTCAATATATAAATGTTATTTTTACAAATTTAAAAACTACAGAAGCACACATCAATTTCTACATTCTATAAAATAGAAACACACTCTAATATTTTAATTAACCCCTGGCAAACATTAACTAACCATTTTCTTTAAAAAAATCTGTATCATACAATGAATAGGTTTTATATTTTTATTTTCTTTAAATATCACATTTTTTCCATATGGTCTAATACTTTTAAATGTAACTTGGTCATTGTAGGATTTTTTTCTTTTCCCATTCCCATATAATCCCTCTATTAGCTTTTCATTTGTGTTGTCTGTTGAGTGTCTACACATCTCCTAAGAATAGGGTATCAAATGGGAAATTCATACTTAATAATTTAAAGGAAAAAATGAGTAGGCAAAAAAACATTTTAATTGACCTGACCTGAACAAACTCCATCTAACCGATTAGGTGACTTTTTTTTATTTTAGATATGAAAACATTTTAGATTGATATATATTTATGTTTTTTATTAAAATTATGGCCAAAAAAAGGGAAGTGATTGGGATCAAGGTTCATCAGGCTACATAAAGTACACAACCTGGACCAATAATGGTTGGGCTACCCTATTTTTGTCCAATTTAACCAGAATGGTCAAATACCCGAATCGATTCATTAGGGAGGGAAGGAAGAGCTTTGGTTGGTTGGGTTCATATGTGAAATTATGATCACTCCTCCTAAAGACAAGGTATCAAAATTTATGAACTTATTGTAACATAATAAATAATAACGAAAGAGAAACCATACACATCAAACTATGAACAGATTGACCAGTTCTCATCAAATACATTTTTTGACACTTGAAATCAATGAATTGTCAAACTTCCCTTTAAACTTTAACATTTCCAAGAGTAAAAATGATTTAAATGATAGACTTAAGAAAAATGAATGAATGAGAAATTAATATAATCAGAATCCAATAGCAGGAAAAGACAAACACTATTTATTACTGACGAAAAATTCCTCTCATTTTATATGCTTAATGGATTGATTTGTTTACCTAGCTCAAAAAATAGTATGAAGCTATATAGATGCTTTGAACTTTGGAGACAGAATTTGGCAGGCTAGATTCCTGTGGGAAGGAGAATGGCACTTTGACATGCTTACATCCCAGTGAAAATGACACTTGGACACAGCAAACCAGTGAGAAGGAGGGAAAAAATAAGTATAGGATTGTATAATAACTGAGTCCCTTGAACACATAACTACTGCTCAACAGCTTGAACACATAACTACTGCTCAACAGCAGTTATCACAAGAGACAGTAAATGGACAGAGTACATTACATGTGATTGTGATCAATCAATTGCTGATAAAATAATCTTCAACTGATCAAATGTGTGACTCTTCCTGTTTTGGTGAGTTGCATTACCCTGGGGCAGCCAGGATATGAAGTTATATTCAGAAAAAGAAAGGCTTTACAAGACAAGAGTCCCTTAAGAAAAAGGTTAGTGGGGAAACTCTACAAGGCAGAGTAACCATTGCCAATGATGACACTTAATAAATAACTAGTCCTCAGCCAAATTGTGTGGGCATTAGTTCTACCGTTTGCTGCCCTTCCACAACAGTCAAGTGTTAGCACTTCATTTCCATAATTTTTTTACTGTTTTCAAGTTAGATGCCATCGATGAAGAGGCCTTGATTTAACTCTCAACATCGCTTCCTTTGTCTTTTGCATTTTCTTTTATAGGGACCCACCTTATTCTCTAATTATTTGTAAAAAGGATGTCTTGTTTATTGGGCTAGTGACAAGCATCTCTACCAGACGCAATCCTGTTGTAGTTAGACATCTATATTATGGTAGAGCTAACTCTCTCGATAGGGATTATTTTCATCTAAATGGCTCAAACTCAAGACTTTACTTAAGGGAAATCAAGTATGTTCCACTTGAACCAATCACCAGTTGGTAAAAGGGATGACACTATTCAAGAAATTCAACAAATATCCTTTTGCGAACATTCTAAACACATTCCATTTGAAAATGACACATGAGCAATGAGGCCAAACATTTTCCATTAGAAAACTACCCTCAAATGCATGGTATGCAGTAGACAAAAATTATGCATTTAGAATTCCAGATGAAAATTACCAGGATTCGGATAAAATCTCCTGTGGTCGTCTGGGCATGCCACAAAAAGAGCATTCTCTGGATTAAATATTGCATGACACACCATAACAAACCACTCCCGCAACACACCTGGTCCTGTAGCTTCCTCGTTTTTGAATTCCATAAACAGACCAGAACGCAGGGACTCAGGCCTCGCCTGTCCTATGTACTCAAAAGACTCCGCCAGTATCTGAGACCTATCGATAAGCATCTCATGGAACGCCTGATAGTTTTCCTTTGCATCAGGGAACAGCAACATCGCCAAATGCCTCCTGGCCTCAAAAGTGATCACACTTTTGTTCTCAAGAACCCACCGATGATCCTTGATTCTATCTGCAAACCTAACAATTAGCTGAGACACGATATTCCTATGAAGCTTCAAAACTCTCCAAAACATTTCTTCAGCATCATCATATAGCTTAGACACATGATACAACTCTCTAGCAATAGCAAGATACGGGGCAAATTCAGGATAAACAGAATCCTCTTTATCATGTTCTTCACCAGCCAAGCAATCCTCCATTGCTCGAAAACGCACATCCATTTTCTTCAATAACATAACAAACACATCACGAACATAATCCACCACTTCTGCATGCAAGGGATCATCCTCCTCATGGCAATTTCCATCAGTCACAGAACAATCCAATCCTACGTTCTCCTTAATCCTGTTCCTCAAAGGGACTAAGAACGCAGTGAAATAAAAAACAGACCCCGTCAAAATCTCCTTACTGGCATTGGAACTCAAACTCCTCAACAACTCACCAGCGAGCTCACGGAAATAGGGGAAAACATCACTCACCAAAACCCTCCGTTTACGAGTTCCAGAACCATAGTTAACACCAACAGTGCTCAACAACAAGGTGAAAGTAGTTCGACAAGAAACATACAGAGGATCATCACAACCAACACGTCTAAGCAAATTACAAAACTCCAGAACCACACCAATGCAATCATTCTCCGACGCTTTCGCAACCTCAGCGTGACAGCATTTCAATAAATACCTAATGTAACCCTCGGCACAGCTTTTGATACCTGCAATGGGCGAAGCATAGAGCGTCACCAGCATCCACGGCGCCATGGAGGACACGAGAGCGTCGAGGAAACCAGGGAGGTAGAAGTGCTTCGACGAGAAAATCTCCTTGATCGAAGCCTCGCGCACCATTTCGCCACTGCACATGCGAACGATGAGTGAAACCATATCTCCGACGATCCTCCACGCCGTAGGACACCCTTCGCTAGGACCGCTACGCAAATGCGCGACCAGATGAAGACTCGAATTGTTCTCGATTCCACACTCTCCCAGACTCTTCTCTCGCTGAAGCTGTTTCCCGCCGTATATCAGTCTCAGCTCCTTCGCCGGAATTCCGGTCATCCACTCGATTCGATGGAGAACCGATTTCACGGTCTCGTCGGTGAAACCGTTCATCACAACGCTGTTTCCCTTCGGCAACATGCGAACGAAGAACTGTAACCGTGACAGCGTTGAGACCTTCTCGGTTTTGGATTCGACGAGCTTTTTCATTCTGACGGAGTCTAGGTTGAAGGCATCGGTATCATCGTGGACTTTCCGCTTGTAGGAGTGGCGGTGGTTGTCGGCGGTGGGGAATGGAATGGTAAACATTTAAGGTAACGGCCCCGCCGCCGATGCCGTGAGAAGTGGACGGCAGTTACAGTAGTCAAAACAGAAAGCGAAGGTCGTTAGCTCTTCTAGTGAAACGGTGCCGTTAGCCTAAACGGCGCCGCTGGTGGTGACACTAAAATCGATCACAGTTTTTTCTCTATGCTATTCTGTTGGGTTTACCGTCGTCGCTCGTATGACTGTAATCTTACGCTGGTTTTTACATTTATAAAAAAAAACGTAATTTAATAATTAATTGATTGAATTGTACAGAAATATAATAGATAAAGATTAGGAAATCCCTCTTTAAATATTCCTTAAATTTTGTTATTTTTCCAAATTAATTGTTTTTTATATCGTTTGGAAATGTAATAAACAGGTAAGCTTTTTTAAAATATCAGGTATAAAAAAATTAGTGGGTATATCGTATAAGTAAAAACTATATAAAAAGTTATATAAAAGATAAAACATTTATATTGATAATATAACATAATTAAATATTTTTAATAACATGTTTAATCATTTTAAATACATAACAAATAACTTTGGATATCCTCCCAATATTTTTTAAGAAAACAAGAATAAAAAATTGATTCATTGAATTTAAGATGTTATTTAACCGATTATGTATTGAAAATTTTAAATATATAATTTTACATTCAACTAGTTTTTTTTCAATTATATTTCTAAAAAAAAGCGTAAAATTAATCGTATACAATTCTAAAATTTTATGAAACTCGACAAATTTAATGTAGTTAAAGAAGATTTTTGAGACATTAGTTAAATATATAAAATTTAATCAATTAATCATATGTAATTTTAAAATTTTATGAAATTCTATAAATTTAATGTAGTCAAAAAAGATTTTTGAGACGTTAGAAACTCGACAAATTTAATGTGGTCAAAAAAGATTTTTGAGACGTTGGTTAAATATATTTAATGTAATAAATTAATCATATGTAATTTTAAAATTTTATGAAACTCGATAAATTTAACGTAGTTAAAGAAGATTTTTGAGATATTAGAGACTCGACAAATTTAATATAGTCAAAGAAGATTTTTGAGACGTTAGTTAAGTGTATAAAATTTAATCAATTAATCATATGTAATTTTAAAATTTTATGAAATTCTATAAATTTAATATAGTCAAAAAAGATTTCTGAGACGTTAGAAACTCGACAAATTTAATGTGGTCAAAAAAGATTTTCGAGACGTTAGAAACTCGACAAATTTAATGTGGTCAAAAAAGATTTTCGAGACGTTAGAAACTCGACAAATTTAATGTAGTCAAAAAAGATTTTTGAGACGTTAGTTAAATATATAAAATTTAATCAATTAATCATATGTAATTTTAAAATTTTATGAAACTCGATAAATTTAATATAGTTAAAGAAGATTTTTGAGATGTTAGAAACTTGATAAATTTAATATAGCCAAGAAGATTTTTGAGATGTTAGTTAAATATATAAAATTTAATCAATTAATTATATGTAATTTTAAAATTTTATGAAATTCAATAAATTTAACATAGTTAGAGAAGATTTTTAAGATGTTAATTAAATTATAAAAATTTAATGATTTTCTTTATTAGTTCATAAATATTTGGATAAGTGAAAAAATTTGTTTAGTTGATTTATACTTAAGATAAGATTAAATCTCTAATACTTAGTGAAGGGTAACTATATCTAATTATTTTTCAATTTTAGAGGAATAGTTGAAAAAAATCTAAATAAAATACAATTGGTTTTCTTTTAAAGTAGAGGAAATCTAGGTGGTGAATCCATTTCTTGTTTGTGGTCATTCAACTTTATTCAACAGGTCTTACGTGGTAACCGCTGACTAAGGTGTTCAAACTGTTTTGATTTTGGTGTCTTTTAGCTACTTTACGACACGTGTGTCAGTGAATCCCTTTGCTCGTGACTTTTGAATGTGATGGACCGCATTGGGTAGGAATAAGATTTTGCGTCCATCCCTTTTCTACTTTATTGTTTAAAAATAAACTATACACTTCACTTACAATTTAACATGTTAAAGTTTGTTTGGTCTAAAATTGATGGAAGGTTTATGTATTAGAGTTTAGAAAATTTAGGATTTAAAAATGTGGTTGTGATGGGGTTTTGAAAAAGGGATTTGTATAGATATTTTGTTGTATTAGAAAATGTTTTGGTAAATTTGCTTTAGGAAAATGAAATTTGGGTATAAAATTACCAAAAAAAATGTATTAACTAAAAGAAGTAGTGAACTAGTGTATTTATTGTAAATAATATTTAAACTTCATATTAAAATATTCTATTAAAAATTATATAAATAAAATATATTTATTAATAATTATTATTAATAAAGATATATTAAAATACTATATTAAAAAATATTATGCAAAAATTTGAATTACTATTTTATAATGTTATAATAAGTATTTAATAACATATATTTTAAATATATTATTATAATATATATTGTAAATAATATTTAATTTTATTAAATATATTAATAAATGTATTGAGTTTAATAATATTAAACATATTATTAACAATTTACATTATTACATACTAATTGGTAAACATAATTTTATCCCTAATTGAGTCACGAACAATATTTTAGCGACAGGGTTTGCGACGGTTGTGTGTTAGCAACGGTTGTAGTGACGGACTTATGCATATTTTAGCGACGGAGTGTTCTTGGTCACTAAGGTTGTCACTACTTTCTTTTTTGTGGTTCATTTTTGTTAAATGTACCAACCGCGTTAGCAACAGGATGTAATACAGTGATGGTTGTACATATTGTCGCTAGCTTTTTTTGTAGTTAACGACGACACAGAACAGTTGCTACATTTACGCGCCAACAAAAACCCTTGGAGGGAAACCAAAAAAAGGAGGGAAGTGAAAGATAGCGACCGGACTAGCGACGGTTTAGTTTTAGCGATGGAATTAGTGACGGACTTTTATAATTTTTAGCAATGCAATTTTGTTGGCCGCTAAGGTGGTCACTAATTTTGATGTGGGGTCCCTTTTCACATGGCGGCCACTAACTCGGTCGCTAATTAGCGACGGTATCGGACGGTCACTAATTCTAAGTAGCTATTAGTGGTTTTTTTAGTAGTGAACTATATATCATACTAAGTTGAAAAAAATGATAATTATTTTGGAAATAAGGTAAGAAGTCTTTTTTACAAAAACGTAATTTTAAATTTTTATTTTATTTTTTATAAGGAGTATTTACAACTTTGATAAAATATATTTTGGTATTTACTTATTTAACTTTCTCAATTAGGAGAAGTAATAAATTATTTTAAAAAAGTGAACATCTAAATCAACTAATTAAAAGACAAAAGATATTAATATTTTTACTATAATTAAATATACTCATATGGATAAACTTAGAATTATTAAGAAATAAATAAATAAACTTAATCATGTTGATTAAAATTCATCCTTCTTTTTATTTTTACAGACAAAAAGAATTGGACGAAATAGTTATTTCTTAAAAGTCAAATTCAATTTTTAGGTTGCAAAAAGTATATTCAATCAAATGTGGGATATGTCAAAGGGAACTATCGAAATTTTGAAGCTGGTTCCTATATACACTAAATTGATAAATCAAATAAGAAAACATTTATTTTTTCAATTCTTTCATTTCTATTTCTCCCTATACATTTCTATTTTACTTTCACTCTTTTTCTCCTCCTAATTTTTTTCAATGTTAATTCATCTCTTCATCTAAACGAGACATAACTCTTCAAACAATTTGTTCACACCTTGGGTTCCTGGTAACTGGTGTTTCATGTATAGCTTGCAGAAATATCTATTCATTTGTTTATTTAAAAATCCTTAGTTTCGACGTAAAATAAAAAATAAAAAAATAGTTTCAGTCTGGACAAGTCTTAAGAATAATAATGTTCATAAACTAAATATAGTGATATATTAAACTCATTGTATACTAATAGCATTTACATAGTGTTTTACTGAGTGATCTTGGATTACGTTGAAGACTGTTCTAGCACAGTGGATTACAATCGGGAGGATGTTCTTGGAGGGAAACACATCAACACTCAAGTTAATAGAGATTGTGGTAACTTAATGTTGATCATGTCAATAAATTTAATATGCCCTGTTAATTACATGTATTTAGGGTAATTGCGTGCTGTTATCACCTAATTAATAAGATTCAAACCATTTAAAATGTTCTTCAATTATAAGTGGTTGGTTCTTAGAAGTGTTAGTCCTGGTTTGATTCCTAGTTGGAATTATAGAACTGAGATTAAACAAAAATAATTTTTTGATTTATTGATCAATAAGATTAGAAGATATCTCATACTATGTTTAAGATTAATATTAACTTTCGGATGATATTTAAATTTAATGATCGTCTGAATCCAAGAACAAATTAAAGAGTCTCTTGTTATGTGTCTGTGATTTTAATTAAGACTAATCTAACGACATAAATAACCCGGTTGGTATGAATGTGCATGTCATAATAAATTATTTAGGTCTGCTGTTTTACAGAATTTCAATAGTGTGCTTCCAACCTCTAAACTAAACTTACTAAATTTTAAAAACGTGAATAAATTGACGTGCTTAAACTTCGAACGCTCATCAATAAACTTGTAAGACTCATCTATTAATGAGTTATGTTAGATATTGTTTAATAAGTTTTGATATAAATCTAGAGACAACAACGAAGACATGTTGGAAAAACGAAATAACGGCTGCGGAATTTTATTTAAGCATTAAACAGTTAGCATCCTAAATCCACAAGTATCCGCATAACAAACAAAGGCAAGAGGATAAAGAAAGAAAAGTAGAAAAGCATGGGAAATCTTAGAGATGGTTTGGTTTCCTCATTTCATTTCATATTTTTACTTTAATTACAAAAATATCACTTTGTTTCTTATTTTTAAAGATTTATACAAAAAATACTTGAAGTCAACTTTTTCTATTTTCATTATTTTCTTTTCAGACTTGTAAAAATGTAAAACAATGACATTTTTATAATTAAAATAAAACAAAAATATTATTTTCTCAAACCAATCTGACTCTCTTTTGGATCAAGTATAATATAACATTATTTTGTATCTCTTCGTTACATTCATCATTTCTCATCTCTCTTTTCTCTTCTTACAACATGTACATGCATAATTTCTCAAAAAGCATAATGCCAATCGTTGTGAACGCAACCTTATCTTATGTGAACCTGAACATTCAATCGGAAAATTCCAACTACCATAATAAACCAAAACAACAATGCATGTTTCACCCAGGAAAAAAACACTATTCATGTCAAATCACATGCAGAATGTCTATTACATTCGTTGGTACATACATACATAAATACATAGCCAGTCATGAGGCAATGCAAATCTTTGATTATTCTTTACAACATTACCACACAGACCATTTTTTACTTTTGCAGATAGCAGAGGTGTTACAGGATCCGCAATCTATTCCTTAATGCTCGTTTTCTACTCTTTTTTTTTGGTGAAAACTTGTTTTCTTCATCTTCAATATTCTAAACTCTGGGCCCTTTTTTTCACTTCAGCGGCCCATTCTTTCATCTTCTTCACAACATAAGGTAATAAATGAAGGCAGTACAAGGACAAAGAAATCCTTAAATCTCAAAAGTAATGAGTGTAGCTCTGTTCCATGTTCCTGATGAATTTAACTCTTCTTCCCAGGAACCAAGGGAATCAAATATCATCATCATGAGACAACTCTGTACGGAACACACAGTAAGAGCATGTTTGTTTCACAGCTAGGCAAATGTAGCACTCGCCTCAATGTAAACTAAGTCTCAATCACATTAACTTAGTAAAATTTTCTTACTTTTTCTCATATCTTTCCAATGCGTTAAGCCAGTAGCAAAACAAAACACACCAAGCCAGTTTCAGCCACGGGCTCATCACTGGTTCCTCTTTTGCTTAATCACAATGTCAGTTTAAATCCCTGGGACAGGAAGTCATCCCTGAAAAATATGAATCCCAAAGCAAGCTTAACAAGTTCATAAAAGGGAATTGGCACACCGATTTCAGGTAATTGTCTAGTGGGCAAATTATGAACACCAGATGCATATAAACTAAAATGTCCCTTGCCTTGCCTTTGAACAGAGAATTTTAAAATTAACAATATGCTTGAATGAAAAGAAATAGCTTCAACAATATTAAAAAGTTCTAACTTCAGGATTTTTAGTACAACCAGACAGAATTTTAAAAGAAAATTTTAAAACTCCTCTTTTAAACTCTTCTTAAATTGTCATTTGACTCATTCACAATTAGTATCATTCTTGACAATTTTTTTGGAAACCCGTTGTTTGAATCAAAGATCTTATGTTAATTACCCAAATCCCCCTCCATTTCTAGGCCATTCTTTAATTTTATTTTTTATATATAATTAGTTTAACAATCTTTAAAATTCTAAAATTTTCTATCCAATCACTAACTTTATATTTGACTATGGCAAAAATGAAAATTTGGTCCCTTAAGTTTCACATTTTTTATGGTTTAGTCCTTTTAAGTTTTTTTTTTCCTATCAATTTAGTCATTTAAGTTTCACACGTTTCCAAATCCATCCAAATTAGTTAAATAATTAAACACGGTTAAAGAGCCTAACATGTGACAAATTCATCAACGTTGAATGAGAGACCTTAAGATCAATGGTTGTGAAGTAACCCTCATCCAATCCTCCATCTTCCTTTACCATTCTTTCTCCCTTCCCTCTCCTCCTCTTCCACATTTTCCCTTCCTTCTCCCCTCAATCCTACTTCATCGATCAATCCCTAATTCCATTCATTAACCAAATCACCATCACATCCTCCAACCAAGCCATACACATCACCCCCACCAACCACCTTCTTCTTCCTTAACCCAAACCAAACAACCTCTAACAGAGACCAAGATCACCACAAACCACTCACCTACAACAGCTCCATCAAAACCAAGCTACCCAAAACTACTTCCATAGCCTAAGCTCAATCATCACCACAATAACTAAACTATTACAATAACCCAAACCCAACCGAGCACCATACCTCCTCCATTGTACCCCACATATTCACCAAGTTCCGCACGCCCCTCCAAGTTTTGATGAGCTGGACCCCTGAAAAACCCTTCCCTCTATCTGAAACAAAACACACCTTCTCCCTTCGCACCACGACACCGTGACTTATTGCTGACAACGGTCTTATTCCTCAACCAACACATAGCAACTGCAAGCCTCTCCAAAAACCATCACAAATACCCTACTACAAATAGGCTCGTTATGACGATGAACCGCCACCACACGCCGCTCTATATCCTTCTAAATGACAAGACAACAACACTACCCTTGTGTCTTCATACCGCTGCCAGCGTTTTCCATAACCCTCTTTGTAGCAAGCTCCCAACCCACGAAGCCACCACTCTACACAAACCACAGCAAGCGGCCTCACAGTTTTGATGCCACAGCCACCCGCGACTACGAGCTTCACAGTATCCAGTGCGCCATGTTCCAGTGAGTACCCCATGTTTATTATTAGTATTTGATTGGGTATTTGCAATAGAGGGTTGAGGTTTGGGTAAAAGGACAATGAAGTGTAATTAGGTTCTGGTTTGGTTGATTTGTGGGTTGTAGTTGCTTTGTTTTGTGGTCAAGATTGACGATGGGTTGGAGGAGGAGGAGGAGGAGAAGGAGACGGAAGGGATGAGAAAAGGAAGGCAGGGGAAGATGGGGGAGTTTGGATGAGGGTAATATCATATCCATTGAGTTTAAGATCTCTCATTCATTAGTGATGAATTTACCACATGTTAGGCTATTTAACAGTGTTAAACTATTTAATAGTTCTGGATATATTTGTAAATGTTTAGAAACTTAAAAAACTAAATTGATTAAAAAAACCTAAAAAAGGACTAAATTTGAGTAAAAAAAACTCAAAGGACTAAACTAAAAAAATATATGAAACTTAAAAAGACTAGATGTTCCTTTCTTCTTTTCAAGGGATAAGGGGCAGGGTGGGCTTGAGCCAGTCAAAGTCAACGTATAACCAGAGCAGATAACACATACAGTGTAACATACAACACACATAAACACATAATCTGTCATCATCTCTGAAGCTGCAAAAGTTGAGTACGGAACCATATGATGGGCCCATGAAACATACATTTCTTTCACAGGTGAAAAACGCAGTAAAAATGAAGGTATCCATCAATATAACATGATATCAATATAACAAATACCTTGTCTTCCTGCTATTTTCGCATCCTAAAGTTCGTTGCCTCCTACAATTTTGACGGGGTAACGATGGTGGTACAAGGGTTCCTAAGCAAACCATGCCTTCATTCAAATTGGGCACACCAGGAATTCTAACATGAGTAACCTGTTTACTCTTGAGGTTATACCAACAGAACTTCTTTCGCTCGTGTTCCAACAGAACCATACTCCCATCATTAGAGTACCCCAACGGCCTCACGCACTTTAAAGTCTTCATCTCGCGCGACACCACCAGCGTGAACACTTTACACCAACTATCCCCAAAATCATACTCCTTCATCACCCAAACATCAATCTTCACGTTCTGAAAATTCACTACCATACACAAACACCCACCTAACAACGCCACATCAATTTCAAAACTCCCTTGTGGTTCGTCTCCCACATCGGGTAGCGGCACCTCGCGGAAAACATCGTACCTGAGGTCGAAGGAAATGATCAAATCGGGCTGGTCCGGTTCAAGTTTGCGGGTCACGACCCAGTGGAGCGCGTGGGAGACAAAAACTCCCATGGTACGCGCGCAACAGAGGGCGTAGGGCATGCTGGGGAGGGTTTTCCACGCGTTGGCTCTGAGGCTGAAGAGAATGACCTGGGAATCGAAGGTACGGTGGTGGAGGTCGACGAAGTAGGAAATTCTGACGAGCTTGTAATCTTTGGCGAGGGGGTCGAAGCCGAAGCCGTAGACGCGAGCGGCAAAGAGCGTGGTTTCGGGGTGGGCACGGCGGGGGGACGGGAGGTAAGGGAGGATGCGATGCTGGCGGATGGAAGGGTTCCAGAAGGCGATGTCGTCGGCGACGTTGCAGATGCAGAGGAGGCCGTTGCAGGAACCGAGGAGGCTTATGTTGTTGCTGTAGCACATGAGGGGGTGGTTGAGGGAGTCGACGGTGTTGTCTACGGCGGGGAAATCGAGCTTGTAGAGATCGGATTCGATTCGTACGATGAGGTTTGTGTTGGAGTTTGGGGACCTTGTTAGGTGGAGTGACATGAAGTGGTGGCTGTCGATTAACGACTTCCATGACTTCGACGTTGACCGGAATCGGAGCAGGGAAGTCACCGGACACCGCGACAAGATATCGATTATCACTTCCGTCGGAAGATCCGCCATGGTTTTGTACTAGGGTTTCTCGTTAGGATAAAGGGAGCAAACAAACGAACGCGGAAGAAATTTCTGAGCCTTGGCCTTTGGTTAGGTGATAGACGTGTATCTTAGGTGTGGTGTCGTGTCTCTTGGAGAATAAAGTAAGAAAAAAGCTAAATAGTATTTTTACGGCATTATAAAAAGGTTTAACCTTAAATCCTAAACGTTAACAACTTTTAAAACACTGATTAACGCCACTCATAAAACAATTAAGGTCTAAATATTTTTTACGTAAAAACAATAGTTTTAAAACAAGTTAAAATTACCAATAAAATTCAATATAATTAATACATAACTGAATTCGTATAATAAAGATTTTGTTAAAGGATTAAAAATCTATTTCGATAATTTCCACCTATTAAACACATTGACTTTCGTCTAACCTTATATTAAAGCAAATTGCATGTTGAAAACACAAAATATACAAAGTGTTCATTTAGTATATAATTTAAAAAATAGAGTTATAAAATTAAAAAAATTTAAAAATTAATATTAATTTTTTATATTATTCAAAATAATTAAAATTCTATTTAACTATATAATTTTTTTTAAGTTGATAAACCTGGAAAACCAAAAAGGTCAAGAGTCCTACAAAGGGGGTCAAGAGTCCTACCTAAACGTTAACAACTCATGAAATTTCTCTCCTTGTCCCCTTCTTCTTTACGCATCTTCTTCTTGTTGCCAAAATTAAAAGCAACATGGGCCATTTTCTGCAGGCTGGTCCAATTACACTAAAGTATCAAAATTAATTGGCCCCATGGTTACATCAGGCAGCAGGCTATTTTACTTTTTTAAAATAATTTTTTATGGTATACTTTTTTAGAAAATTGGTTTGGTTAAATAATAAATTAATAGAGAGAGAGAGAGGGACAATGGGATGTGCTCATCTACTGGATCGGCACAATATGTTGATGTGACAATGAGCAATGAGATCAACTTGCAATGCCTTGTGCACCACGCGCATGAACGAAGGATCGCCAATTGAGTCAACGAGTAGCAGTGGATAGTTGATACACATTCTTGGTACATTGGAAAAAAAAAGAGTATAATAATTAGTGTTATGTGAGAAAAAAGAAAAAGGAAAGATAGTAAAAGAAAAAAAAATAGAAAAAATAACAAAAATATTAACTAGTATTCTAAATATAAATATGCTAGTTAAACAATTATTATGTTTTAAATCATCGTGTGAATCTCTCATGTGTTGTTGTTAGGGATGAAAATAGGTCAGGTTATCCATCGATAGCTCGTAGCCCGACCTGTTTAAAGCCTATATAGACCGGGTTTATCCGGCCAGAAGATTAGGCTTAAGCTTTTAAAAGGGTCTTTTTAAGTAAACAGATCATGTTATAGGCTTTCTAAAGAGCCTTTAAAGCCCAACAAGTCGATCCATCTAATTGGCCTAACTACTAAATATTTATATACTAGTTTCTAACTCGTGCCTTGCACTGGAAAAATTTAAAATTATAATGAGGACAAGTACGACAATAAAAAATTATGGGTAAAAATGTATAGTAGAATAAAAAAAATATTAGAACATAAGCATATGAAACACATATGAATCCAACTTGTGAAGGACCTATAGATTTCAAGTACGGTAATTAAGATAAAATAGATAAAAAAAACTTCAAAAGAAAAACAAAGATTTATCATGCTTTTGTCAACTAAACAAATCAGAAAACCTATTTATCATGCTTTTGTTAGGTTTTATGTTTTGTAATCTATCTATCCATTAGAAGGCATTTTACTTGGCAAGTATTGGATATGGATATCATTGAAATAGTATAGTAAGCAAAACAAATACAAAAAGGCCACGACCTGAAAAGTGCAGAAAAATTATTTTAAAAAGGTAATCTATCTATTAAGAATAAAAGAAGAGTGTGAAAGTCATTCTTACTATAAGCATTTAGGCGTTCTACCTGGGAAGTATACGTTATGGATATCATTGCAATGGTATGGTAAGCAAATCAAATACAAAGCAGGCACCACCTGAAAGGTGGAGAAAATTTTGAAAAATAAATTAGTCTATGTATTAAGAATAGAAAAAAATGTATAAAAGTAATTGTTAGTATTACCATTTATGACAAACGATAGTTGTATAAGTATTTTGTTATACCTAAATCAAGTTTGTAAAGACCTCTTAGTAGACAACATTAATAGTATGTCCTTCAGTCACATCTTCATGATTTTCCAACAGCACTCTTAATCCTTCCTTTGACCTGACTCTCGAGAATGCAACATACAGTTGGCCATGTGTGAAATCTGGTCGTGGTAGGTAAACACCAACATTGGAGAGAGTTTGTCCTTGAGACTTATTGATAGTCATTGCAAATGACATAATCAGCGGAAATTGTCTTCGATTAAATTTGATAGGAAAAGTTTCAGTTGAAGAAGTCATTGTCATCCGAGGAATATGAACTACATCACCAACATGTGTTCCAGTTAACACTTGACATTGAAGAACATGTTTTACCATTACATAGGCCTTGAGATTGATCTATGTTTCTCAACAGCATGACAGGCACCCCAATCTTCAAAGACAGCTTGGGAGGGGGGTAGTCCTGAGCAATTAATTGCATTCAAAATGTCTGGGGTAAAAGTTTCTAATTCAAAACTGGAATGTTTTTCGTCCATATAAAGACTATCTGAACTAACGTAAATTTTTTCCTCTCCATCAACCTTATCCATGATATAGTTGTTGACATTAGAAACAACATCCAAGGTGGGAGAAAGACTACATCTTTCTTTGAAGTAACCTTCAGTTATCATTTCTGTTGAGACTGGTGGATACATAAAAGAAATCAAGTCATCTAACGTAGATTTAGAAGGAGATATTAAAATATCCTATGGTATTTCAACTTTAGATTCTCCTTCAATTGAATCTCCAATCAAACCATCTCCGATCCTAAGAAGCCAAGTGCTGAACTTCCTTATTTCAGATGACCCATTTAAGGTGCTACTTTGGGTGAGTCGCATGTTTTCAGATAAAGGTCAACACTTTACAAAAAGACCACAGGTAAGAGGAGTTGATTGTTGCTTGACATATATCCTGCCTTAAACTTTTTGGGATCATCGATAAAATTTGTCTGAAGTCACCCCCAAGAACAACCCCATTTCCTCCGAAAGGTATATCAGGGTTATATGAAGTAGAAAATCGTAGAACATTTCTTCATGTTTTGTTTAGAGCTTCAAAGCAGAACTTATTAACCATGGGAGCCTCATCTCAAATGATTAATGTTTCCTTATTCAATAGTTTGGCATGGACAGAAACCTTGTTTTATATTGCAAGTTGAATCTTCATTTACAATAAACGGGATCTAGAATGAGTTGTTTGTCCATTTGGAAGTAACAATTGTTATTCAAGTGGCCTCAATACTCAAGAGGGGGGTGAATTGAGTTTTTAAGATTTTGCTTGAAATGCCTTTGAACTTAGTTCTTTTATCACAAGTTTAGAGTTTATACAAGAGAAGACAAGTTTAGTACAAGAGTCAATGCAAATCAAGAAGTAAATATTGCTGAAGCAATTTATCGAGCACTTGGTGTGCAACACTTTAAAGCAACTAGTTCAAGCAAGCTCAAGTAGGTAAATCACAATCAATCAACAACAAACCAATCAAATGCAATGTATGAATGTAAAAGAGTAAGGGAGAAGAGCTTGCAAACCAATTTAACGAGTTCCACCACCCCGGTGTACGTCTCGCCTTCAAGCAACCCACTTGAAGGATTGCCACTATTAAGAATTTGAGATTACAAGCTTTGAGCAATTGCAGCTTCCTAGTGTCCCACACTCAAGAACTCAATCCTCACAAGCAAAGGTTAACCCACCCAATCTCACAATCTCTCAATAACCCAAAGGTTGAACCCCAACCTTTGTGACCACTCAACCTAGAGTGAAAACCTTGGTGTTTGGTGATGATGTTTATAAGATATATACTCTCAATAGAGTGAATAGGCAATTGAAAGCTCACACAATTTCTAACTCTCAGCAAGAGAGGATATACAAATTCTAGCTCAAAGATTTCAGAATATACAAGGAAATGAACTCACTAATCACAAATACAACTAAAGATTGATTGCTTCTTGTTGTTGTGTGTTGTGCTTGAGTTGGGGAGCCATTTATAGAGCCTTGAAGGAGTGCCAAAGTCTTCCTAGCAGTTGCAAGTTATGGGCACTGAGTTGGAATGGGGAAATAAGCTGGTTTTTCACTTAAAATCACTTTCCCCAAATTCTGGCACGACTCTAATCGATTACGCCTTGATCTGTAATCGATTAACTTTTGAAATCTTCAGTGTATTTCGTGCTGTAATCGATTAGGGTACATTATGTAATCGATTAGGTGTGACACAGAACCTTGGTAATCGATTACTCCTTGCCTTGTAATCGATTAGTGATAGCACCTGATGCATTTAATTTGGTTACGCAGCTTGGTAATCGATTGTGCCTTGTGTGTAATCGATTAGTGCACAAACAGTAGCCTTGTAATCGATTAGTTGATATATTGTAATCGATTAGGTGTTATTCCAGAAGCCTTATAATCGATTGTAGAAGTCCTGCAATCGATTAGCATAAGTACCTGATGCATTTAATCTGATTTCTCAGCTTGGTAATCGATTAGGTCTATTGGTGTAATCGATTAGTTAATAAACATAACCATTGTAATCGATTAGTCTTCACTGTGTAATCGATTATATGACAAAACAGAAGCTATATAATCGATTAGCTTTGCCTTCGTAATCGATTAGCCTGCGTGTTTTTGCAGGTCTGATGTTGTTTTCTTGTTTCTTCAAGAGTTTCCTCAAGAACTTTTTTTGTCATTATCAAAAATCTTCAAACCTGAAAGCATATTCAAACACAACAATGATGCAATACCGATTGAAGCAATATTTAAACATATTTGACCATTAGACCTAATAGCTACAGATAAAATATTCTAAACATAAGTCTTCCCTGATCCACTATACCCATAAAGGAAGAAGAAACCGCCTTTCTTTTGATGAACTACTTCCATTATTACTTCATAGGCGTGTTTTTGGTCCCTATTAAGAGAAGATAGATATTTAGAAAGAAGAATTGACAAATGGTCCCGATTGAAGTTTAGCTCATCAGCAATAATTCAGTCTTGTAGATTAGAAACAAAATCACCCAATGGGAAAGGCATGGCAGGAAATTCTTTTAGAGTTCTCCCATTCTATTGTAGAATTTGCTCAATTTCTACAAGACATAGGTTCTTTATCTCTGCATCTCCAAAGTTGATAGCTACAAATATATAAAGATATTTGTTTGATCAGAAAAAAGTATATCAACTCATAAACATGAATACATAAAATAATGAATAAAGAAAAGGAAACATAATTGTCTTCTTCTTACATGTTAACAACTTGTGTTTAATTCAAAGTTTTGTTCAAACCTACCGCAACATTAAGCAAAAGAACATTATTTTTAGTAGGGATATTAGAAAGCAAACTTACCATCATACTCCATAATTATTCTTTGTCTATAAACAATATCATCAGATAATTGTTTCCAATAGTAGACCAGACAACTTCCAGACTACATATATTATTTGAAAGAAGGAGTATTGAAAACAACTTGCAAAGATAATGCCCAGAAGCCCAATATGAAGCTTCATTTATTGCATCTATAAATTCCCTATCATCTTGTAGCAACCCCAAAGCATAGCAAGCTTCTTTAAATGTTGGATGAACGTTTCTGTCCACAGTTCGTATATCCTGGAAACTTTGGCATCCTTTTTGTACATTTAGTAGAAGACGTAGGTAGTATTGCTCTTTGATTCCAATGGGTACATGAGAGATCCTTCCTGTAACATGACCTTGTTTCCTTATCATCCACATGCCTATATTTTCTTTCCATACAAACATTGTTGGAAACTCGGCATATAACAAAGATTTCCCCTCGGGATATATTGAATTTTTCGTCATCCACCCAACAAACATTGTGTCCTTTAAATTTACACGTGAAAGGACATTTTCAAGGTTCTCTGCATCCTCGTAGACAATTGTCTGCTCTCCAGGTAAATGAAAACTCATACAAATAACTGGAGGTTCTCTGTATTGGATTTCAAATCTAAATAATCTCTATGCAACTTCACATGCGGAAATGTACCTACAAAAAATTCAATCATAATTTCTTTATATTAGCATAAGCAAACCTTATTGTCACATTTAAAATCCTCAAATATATTTGAACATATTGAATAATCTAATAACAAACCTTCTAAATCAAATTATCTAAGAAAACATAATTATCCACCAATTGGGTTGAATCAAATTAGATTATGTGTACAAAAAGTAAAGTGAAGTCCCTAAAGAGACATTTCCCAATGAGTTATGTACCTGCAGTCATAGAACGCCTTAATTTCATCTACCATGTCATCTTTAAGCAATGTTGTTGTGACTCTATCATTTCCTTTACGAGCATATTTAAACAAATATTTAATGGAGCTTGTTTGGCATGTATACTCAACATTGATGTGACATGAATATTTTAGAAGAAGGACTTGATTGTAAGGAACAATAAAGCTATTATCCAAATCATTATCCTTTTTTTCACAGTACGTCCATCATCTCTTCTTCTATACTTAGGAAACCCCTCTTCATCTAAGATTGTGCGATTTTGATACCTTTTTGGAAAGTTTTTGGAACATTTCCCATTCTTCATGTAGGGAGACTTTCTATTGTATGCACCATATGGTCCATGTACCATATATTTTTAAACCTCTTCAAAGAGTCTAGGATGTAATTGTTTATCTGGAATCTCAGCAGAAATATATTTGTCAATGTATGCTGGTGACTATGGTCTATGTGATGGGTGCATAAACAATAAAATATGGGCATGAGGTAATCCTTTTTTCTGGAACTCAACAGTACACACATCTATAAAAAAAATAAGATAAGGAAAGTCATCTAAATGTATTAATTTACGATATATATTTTATACGAATAAACATAAATAATTACAAAAAAGCAAACATAAGTAATGAAAAACACTTACAGCCAACAGTTTTTTCAAAAATAAGTCCTTTAAGATCTCAAATTAAGTGATCTAACTTGACTTTGAAAACTCAACAAAGAATATCCGGACGATCTTCAACTTTGATATTTCTTGGAATAACAAATCTTTTAATTTTATCCCATTCTGGATTACATGTCATAGTGATGAAATAGCTAGGATACCCGTAATGCTTGCATATGGTAAGAGCATCTTTGTAATTGTTAAACATGTATCAAGGACCCCAGGAAAAGAACCTGGAATAATTATCCATTTCCCTGTAGATTTTGCGTGAGCGTTTCCCTGTGAGAATGAATGCTGAAGGCCTTTATATTGATCTGCCCTTAATTTAGGTTGATTAAAACGAATGTACTTTAAGCGTTCTGATTCAACCATTGTGTACGCATCAACCAAAAACTGTTGGAACAATCTCCTAGACAACGACAACAAAGGAGAATCATGTTTTCTATCTTGGATCCTATATGCGAAGAATTCCCTTATTATAACCTTTATATGTTTGGCATTTGATTTACCTGACTTGGAGAGTTCACATGGGGTTATATGGAAATAGCAATGGATATTGCAATCCAAGATATTGGGGATGAAGAACATCAATTCACTGTAAGCTGCTAGACTTGGTTTCAAGTATAATGTCCCTTTCAATAATAGACTCGTCAATATCTCCAACTATCAATGCTGCAACTTCTGAAACCGCTGGAAGATTATATGTTCTTCCCTCAGTATTTCTCTTACGAATTAACTTTAATTTGACATCATTCAAATTTCCTTCCTTAAAGCGGTCTCTCGCATGTCTAAATGATTTTGTCAAAATGTTATGATCATTGAGCATGTTTTTTAATCTAGTGACAATATGAGCATCAATATTAAGATAATCTTCCCTAAATCTACAAAGTACAATATAAAGCGTCATAAATAAGTACAAGCAAAAAAGTGTATGATAAGAAGTATTATTACTACAAATTAGAAAGTACCTAATTGCATTGATCCTATTGTTAACTTCATTCTCAGTGTCATATATATACGATTGAGCAAACTTAGTTGTTTCTGAATCTGCTGGGACAAGACTCCCTACTGACTGAAAATTTTGTCCACCAAGAACAAAAATAGGAGTAGTAGAGCCATCATTAATCCCATAATTGATCTTCCCCGACATAGACGTGAACGCAAACATTGCATTAAATGAACGAATATTTTTTAAAAAGTAAGCACTTCTTTTATCTTTGCTGCTATGTAGATTAGTGAGTAGTTGAGGAGCTTTTTTTTTAACAACGGAAGTTAGACTTTCCCTTCTATACAACAAAGGGAAAATTTTGGCTTTTTTAAATTTTTTGATTCAGATAACCTTTCATAACCACATGAAACCCTTGCAATGTTCACATTGATATACAGGATCTCCAATATCAAGAATATCAACATCTGTAAGAAGAAGAGAAATTATTTGTATGTAGAAGGTAAACAAATAATATTTAAGCATACAGGATTAATGAAAATAAAATTCCTATTCATGTAGTTGGCCTATTCATTACAAAATCAATTAACAAAAAATAATTTAAAGACATTAGCAATTAAATTAAACTTCATATACATATCAATTAATGGATGTAAGGTAGATAACAATTAATTGAAGTAATGAACCAAAAAAAATAATTGCACTATATTTTAAAGGGTATCTTCACATGAATATGAAGTCCTGCATGCCTAATAATACATAATAGTTGTACACATAAGTGTTGATGTAGTCACACTAATAGGTAAGGTCATATGTGTTCGAAGTTTGTGAGTAAACCAATCAATGGAGTTAATAGATGACACAGTACGTGAACAAAGTTCAAAGGTCAGCTTCATAAAAGAAAAATAAGGTTAATAAATTTGTTAATATTGTCGTTCATAATTAACTTGATTGCACTCATCTGATACATTGAATAAGTAAAGAATTATGTTTAGATGTAAAAAAACAAAAAATATATTCAAGGAAGTAGGGATAATTATGTTGACTTACCTTGATCATCAATAGTTATGTCCAATGTTTGTAATTCTGGTTGTCCATTTCCAATAACAAGGTTTATGTCTGAAAGTTGAGTTTCACACAATATAATAGTTGATTAATTAAATACAACATATTTGACATAGTCATACATTGGTAGAATTAATTTAGATTCATTTGGATTCATTTGTATATTATAAATTACTTGCATCAACTGCATTAGACACAATTGATTCATTTGTTAATTGATGGAAATTGACTGGCTCCCCACAATGTACGACTGTAGTTAGATTGAAGATAATAATAAATAAGTGGGTTAATGTATAACAAACTGATTAAATGGCTGGTTGTAAGTATATTTTGGTAAAATTTCTGGTTGAGTTAAGAAACTACAATCATTATTATGTATTTGAATAGATTCTCTAGATTCTCCATCTTCAAAATGTTTTGGTTCATTGGAAACTTCTGCCTCAAACAATGCTAAGAGGTTCTTTGAGGTATCACTATTAACTATTCTAGACTGAACAATTTTATGTTTCCTAACTCCTAATGAACTACATACATAAAATAATTGATTAACATGGGAATGATACTTTGATCACATAATGTTGTTGAGATGACAACACCAACAAACTTCTTACCTTTTTTTTGGAAAAACATGATATAGTTCAGTCATTGGTTTGAATTAGCTGTAGAATATGTTTACAAAATCAAAATAGTTATACAAATCAGAATATTAGCATATACATTATGTGACTATCATGTGTTTGAATATGATTACAGGTTCAAGGATTTTGATAATGACAAAAGAATTTTGAAGAATATCTTGTAAAAACAAGATTTAGCATCAGACCTGCAAAAACAGCGTAGCTAATCGATTAGAGAGACAGAGCTAATCGATTAGATAGCTTCTGTTGAACAACTAATCGGTTACGCCCACAGGGCTAATCGATTACAGAGCTTCTGACTTGTAACTAATCGATTACACCAGTATGATAATCGATTACCAAAATCAAAAATTGGATCAAATGTATCAGGCATATATGCTAATCGATTACAGGACTTCAGCCAATCGATTACCAAGCCACTGAAACGACACTAATCGATTACATGGGTGTGCTAATCGATTACCAAGATCAAGAATTGAATTAAATGCATCAGGTGCTATGGCAAATCAATTACTGTGCAAGATCTAATCGATTACCAGAGTTCTGACTTTAAGCTAATCGATTAGATGGTGAATACTAATCGATTACAACACGAACTGGACTGAAAAATTTGAAGAGTAATCAATTACAGCTCGAGGCGTAATCGATTACGATAGTGGGAAAACACATTTTAGTTGGAAACAGCTCATTTTTTCACCATTTCTCAGATGCCCACTACATGCAACAACTAGGAACTCCATTATGCTTATCTCCAAGCCCTATAAATGCAAGACTCCTTCAAGCTACTAAAAGCATCAATAACATCCATCAAAGGAAATTAATTCTTGAGTCTTGTGAGTTTTATCCCTGTATAGTTTCATTTTTCTGAAACTTAGAACTTCAACTTGTATATCCTCTCTTGTTGAGAGTTAGAATTTGAGAGAGCTTTCAATTGTACATCTACTCTATTAAGAGAGTCACTTGCTTGTAAACACTACTCCAAACACAAAGGTTTTCACTCTAGATTGAGTGGTGACAAAGGTTGGGGTTCAACCTTTGGGTATTGAGAGTTTGAGAGATTGGGTGGGTTGCCTTTGTGCTAGTGAGGATTGAGTTCTTGAGTGTGGGACACTAGGAAGCTGCAATTGCTCATAGCTTATAATCTCTAAACTTCAATAGTGGAAATCCTTCTAGTGGGTTGCTTGAAGGTGAGACGTACACCGGGGTTGGTGGAACTCGTTAAATTGGTTTGCAAGCTCTTCTCCCTAACTCTTTTATATTTATATACTGCATTGAATTGATTTAAGTTGGTTGATTGGGATTTACATACTTGAGCTTGCTTGAATTAGTTAACCTTGAACATTGCACACCAAGTGTTTGATAAATTGCCTTATCCATATTTGCCTCTTGTTTTGCATTATCTTTTGTACTTTACTTGATCTTACTTTCATAATCTCTAAACTTGTGATAAAAGAATCAAGTTCAAAGGCATTTCAAGCAAAGTTTTAAAAACTCAATTCACCCCCTCTCTTGAGTATTGAGGCCACTTGAATAACAAGTGGCATCAGAGCTTGACTCTTGGTAGATCAAGCTTAACAGCTTCAAGAGATAAGATGGCCTCAAGTTCTCAAAACCTTTTTCCTGAGGGTGGTGCCATAAATAGACCTCCCGCTTTCAATGGGGAAGGCTATGCCTTTTGGAAGGAAAGAATGAAAATCTTTATTCAATCTATTGATTTAAGAATTTGGAATGCCATTGAAAATGGTCCTTATACACCCATGTATACTGTCAATGATAAAAATGTTGAAAAACCTATGGAAGAATGGACTGGTGATGAGGAGAAGAAAGTGCAATACGACTATAAGGCTAAAAATCTCATCACTATGGCATTAGGTCCCGATGAATTTTTTAGAATAATGACTTGTCAATCCGCTAAGGAAATGTGGGATACTTTACAAGTAATTCACGAAGGTACTAGTGATGTAAAAGACTCCAAGATTAGTACCTTGACTAGCCAATATAAAAGTTTTAGAATAAATTCAGGGGAAACCATAGTAGAAATGCAAAAGAGATTCACTCTTATAATTAATCATCTCATTACTCTTGGTAAAGTTTACACTAACAAAGAACTTGTGCACAAAGTCTTGAAAAGTCTTAGCAGGGAATGGCAACCGCTCGTCACCGCCATCAAACAATCCCCAAGTATCAATGAAATATCACTTGCCACACTCTTCAGAAAACTACAAGAACAAGAGCAAGAACTAAGAGTTTTGAAGCAAGCGTAGGAAGAAGAAAAATCCTCCAAGAAGAAAGGCTTAGCTCTCAAGGCCACCTCTACACATGAAGAAGAATCATATAGTGACCTTGACGAAGAAGAAGAATTTGGTTTGTTTGTGAAGAGGTTTGGAAAGTTCATGAAAAACAAAAGATTCCAAAAGAACTTCAAACCCCAAGGTAAGAAACCAATCTCTAATGAATCCTCTTCTTCTTCACCAAATTGTTTTGAATGTGGAAAAGAATGGCACTTCAAAGTAGATTGCCCAAATCTAAAGAAACAGAATAAGGAGAAAAGAGGAAGAAGAAGAGCTTACATCGCTTGGGATGAAAATGATGTAAGTAGCTCCGATGAGTCCGAAAACGAAGAAGCGAGTCTTTGTTTAATGGCAAATCACCAAGAAGAAGATAATGAGGTAAGTCTTCTTGATTTAGATAAGAATGAATTACTAGATGCTTTTGAAGAGTTGTATGATAAATTTATCAAGCTTTCTAGTAAATACAAATTGTCAAGAAAAACCATTGACACTCTTGAAAAGGGTCTCATAGAAGTTTGTAAAGAAAATAAACGTTTGAAAGATGAATTAGAAAATGTTCAAGCATGCTCTAGGACCAAACCATGTGAATTTGTAAAGAAGTGTGATATTCTTGAAACCAAGGTTGTAGACTTAAATAGGACACTAGAAAAGTTCACTAATGGTAGAGATAATTTAGATATATTACTTGGAAACCAAAGATGCATGTTTGATAAAACCGGTTTAGGATACAACTCTACCAAGGAAGAAAAACACTATAAAAACTTTTTTGTGTCACCTATGAAATTATCTTCACCTTTTATGAAATGCAATCATTGTGGTTTCAAAAGTCATAGCTTATCAAATTGCAATGTTAGAAAATTAGGGCCAAAGGTCATAAGAAAGGTGTGGGTTTCCAAAGGAACATTACCACAAGCTAACCTTAAAGGACCCAATATAAAATGGATACCTAGTTCTCTAAACTAATCTTGTTTTGTAGGTATACTTCAAAGCAAGCAACACCCATTGGTATTTGGATAGTGGGTGTTCAAAGCATATGACGGGAGACATAAGCAAGTTCACTTCCTTCACTCCCAAAAGGAAAGGAAGCGTCACCTACGGAGACAACACCAAAGGAAGAATTCTAGGCATTGGAAACATTGGTAAGAATTCCTCTACTTCTATTAGTGATGTGTTGTATGTTGAATGTAACATCCTATTTTCATCACAAATAAGAAATAGATATTAATATATATTTCTTGAGAAATACTTACTATAAGTTAGTTTATTATTATCATTTTTTTAAAATTTTGGTATTTATATTTTTATTATTTGTTTTTTTTAAAAATAATAATAATAAAAAAATGAAAATATTTCTGAATGAGAATTTTAAAGTGACTTAATTAGTATTCACTAATTAAGAAAATTATATTAAGAATTTTTAATATCTTTATTATTCACCATTTTTATTTTATGTTGTTATATTTTTATTTTTTTACATATTTAAGATTTAACTCTTATTAGAATTTTAAAATACAATTTTGAAGGAATTAGACTATGGTTCTTTTGAACTTTTTGATCTACATAATATTTATGATTTTCTGGAATTTTTTGAAATTTTTGAATTATTTTAATAAAATAATATATTTTAAATAATTTTAAATTCATATAAAGTTGCTTAAAATTAAAAATATTTACAAGAATGTAAAGTTAAATTATAAGAAAATTTTCTAAAATCCATTTCAAGTAGACTTATCTAAAAATTATCGGTTTGAGAAAAATCTTGATTTTTTCTAATCGTTAAAAAATTAGAAACGTATCAATAAATTTTTATTAACAGAAAATTTTAGATTTTTAAAATTTCAGCTTTATATTACTTATTATAAAATTAGTGAGGACTGATATAATATCGCTAAATTTCAAAAATGGCTCATTTTGAATATTTAAAATATACCGAGTGAAGGGTTACTATTTGACTTAATAATTTTGCCTACAGTTACTATGCAAAACACTGTGCATGTATGAAATTTTCAAAAGATGCACAGTAACCAGGAATAAAAAATTCAAAAATGCATAATACTTTTATATTAAAATAATGGAATGCATAGTAAATTTTTTTCCTATAAATACCGAAGGATTTCTTCTTTAGAATTCACAATTTCAGATTAAGTTTTCTTAATATAGTAGTGCTAGTGAGATAGTGGTGGAAGTGAGAGAGAGAAATAATTTTTTTTGGAAGAAGGTTCTGCTAAAATTCTAAGGTACGAATACCTCACTTTTATATTTTTTGGGTTATTTTCATATCGTTTTTAGAAATCTGTTATTATACTGGAAATAATATTATTTTAAGTTACTATTCTGTATAGTAACACTATTTCAATAGTAAATTACTATTTACTATTACTATTTACCTTTACTGTTACTATTTACCTTTACTATTTATGTTTTACTATTTACCGTTACTATTCACGATTTACTATTTACCGTTACTATTTACGATTTACTATTTACTGTTACTATTCACGTTTTACTATTTACTGTTACTATTCACTATTCACTATTCACTATTCACTATTCACTATTCAAAATTTACCATTTTTTATTTTAAGTTGTAATCTTAATTTTCATCTTGTAATTATATTAAAATGAAATTGGTATGTTTTAGAACTCGGAGACGAGGCGCGCATGGATTTTCAATAACGAATCGGTATACAAGAGGTAAGGGGGAGTGAGATAAGAATATAATATGAAAGACATAAGAATAAAGGGAGGAGTCCCCTACTCCTTTTAAATTTAATAATATTATTATTTTAAAGTAATAACTTCTCAACTTAAAATTTATAATAAATTTAATATATTGTGTAACTTATTCTGAAATATCTATACATGGATCTGAATTATTATAACTTATACGGACTGGACTAAACCTATGCAAGGACTTGGATTTTTATATCCTATATGGATCGAACTAAACCTATGCAAGGACTTGGATTATTATGACCTGTCTAGACTGAACTATACCTATGCGAAGACTGGATATATGGACTTATATAGACCTGTGCGAGGAATGGACTATAAGGACTCAAAATCAAATCTACTAATTTAAATAACCATTAAAAATTTGAATTATATTTATAAGCGATATTTAGTTGATTTGACTTGATTATAATTAATTATATTTGATTTCGATTAATGATATTGTGATTTATAATATTAGACTGTGATTAATAATATGCAATTATGATTGATGATATTTGATTATGATTGATGAGATTACTATACTTGATTGTGGTTGATGAATGATTGATGACCTTGTGATATGAAATTTGAGCATATAGCAAGCATGACGGAAAGTTAAAACTCAATAAGAATTTTCTTACTTTACTCTTTAAATTTTTATTCCAAGAGAAAGTATTTTATAATTATTTTAGTCTTTTATTTCTTCGTAGAAATAATTTTTATTAACTTTATTTTTAATCTCTATAATAAAATCTAGTATTAAAAAGAAGCTATTTTATGAAAATCAGAGGTTGAGATAATTAATTCTTGAATTAAAGAAAATTTTTATAGTTTTAAGTATTCTTAGTTAATGATTTTAAATTATTTTCTTTAGAAATTAGAAGTTTAAAGTAAATTATTTTGGTTTTCCCCAACGAAATAACTAAAGAATATTTTGTGGAGATTTCAAAAAACTCAATCTAGTTAAGATTCAAATTGAGAAAGATTTTGTAAATATGTGAAGATTTTTAAGAGAAAGCTTTGAGATATTTAAGGCTTGGAAACTCAATTTTGGTAAGATCTGAATTTGAAGACTGTACTAAATTATTTCAGTATAACAGAAGTTCAAAGAAGAACTTATGGAAATGTACAGTTTATTGTGATGATTTTGTGAACCTTTATGGTATTTAATAATTGAGTTTCTAAAAGCCTTAACCAACTAAATATGCGAGTAGTTCATGCATCATGAATCATTAAAGAGAAATGAGATGTGATATTGCCTGGGGACGGATTATAGAAACCGATGATACATTAGAGGAGGCTTAATTGTGAGCCTTGGGATGAGAGAGTGTGAAAGGGTGCTTCAGGTGACCTGGGGTCGCTCCCTAGTGTCAGGTACTTTCACAATAAAAACTTTCTCAGTCTGACTAGTCTCTAAGTGTTTCCACGCCAGTTGAGCTGTTCATATGCCATGAAGGCATTTATGTTATTATTATCCAGAATTTATGAAACAGTGTAAACTCCTGGTTGGCCCAGTGCAAACTAAAACTTTAAGGACCCACATGCATAAACTGAATGAGATAGTAGCATAAGCATTACATAACATTCATGTGATTGTGACATTCTATATGGATGGTTATGAATGAAAATATAAATGTTATGTATGTGGAAACCCTATATTCATAATTGATTGTATATGAGATTATGACTGATATTACTATATTAGTTTGTGAAAACCCTTATGCTTATGTCTTATCTGTAATATATTATATTTTGTTTCTCAATCCTTCTTGCTTGAATTTTTGTGTCCAAATTATATGTTATATGATATATAGCTAGCAGTCCAAGATGGAAGGATATATAATTACAAGAGGATAAAGTGGTCTCATCCTCAATCGATTAGATGAAGAGATATGACAAGAGTAGGATTCAAAAACTCGATGGTTCAAGGACTAGGAAATGATTGTTCACATTTGTAGTAGAGGTATAGTTTAGTTTTATTTTGCCTTATTACAATATCAAGTAGATAATTGTAACAAGGTAAAGGTTAAACTTTGATAAACTCTTTTATTTGGATATAATATTGTAATGATTTATCACTTATGATTTCTATAAATTATTTTGTCATTATGGACAAATATTGAAAGACAATTTTTTTTTACTTTCAATATTCAAAGGAAATTAGATGTATATACGTCCTTGTATACACGAGATAAAGAGTGATAAATATGTATATCTTTCTAAAAGTTTTTTTTAAAAGTAAGAAGAATACATATATATCTCGTGTATATAAGGGGGTGTTACATTGAAGGCCTAAAACACAATTTACTTAGCATAAGTCAATTATGTGACAAAGGATATAGAGTTTTGTTTGAATCAAATTGTTGCATAATTGAGCATAAGATTAACAAGGAAATCAAGTTTGTAGGTCAAAGAATTGATAATATTTACATGATTGATATGGATAGTTTGTCCTCAAATGATGTGCAATGCTTCATGACTAGAGAGGATGAAACTTGGTTGTGGCATAGAAGAATAGCTCATATACATGTAGACCATTTGAATAAACTTATTTCTAAAGAATTAGTAATTGGTTTACCAAAGCTTAAATTCAGAAACAAATTTTGTGATGCATGTCAAAAGGGAAAACAAGTAAAGGCATCCTTTCAATCTAAAAACATTGTTTCCACTCAAAAGCCTTTATAACTTTTACACATGGATCTATTTGGACCTTCCAAAATCAAAAGCTTTGGTGGTAATTACTATGGTCTAGTGATTGTAGATGATTATTCAAGATATACATGGACCCTGTTTCTTGCTCACAAAAATGAAGCATATCATGCATTCAAGAAACTTGCTAAGATTATCCAAAATGAGCAAAGTTCAAAAATCGTATCCATAAGAACCGATCATGGGGGAGAATTTGAAAACCAATCTTTTGAAAAATTTTGCGAAAAACATGGTATCAATCACAATTTCTCAGCTCCTAGAACTCCACAACAAAATGGAGTAGTTGAAACGAAAAATAGATCCTTAGTAGAGCTTGCAAGAACCATGTTAAATGAAAATAACATTGCGAAACATTTTTGGGCCGATGCGGTAAATACCGCTTGTCATGTTATGAATAGATGTTTAATAAGGCTTATCCTAAAGAAAACCCCCTATGAACTTTACAAGGGAAGAAAACCCAACATTTCATATTTTCATATTTTTGGATGTAAATGCTTTGTGCTCAATAATGGAAAAGATAATCTAGGAAAGTTTGATGCTAAAGCTGATGAGGCAATCTTCCTAGGATATTCACAACTAGTAAATCTTATCGAATCTTTAATAAATAAACAAACACCATTGAGGAGTCCATTTATGTCAAATTTGATGAGAATCGCCATAACTCCCCGAGAAAGGAAGATGTTGATGATATTGTAGGTACTCTTCAAGATTTAACCTTGAATGACAAGGAAGAAGAGAACAAAGACAAAGATGCAACACAACATGAGGAACCACAACAATGGATCACTTTGAAGGACCATCCCTTAGACAAAGTCATAGGTGAAATGACTAAAGGTGTAAGTACTCGAAACGTCATTAGGAATGCATGTAATCATTTAGCCTTTGTATCACAAATAGAACCCAAATACATTGATGAAACTATTATTGATGAACATTGGATGTTGGCCATGCAAGAAGAATTGAATCAATTTGAAAGAAATGAAGTTTGGGAACTTGTGCCAAAACCCAATGATCACCAAATAATAGGAACAAAATGGGTGTTTAGGAATAAATTAGATGAAAATGGTATAATCACTAGGAACAAAGCTAGGCTAGTAGCTAAGGGTTATAATCAAGAAGAAGGCATAGATTATGAAGAGACGTATGCTCCTGTAGCTAGGCTAGAAGCCATTAGATTATTATTAGCCTTTGCATGTCGTAAGGATTTTAAATTGTACCAAATGGATGTCAAGAGTGCTTTCTTGAATGGATACATTCAAGAAGAAGTGTATGTTGATCAACCTCCAGGTTTTGAAAACTATCAATTTCCAAATCATGTTTTCAAACTAAAGAAAGCATTGTATGGCTTAAAGCAAGCTCCAAGAGCTTGGTATGAAAGATTAAGTAAATTCCTTTTAGAAAACAATTTTGAAAGAGGAAAGGTTGACACAACATTATTCATTAAGCACAAGAAAAATGACATACTATTGGTTCAAGTGTATGTTGATGACATAATCTTTGGTGCTACTAATGAATCATTGTGCAAAGAGTTTGCTAAGCTAATGCAGGAAGAATTTGAGATGTCCATGATGGGGAAACTTACTTTCTTCCTTGGACTGCAAATTAAGCAAACTAATGAAGGCACTTTCATTAGTCAATCAAAGTATTGCAAGGAATTGCTCAGGAAATTCAACATGGACAAGGCAAATGACATAGCCACACCTATGGGCACTTCATGTTATTTGGACAAGGATGAGAAGGGTAAGGATGTCAAACTCACAAAATATAGAGGTATGATTGGATCCTTACTTTACTTAACCGCAAGTAGGCCGGACATCATGTTTGTTGTTTGTATGTGTGTAAGATACCAAGCATGTCCAAAAGAATCACACCTAACTGCTGTAAAAAGAATAATGAAATATCTTGTTGGAACTCCAAATGTTGGTTTATGGTACCCCAAAGGGGTTAAATGCACATTAGTTGGATATTCGGATTCGGATTTTGCAGGATGCAAACTAGATAGGAAAAGCACCAATGGAACATGTCACTTACTTGGTAGTTCTCTTGTTTCTTGGCATAGCAAGAAATAAGTAAGTGTTGCACTATTCACAGTTGAGGCAGAATATGTTGCATCTGGTAGTTGTTGTGCTCAAATCCTTTGGATGAGACAACAACTTCTAGATTTTGGTGTTATGTTAGACCATGTGCCTCTCAAATGTGATAACACCAGTGCTATAAATATTTCAAAGAATCCTGTAATGCATTCAAGAACCAAACATATTGAGATTCGACCTTATTTCATTAGAGATCATGTATTAAAGGGTGATTGTGTGCTCGAACATGTTGAAACTTCCAAGCAATTAGTGGACATATTCACCAAACCTCTAGCAAAAGATCAATTCATACATATTAGGAGAGAATTAGGAATCCTTGATATAACCAATTGTGTTTGAATAAATACATGATTTTGATAATTCCTTGATTCTGATTATGTTTCATTAAGTTCGAAATGTTCTAAGGAATAACTTAATAGGTTTCCAGCCTTCTGAAACAAAATCTACAAAATCTGGGCGTTTTTAAGCAAAACAATCGATTACAAAGATTGACATAATCAATTAGTAAGCTTCTGGTTCTTAGCTAATTGATTACTCCTTGACATCTAATTGATTACCAAGCTTCTGTTTTCTACCTAATCGATTACCCCTTGGTCCATAATCGATTACAAAGCCTCTGTTTCAGGTCCAAAACGTTTCAACTTTCCTCTAATCGATTACCAGTCTCCCTTAATCGATTAGGACGATTCTGTTTCTCAACCTAATCGATTACCCATCTTCCCTAATCGATTACCCATTGTACGAAATGATTCAAATTCCTCAGAAACAATGAACTAATCGATTACCTATGCCTCGTAATCGATTAACATCGAGTCTGTGACAGTCAATCGCTGTTTTCCGAGGCTGCTCGTTTTTCTCCAAATTAAACTCACATTAAACCACTTTCTCTCCTTTCTAAACCTACCTTTCCCTATAAATTCACCCCTCCTCACATTCTCCACTCACACTACCTCTTCCACTCCCTCAAGCTTCAAAAGCTCTTACTATCTTCTCATCTTCTTTACCTTTCACCACCACCACCATGTCTTCCTCACGCACTGTCAAAAGGGCAAGGTCCTCCATGGCCCAAGCCAACAACCCCTTAGACTTCTCTAGGTTTTTCTCCTCTCCTAGAGACCTTCAAAATTTCATTAAAAACTTTTCTGAGAAGGCCATAATCTCTCCCCACTTCATCAATGAGGAAACCTTCAACCACCCAAGCTTCACCTTCACCCAAAACCTCCACCACTATGAGCTTTTGCCTTTCCTCACCCTCAAGGAGGAGTTGTACTATCCTGAATATCCCCCCTGTTCCGATCATGGAATAGATGAAATAAACCTAAAAATGGATTTTGGTTCAAGAATGAAATCTTATTGGAACTGTCCAGTTCATCCTTCAGAACCATATCACATCCCGGATTTGATGAAATATGATGAATTGAGACGGTCCATCAACTACGCCTTTCGGCCTGATCTTAGGCCCTGACTCACCCTCCGTGGACAAACCTTGTGAAGGAACCCTTAGGTTTTCGAGGCATTGGATTCTCACCAACGTTTGCGTTACTCAAGCCGACATTCTCGCTTCCGCTTCGTCCACCACTGCTCGCGTGGGTCCTTCCCTCTAAGGCGGAACGCTCCCCTACCGATTTATTTTTACATCCCACAGCTTCGGCAGATCGCTTAGCCCCGTTCATCTTCGGCGCTTTATATTGTCTATAATTATAGACAAATGCAAGAATTTCGAAAGATTTGATCTCCAATTGAAATTTCAAAAAATGACTTGGTTAAACTTGATAATTCAATGATTGGGATTGAATAATTAAACAATTTAATTGGATTTGATTGTATCAATAAAATAGAATACTAACTCCCATTTCTTATTTATTATTGAATTAACTGATAAACTTGCTTTATTATCGAACATTTCTATTTGATTTCAATATTTTTCAAAAAAAATGGATATATTTTTATATGAGAATAAATCCTACTACTTCTGGTCCTGAAGTTTCTGCACTTGAAAAAAAAAAATATGGGACGTATTGCCCAAATAATTAGTCCAGTACTAGATGTAGCTTTTCCCCCAGGGGTGCTCGTGGGATTGACGCGAGGAGGGGGAGGGCTATATTTCTGGTAGCGAACTCCAGGAGAATATGAAGCGCATGGATACAAGTTATGCCTTGGAATGAAAGAGAATTCCGAATCAGCTTTGTCTACGAACAAGGAAGCTATAAGTAATGCAACTAGGAATCTCATGGAGAGTTCGATCTTGGCTCAGGATGAACGCTGGCGGCATGCCTTACACATGCAAGTCGGACGGAGATTTGGTATGATACTTATAAGATTGATGAGATTCAAATATTTCTTCTTAGAACGTATTGATTTGACCCGATAAGCGGGACCACCACCCCATAGCATGTTGCCACCATAAGCAAAACCCTGTATTTCTTCTAGAGAATCTCCTAATTGTTCCAGAGCAACTACAAAGAGATTCTTTAACCAGAAAGAATTCAGTTCAGATGTAGTATACCTATCCAGAAGTTTTCGAAACTCAATCATGTATGATGGAATTATCAAAGATTTGACTTTCTCGAACTCTGTATGTAACTCACTATAGACTCGAGAAACAAAGAGAAGATATGTACGAACGAGATATCCAGCAACAAGAAGAAGGAAAAGGATTGAATAGAGGAACTCTCGAACATTTAGCGATCTCAGATGTGTGGATATCAATAGTGACTCATTATTTCGATGAATAATGTCTGCGGACAGAAAAAAATTATGATAACACTTACTTGAAATCTCACTTATCAGATTCCATATCTCACTTATCTGATTCCATTTAACAATTTATTATTGCATCGAAACAAATAAACGTTTACTAATCTTATTAACATTGAACTAGGTAAAAAAAGGTATTTAATAATTGAAAAATAAGATTATTAAAGAAAATTCTTTGAATACTAAGATTACGTATTGAATTTGGATTCTTGTTTCCATAATTCAAAAAGTTTTTTAGAGTCTTCTATTGCAACCTAAGATTGGTGATGGGTTGCTTGAGTCCAAGGTCAAGAACGTGACCATAAGACTCACCAATGCTCAATTTGCAGAAATCTCTCTTCTTCCGCTAAATGATGCTGAGTTTGCTGGAGGAGATCCCGAGGATGAATGGGCCTTCAATCCCATTGCTGCACACCAGTCGCTGTGGAAGGCTAACCGCCCAAGGAGCAACCAGAAGTTGGTAGGTCACCTTACCATGAACAACCGTCTCCTTCACTTTTTCCTGGTGAAAATTTTGCTTCCTCACGGTGGGAATTATGCGTTGGTAGAGGAGGACGATGTTCTCCTAATGTGGGCAATGCAAAATCAGAAGGACATTAATTGGGTTCAAATGATCAAACTGCATATGCTCCAAGCCAAACATCAACAAAAGCTCCCATATGCAATCTTACTTACCAAACTTTTCAAAGCTGTAGGAGTTGATTTGGCTGGTGAGTTATCTGAAAAAGTGCCTCCCAAGGCTTGCATTGGTACTCATCACCTCACAAAATTGGGCATCGTTTTTCTCCATGGAGCTTGGTACTCAAGGATGGAAGGCATTCATGCCAACATTCCTTTTGAAGCCCCTGCTGATGAGTCAGTCCCTCCTCCTCCTGCAACACAAGCTGCACCGGAAGCCCCCACTGATCCATTCGTATCTCTCTACGCTCACCTTGACCGCCGCTTCGACCGTATTGAGAACTCTCTTCAAGAGTTTTCAATGACTGAGCAGCAGCACTTTGAGATGATGCAACAGCGCTATGATGAGCTATCTCACCAAATCTCCGAGCTTCGCTTTTTCAATCCGGATAACTAAATCTTTTTTTTTGGTTAATGTGTTTTGTGTTTTTCTCAATCATGCACAAATTCTTAATTCTGCAACATTTCCATTGATGTACTTTCCCTTTTGAATTGAATAAAGATTTATCTTTCATTATATGCCTCTATTTGCTTTATTATTTTTGATGATTCCAAAGGGAGAGAAGAAGTAATTGTTCATCCAAATTATTATTCAAACTGATATTGGCTGCTAAAATAAATTACTAAATGATTAAATATCTCTAAAGTGGTTTATTATCTCTAAAAGGCATAGATTCCTTAAGATAGGGGGAGACTTGATAATGTTTAAGAGATAAGAGATAATGCAGAATTCAAAAGATATGGTTTTTGCAGATAAATACTTAATTAGAGATAAGCTTATTGTTTAAACTAACAACCCTCAAGAGATGAACATTAGAAAAGGGGAGAATGTGTTTGAATATGATTACAGGTTCAAGGATTTTGATAATGACAAAAGAATTTTGAAGAATATCTTGTAAAAACAAGATTCAGCATCAGACCTGCAAAAATAGCGTAGCTAATCGATTAGAGAGACAGAGCTAATCGATTAGATAGCTTCTGTTAAACAGCTAATCGGTTACACCCACAGGGTTAATCGATTACAGAGCTTCTGACCTGTAACTAATCGATTACACCAGTATGCTAATCGATTACCAACATCAAAAATTGGATCAAATATATCAGGCATATATGCTAATCGATTACAGGACTTCAGCCAATCGATTACCAAGCCACTGAAACGACACTAATCGATTACATGGGTGTGCTAATCGATTACCAAGATCAAGAATTGAATTAAATGCATCAGGTGCTATGGCAAATCGATTACTGTGCAAGATCTAATCGATTACCAGAGTTCTGACTTTAAGCTAATCGATTAGATGGTGAATACTAATCGATTACAGCATAAACTAGACTGAAAAATTCGAAGAGTAATCGATTACAGCTCGAGGCGTAATCGATTATGATAGTGGGAAAACACATTTTAGTTGGAAACAGCTCATTTTTTCACCATTTCTTAGATGCCCACTACATGCAACGGCTAGGAACTCCATTATGCTCATCTCCAAGCCCTATAAATGCAAGACTCCTTCAAGCTACTAAAAGCATCAATAACATCCATCAAAGGAAATCAATTCTTGAGTCTTGCGAGTTTTATCCTTGTATAGTTTTATTTTTCTAAAACTTAGAACTTCAACTTGTATATCCTCTCTTGTTGAGAGTTAGAATTTGAGAGAGCTTTCAATTATACATCTACTCTATTAAGAGAGTCACTTGCTTGTAAACACTACTCCAAACACAAAGGTTTTCACTCTAGATTGAGTGGTCACAAAGGTTGGGGTTCAACCTTTGGGTATTGAGAGTTTGAGAGATTGGGTGGGTTGCCCTTGTGCTAGTGAGGATTGAGTTCTTGAGTGTGGGACACTAGGAAGCTGCAATTGCTCATAGCTTGTAATCTCTAAACTTCAATAGTGGAAATCCTTCAAGTGGGTTGCTTGAAGGCGAGACGTACACCGGGGTTGGTGGAACTCGTTAAATTGGTTTGCAAGCTCTTCTCCCTAACTCTTTTATATTTATATACTGCATTGAATTGATTTAAGTTGGTTGATTGGGATTTATATACTTGAGCTTGCTTGAATTAGTTAACCTTGAACATTGCACACCAAGTGTTTGATAAATTGCCTTATCCATATTTGCCTCTTGTTTTGCATTATCTTTTGTACTTTACTTGATCTTACTTTCATAATCTCTAAACTTGTGATAAAAGAATCAAGTTTAAAGGCATTTCAAGCAAAGTTTTAAAAACTCAATTCACCCCCCCTCTTGAGTATTGAGGCCACTTGAATAACATATCATATGGAAAAAATGGAAGAAAATCTACCTTCAATATTTTTCCTCTTTAGAATTCGCTTTGGGGTAGAAATCTTGACTCCCTTTTTCAAAGTCCCGTCCTCTAATGACATTTTAAAAGGATTTATATTATCAATATAAAACTATTCAATATTGTTTTAAATAGGGAAAAATCAAACATGTTAATGTACCATTAGTTATGTCTGATAAAGGGGTTCTATTAATTGAATGGTCACTGAATTGTGGGTTGAGTGAATTGGTTAATCGTCCATTTCCAACAATAGAAAGGAAACAAAGTTTTTTCATTATATGGAGGTGAAATTTGCATAAGAAACACAACACAACATCTTCACACTGTTTTATGATGTTGACCTTTCAAATAGAGGGTAGGAGTTGATTGGGACAGATCATGAGCGGAATGTAGTGCTTCCTGGCCTTCACATTCATTAATGACCTCCCTGGTAACTATTTAAACATGATCAGATGACATATAACATTAGTTGATTCAATGATATATAAACCAACAAAATTATATAAACCAAAGTTTCTTGTGATTCAATGTTATAGGTATCATATGAGACAACAAAATTGTGAAGGTGTTAACTCCCGTGTTACTGTTGGGTTATTAATTGGCAAGCGCACCAATCGATTGTAGTTTTCAAATTTAGATATCGTTCCACTGGGATCGAAAGTCTAGTAACTCACAGTAATTTCTTATTTACTATGGTAAATTTATCAATGTTTATTAGCAAAAGAATAATTTATAAACAGTTTATACAATATTCACAGGATTTGATAGTTGATTTGTTCATAAAGTAAAAAGATGGAAAAGATAAAATCTAACTATAAAATTGAGATGTAATTCAGAATAATTTAGATACTTGAGGTAAAAACACAGATTAACAAACTATGTTGGAATTAGGATTCTCACGCTAAAATATAATGCAATAATTACAAACATATATACTTAATCATCAAGTTCATGTTATTGCAGCTTAAAGTCATTATAACCGATTCCTCGTGATATAAATTTTAAGTATTTATCGTAAAGTCTGATTCCTCGTGAGCTTTCTCAATAAAAATTTATATTAAGTCCTGGCCTTATGGCAACAATAATTACCAATTCTATCCCTAGTAATTGACATATTAAGGGTATTTCAACTTTTACTTTTGTTAAAACAGATTTTAATTCGGTATAAATAATCATTCTCCCGTTTGATATCCATACTAATAAAACAAGTTTTAATACACATGAAAATCATTCTTCCGTTTGATGTTCATATTAATAAAGATTTAAAATACTAACATGTTCTTGAATCATAAATATGTATAAGTTATAATCACAACATCATATAATAGATTGATTCACCAAATTCGAACATAAATAATTTAGTTACACATAATAAAAGGAAGAACAGTACTTACAGAGTTTGACATTATGATGATTTGAAAAAACACTTCACAATACAAAAGCTCACACTAGAGAAAATTGATCAATGGCAGATTATTTCCAACAACATCCATTTATTGAATTTAAAACCTAAATTTCTAGCAAATTCACCAAATTCTTATTCTTTTTACAAAATTTTTATTAAAGATTTTATTGTAAATTTGAGGACTAACAAATACCCCCAACTTGAGACATTGCTCGTCCTCGAGCAAGAGAGAAAATAAAAATAAAATTTGAAATTTAAAATCAAATTTTTGAGTTAGTCTGAGAATTTATCACAAAAAGTAATTTCACAATTTACCATTTTAAAATAATCAAATATATTTTATGTAATAGGGGTTTAATGACAAAAAATCTTTACAATATTTTATTAACAAATCAAGCATAATTTTAGGCTTACCTCACAAGTGTTTATCTTTGTGCAAAAGGGTAGCCTGTCTCACTCAATCAATCATAAAATCAAAAAAATTTAACTTTGATTTTCATCTAGTCAATGGTTAATTATACAGGGATAATTCAAAATTCACAAGGTCTTTTCAAGGGTTGTAATGAGGCTTGGTTACAAGAAATTATGGTTTTTCTTGGAATTCAAAAACCTGAAATCATAAAAGAGCATTTTATAATTTTTAGGCTTTCTCTTGGCCCAAATCTCAATTCCCTTATTGATGAAAAATAAATACCCCCAACTTGATTCTTTTCATTATTTTTGATTTGCATGTATTCATTTTTTACATGCACTAATATTTTTTTGATTTTTCTTGAAAAGAATCAAGTTGTTTAATTTTCACTCTTCATTCTTGTAAGAACACTCGAAATATCTTTTATTTTGCTCAATTGCTCTTTTAATCAATCAAGTATAGGGAATGGTTAAAATTGATAAAGGTTTAGGGTATCAAAGAAATTATTTTTCAAGCTCAAATTTGGCTTTCAAAGGATAAAATAATTTTACCATGGTAAGCTTTTTGGCCCAAGGTTTCTTTTACCAAAAATGTGCCTTGATCATTTTCTTGAATTCCTGTACAACAACACAAATCACAGATTAAAGCAAAATCAATTTGAATGAAGCTATGTCAAAACCCTCAAGTGTTTAAAAGATCTCTCAGCTCACTGGGTTATTAAAATTAGCTTGATAGTTAATAAAATTATTGTAATGAAATTTATCAAAATTCCTTAATTACAAAAAGAATCGATAATTGATTTTAAAAATGGTTTTATTGTGTAAAAACCTTAAGTGTATAAATTTTCTTACTCTCAAAAACTTGATTTAAACGATGAAACTTATTTTTGAATTTTTGAAGACGATGCGCAAAAACACCGTAAAAATAACACACCACATAACAAAATATAATATAATCCAAAATCAATTATACCAATGTAAATACCAAACTAAATGTAAACTGAAATGTATGTAGAAGGTGCAAAAAAATAAAATCATCAGTCCTCCATGTGATCCTCATCATCTCCCTCCTCATCTGCATCATCCTCTGTCTCAGCATGTGCTCCAGACGGTCCACCAGCCTCAGGGTATGTAGGTGAATCACCAGGCCAAGCTACATGAGCTACAAACTCAGCTAGTGTGACATAAGGTGCTCCCTCCCCCTGAAGTCTATACTGATAAAATGCATCATGAAGATGCATATAAGCTCTGTGTGTGGCAGTCATCATCTGCATCATATGTTGATGCTCAAGAGTCATCCTAGCAAATCCATCAGTGATAGCATCGGCAGATGGTGGCTGAACTGGTGGTCTCCTCCTCCTCTGTCCGGGCTGAGCCTCCTGCTCCAGTGGTGGAAGCTCGCACTGCTGGACGAAGTAATCTTTGTTTACTAGAACTTTGGGGACCCTCCCCGAAGAACTAGTAAACTCTGGTGATAGTACAATAACTCCTTGCCTCCTCAGTAAGGCAGATATGATGAGAGGAAATGGAATAGGACGGTTCACCTTATATCCAAGGGTATAAAAGTGAATTTGCTCAAAGATCAGCTCGGCAATATCAATGGTATGACCCTGAAGAATGGAGTAAAGGAGGCAACAACGATCAACTGGGATAGAAGAAAGGTGGGTGACAGGAGTGATATTATGAAGCATAAGATGAGACCACGCCTGAGCTATAGGGGTCAGTTGGGTCTTGAGGAGGTTTGATGGAGTCCTTCCAACCTTACTCAGGTTGAAGAAGATTCCATCCTTGCTTAAGAAATGAGCAACCTGATCTAGGAAGTATCCTAAATCACCATCCTTAGTCACAACCTTGTTTTTGTTTTCCTTCCAGAAATAAGTATCGCTCTCGGGAGTAGGCTCCCAAGGATTACCCAGTAGGGTACTAATGGTATCCCGGTCATATATGATGTGTCGACCCCTAACCCAGCTCGTCCTCTAATGGCCGATATTCGGGGAGTCCTGGCGAGTCCTATAGGCATTCGCATAAAACTCCATCACTAAGATAGGGTCCCCCTCAGTAGGTAAGGAAAACAGGGATCCCCATCTCCTCCTTTGGACCTCATCCTGCAACTCAGGATAGTCCTCAACGTTCAGATCTAAGATTCTTTCCCAGATGAGTCTCTGGCCCTTAATTTGGTGGAACCGGGCCCATTTCGTATCAGTGCGAAATCTAGTGGATCTCTAGGTCCCAGCTGCTCCTCCTGAAGATCTAGATCCTCAGGGGTGGTATCTATGTCTGTGGTCCTTCTTTGTGTCTTTAGACCAGTGGTAGGAAATTGATTTCTTTGGTCCCATCTGCAAAAAGAAAAATTAAAAATCAAACACACTATTTTTTATTTTCATATTTTAATAAAACATTCCAAACATCAAAAAATTAACAATCATTTTTTTTATTATTACTTTTTTATTTTTATGCAAAATAAAAACTCATGCAAATTTCATGCAACAAAATATTTACAGAGCATAAAAACAACTTAAACATGCATATTTTTGAATTCACAAATCTACAAAATTTAACAATTTTATTTATTTTTATGCAAGAAAGTATAACAAACATACAAACTAAGAAATTTTATTAATAAAAAAACAAATAAAACAGGACAGATTCAAAAATTAATTCCTACATTAAACAGGAATTAACACACAAAAATTAACAAAAATCAAAAATAGAGGCTGACGCTACGCGTGGGTGGGACGCTACGCGTCAGCCCTGTTCTGCCCACGCTACGTGTCGACGGGACGCTAGCGTGGGGTTACAGTTCATGCCTCACGCTACGCTTCAGTGGGACGCTACGCGTGAGGTGCGCAGTTTCAATCACAGAAACAGGGTTGTGCAACCACAACTCCCCAAAACTTTTATTCAATCAAAGCAATCCCTAAATCTAACAGCAAACAAATCCCAATGGTTTTTCTAATCCTAATCCTAACCACATGCATTCTAGAAATCAAAAATAAAAAATAAACCAAAAGAAAAAAGAGAGAAGATACTTACTTCGAATCCTTGTGAAGTTGATGAAAGAATGAGGGAATGTGAGTAATTGAGTGAGAATTAGGGTTCTGAGAGGCAAAGTGAGGCAGAGAGGGAAATTTAGGTTTAACCTAAATTTCGCCTCTCTGGTTTAGTTTTAAAAACTGAACATGGGCTCTGACACTACGTGCGGATGGGACGCTACACGTTAGGTTGAAATTTTTACCTCCACGCTACGCTTCAGTGGGACGCTACGCGTGGGATTCTGTTTTTTTATGTAAATATTTAAAAGTAAAAAAACAATAATGGGTTGCCTCCCATTGAGCGCTTGGTTTACAGTCTCTAGCTAGACATCCTGCACATCACAAATCAGTCAAATAACAAATGGTAGTGAATCTGTTGATCTCACCACCCAGATATGGTTTTAATCTTTACCCATTAACCATCCAACTTCTTTTGGAAGTTGGATCTTCAATTTCAACTGCTCCATAAGATTTAACTTCCTTGATTATAAAAGGGCCTGACCATTTAGATTTCAGTTTACCAGGAAATAGTCTTAATCTTGAATTAAACAATAAAACTTACTGACCTAGTATAAAGTGTCTATTTTTTATTTTCTTATCATGGTAAGCTTTCACCTTGTTCTTGTAACTTCTAGATGTCTCATAAGCATTGTTTCTCATTTCTTCCAACTCAAATAACTACAACTTTCTTTTGTCAGCTGCTGCATTTGGATCAAAGTTGAGAAATTTTAAAGCCCAATATGCTTTATGTTCCATCTCTACTAGAAGATGACAAGCTTTTCCATAGACCATTTGGAAAGGAGAAAGGCCAATTGGAGTCTTAAATGCAGTTTTGTATGCCCAGAGTGCATCATCAAGCTTTTGTGACCAATCTTTTCTGGAGGAAGACACAGTTTTTTCCAAAATCCTTTTCACCTCTCGATTTGAAATCTCAGCCTGTCCATTGGTTTGCGGATGATATGCAGTGGCCACTTTATGTCTTACTCCATAGTGTTGTAACACTTTCTGAAGAACTTTGTTACAAAAATGTGATCCTCCATCACTGATCAAAGTTCTTGGTGTTCTAAACCTGTAGAAAATATTTTTCTTCAAGAAATTTACTACAGTTTTGGTGTCAGCATTAGGTGAAGCAATTGCTTCTACCCATTTTGAAACATAATCAACTGCTAAAAGAATGTATTGATTAAATTGAGAGTAAGGAAATGGTCCCATGAAATCAATACCCCAACAATCAAATACCTCAACCTCCTGAATGTTTGTCAGAGGCATTTCTTGTCTTTTGTTAACATTACCTGTTCTTTGGCAGTTATCACAAGCTTGCATAAATAAGTGAGAGTCTTTAAAAATGGAGGGCCAATACAAACCTGATTGAAGAATTTTTGCAGCAGTTCTTTCTCTATTAAAATTTCCTCCATAAGGGGATTTATGACAATGCCACAACACATCTTTCTTTTCCCAATCGGGTACACAACGACATAACAAATTATCCACACTAATTTTGAATAGATGAGGGTCATCCCAAACAAAGTATTTTGAATCTTTTAAAAAAAATTTCTTTGTTGCCAAGTTAAATCACTTGGAAGAATTTCTGCTGCTTTAAAATTGGCCATATCAGCAAACCATGGCCGTTTTGTTATTTCAAAAAGTTTATCATCAGGAAATTCTTCCAAGATGTCTTTTTCTTTGGCAGTGACCTCATCATTCATTAATCTAGAAAGATGGTCAGCGACCATATTTTCACTACCCTTTTTATCTTTGATTTCAAGATCATATTCTTGAAGGAGTAAAATCCATCGGATTAACCAAGGTTTAGAATCAGTTTTGGTCAAAAGATACTTGATCGCAGCATGATCAGTGAAAATAATTATTTTTGATCCAATCAAGTATGATCTAAATTTTTCTAAGGCATACACTATGGCTAGTAATTCCTTTTCAGTAGTTGCGTAATTTATTTGATTTTTATTTAAAACTTTATTAGCATAGTGTATAACCCTAAAAACTTTTTCATATCTTTGACCTAAAACTGCTCCTACAGCATAATCACTTGCATCACACATAAGTTCAAAGGGTAAATTCCAATTAGGAGCAACAATTACCGGGGCAGAAACCAATTTTTCTTTCAAGGAATTAAAAGCTTTAAGACATGCTTCATCAAACTTGAATTCAACATCTTTATTTAGAAGATTTGGTAAAGGTTGTGAACACCTATTTCAGTCTGGTCGATCCGCAAGTGAAAAGCATTCAATTCAAAAAAAAATTCAAAATAATAATAATAATAAAAAAAAGAAGAAAAAAAGTTAATTTAAAAAAAAAACTGACTCGGAAAAGATCATTTCCAAGTAAGATGACTCGGAATGATCATTTCCGAGTAAGGGACAACCCGAGTGAGACGTAGCAGAGTGTTGTGTCTCCAAATAGAGAGTTTCCAAGTGGGCCTCAACTGTCAAGAAATTTTTAAATGAAGATTCCAATTTCTGAATGCATCTGAAGGGTTGGTTGTTGACTGGAACCGTTCTGATTGAAAACAAATCCGACTCAGAATGATGAAATCCGAGTAGAAAGACTCAGAAATGATCAAATCCGAGTGGATTGACTCAGAATGGAGCGTTGCCGAGTGTAATAATTCACTGTTGGAGGAAAATTCGAGTGGAATTACTTAGAATGGAGCGTTGCCGAGTGTAATACTTCACTGTTGGAGGAGAATCCGAGTGGAAAGTTCTTTGTCTTAGACATGCCGAGTGGTAAATGGCTGACCTTGTTGGAAGTTCAATGCTGAAAAGAAATATGTCCCTGTTAGAGGTGAATCCGAGTGGAAGCTGTCCGAATGTAACCATTCCGAGTGAAAAAGGGACTGACCAATAAAAGATGCCCAAAGCTAATTCTGAGTGAAAGGATGCTCACTGAAACAGGTCTGACTAGGGAACAAGTGCTTTTCTGGGCAAAAAGCTGTTCCGAGTGAATGGATTCCGAGCAGAAGAAGCCACTAAATGAATCACATTCGGGCAGACTCACAGTTTCACACTGAGCCCGAGTGTGATGTCCCCAAGGAAGACATCCCAGTGAGTTGGGGCAGAGAATTGTTTTTCCGAGCAAGGCAAGGCTCAGACATGAAAGAACTTCTATTATCCAGATTCGAGTCGTTCTGTCCCAAATTCTGAGTAAAGGGAAGACCGACTCCGAGTGAAATGAATAGGCTGAGAGCAGCTTTTCTGATTGAAGTGAAAAAGCTGACTCCGAGTAAATTCACCGAGTGGTCAAATTGTGGAACCATCCTGATTGGAAGATAAGACCGACTCCGAGTGAGATATCCGAGTCAGATGCTCCCGAGTGAAGGTTCCAAGGAAAGCACATCCAGGTGAAAACAAGGCCGACTCCGAATGCATCCGGACTGTTGATTGTCAAGTAAAACCATTCTGATTTGAAATGTAGGGTCGGTTCCAAGTGAATGCATCCGGACTGTTGGTTCCGAGCAAAACACCTCCGATTGAAGTAATTCCAAGTGGATGCTTCAAACAAGATCCGAGCCAAATACTTCCGATTGAAACAATTCTGAGTCACTCTCTTAGTCAACACCGAGTCATTCTCTTCAATTTTCAGTCGGCTCCGAGTCATCCTGTAACACCCTCTGTTACACCTTAATAAATTCTAGAAAAATTTGTAATAATTTTTTTTTACTAAAGATATGTTTATTAAAAAGAAACTATCGGAATAAATTATATACATTATTTCTGAAATACCTCAATATTATTAAAACTTTATAAAGTATTTGTACATTCATCCGAAGAAAATAAACATTAAACATTATAAGAAAGAGAGGAAACTCCATGGCCCAAGAGCAGTTGCCTAGTGACATTATTTATTCATTGGACCACGGTATTCATACTGAGCTCCCTTTCTAGAACGTGCTATATATACTGTCAATGTTCTTCGATCCTTCCCTCTGTACGAACCATTAATTTAAAACATATGAAACAAAAGCATAAAGAAAGGAGTGAGAAACAGAATATAATATTCCCAAATGGGACATAAGCAATAAAGGGTTTTCACAAACTAGTATAATAATATCAATCACAATCACAAGCACAATCAATTTATGAATGTATGAATGATATGCCATATCTTCATCATAACTTATCTATATATGTGGGCCCCTTAAATCTTAATTTGCACTGGGCCAACCAGGAGTTTACACTGTTCCATAATTCCGGATAATAATAACATGAACAGCTCAACTGGCATGGAAACACTTAGAGACTAGTCAGATTGAAAAGGTTTTTATTGTGAAAGTACCCGACACTAGGGAGCTACCCCAGGTCCCCTGAAGCACCCTTTCACACCCTCTCATCCCAAGGCTCACAATTAAGCCTCCTCTAATGTATCCTCGATTTCTATAATCCGTCCCCAGACAATATCATTTTGTTTCTCTTCAATGATTCATGATGCATGAACTACTCGCGTATTTAGTTGGTTAAGGCTTTTAGAAACTCAATTATATTATCAGGGCCTACGAATCGCGACATAGCCACCCCAGTAAACTGTACTTTTTCAACTTCTCAAATACGCACATAGAATTTTAGTACAGTTCCTTTTCAAATCACAAATCAAATCTCCTTATAAATTTGAGTTTCAAAGCCTTAAATATATTTCACAACCTTCTTTAGAAAGTTTATAGGTCAATTCAAAATCAATTTCTAAAAACTCGAATTTGGAATTATCAATCTTTAAAACCTTAGTATTTGAAAATTTTGTATAATATTTTTATACATTTAAATAATATGTATATATATATGTATATATTAAAATATTAGTAAAAAATTTATTTTTATAAAATAATTTCTTTTTCTTTTTCTTTTTAATAAACTAACTAAAAAAAATCTAAATTTTAGTAAAGATATATACATATATATTAAAATATAAAAGAGATTTCTAAAAACTTATGTAGTTTTATTGAAATCTAAGAAATTTCTTAAAAGTAATTTGAATAAATATGAATAAGTAAATAAAGAAGTAGGAGATAAGTAAATTCTTACTGGATTTTAGCTTTCCGTCATGCTTGCTATATGCTCAAACTCTACAGTACAAGATTATCAATCATAATCAAACATTGTCAATCACAATCAAACATCATAAAACATAAATAAATATTAACAATCATAATCAAATCAAATAATTAAGCATCAGTTATAAATATAATAATTTTAAAATTCAATGGTTATTTAAATTAATAAAGTTTGTTTTAAGTTCTATGGTCAATTCCTCGCACAGGTCTATGTAAATCCAAGATAGTTCAGTCCTTGCATAGGTCTAGTTCAGTCCATATAGGTCATAAATAGTCCAAGTCCTTGCATAGGTTCAGTCAAGTTCGTAATAGTTCAAGTCCTTGCATAGGTTCAATCCAGTCCGCATAGGTCATAATAGTTCAAGTTCTTAAATATTTTAGATATTAAGTTACACAAGATGCTTAATTTATTAATAACAATTATTATAAATTTTAAGTTAAAAGTTATTATTTTAAAATAATAATATTGTTATGTTTAAAAGGAGTAGGGGACTCCTCCCAATATTCTTATGTATTTTCATATTATATCCTTAATCTCACCCCCCTTTACCTTGATTTGCTACCAAAAGTGAATTCGCTCTGCGCCTCCAAGTTCTAACAAAATATTAATACTAACTTATTTCAGTATAAGCTTAAGATGAAAATTAAGATTGCTATCAGAATGATAAATAGTAAATATGTATAGTAATAATAAATAGTAATGGTAAATGGTAAGTCATTAATAGTAACGGTAAATAGTAATTTTTGAATAGTAATAGTAAATAGTAAATTGTGAATAGTAACTTTTTGAATAGTAGTGGTAAATGGTAAATCATGAACAGTAACAGTGAATAGTAAATTTTGAATAGTAATAGTAAATAGTAAATTTTGAATAGTAACGGTAAATAGTAAAAATAACACAGTGGTAAATTATTTTTACTATAGTAACTTATTCATAATAGTACTAGTATATCAATGGTTTAAGAGTGCTTAAAAAATAAACTAAAATTAAAAAAAGAATATAGAAGAAAGTTATTACCTTACACCTCTAGCAGAACTTTTTTTTACCAAAAGAATTTACTCCCCACTAATTTCTTACGCACTATCTCTCTAGATTCTCTCTCTAATTTTTGGTGTGGAAATGTTGTAAATGAGCCATCTATTTATAGGAAGAAAATTTTACTATTTAAGATTATTTAATTATTTATTTTACTATTCATGATGTAAGCGATGATGTAAGCGATGATGATGTAAGCGATGATGTCAGTAATGACATTTTGGTTATTAGATGAAAGGTTAAGGGTATTTTTGTCATTCTCAAAAAATAAATAATAATAATAAAAAAATAAAAAAATAAGAAAATTCTAAAAAATTATAAATTATATAACAATCAAAAAGTTCTAAAGAACTATAATCAAATTCCTTTGAAATTTTATTTTAAATAAGAAATAACGAAATTAGGGGTGTTACAACTCTACTCCCCTAAAAAAATTTCGTCCTCAAAATTTACACTTTTTTTAGTAAAACAATTGGGGATGAGACTCTTTCATCTCATTTTCTAGTTCCCATGTAGCATCTTCCCCTCTCGTTTCACTCCAAATGACCTTCACGAGTGGAATTTCCTTGTCTCTTAGCTTCTTTATTCTTCTGTCAGCTATTCTGATAGGTGGTGCATCATATGTAAGATTATCTTTAACTTGTATGACATCAGGTTCAATAACATGTGTAGGATCAAATATATACTTTCGTAAGTTTGACACATGAAAAACATTATGGATATTAGAAAGAAAAGGTGGTAATGCTATTTGGTAGGCAAGAGGACTAACTTTATGAATTATTTGATATGGACCAATAAATCTAGGAGTTAGTTTTCGAGATTTCATTGCCCGACCGACCCCAGTCATAGGTGTGACTTTCAAGAATACATGATCGCCTTCTTGAAATTCGAGCGGCTTTCTTCTTTTGTCATAGTAACTTTTCTGCCTGCTCTGTGTTGCCTTCATCTTTTCCTGAACTATTTTGATTTTATCCGTGGTTTGTTGTACCAACTCTGGTCCTAGCATCAAGTTTTCACCAGTCTCAAACCAACATAGCGGGGTCCTACATTTTCTTCCATATAATGCTTCAAAAGGTGCCATGCCAATGCTAGCATGGAAACTGTTGTTGTAAGTAAACTCCACATATGGTAAGAATTGATTCCAACTTCCTTTATGCTCTAACACACAAGCTCGTAACAAGTCCTCTAGAGATTGGATTGTTCTTTCTGATTGTCCATCCGTCTGAGGATGATATGCTGAACTTAGACGCAGTCTTGTTCCCAAAGCCTTGTGCAAGCTCTTCCAGAATTGCGATGTAAAACGAGGGTCCCGATCAAAAATGATACTTGAAGGAATTCCATGCAATCTCACAATCTCCTCGATGTATAATTTTGCCAGTTTCTCCATAGAGTAACGAATATTGATGGGAATAAAGTGGGAAGACTTTGTTAGTCTATCAACTATTACCCATATTGAATCATGTCCTAATGGAGTTTTAGGTAGAGAAGTCACAAAATCCATGGTAATGCTATCCCATTTCCATTCTGGTATTTCCATTGATTGTAGCATTCCAGGGGGTTTTTGATGTTCCACTTTAACCTTCTGGCAAATTAGACATGCAGCTACGTACTCTGCCACTGCTTTCTTCATTCCAGGCCACCAAAATAACTTCTTCAAATCTTGATACATTTTAGTAGCTCCAGGATGAATGCTCATATAACTTTTATGGCCTTCTTCCAGAATTGCTTTCCTCAACTCCTCTTGATTAGGGATACACACTCGATCCTTATACCTCAGTAATTGGTCACTTCTTACATTGAACTCGACTTCTTTTCCTTGTTTCAAGAGTTCTTTCTTTTCTTGCAGGAATTCATCATCTCTTTGAGCCTCTAAAACTTGCCTCAGGAATTCACTTGTCACTTGCAACGCTCCTAATCTGTAGCTGTTAGCATTAGCCTTTACTGCTAGGTTAAGATATCTGAAGTTTTCTATCAATTCCAGCTCTTTAATCATCATTGTGGACGCATGCAGAGACTTTCGACTTAAAGCATCAGCTACTATGTTTGCTTTTCCAGGATGGTACTGTAACTCAAAGTCGTAATCCTTTAAGAACTCCATCCATCTTCGTTGCCTCATGTTTAACTCCTTTTGGTCGAATAAATACTTGAGACTCTTATGATCGCTAAACACATCGAATGTTGCACCGTATAGATAATGCCTCCAAATCTTTAAGGCAAAGACTACAGCGGCTAATTCTAAGTCATGGGTAGGGTAGTTAATCTCATGTTGCCTTAATTGGCGCGACGCATAGGCTACAACCTTCTTGTCTTGCATGAGTACACTTCCTAGTCCTTGTTTAGACGCATCACAGTAAACTTCAAAACTTCGATGTGGATCGGGGAGTACTAACACCGGCGCAGAAGTAAGTCGATCTTTTAGCTCTTGAAAACTATTTTCGCATTGTGTCGTCCACACAAAAGGTTGTCCTTTCCGTGTTAACTTGGTCAATGGGTATCCTAGCTTTGAAAATCCTTCAATGAATCTCCTATAGTATCCAGCCAAGCCTAAGAAACTTCTAATCTCAGTGATCGTGGTTGGTCTCTCCCATTTTAAAACTGCCTCCACCTTGGAAGGGTCTACAGCTATTCCTCCTTGACTAATTACATGTCCTAAAAAGTTCACTTCTTCCAACCAGAATTCACACTTCGACAGCTTTGCATACAGTTGTTTCTTTTTCAGGATTTCCAACACAACCTTCAAGTGTTCAACATGTTCTTCTTTGCTTTTAGAGTACACTAATATATCATCAATGAACACCACTACAAATTTATCTAGATATGGATGAAAAATCCTATTCATGTAATCCATGAATACGGCTGGTGCATTAGTTACACCAAAAGGCATTACTAGATATTCGTAATGGCCATAGCGTGTTCTAAAAGCAGTTTTTGGTACATCTTCTTTCTTCACCCTTATCTGATGGTATCCAGACCTCAAATTAATTTTGGAGAACACCGTGGCACCACGCAGCTGATCCATCAAGTCATCAATTCTTGGCAGAGGATATTTGTTCTTGATCGTCACCTTGTTCAGTTGCCGATAATCTACACACAACCTCATGCTACCATCCTTTTTCTTAACCAACAACACTGGTGCACCCCAGGGGGATACACTGGGTCGTATAAACTGCTTCTCTATCATCTCTTCAAGTTGTTTCTTTAACTCTGCTAATTTTAGAGGTGACATTCGGTATGGTGCAATTGAAATGGGTCCAACTCCAGGTACTAGATCAATGGCAAATTCCATATCTCTTTCTGGGGGTAAACCAGAGATATCTTCAGGAAAAACGTCAGGAAATTCACACACAACCGGCAGATTTTTGATTTTTGATTCTTGCTCTCCTTTCGTTGAAAGCAATAGCATGAATCCTTGAGCCCCTCCTTTTAAAGAGGCACTCACTTGGTTGGAGGTTAGAAATCTCGAATCCTCAGGATTCAAATTCATTGGTTCTTTAAACATTATGGTTTTATTATGACAATCTATTAGAACATGATTGTCAGACAACCAATCTAGCCCAATAATAACTTCTAAGCCAGAAAGGGGTAAACAGAAAAGATTGGCCTTAAAGTCCCTACCATTTATGACAATAGGGCATTTCCAACAGGCTTTAGAAGTGACAATGGGATTGTTTCCAGGAGTATGTACAGATAAGTCAAATGGCAGTTCTATCACAGGTAACTTTAGTTTTTCTACACAGTCATTGGCAATAAAGGAATGTGATGCACCTGAGTCATACATAACAGTTAAAGGAATCTTATTAATGATATACTTACCTTCCACCATGGAATCAGAATGAGATGCTTCTTCTCCAGTGATTGCAAAAACCTTTCCTTTTGCCTTCGGCCTTCCGACTACACTGTGCGCGCCTCCTTGAGTATTTATGCTTGTACTTGCACCTTCAGGGTTTTCCCTCTTCATCTTCGGACAATCCTTGATGTGATGACCTGGTTTGTTACACTTAAAGCAAACATAAGTGTTTTTAGGACAATCCCTTTTCAAATGGGGTCCTCCACAGACAAAACATTTAAAATTTGGTGCAGATGTTGGGTAATAGCTTCCAGTTGAAGCTTGGGGTCTGTTAGGAATAGATGCTGCTCCAAACCGGCGAAATGGCGCTTGGTAAGGCTTATTTCTCCTGAAGTCTCTTCTTTGGTGATTGTGAGGTCCTCCACTTCTCATTTCTCCTGCCTTGTGAATGGGCTCACGACTTTTGGTCATTCTATCCTTATGATCTTCTTCAAAGATCCTGCAGCGATTTACCAATACAGAAAATTCATGGATTTCTTGCATTCGTATAGCTTCCTTAATTTCTGGCCGCAATCCATTTATAAACTTTGCACACCGATCTCTTTCATTAGTAGCATCATTATAATGAGAATGAAAATGAGATAGCTCTTCAAACCTGGATGCGTACTCTCCAATGGTCATATTTCCTTGGGTCAGCGACAGGAATTCAAATTGTCTTTTCTCTTTAACATCAGCTGGAAAGTATTTCTCCAAAAACATATCCTTGAAATAATCCCAAGTGATCTCCACGTCGTTGACTTCGAATTGTCTACGCGTGCTATCCCACCAATGTTCGGCATCCTCAGATAAGGCATAAGTAGCGAAGACTACCTTATCAGCTTCATTACATTGCAATGCTCGAAAGATCTTCTCTATCTCTCGAATCCAGATTTGTGCTCCATCAGGGTTATATCCTCCCTTGAAACGAGGTGGATTGCGCTTTTCGAATAGGTCCAGTCTTCTCAAGGCATCGTTACCTTGACCTTCACGTGCTCCCATTGCATTGATTAAGCGTTCTACAACTCCAACAAGATCGTTTCGAGCCATTAGTTTCCTGTTTCACAGTAACTGAGATTTGTCACATCAATCACAGTTACTACCAAGCCGGATATTTTATTCTCTATCACCTATACAGAGTTTACAGACAAAGCAAGATAGACCTTTTCCCCAGGCCTATTAGATTAACTGCTCTGATACCACTTTGTAACACCCTCTGTTACACCTTAATAAATTCTAGAAAAATTCGTAATAATTTTTTTTTACTAAAGATATGTTTATTAAAAAGAAACTATCGGAATAAATTATATACATTATTTCTGAAATACCTCAATATTATTAAAACTTTATAAAGTATTTGTACATTTATCCGAAGAAAATAAACATTAAACATTATAAGAAAGAGAGGAAACTCCATGGCCCAAGAGCAGTTGCCTAGTGACATTATTTATTCATTGGACCACGGTATTCATACCGAGCTCCCTTTCTAGAACGTGCTATATATACTGTCAATGTTCTTCGATCCTTCCCTCTGTACGAACCATTAATTTAAAACATATGAAACAAAAACATAGAGAAAGGAGTGATAAACAGAATATAATATTCCCAAATGGGACATAAGCAATAAAGGGTTTTCACAAACTAGTATAATAATATCAATCACAATCACAAGCACAATCAATTTATGAATGTATGAATGATATGCCATATCTTCATCATAACTTATCTATATATGTGGGCCCCTTAAATTTTAATTTGCACTGGGCCAACCAGTAGTTTACACTGTTCCATAATTACAGATAATAATAACATGAACAGCTCAACTGGCATGGAAACACTTAGAGACTAGTCAGATTGAAAAGGTTTTTATTGTGAAAGTACCCGACACTACGGAGCTACCCCAGGTCCACTGAAGCACCCTTTCACACCCTCTCATCCCAAGGCTCACAATTAAGCCTCCTCTAATGTATCCTCGGTTTCTATAATCCGTCCCCAGACAATATCATTTTGTTTCTCTTCAATGATTCATGATGCATGAACTACTCGCGTATTTAGTTGGTTAAGGCTTTTAGAAACTCAATTATATTATCAGGGCCTACGAATCGCGACATAGCCACCCCAGTAAACTGTACCTTTTCAACTTCTCAAATACGCACATAGAATTTTAGTACAGTTCCTTTTCAAATCACAAATCAAATCTCCTTATAAATTTGAGTTTCAAAGCCTTAAATATATTTCACAACCTTCTTTAGAAAGTTTATAGGTCAATTCAAAATCAATTTCTAAAAACTCGAATTTGGAATTATCAATCTTTAAAACCTTAGTATTTGAAAATTTTGTATAATATTTTTATACATTTAAATAATATGTATATATATATATATGTAAATATTAAAATATTAGTAAAAAATTTATTTTTATAAAATAATTTCTTTTTCTTTTTCTTTTTAATAAACTAACTAAAAAAAATCTAAATTTTAGTAAAGATATATACATATATATTAAAATATAAAAGAGATTTCTAAAAACTTATGTAGTTTTATTGAAATCTAAGAAATTTCTTAAAAGTAATTTGAATAAATATGAATAAGTAAATAAAGAAGTAGGAGATAAGTAAATTCTTACTGGATTTTAGCTTTCCGTCATGCTTGCTATATGCTCAAACTCCACAGTACAAGATTATCAATCATAATCAAACATTGTCAATCACAATCAAACATCATAAAACATAAATAAATATTAACAATCATAATCAAATCAAATAATTAAGCATCAGTTATAAATATAATAATTTTAAAATTCAATGGTTATTTAAATTAATAAAGTTTGTTTTAAGTTCTATGGTCAATTCCTCGCACAGGTCTATGTAAATCCAAGATAGTCCAGTCCTTGCATAGGTCTAGTTCAGTCCATATAGGTCATAAATAGTCCAAGTCCTTGCATAGGTTCAGTCAAGTTCGTAATAGTTTAAGTCCTTGCATAGGTTCAATCCAGTCCGCATAGGTCATAATAGTTCAAGTTCTTAAATATTTTAGATATTAAGTTACACAAGATGCTTAATTTATTAATAACAATTATTATAAATTTTAAGTTAAAAGTTATTATTTTAAAATAATAATATTGTTATGTTTAAAAGGAGTAGGGGACTCCTCCCAATATTCTTATGTATTTTCATATTATATCCTTAATCTCACCCCCCTTTACCTTGATTTGCTACCAAAAGTGAATTCGCTCTGCGCCTCCAAGTTCTAATAAAATATTAATACTAACTTATTTCAGTATAAGCTTAAGATGAAAATTAAGATTGCTATCAGAATGATAAATAGTAAATATGTATAGTAATAATAAATAGTAACGGTAAATGTTAAGTCATTAATAGTAACGGTAAATAGTAATTTTTGAATAGTAATAGTAAATAGTAAATTGTGAATAGTAACTTTTTGAATAGTAGTGGTAAATGGTAAATCATGAACAATAACAGTGAATAGTAAATTTTGAATAGTAACGGTAAATAGTAAATTTTGAATAGTAACGGTAAATAGTAAAAATAACAGTGGTAAATTATTTTTACTATAGTAACTTATTCATAATAGTACTAGTATATCAATGGTTTAAGAGTGCTTAAAAAATAAACTAAAATTATAAAAAGAATATAGAAGAAAGTTATTACCTTACACCTCCAGCAGAACTTCTTTTTACCAAAAGAATTTACTCCCCACTAATTTCTTACGCACTATCTCTCTAGATTCTCTCTCTAATTTTTGGTGTGGAAATGTTGTAAATGAGCCGTCTATTTATAGGAAGAAAATTTTACTATTTAAGATTATTTAATTATTTATTTTACTATTCATGATGTAAGCGATGATGTAAGCGATGATGATGTAAGCGATGATGTCAGTAATGACATTTTGGTTATTAGATGAAAGGTTAAGGGTATTTTTGTCATTCTCAAAAAAATAAATAATAATAAAAAAATAAAAAAAATAAAAAAAATAAGAAAATTCTAAAAAATTATAAATTATATAACAATCAAAAAGTTCTAAAGAACTATAATCAAATTCCTTTGAAATTTTATTTTAAATAAGAAATAACGAAATTAGGGGTGTTACACATCCTTTAACCATTACCGAGCCACTCTTTTAACCATTTCCGAGACCCTTTCCACTCAACTTCCGAGTCATTTTTCACCCATTTCCGAGCCATCCTTTTACCCATTTCTGAGTTACTTCTCACCCAATTCCGAGTCACCTTTTCAGCCATTTCTGAGTCCTCTTCAGTCAGTTCCGAGTCACTTGTCACTCGGTTCCGATTGAATGTTTCACAGCAGCCTCACACCGAGCAAAGCTTTCACTCGGTTTTTGTATAAACAACACCTTTTCCACTCGGATTCAGGAATCAAAGTGAAGACCGACCTTTTTTTCCACTCGGATTTCCACCATGCTCACTTGGATTTCCACTATCCAAGTGGATCCTTGAATTATGGGAGGCGGCTCACTACCAGACGAAGGAAGAAAATGATAAAGAATTCCCACCAGCCTCCTTTGTCAAGATCCAAGCTGTTTCCAACACACTGTCCAAGTTAATTTGCTAATTTCAAGGGGCGGCTGGTAACAAGACAATGAGGAAATAATAAAAAAATCCTCACCAATTGATAGCCAGGCTGTCTCGGGTCTGTTCAGGCAATCAACATGTTCCTCAAGTGTTCTATAAATACTGCAAACGAAGCAGGAGGGAGGGATCCTGGAAGCGTTCATTTTAGAGAGAAAAAAAAAGAAAGAGAACTCTGAAGCAATTTTTTGATTGTCCCCTCACCATACTGTCTTCTCCCTCTCCACACCATCACACTATCACGCTGTCCCCCTCATTACTGTCCTCTCTCACCCGTCCTTCTCCTCTCCCATACAGCCCCCTTCACCCAACACCGTCCCTTCCTTCACATAAACACCGTACTTTCTTCTCCCTCTCCATACCATCACACTATCACGCTGTCCCCCTCATTACTGTCCTCCCTCACTCGTCCTTCTCCTCTCCCATACAGCCCCCTTCACCTAACACCGTCCCTTCCTTCACATAAACACCGTACTGTCTTCTCCCTCTCCACACCTCACAGCCCCCTTCCACCGTCCCATTCCCTCTCACTCAATGCTCACCCCCTCTCTCTCTCACCGTACGCTCATAGCCCCCTCTAACACCGTCCCATTTCCTCTCATTCAACACCGTCCCCCTCAAATCCTCACCCAACACCGTCCCTTTTAAACGCACCGTTCAGCCTCCTTATCCAACACCGTCCAGTCTTTCTCTCGTTACACCGACCAGCTCCCTCACTGCACCGGTCCCATTCTGCTCCTCATTTTTAATATTTGTATTTGTTTATTTTCTGTTAAATTAATTGCTGTTTGGTGACTATGTTTCCTTTTCAATCATTAATTAATTTCTGTTAATTGATAAATATTAATAGAAATGAGTGTTTCACACCTTCTATTTGGACTGGCATAAAAGTTGTAATTATTATTATTATTGTCATTATTATTATTGCAATTTTTATTATATTTTAAAAAAAATGGTGGAGCGAGTTTAATTTGGACGAGACGTCCTGTTAATCTCATTTTTTTTATTTTTTCTTAAAAAATGGTGGAGCGAGTTTAATTTGGACGAGACGTCCTGTTAATCTCATTTTTTATTTTTTTCTTAAAAAAGATGGAGCGAGTTTAATTTGGATGACACGTCCTGTTAATCTCATGTAAAAAAAATTTCATGTTTTTTTTAATTGTTTATTTTGTATATTTTATCATTTTGTATGTTTTTATGAAGAAATTAAAATAATTTCTGAGTTAATTATAATACGTGCGCTATCATATTGAGGTAACCGTTTTTATAACGGACAGTTGTGAGGTGCTAATACCTTCCTCACCTGTAATCAGACTCCTGAATTTGGAATTTCATGTTTATAACCAGTGCTTTAATGAAAGGTTTTCCCGATATTTTATCCTAAAAAATATTGGTGGTGACTCCCTGTTTTTCTTTTCGAAAAAAGATCGTTTTGAGGGTCGGCCGTGCCGCCGCGATCCAGGTCGCGACAGATGGCGACTCCACTGGGGACTTAGAGAGTCAAGCCAGTCAATTTGATAGCACATGTTTTAATTAGCATATTAATTATTTGATTTCTTCCTTTATTTTATTTTTCTTTGGTTTCTGTTTTATTTGTATTCTATTATTTAAGTTCTGTAAATATTTGTGTGATTATTGAACCCTAGGGTAGACAACTTTATTTGCTGCTTTGTGTTTGTTCTATGTGCAGGATGAGCAAGGTACAGGTATTGAATGCCTCTTTCACACACTACACTCACAATTTGCACACATTTTCGAGTGGGACCCTATACCCGGGCCCAAATGAAACTTAAGATTAGGGGAGGTTGATAGCGGAGCCATTTGGGATGTACTTCCTATCTGGTTACCGTGAGAATCTCAGCTAGAGTTCGACTTATTCATGGTGCCGACACCTAGTAGACTTCCTACTATTTATGGTCAACATCATGAGTAGGATCTTGGCTCTAGTGACCTTTAGAAAGTTTAGAATAAGCCACCTAATGCGAGATGTCACTGATAGACCAACCTTAGAACCGTTAAGAGACCTCCAGAAAAACCTGACTTAAGGCACAAAATGGGCAAACTTTACTTATACCTTTTCTCATTCTCATTTTCTCTTCTGATCCAAATTAAAGGACCACTTGCTTGTTTAATGGATTACTTTTTCAAAAAATGACCTACTTTTAACCAGTAATCCTTTAATGGGCAAGTGGTCTTTCCCTTTTATATTTACTTAAGTCTTAGGGTCTTGAGTTATGAGTTTTTCTGAATCATAAAAAAAAAAGCCAAAAAAAAGGGCCAAAAAATTTTACAAAAAAAAAATAGAAAAATCATTTTTTTATTAACAATGATCAGAAAATCCATAGCTCACATGATCCTTGATTTATTGCATGTTTTGTCAAATCGTAACTTTCCTAAATACAAAATTGTTTTCAAGAAAGATACTAGGGAAGTATCAATTTGCAAAGCATGTCAGTTCCTAATGACTGATTTTTCTTTTCTTTATATTCTTACAGAAAGCTATCAAGAGCTTAGCCAGTACCTCTGAGTGAAATATAGAAATTAACATGAGATCAGATAGTTGTGGTAAAAATATACCCGAATTGAAAAAATTACTGCATGTTAAGGCTAGGAAAGTCGATACAACCAATTTGCAAGCCTTAGGGAAGAAATTGGACATGAATCAGAAAATGGTTTTCTCAAGGAAATATGGGAGGATCCTAAAATTGCTAGAAGTGGAGGTACAAGTCGAGGCAATTACTGCTTTGATTCAGTTCTATGACCCACCTCTCCGTTGTTTCACCTTCCGAGACTTTCAATTGGCTCCGTCTGTTGAGGAGTTTGAACAAATTCTGGGAATGCCATTAGAAGGACAAATGCCTTATCGTCACCTTGGACGTCAAGCGAATATTGCTACCATCGCCAATGTCCTAAAAATTCACTCAGAAGTGTTAAGAAGTGCACAACTAAATAGAAATCAGATCCTGAGGTTTGATCGGGAATATTTTGAGAAGCACATGCACCTGTTGGCTGAGAAAGGAGATTGGGAAACCTTCATGGATACCTTGGCTCTCACCATTTATGGTGTTATCTTGTTCCCTAATATTGATAATTACATGGACTATGACACTATTGGCGTTTTCCTTGCCCGTAAGTTCAAGTTTGAAAATCCTGTCACTGCTATCTTGGCAGATATGTATTGCACCATGGACTTCTGTTATACACAAGGTGGAAAGAGAATCATGTGTTGTTTACCTGCTTTATATGTGTGGCTTACGTCACATGTCTTCCACCAAGTCAGCAAAGTTGAATGTCCTGTCTCAGATCTGAAGTTATGTCAGTTAGTAGTAAAGAATGGGCGTGAATGGGCCAATCACCTGGTAGGGCTCACGACTGATAAAGTAAGGTGGTATCCGCAATGGCTGAAGGTTGACACCATAATTCACCATTGTGGAAACTACCCAAACGTTCCTCTCATAGGTACTCAGGGATGCATTAATTACAACCCTGTTATAGCCAAACGTCAGCTAGCCTATCCCTTACTTGGGTCACCCGATGAAGAATCTCTTACTTCTTTTATTATTTACTACTCAGAAGGAGATTGTACCTCTGTCATTCGGGATGTAGCAAATGCATGGAAGAAAGTCCACAGACAAGGGAAAGAACTAGGAACTCGAAGCCACGCTGTGAAGGAAGAGTATTACCAATGGGTCCTAAACAGAGTTTCCGTTGTCAAGCTGCCATTTAGGAATCCCTCCTATCTCCCAACAAGCACACATGTTACCCCTCCTACCCTTGAAGAGGAGGCAATGAGAGCCAAGATAAAAGAGCTAACCGCCAAAAACAAGGAGCTAAAAAAAGACTTGCTGATATCTCAACAAGAATGTGCCCTTCAGAAAAGGGAGAATTTAGAGAGCAAGCAAACCATCAAGGAGATTGAAAAAAAAAAGAAAAATCGAAAGGGATTACCTGAGGAAACAAAGTCAATGCCTCCGAATGGCTAATACTCAACTGAAAGTGAAGAACAAGCAAAGGGATACCATGTTGACTGATAAGAAGCTCTTAAGGGACATGTTGGCAAAAGCCAAAGAGCGCGAGCAAAATGCCTTGATGCAAAAAGAGCTTCTGCAATTGCAAGTTAGGCGATTAGAGCATCAGCTTGATGAGGTGGTAGAAGCTTGCCAACATGAGATGAATGGCGAGCGATGGCGCACGATGGATGCTGAACGAGAATGTGGTGAAGCTATCCGTGTTCTGAAAGATGAACTAACACAGCAAAATGAAGATATTCATTCATGGATGAATCGCTTCGCCCACTTGGCATATTTGGCTAATGGAGCTCTGGAAGACCTCCCACTCCTACTCAAGCAAGCTGAGGGAATGGTTAATCCTTTTAACACCCCAAGAGAAATTGTGACTTTCCTTAATTACTGTAGAGAAAGGATTTATAAAATGAGGGCCATGATTGCCCGGGCTAGGAATGGCTGATTTACTTTTTCTACATAAAAATAGACTGGCAGTAGTAATGTATTATTAGAATTCAGAAAGAAGGAATCTCTTGTTTCCACAATTATCTCATGTTAATTTCCACTTATCCCTTTTGAAAGTGGTTCTGAAAGAGGTCGAAGGATACTGGCCAAGTTTCGTGATCGCTTCACGTACCATTTGTTTTTCTTTTACTGCTTTTATTTAATGCTTTCTTTTAACAATTTCTTGTTGACTTCCCAGACATAACGGGTAGACATCCTTACGCGACTAGGCTTAATACAAGACTCATGGCTGAAATGGAACAAGAGAATGAGAACTTAAGAGCTGAAGTCAATCAGTTGAAAGAGCAGATGGCTGAAATGGCCAAGCTTCTTGAAAGGAGAGTCACAGAAGGGGATTCTTCAGCAGGTGTCGAAAACGCCAGACAACGACCATCCACTCCCCAACACACTCAGGGTCCTGCTGGAGGGCCAAGCTCAAACCCTGCTGCGCCTCCTCTAACTATTCACGTTAGGAAATCAAACCCTGCTGACACCCAGCAACCTATCTATATAGATGAAGAAATTAATGCCATACCCTTTCCCCCATATGGATTGCCACCTGGCTATTTCCCACCGCTTCAAGAAGAGCCTGATTATCAAGAAACAATCCTTCATACGGCTCAACCAAACGTCCCACCCGTCCGGGATCCTCAAACGATTCCAATCCATACACAAGCCACGCAACCACAAGCTGCTCAAGCAACAGCCAGACCCCACATCTCAATGCCTAATGCAAACCCGGCACATGTCGACCAACCAGTTAGGGGTACTAGTCATCATGTCGCTGCAGGTCCAAGTGCTGCTGCTGCTACCCAGGAGGGAAGGTTAGAGTTCCTGGAAAGGCGTTTAATAGAAATGGAAAGAATGAATCGGTTTGGAATGGGTAGTGCCGCACAACTCTGTCTGATTCCTGATGTTGTCATTCCCCCCAAATTCAAAATGCCAGAATTTGACAAATATCAGGGGCTAACCTGTCCGAAGAACCATCTTACCATGTACTGCCGGAAGATGGCCTCTCATGCTTCCAATGACCCTCTGCTCATTCATTGTTTCCAGGATAGTTTGGCTGGAGCACCTCTGACCTGGTACAATCATCTTGAACGATCTCGTATACGCTGTTGGGAAGATCTGGCAGATGCTTTCATGCAACAGTACAAGTATAATCTAGATATGGCGCCAGATAGAGTACAGTTGCAAAACATGACCAAGAAAGATAACAAGACGTTTAAAGAATATGCCCAATGATGGTGAGAAGTAGCAGCGCAGGTTGACTCACCTCTATCAGAGAAGGAGGTAATTTCTACATTTATGGATACACTCCAGTCACCCTTCTACGATAAGATGATTGGAAGCATTTCCTCCAATTTCTTCGACATCGTCACTATCGGGGAAAGAATAGAGAATGGCCTGAGGACTGGGAAAATTACTCGAGGCTCACCTGGGGTTGGAGCAGCAAGAAAACCTTCACTTGGAGAAGGTAAAAGAAGAGAGGGAGAGACTAACCTGGTCTCTCACAATCAAAGAAGGAACAAGCCCAGACCACCTACCCCCATCACCTTTCCGTCAACTTATCATAACGCACCACACCCATATGTGGCTGCAATCCCAAATTCGAACCCACCACATTTTTGACCACCTGTCATGCGACCACCTGCACCACCACAAGCACCATATCAGCCACAACAAATGAACCCACCGAATCCAAATCTGAGGAGACAAAATAATGACTGCACTCAAGTGCAATTTGATCCAATTCCCATGACCTACACCGAGCTTCTTCCCCATCTTATTGAAAACACATTGGGGGCACCTTGCCCTCTAAAACCGCTTCAACCACCTTATCCCAGAGGGTATGACCCGAATGTGCGGTGTGATTACCATGCCGGTACACCGGGGCATTCCACCAAGAATTGCCTGGCACTGAAGTTTAAGGTGAGAGATTTAATCAGAGCTGATTGGATAAGCTTCAAGGAAGGAAGCCCAAATGTGACCACCAATCCTCTGCCTAACCATGGGAGACCAGGTGTTAACGCCGTGGAAAGAGATGAGGAATGTATTTCCAAGGTTCAGGACATCCAAACGCCGTTGGAAACGATTCATTCCCATATGCTTAAGATGGGTTTGATAGAAGGATCATGGGATAAAGAGTGCAATGACCTCCAGTCCGCAAAGCGAAGGGACTTCCAAAAAACCCTTCAGGGACTTATGGACAGTCATGTCATAGAAGTTTGCCGGCATCGTGAAGGCAGAATAAATATGATACAAGATCAAAGCCGAGTTCGAGCCCCAAAGCCTCTAGTCATATTTTACAACAAAAATGCACCTGTGGCTTTGACTCCTGTTAAAACTGTCATCACGGTAAATGCGCCAACCCCGTTTCCTTACAAGGATTCACGAGCTGTGCCGTGGAAGTATGGCACTGATGTGGTTGTTACTAGTTCTGAGGCAGTTGAGCCTACGCCATCATCCCCTGTCACGAATATTGCTGGAATTGGGGGTGTCACCCGAAGTGGAAGAGTATATGCTCCCCCAGAACCTAAACTTGACAAGGTTACAGGGGATGTTAGACTTGGGAAGGGAGAATCCTCTGGTGAAGCAAAGAAGGCTGTAACTGAAAAGGAGGCCTAAGAATTTCTAAGATTCATTCGCCATAGTGACTACCAGGTGTTGGACCAACTGAACCACATCCCGGCAAAAATCTCTCTGTTGTCTTTGCTAATGAGTTCCGAACCACACCGGAACACACTGATGAAGGTTTTGAGTGAGGCACATGTGAAACATGATTTGCCAGTAGATTAGTTCGAAGGCATAGTGGGACACATTGTGGCCAACAATTATCTTACCTTTACGGATGATGAGACACCGGTAGAAGGAAGAGGGCATAACAAAGCCCTTCATATCTCCGTAAAATGCCAAGATCATATCATGGCGAAGGTGCTTGTTGACAATGGGTCGTCCCTGAATGTAATGCCAAAATCTACATTGGCAAAGTTGTCTTTTGATGGGACCCATATGAGACCCAGTTCCATGGTAGTCCGGGCTTTTGACGGAACTCGCCGAGAAGTTATGGGAGAAATTGAACTGCCTATACAAGTTGGGCCATGCACCTTTCAGATCCTTTTTCAAGTCATGGATATTACGCCCGCTTACAGTTGTTTGCTGGGACGGCCGTGGATCCATTTGGCTGGGGTAGTCCCTTCCACCCTACATCAAAAGTTGAAATTCATCATTGACAACAAGTTGGTGATTGTCTCTAGAGAAGAGGACTTGTTGGTCAGCAAGCCTGCCAACACCCCATACATTGAAGCGACCGAGAAAGCCCTCGAAACTTCATTTCAGGCTTTAGAGGTGGCCAATGCAACAAGCATTACAAAGACATCCTTCCCAAACGTGCCTCTGATGGTTGCAAAGACAATGTTAAAAGAAGGATACAAGCTGGGAAGAGGGCTGGGACGAGAATTAGAAGGAAGGACCCAACCTATATGCCTTCTAGAGAATAAGGATAGATACGGTCTGGGATACAAGCCTACAGTAGCTGATAGAAAAAGGGTAGGAGAAGAAAGAAGGGAGAGAAGGATTGCTAGTCTTACCGGTCAAGAGTTCGACACTGCTAGAATCCCTATCTGTGACCTCTATCAAAGCTTCAGGAGCGCCGGGATTATATATCCGGGTCAGGTGGCTATGGTTGGAGACGGACCCAGCTATGATGTGGAATTGGTGCATGCTTGCTTACCCGGTCAAGAACTGGACAACTGGGAAATCATGGAGTTCCCCATAACTATCAATCCTCAGTCAAAGTAATTGTTGTTTTCAAAACTTGTCGATCCTTTTGCTATGCCTAAGGCTTTGGGATCTATTTTGTAATAAAGGCAAAAACTTGCTTGTTTATTAAATTAAATGAATGCAGTCCAATTTCATACCTCATCTTTGTTCAATCTCTTTCTTTTAAACCTTCCATTTGCTTGCCTTTCTTTGTTTTCATTCATTATAATATAACACCAAATGCAGATCTGAAAGCGATTCTTCTGAGAGTAATGAGAACTCGGTTCTATTTCATGACTCTGATAATCTGAATGATTACGCCTATGAGGGGAGTGAGGAAGACTTTGAGCCTTTACCCGAATTAACAAGATTAATGGAACAAGAAGATAAGGAAATTCAACCTCATCAGGAAAGGATTGAGACCATTAACCTGGGAGATGAAGGGGAAAATAAAAAAGTCAAGATAGGTACCCTCTTGAGTGAACAACGGCAGAGTGAATTGATTAAACTGCTCTGGGAATTTCGAGACATTTTTGCATGGTCATATCAAGATATGTCGGGTCTAGATAATAACATTGTGGAACACAGGTTGCCTTTAAAGCCGGAATCTCCGCCGATTAAGCAAAAGCTGCGACGAATGAAACCAGAAATGCTTCTTAAGATCAAAGAAGAAGTCAAGAAACAATTCGATGCTGGTTTCTTAGCCGTAGCTAAGTATCCGCAATGGGTAGCCAACATAGTTCCCGTTCCAAAGAAAGATGGGAAAGTAAGGATGTGTGTGGACTACCGAGACTTGAATCAGGCGAGTCCTAAGGATGATTTTCCTTTACCTCAGATTGATGTACTAGTTGATAACACAGCTCAGTATTCCATCTTCTCATTCATGGATGGATTTTCGGGATATAAACAGATCAAGATGGCACCAGAAGATATGGAAAAGACCACGTTTATCACTCTGTGGGGCACCTTTTGCTACAAAGTAATGTCCTTCAGATTGAAGAATGCAGGAGCCACCTATCAAAGGGCAATGGTGACTCTCTTCCACGACATAATACACAAGGAAATAGAAGTCTATGTGGATGACATAATTGCGAAGTCCAGATCTGAAGAAGAACACATTACTGACCTGAGAAAACTTTTTGAAAGGTTAAGGAAATTCAAGCTTAGATTGAATCCCGCCAAGTGCACTTTTGGCGCGAGATCCGGCAAATTGCTAGGATTCATTGTGAATGAGAAAGGGATAGAAGTTGATCCTAATAAAGTCAAGGCAATTCTGGAAATGCCTCCTCCTCGTACTGAAAAAGAAGTCCGAGGATTCTTGGGAAGATTGAATTACATCGCCCGATTCATTTCCCAAATGACAGCAACCTGTGAGCCGATTTTCAAATTGCTTCGCAAGAACTAGCCTGGACAATGGAATGATGATTTCCAGATTGCATTTGAAAAGATAAAGCAGTACTTATTGGAGCCACCAGTCTTGGTGCCACCTGTTCATGGGAGACCGCTAATTCTATACCTGACCGTGCTGAATGAATCCATGGGATGCGTATTAGGTCAACATGATGAGACTGGGAGGAAGGAATGCGCCATCTATTACTTGAGCAAGAGATTTACTGAATGCGAGATGAGGTATTCATCTCTTGAAAGAACATGCTGTGCATTAGCCTGGGCTACCCGGCGCTTACGGCAATACATGCTTAATCATACTACTTGGCTGGTGTCTAAGATGGATCCCATCAAGTATATCTTTGAAAAACCTGCTTTGACTGGGAGGATTGCCCGTTGGCAAGTGTTACTGACAGAATATGACATAACATATGTCACCCAAAAGGCAATTAAAGGGAGTGCGCTAGCAGATTACTTGGCACACCAACCCATTGACAGTTACCAACCAATGTGGCATGATTTCCCAGATGAAGATATCTTGGCCCTTTCCGAAGAAGAAGATGGTCTGGAAACCAGATGGATCATGAGATTCGATGCGGCGTCCAATGCACTAGGACATGGAATTGGGGTTATCCTGATCTCGCCTGATAAGGAATTCATCCCTATTTGCGCTCGGCTGTGTTTTAATTACACCAACAATGTTGCAGAATATGAAGCATGTTCTCTGGGAATGCAAGCAGCTCTAAATGTGGGAATAAAAATCCTGGAAGTTTATGGAGATTCTGCTTTGGTTATCCATCAACTAAAGGATGAGTGGGAAACTAGAGACAGTAAACTAGTTCCCTATCATGCTCACATCAAAGAAATGATTAAAGAGTTCGATGAAATTACCTTCCATCATGTTCCACGGGAAGACAACCAAATGGCAAATGCTTTAGCCACCCTAGACGCTATGTTTGAAGTCAGCAGTGATTATGAAATGCCTCTCATTGAGGTAAAGAAACGACAAGAACCTGCCCATTGCCAGGTCATAGAAGAAGAGCCAGATGGCAAACCTTGGTATCATGACATCAAAAGATATCTCCAATGCCAAGAATACCCTGAGGGCATCACGGATAATGACAAACGAACTTTGAGAAGGCTAGCCATGGGATACCTATTGAGTGGTAACGTGCTATACAAGAGGAACTACGATTCCGTTCTCCTCCAGTGTGTTGATACCGTTGAGGCAAACCAGATCATGAAAGATATCCACGAAGGATCTTTCAGAACTCATACGAATGGGCATGCTATGTCAAGAAAAATCCTGAGAGCCGGGTATTATTGAATGACTATGGAAGCAGATTATTTTGCTTACGTACGGAAGTGTCATAAATGTCAGATTTATGCTGATCACATTCATGCACCGCCTTCATCCTTAAATGTCTTGTCAGTACCATGGCCCTTTTCAATGTGGGGTATGGATGTAATTGGGCCCATTCAGCCAAAAGCCTCAAACGGTCATCGTTTCATTCTAGTTGCCATCGATTATTTCACCAAGTGGGTAGAGGCAGCTTCATACACCAATGTGATGAAAAATGTTGTGGTCAAATTCGTCAAGCGTGAGCTGATATGCCGGTACGGCCTACCAAATCAAATCATCACGGACAATGGTACAAATTTAAACAACAGAATGATGAAGGAGCTTTGCAAGAGCTTTAAAATCTCCCATCACAACTCCTCTCCGTACCGTCCAAAAATGAATGGAGCAGTTGAGGCAGCTAATAAAAATATCAAGAAGATAGTGCAAAAAATGGTGGTAACCTACAGAGACTGGCATGAAATGCTCCCTTTCGCGCTGCACGGATACCGAACCTCGGTGCGAACCTCAACTGGGGCAACCCCATTTTCTTTGGTCTATGGAATGGAAGCTGTACTGCCATTTGAAGTGGAAATTCCATCCCTTAGGGTGATCATGGAAGCCAAACTGAAAGAAGCTGAATGGGTCCAGGCCAAATATGACCAATTGAATCTGATTGACGGGAAGAGGTTAACCGCCCTTTGCTAGGGACAATTGTATCAAAGACGTATGAAGCGGGCATACGAAAAGAAAGTACGCCCCCGACAGTTCCAAGAAGGGGATTTGGTTCTCAAAAAGATTTTGCCAATTCAAAAAGACGTCCGAGGGAAATGGACACCTAATTATGAAGGACCATATGTTATAAAGAAGGCTTTTTCCGGAGGAGCTCTCATACTCACCAACATGGATGGAGACGACCTACCGATGCCTGTCAATGCCGATGCAGTGAAGAAATACTTTGCATAATAAAGAAAAAAGAAAAAGCTCGCTAGGTTGAAAACCTGAAAAGGCGGCCTAGGCAAAAGTTAGAGCAACAAGATGAGCCGAAAACCTGAAAGGGCGGTTCAGTCTGAATCACAAACTCGACTCTATAAAATAAACCCTTCAAGCCAAAGACAAAGGAGGTCAAAACGGGTATTAGGGTCATTGTCAAATTACGCCCTCAGAAGCAGAGTGAGAAGGACGAACACAAAGTCATAATAAAGGATCAAGTTTTTCATTGCTCGTAGAAGATCACTGGAAGATATATGAGCCTTTCCCTTTCTATTTGCCTTTAATTCTTTATATCTTGTCATATCTCTGTGTTTAATATTATTTTCATCACCACTGTACATACCATGATGTTTGTAAATAAAATTCTCCCTTTTTCCTACATGTGTTCATGGTTAAATTTTATGAAAAAACAAGTTTTTGCCTAAAAGAAATTTTTGAAATTGAAAACGACAGAGTGTAAAGTTATGAGGAATGAAATGCATCCTAGCGCCAGAATTCGCTTGGTATAAGCATAACTATCTCTGCTAAATACACTCGCCAAAAGTCGGAGGATGTTTCTATTTCATCCATGAGTTATCTTAAAAAGCCAGTCGCCAGGGAAGATTTACCTGTAAGTCTTTTTATACTAACTCACTTTTTTTGTCAAAAGGACACCAAATTCATCATCCAAAAGCAAGTATTCACCAAAGCTTTCTCTCAGCAAGACCCACAGTTCGTACCTAAGTAGAACGCAGACTGAGGGTCCCTCCCGAAGAACCACAAAAATGGGCTCAGCTCCCTCAACCAGGATATTTCTTTGATCAAGCTTAGAAGAACTTATCATTCCCCAGTGATTTCACCATTACCAAGCAGCTTAAACTGGGGCATCTCCCCAGATTTTTCCTTCCAGCTAAGGGGCAGTACCCCCGAAAATCAAAAAAAAAAAGAAGAGAAAAAATACAAACTAGGGCATCTCCCCAGATTCCTCTTCCAGTAACTGGGGCATCTCCCCAGATTTCTTTTGTTCATCCAAGGGGCAGTTCCCCAACAACTTTCAAGTCATATCAAACTGGGGCATCTCCCCAGATTTCTTTTGTTCATCCAAAGAGCAGTTCCCTAACAACTTTCAAGTCATATCAAACTGGGGCATCTCCCCAGATTTCTTTTGTTCATTCAAGGGGCAGTTCCCCAACAACCTTCAGTCATGTCAACCGAGAGGCAACACCCTCACCCTTTACTTTTCAGTCAACCGGGAGGCAACACCCTCACCCTTTATCTTCCTATCGCCGATCAAATGGCACCCTTTTACCTTCCTGTCGCCGATCAAATGGCACCCCTTTACTTGTCAGTCAACCGAGAGGCAACACCCTCACCCTTTATTTTTCAGTCAACCGGGAGGCAACACCCTCACCTTTTACTTTTCCTGTTAGTTCCTAGGTTTTCCCCCTCATCTAATACTTTGATAACGGTGTTCACGTCTTTACTCCCTTTCCATTCCAAAAGCAAGAAGAAACTTCATGCTCTTCTCATGGAAAAGAAGTAAAGAGGGGCATCTGTGAACACCTATTTCAGTTTGGTCGATCCGCAAGTGAAAAGCATTTAATTCAAAAAAAATTCAAAAAAAAATAAAAAAAAGAAGAAAAAAAGTTAATTTAAAAAAAGAAAAGAAAAAAAATGACTCGGAAAAGATCATTTCCGAGTAAGATGACTCGGAATGATCATTTCCGAGTAAGGGACAACCCGAGTGAGACGTAGCAGAGTGCTGTGTCTCCAAATAGAGAGTTTCCAAGTGGGCCTCAACTGTCAAGAAATTTTTAAATGAAGATTCCAATTTCTGAATGCATCTGAAGGGTTGGTTGTCGACTGGAACCTTTCTGATTGAAAACAAATCCGACTCAGAATGATGAAATCCGAGTAGAAAGACTCAGAAATGATCAAATTCGAGTGGATTGACTCAGAATGGAGCGTTGCCGAGTGTAATACTTCACTGTTGGAGGAAAATCCGAGTGGAATTACTCAGAATGGAGCGTTGCCGAGTGTAATACTTCACTGTTGGAGGAGAATCCGAGTGGAAAGTTCTTTGTCTTAGACATGCCGAGTGGTAAATGGCTGACCTTGTTGGAAGTTCAATGCTGAAAAGAAATATGTCCCTGTTAGAGGTGAATTCGAGTGAGAAGCTGTCCAAATGCAACCATTCCGAGTGAAAAAGGGACTGGCCAATAAAAGCTGCCCAAAGCTAATTCCGAGGGAAAGGATGCTGACTGAAACAGGTCTGACTAGGGAACAAGGGCTTTTCTGGGCAAAAATTTGTTCCGAGTGAATGGATTCCGAGCAGAAGAAGCCACTAAATGAATCACATTCGGGCAGACTCACAGTTTCACACTGAGCCCGAGTGTGATGTCCCCAAGGAAGACATCCGAGTGAGTTGGGGCAGAAAATTGTTTTTCCAAGCAAGGCAAGGCTCGGACATGAAAGAACTTCTATTAGCCAGATTCGAGTCGTTCTGTCCCAAATTCTGAGTAAAGGGAAGACCGACTCCGAGTGAAATGAATAGGCTGAGAGCAGCTTTTCTAATTGAAGTGAAAAAGCTGACTCCGAGTGAATTCACCAAGTGGTCAAATTGTGGAACCATCCTGATTAGAAGATAAGACCGACTCCGAGTGAGATATCCGAGTCAGATGCTCCCGAGTGAAGGTTCCAAGGAAAGCATATCCAGGTGAAAACAAGGCCGACTCCAAATGCATCCGGACTGTTGATTGTCAAGTAAAACCATTCTGATTTGAAATGTAGGGTCGGTTCCGAGTGAATGCATCCGGACTGTTGGTTCCGAGCAAAACACCTCCGATTGAAATAATTCTGAGTGGATGCTTCAAACAAGATCCGAGCCAAATACTTCCGATTGAAACAATTCCGAGTCACTCTCTTAGTCAACACCGAGTCATTCTCTTCAATTTTCAGTCGGCTCCGAGTCATCCTTTAACCATTACCGAGCCACTCTTTTAACCATTTCCGAGACCCTTTCTACTCAACTTCCGAGTCACTTTTCACCCATTTCCGAGCCATCCTTTTACCTATTTCCGAGTTACTTCTCACCCAATTCCGAGTCACCTTTTCAGCCATTTCAGAGTCCTCTTCAGTCAGTTCCGAGTCACTTGTCACTCGGTTCCGATTGAATGTTTCACAGCAGCCTCACACTGAGCAAAGCTTTCACTCAGTTTTTGTATAAACAGCACCTTTTCCACTCGGATTCAGGAATCAAAGTGAAGACCGACCCTTTTTTCCACTCGGATTTCCACCATGCTGACTTGGATTTCCATTATCCAAGTGGATCCTTAAATTATGGGAGGCGGCTCACTACCAGACGAAGGAAGAAAATGATAAAGAATTCCCACCAGCCTCCTTTGTCAAGATCCAGGCTGTTTCCAACACACTGTCCAAGTTTGATTTGCTAATTTCAAGGGGCGGCTGGTAACAAGACAATGAGAAAATAATAATAAAATCCTCACCAATTGATAGCCAGGCTGTCTCGGGTCTGTTCAGGCAATCAACATGTTCCTCAAGTGTTCTATAAATACTACAAACGAAGTAGGAGGGAGGGATCCTGGAAGCGTTTATTTTAGAGAAAAAAAAAAGAAAGAGAGAACTCTGAAGCAATTTTTTGATTGTCCCCTCACCATACTGTCTTCTCCCTCTCCACACCATCACACTATCACACTGTCCCGCTCATTACTGTCCTCCCTCACTCGTCCTTCTCCTCTCCCATACAGCCCCCTTCACCCAACACCGTCCCTTCCTTCACTTAAACACCATACTGTCTTCTCCCTCTCCACACCATCACACTATCATGCTGTCCCCCTCATTACTGTCCTCCCTCACTCGTCCTTCTCCTCTCCCTTACAGCCCCCTTCACCCAACACCGTCCCTTCCTTCACATAAACACCGTACTGTCTTCTCCCTTTCCACACCCCATAGCCCCCTTCCACCGTCCCATTCCCTCTCACTCCACGCTCACCCTCTGTCTCTCTCACCGTACGCTCACAGCCCCCTCTAACACCGTCCCATTTCCTCTCATTCAACACCGTCCCCCTCAAATCCTCACCCAACACCGTCCCTTTTAAACGCACCGTTCAGCCTCCTTATCCAACACCGTCCAGTCTTTCTCTCGTTACACCGACCAGCTCCCTCACTGCACCGATCCCATTCTGCTCCTCCTTTTTAATATTTGTATTTGTTTATTTTCTGTTAAATTAATTATTGTTTGGTGACTATGTTTCCTTTTCAATAATTAATTAATTTCTGTTAATTGATAAATATTAATAGAAATGAGTGTTTCACACCTTCTATTTGGACTGACATAAAAGTTGTAATTATTATTATTATTGTCATTATTATTATTGCAATTTTTATTATATTTTAAAAAAAATGGTGGAGCGAGTTTAATTTGGACGAGACGTCCTGTTAATCTCATTTTTTATTTTTTCTTAAAAAATGGTGGAGCGAGTTTAATTTGGACGAGACGTACTGTTAATCTTATTTTTTATTGTTTTCTTAAAAAAGATGGAGCGAGTTTAATTTGAACGAGACGTCCTGTTAATCTCATGTAAAAAAAATTTCATGTTTTTTTTAATTGTTTATTTTTGTATATTTTATCATTTTGTATGTTTTTATGAAGAAATTAAAATAATTTCTGAGTTAATTATAATACGTGCGCTATCATATTGAGGTAACCGTTTTTATAACGGACAGTTGTGAGGTGCTAATACCTTCCTCACCTGTAATCAGACTCTCGAATTTGGAATTTCATTTTTATAACCAGTGCTTTAATGAAAGGTTTTCCCGATATCTTATCCTAAAAAATGTTGGTGGCGACTCCCTTTTTTTTTCTGAAAAAGATCGTTTTGAGGGTCGGCCGTGCCGCCGCGATCCAGGTCGCGACAAAGGTTTAGCAATTTTTGAAAAATCTTGAATAAATCTTCTAAAGAATCCAGCATGTCCTAAAAAACTTCTAATACCTTTTACATTCACAGGGGGTGGGAGTTTAGAGATTACCTCTATTTTGGCTTGGTCTACTTCAATACCCTTAGAGGAAATTTTATGACCAAGTACAATTCCTTCTTTCACCATAAAGTGACATTTCTCCCAATTGAGCACCAAATTTGTTTCAATACACCGCTTCAGTACGGTGTCCAAATTAGTTAGACATGTTTCAAATAAATTCCCAAAGACTGAGAAATCATCCATGAAAATCTCAATGCTCTTTTCAATTAGATCTGCAAAAATAGGAAACATGCATCTTTGAAAAGTAGCAGGTGCATTACACAATCCAAATGGCATCTTCTTATATGTAAATACACCAAAGAGACATGTAAAAGCAGTCTTTTCCTGATCAAGAGGGTCAACATCAATTTGATTATATCCAGAATATCCATCAAGAAAACAATAGTAAGCTTGTCCAGACAATCTTTTAAGCATTTGATCCATAAAAGGAAGTGGAAAATGATCTTTTCTTGTTACTTAATTTAATTTTCTATAATCAATGTACATTCTCTAACTAGTGAGAGTTCTTGTTGGGATTAATTCATTTTTATCATTAACAATTACTGTCATACCACTTTTTTTTGGAACAACTTATACAGGACTTACCCATGCACTATCAGAAATGGGATAGATAATACCTACTTTTAGCAATTTCAAAACCTCCTTCTTAGTTACCTCTTTCATGGTTGGATTGAGGCGTCTTTGGGGTTGAGCAACAAGTTTAAAATTATCTTCCAGTAAAATCTTATGCATGCAATATGATGGGCTTATACCTTTCAGATCTTCAAGTGTCCATCCAATTGCTTCTTGATTCCTTTTCAAGACTTCAACCAGTTTTTCTTCTTTTGTTTCACTTAACAAATTACTAATAATTAATGATTTTAAATTACTTTCTTTCAAAAAGATATACTTTAAGTTGGAAGGTAGCACTTTCAATTCAGGCCTCTTGATTTCTTCAACAGGTACTTTTTGAATTTCTTCAATTTCTCCTGATTTAGGGAAAATTTCTTTCCCTTGATCAAGATCTTCAAGATATTTGTCTACCTGTTTTTCTTCTTCTTCACTCAAGAATTCCAGAGAGTTAGTTAATAACTTATTTAAAGGATCAGAATTCGACATACCTGTGGATATGGAGAAGCAGACTTTGTCGAGAACATCCACCTTAAAACAATTTTGTTTTGGATTGGGATGTTTCATGGCTTTGAAAATATCAAAGTTTACTTCTTCATCGTGAACTCTTACTGCCAACTTTCCATTATCTATATCAATGAGCACTCTAGCAGTCTTTGTAGCATCCCTGTTTTTAGAAACAATTTCACTCTTGTAATTTTTGAATTATGGAAAGTTTGAAAGAAGAATAAGTCAATATATATACCCTGTTGATGGTCTGTGGTATCTCATAAGTATTATTTTGCGCATAACAATGTAAATTATAAGGATCATTAGCGAAATTATGCAAAAACCGAGTGAAAAGGGCTCTGTTCCGAGTGACAGAGAAGTATTCCGAGTGAAAGAAAGCTTAAACACTCAAGTTTATGTTGATTTGATGCTTCTTACCGAGTGGGACGCATTATGGAAGTATTCCGAACGGTTCTTATGTAACTACTTAAAGATCCGAGTGGAAATGGAAGAAGGAACCATTCCGAGAGAAATATAGAGAGGCTGAACCATTACCGAGTGAGAAAGCAAGTGTTGAGTCAGTTTTGGAAAAATTCCGAGCCATGAAGGGCGGATTCGTTCAAGCGAATCGGATTTCGCTCAAGAGATCCGATGTCATTAACCATCCGATGTCTTCTATGTCACATCGGATGGCTGAAGTAAGAAAAGATTTGCTTACTTACACCACACCGAATAAGCATATGTACACACCGGATGGCTACTAGATCCGTCCTTACATTAGGAGTTCACACCGACTAGAGGAAGTTGTTCTTGAACCGATGTGCACACCAAACAATTCTGAGACGGCGTTCACCAAAAACCGATCTCTTTGTAGCCTCACAACACCGCCCACTTTCCACAGACGGAGTCCTTAACTCCTTCACACATACCGTCCTCTATTTCTTACTTCACACTCAACACCGCCTTCTTGCATGGACGTTGTCCCTCAAATCACTACACACCGCCCATCGCTACACACCGCCTAACATTCCACACCGCCCTAACTCTATACCGCCTCACATTCCACACCGCCCCACACTCCACACCGCCTCATACTCCATACCGCCCTCACACAGCACACCGTTTCATACTCCACACCGCCCCACACTCCACACCGCCCCACACTCCACACCGCCTCATACTCCATGCCGCCTCACCTAATACCGTTCTCACATTGCACTCCGCCCTCACTCACCCAATACCGCCTCACATGAGATGACGACCTTGCCAGCACTAAATATTTTTTTTATTCCACATCAGATAGTGGTCAGCCCACTTAACCATATAACGCCAAGAATGATTGGTACAATAAACCAATCGAAGGAGAAAGTTGCCTCCATTACAATAACTTTATATATTTTATTTCTATTTAATGCAAAGCTGACTGGGAAAGGAGTCAAAAGGCTCCATTATCTCACCTAATCCTCCAACTGATGTTCCCCATTTAATTTCCACTCACTCTCTTCTTATTTAAGCCAACGCCAGGACTCTTAGAGGACACACACACACAAGACTTAGCAACAGACACACCTCTGTTGTCATTTCCCTTTCTTCTTTTTCTTCTACAAACAAGCTTTCTCTCTCAATTCCATTCCTCTCTCGCTCGGAATTGGTGTAGGACAGTGAAGGGGAAACCTCTTTCCTTCCATCCAAGAACTTCATTGAGGTAAGGGGGTATATTCTTGGGTGCTCTGTGGGAAAACCGAGTGGAGGACAGATTCAATGTTATGTGAATTACATGCTTTGATTATATACATATATATGTATCTGTTACTAAATGCTTATAATCAGTTCAGAGTTGTTTGATTAAATGTTATGGTTATTGCTTTGTATTGAATATATGTGAAACTAAATTAATAAAAATATATGCTGATTGTTGGACTGTGAAAATATTAAGGAACCTGGGTGTTTATGTGAGTTCCAGCAAGAATTTATAAAATAGAAGTCGGATTCAGTGAGTAATAAGCTCAGATTTTATGAAAAACTGACCTGAACATTTGGACAGAACCTTTTACTCGGAAAAATATATATTAACTTCACTCAGAAAACTGTTTCTACATTATGTTTCGGAAAACACTCTATTTATCTCAAACAGCATTTTCCCCGTTTTATTTTACTCGGAAACCTCTGTTCTTAATGTTTTTCGCTTGGATTTTCATTCAATCTCTAATACTTTTAAAATTATTAAGAAAATATAATTATTATTATTATTCTTATTCTATTAATATTATTATAATTATCATCAATCTTAATATTGTTATTATTATTGTTAGTTTTATTGTTAATCGCATTATTAACATCTTAATTATGATTAATTACATAAAGAATATATTATTTTACCCTTTATACAAAAAATATAATTTTAACCAAGATATAATAGATATATTTCTAAAATAATAAACGAATATCTTATAATGTTTAAATAACTGATGGAATTCAAAGAGCTTGAGAATAATATGATGAGACTGGAAACACATAAGATACCCAGGGATCTAATGATAAGAATAATGCATTTCGCATCATGAAAATATGTTTTGAAGAAGAAAAACTAGAGCATACACCTGGTACGCTGGAGGACATTCACGTTCGATCTCAGTAGAAGAATCTTGGGAGTACAACTGGAACGGCAACCCAATGGCATCAGAGTCGCGCCCTGATAGCCGGGTGAGACGAGTAATTCTGGTGTACTTCGACTAAATGACGGGATGTATCTATGATCGTGAAGAGCCAAGTCCCAAGATGAAATGATATATATAATGATGAGAACCTGTGAGTTCATTCGTACCATATGATAAAAGAAAGGGGACTTGGTGAGCTCCGATCGCTCTAGAATGGAAACATTGTGCCCAAGAAATAACTTGAGCAGGATGGAATCCAAAGAATGAAAGGATGATGATGGATTGATTTATTGGGCCCACATGCATCATGAGACTTAACCAAAGATAAATCATAATAAATCCAAACTCATGCATTCATTACAGCATACTTGATTGTTATAATTGTGAATATGTTATATGTACGATTAATTTCATGAAAATATGAGTGATTGTTATAATTGTGAACATGCTAAATGTACGATTATGTGATGACAACATGCTTGATTGTGATAAATATATTAAATGTATGATCTATGTGACATTGTATGTTAACTGGATTATGTCCACATCGGATGAACCAATCAGGGTCTTGGGTTATACTCACCCTTACTGTTGAACATTTTTCAGAGGAATTAGAAACTCAAGAACCCGAGTGTGAAGATCAGCAATACGCTGAACCCGTTGAGAATAATCATTAGGGATAGAATATTTATAATCAGACACCGGATGACTGTATAATATTTAAGGGTGCCTGCGTGCCCCATTCTGTTAAGAGTACAATTATTTACAGTTTGTGAATGACTATGTGATATATACAATATTACTTCCGCTGATCTGCCACGTATTTATTTATTAAAAAAAAATATTCACTTTTTCTGAAAACTGTTAACACACTCAGTTAAATAGGATGAACCTACAAAAAGGATTTGTCTTATCTAACCGAGGGTGTTACAAAGGTGGTATCAGAGCATGGTCGATTCATTAAGCTTGTGGAGTGGACCATTAGGTTTCCACGTACTCTGATAGAAATATTGAATAGTCCATAACACTTCTAAGACTAAATATCCTATGTGGAATGCTCCACATAACGCATACCCTGAATCTATTTGTTGATATTCTTTCAGCAAATTCCTAATGGCACGCCAAAATAACAATCACGTGATGGAGAATCTTCTTACCAGAATTGTGGAGGTAATAGAAAGACAAGAGTTACCTCATGCTTCTGCCAGACAGGGATTAGCTGATTTTCAAAGGAACAATCCTACGCAGTTCAAAGGAGGCTTCAATCCAGAAGGAGCACAACTAGGGATTGAACACCTTGAAAAGATTTTTGTCGCTATGCGATGTTCTGATGAAGATTGTGTAACCTTTGCTGTCTTCATGCTAGTTGGAGAAGCAGAACACTGGTGGACTCATGCTAGAGTCAGACTAGCTACTGATGGGCATATCATTACTTGGGGACGATTTAAGACAGAATTTCTCGCTAAATATTTCCCCGAAGACATAAGGAGGCAAAAAGAGCAGGAGTTCTTCAATCTGAAACAAGGAAATATGACTGTTGGGGAGTATGCTGCTAAGTTTGATGAATTGGCAAAATGTTGTCCCTACTACACTCATATAGGAGAAGCATCAAGATGTGCAAAGTTTGAGGCAGGGCTACGACAAGAGATTCGCCAAGCCATATGTTGTCAACAAATTACCCAATTCACTACTTTGGTTGACAGATGTCGTATATTTGAGAACACCTCTAATCTTCGACGACCTGGAACGTCCAGTCATGGCCCCGAGCGACGGATGCCAGACCAACAACAAAGAAGGGATTATCGAGGAGATCGACCATATTCCCGACCACCTTACTCAACCAACCGAAATCCTTCAAAAGATCAAGGGAAAAATCGGAACCTGAAATGCTATATTTGCGGAGGACCACATATGGCAGTAAATTGTAGAGCCTGCACAATTTATGGACGGACTGGACATCGTGATGCTGACTGTTGGTTTAAAAATACTAACAACCAGCAACAGACGACTCAAAGACAGGTAGTGCGACCAACAGGCCAAGGGAATAGAGGACCTGCTACAAATACCCCTGCAAATAATGCCCCAAGAGTATAGAATGTTCCTCGCAACAACAACTTCAGACAGAACAATAATCCTGGAAGGCCCGGAAACAACTCAACCGGAGGGCCAGGGGGAAATGCCAGAGTTTTTACCATGAATGGTGCAGAGGTATCACAAGAGAACGATCTTGTGTAAGGTACATGCTTTATAGGAAGTACTCTATTAAATGTATTATATGATTCTGGAGCCACTCATTCTTTCATATCTGAGAATTGTGTAAAACATTTAAAGCTTCCTACAACCTCTCTGCCCTATCAAATGATTGTCACAACTGCCGCCAATAAGCCCATTTGCTCCACTCGCATATGTCTAGAATGTCCTCTTAACATCGAAGGGAAATCTTATCAAGTAGATCTGATATGTTTACCTTTGATTGATCTAGACATTGTTCTAGGGATGAATTGGCTTGCTGCCAATCATATTCTGATTGACTGTCATAATAGATCCATCTCTCATGGGTCTACTACATCTGAATGTGATCAAGTCACAGATTCTTGCCTTGTTAACTCAGAAAAGGTAATCTCAAAAGGAGTTCAACTATACATGATCTTTACGGAGACTGAAAATAAGGCCACTTCTCAACTTGAACAGATTCCTGTTGTTCAAGAATTTCTAGAAGTATTCCCTGAGGACATACGAGAGTTACCTCCAGAGCGAGAAGTCGAATTCAGCATTGATATTATACCGGGCATGGGACCAATCTCTATTGCTCCTTACCGGATGTCACCCAAGGAACTCAGTGAGCTCAAAGAGCAATTAGAAGAACTTCTAGAGAAAGGAATGATTAGACCCAGTGTCTCACCTTGGGGAGCACCAGTTCTTTTAGTCAAAAAGAAGGATGGCAGTATGCGGTTATGTGTTGACTATCGTCAGTTAAATAAAGCTACGATCAAGAACCGTTACCCTCTCCCAAGAATTGATGATTTGATGGACCAGTTACGAGGAGCCACTATCTTCTCGAAGATAGATCTGCGATCAGGTTATCATCAAATCAGGGTAAAGAAAGACGATGTACCCAAAACGGCATTTAGAACACGATATGGGCACTATGAGTATCTTGTTATGCCCTTTGGAGTTACAAATACACCTGCAGTCTTTATGGGATACATGAATCGAATCTTCCATGAGTACTTGGACAAATTCGTGGTTGTATTCATTGACGACATTCTCGTCTACTCCAAGAGCCATGAAGAACACGAGGAGCATCTTCGAATTGTTCTGAACACTTTGCGTGCAAGACAATTGTACGCCAAGTTTTCAAAATGTGAATTCTGGTTGACAGAAGTGAAATTCTTAGGACATGTCATCTCTAAGGAAGGAATTGCTGTGGATCCTACAAAGGTAGAAGCTGTACTAAATTGGGAACAACCCAAGAATGTGACGGAAATCCGCAGTTTCCTTAGACTGGCTGGATATTATCGTCGATTCATCGAGAATTTCTCTCGAATTGCAGCACCTTTAACTAAGCTAACTCGTAAAGATCAACCATTCGAATGGACTGATAAATGCGAAAGCAGTTTTACGGAGTTACGCCAACGACTCACTAGTGCACCTGTCTTGATTTTGCCAGATCCTGCCAAGCCATATGAAGTATACTGTGATGCATCAAAACAAGGACTAGGATGTGTCCTAATGCAAGAAAGAAAAGTTGTTGCTTATGCTTCAAGACAGCTAAGAACCCATGAAGTTAATTATCCCACACATGACTTGGAATTAGTTGCTGTTGTGTTTGCCTTGAAAATCTGGAGACATTACTTGTATGGTACCTACTTCGAAGTCTTCAGTGATCACAAAAGCTTGAAGTATCTATTTGACCAGAAGGAGTTGAATATGCGATAACGTAGATGGATGGAATTCATCAAAGATTACGATTTTGAACTCCGATACCATCCTGGGAAAGCTAATGTTGTGGCTGATGCACTCAGTAGAAAGGCTTTACGTCTCTCATACATGATGACGAAGGAGTTAGAATTGATTGAACAGTTTCGCGATTTGAACCTAGCAGTAATACCAAAAAGGGGAAGCCTTATGGTTGGAATGCTAAGAATTTCCAATGAATTCTTGGAACAAATCAAAGAAGCTCAAGCCAGTGACCAGGAATTACAAGATCTAGCAGAAAAGACAAAAGAATGAGCCTCAGAGTTTACCAAAGATGAACATGGAGTGATCAAGTATCAACAGAGGCTCTGTATTCCAGTCAACGCAGATCTTAAGAGATCTATCCTGGATGAAGCACACAAAAGTAAGTACAGCATCCACCCAGGATCAACCAAGATGTACCAAGATTTGAAGAAATTATTCTGGTGGCAAGGAATGAAAAGGGATATCGCCGAGTATGTAACAGCTTGCCTGATGTGTCAGAAGGTAAAGGCGGAACAACAACGACCAAGTGGGACCCTTCGTCCTCTGGATATTCCAGAATGGAAATGGGATGAGATTGCTATGGACTTCGTGAGTGGACTTCCCAGAACATCAGCTGGATGTGATGCTATTTGGGTAATCGTGGATCGATTAACAAAGACCGCTCACTTCATTCCTGTTAATATGAAGTATTCCCTAGAAAAACTCACCCAGATCTATATCAAGGAGATTGTACGATTACATGGAACTCCCACTGCGATTGTGTCCGATCGAGATCCTCGTTTCACATCACAGTTTTGGAAGAGCCTGCAACAAGCTCTAGGAACTCGTCTGAAGTTAAGTTCCACATACCACCCACAGACAGACGGACAATCAAAAAGAACAATCAAGACTCTTGAAGATTTGTTACGTCTTTGTGTCTTGGAACATAGTGGAAGTTGGCAAGAATATCTTCCACTTATTGAATTCAATTACAACAACAGTTATCATGCAAGCATCGGAATGGCTCCATATGAAGCTTTGTATGGAAGAAAGTGCCGTACACCTTTATGTTGGTATGAAAGTGGTGAGAAAACAATAATTGGACCAGAGATCGTTCAGAAAACAACAGAACAAGTTCAGAGGATTCAAATGGCAATGAAGGCTTCGCAAGATAGACAAAAGAGTTACTATGACAAGCGACGGAAGCCATTAGAATTTGAAGAAGGTGACCATGTATTTCTCAAAGTTACTCCTACCACTGGAGTAGGAAGAGCTTTGAAGGCCAAGAAGTTAAGCCCCAGATACGTAGGACCCTATCAGATTTTGCAAAAGATAGGAACTCATGCGTACCGCATTGCTCTGCCACCCGAGCTGACAAATCTTCACAATGTATTTCATGTCTCTCAACTCCGCAAATATGTACCAAGCCCTGATCATGTTCTAAGTCCCGATCAATTTGTTCTGAAAGAAAACCTTACTTTCGAAGCATCGCCAGTGAGGATTGCTGACCGACGACTCAAACAGCTAAGAGGCAAGGAAATCCCTTTGGTCAAGGTAGTTTGGAGTCAGACAGATGATGGGGATGCTACTTGGGAAATTGAGGAGAAAATGAGAGAATTATACCCTCAATTGTTTTAACTTTAAATTTCGGGACGAAATTTCTAAAAGGAGGGGAGAATGTAACATCCCTGTTTTTAGAAACAATTTCACTCTTGTAATTTTTGAATTATGGAAAGTTTGAAAGAAGAATAAGTCAATATATATACCCTGTTGATGGTCTGTGGTATCTCATAAGTATCATTTTGCGCATAACAATGTAAATTATAAGGATCATTAGCGAAATTATGCAAAAACCGAGTGAAAAGGGCTCTGTTCCGAGTGACAGAGAAGTATTCTGAGTGAAAGAAAGCTTAAACACTCAAGTTTATGTTGATTTGATGCTTCTTACCGAGTGGGACGCATTATGGAAGTATTCCGAACGGTTCTTATGTAACTACTTAAAGATCCGAGTGGAAATGGAAGAAGGAACCATTCCGAGAGAAATATAGAGAGGCTGAACCATTACCGAGTGAGAAAGCAAGTGTTGAGTCAGTTTTGGAAAAATTCCGAGCCATGAAGGGCGGATTCGTTCAAGCGAATCGGATTTCGCTCAAGAGATCCGATGTCATTAACCATCCGATGTCTTCTATGTCACATCGGATGGCTGAAGTAAGAAAAGATTTGCTTACTTACACCACACCGAATAAGCATATGTACACACCGGATGGCTACTAGATCCGTCCTTACATTAGGAGTTCACACCGACTAGAGGAAGTTGTTCTTGAACCGATGTGCACACCAAACAATTCTGAGACGGCGTTCACCAAAAACCGATCTCTTTGTAGCCTCACAACACCGCCCACTTTCCACAGACGGAGTCCTTAACTCCTTCACACATACCGTCCTCTATTTCTTACTTCACACTCAACACCGCCTTCTTGCATGGACGTTGTCCCTCAAATCACTACACACCGCCCATCGCTACACACCGCCTAACATTCCACACCGCCCTAACTCTATACCGCCTCACATTCCACACCGCCCCACACTCCACACCGCCTCATACTCCATACCGCCCTCACACAGCACACCGTTTCATACTCCACACCGCCCCACACTCCACACCGCCCCATACTCCACACCGCCCCACACTCCACACCGCCCCACACTCCACACCGCCTCATACTCCATGCCGCCTCACCTAATACCGTCCTCACATTGCACTCCGCCCTCACTCACCCAATACCGCCTCACATGAGATGACGACCTTGCCAGCACTAAATATTTTTTTTATTCCACATCAGATAGTGGTCAGCCCACTTAACCATATAACGCCAAGAATGATTGGTACAATAAACCAATCGAAGGAGAAAGTTGCCTCCATTACAATAACTTTATATATTTTATTTCTATTTAATGCAAAGCTGACTGGGAAAGGAGTCAAAAGGCTCCATTATCTCACCTAATCCTCCAACCGATGTTCCCCATTTAATTTCCACTCACTCTCTTCTTATTTAAGCCAACGCCAGGACTCTTAGAGGACACACACACACAAGACTTAGCAACAGACACACCTCTGTTGTCATTTCCCTTTCTTCTTTTTCTTCTACAAACAAGCTTTCTCTCTCAATTCCATTCCTCTCTCGCTCGGAATTGGTGTAGGACAGTGAAGGGGAAACCTCTTTCCTTCCATCCAAGAACTTCATTGAGGTAAGGGGGTATATTCTTGGGTGCTCTGTGGGAAAACCGAGTGGAGGACAGATTCAATGTTATGTGAATTACATGCTTTGATTATATACATATATATATGTATCTGTTACTAAATGCTTATAATCAGTTCAGAGTTGTTTGATTAAATGTTATGGTTATTGCTTTGTATTGAATATATGTGAAACTAAATTAATAAAAATATATGCTGATTGTTGGACTGTGAAAATATTAAGGAACCTGGGTGTTTATGTGAGTTCCAGCAAGAATTTATAAAATAGAAGTCGGATTCAGTGAGTAATAAGCTCAGATTTTATGAAAAACTGACCTGAACATTTGGACAGAACCTTTTACTCGGAAAAATATATATTAACTTCACTCAGAAAACTGTTTCTACATTATGTTTCGGAAAACACTCTATTTATCTCAAACAGCATTTTCCCCGTTTTATTTTACTCGGAAACCTCTGTTCTTAATGTTTTTCGCTTGGATTTTCATTCAATCTCTAATACTTTTAAAATTATTAAGAAAATATAATTATTATTATTATTCTTATTCTATTAATATTATTATAATTATCATCAATCTTAATATTGTTATTATTATTGTTAGTTTTATTGTTAATCGCATTATTAACATCTTAATTATGATTAATTACATAAAGAATATATTATTTTACCCTTTATACAAAAAAATATAATTTTAACCAAGATATAATAGATATATTTCTAAAATAATAAACGAATATCTTATAATGTTTAAATAACTGATGGAATTCAAAGAGCTTGAGAATAATATGATGAGACTGGAAACACATAAGATACCCAGGGATCTAATGATAAGAATAATGCATTTCGCATCATGAAAATATGTTTTGAAGAAGAAAAACTAGAGTATACACCTGGTACGCTGGAGGACATTCACGTTCGATCTCAGTAGAAGAATCTTGGGAGTACAACTGGAACGGCAACCCAATGGCATCAGAGTCGCGCCCTGATAGCCGGGTGAGACGAGTAATTCTGGTGTACTTCGACTAAATGACGGGATGTATCTATGATCGTGAAGAGCCAAGTCCCAAGATGAAATGATATATATAATGATGAGAACCTGTGAGTTCATTCGTACCATATGATAAAAGAAAGGGGACTTGGTGAGCTCCGATCGCTCTAGAATGGAAACGTTGTGCCCAAGAAATAACTTGAGCAGGATGGAATCCAAAGAATGAAAGGATGATGATGGATTGATTTATTGGGCCCACATGCATCATGAGACTTAACCAAAGATAAATCATAATAAATCCGAACTCATGCATTCATTACAGCATACTTGATTGTTATAATTGTGAATATGTTATATGTACGATTAATTTCATGAAAATATGAGTGATTGTTATAATTGTGAACATGCTAAATGTACGATTATGTGATGACAACATGCTTGATTGTGATAAATATATTAAATGTATGATCTATGTGACATTGTATGTTAACTGGATTATGTCCGCATCGGATGAACCAATCAGGGTCTTGGGTTATACTCACCCTTACTGTTGAACATTTTTCAGAGGAATTAGAAACTCAAGAACCCGAGTGTGAAGATCAGCAATACGCTGAACCCGTTGAGAATAATCATTAGGGATAGAATATTTATAATCAGACACCGGATAACTGTATAATATTTAAGGGTGCCTGCGTGCCCCATTCTGTTAAGAGTACAATTATTTACAGTTTGTGAATGACTATGTGATATATACAATATTACTTCCGCTGATCTGCCACGTATTTATTTATTAAAAAAAAAATTCACTTTTTCTGAAAACTGTTAACACACTCAGTTAAATAGGATGAACCTACAAAAAGGATTTGTCTTATCTAACCGAGGGTGTTACAGTCTTCATGAATGGTCTTCCCAGGATTAGGGGAACTTCAACATCTTCTTCCATCTCTAAAACCACAAAGTCAACAGGGAAGTATAACTTGTCAACTTTCATAAGTACATCTTCCACAATACCATAAGGTCTTTTGATTGATCTATCAGCCAATTGCAGAGTCATCTTTGTTCTTTGAGGATCATGGTCACCGATTCACTTCATCATACTTAGAGGCATTAGATTAATGCTAGCCCCTAAGTCTAACAAGGCTTTTCCAATATTCATCCCTCCAATGGAGACAGGAATGGTGAAACTTCCAGGGTCTTTCGACTTTTCTGGCATGTTATGTTGTAAAATAGCACTACAACCTGCTTCAAGTTCAACAATTTCTTCATCATACCTCCTCTTTTTGGTGAGCAATTCTTTCATAAACTTTGCATATGTTGGCATCTGTTCCAATGCCTCAGAAAATGGAATGTTTATGTGTAATTACTTAAAGATTTCATAGAATCTCTTGTATTCCTTTTCCTTATCCTTCTTTGATGGTGCATGTGAATAAGGTAAATCTTTAACTGGAGGTGTCTGACCCAAATACTGATTTTTTATTTTTTAATTTTTTAATTTTTTTGTTTTTTTCATCATTCTTTTCTTCATCTTTTTTCTCCTCTTCTTCTTTATTTTTTCTTTTTCTTCTTTCTCTTCTTCTTTTTCTTCTTCTTTTTCTTTTTCTTTACAATCATTTCCTACAACTTTACCACTTCTTGTAAAAATAGCATTACATTGTTCTCTTGGATTTTGAGTGTTTGCAGAAAAACCAGAGCTTTTCATGTCAGCTACTTCTTTTGCTAACTGTCCCAATTGCATATCCGACGCTTTACGTGCGGCTTCATTTGTTTGCATGTATTGTAGCAACTGTTGGATAGACTCTTCTATCCTAGTTAGCCTTGATTTTTTATCAGATTATGGTTGTTGTTTGAATTGATTGTTAGGAGGTCGGTTAGAAGGTCCAACATCTTGTTTCCAGCCAATATTCTGATTCTGCCAACCCTGCGGGTAATTGTTAGGAAAAGAATTACCAAGATTGAAAGGAAAATTACCTAAGGGTATTCTTTGATGGTTCAGAAAATTGGCTTGCTCTTGCTCATTTCTATCAGGGGCACAGTAACCACATGGTTTTCTCCCATGCAATGCATACATTGTTTCAATTGAGCAGGAGCTGGTGATGACATTTGAGCAATTTGAAGTTTCTCCAATTGTTTGCTCATAGCCTCAATTTGTTGAGTCAACAATTTTTGCTGAGCCAATACTGCATCATTCACCCCCAATTCGAGCATACCTGGCTTCCTTTGTACATTACCTTTTTCATGTTTTGCTTGTCGGTCACTGATGGACATTGATTCCAATATTTCTATTGCTTCTTCCACAGTTTTGTTCATTAAAGAACCACCTGCACAAGCATCTAACATAATCTTAAACTGAGGTAACAAACCATGGTAAACGATCCTTACCTTTTTGGCATCATTTAAGTTGTAGTTTGGACATTTCCTCAAGAGTGTCTTGAATCGTTCCCATGTTTCTCCTAATGATTCATCATTATTTTGTGAAAAAGAATGTATGGCTGTCATGGCTTCAAAATATTTTAAAGGAAAATAAAATCTTTCCAAAAATTTTCTCTCAACATCGGACCAGTTTTCAAAACTACCGGGTGGACAAGATTTAAACCATTCTTTAGCTTTCCCAATCAAAGAAAAAGGAAACAATCTCATGTAAACTGATTCTTCTTGATTGGGTTCAAAACCAATTGTGCTGCATAACTCATAAAAAACAGTTAAGTGTTCGTAAGGTTCCTTATTATTTAAACCAACAAATTGATTATTTTGAATAATGTTTAAAGTAGCTGGTTTGATTTCTACAGCAGCAATAGGTCCTTGATACATCCCCGAAACACGAGGTGGTCCATTAATAGCAACAAACTGTCCCAATGTTCTTCTTTCAGCAGCCATATTAGAATTTTCAAAATTTTCAGATTTTTCAAAAGAAGATGAATTTGAAGAAGAAGAAATTTTTGTTTTTTTTAGATTTTAATGCTTTAAGTTTCTTTACAAACTTCTCGATCTCAGGATCAAAGAACACCTTTCCTGCAGAAGATCGAGTTTGCATAAACATAATAAATAAAGAAAGGTTAGTAAAACAACATTAAAATGAATAAATGAATGAATAAATTGAAAAATTTTCACTAAGGGAAAAATATTTTTACCATGGTAATAAAAAATTTATCATTTTATTGAATCAATTCAATCCCCGACAGCGACGCCAAAAAACTTGTTAACTCCCGTGTTAATGTTGGGTTATTAATTGGCAAGCGCACCAATCGATTGTAGTTTTCAAATTTAGATATTGTTCCACTGGAATTGAAAGTCCAGTAACTCATAGTAATTTCTTATTTACTATGGTAAATTTATCAATGTTTATTAACAAAAGAATAATTTATAAACAGTTTATACAATCTTCACAGGATTTGATAGTTGATTTGTTCATAAAGTAAAAAGATGGAAAAGATAAAATCTAACTATAAAATTGAGATGTAATTCAGAATAATTCAGATACTTGAGGTAAAAACACAAATTAACAAACTATGTTGGAATTAGGATTCTCGTACTAAAATATAATGCAATAATTACAAACATACATACTTAATCATCAAGTTCATGTTATTGCAACTTAAAGTCATTATAACCGATTCCTCGTGATATATATTCTAAGTATTTATCGTAAAGTCCGATTCCTTGTGAGCTTTCTCAATAAAAACTTGCATTAAGTCCTGGCCTTATGGCAACAATAATTACCAATTCTATCCTTAGTAATTGGCATATTAAGGGTATTTCAACTTTTACTTTTGTTAAAACAGATTTTAATTCGGTATAAATAATCATTCTCCCATTTAATATCCATACTAATAAAACAAGTTTTAATACACATGAAAATCATTCTTCCGTTTGATGTTCATATTAATAAAGAGTTAAAATACTAACATGTTCTTGAATCATAAATATGTATAAGTCATAATCACAACATTATATAATAGATTGATTCACCAAATTCCAACAAAAATAATTTAGTTACACATAATAAAAGGAAGAACAGTACTTATAGAGTTTGACATTACGATGATTTGAAAAAACACTTCATAATACAAAAGCTCACACTATAACACTCTTAAATATCTAGAAATCACTCCAACCTTACAAACTCAAAAGAAGAACACTCAAACTCGAGTGAAAAGAGAGAAAAGAAAGGATGAACTTCCGAAATTGGATGCTTAGAAGTGTGGAGAATGGCCCTATTTATAGGGCTGAGGAAGGGTCCTGACGCTACGTGCCAGCCTGATGCTACGCGTCAGGTCCCTGACTCAGCTTCCATTAATCAGCTCGAAGTGGCCATGATTGTGTAATTATTTTAATTAATCATGCCCAGACAGGTGTGCCTTGTCCCCCAATTCGGCTTGGACACTTGTGGGTAAAGGAGGGGTCATTGGCTGAGTGCTTGACCACCTGTCAATGGTGTCCACGTAGCCCCTGACGCTACGTGTGGGTGTGACACGTAGCGTCAGCATCAGAAGTTCCCACGCTATGCGTGGTGTTGGTGCTACGCGTCAGCTCTCCAGTTCTTCAATTTTTCTCTTTAAATTCTTTACATTTTTACTACAAAACTAGAGAAAATTGATCAAGGGCAGATTATTTCCAACAACATCCATTTATTTAATTTAAAACCTAAATTTCTAACAAATTCACCAAATTCTTATTCTTTTTACAAAATTAACAGAAGGTTATCTTACCATTTGTCATGTTTGAATCAGGGGTTATGTTCAGAGAAGGGGGATTGAAATTTGTGGCCATCGACATTCTCAACTCTGCATTCCCTACAATAATAAGAATTAACCAAACAGATAAGGATGATTCTATGAGAGTGACGAATCTACAAAATCATGGGCAGAGTGAATTTTTTAGTTCACCACCAACACTTGAGAAAGACATATAATAATGCAAATGCATAAGTTCGTAATGTTATCCATCTCAACGTGATAATCTTGTAAAACAATGTCATTTAAAAAATTAGAAGTCGTAGGAACATTATTTAAAAAAAATTATCATTATGAAAATGCTGAAAATGGTTGGTTCGAAAGGATCAATGTGTAACACTTTGTAGAGTTGTTTATCATTGGAGGAGACATCAAATTGAATAGACAAAGAATTTAGAATATAAAGAAAATAATACTAGTTAAATGAAGGATACATACCATTGTCATTTACACTATCAGATTTAGCAAAGGTTTGTGTTTCTCTTCTCTGACGAAGTCGATTTTGTCTCTCTAACCTTGCAAGTTTTTTTTGTAAGGTGTTCATGCTCTCCATCAATATGACCTTTAAGCTGCTGTTACATTTTTTCTTTGCGTGTGTAATCAAACAGAATTATGAAACCATATGGTTGAAGATAAAAGAAAGGTTCTGGAACTGCATGAAGACAAAATGACGAAGTTGAAAAGTTTGCAATGGGATAATGAAATCTATTTCAATCTGAATGAAATAAGGGGGAGACGATCCTACAAAAAAAGGAGTATGAAAGGAGTTAAGGATAGTGTTAAATGTGACTGTTAAGTTTTTTTTATAAAAGCTGCATGTTAATAAGGCAACCACCTTTTAATTGCTTTAGTACAAAGTACGTCAAAATTAAGTTACCAAAATAGCAAAAGTGAGATTATACTATGTCTTACGCTTCATACATATAAAATCAAAATTAAAAGACAACAAATAAAGGCGGTGTTCATCTCTTCTCATTTCACAATTGTAATATAAGAATGTTTATCAGGTAAAGGTTTAATATGATATATGTTTATGATTTAAAAAAAGCCAATTTCTTAAAATTTTAGTCAAGTATATTGGGGAAGTGGAGCATATGCTTAGGTTTATATTAGGCTTGTTTTTTTAACTATGCATATGAAACAAATTTATGAAAGATTGGGAAGAGAGTCTGCCGACAATTAGGAATATATGCATGTTTGAAAACTTTGAGTGTATAAACTTTAATTTTAACTGAAGGATGAACATACATGATAATGTATTGATTTTTGAACCTGTTTGATTTTTGTTGTCACATGATGCATATTCAACTATTCGTTATTTGGTTTAGGGTAACATTGAAAATGTGTAGGTTGGTTAAGTGATTCCGGATCAACTTCAACTATGAATCATATAAGTGATATTAAATATATATGTGTAGGTGAGACTTAATTCTTTTTATCAATAACTTGAATGAATTTTTTTAAAGTACAGTAAGTTATTGGTAATAAATCAAATATTTTGATTGGATTATTTTTTTCATTAATCATTTATATGAAACATTATTGAGAAAGATAATACCTACTGTAAAAAATAAGAAATTGAAAATTTCAGGAGATACCTGCATTATTCTTAGAGGGTATCCTATGGTATACATATGATAGCAGTTAATAGGAATATGAACCAATTTTAACATTAGGATTGTAAACAAAATGTTTGAGATGGTGGATTTGATCTATCGCGTTATTTCAAATTAAGTTCAAACCGTTTAATGTTGATCATTGTTGTAGTATGTTATACAACTTTTATTTAATAGGATGAAATAGAAAAGACTCTAATATCAGATAACTAAAATGTCATTTTTATAATTAAATGTTATACATAAAAGTAGAGACATGATTAATTTTTAATGATCTAAACAAAGCAAAAATTTGGTTTCTTTGAATTAAATGAGAAGAGGTATTGATCACCATGTTTCAGAGAATGGGTGTCACAAAAGACCTTCCACCCAGCTCCGAATTTCGTATATCTTCTTCCTTTTTGTCTCTTTATTATACGACATATAACCTCAACACCGGTTGGTCCACACAGAGTCCACTCATTTGCCGAAGATGCAAGGAGATGCTCATAGTTGTGTTTTGGCAAATTCTATGATCAACCAATTGTTTATTAGAAAAGTATTAAAGGTATCTTGTAATTCTTCAAATATGAGTATTAATTAGTCCAATGCAAATAATACAACATTAAGAGGAAAACGGTAATACTGGCCAATTGGCTAGCCATGGCTTGATAAGCAGACTGTCACAATAAAGTTTGTATCATGGTGCTGAGCAGTGGTGTATGTTATTTCCTTTCCTTCTTCATCGAAAATCCTAATGCTAAAGTCAACGCCTTCCATGCAATCCATCACGACCCAGGAGTCAGAAATCAAGTTGTTGAAATTTCACATGTTTTCTAAACCCTCCTTCAGGAACCCTGTAACATCCTATAGTTTTACTATATTTTTTTAATATAAAAAGATAAAATTGTAAAGAAAATTATAATTTAAAATTTCGACAAAATTAGCTTAAGGTTCTTTAGAACTGATTGATCATTGTAATTTATAGGATTTTATGGAAATTTTTAGATATTTTTAGAGATAAATGAAAATAGTCCTAAATAAAGCCGTTTGGGTCTAAACCAATATAGAAAATGTTATCAAAAAAATTATGAAACTTGATAGAAAGTTTAGATTCATACATGTGAGCTTAAGTTTAAAATTTCATAAAGTTTAGAGATCGTTTGGTTAGAAATTTATTAAAAAGTTACATTTATTTTATTAAGTACATTTTGAGTGTTCATAACAAAATTTTAAGTATAAAATTTATCTCATAAAAATACCCATAGTATAGTTATGGATAATTATGAAATAATAATAATAATAAAATAAAATAATTTTTACTCTCTATATATACTCTTTACCCCGTTCATATTTTTGCGCCTCTTCTTTGATACCTGTCCACGCTGTGTAGCAGAAAAGGTAAGAGTCTCCTTTCATTCATTTTTTTTTTCTATTGAAAGTATATATATATATATATATATATGTTACGTTACTGATTGTAACTTTAACAAATATATATATAATATTATTTGTTTACTTATTATATTTATTTTTTATTTATGTTATTGTTTATTTAATTATTTATTTATTTTATTATTTATTTATTTATTTATTTTATTATTTAATTATTTATTTGTATTTATATTTATTTGTTTGTTCCATTTATTTATTTATTTGGTTTTTTATTTATTTATTTTTTCATTTTATTGTTTGTTCATTTATTTATTTACTTAATTTTTTTTATCTACTGTTTATGTATTATTTATTTATCTCTTTTTATTGTTTATCTATTATTATTGTTATCCATTTATGTGTTTATTTACTTGATTATTGATCTAATTATTGATTTGTTTAACTATTTAATTATTCATTTACTTAATTGTTTAGTTATTTATTATTCTTATTTATTTATTTAATTATTTATTTTTTTTATTTAGTTATTTGTTTATTTATTTATTTTCTTTATTATTTACTTTGTTATCATTCTATATTACTTTTAGTCATTATTCTATTGTTATTATTATTATTTTATTCTGTTCTTAATTAATTTTCTGTATCTATTATTTGTTATAATTTATAGTTTATTTATTTGTTGTTTATTATTTATTATTCATTTATGTATATATTGTGATTTACTCATTTCTTTATTTATTCATTTAATTGTTAATTCATTTATTGACTCATTTAAATTATTTAATTGTTTTATTTATCCATAATTTTGTTTTGTTATTTTTGTTCATTTATCTAATTAAATTACTAATTTATAGTTTATCTATTATTTATCCATTCATTCATTTATATTTTATTTACTTATTTACATTTTTGAACTATTTTTATTGTTATATATTATGTATTTTGCTTATAATGTTTATTATCATTTATTTAGTTATTTACTTTATTCCTTAATCATTTATTTATTTATTTACTTTATTCTTTAAATCATTTATTTAATTTTTATCATTTTATAATTTTAACAGATGTTTAATTATTATTATAAACTTTTTTTTTAAAATTTATGACAATACCCTTTTTAGTATTATTGTATCAGAATTTTTCTCTTTATTAATATCGCTATATTAAGTGTCAAATAAAATAAAAGTATAATAAAATAAGATGAACTAAACACTAACAATAAGAACCTATGTGTTTAGGTTAACTTCAGAAGATTTTCTTGGAAAGAAAGAAGTTTTTCAGGTAAAGGGAGGGTGAGATAGGAATTTACTAAATATAAGACATGTTAAATAATAGAAGGGACTCCCTGACCCTCTCAATATTTATTTCAGTTATAATTTTTATGTCTTTACTTATTTACAATTATTATTTATATGTCATACCTTGTTATTTGCATATTTTTATAATGAGAATTTATAATTGTTAGACTATGTTAAGTTTGATGTTTGAATCAAAAACACATATTCAATATGATTGTATTATACTGTCTGGGAATTTTCTGAGTGTAACAGGTCAAAGACAAATTTTGGAAATATTCAATTTACAGAGGAAACTATGCCAAAATTTTGACAAATTTTATGAACAAGAATGGAAAGTATTTGCTAAAAGTTTGAGTTAATTAAGTATGAGACATGCATCATATAACAAGTGAAAGACAAGAATGTTTTGGGAGATACGGTTATAATCCGAGAAATGCATTAGGGATGGTTCAATAGTGAACCTTGGGATGTGAGGGTGTGAAGAAAGGCCTAGGAGACCTGGGGTCGCTCCCTAGTGTCGGGTAAATTCACAACAAGCTCTTGCCAATCTGACTAGGCCCTAAGTGCATATTATGGTCAGTGGAGCTGTTCGTTAGCCATATTGTCAGATTCTCATGAAACAGTATCAACTCCTGACTGCTCCCAATAAAAGAAGATTTAAGGGCCTACATGCATTGCATCTCTATCATTAATAAAAGAATTGATAAAAATATCTACTAATTAAGAACTGCCAGTCATCTCTACACTTTTCATTCTATGTTGTATGTAACATGTATGAGGAAATTGTTATTAAAAAAATATTGTTTGTAAAACTCTATTATTTATGTATATCTTGTACAATATTGGTATTTTCCGTTTCTCACCCTTTTACTTGTTATGTGGTGTAAATTTTGAACTTGCACAGATTTTTCGCTATGAATAATATTCCGCAGTTGATAGATGTACGAATCAGACCTCGTCAAGGTGGAATAGGGAGATAGAGGTTTTTGGATATTATGGCATAGTTACTGTGAGATTGTCTCAAGTTATAGTTGGTTTGCCTGATCCTCTTGGGGCCCTTACCTTTTCTTTCCGGGCTAGACTTATTTTCGATCTCTGTGATAATGACCCTTTCCAAGGGCAACCACCCCACCACTGCCAGCTGATGAAGAAGATGTGGAGGAAGCTTCATCAGGAAGTGACTCCACTATAGAAGACGCATAGTTACTTATAGTTAAACCAGTAGGACGTTATGGGTAGTTGATGACTCCAGTTGTACTTGAAGGTTGAGTAGTCTTTTTGTATACTATTTAGCTACTCACATGTTCTGGAGTTTTTTTTTTATCTTTAGCTAGCGTCTGACTCTTAGGGTACTGCTAATCTGAAACTATATTTTGTAATAAAAAATCAAATCATGTACAATTATATACAAATATATCTATAAAAATGTTTATACAGTAAAGTATTTCAGATATATGTAGCTATGACTGTGAGATTGTTTATATCTTTAAGTGAAATTTTTATTATTTATTTATTTAAATTTTGGTAGTTATTTAGGGATGTTATAAAGTGGTATCAGAGCGGTTCGTCCCATAGGCCTAGGGAGAGGTTTGACTTATTTAGTATATATCTTGAATGTTTAGGTATAGAGGTTATGTGGTAGTGATTGATAATTTTAGTTTAGAATATAATAAGTTTGATTATGAGCAGGAACTCATGGCAGAACAAGAAATTGGAATTGTAGCCGTAGTGGAGCGTTTGATCACTACAATGGCTGAAAATCAAGTGAACCAAAATACTCAAGGCAATGATGCTTTAAGAAGATTAGATATTTTTGAAAAACGTAATCCACCTTGGTTCAAAGGAGGTTATGATCCTAATGGTGCTCAACTATGGATTCAAGAGATGGAGAAGATTTTTCGTGCACTTCAATGTTCAGAGGCTGATAAGGTAATTTTTACAGCTTATGTTTTGATAGAGGATGCTGAACATTGGTGGGAAGGTACTAGAAGGCAATTTGAAGCAAATGAGATTGAAATCACTTGGGAACGATTGAAGGAAAAATTCCTGGAAAAATATTTTCCTGATGATGTCAAGGAAAAGAAAGAAATGGAATTCCTATCTCTCACTCAAGGTGGTAAATCAGTTGGAGAATATGCTGCAAAATTTGAAGAGTTGTCTCGCTTTCACTCACATTATGCTGATGCTGCAAACGAACAGGCCATATGTGCTAAATTTATCAATGGTCTTCAACCAGAGATAAAAGAAGCTATTCAGATGCAAGAAGTTTGTGAGTTTTCGGTGTTGGTTAATCGTTGTAGAATTTTTTAGGACCATAAGGATAAGCTATCAAAGGCTAAGGAGTATGATCCTAAAACCAATGAGAGGAGGACTTTTGGACCTCAACGTTTCAAAAATAAGAATTTTGCAAGGAAAAAGCCATATCCTATTTAACCACGTCGTGCTGGTGTTACATCTTTTCCTATTCGATATCAAGCTCCACATAAAGGCTATAATGCACCTACAAATCCTTGAGCTGCGTCTGGGAGCTATTACACACCATCTGCTTTTGAAGTTAAATGTTATAATTGTGGAGGACCTCACGTGCGAAAGGATTGCCCTACTTATGTCTGTTTTAAGTGCAACAAAAGGGGACATCTACTGAGGGATTGTCCAGAAATAAAGAAAGAAAATGGAGGAGGTACCAGCATGGGTAATCACACTCGTGGAGGCCCTAACAATGCGATGGAAAAACCCACGACTCAAGGAAACGTTTTCGATATTAGTGGTGAGGAAGCATCCCATCAGGATACAATGGTGGAAGGTACGTGTATCATCAATAAGACTCCTTTGACTATCATGTATGACTCTGGGGCATCTCATTCCTTTATAGCCAATGATTGTGTGGAAAGGTTAAACTTGCCTATGATTGAGTTACCTTTTTAGTTATTTGTTCGTACTCCTAGAAACCAATCCATGGTTACTTCTAAAGCTTGTTGGGAATGTCCTATTGTCATAAACAGTAGGAATTTCAAAGCTAATTTATTTTGTTTACCACTTTCTAATTTAGAAGTTATTCTCGGATTAGATATGTTAGCAAATAATCATGTCTTAATAGACTGTTATAATAAGACAATAGTATTCAACGAATCAACGGATTTGAATTCTGAAGATACAATATTTGTATATGCCAATCAAGTGAGTGCTTCATTGAAAGAAGGAGCTCAAGGATTCATGATGTTACTTTCAATGAAAGAGGAACGAGAATCTCGAATAGAGGAATTGCCCATTGTAAATGCATTCCCTGGGTTACCGCCTGAACGAGAAGTAGAGTTTTCCATTGACCTTATTCCTGGAGCTGAACCAATCTCAAGAGCACCATATCGGATGTCCCCATTGGAATTGCTAGAATTAAAGAAACAACTGGAGGAGTTGCTGGAGAAGCAATTTATAAGACCAAGTGTATCTCCTTGGGGTGCACCAGTTTTGTTGGTAAAGAAGAAAGATGGTAGTATGAGGTTAACCATGGACAATTTATAAGATTAAGTTATACCTTATAGAAATGAATTTCTTAAAAAACATATGGCATTAACCATGGACAATTATGATCAATTTAAACAATATGATATTGTGGTAAAAAGCCAACACCAACTCAAATTGAGTTCAACATGTAACATCTCATTTTCAACACAAATAGAAAATAGATATTAATATATCTTTCATGAGAAATGCTTACTATAAGTTAGTTTATTATTATCATTTTTTTTATGAAATTTTGGTATTTATATTTAATTTTTTATTTTTTAAAATAAAATAATAATAATAATAATATTTATGAATGAGAATTTTAAAATGAATTAATTAGTATGCATTGATTAATGAAATTATATTAAGAATTTTAAATATATTTATTATTCACAACTTTTATTTTATGTTTTTATATTTATGTTTTTACATATTTGTGATTTAACTCTTATTAGAATTTTAAAATAAAATTTTGAAGGAATTAGACTATGGTTCTTTAGAACTTTTTGATCTACATAATATTTATGATTTTCTGGAATTTTTTGAAAATTTTAAAATATTTTAATAAAATAATATATTTTAAATAATTTTAAATTCATATAAAGTTACTTAAAATTAAAAATATTTACAAGAAAGTGAATTTAAATTATAAGAAAATTTTTTAAAATCTATTTCAAGTAGACTTATCTAAAAAGTATCAGTTTGAAGAAAATCTTGATTTTTACCAATCGTAAAAAAATTGAAAACATACGAATAAATTTTTATTAACAAAAAATTTTAGATTTTAAAATTTAAACTTTATATTACTTATCATAAAATTAGTGAGAACTGATATAATATCGCTAAATTTCAAAAAGGACTGATTTTGAATATTTAAAATATACTGAGTGAAAGATTACTATTTGGCTTAATAATTCAGCCGATATTTACTATGCAAAACACTGTACATGTACGAAATTTTCAAAAGGTGCACAGTAACCAGGATTGAATTTTCAAAAAATACACAGTACTTTTATATTAAAATAATAGAATGCATAGTAATTTTCCTTCCTATAAATACCGAAGGAATTCTTCTTTAGAATTCACAATTTTAGATTAAGTTTTCTTAATATAGTAGTGCTAGTGAGATAATGGTGGAAGTAAGAGAGAGAAATAAATTTTTTTGGAAGAAGGTTCTCTTAAAATCCTAAGGTAAGAATACCTCTATTTTATATTTTTTAGGGTTATTTTCATATCGTTTTTAGAAATCTATTATTATACTGGAAATAATATTATTTTCAGTTACTATTCTGAATAGTAAAATACTATTTCAATAGTAAATTACTATTTCAATAGTAAATTACTATTTACTGTTACTATTTACCTTTACTATTCACGATTTACTATTTACCATTACTATTCATGATTTACTATTTATTGTTACTATTCACATTTTACTATTTACTATTACTATTCACGATTTACTATTCACTATTCACTATTTAACATTTACCATTTCTGCTTTAAGTAGTAATCTTAATTTTCATCTTGTAACTATATTAAAATGAAATTGGTATGTTTTAGAACTCGGAGACGAGGCGCGCACGGATTTTCAATAACGAATCAGTATACAAGAGGTAAGGGGGAGTGGGATAGGAATATAATATGAAAATACATAAGAATAATGGGAGGAGTCCCCTACTCCTTTTAAATTTAATAATAATATTATTATTTTAAAATAATAACTATTTAACTTAAAATTTATATAAATTTTAATTTGTGTATCTTGTATAACTTGATCTAAAATACCTATGCAAAGACATGGATAACCTATGCGAACTGGACTAAACCTATGCAAGGACTTGGACTATTATGACCTGTATGGACTGAACTATACCTATGCGAAGACTGGATTATATATATGGACTTATATAGACCTGTGCGAGGAATGGACTATAAGGACTCAAAATCAACTCTACTAATTTAAATAATCATTAAAATTTGAATTATATTTATGAGTGATATTTAGTTGACTTGATTTGATTATAATTAACTATATTTGATTTTGATTAATGATATTATGATTTATAATATTAGACTGTGATTGATGATATGTAATTATGATTGATAATATTTGTGATTGATGATATTACAATACTTGATTGTGATTGATGAATGATTGATGACCTTGTGATATGGAGTTTGAGCATATAGCAAGCATGACGGAAAGTTAAAACTCAGTAAGAATTTTCTTACCTTACTCTTTAAATTTTTATTTTAAGAGAAAGTCTTTTATTATTTTTTTAGTCTTTTATTTCTTCTTAGAAATAATTTTCATTAACTTTATTTTTAATCTCTAGAATAAAATCTAGTATTAGACAGAAACTATTTTATGAAAATCAGAAGTTGAGATAATTAATATTTGAATTAAAGAAAATTTTTATAGTTTTAAGTATTCTTAGTAAATGATTTTAATAATTATTTTCTTTTAGAAATTAGAAATTTAAATTGGTTTTCCCCAATGAAATAACTAAAGGATATTTTGTTATAGTCGAGATTTCTAAACTCAATCTAGTTAAAATTCAAATTTGGAAAGATTATGTAAATATGTGAAGTTTTTAAGAGAAAGTTTTGAGATATTTAAAGCTTGGAAACTCAATTTTGGTGAGATCTGAATTCGAAGACTGTACTAAATTTATTTCTGTATAACAGAAGTTCAAAGAATAACTTATGGGAATGTACAGTTTATTGAGATAATTTTGTGAACCTTTATGGTATTTAATAATTGAGTTTCTAAAAGTCTTAACCAACTAAATATGCGAGTAGTTCATGCATCATGGATCATTAAAGAGAAATGGAATATGATATTGCCTGGGGACGGATTATAAAAACCAAGGATACATTAGAGGAGGCTTAATTTTGAGCCTTGGGATGAGAGGGTGTGAAAGGGTGCTTCAGGTGACCTGGGGTCGCTCCCTAGTGTCGGGTACTTTCACAATAAAAACTTTCTCAGTCTGACTAGTCTCCAAGTGTTTCCACGCTAGTTGAGCTGTTCATATGCTATGAAGGCATTTATGTTATTATCCGGAATTATGGAACAGTGTAAACTCCTGGTTGGCCTAGTGCAAACTAAAACTTTAAGGGCCCACATGCATAAACTGAATGAGATAGTATTAAAAGCATTACAAGTCATACATGTGATTGTGATATTCTGTGTGAATGGTTGTGAATGAAAGTATAATTGTTATGCGTATAAAAACCCTACAATTATAATTAATTGTGTATGAGATTATGAATGATATTATTTTATTAGATTGTGAAAACCCTTATGCTTATGTCTTATCTGTAAAGTATTATATTTTGTTTCTCACTCCTTCTTGTTTGAATTTTGTGTCCAAAATATATGTTATATGATATATAGCTAGCAGTTTAAGATGGAAGGATATGTAATTACAAGAGGGTAAAGTGGTCTCATCATCAATTAGATAGGTGAAGAGATATGACAAGAGTAGGATTCTAAAACTCGATGGTTCAAGGACTAGGAAATGATTGGTCATATTTGTAGTAGAGGTATAATTTAGTTTTACCTTTCCTTATTACAATATCAAGTTAGATAATTATAACAAGGTAAAGGTTAAACTTTGATAAACTTTCTCATTCGGATATAATACTGTAATGATTTATCACTTATGATTTCTATAAATTGTTTTATCACTATGGACAAATATTGAAAGACAATGTTTTTTTTTACTTTCAATATTCAAAGGAAATCATATGTATATACATCCTTGTATACGCGAGATAAAGAGTGATAAATATGTATATCTTTCTAAAAGTTTTTTTATATATCTCGTGTATATAAGGGGGTGTTACACAACACACTCACACACATGACAATTATATCTATTTCATATACTTGAAGATTTGGAATTTAACGTAAAGTAATTTTGCTTTGTATTATAGAAACGCAAGTTAACATTTACCAAAAGTTTCTCAAACTATAGAATTTTACACATGCATAATGCATTTGTCATCAGTACCTATACTGTGGACGCTGCAAGAAACATAACTTGGTCAAAATTAACCTCAAACACTATACACCACTTCAGAACAAACTATTGACATCACACTTAAAAATCTATAGGACCCTAAAGTGTAAAATGCCATAATTAACAAACGGCATTCTTATCAACAGTGTGTCACCGGTCTTCATTTTGTAAGTAAGACAGAATTGAGGCCAACCCTTACCCATGTAGACTTCCCATGGGCGACGACCAGTCCATCGAAGCTGAATAGGCCAAGTATCAATGTTGCCTTCCATCTTAGCAAGGATCTGTTTCGACTTTTTGGTAAGAATGACAGAGACCAAATTTACTGGCAAATCCTGAAAATGTAAAATACAAAGTTAAAAATCTTGCAAAATAGTTTAGCAGGTGGAATAGTTAAGATCACTTACTAAAAAAATTCTCCATCTGAAATTTAGTAAGGACTTTAGTCTTTGAGAATCTAAAAACATCAAAATATACCCGACTTCGAGGTCTGGACATCTGTTACACATACCTTGTTAATCTTTACGGTAGGGGTTAATAAAGCAAAAAACATACATAAAAAATCTAAAAAGAGTTAAATCTGCAAGCGAAGTAACATACACTGTGAATAGCTGCTACACTACCATTCCTATTGGGAGGTTGAACAACACCAACTTCTTCCGTCTCGACATCCTTTAATATCAATGATATAGAAATTAGGTAATGACAGTAAGAATAACAACAAAACGTATAGACACTAAAGTAAAATTTTTTTATAACTCCAACGAATAACAATAACCTCATCGTCAGAGAGAAGAATGACAACTGGGGGTTGGTCTCTTACATATCCACCGAATACGGGCTGAGTTGACATCAAAAAACATAGAAAGATAAATAAACAAAAAAACACACATCCGAATTAACAAAGCACATGATAGATGGGGGTTTATAATTTTCCAAAAAAAAAAGATAATACACACTGGGTTAGGGTCCTCATCATCGTCAAAGGGTTCATCAATCTTAATAATAGTCTCTCCATCAGAGTCAACAATCATAATGACATCATTCTGCCCAAGCTCCTATTAAAAGAATGACACATATTTGAACAATGAAAACCAAAACTTACAAAAATACATGTCCTGACTAACTTACAAAAAATAATGCAACATAGGAAAGTAAAAACAAATAAAGTAAAATTAGTACAAGAAATTAATGCAACTACTAAACAAAAACCAATAACCTAACACCGGTGATATCCTATAAACTGAGAGTTATCATATACCATAAAGTGAACGAAACAAAAAAATGCATACCACCAAACAATAAAACAAAGGTAACTCAGATCAGTCATACCTCATATCAGGCATATGAAACATATACATTAAAATTGACTTCAATCATAAAGAAATTTTACATAAAAATTGGTTACAATCATCATTAACTTAAAAAACATTATCATCATTGCCATTAAGTTTAACAAAGCCGCTCCCCCACACATTAAACAACATACAATCAAGAAGTATTCCAACAATTTAAACACCATACAGTGTCTTTTAAGTAATAAAATTTGACTTAATACCTAAGGGAATATGTCAGTCAATCGCCAAATTCATTCTCATTGTATCAATTTACGGTTTAATCTATAAATAAATTGTAAAACAACATGAAGGTTTTCCCTTAAGGAAAGAAATGACAAAAAATAACAACCAATAAACAGAAAACAAATCACAAACACCCTAAACCACTAAACAGATAACTAATTATTTTCAGGAATTTACTATTTCAACACTTAAAAGTTCCAGGCATTTAACAATGGTTCTATACTTCTATATTCACATTCAGGTATATAAAACACCATATAAAAGAATTTACTATTAAAGTTTATAGAAATCATTATGAACTTGTAAACACCATATAGAAAAGGAAGGAAACACATAAAAGAATGCAACATACAAAATAGAAAACTAATAAAGTGAAATCAGTACAGGAAAGAGGAAATTAAAGGAACTACTATACAGAAACCAATAACCTAAAAATAGTCATATCCGATCAACTAAGACTTGTGATACACCATAAAATAAACCAAAGGAATATGTGATTGATTGACCAAATTAATTTTGCAATCTATTTATCATCATGAAATTTTACATGAAAATTGGTTACAATTATCATTAACTTCAAATAGATTACCATCATTGCCCTTAACCAATAAATAGAAAACAAAAAAGAAACACCATAAACCACTAAATAGAAAACGAATTTTTTCCAAGAATTTTGTTTTTCAACACTTAAAAGTTTCACGAACTACTTACAAATCATGAAATTTATCTTAAAACCCCATACAGTTTAAGTCATGGTTAAAACAAAACATGAAAAAAACCTAAACAATTTAAACCATACAATCACTCTAACTGATGAGAGAAACATCACTCAAATTGTACACATCCCTAAAAAATGCACACTAATAAAACAGAAAACACATGACTTGAGGGTCTGCTTCATCGTGCAAGATCTATTTACCCTTATTCATTACAGAAATGCCACTCAAATTCTACACAACTCTCAGATGAAACCAAAAGAATAGATGACATTAAACATAAATTAAGAAATAGGGGGGATTTAGAAACACATAGAAGGATTTAGAAAAAATATTTAGAAAAATGGAGGATTTAGAAAACGGAGAAGGATTTAGAAAAAAGATGAGGATTTATAAATTAACAAAAACCCACCATAGAGGTCTTTTGGAAAAAAATATGGAATACAATCAGGTGAAGGGTTTTTCCCAAAAATTATTGTTACAAATGACATTAGTGCTCAATTGAGTTACTTAGTTAAAACCAAATATGATAATAGCAAATAAGATCCATAATAATAAGTATATATCTAAAATTGAAGTTTGACCTTGAAAATCTATAACAAATGACTTTTTTTCTGGATTATGTTATTGAAATTTCTATTACAGTTACTTTGAATCAGGATTGTTGGGAAAGCTATGGAGGGTTAGGCTTTTAAAGGAATGGAAGCAAATCGATTTTTCCTTTCTGAAATAGTGAAGTATTAGAATCTTTATTTCTTTTAGAAAGTCTTTGTCATGTTTGGACTTTAATTTTGATTTGTTTTTATATAAAAAAAATTAAGGACTCTAAGTTCAAGTCTGAAGTGTTGTAAAATATTATTTTTAACCGATTTTAAACATAATCCATAAAATATAATGTTTATCATAGTGTTTTATATTAATTATTTTTAAAACTAATTTTAAAAATCAATTTTTACATTGCTTATAAAAATAAGCGATGTAAAAAATGGTGAAAATAGAACTCAACCGAGAATCTTATCCAGACATAAGATATGCATACCTTTCTACCTTTGAAAAAGGTCCAATTATGAAGAAACACATCTGATCAGCATTCAGTGTAAGCAAATTTACAGCTATAAAACTTTGTATTTGTGAAAAGCTTTTTGTATAAATGTAAAAAGAGGGCAAACAAATGAATGAGTACTTTGGTTCATCTCAAATTCTAGAAATAAATAAATAAAGGGTAGAATATCAAACATGTTTGTTGATTACTACAATGAAGGACAACAGATAGAGGAATGAATGATTATAGAGCAATTTCAACACATTTTTCAATATGATAAATGATTAAGAAAATAAATTTTTGTTCATACATAATCTCAATTATCTAAATAGTTAAATCTGCATCTAACTACACACATCTTTTATCAAGAACTTCATGCAGTTCCAAAGAATGATTTAGAAAGCTTCATTTCTATAAAATAAGACATAAAATAAGAAGGAATACGTGATCATTTGACACATTAAATAAGACTTAGAAAGCTTCATTTCCATGGTAATTGTCTTAAATTAAACTGATGATGTAAAATAGTTTAATTGCTCAACATTTTATGTCTGACAAATTTTCAAAAAACTTAATCAATTTATGACTGATAATATAACAAACTTGAAAATGATTTACTTTTTTAGTATCTAACAAACTTGATTGTTAATAGAAAAATAAATATTACTCTTAAAATAAATAATACATATATTTCTTAAAAAACATAGAAAATTAGTTTGGTGAATGCCAATGGTAAGAATATATAAGAAAATGGTCTTACAATGCATACCTTAGCAAGTAAAGAACCATAAAGAGACAAAGATTATGTACATTAAATAGAAGAGAGTAACCCGAAACCATAATTCGATCACACAATGGAAGTCAAAATACTTACTTAATAACTAAAGCCACCCAAAAATAAAAGAAACAACAATATACAACTGATCATATAATTCAAATAATCTAATAACCACCCAGTCCATTTTCTTTTTCAAACAACTGAAAATAATACATACCTTATCAACTGAAACACCACCAAGTGATGGAGATTTCCCATCCTGCACCAGAAAAATGAATACCATAGCTGATTATCAATTCCACATAATCTAATAATAACTGATCATTAAACTCAAAATAATACATACCTTATGAAGTAAAGAATATCAAGGGATGCACATTTCCCATCTTGCACTTGAAAAATGAATGCCATTTCTAATCATCCAATCCACACAATGTAACAACCACGATTCAATTTTATTTTTCAAAAGTACATACCTTATTAAGTGAAGGACCACCAAGATATTAAGATTTCTCATCTCGCACCTGAAAAACCAATACACATAAAAAATTCTAAACAACAATACACATTTGAAGAAAAAGACATGTAAACAAAATTAAACAAAAGAAACATACCGTCTTGGCTGAGGCACCATCAATAAAAGGACCTTTCCCTTAAACCATTGGAAAAACATTACCACTGAAAACGACCACGGTCTCTTACAATGCGTTAAACAAAAAACTTTTTGTTGAAAAAAACATGGAAAAAGAATTAGAGAAAAGAAACAAACCTTTTTCGTTAAGCATCATCAACATATGAAGCTTTCCCCTCCATCATCTGAAAATTAAACACAATCATAGAGGGAAAAAGTTTCATAGAGGGGAAATTTTTGTTTATATGGAAACATGCAAACAAAAATTAAGAAAAACAAAAAGCAACTAACATACTGATTTTGGTGAGGGTTCATTATCCATACAAGGAAGTACGTTTTTCATCGCAGAGAGGGATTCCGAAAATAGAAGATGGAGAAGGAAAAGATGCAGGGAAAAGAGAGGCGAGGAGAAAAGCAATTGGAATCAATCATAGGGGTAGCGGTTTAGGAACAACGGGAACGACTGGAATACAATGTATAGAGAGACTGAGGAAAAGAAAACGCAACAGAAAAGGAAGAGACCGAGAGAGAAGGGACATGGAGAAAACCAAAGGGAAGAGAGAAGCTGAGTGAAAGAAAATGAAAAGTTTGATTTGATTCTAAAATAAAAAATATATTATATATTATTAGGGGGTTTTTTGCCCAAATGGGTCTTTAATAAAAATATTTATGCTTTTGGGACCTGTTATACACAGACATGCAAATATTAATAAAATTTGCATGCACCAGGGGTCGAACTTAGAACCTGTTAAACACAACCCACCATGGTAAGCATTAAGGCAAGTGCTTGATTTATGCAATTAGGGAATGTTATAATATCTATATCATTTGCATATTAAATATATATAATATAAAAAATTACATACAACAAAGGTTGAACCTGGAACTCTTTAAACACAACCAACGCTGATAACCATAGAGACAACTATTTAATTGATGCAATTAAAAAATATTATAATATCTATATCATTTACATATTAAATATATAATTTAATTTATTAAATATAATTTAATTTATTAAATATAAATTAATGTATAAAATATAAATAATTTATATATTAAAAATTATAAAATATTTTAATGGTTTTAAAATATAAAGTATAAATTACTGTTAACGTTATAACGTTAACAAATTTATAATTGAACGTTAATAGAAATTTATAATTTATATTTTATACATTAATATATATTTAATATTTTATAATTTATATTTTATAATGTAGAATCAATAAATTTAACAGTTGTCTCTATGGCTATCAATGTTTTTTGTGCTTAAAGAGTTTCAGGTTCAACCTCTGTTGTATGCAATTTTTTATATTATATATATTTAATATGCAAATGATATAGATATTATAACATTCCCTAATTGCATAAATCAAGCACTTGCCTTAGTGGTTACCACGGTGGCCCAGCTTGGACATGCGGAAATTGCAAAAACGCCCCTTAAAAATGCGTAATTGAAATATGATATGACAGATTCTACCCCAGACAACCAAATACATTTTTTTCTAACCCAAAAGCCTAAATATTTTTATTAAAGACCCTATTTTGGCCAAAAACACTATTATTAGAGTTTACTGAGTAGAATAAGTGATGAGGGGTTTTGGAGGGAAAACGGGTGCACCACAGAGTGACACCTGTTAAATTCCACTATTAATGGAATCTTTAGAAACTGTCTTTTATATTACATTAAGATATTTGTAACAAAAAATTGTATATATATATATATATATTACATATTTATATAATATAAATTAATATTACAGTTATAAGAATTTTTTATAATATAGGCCTGTTTACAGTAATAGGCTCGTCAACCTATGTAGTTTAATAGGCTTTTTAGGTAGTTATACAGGCCATTTAAATAAACTTTTAAATGGGTCAGGTTTTTAAATGGGTCAGGCCTTTAAACAGGTCGGGCCAGACCTTAAAAAAAGCCTATGACTAGCTAATAGGCTAGGCTCAGGTCTTGACAATTGGAAGTAGGCCAAGCTTAGGTCTTTCAAAGTTTGGCCTAGCCTAACCCATTTCCATCCCTAGTTGTTGCTAGTGTGTATGTCTCCAACTTGTGACCTACACAAGAGCTCTAAGGAGTCGAATAAAGTTTGGTCCTTAAAATTTCTCTGATGCTCAAGTCAATGAACGGAGTGAACATTTGACATGTAAGCTCTAGGATCAAGAAAACATGTCTTGTACATTTATAATGTAGTATTTATACTAGATGTAACGGTACAAACACATTCATTGGACGTAATTTGTGGGATCATGTATGTGATGTGGTAGAAGCTTCTAGAACATTTTGGATTGTCTCTTAGGATATTAGGGTATATCAGAGACCTATGACCTTACAACGGCATACAATAATTTTGCATTGTGTTTGCTATTTATGCTAACTAGATATACCAGTCGGCATTATACGGATGATATGCCATCAGCTTAGCTCCGAGCTGAGAAAGTTCTTAGAGTTTAGATGTACTGACATGGTATATGAAGGCGTGAGGTTATGAATACCAATCGTTCTAGATTTTAGCATATTCCTCAAGGTATTTTGATGTTTCACCTACACGCTTTAGTTTTATGTTATAACTAATATGCGTGTCAATTTCTTATTGCGTGATTTTGAAATTTTAAGTAGTTGCATCTTTTTGCTTCATGGCTTAAGACAGTTATTAATGCACATGCTCTGTCATGATTGCTTAGAAAAATTCCTTAATTACCCTTATCCACCCTCTATAAATATGTTGTTTTTCCTAAACATGACTTATTTTCCTAAAGGGTTTTTTTAGAACTCATATTGCTTTGACATTTCGAATATATCTTAACTTCCAAACTTCTCTCTTGACACAATTTTCTAAAGGTATTATTTTGATCAACCCCTCTTCTTATTTGAATCAAATTACTTTAACAATGGTTATCCTTATTAAACTCAATAGGAGTGATAATGGAAATTCCTTTGGAATGAATTCTGAGCAACCATTATCGTCATTGTCTGAGGTACCAAAGCCTATGCCTTTGGTTCCCTAGAATGGTGGTCACTAGCTAGTGTCTCTCACCATCCCTATTTGGTGTTGGTCCCCGAGGGACTTGATGGAAGCCACAAGGAGGCTACTTGAGAAAATTGGTCCTTTGAGCTCATATTTGTCAGACCTCCACTTTGTTGAAGTAACTGAGGCTGAAAGAAACCAACCAATGTCAAACTCATCCTCAACATCCTCATTTGGTTCATCTTAGTCCTCATCGGGTTCTTTTCATAGTGAGAGTAAAGAAATAACTCCATTTTACTCTCGTATAAATTGTGCTTCAGAGAACTTCGAGGTATCCTTTGAAGGTTTTAAGGTACAAGCCAAAGTACAAAACACGTAGTTAAGTGATGACATTCAACCTAAAAATCAAAGGGATATGTATCTAGAAGGTTGGGGAGTTCCATTATGGCATTCCCTAGGATTACCTTTTATACTGGGAACCCTACTTCTAGGATCATGAAGATTAATACACCATTCTCTCTAGTTTCAGGCTTTCGCAATACTTTGTGTTGAGATCAAGTCTGGTTTTAAAAAAATTGATAATACTCTTTGACCAGATCTCAAGTTAAGTCGTTATAACAAGACTTCAGGATTTGTTAATAACACACATTAATGCATTTAGATTAAATGAAGTTTGTCCATGTGTGATCTAACCTGTTTATTTAAGTGTTTCAAGAAACATATACTAAGTACACATGTTACAAAAGAAAGAGGGAGTCCATCAAATCAAAAGTCTGATACATCAAAAGTCTGATTTTATTCTTTACCCCAAAAGAGTCTGGTTTGAGAACTTTCAATCATATGAACCAACAAATCAGGCCTCAGAATTTTTAAACAAGAACGTTACTTCAAAAGTACTAATCATACAACGTTCTAAAACCTTTTGATGATGCTCTAAAAATCAAGCCCTTATCAAGAAAACTGTGCTTATCATCAAAAAGGATAAGGGACAAATCAGTGGCTCAACCAAAGCGTTTCTCGAAGATATCAACATAACTACTCTGCACATTTTAGACAAGCTGAATCAAGTTAACTTATGTGTCAAGTGGTTACAGAAGGATAACAACATTGCTCTTTGAGCGTTTGCTAGAAGAAAGAAAGCTAATAATTGGCTTTATACACTGAAGATCTTAAGGAACTCTTCTTTTGTGCAAAGCTTCAAAGTTCTTTAATACCAGATCTTTTGGCATCTCATTAATTCATCAAAGGTCCGGTGCTTGTAATCAAGCAAAACTTCTTCAAAGGATTTCTAACAGCTATATCTCCTATCAAGTTCATCAAATGGTCATCTTGAGTAACCTATATATATGAAGAGATTCACTTTTAGAAAATATACAAGCTTATCATGAAGAATCATTCTCTGTGATAACTTCAAAACCAACTTTAGAAGCAATGATTGGGTCCGGACCTTAACAGCTCCAAGGAGTCTTGAACACTTACCATTGAGCATTTACCGAGAGTACAATCTCTCCTGTTACTGAAGTATAAGGGAATCCACCGTAGTACACGACTGGAACAACAGGTGCTTCATGGCCATTCTCATAGCTTCTACCATAGTTTTTCAATCTTCCCGGTTCTACAATCTAATTCTCCCCCTGCTAAGAAGACTAGAATGGAATTTTCCCAAGTTTTGAAACCTTATCTTGATTTATAAGTAAAAGAAGCCTTGGTACCTCGCTTTTACGAGTTCTTACCCTTTACTGTTAGAAGCCAGGACTATAAAATCTCTTCTTAGCTTTTTTTAGACAAATACCTTCTTTGTTGTTCTGCTCTAGCAGACCTTGGGTTCTTTTGTCTTTCTTTACTTAGTATATCTATTCATCTTTGTACATCTCTTATACATTAAGTTCTGTGAAACACCTTACATTCTGTTAGAGCCAAGAAGACTTTTGAAGAAGACTTCCTATACCTGAATAGGATGAACCTTTTGTAACTGTATGGAATGAACCTCATCCAAGAAGACTTCTTAATGATGAAGTTTCAAGACTTTTGGAGTCTGAAAATAATATTGAGGATGATGTAAGAAGGTTATGAAATCATATACTTTGGATGATTGGAGAATCTGGTTCCTGCTCTAACAGTTCAGGTCAGACATAACCTTTCCTATCAACTTCTTTACCCCACCTCCTAGCCAAAAACTTCTTATCCACTTTACCCCTCCTACCTTATTGTGTTGATATCAAAAGTGGGAGAAAAAGCTAAGAAATCGACGATCAAGTCTTTTAGATTTCCTTAAAATTAAGCCAATTGAATTTTGTTTTGTTGAAAATTTCCTCTATTCTAATAATATTTTCAAATTGCTTTACTGATTGTCTTATAATTATTAATTTTCTCTACTATTTTAACTTTCTGTCTGTGAAAGAATTCTCTCTAGTATTTTAGTCAGGAATAATCTGAAACAGAATATTCTATTGTAATCACTGTAAGTATTTCTCAAACTATAACTTGTGATTGGTTAAAAAGTTATATTGAAAGACTTTGCTTAAATTAAAAGACTAAATGTTTGCTATCAACAAATAGGGGGAGTTTGTTAGAACTAAGAAGACTTTTGAAGAAATCTTAGATTTGTTGATAACCAATATTAAGTATTCTAATTTAATAAAGTCATGGTTTGTTAACATTTGATAGTCTATCTAAGTGTTTTAGGATACAGCATGGGTTATAAAACAAAAGGGGAGTCCCTATACAACATAAGTCTGGTAAGACAAAACAAAAAGAAGAATGCATCAAAGAAGGAAACAAGATTTGGGAACATTGTTCAAAGTAAAAAGTTCATCTGGACTCGTATCAGACCCAGACTTGTTAAGCCACACTGCATGTATCAAGTATGTGGAAGAAGTCCTCTCCTCAAGGCAACCTTCATCAACCAGACTTTATTCTCATGTTTCATCAAGCCTAAAGCTGCTCCAGACGTCTTGCATATTGTCCTGTAAGAATCTAATCAGTCTTTATTTTGAGTCTCAACATTAACACCTTATGGATCACCAGACCCTAAATTATTTCGAGAATTCCTCCCTAAACGAGACAAGTCTGGTCCTCAACATGATGACTCACTGAAGCATCTTTCCTTCACAACATGAAAGATTATTTCAACAAGGGAAGTGTCCAAGCAAGGCAAAACAAGATTCTTTCTAAAAGCATCTATTTTCACCAACTCTATATAATCCTCTAAATATGGAGTATCTTCTCTTGGTGAAAATTACACTGTCCCTCTCTGCCTTCATCTGCACAAATCTCAAAAGTTCTTTACTCTATGCTCAGTGTGCAAAACGACTCTCTCTGACCCAAAAAGCACATGTTTGTTAAGGAAAAATCTCTCTGTATTATATGTATTATTCCTCAATGGCTATCTAACGGACCTCTCTCTCAGTTGCACTTCTGGAAGATAAATCATATAAATTGTAACTCTCTTCTCAATAGAGGGTGTGAGACCATGAAAGAAAACAAGTGAGAAGATAAGAGAAAACAAAGAAGAGAAATGAGAGCCGTATGATAAAAAGAGAGCTTATCATTAAAAAGATAAAGAGAAAAGAAAAAGAAAATGAAAGAAAATGAAATATGTCAACAAAAGAAAAGATGAAATCAGAAAAATACCACTAGAGAAAAGGAAAGCTCATTGTGTGCATATATCAATCTCATATTTCAGAAGTCATAGTACCCAAGTCAGAAACATGAAATCAATTCATCCCCTCTGAGAGAACATCGTCTTTAACTAAGCTTTCAAAACTTAGTATGTACTTCACTCCTCTTACATCATCTACTTAACTAAGTTTCATGTGAAAATAAGCCTTTCTCCATCTGTATAAGTTTGTCGACCAGACTCGTCACTTAGTGCAGCTAAGTCAGAAGGCTTATTACTTTTCCTATTAAAATTCTTTCAATTCTGTATAAGTACAAGTCTGGTAGACCTGTTGGTAAACAGTGTTGGGCAGAAGAGGCTTTGAAAAGAATACTTAGGTTTGAGCCGAGAGTGGTTTGTGAAAGAATACTTGGGTCTGCCCCAAGAGTGGGTGTTGCAAAAGAATACTCAGTTTGAGCCAGGAGTGGCTGGTGTCAAGAATACTCAACGGCACGAGATCTGTTTAAGCCAGGAGTGGCTGAATTCAATAATACTCAAGGGCACGATTTGTGCTGTTTATGTAAAAGAGATGATTTTACATAGTAGAAAAACCCTTCAAGTCTGAAGGTACTAGATGTAGCTTGTGTTGGAAGTGAACCAGTATAAATCTCTTGTGTGTTGCTTCTTTCCTTATCTCTTACAAGAGTCTGATGCTCTCACGCACATCTTCTCTGATTTTCATAAGTCTACTTAAAGCAAAACGCTCTTTCACTTAAATATCACTTTTTGGTTTGAAAAAGTAAACATACTTATTCAACCCTCATTCTAAGTCTGTTCTTTGAATCATCACAATCTATTCTTATAAATTAGTTATTGTGTAAAAGTCTGGTGCGTTGTCAGCCTTTAGTTTCATTGGGAAACAGTTGTGGCCTAAAGAGGCTTTTGAAAGAATACTTGGGTTTTAAGCCAAGAGTGGCTTGTTGAAAGAATACTGGGGTTTAAGCAAGGAGTGACTTGAGTCAAGGATACTTATGGCACAAGTGTAGTGCTATCATTTTAAAAGAGATTTTACAATAATGGAAATCTTTCAAGTTAGAAAGGATTGGACGTAGCTTGTGTTGGAAGTGAACTAGTATAAATCTTTGGGGGTTTATTCTTTTCCTTCTTAACTCTTATCAAGTTTGATTACTCGTGTTCTTAAAAGATTTAAATTTCTGCAGAAAAGTCTAAGACTTATTCAACCTCCCTTCTAAGTCTGACTCTGAACCATCAATTGGTATCAGAGTTTGTCCTTTGGGTTGATTACTCAATCGAGTGAAAAGGATCAAGATCCATGACAGGTTCTCAGGGTAATTAGTTAATATTTGGAAGTCTCCTCCCCAAGGTCAAGATGTTTCACCTTCTCATGAAGCAAGTATTTTGTCTTAGGAAAAGTGCCAAGGATTCTGTAACTAAGCTTGATAGATTTTACACGTATCACATGCTCATGAAGGAAAAGTGACTCTATCAAATGTCATCATGACATATCTCATTTCATCAATAGGAAAGAAGCAAAACAAGATCCCCTACCTAACTATTCTGATGAAGGTGTTTATACTGGAGAATGTTCAAACTCAGATTATGAGTGATCTAATTCAGTCTTTAACTTTGGTGAGCAAGCTTCCAACCTTCCCACCTTTATTGGACCATACCTTGGAAAGGTCTATTCCTGCACCAACTTAGAAAAAGAGGTCTACCTCAATAGACATGAAGAAAAAGAAGTCTGAGCCTGAGCCAGTCTAGCCGGTCCCCACAAGGAAAAGTGGTAGAGTCAAGTTTCCTGCTAAAAAGATCAGGAAGCTAATTCTGGATGATTCTAATGAGTTTGATAGTTCAGATTCACCCCTGAAGGTCAAACTAGAATCTTTTGTTCCCTCTCTTTCACCTGATCAAAAGTTAGCGTCTGTTCCTGAAATCACAAAGGATGTTGTAAGATCATCAAATTCTAATGATTGTATCCCTATTAGTCATCTAAAGAGCAAGGCTGAAGCCTAGAAACAAGTTTCTCATCTTCCTCAGTAGCAGCAACAAAAGTAATCAACCTCTCTCACCTCTGAATCATGTAAGCAAATTGTCCATATTTTTGTTTCTTTACATCCCTTTGTTTCAATTCAAGGATGAACTGCCAATATGTGGCATGCAAAGTACCAGGAAATGAGGACCTTTTATCTTAACGATATGAAAGCCAACAAAGAAAAATTGATGAAGTCTGGTGGCTATCCAAGATACGTGAAGTACACCAGGTTCATTGAGGATCACCTAGAGAGCTTTCTTGAGTATGACACTCAGAAATGGAACCATATAGATTGAATTAACAAGTTTTATGAAGTTATGGGTGAATTTCAGAGTGATCAAGCTAGCTTCAAGAAGAAGGTTGCAAAAAAGAGAAAAAGGAATGAGTCTAAGTCTTAGTCAAGTTTGAAGAAGGCAATGTCTGATGCTGTCAGCAGCGCCTCCCAACTAGAGTTCACCTCTCCATTTCAACTTGACCAGACCTCATTTCCTGACCAGACCACACCTGAACCTTAACCTGAACTTTCCCTTTCAATACCTTCTCTTCCCAGGTATCTTAGAGTCTTCCTACCAAGACCTCACTCCAAACAATTTAGCCCTTACCCCCTTACTTTTACTACCCCTGGACTATCTCTTTTTAAAAACATCAAACCCACTTTTGATGAAGAAGATTTAGAATATTTTCACTCTGCCAATCTAGCCATTATTAAAGCCTCTGGTTTTGACAGTGGGAAAGTCCATATCCTTCCCTTCGCTCCTCATTTTGTTCCCCCAATACCCTTTGACCAACTCATGCAACACCCCAACCTCATCTCAGCATCAGATATTGTTATGTATTATGCTTTCAAAGCAGAAGAGACTAATGCTCAAATGGATATGCAGTAAGAGGAATGATATCATAAGTTTCATAAAGTGGTTTCTCCAGGAAAGAAAATTTTGATTGCTCTAGACCGTCTTCATCCAAGAGCTGTCAAGATTCAACAAGGTAGAATGAAGCAACCTATGCTACCAAAGTATCAGCCTTTTTACAAGGGTAATATCAAACCCTGTGAGCTCTCTGAGGATTCTATTAGAAGTCTTCTTTCAGCCCCTAATCCAATAGAAGAACATACAGATGCTCTATGGAGTCACTATCTTTAGACGATAAGAGATAGAGGTTACTACTTTGAACCTCCTAATCAGCCTTTTTTCCTTATCGCCCATTTGTTATTTTCTTCTACTCCTCTGAAATCTTTATCCTTCAAACTTCTTTCATTATCATTGTTTCCACAGTTACCTCTTTCCTCATTTTAACTACCCCAATCCATGTGATGTAGGAAAGGGGATCTAGTTCTCATTCTTCTTTCTCTTTTAATGTGTTTCTCTTTCTTATTCAATAATGACAAGCAAAAGTAATATGGAGAAAACAAAAATAAAGATTATGAAATTAAGGAAAATGGGAAAGGAAATGAAAAAGGAAAAGGGGGAAATGAGGAAAAAGGTTATAGAAAGGTGGAAGGAAAAACAAGGATTAGGGCAAAAACAATGATTAGGTAAAAAAAAAAGGAAAATGGAGGTGCCACCTTAAAAGGATAAGCCTCTAAAACTCACCACCTAGGGGAGGAAACCCTAAGATAAGAGCTTGCTTAGGTTAATAAACCCTAGCTAAAATGAAGGAGGAAAACTCAACTTACAAAAGAACAATTGTATTCTCTAATTCAAGGTTATGTATTACAAAGGAGAGCATGCCTTATATAGGCTAAGGGGGTGGCACTTTGCTTTAACCTAATTGGCTTCACTTTCTCTCAAGCCCAAAAGCATTAAAACTAAACTAAGAAAGGTAGCCAAAATACAAGGCCCAAACTCAAATATAAGCCTAAAATGATCATGTAAGACCCAAAATTAATTCTAAGTCTAATTAATTCCTGAAAAATAATATTCCTAAATAAAGTACAAAGAATGTCCCAAAGGAGGCCCAAGTGAGGCCCATGTCACCTTGGTTTAACCTTTTAAACTCTATGATATTCCTCCTCTTTGTTGATAGCAAAAGGGGGAGTAACATGGAAGTCTTTTATTTGGGTTTAGTCTTATAGGCAGTATCGGTATTTTTGATCAATCTTTTGTAATACTTTATGCTTAACCTGTTACAATGCTCTATACTAATCTCTTTTCTTGATATATCAATGAAGTCTGTTATTGCTTTAATATTCTAAGTTGTTCTGATATCATTTACACTCTAAGTTTGCATGCTCTGGTCTTATATTGTTTATCTAAAAAAATCATGCTCTAACATGAAAATAGAAAGTCTTATCTATCAAATGAATTAATATCAATGATTAGAAAATATTTTTAAAGCTTTGATCTTTCTAAATATCATCTAGCACTGTTCTTTTAGAATACTCTAAAATCTCTATATTGCTCTGATACACATTTGTTATATTACATAATATCTTCTGTATATGCTCTAATATGTAATGTCATATGAACAAATGCTTTGATAATATATGAGTTTTAATGATAGTTGAATCACCTTTCTTTCTGCTTAAACTATCTTGGACTTCATTTAAGAAAAAGACTCGATGTTTGTTATCAACAAATAAGAGGAGATTGTTGAGATCAAGTCTGGTTTGAAAAAGAAATTGATAATACACTTTGACCAGACCTTAAGTTAAGTCGTTATAACCAGGCCCTAGGATTTGTTAATAACATACATCAATGCATTTAGATTAAATGAAGTTTGTCCATGTGTTATCTAACCTGTTTATTTAAGTATTTCAGGAAACATATACTAAGTACACAAATTACAAAAGAAATGAGGAGTCCATTAAATCAAAATCTGCTTTTATACTTTACCCCAAAAGAGTCTAGTTTGAGAACTTTCAGTCATATAAACCAATAAATCAGACTTTTGACTTTTTATGCAACAGAAACCTGCAACAAGAATGTTACATCAAAAGTATAAATCATACAACGTTCTAAAACCTTTTGATAATGCTATGAAAATCAAGCCTTATCAAGAAACTGTGTTTATTATAAAAAAGTATGAGAGACAAATCAGTGGATTAACTATAGCGTTTTTTTAAAGATATCAACGTAACTACTCTGCACATTTCAGAAAAGTTGAATCAAGTCAACTTATGTGTCAGGAAGTTGTAGAAGGATAATAACATTACTCTCTAAGCGTTTTCTAGAAGAAAGAAAGCCAATAATTGGCTTTATGCATTGAAGATCATAAGGAACTTTTCTTTTATGCAAAGCTTCAAAGTTCCTTAATACCAGACCTTTTTGCATCTCGTCAGTTAATCAAAGGTTTGGTGTTTATGATCAAGCAAAACTTCTTCAAAGGATTTCTAACTACTATATCTCATCTACAGATCATCAAACGGTCATGTTAAGTGACCTATATATTTAAAGATATTTACTTTCAGAAAATATACAAGCTTATGAAGAAGAGTCATTCTCTGTGATAAAAAAAATTCTCTTAATCTTTTCTTAGCTTTTCTTAGACAAAGACCTTATTTGTTGTTCTGCTTATAGCAGACCTTGATCCTTTTACCATTCTTTACTTAGTGTATCTATTCATCTTTGCACATCTCTTATACATGAAACATCTTACACTCTATTCTTATAAATTAGTTATTTTGGTGTGTTGTCAGCCTTAGTTTCATTAGGAAACAGTTGTGGCCTAAAGAGGCTTTTGAAAGAATATTTGGGTTTTAAGTTAGGAGTGACTTGTTAAAAGAATACTTGGGTTTAAGCTAGAAGTGGTTGGAGTCAAAAATACTTGTGGCACAAGTTTGGTGCTATCATTGTAAAGGAGATTTTACAATAGCAGAAATCCTTCTAGTTAGAAGGGACTGGACGTAGCTTCTGTGTTGGAAATGAACGAGTATAAATACCTGGTGTTTATTCTTCTCCTTTTAACTCTTATCAAGTTTGATTACTCGTGTTCTTCAAAGGTTCAAATTTCCACAGAAGAGTCTAAGACTTATTCAACCCTCCTTCTCAGTCTGACTTTAAACCATCACTTTGATTTTTTAAAAACCTAAGGATCGTGTCGGACCCTAAAGATAGTCATTTTCAGTCAATGCTTCCTAATGAAGAAGATCGTACATGCGATCAACGCAAATCTTGGACCATGTATATGTACAACTTTTATTTCAATCCAATAAGGATTTATACACCTTATTCTCACTTTGAAGTTTGACTGGTCAACTTCCTCTGAATTGCCCTAGCCAGCTTACCTAGAACTCTTGGGGTTATATTAGAGTTTTGAACTAACAACAAGTTAGTACAAGTTTGATCCAGGTTTGTTTTTATTTTACGTGTTACAAAACCCAAAAAATGATGAGGTTTTTTGTATGGTGGTTTTTCATGTTGTGAAAAATTGGTTGTATTCAAGGAATTCACCAAGTCAGTAAAATTTAGAGGCATTATGTAAAATTTTTGGTATTTCAAGGTTTGCACTCAAAAAAGGAAATAATGCCCCTAGCTAGATAAAGGGAGTGGACTTATATACTAGAATTCTTGGAGCCATGAACAATGGTTTTTTAAACCTTTGACGTATGTTGTTCCCAAATTCGCCTTGGACAAGGAATCAAAGCTCGCTCGCAAGATAGATCATTGTCACACTTTTTAAGTTGTCAAAAAATTTTAGAGTCAATTAGGGATGAGTTTAATGAATATTTGAGTAAGTTGTCTAGTTATTCTAGCATTTTACTTTTTTCCCATTTGCCATCATTTTTATCTTCTCTACTAACATTTATCAGTTATTCACAACAAGCAAAACGAGGGATGCTTTTGAAGATTTGTATAAAGTAAAGCAAGAGAAAGGGCATTGATCGAATGTTACCACTGAGAATTCAGTTACACCAGACCTTTCAAATGTGTGCTTTCGACCTCTGATTTTTGAAGATCATTAGGCTAACAGATATATGTTGCTTCCAAATTTGAAGGATGAAAAGAAACACTAAAAGAAGAAGTAAAAGGAGAAAAGCAAACAAATAATCATGCAAGATTATGCTACCGTTGGTGGTTTCAGAGATGAAACCTAATAGTGGGATTAAATATTCAAGGTCAATGTACTGGACTATTGAACAAGGTGGGGGTGTGGGGACCTCGATGTGGTAAGAAGTTGACTCGTGAGTTGAATCTCCTTTATATTGAGTTATAAAATCTTTGGTTAGCCTTAGCAAACGCCTTATGGGGTTCTCAATTATGGCATCTTGAGGGTCAAGCTAAGATCTGGGGTATACCACTAGGTAGCTCTCAAAGCAAGATGTCATTGAGCTTGAGGCTTAGTGATTACTGTTGCTAAAGGTTTGTTGATGGTTCCCGACCTTGGAGACTTGTTCGAGCCCCGATTAGGCTTATGACTCTATTTTTTTAGGGGGAGAAGTAGCGAGAATGCTTTTAATGGGTTCTATTGGGCATGCCAATGATTTGTCCTAAACCAATGTTTGAATCTTTAATGTGTCGTTGCTAACATGTATGCCTCCAATCATTAACATGTAGAAGAACCTTAACAAACCAAATAAAGGTTTGACCTTTAAAGCTTCTCCTACATTTTAGTTAGTAAAAAGATTGAGTAGTTTGAAATGTAGGCTCTAAAATCGAGAAAACATACCATGCAAATTTATGTCGTAATTCTTACAATAGGTTATTTCTACATTATGTACTTATTTAGTTGTTGAAGGATATTTTTACATGATGTATCTTGAAAAAAAAAAATCTTAAGTTTTAACTTATTGTCCCGAGAGACGCATTTTTCTTATATAAAAAAAAACTTATCATCAAGAGGTCCGTTATTAACTCCTCTCTCTTTTCTGTCAACAAGGTCTTTCTTTTGGGAGTTTTTCACCCTGGACTAGTCGGCATTTCAATATCTAAATGTGTAAATATGATATGTAGATTTTATAGTCAAATAGTTATAAAGTTTATGAAAGTGGCGGCGAGAAAATTAAAAAAAAAATGGCACTGAGTGAAATTTCCTTTTTTTTTGTCAAACCGTATTTTGTTACTGCACTTCACAAAACCCAAATATACAGGCCACACACGGCCCAATGATACGGCACCCAATACCACTAATACACGGGAAAAGGACGTCACGAGCTTAAACAAATCAGCACAATTACCTATTTATTAGATTTTTTCAATTAAAAAGAATGATAAACTTTCACCTCAAAAAACGATTAATTATGTTTATATATTATATTTATTTTATATATTTTCCTTGATTTGGAATATAATATTTAGAGAAATTTGTAGCCAAGTGTAATATCAACTAATCAGTTTATGTATTAGTTTTATCATCATTATTATTTTGATTTAACTACATGTATCAATCCTTCTTTAGAGCAAATTCTTTTTAGTCAAAAATATTCAATCATGACGGAACTAACTCATCTAACAATATTTTTTCATTTTTAAGACTCGAATTTGACACTTTATTTAATGAAAATCAAACATATAACATTTGAATCAATCACCTTAATTTTATTATTATTAGTAGTACTAGTAGTTGGAGATTAATTATAATATAATACTCCCTCCTTATTATAAGATTTAATTATCTAACTTTATACAAATTCAGAAAGCTAGTTATTCTTAGTGATAATTTGAATAAATAAAATAACTTAATTGAGAGTTTACGTGATAAGCTATTTTTATATAAGAGTTTATTACTATAAAATTGATAATAAAATTTATTATAATAAATTAAAAATAATTTATTTTGATAAATTACAAAAACAACTTACTAGCATAAATTCAAAAAATAACTTATAAAAATCATAAATTATTTTTATAAGTTATTCCAAACAAGCATTAAAAATTATTCTAAACACATCCTAAGTTAAATGCATTAAAGTTGTCAAATATTTTTTTTTTATACTTTCAAAATTATCATTATTTTTAATAAAAAAATAGAATTTAACTCCTCGCACTCTATTAATATTTTAAGATAAAACAAATTAATTATTTCATGTATAATTTCATATAGAATAAAAAGTTAAAGAAGAATATATTTTTATTTCAAAATAACATTAATATAATTTCTATAAGACTCACACAATTTTTAGCAATATTTTATTTTATTTTAATTATTCTGTCTTGGATTAGTATCACGTATTATAAAACTCTTACATAAAAATAACAAGAGTTAATAATGAGTATTAATTTATATTAATTTTTCCCCTAATGTGTAGACAACAAGTAGATGCGGAAGGACATCCACAGCCTTATCATCAATCTACCTTCCAATGCCGTGTATGTCCAAAATACTTGCACTCATAGACTCACGTAACAAATTTAATTAAATGAAATGGTGACATAGTCTCCGTTAGGGCACCTAGCTATAGGTTTTTTTAGAAATGTATTATTTTTAAAAGTTATTAAACTTATATGTAAAAAAAATTATAACTTTTAAAAAACTTTTATCTTGTCTAGTATAATATTTGATATACAATACAATAAAAGTTAGATAAATTCATTAATAATAATATGATTATTAACAACAACACAAGATATGATGAAACATGATAAACTTATTATATTTTGTTGGTGTAATAAATATATAATATGATAACTTATCTTGACATGTTCTTTTTATTTTAACCTTATCCTATCAACCAAACAAGTCTTAGCTTTCAGTTTTTAACAAACCACTTGAGGCAACTTGGTTTTTTAAAAATTATAAGCTCCTTTATTAATTGTTTAGTTATTATTTTAACCTTTATGCTTTTTAAGCGGCAATTTTTATATCCATCACATAATTAAAAAAATGACGATACGTTAATAATATGCCATGTGGAAAGATTCATCTCCTTTAATTTTATAATTCTAATTTTTGAATCAAAATTTTAATATGATAGATAGATACAACGTTTTTGCCCCCACAATATCAAGAACACAAAAAAGATAAGAGGTTTCATGTGTCATCAAGATAATGTTAGAAAATTCTTTTTTATACTTTATGGAATTCTAAATAAAATTCAAAAACTATTACGTTATATTATTGAATAAAAGAGGGTGTTATAGAAGTACCTAGATCCGTTGACATTGACCGAAGGTTGTAGCGGAATGGTCTATTGGTGCTATGATCTTCCTCAGCCAAATCACTGAATTCCTCAATAGGATATGACTTGATATTTCTCCTTAATGGGGCAGAGAAAAATTAGATCTTGTGATTTTGACGTATTAAGGACCATGACCATTGGTTGATTATAAACCTGTTAGGATTCTCATTATCCCTTAACGGGCCAAATCTTGGTTTCCACTCATTTAAGCTCATATCATTTTATTATTGTTGTTGGCAGTCTAATGGGCTCACCATTAGCAGATCACTTTTATTGAGCCCAATTAAAAATAAATAACTAATATAAATTTTATAAATAATATATCAGCTCATATTAATTATAAGAAATTAAAAAATTTTCTAACAATCTCCCACTTAGGCTTTATATTCATTTAGGTATTTATATTTATAAAATTTTTTAGGTGCGTAACTGTATGCTATTTACTTTTAGACTACCCTTATACAATCTGGTCCATCTTATAATACAACAGGGAACCACTACAGATTTCATCGTAATTAGATTTGACTAAACCACAATTATCACCATAATTGTATGTACTCGATAACATATATAAAATATGGATAAGTGGCATGGAAATTACATGCAATGTGATCCTAGGCATGCCTATTTCCAACTGGTCCAAACTTTATTCTTTATAGAGATCAATACAATATAAGTTTTGCATAAAATAAGCTAGATCAGAATGACAAACATCAACTAAAACATATAGTATAAATGAGACTTCCTCTTAAACTAAGGTTCTGTCAGGAATTACACTCTGATGGTTCGGAGAACAGACTTAGAAGGGGGGTGAATAAGTCTGTTCACTTTTCAAACCAAAAAGTGATATTTAAACGTTATTACGTTACGCACAACGGACCAGACTTTCGAGAGGTAGAGTGCGTAATACTTTGATTGACCAAGCGTATTTTTGCCAAACCTTTATTATCGATTTTAACAATAATAATGCACCAGACTTTTGATAGAAAAGAGTAAGAGAGAAAAAGACAATACACAAGCGATTTATACTGGTTCACCTCTAACTCGAAGACTACATCCAGTACCTTTAAATCTGAAGGATTTCCACTAAAGCACAACCTAGTGCTTCAAGTATTCTTGGCACTGGCCACTTCTGGCCCCAAGTATTCTTGACTCCGGCCACTCTTGGCCTGAGCATAACCCGTGCTCTAAGTATTCTTGACTCCAGTCACTCTTGGCCTAAACACACCCCATGCTTTTGAGTATTCTTTTACAAGCACCCACTTCTGGGGCAGACCCAAGTATTATTTCATGAGCTATTCCTGGCTCGAACCCCGAGTATTCTTTCAAAAGCCTTTCCAGGCCAACAGTGTTTCCCGACAGGTCTATCAGACCTGTATTTAAAAAGTTAGAAAAAATTAAGACAAGATAAGTCTTCTTCTTTTAACGGCTTATAAACGACTGGAGCTTGTAGGTATTATTTTCTTTTCATCACACTATCTTTGTGTGATAAGCCCGTTTATCTCACAAGCTCTCTCTCTTTCTCTTCTCTCTTTATATGACTCTTTATTCTTCTTTTGTAATCTCTTTTCTTTTCTTGAGAGATATATAATGATTACTATTGTGCATACAATCTCATATTACTATGTCTTGTATTTTTCTTCTTTTTCATTATGTGAGATATCCTTCTTACTCCCCTGTGTTCCTTGATCTGCTCCAGCTCTTCATATGTATTTTTCTTTCTTCTAATGTTTCTTTTTGTTCTTCTAGAGAGCCACTTTTGATGAAGAGTTTGATTTTGCTTATATAGGATCAACTTGTTGAGCTTAGGAAGAGGCTTGTTAATTATATAGTTGTTGAGAGAGTTATTGTATAAGGGACAAAAGTGTGTCTTGATGGAGTTACACAAAGGATAATAGTTTTTGTTGTCAGAGAGAGATGTTCTATACACGCAACACAGATATGAGAGTTTTAAGGAGTGTACAGTCGTAGGTGGAGTAGATGTAACACTATTTTAACCAAGAAGGAAAGCTTTGATTTAGGGAATCTCTGAATGCGTGAGATAGAGATGAAACTTAGTTGCTTTTTAGACTAGATTAAAATCCACCATATTTAGTCAATCTTTCTTTCAAGATTCTTTTCTTTAGGCTTCGATGGAGATGACTCGTGACCGTTGATGCTTCATGCATCAGACCGCTCCTAAAGGTTTGAAGGGAGATGACAGGGTCTGATGCTTTTGTATTTTCTAAAGCTTGAAATGGTCTTATTCGAGTCTGGGTCTGGTAAGTTATTCTGATGCAAGAGAATTTCTTCTGAAGCGAATTACCAGACTTTTGATTCTTCATTTGTCTTAGATTGAAGAGTTTATGTTACAATTAAGTCTTCTAGACTTTTGATGTGTGAGCTTTCTATATGTAGGCTCCCATTTCTTTTGTATCTTAGGCATTTTCCTGAAACACTTAGATACCAATATCAAGTGATAACAAACGTCTTTATTTAAGTTAGAATTTCTAATGTTACTTATCAACAAATCTCGAGTTATGGTTAAAATGATTCGATATTTTCCAAACTTTTCCTCAACACACTCATATGAGCAATGTGCTCATGAAAACCTTTAGGCACCAAACCCTTAATAAGTGGATCAGCTAGCATAAATTCAGTCCCTATATGTTTTATAGAAATTTGCTTATTCTAAACTCTTTCCTTAACAACCAAAAACTTGATATCATTGAATTTTGACTTGGTTTTATTGTTGTTGTTATTATAATAAAGAACTGCTGAGTTATTATCAAAATAGATCTTCAACAGCCTTTCAATGCCATCAACCACACGTAAATTAGTGACAAAATTTCGTAGCCATATTCCATGGTTGTACGTCTCAAAACAAGAAATAAACTCTGTAACCATGGTTGAATAAGCTATAATAGTCTATTTAACAGACTTCCAAGAGATACCTCCTCCAACCAACATAAAGATATATCCTAATGTGGACAAAAAAATCAAAGTTTAGAGTACTCAATGATCTCCAAATTGTATGACTTCTGAAATATGAGCATATATCCTTTTGTTATGTTCAAATAGTGCATTACACGCTTTACTGTCTTCCAATTTTGCATCTCGGGATTACTCAAGTATCTGCCTAAAACTCCACTACAAATGCAATATCAGGACGAGTACAAATTTGAGCGTAAATAAGACTTCCCACAGCTGAAGCATAGGGAATCTTTTGCATCTCATTCATTTCGAGATCATTATTAGGGCACTGTTTGAGGCTAAATTTGTCTCCCTTGGCTATCAAGGTATCTCCTAGTTTACAATCTTTTATACCGAATCTATTTAAAACTTTATCAATATAGCTCTCTTGTGATAACCTTAAGATACCAAGAGAACGATCTCTCAGTATTTTAATACCTAACACAAAAGAGGCTTTACCAAGATCTTTCATTTTAAAATTTTGTTAGAAATCTCTTGCTTTCATGCAATAAGCCTATATCGCTGGTAGTCAGCAGTATATCATTGACATATAACACCAAAAATATATATTTACTCCCACTAAATTTATGATAAACACAATCATCAACTATATTTGCCTCAAAACCATATGAGGTAATAACTTGATGAAACTTATGATACCATTTATGGGAAGCTTGTTTGAGACCATAGATGGATTTTTTAAATTTGCATACCATAGACTTTGAGTCACTAATCACAAAATTTTATGGTTGTAACATATAAATTGTTTCTTTGACATCACCATTTAGAAACACAATTTTAACATCCATCTGATGAAGCTCTAGGTCATAATGAGCTACAAGTGTCATAATTATCCTAAAAGAATCCTTTGAAGACACCGGAGAAAAGGTTTCTTTATAGTCGATGCCTTTTTTTTGAGTGAAGCTTTTAGAAACTAAACGAGCCTTATATCTCTCAACATTACCCTTTAAATCCCGCTTGGTTTTATATATCCATTTGCAATCAATGGGTTTCACATCTTTAGGTAATCCAATAAGATCCCAAACATTATTGTGTTATATAGACTTCATATTATCCTTCATAGCATCATTCCACTTTTGAGAGTTAGAACTTTGCATGGCTTGACAAAAATTGATTGGATCATTTTCTGTTTAAACCAATGTTATCCTCATATTCTTGAAGAAACACAATATAATCATCTAGAATTACACTTCTTCTTTCTCTAGTGGATCTCCTCAATGACACTTCTTGAGGTTGTTAAGCTTGCTCTATAAGTACTTGAGGGAGAACCTCATTATTGTCTTGTGCTGGGACAATGTCAGGAATAACTCCATTATTGTCATCTATTACTAGAGTAGATACTGGAATAATAATAGGCACGAGAACTTAATGTTAAAGATCGATTCTTCCTCAAAGACAACATTTCATATGTTCTCTTCCTTCCTAAACTCAAAATCCTCAAGGAATCTCGCATTACCAACCTCAAAAAATAATTTAGTAGTATGATTGTAAAATTTATACCCGAGAGCATTCAGGATAACCAACAAAATAACAGCTAACAGTCCTTGATTCCAGCTTGCTTTCATGCAGTCCATAAGGACACGCCTCAACCAAATAACCATAAATATGTAAATACTTTAAGCTTGGCTTTTTACTAGTCCATAGCTCATAAGGAGTTTTGTTAACTGCTTTACTTGGTACCTTGTTTAGGATATAAACTACAGTCTTAAGTGTTTCTCCTTATAATGACTCTGACTCTAGCAAAGAAAAATGACTAATCATACCTCTTAGTATATCCTTAAGAGTCTTATTTCTACGTTCTGTAACACCATTTATGCTTGGTTTCCCAGGCATAGTATACTGAGAAACGATGCCATATTCCCGTAGGAAAAACACAAAAGGCCTTGGACGTTGTTCACTTAATCCATCATATCTACTGTAATATTCACCTCTACGGTTAGAATTGATAGCCTTAATTTTCTTTCTAAGTTGAAGTTCAACTTCAGTTTTAAAAGTTTTGAAAATGTCTAGGGATTGGGACTCCTCATGAATTAAAAATAGGTAGTCATACCTTGAATAATCATCTATGAACATAATGAAATATTGTTATCCATTCCATGATGTTATAGGGAATGGTCCACAGATATCTGTGTGAATTAATTCTAATACATTCTTAGCCCTTTCGGAACCTAATTTTCTAAAGTTTGTTTGTTTGCGCTTAATACACTCAACACATATCTTAAACTTTGATAAGTCTAAGGGTCCAAGAATCTCATCTGACATAAGCCTTTGAATTCTCTGTTTAGAGATATGGCCTAAACATTTATGCCATAAAGTGGTCGAGTTCTCATTTAATTTACGCTTTGTTCCTCGTGAACTAATTTGCAGTATTTCATTACAAGAGGTAATAACATCAAGCATATATAGATTATCAATCAAACAACCAGAACCAATAACATTTGAATTTTGATAGAGACTAAATTTATTATTTCCAAGTGAACATGAAAAACCAAATCTGTTCAAATTAGAAATAGAAATTAAATTCCGCCTAAAAGACAGCATAACAAAAGTCTCAAATAAATCCAAATAAAATCTAGTGTTTAACTGTAATCTAAATGTTCCAATAGCCTCCATTTAACCTTGTTGCCATCTTCCACATAGATAAATCTTTCGTTATCTTTTAGTAGTCGACTCCAAAGGCAACCTTGCATGGATACACCATTGTGAGTAGTAACACCAGAATCTAACCACCAAGTATCATGTGGTACAAAAGCTAAATTAACTTCAGAATAAACAAAAGAGAGAAAGTTACCTTTCTTTACACGTCAAGAGGCGTACTTGGAACATTTTTTCTTCATGTATATAGGCTTTTTACAAAAGAAGCAGTTAGGTGTTTTCTCATCCTTTTTAACTTTCTTTTGCTGAGAAGTCCCTTCTACAACATCTTTATTATTCTCTCTTTTTTATTTTGGAATTTGAGGCCAAATGAGCACTTTCAGTTTTGTCTCTTTGTTGCCTTTCATCTTCTTACACACAATGAGAAATAAGCTCATTCAAGGTCCATTTATCCTTTTGAGTATTATAACTCACCTTGAACTGTCCAAAGTGTGCAGGAAAAGAAATCAAAACTAAGTGCACGAGCAAGTCATCAGACAGCTCAAACTTTAGTGCTTTCAGTTTTGATGCAAGATTAGATATTTCCATAATGTACTCCCTTATGTTGCCTTTGCCCTTGTATCTTATTGAGATCAACTTGGCAAGCAAACTGCTTGCATCGGCCTTCTTATTACTAGTGAAATACTTTTCAACAGCATCAAGAAAACCTTTAGCACCCCCACTCTAAAAAATAAAGCCTTAAAAAAGTTCCGGAACAAATCGCTTCATGATCATCAAACACATTCGGTTTGAGCGTTTCCACTTTTCAACCTTATCCTCTTCTGGATTTTCTAGAGTTGGAGTGTGTTTCGCAGCCTGAAGTATCAGATCAAGATCTATACAACCAAGAATTATCTCAACTACTTCCTTCCAAACCTTAAAGTTTGTCCTATTAAGCATAGGGATACAATTAATTTAAGCAGACAAGTTAACAACACTAGCAACAACAACTGAAAAATATAGTCATGATTAAAATAAATAAATAAATAAATAAAATATACAGATAATTTTCATGATAGACGCATTACAAGATACTAAGCACAATATTAAGTTTTTAGTCTTTGGACATACAAATCAATTTGTAAGTGGTAACGTAACGATCAAATATTGATAATTGATTCTGTCAAATAATAGCCTTTCTTTGGACCGACTATTATTCACATGATTTTAACTTTATAATTATCACATATTTATCATCACAGGCAAGTTATTATTTGTCCAGATTACGTCTTCTTTTGGGATGAGTACAAAATGCATAAATAATCTCATGCAAACATCTATTGTAATTTTAATTGAATTAATTTCTATAACAAGGATTGCTTTGGCAATAAATATTATATCAATTAATCTAATTAAAAAATTACTAGACAAATTAATCAATAAATAAGGTCTTTTATTTGTTTGAATTTTTATTCAAATATAATTTTATACACTATGTGTGTATATATATATATATAATAACAACCAGATTAAAAGTTACTTTATATATATAAAATAAAAAATGCATTTAATATATATATATATATATATATTACACAATCGCATATCACATTATATATATATATATATATATTAAAAATTGCATTTAATATATATATATATATATATATATATTAAGTTACACAGCTGCATGTTATATTATATATATATATATATATTGAAAATCTGTTAACTTTATATTGATATGGGCAGATACTTTTAAAAAAATATTGCTAATAACACAAATCAATATATATATATATATATAAATGTTGTGTGCGTTACAATATATATAATGTATATGAATAAAAAGATTTATATATATTATAACATTCCATTTAACTGCATATTAATAAATTTTGCAACGAGCCATTAACGGGATTGGCCTAAAAGAATGCATAAAGAATATATTTAAGTTACATATTAATGGACGTTAATATGCTTTAATTTTATCTGTAATGTGCCATTGCAAATCATTGATATATATTGAAATCTATTGATTTAAAAAATTATTGCCAATAACTTCTATCCAAATCAATATATGAATAAACAAATTTTAATCATTGCACTAAAATCAATATATAAATATAGCGTACATTAATATAAATGTAATGACCATATAAATGTAACACAAATCAATATATGAATATATATAACTTAATGCACCTTGTTTCATTCCAGATACCATATCAACGTAATTGCAATTTAAATATATTAAAATCTGATTATTGTCAATATTTATTGTCATTAATTAAAATCAAATAAGAAATCTGATTCATAGCAGCATGTAATATGACAATATATTGACAAAACTATGTAATATAAAAAAAAGAAAAAATGGCATATTATATATGAACAAACCAAGTAACAAAAAGCCATATGAAATCATATATATATATATATGTTAACATAGCAAAAATAATTACCATATAATTTTATGAAACATGAAGCCTCGTAAAATGTGAAGCATATTAAATATATATATATATATATATATATATATGTTGCATCTCAGTGAATGGGGCTTTGACACCACTTGTTAGAAACTTCTTTTTTGTACTTTATGGAATTCTAAATAAAACTCAAGAATCATTAAGTCAGATTATTGAATAAAAGAGAGAGTGTTATAGAAGTACTTGGATCCATTGATGTTGACCGAGGTTGCAACGGAATGGTCTATTGGTGTTATGATTTTCCTCATCCAAATCACTGGATTCCTTAATAGGATAGGACTTGATATTTCTCCTTGATGGGGCAGAGAAAAATAGTTCTTTTTGATTTTGGCGTATTGGTGATCATGACTGGTTGATTATAAACCTGTTAGGATTCTCATTCCCCTAACGGACCAAATCTTGGTTTCCACTCATTTCAGCCCATATCATTTTTTTTATTATTATTGTAGGTATTCTAACAGACTCATCATTATCAGATCACTTTTATTGAGCCAGATTAAAAATAAATAGTTAATATAAATTCTATAAATAATATATCAACCCATATTAATTATTAGAAATTAAAAAATACTAACAGATAATACTTGTAAGAACGTCTAGATCATCTGTATATATTTTTTAAACTCAACTCAAACTTTATTGTTTAATTTAGGTATGTCACACCTAAAACTCAAACTTTATTACTTAGTTTTAGTATCTTTAGATACTTACTTTATTGTTTGAGTTCGATTTCTAATATGATTGAATTACTATCAACATGGTGATGTCAATTTTCCCTTTAGAGAACCAACATTTTAATTAGACTTATGTTTTAGAGACTCAAAACAATAATTTAGATAACATAAGAATCAAAATGGAACAAAAATAGTGACCAAAACATAACAAAAAACATATATAACCAAAAAATATTTCATGTGTTATGTACCAAACCTAACTTTCCATTTGGTGATTTAGGAGTTGCATATTAAGGAGATAAATCAACAATATGTTTTTTTGTTTTTTATGTATGATGAAACCATTGCATACTATTTTTCAACATAAAATAATTATATATCATATAAACCTAGACTTATAGCATGATATATATATATATATATATATATATAATATTTCCAAATATATAAACTAAAATAACATATGAGGTGAGGAATGGATCTTCCTTCATACGAGATCTAGAATATCAAAAGTAAATTGATGATTTATATTTTTGGAAAAATATTTTAAGTAGTTGGGTCTTAGTGCATAAATAAATTTAGTTTCAATATGTTTTTTTATTCTACAGTCTTTATGTTTTAGTACTAAGTCAACAATGAGGGAAGTGTAACACCCCTTATATACACGAGATATATATTCTTGTTGTTTTTAAAAAATAGAAAGATATATATTTTATCATTCCTTATATCGCTTATACAAGGACGTATATGTACTTGATTTTCTTTGAATATTAAAAGTAAAAAAATTGTCTTTCAATATTTATCCATAATGACAAAATAAATTTTTAGAAATCATAAGTGATTAAAGGGTATAGTAATAAATCCAAATGATAAGGTTTATCAAAGTTTAACATTTACCTTGTTACAATTATCTAACTTGATATTGTAATAAGGTAAACTAAAACTAAAATTAAAGATAATTTTTTTTAACAATATACCTCTACTACGACTGTGACCAATCATTTCCTAGTCTTCGAACTATATGGTTTTGAATCTTACTCTTGTCACATCTCTTCACCTATCTGATTAAGTATGAGACCATTTTACCCTCTTGTAATTATGTTCTTTATATTTTTGGAAAAATATTTTAAGTAGTTGGGTCTTAGTGCATAAATAAATTTAGTTTCAATATGTTTTTTTATTCTACAGTCTTTATGTTTTAGTACTAAGTCAACAATGAGGGAAGTGTAACACCCCTTATATACACGAGATATATATTCTTGTTGTTTTTAAAAAATAGAAAGATATATATTTTATCATTCTCTATCTCGCTTATACAAGGACGTATATGTACTTGATTTTCTTTGAATATTAAAAGTAAAAAAATTGTCTTTCAGTATTTATCCATAATGACAAAATAAATTTTTAGAAATCATAAGTGATTAAAGGGTATAGTAATAAATCCAAATGATAAGGTTTATCAAAGTTTAACATTTACCTTGTTACAATTATCTAACTTGATATTGTAATAAGGTAAACTAAAACTAAAATTAAAGATAATTTTTTTTAACAATATACCTCTACTACGACTGTGACCAATCATTTCCTAGTCTTTGAACTATATGGTTTTGAATCTTACTCTTGTCACATCTCTTCACCTATCTGATTAAGTATGAGACCATTTTACCCTCTTGTAATTATGTTCTTTATATTTTTGGAAAAATATTTTAAGTAGTTGGGTCTTAGTGCATAAATAAATTTAGTTTCAATATGTTTTTTTATTCTACAGTCTTTATGTTTTAGTACTAAGTCAACAATGAGGGAGGTGTAACACCCCTTATATACACGAGATATATATTCTTGTTATTTTTAAAAAATAGAAAGATATATATTTTATCATTCCTTATCTCGCTTATACAAGGACGTATATGTACTTGATTTTCTTTGAATATTAAAAGTAAAAAAATTGTCTTTCAATATTTATCCATAGTGACAAAATAAATTTTTAGAAATCATAAGTGATTAAAGGGTATAGTAATAAATCCAAATGATAAGGTTTATCAAAGTTTAACATTTACCTTGTTACAATTATCTAACTTGATATTGTAATAAGGTAAACTAAAACTAAAATTAAAGATAATTTTTTTTAACAATATACCTCTACTACAACTGTGACCAATCATTTCCTAGTCTTCGAACTATATGGTTTTGAATCTTACTCTTGTCACATCTCTTCACCTATCTGATTGAGTATGAGACCATTTTACCCTCTTGTAATTATGTTCTTTCATCTTGGACTGCTAGCGTCTAGCTATATACCAACATAGCATATATTTTGGACATAGAAAATCAAACAAGAAGGAGTGAGAAAGAGAATATAATACTTTATAGATAAAACATAAGCATAAGGGTTTTCACAAAATTAATATAATAATATCAGTCATAGCCACGTATACAATTAGTTATGAATGTAGGATTTTCACAAACATAATAATTATACTTTCACCCACAACCACACACATAGCTTGTCACAATCACATGAGTGTAATGTAATGCTTTTAATGCTACTATTCATTCAATTTATGCATGTGGGCCCTTAAAGTTTTAATTTACACTGGGCTAACCAGGAGTTTACACTGTTTCATAATTACAGATAAATGCCTTTGTGGCATACGAACAGCTCAACTGGCATAAAAATACTTAGAGACTAGTCAAACTAAGAAGGTTTTTATTATGAAAGTACTCGACACTAGGTCACCTGAAGGACCCTTTCACACCCTCTCATCCCAAGGTTCACATTTGAACCTCCTTTAATGTACCATCGGTTTCTATAATCCGTCCCCAGGCAATATCACATCTCTTTTCTTTGATATTATATGATGTATGAACTACTCACGTATTTAATTGGTTAAGATTTTTAGAAACTCAAGTATAAACTATATATTCAGGGCCTACAAATCACAACATAGTCACCCCGATAAACTGCACATTTCCAAACTCTTAAATAAGTTATGTCACACACATAAGAATTCTAACACAGTTTTCTTTACCATTCACAAATCAATATTATAATGATTTGAGTTTCAAAGTCTTAATATATATTCCAAACCTTCTTTAGAGCATTTATAGGAAAATTAAAAATTAATTTACTTTAGACACAAGTTTGAATTATAAATCTTTTTCTATCTTTAATTATCATACTTTTGTATAATATTTCATTTCCATTTGAGAATTAGATATTTTCATATATATATATATACATATACATATACAAATATATTATTTTCATAAAACAATTTCCCCATTTTTCTGATAAAATAAATAAAATTATTCTAAATTTTAATTAAATAATTTATTTTGAAAGATAAAAGTAAGTTATAGAAATTATATACTTTTATTGAAAATTAAGAAAAATTTCTCAACAATAATCTCAATAAACATTGAGAAATCATTATAAAAAATTTCTTTTAAAGTAATACTTTAAAGGGTAAGAGATAAGTATATTCTTACTGAGTTTTAGTTTTCCATCATGCTTGCTACCTGCTCAAACTCCATATTACAAGGTCATCAATCACAATCAAATATTATCAATCACAATTAAATATCTTCAATCACAAATAAATATTATCAATCATAATGAAAACAAATCAATTAAATATCACTCATAAATATCATAATTCAAAATTTAATGGTTATTTAAATTAATAAAGTTGATTTTGAGTCTTTATAGTCCATTCCTTATACAGGTCTATGTAAGTCGATGATAGTACAATCTTTGTAAAGGTTTAGTCCAGTCCGTATAGGTTATAATAGTCCAAGTCCTTGAATAGGTATTTCAGGATAAGTCACACTAGATACTTAATTTATTAATAAAAATTATTATAAATTTTAAGTTAAAAAATTATTGTTTTAAAATATTAATATTGTTAAGTTTAAAAAGAATAAGGGACTCCTCCCATTATTCTTATGTCTTTTCATATTATACTTTTATCTCACTCCCCCTTACCTTGAGTTGCTATCAAATGTGAGTTTGCTCTACGCTTTCGAGTTCTAAAAAACATTTTAATATCAATTTATTTCAGTATAGATATAAGATAAAAATTAAGATTACTATTTGAAGTAGTAATTTGATTAGTACCTATAAATAGTAAATAGTAATTATGTATAGTAATAGTAAATAGTAAATTTTAAATAGTTACTGTAAATAATAACAATAAATAGTAAATCATGAATAGTAATAATAAGTAGTAAATCGTGAATAGTAACAGTAAATAGTAAATCACGAATAGTAACAGTAAATAGTAAATCATGAATAGTAATACTAAATAGTAAATAATAATTTACTATTCATAATAGTGATTTACTATTTGACATAGTAACTTACTATTTAGAATAATAACATAAAATAACAATATTATATCCAGTATAATAATAGATTTTAAAACGATATGAAAATAAGCATAATAATCATAAAAAAATATGAAAGAGAGTTATTCTTACCTTATAATTTTAGAAGAACCTTTTTACATAAAAACTTATTTCTCTCCTACTTCCACCATTATCTCTCTAACACTAGCATATTTAAGAAAATTTAATCAGAAATATGAATTTCTTCCTTCGGTTTCCTTAGCTATTTATAGGCATATGTTTCCACCGTGTATTTCATTATTTTATTATAAAAGTACTATGCAATTCTAAAAACTTTGATCCTTGTTACTGTACATCATTTAAAATTTTCATACACACAGTGTTTTGTATAGTAAATGACGGCTAACTTATTAAGCCAAATAGTAATCATGTTTGGTATATTTTAAATATTCAAAATCAACCTTTTTCAAAAATTAGCGATATTATATTAGACCTCACTAATTTTATAATAAGTAATATAAAGTTTAAATTTTAAAAATCTAAAATTTTCTTTTAATAAAAATTTATTGGTACTTTTCCGGTTTCCTCATGATTGGTAAAAATCAAGTTTTTACTCAAACTGAATATTTTTAGATAAGTCTACTTGAAATGGATTCTTAAAAAATTTTCTATTTCTTGTGAGGATATTTTATTTTAAGTAACTTTATATTTAAAATATATTATTTTTTAAAATATTTTCAAAAATTCACATAAAAATTCCAAAAAATCATAAATAATATATAGATCAAAAAGTTCTAAAGAACCATAATCTAGTTCCTTCAAAATTGTATTTTAAAATTCCAATAAGAATTAAATCATAAATATGTAAAAACATAAATATAAAAATGTAAAACAAAAGTTATGAATAATAAAGATGTTAAAAATCATTAATATAATTTCTTAATCAGTGAATACTAATTAAGTCATTTTAAAATCCTCATATATATATATATATATATATATATATTATTTTTGGCAAAATAATTAAATATAAGTACCAAAGTTTCATAAAAATATTACTTAGTTAATAATAAACTAACTAATAGTAAGTGTTTCTCATTAAAGAGATATTAATGTCTATTTTCTATTTGAGTAGAGAATGAGATATTACAGGAAGCACCACCAACGGTCACCAGAATTGTTAAGGAGACATAAACGAAAGTAGAGAGCAGTGTGAGTGAAGAAAACGACACAAAAAAAGCAAGGAATTTAAAGGTTTTCAAAAAGGAAATGGAGAAAGTGTTCATGAATGTGGGTATTTAAATAAATGGCGCAAAGTTACGATGGACCAAATGAACACCAGTGGCTAAAATTAGCTATTGATCACATAGTTTTAAAAACCGGACCGGATCAGCCGGTTCGACTGGTTGGACTGGGAACCAGTCCGAACAAGGAAAAAATCGGGTAGTTCAAAATCGGTCAAGTGTAATAGCCCAATTTTTTTAAGCAGTAAATTAAATAGTGAAAAAATTAAAATTTCTTAGAGAAATAAGAAATGAAACCTAGAAAATAGGAAATTTAATTATGAATACAAGGATATTTTCAGTTTGACTTAAAATGGAAATAAACGAGAATAGAATGTAGAATAGAATAATAAAATAAAATAAAAATCTGCTACAGTAATCTGCTACAGTAAAATGCTACAGTAAAATGCTACAGTAAACGTCACATGAAAAATGTTGAAGAATGTAGAGAATTCGTGAGGATTCTCCAACTTTCCACCGCCTCATGTCAATTTCGAGATGCTACAGTGATTTGCTACAGTGATTTGCTACAGTGATGTGCTACAGTGATGTGCTACAGTAATTTGCTACAGTAACCGACATTGAAAGCCTATAAATAGAGCCCCAACCTCCCACATTTCCTCAGACCAAAAACCTCACTGATCCTATAACCTTTCATCTCCCTCTTCAAGCTCTCAAAACCTTCATACTTTAATTTCCGTATAAGAAGAAATTACGCAAATTTGAAGATTTGAAGAAATACAAGGGAGTTAGCATAAGGAAAGCTTAACGATCTTCACTTGAGGTAAGAAAGAGGGGATATGATATTAAATACATAGAAATTAAGTTAGAATTGCTTGCTTAATTGTTTGGAAACTCATTTAGTTAGATTTTAATTTAATTTGAATTAAATTGTGAAATTGATGCTAAATGGTTTGGAATAGGATATATGATATGTTTCTAATGTTATATGATGATTTGGAACCAATTGATATATTTAATTTGCATTTGAAATCATTAAACAGCAAAAACAGAGGGAAACAGAATGCTGTTTTCATATGTGGATTATATTTGTAAATATGATGAACTGTTGTATCTTCTTGAATTCTACCATAAGTTCTTATTGTTAAATTATGAATAAATTTATTGATATAAACTTACTGCATTCATGCATCATATGCATTGGCCGTTCAAAGAATCCGCAGAGGGGTTCTTTGAGGGGGTTCCCGGTGGGGGAACGCGCTCTGTTGAGCACAGACCTCTGCGGTGGTTTTATACCACGGCCGTCTTAAGGGCTAAGCAGTGTGTCCTTAAGGGGGGTCCCGCAACACTTGTTATTGATATTATGATATTGTTATCCGATGTGGTGTTGCATTATGGGGCGCGGTATCGGTTGGATATCCGTAAAAATGTTATTGTTGGAAATCACTGCAGATGTTCCCACCAGAATGGATCCATCATGCATTTTCATTCATATAAAAGAACGTAATATAATACAAAACACTTGTTTGGCATCTGCATCGCATAGCATCCTACTTGTGGTTGTGGTTGTTCTAATTTGATTTCTATTTATTTAGTATTTTATCTCACTCTTTCTGTTACTTGTGGCAACCCTTTTAGTGGTTAACCAGGGAGATATATGACAAAGTGGATAATGCTTGATGTGGATGAATTATGAAGACTTTTGATGCTGATGCTTGCTTGCATGTCTACTGTGGCTGTATTACGTGTATACTATGTTGTTGGTACTGTACGTCTTTATATTTTATAAGATCTAGGTGCCTGTTGTAAAATATAATATGTATGAAACTCTTATGTTATGTATAATAATAAACAAGTTAATTATGTAAAAGGTTGCGTACTCTGATATTATATCAGTAACCCTTGGAATCAGGTTGTGAATCTCTTGATAATTACCATATGGAAAAATAAGTTATCTAAGAAATTTTATACGGTGACGGTAATTATCTTGGGATTTGCAAGTTGGCTCCAGGGTGTTACAACTGAAGTGGTATCAGAGCAATGGTTTATAAAATATAAAGAAAACCTTAGGAAGTGACTAGAGATTAACATAAGATAGTTTGAAGTGTGTGAACCTTGATTTCTATTTGTTTGAAATGTGTGTGCTTGTGTGTTATGTGTGCTCTTTGTATGTTTCTCTTTAGTATAATTACTAGTTAGATAATGTAAAATTGTTAAAACTTTGAGTATATTAGACACTCAGTAAATGAATGTAGTGGTACTATACCAAAAGTAGCTTGGCAACAAGGAGATGAAATAAGCATGACTTGGGAACGAGAAGATGAGATGAGGAGTCAATATCCTGAATTACTCTAACCAGGTACGTTTAAATTTCGAGGACGAAATTTTTATAACGGGGGGAGAGTGTAATAGCCCAATTTTTTAAGCAGTAAATTAAATAGTGAAAAAATTAAAATTTCTTAGAGAAATAAGAAATGAAACCTAGAAAATAGGAAATTTAATTATGAATACAAGGATATTTTCAGTTTGACTTAAAATGGAAATAAACGAGAATAGAATGTAGAATAGAATAATAAAATAAAATAAAAATCTGCTACAGTAATCTGCTACAGTAAAATGCTACAGTAAAATGCTACAGTAAACGTCACATGAAAAATGTTGAAGAATGTAGAGAATTCGTGAGGATTCTCCAACTTTCCACCGCCTCATGTCAATTTCGAGATGCTACAGTGATTTGCTACAGTGATTTGCTACAGTGATGTGCTACAGTGATGTGCTACAGTAATTTGCTACAGTAACCGACATTGAAAGCCTATAAATAGAGCCCCAACCTCCCACATTTCCTCAGACCAAAAACCTCACTGATCCTATAACCTTTCATCTCCCTCTTCAAGCTCTCAAAACCTTCATACTTTAATTTCCGTATAAGAAGAAATTACACAAATTTGAAGATTTGAAGAAATACAAGGGAGTTAGCATAAGGAAAGCTTAACGATCTTCACTTGAGGTAAGAAAGAGGGGATATGATATTAAATACATAGAAATTAAGTTAGAATTGCTTGCTTAATTGTTTGGAAACTCATTTAGTTAGATTTTAATTTAATTTGAATTAAATTGTGAAATTGATGCTAAATGGTTTGGAATAGGATATATGATATGTTTCTAATGTTGTATGATGATTTGGAACCAATTGATATATTTAATTTGCATTTGAAATCATTAAACAGCAAAAACAGAGGGAAACAGAATGTTGTTTTCATATGTGGATTATATTTGTAAATATGATGAACTGTTGTATCTTCTTGAATTCTACCATAAGTTCTTATTGTTAAATTATGAATAAATTTATTGATATAAACTTACTGCATTCATGCATCATATGCATTGGCCGTTCAAAGAATCCGCAGAGGGGTTCTTTGAGGGGGTTCCCGGTGGGGGAACGCGCTCTGTTGAGCACAGACCTCTGCGGTGGTTTTATACCACGGCCGTCTTAAGGGCTAAGCAGTGTGTCCTTAAGGGGGGTCCCGCAACACTTGTTATTGATATTATGATATTGTTATCCGATGTGGTGTTGCATTATGGGGCGCGGTATCGGTTGGATATCCGTAAAAATGTTATTGTTGGAAATCACTGCAGATGTTCCCACCAGAATGGATCCATCATGCATTTTCATTCATATAAAAGAACGTAATATAATACAAAACACTTGTTTGGCATCTGCATCGCATAGCATCCTACTTGTGGTTGTGGTTGTTCTAATTTGATTTCTATTTATTTAGTATTTTATCTCACTCTTTCTGTTACTTGTGGCAACCCTTTTAGTGGTTAACCAGGGAGATATATGACAAAGTGGATAATGCTTGATGTGGATGAATTATGAAGACTTTTGATGCTGATGCTTGCTTGCATGTCTACTGTGGCTGTATTACGTGTATACTATGTTGTTGGTACTGTACGTCTTTATATTTTATAAGATCTAGGTGCCTGTTGTAAAATATAATATGTATGAAACTCTTATGTTATGTATAATAATAAACAAGTTAATTATGTAAAAGGTTGCGTACTCTGATATTATATCAGTAACCCTTGGAATCAGGTTGTGAATCTCTTGATAATTACCATATGGAAAAATAAGTTATCTAAGAAATTTTATACGGTGACGGTAATTATCTTGGGATTTGCAAGTTGGCTCCAGGGTGTTACATCAAGAACCAGCCAAAACCGGTTGAACCAGTCAGAGTTTTGAAATTGCTTTTTTTGTGTTTTTGCTATTTTTTAAATAAATAAAAAAACTTATATATAATATTTACATATTATTTTTATTTATTATAATTTTTAATCCTATAAAACATGTAATATGATCCTTAATTAACTTAATTTTATATAATTTATTGTTAATGTATCAAGAAATATATTATATTATATTAAACATATATATTTTATTATGACTGATTCGACCACGGTTGAACCAATGAACCTTAAACCAGTACCTTCATCGGTTCGATCACCGATCTGGTTTTTAAAACCTTGATTGATCACAATAAAGAGCCATGCATCATGACGGTAGATTTTGAATGCTAAACCCCAGACATAGTTTACAGTAAGCTAAGTCAAACCACAAGGCAATCTACACCCCCCACGTAGGAAAATACAACACATCCTGACCCTTCAAGAAATTCGCCAGATCTAAGTCGTCTGATAGAAAAGTCTTTAGGTCCCACCTTTAATGATGAGATGATCGATGTAACTCATTAGGCACCAACTCCTAGGTCAGACAATGTTTGAAATGCATAATAGTAAGTAGCTAATAGTCTTTTAAACATATCGCTTGGAGTAACACTCGAATAACTTTTTCCCTTATTTCACTTAGATATTGCAGTCAAGTACTCTTCTTTAACTCCCACATGATCCTACTTGGTACATTAGGCTTGAAGGCACTAGATGCCATTCCACCCTCAACTCTCAAATCTCATCCTCACCTCATCCAAATGATATCCCACCTAGAAAGTGTCACGTTCGCTTCTCAATTTCTATAATTTATCTCAGAGTCCTATAGAATCAGAGTAAATTTTTCGCATTAAAGATTTATCCAATGATAAACAATAGGAATCTAAGGGCTACATTGCTCAGAACCCCTTAAACCCCTTAATTTGACTCTGGTAATCGATTACATCAAGCTAGTAATCGATTACCCGCGAGTAGCTTGTGCAAGATATCAGTTTTGTTCTCTAGTAATTGATTATGTAACAAAGTACCAGACACACAAACTTGTAGAATTATACAGAATTTGGCCTTCCACTAACTTCCACTTTACCTAACTTGTCCATTTTAACTTCGATTGCTACAAAACTTTATGGACACTATCTATGACTCATTTTGGACCTACAGGCACAGTCTGTGCTTAAAAATTTATCCAAATCGTGAAGATATAGGCTAAAATGCAGTTTTGCCCCATTTCGAGCAACTTCATCCCTTAACTCATTCTAAATGTTGATTAACTAGTCATTTCTTTGCATACACACATTGCAAATATACCTATGGTTCCATTGATACTCTCTGAGGACTTTGGATCCCATCAGAACTCAAAATCACTCCCTCTTTGGCTTAATTAGTCCTTTTCTATTCTAAAAATACCCTTTCTTGTAATTGGATAAATTAACTCATAACTCTAGCCTATCAAGCACTTAAGTATCTCTTTGCTAACTATATTCACCAACCAGACCTAAACTCCACTACCAATGCATTAGAAGATATATATAGTTTCAGTTCTTCATCATCCAATCAATAAGACTATACTTGATATATAACTACAAGCAATTCAATAACACACCAAGGCTCAATGCACATGACAACCACCTGCCCATCATCATACAATTCAATACTATGCTGACTCCTCCATTTCACAGCATATCCACAGTTTCATGGATATATCATATATACATACATACATCATCATCAAGCATATCCCCATTCGCTCTAACATATTCATATTCTAAATCTAACTAGGGTCACGCCTGTCACTCATCAAGCTTCAAAATAAAATAACTATCATTGGCAATCATAGCAGAGTCTTTCTCTCACACACACATATACACACACAACACATTAGAATGCTACCAAATTATTAAACCTCATTATATACACACTAGGATGTCTACAAATTCTCAAAACATCATACAAACATATCATAAACACATTCCTCACTTGGCATTGCTTCGCTGGATTCACCTGATATTGGTCTCTGTGGTGTCAGCGGGCTCCCTGTCTTCAATCACTAAATCAATAAATAAGGGTGAGTGACTGCAAATACAAGTTAATGAAAATAATTCACAACGCAAAAAAACCATAGACTAGCCTATATTGTCACCTGGTTACGCTTCAATTAATCATTTCATTAATTCTCTAAATAACACTAGAAGGCATCCAAATTCTCATATTTCAGTCAATCAATTTACTTAACACTAACATCAGTTTAAGTCAGTAATATCATCTCAGTATTAAAACTCATAAGTCACATTTTCAAAAACATTCATCACACCATTGAATATCCATAATAAAAATCAATGTAATGCATAATTGATTCTCGGTCAATATAAATGAGACTTTCTAGTATCCAGATACTAAATTGGATTGGTCATCAGCTAGGGGTCCTACACGACCACCCGTGAACCCTACCTAGTCCACCGAGCCATACCTTCCGACCTCACCATTGGATCCTACCTGACCACTGGGTAGCTCAACTGGGCCATGCTCGACCATGGGAGCCAAAAACAATGGGTAAACATACCGATCGCCCGTCCACACCACATAACAATCACATATATCAATATATCTCAATATCATTCCATTTAATTCATAATACATTCTCCTGGCACAACGACCATCACCCTGGGGCCACATTCAAGCCACTCGGGCATATGTTATTCTCTCTTATCTCATTTCACAATATCGCTTAATTTCTTAAATCATCATTTCATTTTGTCATCTCATATCAACATGTCATTCATCATAATAATAAAATCCCCAAGCATACAACATGCAATTTTTCATCTATATTATAATCATCATCACACAAACATATTTATATAACCAACCATCACATAATCAACTCTCAATGAACAATCATCAATAATCTATCTTATCAATGCACACAAACATGCCATTACTTTTATATAAATTGTAACTTCTCATTCACACCTTTCAAACACAATATTTCTATTCTTTATTTGAGAATTTCAACCATATTTATCACTAAATATCATAATTTCACTAAAGATACCTAACATTATATATATATATATAGAATTTAATACATTTAAATTATCCTACCGTTTTCCATAAGTTAAAATCATCATTAATATTATTTTCATTAATTCATACACTGTGTACACCCCTTACCTCGCTTCCACGCTTCTGGGCTTTTCTTCACAACATCAAGCACTTTAAGAATCTAAAATCTAGGGTTTACAAAAGGGGTTTAGCATTGCAACCCTCTAAACCACAAATCGATCCACCGAAACAACTTATATTTTAAAGGTTCCTGAAGCTTACCTTTGTCAATTTCGACCTCCGCTTCAAAACCCGCTTCTCCTAATGACCTTCCGACTCTTAGTTCGTCACCTAGCGACACCAAAACAAAACCCCATTAACCGATAGTTAACACCCACTATATCAAGTTCCATTTCCTAACTTCAAGGTGTCATAAAAGTGAAAAATGAAACCTCCCCTGTGAATTGCCATTTTTGGTTTTGAGAAGAAAAAAAAGGAATCTTGAAATTGAAAGCACCCATGAACTTACCTCGTCGCTACGACTCCAAAAATACGGTCAATTTTAACTTTTAGTGAAAAATCGAGGGCCAATCAGACACCTAAGCACGCATGGCCATGGAAAGCTCGAGCCTCTATTTCTTTCTCTTTAAATCTCGCGTGAGAAGAAAAAGAAAGTGGAAATGCCAATTTGGTTTTACCATTAAGGAGATTTTTGTCCTTTCACTCTTTTCTTTTCTATTTTTTATTTCCTTTTAATAAAGTTCACTTTTACTTCAAGTAATTAATCTATTTACTTTCACCACACAGTAATTAATATTTTACCGTCCCTATTTAATTTAATCTAATTTCGTAATTAATCACCTTTAATTAATTAATTTAATTCTATTACCAATTAAAATTCCCCAATTAATTTAATTTAATTCATAACATTTCTCAATTAAATTATTTATTAATTTTATTTAACACAAATAGTTAATTTTAATAACTGGGATGTTATAGAAAGTAACTCTCAAAACTCACTCTCACCTTATTTAGATGTCATTCCCCCCGTAAATCAAATCATCTTCACCTCTTTCAGATGACATTCCATTATCATTCCACCAAGAAAAGAACTTTCAACACCCATGAAGGTTCACTTCCTCCCAAAATAAAAGATTAGGAACTCCCCTCACCTTTTCCATGGCTTCACTCAACATGTCAGACCCTTTTTTACCTCACATAAGCTTGAAGGCTCAAGAGCTCCTATTCCCTTCAAGATTTTCGTCCGACCCATCGTTGGCTCGTATCGCCACTTAGACCTCAAGCTAACTAACCCAATTTACAGGCCCCACTCATATGTCTAGTTAACCACGCGACTTGGATAATTATACTTATAGAAAAGATATAATATGATTAGGATGTTTGTACATATATGATAATTTAAACCCAAATCAGGATTTTTGTCTCTATGTATAAATAAGCCATTAGATGTCTCATGAGAAAAAAAAAAGATGCATTCTAATAAAAAAAGCGTAATCTTAGAATTACCTTTAGGGTTCTTGGTGCTTTGAGTAAACAATAATAATTAACAAGTTGTGTGTTATACTTTGATTTTGGACACCTGATACATTAAGATGCTAGTTTAATTGTTATTAGGTATAATTTAACTCTGGTATAAATAATGATAAATTGAGATGAAATCCACTTAGTCTTGAAATGAAGCTTATAAACTCCTTTAAAGAACTTGACCAAGACAATTGAATGAATACAAAAAATATTTTCTATCCTCTATAAATTAACTTATTCGATGTTGACAATGATACCATATTCTTTAGTTAATTTAGATATATATAGATGGAGAAAAATATTATATAGATATTCTAGTTTACTACTAATTTAGTATTGAACCTATAGAGTCACACACTAACAAATCTTTTAATTTTCATTGATAATTTTTTTTATTTGATAATTAAATTAAAAAATTTAATTTTATCAATAAATTTATTTTTCTTTTAAGTGAAATATTATTATATTTGTTGTTATACTATGAGAGTATATATTTTTTTTATCCCTCAAGAGTATCTATTGCTGACCTGAAACTGAGCTTAAAATAAGAAAAGTTATCAACTTGCCCTAAAAGAGTATAAAATATTTTTGTTTCAAGTATGTAAGCATGTTGTTATTATTAGACTTAATTAAGTGTTTAGTCTTAACAAAACTTTTAACATATTTAGTTTCTAACTTTATTTTATTGATTAAACTTAGTTCTTAAATTGTTCAATTAACCCTACAGTATGTCTATAATCCCGTGTACTATTGACTTACTTTTATTTCATTTTTCTCCGTAACCATTTTTTGTAAAAAAATTTATAGATCACGAACTCTTCTTCGTTTTTTTTTTTTAAAAACTATTTAAGTGGGTGGCTTGTCAAAACAGAAAACTGAAAATTTTTGTTTAACCAAAATTTGATGTTAGTTATCATCCTAATAGGCGGCTTGACCATATCTGAGTATACATTCTGTATGTAGTTCGCGGCGTTCTGTCTACGTATGTATCAGTGTAAATAATAATTTATTCTAAAACTTGTATGATTTTATAAATGGATAATTAATTTAAGATCATAAATTATTTTAAAGATATTTTATCCCTATTTATTTGGTTAGATGTAAAAAATGCGAACAATATATATATATAAAAAGTTATTGAGTATAAAAATTATATTATTTGATTTATAAAACGAATGCAAAAGTGAAAGGTTATTTTTTATTAGTTATTAATTATATTTTTTATCAGTGTAAAATGTATAAGAAAATCCCATACATCATGGTTCTACACGTGCCACTTGTCACTGCCACGTCCTTCTTCTGGGTGTCAATCATGTTTAACAAATCGTGCCGGTGGGAACCATGGACGTGGGCCCCTGTATGCATTATTGGTGCCCCCCTTAATTATTAATGTTTTCCAAATATGTGTTTTTACTTTCATTATTAAGATTAAATATTTTGACCATCAAATATTTATTAACATGACCTAAAAATCTTATCAATATGTATCATATCACGTAAAAAAACCGATTATACAATACTGAATTTCACATGTGCTATATTGTTAAATTATTAATACTATGCAAATATTTATATTAAGTTGTAACAAAATTAAACATATGTAATTTATATTAAGAATGTGGCAATTTTAAATCGAGTCAAGTAAACTAATTTGTCAATTAAAATTGATTAAAATAAACATATACAAGGATAAAATAAATGTTGTTCCATCTAGATTAGCTAAGGTCTCTTTATTTTAAGAGATTATTTTTATCTCATATCTTAGAAAATTATCTTGATCTATTAGATATCGGGTCGATCATGATCCTTTTTTGATGTATAAATATGATCTCAAAGCTCCCTCTGTAATTCAAGTGACATTTTGAGCAATAGAACCCTAATTTTCCTATAGTAATTCTCTAGGGTTTTGTGTTTTACGTTCTCAGAGTAAACATTTTGGCGCCCATCATGGGAGTTGGTAAACCGGTTCCCATATCACACAAAGAAGGACTGACTCCAAGGAAGAAGAAGATGGTGACCACATGTAACAACCTCAGCCACAAAGAAAAAGGAGACAATTGAGGAAATCAGGAAGGACACCAGGGAAGTGATAATCAATTAGATGAGGCTTTAGCCCTCGCCAAAACACTACAACGTACTGTGGAGGAGTTAAGAAAAGAAAACGAAGACCTAAGGAACTGTTGATCGAAGGAGAGATGCCTCTAGTTATCAGAATTCGCAAGCTACAAAACCAAAGAAAGATAGACAAAAACCTTTAGTCCCCTATTTGACACATCCATTCACAGAAGCCATATTGACGGCCCCTACACCTCTACATTACAAGCCGTCTACGATGGAAAATGGTGTGATGAAAGAGGCGATCCTGAAGAACACCTCACCATGTTCACAACCAACCTTATCATCTCTAGGGCATCCGATGGCCTCCTATGCAGAACCTTTCCTACCACCATCACCAAATCTGCTTTGCTCTAGTTCTCACATATTCCCCCAAAAAGCGTATCATGTTTCGTTGAGCTCACGGAAAAGTTCCTCACCTAGTTCGCCTCTAGCCGAGCAGTTAAGCAGACTTCCCACAGCCTGGTCAACCTCAAACAGGGACGAAGGGAGACACTTACGCAGTTCATGGCACGATTCAATGAGCAAGTTATACGGATCTGAGACCTAAGCCCGAAGGTGGCCCTTCACGCAATACAGGCGAGATCCGAATCTTTGGCCAAAAAGCCCCTGACTAGTATGGATAATTTCAGGAAGAAGTAGACACGTTACGTGAATATGGAAGAGCGTGAAGCCGATCAAGTTGAGAGTACGGGTGAGCAGGAACCATCCACCCGATCGAAAACCGCAAAAACCAAAAATAAAAAATAAATTTGGTCAGTTTCAGGCGGGTAAACGGGTAAGCGGGTAAAAGAAACAGTTAAGTTTGGTTGAGTTTAGACAGGTACGATTTTAGATGTTTATCAACCGAATTAACCGTATCTGACTAAACCTATTATGAACCTTGAACCTATTATTTTTCTACACGGCCCAAACTAGTGCATGATCAAATATAAATGAAGTAAATTTCTACTTTTCTCATCCTTTATAAATGTATACATTAATTCTTTGTATATAATTGAAATCAATCAATCGATTTAGCTCATCTAAAATAAAAACACACTTGATAAAGTGTAATGAAATATATACACAGGTATAATAAACTATGATATTGTTAAAATATTAGCTTGTTGATCTTCTAAACAACAACTATCTTCTCTTATTTTGTCCATTATATATCTTATAGTTTTTTATGTGTACACTTCTTATTTTGAAGTAGCTAAGTTCAACATCAATAGAGAGAAAACATATACACATTCTAGATTGCAATAAGCCCAAACATTTATACTACTTTTCAAGTTAATCTAACAACTTATATATTCAAGCATGCTGTCACATTTTTTTATTTTCTTGATATGCAAAAAGTTCTTGATCAATAAAGGGCAAAGAATTGTAGGTAAATTGATGTAATGTTTATGTGAGGCTAAATTGATATAAATTTATACATTGATGTTATGTATAAATTTATATGTTTATTTTAATCATATTTTAAGTCTTTTATTATATGATTATGTGAGACATATTTAGTAAATACTTTAGGAATTTTTCTATCAAAATGATAAAGAAAATGTGTAAAAAAAGTTTAAAAAATAGATTTTGGCATAAAAATAAAAATTAATTCATTACAAGTTTAAATCAAAATTATCCATTTTGACTTAACTGAAATCGTTCACCCGAAACCCGATGAAACTATGAGGTTATTCAGTCGGGTTTGTTTAGAAATAAATCACATTCAGTTAATATTGGTTGAGCTACTCATTACCTGAACCTGCCTAAGTCCGACTGCTGATCACCCATAATTGAGAGCTCCAAAAACAACGGGACAAGAGCAGAACCACCAAGCAACACCATGTAATCATTCACAGAGGCACTCTTTTTCCTACTCGAGGGTTTTTTCCCACTGGATTTTCCCTGAGAGATTTTAATGAGGCCCGACGAAACATCAACAACATAAGAATGAGTTGGCTCAACAATTCTCTACAAATTATATGATTCAACAATGTTCTTCAAATTACGATTGCAATAAGACCTAAAACTCCGAATGAGTGCTCGAGAGTAACGACAAATGATTACTATGTTAAAGTCCTAAATATACAAGAGTGACGGCTCGGGGGTAACGACAAATTATTACTACGCTAAGTCCTAAAACTCTGAGTGACGGCTCAGGGGTAACGAAAAATGATTACTACGTTAAGTCCTAAAACTCTGAGTGACAATGCGGGGTAACAACAAATGATTACTATGTTATGTCCTAAAACTCTGAGTGATGGCTCATGGATAATGACAAATTATTACTATGTTAAAGTCCTAAAACTCTGAGTGACGACTCGGGGTAACGATAAATGATTACTACATTAAGTCTTAAAAATTCGAGTGACGGCTCGAGGGTAACGACAAATGATTACTACGTTAAGTTCTAAAAATGAGTGACGACTAGGGGTAACGACAAATGATAACTATGTTAAGTCTTAAAATTCCGAGTGACGGCTCGTGGGTAATGATAAATTATTACTATGTTAAAGTCTTAGTGATGACATGGGGTAACGACAAATGATTACTATGTTAAGTTCAAAAACTCTGAGTGACGGCTCCGGGGATAACAACAAATGATTACTATGTTAAAGTCCTAAAACCCCAAGTGATGGTTCAGGGAAATGGCAAATGATTACTACGTAAAGTCCTAAAACTTCGAGTGATGACTCAGAGGTAACAATAAATGATTACTATGTTAAGTCCTAAAGCTCCAAGTGATGACTTAGAGGTAACGACAAATGATTACTACGTTAAGTCCTAAAACTCCAAGTGACGGCTCGAGGGTAAATTTCCAAGTGCCAACCACAAAACACCATTCCACCCCACCTACGGAGCAAATGCAATGATTCCTGTGAAATTAGGAGGGCCTTCTCTTAGAAGAACATCCTACAATGAAGAAAAAAAATGACGTAAGGAGACAAGAAGACCCGAATCTTAATCTAGAATAACGAGACATAGCCTACATCAAGATACAAGTATCTAAATAGAAATCCACTCAAAAATGGAACACACTGCTCAAACCATGACCTTTTCAAAGAGGAGAACCAATATTAAGAGTAGCTAACAACAATAAAGGACGAGAAGCTAACAACCAACTAGGAAGGCCCACACCAGGTAGGAGAACTCATCGACAAAGGAGGATACCAACTTGAAGAGTTAAAAGGAAGAAACATTTACATTTAAATGTGTATTACAGTTGAATGTAGCAGGGACACTTTTTTTCCTATTCGAGGGGTTTTTTCCCACTGGGTTTTTCTCCCGAGAGGCCCACCAGAATAGCAATAAAACAAGTACGACTCAACTCATCAAATTATGTTAAATCATGAAATCCCGACCGGAGGAACAACAAAGCTCATGACTAGAAATCGCATGACATACAATATCGTTCGGTGTACGAACACTTAACACACAACTACTTGGTACATAGTCACTCAGCTCGCTCGATGGTTGAGAGCTCATGACTGCGGGGCTCATGTTCCATCCGGATTAGCTAAGGTCCCCCTTATCCCCTTATTTTGAAAGATTATATCCATCTCCTCGATTCTAGAAAATTGTCTCTATCCCCTGTTTTATGAAATTATCCATATTTATTAAATATTGAGCTGAAATCATGACCCTTCTTTGATGTATAAATATGTCTTTGTGTTCATCTGTAATTTAAGTGACATTTTGAGCAATAGAACCTAATTTTCCTAAAGTAATTCTCTAGAATTTTGTGTTTTACATACTCAGAGTGAATAGTTATACCTACAATTAAATATTAAAAATTATACGTGTGTATAAAACATTGTCAAAATAAATAACTGTTAATGATTATTATATTTTTGCATGTTGGGGCACTTGTTTATTCTATTACAAACTATTAAATAATCAATATTCATATAATTTTTAATGTTTTTTTCATAAAATAATGTTATTTATACGATGTATGATATTTATTTATTAAGATGGTTTCGTGTGTTTATATACAACTTTTTGAAATTATATGTTATGAATATATGACCGGATCCTAACCAATTTAATTTTTATTGTATTGGTTTGGCATGGTTTTGTTTAATTCAAATCAAAATAAACCAATTATTTTTTATTAGTTCAGATTTTTTCTTTCTTTCTTAATATTGAAACCGACCATTGCAAGTGTAAACGATATGTTAGTTGGGATCCTTTTTGGCTTTTCATATATATGCAATATCATATTGAGTTGTCACGAGAACTATTCGACGCATACGTATAATTTTTTATATGTCAAAGATTAATAGTGTGATTTATAAGAAAAAGAAGATTCAATAGTGTGACTTGTGAAGCATGGTTGGGTGCCTGATGCAAATCGGAAATTATTCAACAAGTAGGTTAGTTGCGCGACAACAATTAAAATAAGATTAAAGAAAATCTCAACACTTAGAACTGAATTTAACTAATTAAAATAGGTCGTTTTAATTATTAAAATAAATGTTATTATTTAATCATAAAATAAAATAAAATAATTATATATTCTTAATAGAATGTTAACAATTTTTGTGATTTAAACTTGTTTATAAAGGGTTGAGGTTAACAATACTATTAAGATAATTTAATATTTAGGGAGTGTTTGATACGGATTTTTGACAGGAATGGGGTGGTTTTTAAAAAAATTTATGAATGGGGTTACTTTTAACAAAATTGTTGGTCTGGGGTGGTAGTGGTCAAATCAATCTTTCGAAACCGCCTGGTGGGGAGCCGAGTTCAAGAAACCATTTCCACAGGAGACAAGTTTTTGCATGTTCGCCACGTGTGAAGCATGCAAAAAAACCGTCTCCTCAAGGGGCGTTTTAAGGGTGCTTTTTCAGCTCACTTTCGACCGGATGAGACTAGACTCTGCACCCATAAAAACCGCCCATCGGACTGGCGGTTTCTGGCCTCGGTGATAGCTCCCTCTGCGTAATGGGACTGAGGCTGGTGTCAGGGAGAAACCGCCTGGTGGACCGACGGTTTCAGGCCTGACGTGACAATCCACTGCGCCACTGTTACTCGCCTCATGGACCGACGGGTTTCACCTTTCACCAGGCAAAATTTTGCCTATTAAAACGGGAAAGGAGTGTGCTGTGGTCCATCCTCCATTTTCAATCCGCCATTGTTGAAGTGCATTGCCTCTCTTCTCTCTGTTTTGCTAAGGTTTAGGCCCACTTCTTGTGATTTTTGCTCAAGAGTTGAAAGAGGTTAGTTAAATCCTTTTTTGGTTAATATTTAGTTAATTAGTATATGTGTTAATTATAAGGAGTAAGTATTATATTAGTTAAATAATTTTTTTGGTTAGTAAAAAGATGTTAGTTTTCATTAAAGGTTAGTATAATATTAGTGTTAATGTTAGTTTTTATTAAATAAAATTTGTAGTATTTTGTTGGTTGATGTGTTTAATTAGTGGTTTAGGGTTAATGTTAAATAGTTAAATACTATCTTAGTGTAGGAAAATATTGTTAACGTATAAGGATTTAATTGTAGATAATTATAGTTAAACTATTTTTATGGTTAGTAAAAAGATGTTAGTTTTCATTAAATAAGAATAGTAGTATTTTGAGTATTTAGGTGTTTAGTTAGTGGTTTAGTGTTAACATCAATTATTTAACAAAATATTATAGTAGTGTTTAAATATTTAACAAAATATTATTGTAGTGTTTGAAAAAAAATTGTTTAAGTATAATGAATAAATTGTAAATAAATGTAGTTAAACTAAGTATGTCGTTAGTAAAAAGATGTAAATAAATAACAATTGTTTAGTTAACATTAAAAATGATTTGTGTTAAAATGAACATTGTTTAGGTTTAAGGATCATATTGTAAGTCAAATTGGAAAGGTTATTATACTTGATAATAAACATTATTTTTGATATATTTGAGTAAATATTTAATAATAAATTTAAGTATAATTAAATGTTTATTAAATAGTGAAATAGTTAATAATAAATTTGATATTGATAAATATATTGGAAAATAGTAACATATTAATATTTAATTTATATATTAGGATTAGTTATTAAATATATTTTATTTGTATACGTAAATGATTTAAACAATTATATTTAATAAACATTCAAATATTCTATAAATACTATAGTTTTTGAATATATATATAATATAAATTTAGTTTATTTATGTTGCACAGCTACTTCATTGTTTTCTGTTTTGATGTTGCACATTTAGTTCATTTTTATTTTATGTTGCACGTTTAATTGATTAATATTTAATGTAGATTGGCGCTTAATGTTAAGTGTAACCTGTTTTTTGTAGGATGGAAGCATCATCTTCATCTGCTGGACAATCTCGTGAAGTGAATCCCGGTCCTGAAAATCCAAGTCTTTTGAAATTCCAACATGTGCATATATCTGAAGCAATATGGAATGGAAGACCCAATAGAATATTAAAATGTAGGCATGCGTTGCTATTTCGTGGTGCTAGAGGCTCTGTCCCTGACCAAATTGTACCTCATTTACAAAGGGCTGGGTTCCTTGGGATTGCCCAACTTTATTTTTTTCAGGTTGAGCCTGCTTTGGTGTCTGCACTTGTTGAAAGGTGGAGACCGGAGACTCACACATTTCATATGCCACCTGGTGAATGCACCATTACATTGCAGGATGTGGCGATTCAGATGGGGTTACGTGTTAATGGTCTCCCCCTAATTGTTGATACTTCTGATCGGGATTGGAGTGCATGTGTGCAAAATTTATTCGGTGTGTACCCACCCGACGATGTATTTCATAGTAGGACGTTGAAGATGAAGTGGATCTTAGAACAATTTGACAACATTGAGGACCATCTTGCGGACGAGGTTCAATTGTTACGGTTTGCAAGGGCGTATATTTTACGCTTAATTGGTGGTGTTATCTTCTCTGATCAATCTAGTAGCAGGGTTCCACTAAGATATTTGCCGTTGTTGGAAGACCTGGACAGATGTGGGGAGTATAGCTGGGGTTTTGCAGCCCTAAGCTAGTTGTATAGGGAATTATGTAAATCAACTGACTACGATCGTTCCTCTATTTGTGGCCTCCACCTACTAGTCCAGGTTTGGGCATGGGACAGGTTCCCTTGTATTGCTCCGACGGTCCCACCTCATAATAGACCTGCAGGAACTCCCTACGCAGCAAGGTATGCCTTGTAATATGAATGTCTTCATTTTTTGTTTGTGTTGTTAAAAATTTTGTGTGTAGAAAGTTGTCATCATTTTGTATATTATCCTTTATAGGTGGTTAGGAAGTCGCACATTTAAAGTTGTCCAACAAGACATTGAGTTCTATCGACGTTCATTTGATCAGATGAAGCAGACGGATGTAAGTCAAACTTTTTGTGTTTTACTAAATTATTGTATATTTTAGTTTTTCTTCATACATTATGTACCAAGAGTTTCTGTTGTTGATGGTATGCAGATTATTTGGACCCCATATGGTGCGGATGTGTTGCAGTCGTTACCAGTAATTTGTTTACAAGGTTCCGAGGCATGGCGAGCTGTGGTCCCACTGTTGTGTACTAACATAGTTGAGTGGCATCAGCCTGATTGTGTGATGAGGCAGTTTGGGATGCAACAACATATTCTATCCGCCCCACGCCAACCCGAGGATCTACATGGCATAACCCAAAGAGGGAAGTCAGGGGAAAATTAGGGTCAACTTTATGTACCATTGATAACAATGTGGCTTAACCATGGTCAGTATATGTATACCAACCAGCCACAAGCTGGTTTACTGCCGGCAAATTCTGAGTATATGCGATAGTATACACAACATACACGTAGATGGATTGCAAGGAAAAATGCAGTGGTCGGTTGCTCGGTAAGTTGATACAACCATGGCATGGAAATGTAATTATATAATGTTTTTTTTTGGTTTTAATGGTTTTCTTGTTGGTGTAATGTGACAGGTTGATACGGTTGAAGCAATACATTACCTGAGGACGCACAGACACAACTCCACTCGACTACATCAGTATTTGACCAAATTCATCAACAGTCCGCTAATGTCATGCAAATGTATGGGGCAGAGGATCGTATTTTGCAGTCAGTGAGACCAGCACTGGTGTATGCAAACGAGGTGCCCAATGAAGCGTTCCATATAAACATGCCTGGTGGGAGGGATGAGCGTGAAGGCATCGTCAGGGGGAGAACTCATGAAGACCACAAAATCTATAGTCTTCCGCAACTTCCCCCTCGGGAACAGGGGATGTATTATGTCCCCACCCAAATGGGGCAGGCATCGCCTTGGTCGACCTATCAGTTTCCATCCCAACCATTTCACGCGAGCCAGCAATTTCCAAATGACTCGTATCAAACACCGTTTAACAGTAATGTGGATTGTGGTACGGGTGGGATGGGTAGTGGGTACGCCCTGTCGCCACCGCGTTCACCAATAGGCATCGTTAGGGATTTGGCCACCCCCAACACACCTTTAGTGACGCATAAGGGTGGGGAAAACATTCAAGGTGTTTTCGAGCGTCTAAACCTTAGCATGGACTTGTTTGGAGCTGGGGCTTCAGTTGATTTGGGTGCTGATCGGGACGAGGAGGACGACAATATACCAACATTACAACTCCGTAGAAACCCACACCGTCATGTGAGGGAATTTGGTTTTAGGTGTTTTTTGTCACCTGAAGACCACCAAAATAGGCGATAAATGTATTTATTTTTTAATGGTAGTTTGAGTAAGTGAAAGTCATTGTAATGTCTTTATTAGTGAGTGGTTGTCAATTGTTGTTATTGTGTATTTCAAATGTGGCATGTAATATTACCAAATATATTAATGTCATTGTAATGTCACCAAACTTTGTTACTCGTTCATTAAGTGCTTAACTTTATGAGTACAACCAATAACTTCATGCTTAACTATGTGGGTTACAATCATTAATTTCATCACTCAGACGTTTCTCTGTGAGGTTGACCCTGGTGTTGATTGAGTGCACTAACAACGATTATGTCCTGTTTGTTTACATCGCTGACATTTTGATTGTTTCGGTTGCGAGTCCGTCCAATCCATTTCATTGCGGATACGTGATGATTTGGGTCGGCCCTTTGGACGTATCCGACCTGGGTCAGGAAGCAGTTTCCATCCAACGTTAGTGTCTAGGGATATCATCATCATTCCCAATGGGGAACCATTGGCTAGAGTATGCGTTCAGTACATTCTCTTGTGTGTAAATAGGATGAATAAGTTGGAAGTAGTCAACGCTAACAATCTGGCATGCTGCAATTACGTGTGAGCATGGAAGCTTAAACGCTTGAAACCGTCCACACTCACAAGATGGGTCCCCAGATATTGTCACTGCATATTTGCTACCACCTCTCTGTGCAACCGGATCAAATCTTTCCTCAACCTCAAAGCGATTACCCAGAACGACAAACCTCCTCACCATATGGGTGCATGCCATTGTTTGATTTTTCCCAACTTCATCCATCAAGTTTTTAGTGTATCGGTGTCCTTCCCCAAACTCAGCCCTCACACGTCCCCCACGTCTAACAAAGTACTCTACCATCCGTGCATATGTACACTTAACCTAGGTGGTGATCGGCATGTTACGTGCCCCTTTTAAAACTTTATTGACGCACTCAGACAGGTTGGTGGTCATGTGACCAAATCTCCGGCCTCCTTCATCGTATGCCAAGCTCTATTGCGCTTTAGGTATTGCATCTATCTACGCTGCAATATCAGGACTCATCTCTCGAAATTTGGCCAACTTTCAATCAAAGACGGGCTTAGATGCAGTATAACCTACATATAAACACCACTGGCTGAAGTTAACATTTGAGGCATACAGTTACAATAAATATAATCAGTACAGGAGGATGAAATTGTCTAAGTACCGAGTTTAAGAAGTTCTCGCTTTAACGCGTCATTCTTGAACTTATGGTTGAAATTACTGGCAATGTGCCTAATGCAGAACACATGATACACATTTGGGGGTTGCCATCCGGTTTGGGGGTTTGCCACAACTGACTTAATGCTTTGGTGTCGGTCTGAGATAAGACAAATGCCGGTTTTGGTTGTCACATGAATTCTAATTTGAGCCAGAAACCAAGACCACGCTTGTAAGGTCTCCCCCTCCACTAGTGCAAATGCAACAGGCAGCACCGAGTTATTACCATCTTGGGTCGTTGCAATTAACAAAGTGCGTCAGTATTTCCCATAAAGGAATGTCCCGTCAACCTGAATAACAGGCTTACAAAACTCAAAGGCATTAATACATTGTTTGAATGTCCAGAAAACTCGTTTGAAAGTACGGAATCTTGTATCTGCCTGACTTTCGACATGGCACTCGGTGGTGGTAAGTTCAAATGCTGATCCTGGTGCCACTAAACACATTCTAGACAGCCAGCGAGGCAAGAAACTGTACCACTCGTCCCAGTCACCAAACACCTTAACGATAGCCTTCTGTTTTGCCTTCCACGCCTTACTATATGAGACTGTGAAGCCATATTCAGCTGATATCCTTTCTTGAATCATTGAAATCGCAACAGACGGATCCTGATTTACCATTCCTGTTACATAAGTCGTTAACAAACAACATCATTAAGGTGAACACTAAACTCTAAACCAAATAACAACAGTTGCGCTCAGATAGCAAACCTAGTATGCATGAACAAATGAACTCAGAATCAAGCTTCGGATGATCTTGTGTAAGCCCAACATTCACACATGTATGCGGCCCAACCCACTTGCTGACCACCCAACTATTTATTTTCTTTGATAACATTGCTCTCATCTTCCACCCGCATCCATCAATTTGATTAGGACATTTTACTGATAAAAAGGTGGGCTTTGACTCAACAACAATGTAGGTTTGGTGTTTCTTCATGGAATACTGTTTAAGTGCCATTTGGACCTCAGACTTTGATGTAAACTGCAGACCTACGTACAAATCATCCCCCACATGCCAATCACGTTTGCTGTCAAACCCTTGCAAATGTTGATCTTCATCTCGGTGGCCCAAATTGATGTTGGTGTAATACGGTGATGAGCTCCAAAATGGTAAACTTCCTGCATCATTTTTTAAGCCTTGTCAAGGTTTAGTGGACAAAACCCACGCCTAGTCAGACGCCTTACTTTATAAACTACTAACTTGTCGACCCAGACGAAACTTGGCCAGGTAAAATTGTCGCAACACTTTGTGGATTTCCCATAGTTGACAATGACCTTGCTGAGTCAAACTCGCCTTCAACATCTGTGTCCATATCACTATAATTTGAGATTTCTCCTTCATCATTTTCACCATCCTCACTACTATCATATTCGTCAGTCACGTTATAATCAGAATCATCTTCATTATCATCATCATCTGACAGGCTGATATTATTTTCAGCTTCATAACATAACACGAACCAAAAGTTTTAGACTTATACTCAAAAAACTATATATAAATTACTTTTCATTTAAAATTACCTTCAATTTGTGTCATACATGCATTGGAACGGATTTCATCGTTTCCCATTAAAGGGACCACAACATCAACATCAACATATATCTCAACCGCAACCATACTAAACTGTAACTCAAACATTCTCAACAAAACTTCAATCTCCTCATCACCATTTAGCACAAATTTTGAGTATTTTTTGCTTTTTTTATCCAGATTCAACCTACTGGTTAATTGCGTAATGACCTGCGTCGATCCTAGTTCCAAAGTAACAGAGATTCTTTCCCTCAACTGCTCCATGGTAATACCTCGCTTTACCTGTATCAACGTTCTATCACCCTCAAATTGTACCCTTCAACGCCTTTATATTTTCGCCCATTAGTGTATAGAATCACTATTATCGGAGAAGCCATTCCTACAACCACTAGTTGATTTACTCAAACAAAAAATGTTACACTTCTTGTACGTACACAAAATATTACGGATAACAAAAACTTCATAGAATTATGCTACACAAACAAATATATATTCTACCAACAAAAAATTTCATATAACACATTTAGTATTCTACAAACACAAAATATAACTTCTAACACAATATATATTATCAATTTTATATACATAATAACTTTCAACAATAAAAAACATTATATAAACCCTAAACAATACATAATACTTAACAGGATATAAAGATTCTATAAATATATAAACAACAAACAAAATTAAACACAATATATATTTAATGACATTTTAAATTCTACAAACAACATATATAAATAAAAAATATATAAACAACAAATAAAATTAAACATAATATATGTTTAACAAAAATTTATATACATACTTTACTAAACAAACACTAATATTAACTAGTTAACATTAAACATATAAATCATTAAACCCTAAACAATAAATATACAACTAACCTTTTTAAATAAACTTAGAGGAACAACTTTCTGGAAAAAGAACCTGGAAATGGACTAACTTCCAAAACTCAAATCATCAAATCAATGGAAGAAGAATCTGGAAATGGACCACAAATGGAAAAATCAAATGCAAATAGATACTGCAAATGGATCACAAACGCACACAGGGAATGGAATGAGAAGCTCAAAATGGAAAAATGCACACTTCCACCCCCATCAGAGACGTTTAAATGGGGCAAAATTTGGCCTCGGTAACGTAAAATCGCCCTTCAACCAGACAGTTTCCAGGGCAGTGTCAAATCGGTCTGAAAAGACAACGAAACCGCCCTTCAATGGGACGGTTTCTAGCCAGATCAAATCACCTGAAAAGTAGCCTGAAACTCACCCTAAAACCGCCCTTCAATGGGACGGTTTCTAGCCAGATCAAATCACCTGAAAAGTAGCCTGAAACTCACCCTAAAACCGCCCTTCAATGGGACGGTTTCTAGGCACATCACATCGTCTGAAACGTCCTCCTAAAACCGTCTGTTCAGGGGACGGTTTCAGTGCATGCGTGCCAAGTGTCAACCATCCAGAAACTCGTCCCCTCAGATAATGAGACACCAAAACCGCCTTACCATCAGGCGGTTTACAATACCTGATGTGACTACTTCCACCCCAGACCAACAATTTTTTTAAAAGTAACCCCATTCTTATAAAATTTTTTAAAAACCACCCCATTCCTGTCAAAAACCCGTTTGATACACAGATATTTTTTTAATTTTAAAAATTATATTTTTCAGGAATTATATTTACTAGAAATTATATTTTTCAATAATATTATAGATATATTTGGTGTAATTAAAATATTTTTAAGAAACCTATATGAATTTTTTGAGTTGCAATTACTTTTGTATTTATGATAATCTTGAATGAAAATTCAATTGGTAGGAGAGCTTTAAATAAGTTTATAATTATATTTTTACATATAAAAAAACTTTCGGACTAAGCATTAATTAAAATTTTCACCCCTTTAATGAGGTAAATTTTTAATAATTTTAGTTTCCCAATAATATTTTTTAAAATAACTACACTAAACATATAAATAGAATATTCTTAAATTAAAATTTTTGAAAAAAAAATGGGCATTAGTTTCATAGTTATCCAACACCAGCTATAAGCTGGAGTTACAATCTATTAAAATAAAATAGATATGGATGTCTATTCAGCATGTAAAGTAAAAGCCATCCATAATTACTAAAAAAAAAGGGTCATCCATAACGTTCGAATATGTTTATTTTATTTATTAGATTATGGTATATTTATTCATAATGCAATTTCTTAAAATTAATGCACATTATGATTTTTCAGAGATGACAAGTCTTATTTTTATGCTTTTTTCTCCCTTAGAATTGGCAATGTATTCCGGTCTAGAACTAGAAGGCACTGTGACATGACATGGCAAATAGATAAATTTAATTAAAATAGAAAAAAACAGCTTTCAAATTTCTATTTAAAATGACCTTGTGAAAATAGGTACGATATTAAAAATGATTATCCATAGAAAAACAATGTCGTGTACAGGCAGCTTGGAAAGAGACTTTATTTCATTTTCACTTCCTACAAGCCACTAGATGAAGGAGTTATATTAAACTCATAATAATTTAACAATTTTATTTTAAATCATCCTACAAAGCATTTTCCTTTCTAATTGTTTTTATTTGAGCATCTCTTTTTAACTTCTTATGATAAGTTCGCCAATTAGAACATTAGCAACTCCGAAAAACAATCACTTGTCATCAAATGGTAGACGGTTATGCTCACAGTTTAGTTATTCCAGAAATTAAAGGAGGGGCCAAAAGGTCTGAAACTTATAAAGGGAATTATAAATACCAATTTGTTAGATAAATTCATTAAAAAATTTATTTTTTTAATATCTTTAATAGTGTTCCTTTAAAAATTATCAAGAGATAAAAGAGAGATCTCACACATATCCCATCTCCATCTGTCTGTGCTTGATTAAATTTTGGGTTAAATATGTTTCTAGTTTATATAAAAATGTATTAAATTTTAATTTTTATCCCTAAAACAAATTTATTGCATTTTTCATCCTTGTTAAATTCTAACATTTCAACAATAATTCTTACCATAAAAAAGTCACTATTAACAACTTTCTTCTCTAATAGATCTTTACATCATCATTCATGATATCTTATCTAATTATTCTAATTAGGATGGATGAATATGAAAAACTTTCAAGACTAAAATATTCAACTTTTTGAAATTTTTTTTGACTAAACTAACCAATATATTTAAGTTACATATTATTATATTTTTTTACAATTGTATTAATAAATTCTAAATAAGATAAGATGGTACATAGAATAATTAGAAGTCATACAATAAGAATCTTTAGTAAATTTCAAATTAACCAAAATATAGGTTCTAAAATAAAATAATTAAATTAATAAGGATTTATTTTTAAATATTTTACATTAACAAAAGTGTAAAAAGAATTACAAAGATAGAGACTAAAATCCCCTAAGAAAAACATATCTAACCCTTAATATTTTTTACCTCTTTACTGTTATTTACGAAAGATCAAACGTTTATATAATTTTTCTTTATCCTTTTTTTTCCTTATCTATAAAAAAACTTTTATTTTTGTTCAGAATTTAAATTTATAGTGTCCATTTGCCTCACAATCCATTCATAAATGATTCAGTTTCAGGTAATTTAAGCCATATGGACCTTGCACCCTGGACCCTGCTTCTATCGTAGGTCCCATTTCATACCAGGACGCACTGAACCACTACCGCATCACATGGCTGATAAATTAAGGTTTGCCACAAAGTATTGACTAGGAAAACAATTCACAAAAAATAAGCCACGAACGAAACACCCTAACTAAAACTTGGAACAACACTAATCGTAATTACGATCAAGCTAAAGTCACTAATCTCATCCAATAATAATATAATAAACCCCAAAACTTCAAGTATAAAAACTCAACACGATTACTTACGTATACCAAAAAAACTGGAACATGATAAAAAGACCAAAGCAAATTTGCCTACCATAATTAATCCCAACACTCGAAGAAAAAAACCCAAACACTACACCTTCGTTTCTCCCAAGTAAAAAAGACATCCTTCTCCGACACACTCATTAATTAATCCTCTGCCACCATTTCTAGTTTCTCACCAAGATGATCGGAGAAGAACACGCTCCATCGCAGGGTTCCGATGACCACAAGTCACCACTACTTCTCCCCGTTCACGTGGAAACCGAAGGGACACGTGGCACTCCCTTCAGCATCAAATCCATTCTAACACTTCAATTCTTCTATGTTATCCTAGGACCTTTATTGTCCATCCTCATATGTTTCTTCGTGAACTTTGATGATGCTCCAGCCACCAGCCAAAAAATGCTCGGAGTAATTGCTTGGGTTTTCACTTGGTGGGTCACGCAAGCCGTGCCTCTTCCCGTCACCTCCATGTGCCCTCTCTTCCTCTTTCCTCTCTTTGGGATCTCTTCATCTGACACCGTCGCTCACTCTTACATGGACGACGTCATCACTCTCGTCTTGGGTAGCTTCGTCCTCGCTCTCGCAGTCGAACGCTACAACGTCCATAGAAGATTGGCCTTAAACGTAAGTGTCGACACTTGATTAATTAGGGAAACATGTTTCATTAGTTCTTAATTGCTTTAGTTTAGAATTAGTTAAATTGAAATTGGGATTCATGATTCATCTTGATTTATTATATTTATATATTTATATTATATAATATATATCGAGTGGTGGAAAGAGGAGTGAATGAATGATGTTTTTTATATTATGCGATGTGGGGCCTACAGGTGTTGTTGGTATTTTGTGGCGATCCGGTGAATCCAGCGTTGTTGTTATTGGGGTTATGCGGGACGATATTCTTTGTGAGTATGTGGCTGCACAACGTGGCGACGGCGGTGATGATGATGCCGGTGGCGACGGGGATAGTGCAACGGTTTCCGGCGACAGGGGAGCAATCGGAGGCGGTGAACAAGTTCTGCAGGGCGGTGATACTGACGGTGGTGTATGCGACGCCGATCGGGGGGATGAGTACACTGACGGGGACGGGGGTGAATTTGATAATAATAGGGATGTGGAAGAGTCTTGTGGCGAATGGGAAGCCAGTGAGCTTCAGTAATTGGTTCTTCTTTGGTTTTCCTGCTGCTGTTTTGCTTCTTCTCTGCTTTTGGTGTATCATATGCTTCCTCTATGTGCCCAAAGGTTCTGGTCGTGCTTTGTCTGCTTATTTAGACAAGACCCACTTGAAGAGGGACCTTGAAGCTCTCGGTAACTTTCTCATCTTGTCCTCTCATCATTTTTCTTCTGTTACACTCAATATAATAATTCCTTCATTTGATTTGCGTTGGTTGATTTTTCTGTTATAACTCTGTGCTGTGAATACATACATCAATTACAAGTCAGCATGTTTGGTATTTAATGGTAAGTGATTATAAAATTTGGTAAGATATTCAATGTTAATATGTTATGATTGTTATGTTATCAACATTGTATTATTTTTATTTAATTATTAAACATTTGTGACACGTTATATATCAAAGGTAAACAACACGTTATAAGAAAGTTCGTAAATGTTTGGTTTCACAATTTTTTATATTTAATATTTATTTATTTTTATCATGTGATTAGAATAACATGAGGTACTTTACTTTACTGTGTGTTATCGTTCGTTTGTTTTGCATCAACGATCTCTTAATATTAGTGATTAAATATTAAAGATGAAATATTATAATTTATTCAGAAAGGAAAGCTCAAATAAGGAATAATATTTAATCACTTAACTAATATTTTTTGAACACTATTATGGTTAATAGATATTACAGGGATACAAATTGTAATAATAATAAGTGTAGCAAAAAATTGAAATAATAATAATGAAGAGACATATCGTGGGTCACGAGGCTGAGAAAAAAAGTAAAAAACTGAAAAAGCCTTCCCAAGCTTCCACCTGTTGTACTTCTTTGTCGCATTTTAAATTGTTCTTGCTGTCTTCAGGCTTATCTGGCACTAGGGAGTTCAAGTGTCAACCTCAAAATGAAAAATCAAATCTTTTACATATTATACTAATAGTTCACTAGAATTTGCTCCCTGTACAAATCTACAATTTTATAATTTTAAAAGTATTTTATTTTTATTTTGTTATATTAATTATTTATTATTAAATACGATTTGTATTTTTAGTTAAACATATATTTTAAGAAATATTTATTATACTTATTCAGAATAATATCTGTTGTCAAGTTGTTTATTTAAGTTTTTTTTATATTAAATAAGTTTCTTAGGTGACATATAACAAATATTTGATTAAGTTATAGATTAAAATAGATTTTTGAGAAGTTAAACATCATAAATAATCCTTAGATTAAATTATGGTTAAATATGATTTTACCCTGAAACTTTTAATTATTTATTTTTCCTCTAAAATCAACTTTATTATTTTAGGTTATTGAAAAGTTAGAAATACATAAAATTGGTCTCTTGAGACTAATTTTATCATATGTTTCCATCAAATTATTTAGATTAATGTGTAGACTACCTCTCTTAAAGATAGTTTCATTATCTGAAACACTGCATTATCCTATTTATACTTCTTATAATAAGTTACGCTCAATTCAAAAGTTGATTTATAATTAGTTTTTGATCTGTTTGTCTTGTCAGTCTAATTATATGTATTTTCAATTATTTAAATATCAAATTCAATTATTTATCAAATTGATATTAAATGTCTAAGAAAATTAAATATATAAAATTTGAATTAAAAACTAGTTATGGAAATTGTATTTTTTTTATCATATTGGTAATAACTTAATGTAAAACTATGGTCCATTAATAAAGGAAATTATACTTATTCATCTATCCCAACAAATCAATTCATAATGTACATTTTAAGTTCACACCATTATTTAGGGGGAAATATTAAATTTAATCAAACTCTTCGTAATTTCAACCTCATACAAATAAAATTTGGAAGAGTTTGGAAGGAACTACTATTTTAATTCTCTTATGATTTAAAATATATATGATATAGAAACATAATAAAATAAAATAAATCATTATATAAACAATTATGATATTTCTTATTGAAATTTTATAAAAATTAAAAAACTGAAACAATGTGACAAATTGAAGTCGAAAAGTTGAAAATATGAAGAGTTAAAAATTAGATGAAGCGAGAGAAAGGTACAATAAATAATAAATTTAGATAATAAAATTTAAAAGTTAAAAAGTTAAAATTAGAATAAAATGTCGTGTAAAAGCAAGATGTTTGGGACCCGCCACTCACAAAATTTCCACGAGGAGGGCCGGAAAATGAAAAAGGATCGTGGGCAATAATACCTACGAAACATAAGCCATGTCGAAGATATCATATATCAGTGGTCCTAACCCAACCATCTCGATGCATATTTAAATGAAACATGATAACTTTTTTAATTTTATTTTATTCATCCAAATGATTATACTAATTATTCTGAGGGTAAAATTGGAAAAAATAGATTTCAAAATACTAAAGTGATTATTATTGTAAAATAAATAAAATTGATTAAATTAATAGTGACTATCAGTGTTCATGGCTTATAATTTCTTTACATTATCTCCACGTCTCACGTTTCTTTTATAGTTCTATTTATAAATTATAGTTTTTATCAGATAATAATAATAGTTCTTAACATTTACTCCTAGACAAAGCTAAGGCAATTGCAATTCTGTAATGGGTATTTGCAGGTCCCATGGCTTTTGCTGAGAAGATGGTCTTGTCTTTGTTTGGGGTATGTATCCTGAAATACACGTTTTAAAATTTTATGTCTTAATCTACAATCATGATGGAGAAAGCTATTGAGTTTTCAAAGGCATTAATTAAAGCAGAATGGTGAATATGCAGTTACTGATCCTACTATGGATGACAAGAACAATCACAGATGACATTCCTGGATGGGGAGCTTTGTTCAATGGCCTTCTTGATGATGGAAGTGTCAGTGTGAGTACTGTGTCTACCTCTGACTTCTTCTCCCCTTTATACAATTTTCAAATAGGCCAAAGTTAATTGTTAGTAATTTGTTAATTTTTTTTGTTAACGGAGGAAATCGAATTCATGTTTTCTCTTATTTTTGTCTCATTTATCAGTGGAGCACCTTATTATTCGTTTTATACAATGTAGGTTATGGTGGCTGTCTTGTTGTTCATAATCCCGAACATGAAGCAAGAGGGGGAGAAGCTAATGAGCTGGAATGAGTGCAAAAAGTTACCATGGAACCTAATTTTGCTTCTAGGAGCAGGGTTTGCCATAGCTGATGGAGTACAAACTAGTGGCCTAGCAGATGTGCTTTCACGAGCCTTAGATTTCTTGCAAAATGTCCCATACTTGGTCATTGTTCCTGCTGTTTGTCTAATATGTAGCATTATTACTGAATTCATAACCTCCAATGATGCAACTGCCACACTTCTTGTCCCCCTTTTGTATCACATAGCCAAGATCATGCATGTGCATCCACTTCTTCTTATGGTCCCTGGAGGAATGGCAACCGAGTTTGCTTTCTGGCTTCCAACTTCAACACCATCAAATGTAGTTGGATTTGCCACTGGACACATAGAGATCAAGGACATGCTCAAAGTTGGTGTGCCACTTAAAGTTGCTGGGATTTTTGTGCTGTCTATTCTCATGCCAACACTAGGTGAGTCTCCAATTTACACATCACTATGAGAAAATTGATTTGATCTTTAGAAAAGGGTTTATCTAAAAGTTAAGAAATCACAAGGAGAAAATTTTTATGAAAAATTGTGTTGAGTTTATTTTAAAAACCTTAAAGTATTGCATTTTCGTTAAATTTAGTAAAAAAATTACTTTTTCATTTGTTATATGGTATAAAGTTACACATGTTAAATAAACTAAAAAAAAACATGATTATGATTTCTGAGGTGTAAATTTTGCTGATGCAGGGGCTATTGTTTTTGGAACAAATAGTGATACTCAAGAATTGACATGGGTGAAGACAAACTTTCGTTTGTTAGGAAATTGATTGCTTCTCCAAATTCCACTTTGCTATATAAGTTTTGGGTGGCTCTATTTTGTCACAATATTTTGCTTTATAGTAAGTTTTAGGCAATGAGGAATTCCGTGTGCAGATATCAACGGCAAGGAGAAGGGAAAGAAAATATCCGTCTCATTCTTACTTCTGTTTTGTATTTCTGTTTTTGATTTATTTCTATGTTAATTTGTCCATAATTTTTTTACAGGGTTGTATTATATAAATATAGGGATAGGATTAATTTCCAACGGTTGTAAGACTTTGTAATACTTCTCAACAAGAGAAGGAAGGAATTGATTTTCTGTACGGATGCAATTTGTTGATTCGGAATTTTGATCTTTCATTTGGTGGGTTTTTGGTTTTTAATTTTCTCTAATTCCTCATCCCCTCTTTTTTAAGAAGAGTGATCCAATGTGTAGCCTAGTTTTGGAAACTAACATCTAATAATTTGGATTTGGTTTACTTATTGGAAAGTAGCGGAAGAAGGAAATTTAGAAAATTATGGGTGTCTATATATACGGGTATTTTTTAAAATTTTATGAATAATATTTTTCAAAAATTATATTATTTAGAAATTATATTTTCCATAAATGTTATAAATGTGTTTGGTATGAATAAAATGTTTCAAGTAAAATTACACAAATCTTTTGAATTTTGATCATTATCGAAATTTTGATACTTTTGGATGAGAATTCAATGTACAAGAGAAGTTTATATATAATACGTAATTGTATTTTTAATTGTAACTAGGGCGAATCAAGATTCTTATAACATCTTGATTTTAATTATTAGTTAATTTTATTAATCAAATAATTAAATTGGGAATGTTCAATTCATTATTGACGAGTACGTTAATTTTTTAAAATCATTTGCGTAAGTTTCGAGTAACCTGAACTTACCTGATTGGTTTAAGATATTAACTGAATGACTAAAAGGACAAAATTGTCTTTGGTTTCTTAATTCCTAATTCTCATTTTCTTCCCTCACTCTCTCGTGCATGCATTGCAAGAGAAGGCCATTGTTTCCCTCCATCTCCACCACCCGTGTGTGCCATCTTCTTCCTCTTCACCATTTTCTTCAACTTCAAACAATTAGCACAAGGATTCCAGCCCCATCTTCTTCTTCCTCTCTCACGGGCAGCAAGAGAGAGCTTGGGGTTCATTTATTCTCTATAGCCAAGGTATGGTTAATGGGAGACCCATTGTCATTTCGGACCAATTCATGAGCTCTAGGCTAAATTTCTTTCAATTCTAGGGCCATCAAAGGTAATGGAAGTCGCGAGCAGCATTTAGAAAAGCTAGGGCCCGTTGGTCATCTTTGTCAAGGTAAGATTCTATAAGCCCGATTGTGAAATTGGTGACGTACCAAGGTTCTGGATTCATTCTCCTTCATTTCATGGGTATAGGGTGTGCTGGAGTCATTTTGGTAACTTGGGGTAGCGATGAAGCTTTAGAAAATTGGTTTCGGAACCCGTCGGCAACGCTCGGTAGGTTGTAATCCTTCGAGCCTTCAGCGCTTTGTTAAATTATTGGTGTTTTCTATGTTTTGGGTTCCCATGTAGTTAGAAATTAATTAAATACTAGGCGTTTAGTGATCGGTTATTTAATCAAGAAATGTTGAGTTTTGTGTAATTGATGAGGACACACGCAAGGAAGATCCTATCACAACCCTAGACAAGGGGATGAAGCTTTATAGAGGGCCCTTGACAAGGGCAAGGACCAAGAAAGCCAAAATCATTACCCAACAAACCCTAGCTACCTTTATGACTACTTTTCATGGGCCTAAGCCCAAGGAGGACCACTTAAAGACCTTTTCTTATTTTTCATTTAATATTTGTGAGACATAAGTTTTTAAGTATATTCTAGGGTCTATATATTTTTAGAAATAGGATTTTGGGCCTTGCATGGTCATTTGGCCACTTTTGGGCTTGTATTTTGACTAATTAGGCCTAGGGAATAGGAGAAGCCCATTAGGGAGTGCATTTCCCTTGCCTATATAAAGGCATGCTCTCTATGTACTCTCCACCTTGCATTTTTGAGAATATACACATTGTTGTGAATTTGTGAGTGCTTAGTCTCTCCTTTAGGCTAGAGTGAGTTTTCCCTTCTAGCAAGCTCTTATCTCTAGAGTGGCGAGTAGGACTTATCCTTCTCCAAGGTGGCGTCCAACCCTTTTACACCCATCCAATCCATTCCATTTCCACCATTAACCTTCCAACTTCATCTCCTACCTTTCCATGCTTCCGAATTTGTGTTGATTGGTCTTTTTGAAGAAAGATATCTAGATCCTCCCATCTTGGCCTACAAGATTGAAGTTTAGGCTATATCAAGTGGTATCAAAAGTCTAAGGTGCCATCTTTCTTCTTTTGATTTTCTTTTTTTGATTTTTATGCATTTTGTGTTGACTTCTTTAAATCTTTAGAATTTGATTTGTCATCTTCTCTAGTTTCTTAGTCTTGCACCTTTAAAAATATAAAAAAAAAATAGCTTTAGCCATGATAAATACAAGTAAATTCTAGAGCCAAAACTAGGTGTATGGTGCATAATTGGAGCTTGTCTTTGTTGCTAAGTTTTCATTGATTTTGTAATAGAGGTGCTGAAATTTTCTTGTGCCATTAATAGATATCCTTTTAATGGCCCAAGCTCCAATTTCTTGTGTTGATCATCTTATTTTTTAGGTGATCTAAATTTGTGCTCATTTTAGGCTTAGAAATTTTTTTTCTAGGATTTAATTTTGTTTTTGTCCAGCATTATAGGAATTCTATATTCTTTAGCATATTGAGATATCACTGTTCAGTTTGTAAATATTTTTGCATTTCGTGTTACGTGGAAATATTAAAAGTGCACATTTTGTGATCTTCCATTTCTTAATATCGTGGAAGCAAAGGCATAAAGGTGATAACAATTCAAATCTTTGTCTTTTTCAAATTGTGCAATAATAGAGGTTTTGACTCCGGAACGTGACTGAAAGTGTGGTTTTGGAATCAAGAGCTTGGATTCTAGATAGGGGGAACATTATATTTTAAATGCATGAGTTATGAACGGATAAAAGATAACTATATATATATAATTGAATTGATTGTTGATGAAAATTGATCATGATGTTGATATATGATTGTATCGATAACATATCCCCTTTGATATTATTTGTTGATTAGTTGATGATTATGAGATATGGTTGTATTTTGTTCATATGATATGGTATGATGGATTAATGATGTATATTGCATTAGGTTGTAATGAATAATGATGATATTGATTGATGATAAATATATTTATAATGATGTTTGAATAAGCTTAAGGTGGCTTAGTGATGCTATGAATTGATTATAATGGATATTTGCATGCTATGCTTGGTTATATGTTTGAAAATGAGAACCCTTGGTGATGGTAACTAATTGGTGGCCCCTGATGATGGTAATCAAGTGGTTCATGGATGATTTATGATTGTTGTGTAGCATAGCATTTAACATTTGCATAAAGGACGTACACAGGACTGCATGGGGCTTGTGATACCGACCCAAATAAGAGGGTGGCCTTTGTATAGGCACAGACCCTATGGTGGTTTCCTTTGAATTCCATAATCGCCTTGATTGGGCTTAAGTCCAGTCCACAACACCTGAGTTAAGGTGCCGTTGTCACTGAGAGTGACTAGTGTTGCATTATGGGCTAGCGGTTCGGTACGAGTAAAAATATCTAATTATATAAGTTGAGAAAATTTTACATACTGCAGTATGAATCCCATCGGTGAAGTCAGATCCACATGCATATGCATTGGTATATAGATATTGAGATTGGGGTGCTGATGGGCAACTTATTGTCGCGACAGGGATCGCGGCGGGAGGCTGACCCTTAAAGATATTAAAGATAAGACTGTTCGAAATCATTTCGAAAAAAATAGGGAGTCGCCACCAATATTTTAAAGATAAAATACCGGGAAAACCTTCGTTAAAGCACTCATCATAAAAATAAAATTCCAAGTTCGAAAGTCTAATTACAGGTGAGGAAGGTATTAGCACCTTACACTGTCCGTTATAAAAAGGTTACCTCATGCACATGTTAAATAGCCTAAAAATTATTTTGACTTCTTTAGAAAACAGACAAAACAGACAAGGAAGTTTCAAAATAAGATTAACAGGACGTCTCATCTAAATTGATCTCAAATTGAACAACTTGACTAGACAGTTATAGTAAAATATCAAACAGTGACAATAAGGATTAACAGTGACAATAAGAAATCAAACAGTAATAGTGAAAAACCAAACAGTAATGGTAGAAGACTAAACAGTGACAGTGAAAAACCAAACAATGACAATAGAAGATTAAACAGTGATAGTAAAGACCAAACAGTGACAGTACGGATTAACAGGACGTCCCGTCCAAATTAACCTTAAATTGTAATAAAGATTTAGAAATTAAAACAAAATAAAGTTGAATGGGATTAGATTAAATGGAATGAGATGGGATAAAATAATATGAAATAACATGAAGTGAATTAAAACGGAACAAAAGGATTAACAGGACGTCTTGTCCAAATTAACCCTTTTTATGAGAAAACATTATTATAAATAAGAGATATTATAAAAAATGAGAAGATTAACAAGACGTCTCGTCTAAATTAATCTTGTCTTATAAGAAATATTATTTATATTAAAATATTAAAAATATGAAATTAGCAAGACGTCTCATCTAAATTAACCTCATTTTATAATAAATATTATTTGAATACGAGATATTAAAAATGTGAGGTTAACAAGACGTCTCATCTAACTTAACCTTATTTAATAAAAATATTATTTTAAAATTGAATATTAAAGAGATAAAATTGATTGAGATAATAACAGAGACATAGAAATTAAACAAAAAAAAGTGGGCCCGACAGGAATTGATTCTTGCTCCTACGTATTCTCGAACTTCCGAGAAATCAGGATTACGTAATTCTTTGGATTAATTTGAGAATAATTTTTAATAATGAGAGAAATTCTATGTGGAAGGAAAAAGTACAAGGCGAAGTAATTCGCACGTGTATCAACCTTTGAAGTCTTTTATCGTGAATGTAGGCAAAAGTAATTTTGCAGGACATTGCTCATAAGATTTTAAGATATTTATTCTAACAAGAAATACACACTTAATATTTTTTAGATTTAACATAGATAAAACTAGTTACTTTTATCTTTAAAAAGACATTTAGATTTTAATATTTTTTATTTTCTTAGAGTTGACATAAATAAAAACTTTCCACTTTTAAAAAAAGATATTTAGATTTTTGATTTTTTTTAATTAGCATAAAAATTTTATTATATATTCATCTATAAGAAGGAATATTTAACGTTTCCATCATAATTAAAAGCTATTTATTCATCTTATTATCCTCAAAAGGATTTATTTTATTCTTATTGATTATTCCTAAAACGAAAGTGACATATTTTGATTTTTATAAATAAAAAATTGTTTATCACTTTTATTATTTTATTAAAAAATGTCTAGCATTTAAACATGTCAACATATATAAAAAAACCTTTATTTTTAACCAAAATCCTTTAAAATAAATCAGAATGTTTATCTTTGGGTTTTCTTGGCAAAGAAATGAATTCCTTTCTTTATTGGGCTTCAGAATTTGAAGCCCATAACCAAACAAAAAAAGCCAAGGTGACAAGAACCCATTAGGGTTACTTTGCAAAGCCAAGATTTGAAAAAGGAAAGAGTGTATCAGGGGGGCGGCACATTGGGTTTGAAGAGAGAGAAAAAATTTGAGAGAGAGAAGGAAAGAGGGAGAGAAAGACTGAGAGAGGGAGAGTGGATCAGAGAGGGTCGGTGGCGTGAGGGAGGCCCGGTCCGGCGAGCATGGAGGGGTCACGGGCCGCGGACGTGCAGGAGGCCGGGAGACGGTGCCGGTTGTTGAGATCTGCTCGCGGAGGCCGGTCTGAATCGTGCTCGAGGAGGTGCTTGGCATCGGGATCTGTTACGGTGGGGGGAGCTCGGTGTCACAGAGCTCAGAGGAGGCTGGGGGGCCTGGTCGGTGCTGGTGCATGCCGGTTTCACGAGGAAGATGACTGACAGTAGTGGTTCCGACAGGATCTCTTCTTTTCTTTTCTCTTATTTTGCTTTCCTTTCACTGTTTTGATATTGTTTTAGTTGTTTTTTTTCTGGTATCTAGTTGTTGTTGTCTTGATGTTTTGATGGTTTTTGGATTGATTGGTTAAGAAGAAAAGAGAAGGAGAAGGTATTGGTTTTTTTGTATTTGGGAGGGTGTTACTGTTGCTGTTGGTTGAGAAGGATGAGAGGATGAAGGTTTGATTTTTTTCTGAGAATAATGGTTTTTTGGCTGTTGGTTTTTATTGTGAAGAGAAATAAGAGAGGAGATGAATTTTTTGAATTTTCAGAGAAGGGTGATCTCCTTTGATACTTTGTTGGTCTGTTTATTTATTGAATTTGGCATGTCTATTTTTGTGAAATAAATCTTACCATTTTCGCCTATAAATCTAGACCAGATCCTCTTAGATCCTTCTTGGAAGCTCCTCCATGGTCACTTCTTTAGTGCAGAAAATAGGGAAGAGGGCTAAGGGAAAAGGGAGGTCAGAATGTGATGATGATCATGAACAGTGACTGATAATGATAATTTTTTAAAAATAAATAAATAATAATTGTAAAAAAACAGTGTTCACACTTATGATACTCATTGATGTGATTGATGCAATTGTGATGATGTGAATATGTTAAATGGAAATGTGAATAATAATGAATTGGTGATGGTTAATGATTGATATGATTGTTGTTAGAAATGGATAAGCAATGGCATGTTTTGTGGTGATGATTTTGGTTTTGATATCATAACCTCACTGGAGGTTTAAAACTTGGTTTTGATACCTAATCGTGAACTTAGAAAATTACATGTAATCATATGCATAACATGAGTGAATTAATGCTAGATATGCCCAATACTTGAGTAAATGATGATATGTTATTGAAATCGTATTATGGGCAAGTATTATGAATGACTTTAAGCCTAGAATATGAGTATGGATGAGTGTGTGGTGGTAAATGCATTATATTATTAAGGTTGGGCGATTTAGTATATTAAATACTTGAGAATCATGCAAATTGAGCAACTGGATAAGTTGTATTTTGATCCGGTAGGTTTTGGAACCTCTAAATAGGTTGGATAGCTCCATTAGAGTGATTGAAACATGTAGTAACTATACATCATTTATGACTAATTGGATCTGTCCGCACCAAAAAAATTCTCTAAAATGAGGGAGATATGCATAAAATGTGTTTAGGTCATTTCTAGGAGCCTAACCATTCAATTCTTATTCAAATTGGACCAAACCAATTCTCGTACCTTCTAAATACTGTATAGGGTCTACCAAACCTATCTAGAGGTTCTAGAATCTCACAATCTCATTTTGATATGTTCAATTCTTATTTATGCATAAATTTCACATTAAACCACCATAAAAACCATTTAAGTTCTAGTTCTATTGTATTTGTTTTGCTTCACAAGCATCAACATCAAATTCCATTATGCATATCATGCAACAAACCTACCCATAATGTAACCCACTCCAACATCATGCTATATATAATAGTTCCAGGGCATATTCAACATGAATTCATCTATATCATGCATATAGGCACTAGGCCATTATCAAAGTTCATAATTAGATATTAAAATCAATTCTAAACCTCCAGTGAGGTTGTCAGGTACCTAGTCTGCTATACAATATATATATATATATATATATATATATATATATATATATACACACACACACACACACACACACATATCAAAAAGAGCTGGCCAAGGCTTTCAATACCAAACTATACAAAGTTATATGCATATGTATGAACACTACACTATACATGCATTACACCATTCTAATGTTTATCATAGCATCTAAACGACAGATCACCATTCTTCCTCTCTATCTAAGTTCACTAAAAAACCACAAGTTTAAGAGTGCACACAATTCAAGTCACTAATTATCCAGTTCCTAACCACAACACATTAATCATTAAATATCATAATTCAACATTAACCACATTGTCATTTAACATAATTGCATCATGACGGATGCATCAATCATAATAATACATATCATAAGCTGGCCCGCAGTATCTCAATTTCGATGTCTATATGCAAATGCATATGCATGTGAATCTGACTCTATTGTTGGGATTTATATTGCAGTATATAAAATTTTCTCAACATATATTCAATCTTTTTTACTGGTACTAAACCGCTTGCCCATAACTCAACTCAAGTGTTGCGAACCGATCTTGAACCCAATCCAAAGCGGTTGTGGAATACAAAGGAAACCATCACAGGATCTGTACCTATATCATAATATATCCCAAATCCTCCGATTAATTAACCGGTTTCCAATTTCACAACTTCAATCATTTTCTAGCTATTTAGAAGCTCACATAATATACTAACAACTATTTAAACAAAACGACTCGAGTTTAGAGTTTTTGCTTACCTAACGGTCACCGACACTCTATTCCACAAGTCACTAACGCTTGACACTTTCTAATTGGTTCAAAAACAATTCCTAGCCATGGGAACAACAAAATTAAAGCTCAATTTCTCAAAATGGGATCGACAAAGCAATGGGCCACTTACGATACTTACTTGAAACAGAGAAATCAATAAATCCTAACTACTATGTGCTACCCACGAGTTCCCAATGACCCAAAAAGTAATCGATTTGCATGAAATTAAGGACATTAGGGAGGGAAGTGGAAGAAGCATGCCAAAACCAAAATGCCCATGGAACCATACCATGAATTGAAGGAAATTGAAGAACCCTTTTAAGCTCACAAGCTGCCCATGAGAAATGGATTGAGGAAAAAGTCTAATTCTTGCTTAAACTTGAAAGAAATTGAAGGAGAATAATGGAGGAGGAAGTGGGTACACACGGCAGTGGAGTGCAATGGAACAATGGCTTCCTTTCCTTTCTTCGAGCATGCATACGGTGGAAGGGAGGAAGTGAATTAAGAGAAAGAGTAAAGATTGAAATTAAGAGAGTGAGGGTAATTTAGTATTTTTGCGCATATAGTTAATTTCTAAAATCAATCGGGTAACTTCTGATTACCTGAAAACCATCCTGTAAATTCCAGAAATTAACATAACTACCGTAATTTAATTTAACATTCCCAAATTAATTATTTGATCAATAAAATTAACCAATAATTAAATATAGAATGTTAAAAAATTGGTGCATAATATAAATATAAAATGTAGAATTTAAATTTGAATTTTGGTTCTTTTATTTTCTTGCATTTATTCCTGTTCATTTTTATCGTTATTTCAAAAGGTAAAAATTTTAATGTACAATTTAAAATTTATTTATATTATAAAAGTTAAGTAAGCTTGGTGAGTTGACTCACATATTTAACACGTCAACTTTAACATTTATTTTTGTTGAATTAGTGTCATTTTTTGAAAAAAAATGTCTATAACTAGTCTCAACCTGAGCCACTATCAGGTTGGTCTGGTATTTAAATGGTCGTGTAAGACCAGGTCAAATTAACTCACCTTCTTTTAAATCCGGTATTTTTATAACTCGATTAAAAACATGTATACTAAATTAGGTTGATTGTCGGCACCATGTTAAAAAATACAGGTTTGTTTATGTAAATTAGTAGAATTGTACTAATGTTTTATGGAAGTGAAGTTGAGATGAAGTAATAAAAAAATGCAGGCATTGCCAACGCCATTAAGCAAACTGCTTGTATTATTGTGGCGTGTATGGGGGGATTTGAGGCCCATTCACACCTAATGTCTTCGCTTGTGGGCCGCAGCACACGGATCCTTTCCAAAAGCTTGTCGTTATTTTTAGTTTCCTCCCTTAGATCAGGGCACATAGATTTTGTCCATCAACTACTCAATTTTCATACTACACTCTTAACATTCATTATTTTATATATATAAATAATGATTTAGATTGGATATCATAAGGTTAATATCAATATATTAGTGGTTCACTAACTCATTGCTTAAGCTCCGATATTAATTGACCGGTATTGATTAGAATGTCAGAGTATGTTTACATATGATATCCTATTTTACCTTATCACACGAAATATCTTACCATTGATGGTTGTCAAACGAAATCACACTAAGATTTTAAGATCTTCACTAAACTATAGGGTACAGTACTGAATTCCTATATAAGATATAAAAACCTACGTACCTGATATCTATATAAAAAAACTGTCCCATACCAGACAAATTATATATATAAGTGTATGTGAGATATCAATATTTAATTACAGTTAATATTTACGTAAAATGAAATAATGTTAAACCTTTAATCGTTGTTAAAAAAAATTAAAACAAGGTTTAAATCAGGGTTCTCATATTTATTCTTCCTTCTTTCACTCTTCTTTTACTTTTTTTTTATCAAACACTTTTATTTTCTTTTTACCTCTCTTCTCTTGCACCCCAATAATAATAACAATAAACGGTGTATGCACATGTATAATTTTTCTGTTAGCCCATAATAACACATGCCCACCCTCTTCTCTCACTAGTTGTCCACCCATTCAATAATACACATCCTTGCCTTACTTATCTAACAAGGCAGCAATTTTGCAGTGAAAAATCTTATTTACGATCAAAGGTTTACTGTTTTTACATCAATTAAATAATTAATATCATATACTCTTATTATCCTCTTCTGTCTATGTTTAAAATATTTTATAAATTTAAAGAATTAATGAAAGTAAAAACTAAATCTTACAAGTTACTGCCAAGTAAAACAAACCTTTTTTTACTCCAAAAATCTACCAATATTAGCTTTTTTTTCTTTTCTGTTTTTTTTCAAGAAAAGATTAAGTTTAATTTTAAATCATCAAGTAAAACTAGTTAAACTCTCGTCACTTGACTTAGGATTTAGGATTTACCTCAACGAGTTTCCGAAATTTGATTTTATTTAAAGGTGTTTATTTTAAATATATGTTTTAAGGAATAACCTTTTTAAAAATGTAATGCTTAAAATTCCTTTTTTCAACTAATTCTAACGATATGATTCAATAATGGTAATTATGAATATGAATAAAAATTAACAATACTAATTAAAAAATATGCATCATTTTAATCAATTGCTCCTCGGTAACAAAGTAATTATAAATATAAGAATGGAATTATTTTCTCAATTTAAACAGATTAAGTATATAAAAGTTTGTATAATTTTAAAATCATTTAGTAATTCATCAATAAAGTTCACTTTAATGCACCTATTAATGAGTTTATTATTCCTTAACTAAATGTAAAAAGTTCGATTTTTGTATTTGGTGTGAAACATCTCTAAAATTTTAGGTAATTGTTTTATTTATCGAGTATATGTTTAGTAAAACTAATAAATAAATAGCTAAAAACTAAAAAGAACCTGAAAACTTTAAAATAAATGCAAGCTGGATGATGGAAATTCAAAGTTATGACTTAATAAATAAGTTGATTGAATTAAAATTACTTAAAATTAACTATTAGTTAGCTAATAAGTACCAACATAAAAGGACATCATCATTTATTTGGCATGATGTTTAATTGATATTATACAATTATTCTCATATAATTATAACTATGATTGTTATTTTATCCTAATTTTTTTTATCCCTTCGGTTAACTTGAGCTGGTCCCTTAACCTTTTTATTATTCAAAATAATCATTTATCTTTAATTTGAGGTGAAAATACAGCTCTTTCATTAAAACTATCATTTGTTGGTCCAAAGTGCATCATATTTCTGATCACGGGTTTGATGCTAAATTCCAACAACTTTTTTTATAACTTTATTTATAAAATATTGTTATCAACAAAAACCTATTTTATTTTATAATAAGTTAACTTTACATGTATATGTTTAAATATATTTTTTATTTTAATGTCAAAGAAATAAAAATGTTAGATAAAAACACTGTATAAAAAATTAACTGTTATTATATTTTATACTATTACATTATAAGAAAAAATGTTTTAGGTTTATTTTTATATAAAGTGTTTCTTTAATTTAAAATTATACAATATGTTTGTCATAAAATATCAGAATATTCTTTCTATTTCTCTTATATTAATAATATTATAATTTGTATTATTATAGTCAATAACACTTATGAATCTTTAAAAACTAATTTATAAAAACATAAAATACATAATTTATTTAAATAATATAATTTTAGGTATTTTATTTTAAAAATAATTGATATTTTTAATTATATTATTAACTTTTAATATAATAAAAATAATATCATTATAATAAGTAAAACTTATAAGCCATATATGAATATAGAAAAGTCACTATTGTGTTTATTATATGATTTTCACTAGGATTATATTTTATATGCAAAATTCAACAATCATTGTATTTTATATATAATTATAATTTAATTATTTATTATTTTAAAATAATATTCCAAAGTTAATAGTATACTTTAAATAAGAAAATATTTAATAAATAAAAATAATTAAATAAATTATATATTTAAATTTTATAAAATAATTTTTAAGATTAATATAATTTTTCAATTATAATAACATTAGTTATAAGTAGAACTATCAGAATGGGTTAGGTCCATAAAATGGACGAGCTAGGCACTAAAAAAGGAGTCCGAATTAAAATCGGGGCCTTTATGTTCTGCTCATGAAAGCTTGTACTTAGTTAGACTTTTGTTGGGTTGGCTCGCAAGTAGCTAGTAATATTTTTTATTTTATTTTTTACTAACATGAAAAAACTACCCTAATTCGATCTTATAGTTAATTTAGAGCATGTAAGTTTTATTTTTATATTTTTAGTGGTTATATTTTTTGTAATCTTTTACCAAAAATAAACAAAAACAAACAATACGAGCCTGTCAAAACTCATGAGGCCAATGCAGGTTGAACCTTGAAACTGAAGCCCAAATTTAAATTGGTCCTTTCTAGCCTTGCCTAAACTTGTCATGGGTTGAGCTGAGGTGACCCATTTTTATTGCTCTAATTATAAAGGTATTGATATTAAAACAATAATAGAAATAATTTTTTGATATGATTTAAAAATAAATATGATTATGGTATTGATATAATAAAAGTTATTACATGAAAATAAATTATGTTGAAGTGATTTTTTATCATATTTTTTAATGTAAAAATACATTATAATTAGTAAAATTCATCCATGATTATATATATATATATATATATATTGTAAATAACTATAAATGTGGTATTATTATCTATGTAATACTATGATATACTATTAAATTATTACAATATTAGTAAATACTACTATTATTAAATGCCAAGAGGGTTTTGAGTTAAGTACCTAAATCATTGTACAACTTTTATAACATCTGTAATTTCTAAAAAAACAAAAATAATAATATATTATTAAACTATTATAATTAATCCAGACTCGATACCAACCTATAGGTAAAAAGGTCATTGCTATGCAAGACTGGCATTGTACGTAAGGTTGAAATCTGATACTGGCTTTCAACACCATGCATGAAACTCATGACCTAACACCAGCATGAGTCATTCTCTCAATACCGGAAGGTCAAAGTTGACTTTATACAATCGCGTGTTGAGAAAGTAACTTGTAAAGTGATTGATGAAAGGTACAATCGGTAGGTAGCGTCACTGTTGTGTGTTGGTCTTTCTGCAATAATCAGTATCACGCTGACATTTCATACGATAAACTCTTTCATTACTATAAGATATAAAAACTTACGAATCAACGAAAGAAAGGTAAAATATTCTTACTACAACTTACGCTCAAGCTCTTTATTTTTTGAATATCTCACTTACTTGAGAGGGTGACACCTCCTTTCGTCCCACAATGTGTGAGGTTGATGAGATTTGTTTGAGGGATCACTCTAAGACTCTTATTTCCCCACGGAAATGAGAGACATACTACCGGATCTCCACGTGTAAAACATACACAGATAAGCATCATTTGAGAGTTGGTTGTCACATCGTATCCTGCATCCCGACCCAAACCAGTTCAATAATTTTTATGATTATATAAATAATCATAATATATATATATATAATAAGTAAGTGAATAACTTAATTAAAAAATTATTTAATACATTATTTTTATAATAATTTATCATATAAATTTCATCATAAAATTTATTTAAATAGGATTTCTACAAGTGAAATACAATTTATAGAACATATTAGCTAATTTTCATAGCTTCTGCTTAAACTGTTGGAATTGCGTCACTAAATGAATTGTATCTCAACTCCAACTACTGATACCCCGGTATAGAGAAATACATGGACGGATTAATTAAAAGATCAATAAAATAACAGGATAAAATTGAACGTAGAAGAATAGGTTACCATGTCACGCAATATCCAATAGGTACGAGGGCAAAATGGAAAGAAAAGAAAATTCGGGAAGCGCGTTTCGCACGTCCCTCCCCTGCTATAAATTGCAAGACAGAACAGAACCCAAATTGCAAATTACAAATTACTACCAAAAAAAGAAAACATCATCAACGGTTACCAATACCAATACCAATACCAATGAGACTTCATTACCTTGTCCTCTTCCTCTCTCTGTTGGTCCTCCGCGGCGTCGAGTCGGCATCTAAGCCAGGAGGATGGAGCCCAATCAAGGACTTGAAAGACCCTCACGTGGTGGAGATCGCGAATTACGCGGTGAGCGAATACGACAAGCGTTCCGGGGCAAACCTGAAACTTGTTAAGGTGGTTAAGGGCGAGACTCAGGTGGTGGCTGGCGCCAACTACCGCCTCGTGCTGAAGGTCAGTGGTGGATCCGCCACCGACAATTATGAAGCCGTCGTTTGGGAGAAGCCTTGGCTGCATTTCAGAAACCTCACTTCCTTTAAACCCCTTCATTAATTCCTATACCTGTTGTGATTGTCATTGTCATCAACTAAATTCATATGTGTGTATTAATTATCGTGTTATGTACTTTCATTGCTTGCGTTTTTGTAATAAGGTTTGGATGGGAATCTGCTAATTAATGGAGCTATAGTTATTTTGATGTTACTTGATGAATGAATTTATCGAATTCTGTTTTGGGTTTTTCGCTGGGATGTGATCTTTGCTGTTTAGGAGATATTATCTTTACAGGGTTATGGGATACTGAAAAATCACGTGTTCATACCTCAAATAATGTGATGGATAGGGATAAAATTAATTTATTTTTAAAAATAATTTGAATTTGTCATACACATGGAGAGATTGGTCGGATCTGCTAACCTGCAGTCCACTGTCTAATAATTTCTCAACTTATTGTGAAAATGAATGTCACTGGATAATTTTAAATTACATGATAAGGAAATCATTTAATTAAAGAAAGAAGACGTGAAAGGAAAGAAACGAGAGAAAGGAGTAAGCGACAGGATTGTGGAACAGGATACGGGGTTATTGCTCGAGGTTTCAAATTTGGAAAATGTAAAACTATGTTTAAAATATTTGAAGTGTAGAGTTTTCATGTAAATAATTGTTAATATAATTTTAGATGATTTTTAAGAAAAAAATTATTAATAAAAACTCATCTGGCACATATATATATATATATATATATATATGGTAAAATATTTTTTTTTGACTCTTAAAGTTTAGGGTTTGGAAACAACTCCTTTAAAAAAAATCCAACGATTTTGACTCTTATAAAGTTTTAGGGTTTTCAAAATTAAGAAAAATGTTAGTCATGACTGTTAACTGATGAGGTGGTTAACGTGTCTGCCACTTCATCAGTGACACACACTCGACATGTGTCAATTTTTAAAAAAATAAAAAATAAAAAATAAAAATTCCACAAAGAAATGGTTGCCAATAGAGAGAATGCGGATGAAAATCTCCACATTCACATTGAGGAGAGAAACAAGACAAACTAAAGTACAAAAGACAAAAAACTAAATTCAGCTCCCCTATACACTCCAAATCAATAGCATTTGTTTCCCTTTCCACGATCGATTAGAGAAAGAGAAAAAAAAGGGAAAATGTTTCTCATATTTGAGAGTTAGGGTTTTCATCTCAATAGATGAAAAATGGCGGTGGATAATCCAAAAGATAGATTGAAGAAGCTTGAGTATCTGGTCTCCAAGGTTTGCACCAAGTTGGAGTCCCACACCGACACCAGCGACAAGGTCCTCGCTGAGTTCATCACTGAGTTGGGTCGCTCATCAGAGAACGTCGGCGAATTCGAACACTCCCCACCACCATCCACGCCAATCTCCCTCTAAAACCTAAGGGTTCGAAGGATGCCTATGGAAAACCATTACTTTTGGGCAAAGGTCAAAGCTTTCTATCGAGGAGTAGAGGCAGAGTTTGCCAATTTACAATCATTTGACATTTTTAATACCGATAATCATACCTGGTTTCTTTCTTTGAACATTTCTAGTTCCGGGAGAAGTTTTAGAGGTTATAGTTTCATTCTTATTAAAACATTTTGGAAAGTTAACGTCTTCCCTGGCAAACAGAGTTAACGCCTTCAAACACTGAAAGACCATGACTCTTTCTTTTAAAATCCTCATTTCAATCATTAATGTTTCCTCCTTTGTTTATGGAGGAGAATAGGGAGGATTAGAAGAGAGAGGGAGAAACGCGTATGGGGTGGGAAGAAGGGAAGGCGGCGCAACGAAAAAGATGAAGAAGACAAAGTAAGGAAAGAAATGAACTGATGAGGTGGATTTTTTAAAAATTATCACATGTCAACTGTGTGTCACTGATGAGGTGGCAGAGATGTTAGCCACCTCATCAGTTAACAGCTAAGACTAACGTTTTCTTAATTTCGAAAACTCTAAAATTTTATAAGGGCCAAAATCATAAGTTTTTTTTTAAAGGGACTGTTTCCTAAACCCTAAACTTTAAGATGACTAAAAAGGTATTTTACCCTATATACACACACACCCTTTATCCATCTAGGGAGGCATTAATGAGTAAAAGGTCTTAATGTCCAAGTTACTTTCATCTTACATCAATGTCCAAGTTACTTTGGTCTCCTACTAATGTTTAAGGCTTTGGGTTGATGTAGGCATGTTGATTGTATCTAAATTTATAGGGACCAATTCACTTTTGCCCCAAGTTTGACAGTTAAAACCCTTTTTAATTGAGAATAAACAAAAATCTGCCCTTACTTTGACTGGGACAAAGGCGGGTGTGGGAATGTAACTACTTACCCTAATCTCACACTCGAACTTATCCTAATGTATAAATTCCATAATTTTAATTACAATAATAGCTAAACGATAAAGATAAGTTTATATATATATATATATATATATTTTTAAATATTATATTCTCATGAAACTAATTATTTGTAAAGAACTTTAATATATATTTTATATACTATTTCAAGTAAAATGTATTAGATCTTGATCCAGGGTGCTAACCAATTTCCTGAGGATAATCGGGGTGGCATTGCAGTGATGCCACATCATCGGATTACTTATCTAAAAATAGTACGAATATCGTATCAGGGGTCCAAAACTCATGGCAACTACAGTTCCAAGACTATGACCCTGGTCCTATCCTGACAACCAGACAATTAGTCAGAATCGGTATAGGCTTCATGTCCTTGCAAACGTTGTAACTACAGTAAGTTAATAAGAAGGTCAAATCAATTCCCAAGCTAAGGTAAACATTATAAATACAACTCATCTATTACTGAAGAAGGATCTGAACTAATCCGAGTTACCTCTGTAATACCATCTTTTCTATAATACCATACTGACTTAAGCATCAGAGAATCTTTTATGGGTTCACCCTCGGTGTGTCCCTTTGACTTCGGAGCTGATAAGAACGTCAATTACACCCTTAACTTGAAGAACCTAGGATTCCTACTGAACATGGGTGCATAATACCGTACTCCACTGAGGCGGTGTAAAATTGAGAGTTAGAGAGGTAACTACGGTCAGGATCTTTAAACCTTGACCTCGGTCAAGACAGTTAACTCTTGACCCAGGTTCCAGAACAGAACAGATATTATGATTTATTTGAAATTACATTTATGTTGATCTAATTTTCAAAAATATTGTTTATCCATCTCTTATAGGTTACCCAACATTTTTAAGCCCAAAAGGCATAACTTGTAGTAATAGTTTGTACCACCAATCATAAATACGGTCTTTTCCTCATCGATCAAGTTAATGTTGATTTGATTATACCAAGTAGCCATCCATGAAGCTCAGAAGCTCATAACTAATTATGTTATCAACTAGTTTGTATATCTTGGGAAGCATATACTAATCTTTGGGATATGTTTTGTTAAGATCAGTAAAATCGACACACAATCTCTATTTTCTGCTTGTCTTATTATGCCAAAAATTAGATACTACAACACTCATATTAAAGCGTTTATAATAATAAATGGTATAAAAAATGAGTTATTTTATGGCATTTCTACTCTAAAATACTATAATAGAGTAAACGTATTAACATTTATATAAGAAAATACTTTAAATTTTATTATAATAATTATTTTAAAAATAACAATGTTTATATAGGAAAATGACATAACAGGTAACTTTATTTACAATGTTTCTATGTCTTTTCAAAGAAAACATTGTAATAGTTTATTATATTTATAATATTTCCAAATTTTTTAGGAAACATTATAATGGGTTCCAATTCCACTATACTTTTTTGTTCTTTTTTTCATCTTTCTGTACACGCGTCCTTACATCTTTCACTCCTTCTTTTAGCTGTTCATCCCTTTTTCACTTTTTATTGTAGCGATTTTCACATTGCTTTTTCGTCTTATGATATGGACTACTTTACGATTTTCACTGTGGCTCTTCCATCTTTTATTGTGCTAGGTAAGGTATTTCCCTTTCATCTGCATCTTTTGTCTTTGCATAATAGAACAATGATAACAACATAAAAAGAATATAAATGTTTTTCTCTTTTAAAAAATAAAACTCATACGTTTTCCTTTATAATATACATTAGTTGTTTGCACAAGGTCGGTGGGTTGATGGGTCTTTTGAGCCATTTAAAAAATAGAACATTGAGATCTGGAATAACAACAAAGAGAGTTGTGAGTGAGATCTAGTGAAAGAGGATAATAACATATTGAAAATGCGTGCTTATTTTGAGGTTCTATGAATAAGGTTGTGAAAATTAGGAATAGAGATAATATTCATTAGTTATTGTGTTATATATATATGATTTAAAACTTGATTTGAGATATTGTATTGTTAATTTACTATTACAATAATATTGTTAATTCACAAATCCTTCTAGGTGTTCCATTTATTGGTTGGATTAGTTATTTTTAAGTTTAATTATGTAGTAGCAAAATGCCATTTGTCAAAATTAATCTACTTTCAGTTTCATTAAGATTGGTTAATTAAAAGCAAAAGTTTTATATTTAAAACATTATTAAAATTTATTTATCCTGATTTCTATATAATTTTTAACAAAAAGCTTCTATTTTTATTTTTTATACAATATTTTGGCAACATTGGTAAAGGCCTTAGGGAACTATTGTTTGCTGGCTCACTTCAAAAAATGTGATAACTGATCAAAAAGGAACGAACCCCCATTTACATTTGTATTATGAGTTCTCTCAATCGTATTAGAAACACATACAATATCCCTTTGGGCATTCAATAAATCCATCTTGGATTTTCAAACATAGTTTAACAATTCAACCATTTTTTTTATTAATTCATGTTTTGTTTACTATGACCTCTTTTATTTTTGCTTTTGGAGATTGTGAATTTGGGATCACAGGGTCAGAGCAACCATCATATATAAAATTGGCAAGAAGCACCTTCTCCTGGTATGTTTGTACATGTGGCAATTAAAACAGTTTCTCGATGTTTTTGATTGTCGGTAATGATTACAACACTTATGTGCTTACTCTCTTCAATACCTTCCCATTGTCATGGGCACCTCTTATTCCCTTTCAATAGTGTGCTTCATTTTTCTATCTAATTTGGATTTTTTAAGTCATAAATTGTATCCTACCCATAAGTCACAATTGATGAAATCAAATTTAAAGCAAGGGATTAACACAACTGAAATCAAAAAAGAATTCATCAGAAATTGATAGGATAGAAATAAAACCAATGAAGATCTAAAAGCTTAGCAATAAAAATCCATTCATAATGAGTACTAAAATATCTACAGTTACATCATTGCATGTTGCTAAATATAACAAAGGTATATGGTACTTTGTCATGCACAACCTCTATTTATGGTCTACTCTTTATGTTTTATTGAGTCCATAATAAAATAAATGGCCTTTCTTTTAGTGTTTTATATCTATACACAATCCCTTTCAGTGTGTAATCTTTAGTAACAAGGAAAGTATATTTCTTTTCTTCTTTAAGTTTTATAATTGATGTCAGTGAGAACAATCTCCTAATTATAGGCAATTCAGACCATGAACCTTCACATATAAGCTGTTGATATATAAATAGATCTTAGTGCAGTTTTTTGTATGAAATAGTGCAATTCTTTAATAATTAGTCTATCTTAAATAATACTAACAAGTTTCCATGAAATTTAAAAATCTAACATTTATCATGGTGTAATAAAAGCCAATTTATGTATGAAAAAATATGTAATACTCAAATATTATCAGGCTTATTTTGGGATTTGATATGTGTGGTGTGGTTTTGCAAAGTGTCAATTGTGAGGCTCTTTATGGTAGTATATTCCTTATCTCCCAAACTCCTACAAACATCTTTATATAAATATAATGTTAAGATGTCTCATAATCCTTATAAGATTTAGGTAAACTTTTTCTCTTGAGCTAATTTTTAGGGTTGAATTAGATGTTAAACTTTTTTATATATAAGTTATTGAAAAAACAATTATTGATGTTTACAAACATTTTGCAGGTTCAGCTAATAGAACAATGAAATTCTAGGATTTAGAAACCTTTGAACTGATTGGATCTGCTAGACGTGAGGTATCTAAAGTTACTGAATCTTTTTCTGCTTGAAAGGAAACAATTATATTCATTTGTGCCATATTTTGTTTTTGTATCTCTATTTGCTCTCTCTCTTTCTCGCAACACCCCCAAACAAATGTTAAACTACCACTAAGTACTAACTTCCATGGTATGGTAACTCTTTGCCAAGTTTTATGCTAAATCATCATTATTGACACTTCTTCAGTTTGTCATCACATTCTTGTTAGTTGCAAAAAAGTTTCTGGTGAAAATTTAGTAATGTAGTGATGAAGAAAATCTCTTCATTTTTTTGGTAGTTGTCCTAGTTAAAACTTATCTATAACCAACAATAAGTAGTGTATCTTGTCCTAATTTTAATAATTTAGATGCCTAAAATGTTATATTACTTATGTGAATTACATTTAATATATATCACTTATATGAATTATATTATATTACTTTTATAAGGCTATTGAGGTTTACTCAATAGCTTTTCATCTTGATGGAAGGACCCTATTCACAGGACATGAAGATGGTTTGAAGGTAAAAATTATATTTACTTACAATTTCTAATTATATTAATGTTGTATAAATTAATAACGCACCATGTAGAACATATTTACAAGGCCGTTTGCAATGTTGATATTTTGTAGGTGTATTCATGGAAACCAGTTATATGTCATGATTCTGTTGATATGAGATGGACAACACTTGGTGATCTTTGTATTCAGGTGAGAAAATTTTAGAGTGCCCATTCTACCATAATTCTGTTGGAGTTTAGGTAGCAAATATATTGGTAGGATCCACTATTAGTTACTAAAATTAATTGTTGCTTTTACTTGTTAATTTAAAAATGATCTATCACTTGTGTTGTGCATACTTAAAAGATTAGGTGATGCCATCAATTGTGCATAACACATGCAAATATTGAAATTAAGGGAAGAATCACACAATTGAAACACTATTCTAGCATAGTTAATGACACTTGTAGTGAAACAATACTCTGGATTCTCATGAGAAAGAATCTTTTTTTATAGCCTCAGACATTATTATTATCAGTTTCTACTTACTAATCCTAGTGATTTGATTTGTATTTTTTTAAAATTGTAAAAAGAAGTTGGATATAATGTTTAAAATAATTTGTTTGTTAGCTGCAACATGAATACTTGGCCATCTATACAAGTTTGAAGAAAATATAGTTTTTGATGGACATGTTATTATTTGTTTTCTGTTAGCCATCTTTCTGATTGGTAGCTTCAATATGTCAGCTTTATTGAGCCATATGATACTAGTTTTGGGTTTTAAGTTTTGGTTCTTCAAATAAGATTGTATGACATGATTTGTGTTGCCTTATGTTTAGCTAAGACTACCATTGTGTTGCCTTGACATGGGGAACATGTTTAGGAGGCTTAAACAAATTTTATATTTGGACTTGAGATTTTAGGTGATTGGGAATTAGTCTTTGGATGCTATTAATTTGTTTCTTGTTAGTCTTTGGGTTTTAAGTTTTGGTTCTTTAAAAGATTGTATGACATGAATTGTGTTGCCTTGTGTTTAACTAGGACTACCATTGTGTTTCTTTGACATGCGAAACATGTTTAGGAGGCTTAAACAAATTTTATATTTAGACTTAGGATTTTAAGTGGGGTAAGAATTAGTCTTTGGTATTAATTTGTTTCTTTGTTATCCTTTGGGTTTTAAGTTTTGGTTCTTTAAACAAGATTGCATGACATGATTTGTGTTGCCTTGTGTTTAGCTAGGACTACCATTACGGTAGGAATGTAAATATTGTAATTTCAGTGAGTATTATGTGTGCTCATATATACTAATGTTTTATCTTGCAAGTTTTCCTTGATTATAGATGTCATACCTACTCTCATAAGTAACTAAATGAAGTAAAGGAAGACTAGGCTTGCCACATTGTTAGCAATATACTTAATTATTTTCATTATCATGAGTAGCTAATGATCATATTTTGGGGACATATGTTTGACCATAAAATGCTTATATATATTTTGAAGGTTGTATTAATATTTGATTTGCAAGTAGGTAACTCATTTCTTGTTCGTTGGATATATATATATATATATATATATATATATATATATATATTATATAAACTTGATTGACAATGTGTATGAGTTTGTGTGCTAAAGGCAATGTGTATAAGTTTGTGTCCAAAAAACAATATGTATGTTTTTATTACAAAGATTTTACTTAAATGTGTGGACCAATGTGAAAGTTAATAATAATTAGTTGTATTTATCAACTAATTTTTAACTTATAAATTGGGTAATATTATTATTGTAAATTTGAATGTGTATAATTAATAGAAATTTGAATAAAGAAAAATTATTTAAAAATAAAAAATTTTCATAGCATTTATAATGACAAGGAAGTGCCATAAAAAAGTGACTTACAATAAAGTTTATGACAACATATAAAATTAAATGAAGAAATGTTATAAAAAGTATAATGTTATTACAACATTTAGACAATGAAAAATTAAAATGTTGTAGTAAATTAGCTTAATAACAACATTTTAAAAATAAAACGCCCTAAATAGTATCACTCTAGTATAGCATTTGTGCATGCAAAAATAAAAGTTGTAAGAAAGTAAAACAATTACGACGTTCGCGTTAAAAAAATACTTTAAACAGTATTATCCTATTACGACATTTCCGCAAACTGTCAAATGTTTCCACCTATTACCACACGCGAAACAATAACATATAAAAACGCTATGAAATACGGTGCAGAAACACCGTAAAAGACCATTTTTGGTATAATGCCTTTTTCACCATAACCACATTTGACAACCATGTCAGGTATTTGATCTCTCATGTGAACCCTGTCGCTAGGAGTTTCCCTATCTCTTCCTTAATCATCGCCCGATTACCTCCATGTTTACATTGTCTCTACGCTGCTAGCTTAACCTTGGAATCGATGTTAAGTGAATGACATATCACATCCAGGTCAATACCATGCATGTCAGTAGGGGGCTCAAGCAAATATATCACAATTGTCGTAAAAAAATGCTTACTGAGTCTTCTTCAATTTGAGCAAGGAGCACAACACTGATCTTTGTGCATCCATGGGGTTCCTTTCCAATTTGTACCAATTTTAAAGATTAAATGGGTTAAGGTCATCGATCTTTTGCTTTACTTTATCTCGGGGATCTATGCCTTGCTCCAGGTCTTCCTGAAACACATATGCCTCCTTAGGGGTGAGGCTTGCCTTGTAACACTAATTAGTAGTATATTGATCTGCTCTAACAACTCCTACCCTGCCATTAACTAAAGAAAATTTCACAGTCAGGTGTGTTGTCGACACCACCGCTCTAAGTTTATTTAAACTATGTTTGCCTAGAATTAGATTATACGAGTCCTATTATAAGTCCACCACCAAAAACTTTACTGCTATTGATTTTTTCTTGGTTATTGTCCCAATGTTCATCCTCAATACTACATGTATTTTCACCATATCACCTATAAGGCTATACGACACCCCATCATGTCTTGAGTTGACTCACTTTTAAAGTCATATGATAAAAAAACTATCTTGTACATCATATCTGTGGATGACCTTGGTCCACTAACACTTTATCTACTAAATAGTCCTTTATTTCAACTGCTATCATCATAGGATCGATGTTGTTTGGTCTACCTTTAAGATAGTCATAATCATCAAATAAGAGGACATAATTCATTAGGTTACACTTCCTTTCTCCAACTAAGTTAACCTACTAGACTGATCAATTTTATGTCGTGCCTAAAAATTGTCCTAAAATGATATGGATCACTCTATTCCTTGATCCAGGCTCTTGTCTTTGTCTATTATGTATGAGTATGCAGAGGGTCCCTTTGCATAGCTCTTCCCCCTTCTTGTTTTGGATTATAAAGGCCTCGAGCAAAGGATCGGTTTTGAGTTGGTTCTTTCTGTCTATCTACATATTGTGCAAAATGGTAATGCCTGATTAAATCTTTAACTTTATTTCTCAATAATCATCAAAATTCTGTGGCATGCCTATAGCCACAGTGATACTCACCATATAAGGCATGGAACCTTTAGCAAACTCTAAAGGTGGTGGCAGTTAAACCAACTTCGCAATATAGAGTTCTTTTAATATCATTTCTCACTTGGCATTTAAAGGAGTGAAACAATTATATTTAGGAAAAGTGTAAGGGGGGTTCTTACCTTCTTTATGAGGTAATGTTTCCAAATCTAGTATTGTCTTCACATGAGATCAGATAAGGCCCCATATATTCCTATTGGTGATTCATCGCTAGGTCCTTAGCGTTGATGTACTTATCCTCTATTATGCAAAGATTATCCATGTCACACATGGGTCTCTTAGCTAGTGACTCTAAAGTTGAACTATGGTGAGTATAGTGTGCAGGGCTACCTCTAACGTCAGATTAGGGACTTGAATGATATGCTGGTTGAAATAACTCATGAATTGCTCTAGTGTCTCCAATGACCTTTGGCATAAATTCGCTGAGGATATTGAAGTCTTAAGGGTCCCTTTATTGGTAGAAAATTGAATAAGAAATTGCTTCAATAGTTTGTTAAAATTGTGAATGGACCTGTGAACTACTACAAAGAAACTCTCTTCAACGTTGATGGGAAAAGTCTACACATTATCTGATCCACCACCCCAACAATGATAATGTTAGTCGAGAAAACGATGGGATGTTCTATTAGATCAATTGTTCCATTATAACCATGGCTTGAGTAAGGGATAATGGCTTCTGAGAAAAGATATGAGGCATCTAATAGGACAAAAAGATCAACTCTAAATATATGTGGGCCTGTATGAGCGGGGTTCCCTCCTTCCCTAATGCTGCCTCTAGAAAAACTTTTTGGTCCTAGTTCTCTAATTGTTCCGGTCCTACATGATGAAGAAACTCTCGTAAACAAAATTCTTTATTCTCCCTCCAAAGTTGATCAATGACGGCTTACAACCGTTGTGCCAATTCAAATTTTATTGGATCTTTTTGTCACTCCCTCCTGACATAGACCCTGACTAGAACTTCCAAGGTCGTTCGTTGGGTTTCCTCTATTTTGTCCATACTGCCATTTGAATCATTGATAACACCTCTCTTAATGGTCACCTTATAAAAAATTTGATCACAGGAGTACGTTTTACTATGGATTCATTGTGGGTGCCAAAATGTACTCTAAAAAATTGGATTGAGATGGCCCAAAAAAAGGAGTTTGTGAGAGATTTTTGGGTTGAATTGTTGACCACAAATGTAACACTTGCAATCGTCCTGACCCTCTTTCCCATTTGACCTTCTTTTTCAATATCTAATGTAAAATATTAATTATTTATATTTTTATACATTAATAATTGAGGTAAAAAATGTATTTACATCGGTTATTTAAATGACCAATATGAATTATTAAATTTTTAAATGTTTCTTATATCAATTGTTTGAATAATCAATGTAAAAAGTATTTTTTTTACAATAACTATTCAAACAACATACATTAAAAATATATAAAAAAAACACCTTTTGTTAAAATTTCAACTAGTGGGTTAATAGGTGATCTGTCTGAGGTCTGGGGTCAGGATCGACCTCCAGAACCGGATTCTAAAGTGAACTCACAATCTCTCACTTTTACCCCGCCTTAGTAGAGTACAGTATTCTGCACCTAGGTCCAGTGTGGAACCTAAGTTCTTCGCATTTAAAGTATGTATTTGACGTTCAATCCGTATGGGGTAGAAAGGACACACCGGAGGTGCTCCTGCAGAAGATTCTCCGATGCTTAAGTCAGTATGATGGAACATGATTATGAAAGTATTACAGAGGCCCTATGAGTAATTAGATCAGCCCCTTTACAGTAATAAATGAGTAGTATTTTTAGGAGTTACTTGAGTAAGAGCAGTGATTTAACCCTTCTCCTAACCTACTGTAGCAACAGTGTTTATAGGGATATGTTGCTCATATCGATTCTGACTCATGTACCTCGTTGTTAGAGAATAACCGGAGTCTTATATTTAAATCCGTATTGGCTCTTCTCATGGACCCCGGTTGAGGTGATGAATTAAGCATTCCCCATACCTTTGGGTGATATGGCATTGGTTTTAGGTTACCTCGGCCATGGTTTATGGAGTTCGGTTCTCACCTCGGATCAATAGGATAAACATTTAATGTGATTAATTGATTGGTGTGGCATATTTTCAATGGTGGAACAATAAATGAGACATATTTGTTTGTTTAATATACCTTATTCAGGCTTAAGTAAGACAAGACTACTATAGGTGGCAAGGTTCTCCCTCAGCTGACCTACCCACTTAGTGGTGAGATGTGTTTTATCTAGTGATGCTACTATGATGTGCATGGATAATAAGTTGTCACATCTTATCCTTCATAAGGTTAATCAATAGAAGTGGAAACTTATTCAAATTGGAAGGCAGAGCCCTTGTATATCTTATTTTATGTTATTTGATGACTTATTTCTTTTTAGGGAAGCTTTACAGGGTTAAATACAACACATACTTGATACACTCTAGCAGAACAAGTGGGTTGGGAAAGATCTAAGACTATTTTATCCATGTTCTGGAGGACATGGCTAGGTAAAAAGATTGGAAGTGATATTGTTTTAAAAATTTAGTGTCTGCTTGTATTAAGGAATTAATTACTAATATATTACCTCAATGCACTAAGCGAGGGGAAGATTACATCATTTGGGTTGAGAAAAGGTTTGGTAGAAATGCTTATATGTTTTCATAGTGATAAACCATGAAGGCTAGCATAAGATATGGAAGTTATAGGTGTGACATCCCAGCGCTGTTGAGGGCGGGGAGTGATCGCCGGTGCATGGGCACGGACAAGGAGCGGCTCCTGGCAGGCTTCCAGTGGGGAATGTGACATCCCGGGCACTGTTGAGGGCGGGGAGTGATCGCCGGTGCATAGGCACGGACAAGGAGCGGCTCCTGGCAGGCTTCCAGTGGAAGGGACACATGAACGAACCGAATACATACCAGAATGAGAGGGATCCAAAGACTGTATAGGTATGGGACTATACAGTCGAGGATAGCTTAAAGGAATGAATTCGTACTACCTATACCAACAAATGCATTAGCCTTTTCGGTGGCCTATCACTTAAGAACTCCAAAGTTAAGCGTGCTTAACTTGGAGTAATTCTGGGATGGGTGACCTCCTGGGAAGTTCTCGGGAAGTGTGTGAGTGAGGACAAAAGCACATTGGAAAGGTCTCGTGTTGGTCTGTGGGGCGAGTCGTTCATTCCTGAAAAGCGGTCGGGGCGTTACAATGGTATCAGAGCCTAGCCTCTCCTAGTACGGTATGGTTCGGGGACGAACCAGGCGGAAGCTGGTGGGCATGTGACATCCCGGCGCTGTTGAGGGCGGGGAGTGATCGCCGGTGCATGGGCACGGACAAGGAGCGGCTCCTGGCAGGCTTCCAGCGGGGAATGTGACATCCCGGGCACTGTTGAGGGCGGGGAGTGATCGCCGGTGCATAGGCACGGACAAGGAGCGGCTCCTGGCAGGCTTCCAGTGGGAGGGACACATGAACGAACCGAATACATACCAGAATGAGAGGGATCCAAAGACTGTATAGGTATGGGACTATACAGTCGAGGATAGCTTAAAGGAATGAATTCGTACTACCTATACCAACAAATGCATTAGCCTTTTCGGTGGCCTATCACTTAAGAACTCCAAAGTTAAGCTTTACCCTTACCATATAAAATCTCTTAGATAACTTATTTTTCACCTCGTAATTATCAAGAGATTCACAACCTGATTCCAGAGGTTACTGATACAATATCAGAGTACGCAACCTTTACATAATTAACTTCTTATTATTATACATAACATCAGAGTTCCATACATATTATATTTTACAACAGGCACCTAGATCTTATAAAATATAAAGACGTAAAGTACCAAAACATAGCATATACATAATACAACAATAGTAGTCATGCAAGCAAGCATCATCATCAAAAACCTTCATAATTCATCCATATTCAGCAACATCCACCTTGTCACATGTCCTCCTGGTTAACCACTAAAGGGTTGCCACAAGTAATAGAAAGAGTGAGATAAAATACTAAATAAATAGAAATCAAATTAGAACAACCACAACCACAAGTAGGATGCTATGCGATGCAGATGCCAAACAAGTGTTTTGTATTATATTACGTTCTTTTATATGAATGAAAATGCATGATGGATCCATTCTGGTGGGAACATCTACAGTGATTTCCAACAATAACATTTTTTTTACGGATATCCAACCGATACCGCGCCCCATAATGCAACACCACATCGGATAACAATATCATAATATCAATAACAAGTGTTGCGGGACCCCCCCTTAAGGACACACTGCTTATCCCTTAAGACGGCCGTGGTATAAAACCACCGCAGAGGTCTGTGCTCAACAGAGCGCGTTCCCCCACCGGGAACCCCCTCAAAGAACCCCTCTGCGGATTCTTTGAACGGCCAATGCATATGATGCATGAATGCATTACATTATCAAATTCCTTTATAACTAATTTTAACAATAAAATTATTATGACAATCAATTAAGCATGCTTTATTTATAATTCAAAGAATATGGAAACACATTTTCCATATTATTTTTATCATAATTCAATCATATGGAAACACATTTCCCATAATATTCATATCATATTTCAAACATATGAAAACATATTTCCCATAATATTTCATATTTCAAAGAATATGGAAACACATTTTCCATGTTATAGTAATTGTTTAATATCATATTCCAAACCATCAATTTCACAATTTAATTCAAATTAAATTAAAATCTAACTAAATGAGTTTCTAAACAATTAAACAAGCAATTCTAACTTAATTTCTATGTATTTAATATCCTATCCCCTCTTTCTTACATCAAGTGAAGATCGTTAAGCTTTCCTTATGCTAACTCCCTTGTATTTCTTCAAATCTTCAAATTTGCGTAATTTCTTCTTATACGGAAATTAAAGTATGAAGGTTTTGAGAGCTTGAAGAGGGAGATGAAAGGTTATAGGATCTGTGAGGTTTGTGGTCTGAGGAAATGTGGGAGGTTGGGGCTCTATTTATAGGCTTTCAATGTCGGTTACTGTAGCAAATTACTGTAGCACATCACTGTAGTACATCACTGTAGCACATCACTGTAGCAAATCACTGTAGCATCTTGGAATTGACATGAGGCGGTGGAAAGTTGGAGAATTCTCACGAATTCTCTACATTCTTCAACATTTTTCATGTGACGTTTACTGTAGCATTTTACTGTAGCATTTTACTGTAGCAGATTTTTATTTTATTTTATTATTCTATTCTTCATTCCATTCTCGTTTATTTCCGTTTTAAGTCAAACTGAAAATATCCTTGTATTCATAATTAAATTTCCTATTTTCTAGGTTTCATTTCTTATTTCTCTGAGAAATTTTAATTTTTTCACTATCTAATTTACTGCTTAAAAAAAATTGGGCTGTTACACTCTCCCCCCGTTATAAAAATTTCGTCCTCGAAATTTAAACGTACCTTGTTAAAATAATTCAGGATATTGACTCCTCATCTCATCTTCTCGTTCCCAAGTCATGCTTACTTCATCTCCTTGTTGCCAAGCTACTTTTGGTATAGTACCACTACATTCATTTACTGAGTGTCTAATATACTCAAAGTTTTAACAATTTTACATTATCTAACTAGTAATTATACTAAACAGAAACATACAAAGAGCACATATAACATACAAACACACAAATTTCAAACAAATAGAAATCAAGGTTCACACACTTCAAGCTATCTTATGTTAATCTCTAGTCACTTCCTAAGGTTTTCTTTATATTTTATAAACCATTGCTCTGATACCACTTCAGTTAAGAACTCCAAAGTTAAGCGTGCTTAACTTGGAGTAATTCTGGGATGGGTGACCTCCTGGGAAGTTCTCGGGAAGTGTGTGAGTGAGGACAAAAGCACATTGGAAAGGTCTCGTGTTGGTCTGTGGGGCGAGTCGTTCATTCCTGAAAAGCGGCCGGGGCGTTACAATGGTATCAGAGCCTAGCCTTTCCTAGTACGGTATGGTTCGGGGACGAACCAGGCGGAAGCTGGTGGGCATGTGACATCCCGGCGCTGTTGAGGGCGGGGAGTGATTGCCGGTGCATGGGCACGGACAAGGAGCGGCTCCTGGCAGGCTTCCAGCGGGGAATGTGACATCCCGGGCACTGTTGAGGGTGGGGAGTGATCGCCGGTGCATAGGCACGGACAAGGAGCGGCTCCTGGCAGGCTTCCAGTGGGAGGGACACATGAACGAACCGAATACATACCAGAATGAGAGGGATCCAAAGACTGTATAGGTATGGGACTATACAGTCGAGGATAGCTTAAAGGAATGAATTCGTACTACCTATACCAACAAATGCATTAGCTTTTCGGTGGCCTATCACTTAAGAACTCCAAAGTTAAGCGTGCTTAACTTGGAGTAATTCTGGGATGGGTGACCTCCTGGGAAGTTCTCGGGAAGTGTGTGAGTGAGGACAAAAACACATTGGAAAGGTCTCGTGTTGGTCTGTGGGGCGAGTCGTTCATTCCTGAAAAGCGGCCGGGGCGTTACAATTCTTCAGTTGTAACACCCTGGAGCCAACTTGCAAATCCCAAGATAATTACCGTCTCCATATAAAATCTCATGAATAACTTATTTTCCCGCATGGTAATTATCAAGAGATTCACAACCTGATTCCAGAGGTTACTGATACAATATCAGAGTACGCAACCTTTTACATAATTAACTGCTTATTATTATACATCATATCAGAGTTCCATACGTATTATATTTTACAACAGGCACCTAGATCTTATAAAATATAAAGACGTAAAGTACCAAAACATAGCATATACATAATACAGCAATAGTAGTCATGCAAGCAAGCATCATCATCAAAAGTCTTCATAATTCATCCACATCAAGTATTATCCACTTTGTCATATATCTCCCTGGTTAACCACTAAAAGGGTTGCCACAAGTAACAGAAAGAGTGAGATAAAATACTAAATAAATAGAAATCAAATTAGAACAACCACAACCACAAGTAGGATGCTATGCGATGCAGATGCCAAACAAGTGTTTTGTATTATATTACGTTCTTTTATATGAATGAAAATGCATGATGGATCCATTCTGGTGGGAACATCTGCAGTGATTTCCAATAATAACATTTTTACGGATATCCAACCGATACCGCGCCCCATAATGCAACACCACATCGGATAACAATATCATAATATCAATAACAAGTGTTGCGGGACCCCCCTTAAGGACACACTGCTTAGCCCTTAAGACAGCCGTGGTATAAAACCACCGCAGAGGTCTGTGCTCAACAGAGCGCGTTCCCCCACCAGGAACCCCCTCAAAGAACCCCTCTGCGGATTCTTTGAACGGCCAATGCATATGATGCATGAATGCATTTCATTACCAAATTCCTTTATAACTAGTTTTAACAATAAAATTATTATGACAATCAATTAAGCATGCTTTATTTATAATTCAAAGAATATGGAAACACATTTTCCATACTACTTATATCATAATTCAATCATATGGAAACACATTTCCCATAATATTCATATCATATTTCAAACATATGAAAACATATTTTTCATAATATTTCATATTTCAAAGAATATGGAAACATATCTTCCATGTTATGGTAATTGTTTAATATCATATTCCAAACCATTTGCATCCATTTCACAATTTAGTTCAAATTAAATTAAAGTATAACTATATGAGTTTCTAAACAATTAAGCAAGCAATTCTAACTTAATTTCTATGTATTTAATATCCTATCCCCTCTTTCTTACCTCAAGTGAAGATCGTTAAACTTTCCTTATGCTAAACTCCTTTGTATTTCTTCAAATCTTCAAGTTTGCGTAATTTCTCCTTATGCGAAAATTAACGAATGAAGGTTTTGAGAGCTTAAAGAGGGAGATGAAAGGTTATAGGATTAGTGAGGTTTGTGGTCTGAGGAAATGTGGGAGGTTGGGGCTCTATTTATAGGCTTTCAATGTCGGTTACTGTAGCAAATTACTGTAACAAATTACTGTAGCAAATCACTGTAGCATCTCGAAATTGACATGAGGCGGTGGAAAATTGGAGAATTCTCACGAATTCTCTACATTCTACAACATTTTTCATGTGACGTTACTGTAGCATTTTACTGTAGCATTTTACTGTAGCATTTTACTGTAGCAGATTTTAATTTTATTTTATTATTCTATTCTACATTCTATTCTCGTTTATTTCCGTTTTAAGTCAAACTGAAAATATCCTTGTATTCATAATTAAATTTCCTATTTTCTAGGTTTCATTTCTTATTTCTCTGAGAAATTTTAATTTTTTCACTATCTAATTTACTGCTTAAAAAATTGGGCTGTTACAATAGGTTGTTGAGAGAGTAATGATTTTCATTTGGTAAATTAAGCATAATAAGCACTTAACTAGTTTATGTAAATGAGGGTGGGGACTTAGTAAACCTTTTGTTATTGTTGTGGAAAGATTGAAGACATCTTACATGTGATAAGAGATTGATCTTTGGCTATTTGGCCATGGAGCTACTTGGTGGATAAAAATAAAAATAAGTCTTTTTATGATTGGGAACTTATCTGATTGGATAAATATTAATCTAAACTAGAACTTAGGAAGGGAAAAGAGCTAGGATTAGAGCTCGATATGGGTAACTAGCTCTCATGGATTATAGGACCGAGGGAGTTAACAAATTGATGATCATTCTTTTGTGAGGCCTTTTCAACCATTAAGAAGTATCATCTCTTAGAGCGAAGAATATATTGCTAATAATTTGAGCAAGAATCCTTAAAAGTTTTTACTTTTATGGATAAAGCATTGGAGCCTCCTGACCTAGATGAATATTGTTTGAATTTAGATAGAGCTGGAAAATCTGATTCCTGTAAAGCTAGTCATGGAGAAGTCATAAGGAACCATAAGAGAGAATGGATAATAAGATATGCTAAACAAATTGGCTTTACATTTTCCTATCTAGTTAAGTTATAGAGGTGTACTTGAATGCTTTAGGCTTGCAGACATTGAAACTTACATTTTAAATATATTCTAAAATTATATATTTAGAAATTAGCAAGATTTTAAAAAATGTGGTCTTGGAAGAGAAGTTCTTAATATTATTAGGTGCCTAGCTAGGAATTTGAAAAGATTACCTTTAAGCATGTATGTAGGGGAGTTAATGTAATACCTGGTCATATGGTTAATGTTGCTTGTAAACTTTTATCTTTTTTGTTGTTGTTACTTTAAAAATTAGGCAAAATGTCACAAGAGATGCTTTAAGCTTTTATAAACCTAGAATTATAAATTGATAGTTAATAGTTAATAATATAGGTTTAGGCCCCTTCATTTCAAAACAAATAAGGAAAGTCATGTTCATGTCTCTAACGCACTACAACCTTGGACCACTTGTTACTTTTAGGTTGAGATACTACTAATGCGAAATCATCAGATAATGAATTTATTGGCAAGCGCACCAATCGTTAATATATAGAATATTTAATTGTTCCCATGGGGATTGTGTTAAGTACTATAATCTTGAGGAGTCTCTAGCTGAACCTTACACATAAAGCCATTAAAGTCTTTAAGTTTTATGGATTTTATATTGTTTTGTGAATTTTCAACAGTAGTGTTACTAAGTAGAATTATTTTAGCAATTAAACTATACTAAACACAGATTGGAACTGAAATTAGCATACCATAACTCACAAATTCATATGAACTTAACAATAGACACAAAGCAAAACAAAATTCAATCTCACAAATGGATAACTCCTAATTCCTTAGGAAATTATCACTAATCCAACCTAGGCTAATCCTAATCCCTTAGGTATCAACTTTCAATTAAATCTAATGTAAAATTAAGGTGAACCCTAACATTATCCTAATTCCTTAGGTATAAGCACTAAGTCAGCAGTTGTGAATAAGAATTCCTCACCATGATTCCTCTCTAGTGAAGACTTCAGAATGGTCCTGGATTTCCCAATCCTAGGGTTAAAGATGAACAAATGTTGATGTTCAAAGCCTACTCTAATGCATCTTCAGCTTCATCACTTGAGATTCAGAGATGTGGAGGCTTCATTCAATCCCAATCCAAGGGAATTATACACTCATGGAAGAGAAACGAAAATGGATACAGAGAAATAGAGGTTAGGGATGAGAGCATCTAGCGAGAGAAAAATATTAGAGAGGGAAAAGAAATCTGAGAATGAAATTAGAAATTGAAAAATTAGTTATCTCCTATACCTCCATTAATCTCTCAACTAACTATATCCTAAGCTAAAATTATTTACAGAGAATGCCATTAATTAAAAGGTATAAATAAATAAATAACTTAAGTTAACTAAAATTATGAAGGTACACAATCTGAGTATAGCTAAGTGAAACACGAGTGCCTTGGCGTATAAACATTGGCCACCAGCATACAAACGTTGATGATAGGAAACATGGAATAGGAAGTGAGCGTTTGAACGCTACCAACCAGTGTATGGACGTTGAACTCCTGAAGCAAGGTCTGATGTGAATAATGTAAGTGTATGGATGCAACATGGGATCAACATTGGAACGCTTAGTTCTTGGAGTGGTAGTGATAATAGAAGTGTTGCCTAACATGGACTCACGCTAGTGAGCGTGTACACACGTGAGTCTTAATGTGTGCCTGATGGTTGAGCGAGAGTGTTGGCGTGTGGTGGGTGTACAAACGCTGAAGTTCTGGAGTGGCACCTAATGGGATCATGTTTCCAGCGTATGCTCATGCCAATGGGCGTAGCAACGCATGATGGGGCTTACTGATCATCAATGTGTGCGTACAAGCCAGCCTGGAAGTGGGTGTTGAAACGCGTGGTGTACATGGATGCATGAGTGATGAGCATGGCTTTGGCGTGGATGTGAGCGTTGCATACGTCAGTGCCCTGATTATGCTTTGTTGTGACTTGGCTCATGCTCCCTTGTGCCTGCTTAGTCTAAAACACATGAGACAACATACAAACCTCCAACGTACCAATGTTAGAATAAATATAATATTAAATGAGGGGCACGGTTGAACACTTGTACAAGTTTGTAAATTTTCTCAACTTTGTCCGAATCTTCAAGTGGGTGCACAAGAATAATATGCCTCTCTCTCTAAATAAGCTACAAAGGTACTCTTAAAGGTTAATGTTGTAGGCAACATTTGTAATGTGGAGTTCCATCTAATCGGTTGAGCGTTTTTTTGGATTGGATTGGATGATGAACACCCCTAACCTTTATGGATGACAATTGAACTTAAACTCGCGGGTACCAACTTGTATCTGTCTTGAGTTTGACGAGGAAAATCTATTTTGACTTGGCCCTGACCCAACTTTGACAGAGCCAAGGGTGGGTTTGAGAATACAAAAACCCGTCTCAACATAAAAAAGTAAGTAATTCTAATTATAATAATAGTTAAATAATAAGAAAATTTAATATATTTTTCTTAAAATATATTATACCTGTTAAGTTTATTATTATTTTAGATTCTTGAACTATCTAGTATATGGATAATGCTTTCGATGTTAGCACCGGTCTTAATTCTCTCTTATGTTTTACACTAGTCTAGTAGGGATCCGGTATTATCTCTCTTGGCCTAGTTAGGAATCAATAGTTTTGTGTCGGATCTCTAATTATTACAGCAGCCTAATGCACTGAGGGGCGAAAGAAGGTGTCACCTGCAAGGGCACTCTGACGCTTAAGTCAGTTTAGATATTTAGTGTTGGAGAAGCGTAAATTAGAGAATGTAACGTACCTTGATAGGTCATAAATAAGGAGTATTTATAGAGGTAGGCGACAATTGAGTCCTGCGTAGTATTGTGTTGATATAAATCCAGGAATCACGAGGAAAGTTGACACCTATACAGACATTCCTGACACCCTCTACAGACATTCCTGACACCTATGCAGACATTCATGGTTTTAGACACGATCCGATGTCAAAGTCTTTGAGCCGACATGTGTCCAGATCAACTTCTAAGTTCTATTTTCAAGTATTACTTTGATTCAAATGTATTAAATACATTTAGTTTATATTAAAATATATATTTTTGTTATTAAAATTAATAAAAAGGTAAAAAATATAGTAAAATATAATATTTATGGGTTTCCTTGAACCCAACGGGGACTTATGAGGATGAGGTTGAGTTTTATAAACTTGCCTTTATAAAACCCATACTTGAACCTACCTTGATTTTCATAAGAATAGGAATGGGATTGGGAAGACTTAAACCTGCGCTGAACCACCCGTTGTCATCCCCAATCACTATTCCATTAAAATTAAAAATTAAATAAAAAATAGTTGTTTGGTAAGACATTTGGGTTTTTATTACAACAGTAAATTTTTTATGATTTACTAAGTGAGTGTTTGGTTTAAAATTGGGAGCTTCATTGGAACTGGTAAGCTCTATACACCTTCGTTCTAGAACTAGAGTTTTGTTTAGCTGCCACTACCCACAGGTTAGCAACCTCTATCCTACTGGTTTAATGTTGTTCCTGTGTAGGTAAGGTACACCACACCTTCCTCTAAGCCAACGTGGTTCCCTTGTTTCAAGGTTGGAGGTGGCCATTTACCACTTTACACTTGTTTTTCCTTCAACAAAACAAAACTTGTGAATGGCTATGAAAGAACGATACTCCAACCCTAGTTATGCAAGGATTCCCAGATTGGTGCTTTGTTTGCGATTCTCTATAATTTTTATACAAGACAAGTCTGATCTCTTATCTTCCTTGTTGTTTTTTCCAATTTTCCACCATGGGTTTCATTGAATATAATGGGGTTTTGGGTGGTGGCTGTGTGGGCGGTTATGGATGAGAGAGGGTCGCGAGTGAGGAAGGGGAAGAGGTTGAAGATGTTGGTGGTGGTCGTGTGGGTAATTGTGGATGATGAGAGATTGCAAGTGGGGAAGGGGAAAATGTTGGTGATGGGAGGTTGGTGGTGGGCAGTGGATTGTTGGAGTTGTTGGGTTTGGTTGAAGATGGCGGGTGGTGGCCATGTGGATGGTTATAGATGATAGAGGGTCGCGAGTGAGGAAGGGAAAAAGGTTGAAGATGAGAGGTTGGTGGAGACACAGGGAATGAGTATTTTTTTTGTTATAAGGAATGAATATTAACAAATAAAAACAAATTATAAAAAAGAAACAAATAAAAATAAAAATGTATTAATTTCAATATTTTTAAGTTATTATAAATAACTTTATTAATTTTTTAAACCAAATACAAATTATTATTTTTCAATTGACTTTTACAATAATATATCTAAACACATTATATTTTTAAAAATCTTAGGCTGAGTTTAGTTACAAAAAATTATTCTAGTTTTCTGGGAAAATTTTTCTACTTGTTTTTCAAAATTTTTATTTTTTGGAATGGATAGAAAAATTCTTGAAAAACTCTTCAACTTTTCAGTTTTTTTAGAAAACTTCTTTAAAGACTTTTCTTTTTTTTTTAAATAGAAAACTCAGTTTTCTGTTTTTTATAAGTTTTCTTTAAATGTTTTGTAAACAAACACCTCTATGTTATGAATATTTTATTATTTAATGGATGTCCAAATTGGTCTATAAATATGGACTCCATTGTAACATAATAACACACACTCTAATCTTCCCATTCACTCTCTAACCTCTCTCACTCTTAATCTCTCTTACTCTCTAAATTCTCTTCCTCTTCTAAATCTTCTTCTCCCACACTCTTATAATTTTAGCTTATTTTATAACACGTTATCAGCACGAGACTCTGACCAACCGGTATCTAATTAAGTCTTCAAGAGCTAATACATAATTTTAATTTTCTTTCATAATTTTATTTTAATTTATGTATCTTATATTATATATAATATAAAAGGGTTCTTGAAGAACTCATACTCTCCACACATCCCAGAAGGACATATAAAAAATAATAATAAGTTCCTGAAGAACTTATATTTCAAACATCCCTATGAAATTTAAAAGAATTCCCGAAGAATTCTTAAAAAAAATTTTATTGATAGTTCCTGAATAAATGGTATAATTCTAGAAGAATTATATTTATATATAAATTAATTAATTGTTACCTGTATTATACATGTTAATTAATTATTATCTAATGCATTCACGGTTGTATTGTCTGCAAGCAATTTCAATTATGCATTCACGGTTGTATTGACTTCACGAAACATTAATAACATTAATATATTAATAAGCCTTGCCACTGTATGTATTAATATACCATTTGCCATTTGCTTTGCTACCCGTTATTATTTCATGTTTATCACCGTAACATTTTTGCAATTGGGGATTACTATTAAATATAAAGATATTAATAATTTTAGAAGAAATAAAATATGCATCAATGAGGAATCAAACCTGGGTCCATACCATAATAATTTATTACTGTACCACTAAGCCATTAGAACTTAAATGATGTTTTATGAGAATTTTATATATTCACTATCGGGTCACTTATGTAAATTTTTTTTAATATTACTTTTATAATAAAATAAAATTAAATATCTATAATTATTATTAACTTGTTTAATTACTATTGTTATTACTGTCATTATTAGTATATTTAATATTATCTAATTTTTGTAATTTCCTTGTATAGAAATAAATATGTCAAATATTGCCAACCTTGAGTTCGTGGCTCTTGATATTACTGGAAAAAATTATCTGTCATGGACACTAGATGCTGAGATCCATTTAGATGCTAAAGGTCTTGGGGAAACAATTAAAGATGGAAATAATGCATCTAGCCAGAACAAGGCTAAAGCGATGATCTTTTTATGACACCATATCCATGAAGGGTTAAAAATGAGTATTTAACAGTTAAAGACCCTCTCGTTTTGTGGAATAATCTAAAAGAGAGATACGACTATCAAAAGGATATAATTCTTCCAAAAGCCCGTTATGAATGGATGCATTTGCGCTTTCAAGATTTTAAAATTGTAAATGAATATAATTCTGCGCTATTTAGAATTACTTCAAAATTAAAGTTATGTGGAGAAAAGATCACTGAAAGTGATATGTTAGAGAAAACATTCTCCACTTTTCATGCATCCAGTATGCTCCTGCAGCAGCAATATCGCCAAAAGGGCTTTACAAAATATTCTGAATTAATTACTTATCTCCTTGTGGCTGAGCAAAATAATGAATTGCTTATGCAAAATCATGAATCTCGTCCAACTGGAACTGCTCCATTCCCAGAAGTGAATGTAGCAACACACGATCATCATACTCATGGTCGTGGTCGTGGACGAGGTAATGCTCGGGGACATGGTATTGGTCGTAGTCGTGGATATGGTTATGGTCGTGGTCATGATCGAAGTGATAAAAGATCATCATTCACATGGAAAAATAAAGAACATATGAAAAAAGGGACAGATGCTCAAAATAGCGAACAAACTAAAAATATCTGCTATCGTTGTGGTAGCAAGGGACACTGGTCTCGAGTTTGTCGCACACCAAAGCATCTCGTAGATCTATACCAAAAATCCCTTAAAAATAAAGGGAAAATAATAGAGACAAATTTTACTGGTATAGATGATGATTTCTCTGATTTTAGTGTTGATGATTTTCTTACTCTTCCTGAAGAAGACATTGACCACTCGATTGGAGAAGGGAATGCCCCTAAATAAATCATTTTAATGTTTCATGTAATTTGTTTTGTTGTAAATTTTGTCTTTATCAATAAAATTTTGTTAAATATTATTGTTAATTATATTTTTACTCATGATTTATTTTTATTTATTTAATGAAGAATGAATGCTCATGTGAATGACAAAGATATATGTCTCGCAGACAGTGCAACAACTCATACCATTCTCAAGAATGAGAAATATTTTTACCATATAGTAAAACAAGAAGCCAATGTTAATACTATATCTGGTAGTATAAATATAATTGAAGGCTCCGGTAGAGCCAGTATTTTGTTACCTGGAGGAACAAAATTGCATATTGAAAGTGCATTATATTCTAAGAAGTCTCAAAGAAATTTGTTAAGTTTTAAGGATATCCGCAGAAATGGATATCATATTGAGACCACAAATGAAGGAAAAGATGAATATCTTTACATCACAAAGTTAATTTCTGATAAGAAATGTATATTGGAAAAATTGCCTTCATTTTCCTCCAGTTTGTACTATACTTATATTAGTACAGTTGAAACAAATGTTATTGTAAACCAGAAGTTTACAAATAAGAATGACTTTGTTATCTGGCATGAACGATTAGGCCATCCTAGATCAATTATGATGCGAAAAATAGTTGAGAATTCAAATGGTCATTGTTTGTCCAGCAGACAAATTATGCAAACTAAGAATTTCTCATGTGCTGCTTGTTCTCAAGGAAAATTGATCATTCGGCCATCACCAATGAAAATTGGGAATGAACCACTCACATTTTTAGAGCGTATACAAGGTGATATTTGTGGACCAATACACCATTCATGTGGACCATTTAGATATTTTATGGTTTTAATTGATGCATCAACTAGATGGTCACATGTTTGCTTATTATCAACTCGTAACCAGGCGTTTGCGAGATTACTAGCTCAATTAATTCGTTTAAGAGCTCATTTTACTGATTATCCAATTAAGAAAATACGCCTTGATAACGCTGGTGAATTCACATCTCAATCATTTAATGATTATTGTATGTCCATTGGAATTGATGTTGAACATCCTGTAGCACATGTTCATACACAAAATGGACTTGCTGAATCATTGATTAAATGTTTAAAATTGATAGTAAGACCATTGTTAATGAGATCAAAACTCCCAATTTCAACTTGGGGACATGCAATCTTGCATGCGGCAGCACTTATTCGCATCAGGCCTACAAGTAATCATGAATATTCCCCTTTACAATTGGTTCATGGTAAAGAACCAAATATTTCCCATCTAAGAATCTTTGGAAGTGCGGTATATGTTCCTATCTCTCCTCCGCAACGCACTAAGATGGGACCTCAAAGAAGGTTAGGAATATATGTTGGATATGAAAGTTCATCCATAATAAAATATCTTGAACCTTTAACAAGTGATTTATTTACAGCTCGTTTTACTGATTGTCATTTTGATGAATCTGTTTTCCCACCATTAGGGGAAAAAATAAACAGTTGGATAAAAGGATTAGCTGGAATGAGATATCTCTATCACATCTTGATCCTCGAACAAAGCAATCTGAACTAGAAGTTCAGAAAATAATTAGTTTGCAAAATTTAGCAAACCAATTACCTAATGCATTTGCTGATCCAAAAAGAGTGACTAAGTCACACATACCAGCTGTTAATACTCCAATAAAGATTGATATCCCTGAAGGACAATCTAAATTTGCAAATGAGTCTGAAGCCAAAATAAAACGTGGCAGACCTGTTGGTTCTAAAGATACAAATCCTCAAAAAAGAAAAGTAAATAAAGAGGATGGTCGAATCGAGGATATAAAGACTCCAGTAGAGTCTCCTGACATAATCAAAGTTTCAAATCCAGAAGAAACCAAGGTACCTGAAATTGATAAGAATAAAGAGATCTCTATAAATTATGTCATGGATGGAATACAATGGAATCGACATGAAGTCGATGTTAATGAGATTTTTGCATTCAAAGTAGCTCTTGATATTATAAATGATGATAAGAATCATGAGCCAAAATCTTTTAAAGAATATGCACAAAGAAATGATTGGCCAAAGTGGAAAGATGCAATGCAAGAAGAGTTAAACTTACTTGCAAAACGAAAAGTTTTTGGGCCTGTAGTCCAAACACCTGCAGGTGTAAAACCAGTTGGATACAAATAGGTCTTTACGAGAAAAAGAAATAAAAATGGTGAAATTGTGCGATATAAAGCAAGACTTGTTGCACAAGGATTCTCTGAAAGACCCGGTATTGATTTCGAAGAAACATATTCACCAGTGATGAATACCACTACTTTTCGATACTTAATAAGTTTGGCAATCCGTGAAAGACTTGATTTACGCCTTATAGATGTTGTTGCAGCATATTTATATGGCTCACTTGAAAATGACATCTATATGAAACTCCCCGAGAGATTTAATTTGCCTGAAGCATATAAAATGAATCCTCGAGAAAATTATTTAATTAAATTAAATAAATCTCTTTACGGACTAAAACAGTCTGGACGCATGTGGTACAATTGTCTTAGTGAATATTTGTTGAAAGAAGGATATAAAAATGACCCGATTTGTCCATGTGTTTTTATGAAAAGATTAGGAAAAGAGTTTGTTATAATTGCAATTTATGTAGATGATTTAAACATCATCGGAACTCCTGAAGAGCTCTCAAAGGATGTAAATTGCTTAAAAAAGGAATTCGAGATGAAAGACTTAGGAAAAACAAAGTTTTGTCTCGGATTACAATTAGAATATTTAAAGGAAGGAATCTTAATGCACCAGAAGACTTATACTGAAAAGGTGCTAAAGCGATTCTATATGGACAAATCACACCCATTAAGCAGTCCAATGGTTGTAAGGTCACTCGAAGTAAGCAAAGATCCTTTTCGACCTCAAGAGAAAAATGAAGAACTACTTGGTCCTGAAGTACCATATCTCAGTGCAATTGGTGCACTGATGTATCTTGCTAGTCATACACGACCTGATATATCATTTGCTGTCAATTTGTTAGCAAGACATAGTTCTTTACCCACAAAAAGGCATTGGAATGAGATTAAACACATATTCTGGTACCTTAGAGGTACAATGGATATGAGTTTATTTTTCCCATATGTATCTAAGGAAAACCTAATTGGTTATGCAGATGCGGGGTATTTGTCTGATCCTCATAATGGTCGATCACAAACAGGATATTTGTTCACATATGGTGGTACAGCAATTTTATGGAGATCCATAAAATAAACTATTACAGCAACATCATCTAATCATGCTGAAATTCCAGCATTACATGAAGCAAGTTGAGAATGTGTTTGGTTGAGGTCTATGATTCAACATATTCAAAAAACTTGTGGTTTGCATACTGGAAAATTACCACCAACAATCTTATGTGAAGATAATGCAACTTGTATCTCCCAGTTAAAGGAGGGTTATATTAAAGGAGATAGGACAAAGCATATTTTACCAAAATTTTTCTTTACTCATGATCTTATAAAAAATGGTGAAATAAATGTCCAGCAAGTCCGATCATGTGGGAATCTAGCAGATATTTTTACAAAATCATTACCAACCAAAGTCTTCAAGCAGCTAATACAAAAGATCGGTCTTCGGCGCCTTAGACATGGATGTTCTAATGAGGGGGAGAATTAAATACTTGTAATTTAATTATTTATTTTATCCATTAATTTATAAAGAATGTTGTACTCTTTTTCTTTCACTAGGTTTTTTATCTCACTGGGTTTTTCCTAGTAAGGTTTTAACGAGGCACATTCTAAAATTTAGACATCCAATGGAGAGTGTTATGAATATTTTATTATTTAATGGATGTCAAAATTGGTCTATAAATATGGACTCCATTACAACATAATAACACACACTCTAATCTTCCCATTCACTCTCTAACCTCTCTCACTATTAATCTCTCTTACTCTCTAAATTCTCTTCCTCTTCTAAATCTTCTTCTCCCACACTCTTATTATTTTAGCTTATTTTATAACACTCTACTATTTTTTCAACTTTTCAAGAATAGTTTTTTATTTTTTTTAAAAATTTGCTAACTAAACATGATTTTAATTTTTTTAACCAAATTTTCAAAACTGTAATTTTTATAATCAAGTTAAACAAAAGGAACTATTTTCGAGTTGGAGCGGTTAAATTAAATCGGGGGAAGATGAATTATGAGATTGGGTTTGTTTTTTCTGGTGTTAGGTCGAATCCTAATCCTGTAACTGATCGTTTTGTATCCATGTTCAGTGTGGATTATTATCCTCTCATCCAACATTTTCCCAGAAAATCTCAAACATAAATAATTAAAAATCGTATTTCCAAATAAAATAAAATAATAAATATATCGGGATTGATCTCGTTCTTATTATGCTCTTCCCTTCTCTTCTCACTATCACAGACTCGCTGAATCAGAACCCTAATTGCTGTGTGGGATTTTAGAGAGAGAAAAAGAAGAAGAAGAAGAACACAGTACTCTGAGAACATGAAAGGTCTATTCAAATCCAAACCACGTACTCCTCCTGATATTGTGCGGCAAACCAGAGATCTTCTGCTGTTTGTTGATCGTAGTCCTGGAGTTCGGGAAAGCAAGCGTGAAGAGAAGGTTCTTTCCATTAGATCACATTTTTAATATATTTATTTTTTAAATGTTTTTGTTAATTTTTGTGAATCTGATCTCTATTAACTCTACGTAATTGTGTTTGCTACTTTGCTTGCTGATAATTTTAGGAAGCTTTGTATTTAGTTCTCGATGCTTAATATTTTAACACTCTGCCGATGAACCTTGAAAGCGTTGATTTCTGAATCAATGATAACCCTTCTATAATGTTGGAGTTTGTTTTTAACTTGGTACTATTTTGCTGTTGTGTTATCAGGACACGACTTTAGAGCAGATATAATTAATCATTGTAGTTCGCAATGTATGGTTTATGTGAGGTGCAATTTAGTGTTAGATGTAACTTTGCTTGACATGTCTTCACTAGCTAAATTATACTGGAGTAAGTAGAAAGGGAGTAGAGCAAAAAATGAATGGAGTTGTGATTTTTGGTTGTTTTAAGTGGATCTTGGCTTTTTGTGCTGGCAAAGTCACCCTTCACATTTGATGTTTACTATGTTTATGTGATACTTCTAACAGCAGATGTCTGAGCTATTTAAGAATATCAGGGAGCTAAAGCAAATCCTTTATGGAAATAGTGAATCAGAACCAGTCTCGGAAGCTTGTGCCCAGTTGACTCAGGAGTTCTTTAAAGAGGATTCACTGCGACTGCTCATCAAATGTCTTCCAAAATTGAATTTGGAGGTAAGGAAGACACTTGTATATTTTGCAGTCAAATATATATGTTGTTAGACTTAGGTGGCCTTTGTAGGATGTGTATCCTAATTAAGAAGTTAGCATTCTTGCAACATCTGGGTGATTGGTGGAATCACATGTTTATCTTGATGCTGTACTGTGGTTGTTTAGTATTTTCTGACCAGGAGACTATGGGCTTTTGCAGGCCAGGAAAGATGCCACACAAGTTGTTGCAAATTTACAAAGGCAACAGGTTCAGTTTAAGTTGATTGCATCTGATTACCTGGAGAAAAATATGGATCTTATGGATATTTTGATAGTTGGGTAAGAATAGATTGGTTGACTATTTTGTTTCCCTAAAGGTGTTCCTGTTCTAGTAAGCTTTGCAATCATTATGTTGGGCTCTGCTGCTTTATCACATGAATAGACATCTAAATTTATCTGATTTTCACCAACCTTGAAAGTTTAATGTCCCTTTGAATTAGACCTGATTATCTCAAGATCACTGCATTTTTGTGATTTTTGGGTAAAATTTAGTTTTACTATGTTATTTCATATGCTTCTTAACTCTCATTGTGGTTGTCAAAAAATTATGCTTTCCCTAGCATTGATTCTATTATGCAATTAACTAATAGTTGTTGCTTTTTAGCTATGAAAACACAGATATGGCTTTACACTATGGTGCCATGCTGAGGGAGTGCATTAGACACCAGATTGTTGCCAAGTAAGGAAAAAGATTCTGAATAAAGCATTGTGTGTTGTGTGTACTATCAAGCTCAAAGACCCAGGGTTGGGGTCTACATTAGAATAGTGTTGCATCTTCTAGTCATCTAGTAGAATAGTATTGCATCTTCTAGTCATATATTAGAATAGTATTACATCTTTTAGTTACATACTGACAATTTTGTTTCCTAGATTTATTCTACAAGTGCACTTCTTAAAGATTCATTCCAAATCAGAACGGTGCCTGTGTAGGAGGCTTAAAAAAATCTAACACTGTACTTAGAAAAGGGGGAATGGTCTTGATCTGGTAAATATTTTTCCCACCATAATTTTGTGTTGCTGTATGGTTTTATATCAGGTATGTTCTGAACTCACCTCGTATGAAGAATTTTTTTGACTATATTCAACTTCCAAATTTCGACATTGCTGCGGATGCTGCAGCAACCTTTAAGGTTTGTTTCTTGTGAATTAACTTGTGATCACTCTTTCCTTATTTACTGTCATGAACATTTTTCCAAGAGAGTCAATGTTATATAGTGATATGTTGTTTCAGGAGCTCTTGACAAGACATAAATCTACTGTTGCTGAATTCCTTTCTAAGAATTATGAATGGGTAAACGTGTTCAATCTAAGTACAAAGTTGCATTTTAATTTTAATATAGACCTGTATTTACCACTATTTTATTTTTCTGACATTCTGTTGCTAAATGATATGCATGGGTGGGTGCTATATTTGATCGATAAAGGTTCTCGTATAATAAATTATAATTTGATGCTAATATGGGCAAGAGTTAGGATTTGATTTTAGTTTTATGGACTTATGGATGGGTATTGCTTTTGGTATAAATTATAATTATAATCTGATACAAACACTATTAACAGTTTCATACTACGTTAACTTGTTTGATTCATCCCATTCATATAGCTTATTGATTTTTATTTTTTTTGCTTTTAAACATATATTTCTCATTTCTCTTCCAGATTTTATGCTCTTTTGGAAAATGATTCTTTGTGTACAGTGGATGAACATGTTTCTATATCATGTAACCATATTTGTTTGTGGTTTATTTTTTATATGATTATTAATTATCAACCAGACAAGTGTGTTTATTTGCTATAACTAGGAGGCTTAATTAAGTTTTTGGTCCCTCATCTATAATATAACCCAGTTTTGGAATTAGTCCTTTATCTATTTTTTCTTAGGATTTGATCCTTCAACTAAATTAAATAGCAGAAATCAGTTCCATAATTTACCCTATTCCGTTAAGTGCTGAGGTCTTAGTGCTAACAGTTGTCTTACTGTTTTTTTTAAATCAATAATTAAAGTCCAAATAAGCCCAAACCATGTTCCCCTCGCACCCACCACAACCTACCAACCCCACCCAACCTGATACCACCATAAACCAGCTGCCCACAGCCATCCTAACCGCACGCTACTGCTGTCTACCCCATTACAGACTCACCCACCCACCTGACACCACTACCAACCCACCGCCCACAGCCACCTCAACCTCACCATCACAGACCACTGCATTACAGAACCATCCACCTCCACCAACCAATGTCACACCCACCCACCAACCTCACTCCACCACCACCCACTCATCTTCATCTCTGTCTTTACCCTTTTTTCTCTTCAAGGCACCCATTACCACCACAACCACCTTCACCCGCCACCATCACTCCACCGCCGACAAGAACAAGAACAACAGCTTTAATTCAATTTCTTCTACACAGATTCAGAACTAACATGAACATATCCACAAGTATTTTGAATCACAAAACCCAAACAATCTCAATGCTTAAAAACAATAGTAATTAGATTCTTCTTTGTACAAAAATGAAACAACAAAAACAGCAATGAATCAATTTCATAGAGAGCAATTTTCCATAACAGAACAAGAAAATGGATACAGAGATGAATCAATTTCACAAAAAAGGAAAAAAAATCGATTCGAAATTAGAATCAAAATCTGACCACCACCGAACCTTTCGAACCCCTTTCTTGAACCCGCAACCGAACCTTTCAAAACCTCCACCATTTGTCCATTTTTGCGGTCACGCAACAGATCTAGTTGTGGTGACAGATCTGGGTGTGGTGAGGATGGAAGAAAGAGTGGGTGGCTGGGTGTGGTGACAAATCTGCTGTTCACCGGAGTCTGAAATGCGAAATCAGTTTTTCTGTTCACTGGAATCTGGAACACCAGTCTTAAAGGACCCACTCATCCTCTGTTGCGATGCGCCACCATAGTCTTCGTCTGATTTGAAACCTTCAAGAACGATGGTGAATTCCCCCACTTGAAATTGGAACTGAAGGTGTCTTCAACCCTCAAGAAAAACCCATTTCCCCCAATTGAAATTGTAGCTCGTGATGGGGCATGATGGCAGATGCAAGAGAAAAACTTGACCATGGAGGGGTGTTACGGTGAAGGTGGGTTGGGGTTAGGGTTAATGGTGACGGTGGGTGTGGGGCAAAGAAGATAAGAGGGGAGAGAAGATGTGAGAAAATTAGGGCTGACATGTAATTTTATATTATAAAAAATATTAAATATTGTCACCTGGAATTATTTACCTATAATTTCGTTAGACAGATCATTATTTAATGGTAGGGACCCAACAATTAGGGACTAAAACCTAAGAAATATTAAATCAGGTACTAAAAAGTAAAAGATGGTGGACGAAAAACTTCTTTAAGCCTAACCAGAACACAATTTTAAACTACTAAGTGTACATGGTTAGCTATTTCCCCTTCCTAACCAGGTACCACATTTTGGAACTTTTGTTCTGAATTTGGGATCATTTGCAATCCAAAGTGCCATCTATTAGTGCAGCATTACAAGTTACAATCATTTCCCCTTTAATAGAATTCCTACTATGAGCGCCCACGCTACGTGTTCTTACTCAATACCTTTTTTGACCCAAAAAATAAATTTAAAGCCAGGGTTCAAGTTTATTTAAATGGTCGGCTAGATCTATAACATTAGTGGACAAAAAATAAGATTAAATAACTTCAAATAAGATTAGAGTTTAGGGTAAATCCTAAGATAAAATAAGTAAATAGGATTAGACTTTAGGATATTAAAAGTTAGCAATTTAACACTGAATTTTGACCTGAAAAAACGAGCCAAGTACACCCTCCCATTCCCTGTACCTAAAAATGTCATGTACCATGTACCCATATCCATGCCACATGCTACATTGTACTGCAAACCATACAATACTTCTATTAAATTTGTTTTGAAACTTTCTATTGCATGCATATAATCTTATGTCATCAGTTTAGTACTTAGCAACTATCATTCACATTGTTGGCGCCCCTTTCAGTTTTTTGCAGAATATAACAGTAAGCTGCTGGAATCTTCCAATTATATTACAAGGCGCCAAGCTGTCAAGGTTCTTTATGATATTTTTTTGTGGTCCATCCATATAAATTAATTTTGATCTCAACCTACCTTACTAATTTGTAAGAAATAAGAACATTGAATGAAGCAAGCTGCTAATGTTGGGGCATTGGAAATTCTCCCTATTGAAAAATTGAATTTGGGCTTGACTTGGGAATGTTTGCTTGTTTGTGTATAGTACATTTGTAGTTCATTTGGCCTATTTTAAATTTGGGTATTGGGTCTAACTTAATCTTAAAAGTTAGCTCATAGGATGAGGATTACTCCCCACCTTATATACTTTTAATTGACCAATCTCTAGACAATGTGAGACTTTTAACACACCTCACGTTCAGGAATGGAGTATGGATTAATACGGGTAGGTCCGTAGGACTTATAGAACACCCCCACACTAAGGAATGGAGCGTGGACAATACGAGAGACCCAATAATGGGTCTAGGATAGACCTGATACCATCTTAAATTTAGGTATTGGGTCTAATTCAATCCTAAAATCTAGCTTGTAGGATAAAGATTACTTTCACTTTATATATTTTTCAACCGGCCCTATCTCTAGACCATGAGATTTCAACACATCTTTCAACAACCTATATGATTTTTCCTGAGAAGTTCTAAAAAAAAAAGTGACAGCTGGTCAGCAATTACAATGCTAGTGGATTTCTTTTGTTTTTGATTTTTCCTGGTAGAGGTTTGGGTTTTTGGTCTTTTCAGTTTGATGTTATAATTAATATGCCAGTTCCGTGTTGAATTGATGCATATATGATTGTTGAGCTGATTTCTTTCTCTTTTACAGTTGTTGGGAGATATATTACTTGATCGTTCAAATTCAGCTATAATGACACGATATGTGAGCTCAAGAGACAACTTGAGGATTTTAATGAATCTTCTCAGGGTATGATCTTATTCTTTACATTAAACTTAAAAGACATGTTACTTATCTTCTTGCATTGCTTGCTACTGAGTGCTCGCCCACCAACCCTTCTTATTTATCCATGATGTTTTTCCCTTTTCTATTCTTTTAGCAACTAAAAGTGCTTCCATTCCATCAGAATATATAGCCCTTCACCCTGTTGGTGCTTATTTAAGCATTGGTAAAATTTACGCGCAGAAGAATATTTTTGTGCACTTGTACACAACCTGTTCATATCTATGGAGATGATGTTTATTAAACTGACGGGCAAAAATCTACTAACTGGTTATTAACCATATTGTGTCAGAAAACTTATAAAAATCAAAATATGATCCGTAAATACATGAAGTATAATTGCAGAGAAGGTCATAATGGTTTCTTTTCTGTCCCCTCCTCCTTTCTCTTCCTTCCCCAAATTATCTCTGTTTCTGTGTGCTTATGGCAGATTCAGATGTAAAATGAAGGCTAAAAATTTCACTTTATTTGTCCTTCTCATTTGGTAAAAGTGGGAGAGACTTGCAATTCAACCCATTGAAACCATTTGAGGTGTGGATTCCAACTTCCAGATATAACATTTGATCTTAAGCAACTGATAAATGATTTAAAAACCTCAACACTCTTCCTTGAATCTGTGTTCCCCACTTTAGGAATCTTTTTCTCATTGTCATCCGAATCTTTAAAACCCCAACAATGGAAGAATTTCACTTTTCTGTATTGAAGGTCATGGGTCTTGTTTCTGATGTTTGCACATTTCATTGAAGACTGAATACATGATACAGAACTGGGTTTGAAGATTTTATACTGGGCTTCAACTGGACCCTTTTTCTTATCATCTCAATCTCAATGAGGTTGGCTATTCTCTTTGTGAGGCTCATAGTTTTATGAGATACTAATTTTAGTATTTGAGATCATGAAAGGGCAAGGCTTGATGCCTACCTGTGATAGCATTTAGCATTGTGATTTGTTTTAAAAAGAATATGCTAATAGGGGTTTTGTGCCCTACCAAAAGAAAGTGACGGCTCAAGAGAAATAAGCAGAGAGAGAGAAATCAGGGAAGGGAAACTTCAATATTTTTCATTGGTGCCCTAGAAGCAAAAAGTTCAGATCATAAAAAGGAAACATAACCTAATGGGCTTAACACCGGGCCTTATTGGCAAGTAACAAAAACAGGAAATAACAATTTAAAATATTCTAGGCAAGGTTGACACCTCAATTAACATAATCCTTCATCCAAGTAGGCTGATGGGTGGGCCTTCAAGAACTGGGTCTATCATATGCCTGTAGCATTTTATAATATAGGGAGTTGTTTGCATAGAAAGTTTGTCTGTGGACTTGATTGTAAAACCAAGTCACTAGGATTAAAAAGAAATATTTCTAACCTGCCATTGACGTTGAGATGCTTTGTGCACTGGTGACCAATTTTTGGTTTGGGCATAGTAAAAAACACCCTAAGCATCAAGATTAGTAAACTGAACACTTGTTCAAATTGAGTTCGGTGATAATATGTTCAAGGGAGAGAAGAAAATCAAGATGTGTTTAAAGTGTATACATTAATGGGGCCGGTGCTGATTTCTTTCCACAGGAGTCAAGCAAGAGCATACAGATTGAAGCATTTCATGTTTTCAAGGTACTAAAATTATGTAATAGCAAAGATTTGGAAGTCTTACTGTTTGTAATTGTGCGCTTATTCATATTTGCTTGTCATCATATCAGCTGTTTGCTGCTAACCAAAATAAACCAGCTGATATCGTGGGTATACTTGTTGCCAACAAAAGTAAGCTCCTGAGACTATTGGATGACTTCAAAATTGATAAAGGTAGGTGATGCCATGTCTTGAGAATTTTTAGTTACCTTTATGGTCTCAATTATCATTTTCCCATTATCGCATATTTTATTGTGTTTGTGCAGAGGATGAACAGTTTGAAGCTGACAAAGCTCAAGTGATGAGGGAAATTGCTGCTCTTGAACCCAGGGAACAACGCTCCTGAGCTGAGCTGCATCCTAGTTTCAATGTGACATTTCACTTTAGCGAATTGTGTATTGTACTAGTTCCGTTAGTGTTCATCAAGATTAGACTACCATATCATGGACTTCGATGCTTCTTTTCTGTAATTTGATAACCGTCCTGTAAAAATGTAAATAAATAAATTGCTTAAATGAGCTAAATGCGGTTATGGCATTTTAACAGTGGTATATTTTGACTAGAGAGATACGCATACAGATGTCTTGAAAGTCTATAATTTAATAAATAATTTCAAATTCTATCTCTAGATTTAGTTCAAGGTCTCTATATATATTATTATGCATAGCTTTATATATCAAAATATTTAACAAGGAGTGATATTCAAAAAGAATATAAAATGTTTGATCCAAATAACAAGGAGTAATTCTTAGATTCAAAAAGAGTAAAGGTTGGGGTGGTATGTTTTCCGACTACATTTTTGTCGTCTCATATTCATAAGTTAAGAAATCATTAAATGCGTAGTTATTTAAGTAAATATAGACTAAAACATTTTTATTTAAGTTTATTGATTTATTAGTAATAAATAATATTATAATTTTTAAATCTCATTCATTAGTCAACATGAGAGGTGTTAGGAGAAAAATATATTAATTATAGGAGGGTATAATTGAAAAAAGTGTTGGGACAAAGAATAAAGTTGAAGGTGACAATAGATATGAGAAATGAAGAGTATATTGTTATCAGGAGATTTATATCAAAATATTTATTATACAATAAAAGTTAAAGCAAGTTAATTTTATCTAAATAAAAGTTATATATTATGGTTGGGAAATAAACATTATATATTAAAATGACGAAGAGAACATCTTAATTTTAATTATTACATCCTAATAAAAAGTATTATTTAAACTCAAATAAATAAATCTAAGGTTAAGATATTCTATAGTATGTAAAAATATATATATTGTTGGTCAGGAATTAATTGTGAAAATTTGAGAAGTAATCTCCTTATATAGTTTATTATGTTTAATTCTTAGATTTTATGGTATAAATTATTAATTTAAGCTCAAAGAATTGAACCTTAGAATTGCATGTTTCTTATATACACAAAATAAACATTTTATTATCTATATATATTAAACCAAACACATTTATCTAAATAGATAAATCATATTATAAAATGATTATTCCACCATATTAAAATAAATTGTCAATTGTTATAACACCTTATTAAATATGAAATTCTTTTCCAGAAATATTATAATAAATCATATTATAAAATGATTATCCACCTTATTAAATATGAAATTCTTTTCCAGAAATATTATACTATTTACAATACAAATATAAAATAAAAATACAATAATTAATGAATAATTTTAGAGAGATTTAACTAAGTATATGGTAAATGGATGGAAATTTAATATTAATTATTTATATTATACTATCTTTGATCCTAAATATAAGATCTTTTTATTATTTTGATAAACTATTTTTGAAATTATTTAATATTAATTAACCTTTTTTTGGAAATTAGGGGTAATTTTTTAAAATTACCCTTAAGATCATTAATAATACTATTTTTTTCCTATTCATTCTCTCTTCAACCATCATAATTAAGATCATTAATAATACTATTTTTTTCCTATTCATTCTCTCTTCAACCATCATAATTAATTATGAAAAGACAAAGTTGATAAGAAGAAAAATTAATTTTTATGTAAGTTAATTATAATAAAAATAAATAAATATTTTAAATAACATAATTTATTTAAATTTAAATAAGAGTTACTCATTATAGTCTCCAAATAATGAAGGAACTGGTATAAATTTTTTTAATTATAATTCCGTATTTTGTTTCCGAGGGAGAGAGGGGGTGGGTCTATAGCAAAATGGAAGAGATAGAAGGAAAATGGTTGCGGCTGGCGAGTAGTAGTAAGAGAAAGGAACAAGAAGAAATTCTTTTAATGCAGATAAAGGACGAGTTGGTGGCCATCCATCTGAGTACTGGAATTGTAATTCACCACCGCCATTTTGTCCATAAGTTACCATCTCAACCATCAATTTCCCATCCCAATGACACCCTTCCAACTGGAGTGAAATTTGTTAGTGTATATGTACCCTCTCTTTGGAGTTTTATCCACCTTTGATTTCTTTTAATTTTCCCCCCTTTCTCTGAAGTTGATGCTGTTCCCCCTCTCTGCATCTGTCTCAACTCAGTTGTACATAAAAGGTAATTTTTCTGTAATTTTATTCTTCCTTGAGATTCGTCTATTTGGTAGAATATTTGAAAAGGGTTGCTATTTCCTTATTTGAATTTGCAACTAAGGGTATTTTACTCATTAACTAAATCTATTGGTTTTCTACTACTCAATAACTACCATGTTTATGTTTTCCGTTTTATTGTTTAACTGAGATCTTATTTTAAACATACTGTTGGAGGTATCACCAACCTGTTATTTTTACTCTATCGGTAAAGAAGGGTAAAAGCTCCTATTGAATTATTGTTAATGATGAACCCAAACTTGTAATGTAATGGCGTTACCTAGGTAGAATGTGAATGCCTTGTTGCAAATTGATATCGCCTCACCAGTACTGGTCTTGTAACTGAAATCCACTGCCGCATCAGTTGTATTGTATCCATAAATTTCATACTACCTTGTTGATGTATCATGTAGAGACTCCATTTTAGCCAATCAACTAATTCCCTCTTCACATATTATGTTTTATGATCAAGTGTAGACTTAGATATGCTGTCTAAACTCACGTGGCACAATATGGTAACCTATTTATTTTCAAAGAACTTAGTGATTCGACAACTTAACAATTCCAGTCAAGAAATTGTGTGCCATAGACAGGAGTCCTAACATTCTTGAAATTATTTATTTCCTAATTTAATGTTGTTTTTTTATTTGTGTATTTTAAATGTGTGCAATATTATGTTAGGATGATACTACTCGTCTTTGAATATATATAAAAAAAGAATAACTACTTCACACCTTTTAAAAAATGTAGTTAAACTCATTTAATATTATTGATTTCATTTAAAATAAATGTGTTTTACTGTATTAATACCCTTTATTGAAACTTATTAATAGGGTTTAATCTCTCTCCATTTAAAATTAAAGTGTATATTAAATAAGGACATTTTTAAGAATATTTTCATATTTAATGAATAAATAGTTATATTTATTTATATTCTATTTTTTCTTATATTTAAGGATGAAGGTGGTAATAGATAATATTTTCATATTTTATCTTCTGAGATATGTAAATTGGCCTAGATTTTTTTTAATCACATTGCCTTATTAGACACAGCCACTAAAATGTTGTAAGCTAATTAGCTATTAAATTAGCCACCGAAACGTTAAAAGGTCATTGGATATTGAAATACTGTAAGCTAATTAACCACAGAATAGCTACCAAAATGTTGAAAGTTAATTAATCACTGAAGTAGCCACCAAAATGTTGGAAGCCAATTAGCCATTAAATTAACCGCTGAATTGTCATGTGGTACAATAATGGAGTATCTTCCTTTAGTCATTGATTTAACTATTGAATTCATTAATATTATTTTTCATCGATTTAGCTATTGAAATATATAGTAACAAAAAATGTCATTTGTTTTAAGAATGACTAAATCTAGTGATGAATTTTATTATTTTGCAACGTAATCTATTGGTAAGTATTTAGACATGGAAAAATAAATTCTGTGGCTAAACAATTTAACAAGAGCAGGATTCGATGGAAATTATATTAGCAATGCAATCAACTTTTTTTTTTTTATCAGAAAAAGAAAATTCAATAAAAAAGGTACAAGGGACCTTAACCCATATACAAGATCAGATTAATTACAAATCAGAAAAACATAAAAAAGGCTCTCTATACCACTCAAGAAAACTATTAGTAAATCCTTTCGTCTAAGACTTGAGTCAAGTCCAATTCCTATTCTGAACTAATTCAAACAATTTATGTAAACAAACAGATTCATTCTTGAATATAAACTTGTTACGGCATTTCAAATAGTCCAAACAGTAGCAAACCATACAACAACAAGACCCTGTTTAGATCCAGATCCATGACCCAAACCTAATAAACCTTCAAACTATTTTTTTCCATTGAAAAATTTGGTGACTAAACCAATTTTTTACTTGTGTTACTGAACTGAGGTTCGAACTTCAAACTGTAACTAGATTAAAAGGGGCATATTTTATGGCTGCTCTTGAACCTAGGGAACAACGCTCCTAAGCTGAGCTACATGCAACATTGCTGCCACGACTATTATGGTCCTATAATTAGATTTTTTGTATAAATTATTGTCAATCGACACTTACATTAACAAGTTGAACTATTGCGTGGGTAAATTAGGTCCAGTGTGCTTCTTCCCAAAGTTATCCAAGATTTAAGGTTCAATGTAGCAATGGTGGGTGCCTGTGGGACTTGGATTGGGATATAATCTATAGAGGGGTTGCAAGTGATAAGAGTTGATAACTTGCTCGTGGGTAGGGATGGGATGATGCATTGATGCTCCTAAGAGTTATGAACATTGTAATTAAAAGGTATGGAAATGTAGGAAATAGTTCCATCATCAGCCAAGATTCTTAATGATTGCTTAGTAGCATGGCAAACAGTCAAAAGATTTGTAATAGAATGATTTGGTGATGTTTTTTTGTGTTTCATTGATCAGAATATATAGATATATACACATGCAATATCATATCATACTTCTAAATTACAGCTGTATCTTTTCTATTTTAATTCCTATATTACTAGGTCAAATAAACAAAATATTTTTCCTTAATTATAGTATATATGCCAATATTGTCCAAGGATAAAGTGTTGTCAAATATTTCTACAATAATAACAGATTTTATAGGTAACATATTCGTACCACCCTTCAAGTTGGAGCATGGAGATTGTCAATGCCCAACTTGCATAATAATAAATTGAATTGGTTGGCGCCAAGTGCCTTAGTTAGGAGATTAGCAAGTTGATTATGACAAGAAACATATGAAGTGTGGATATGATTTCAAAGAATTTCATCTTGAACAGTGTGACAGTCAACTTCAATATGTTTTGTGTGTTCATGAAAAACAGGATTCTTGGCAATATGGAGTGCAGCTTGGTTATCATAGTGAAGGTGCATAGGGTCTGGATGAAAGATGCCAAGAGTAGCGAGGATATCTTTCAACCATTTTAATTCACAGGTGGTGAGGGCCATCAATTGATATTCTGCTTTAGCAGAGGATATAGTGACAATATGTTGTCTCTTTGTCTTCCAAGAGATCGGGAGGTGCCTAGAAAAATGAACTAGTCTATGAGAGATCACTTAGTGAGAATACAACCTGCCTAATCAGAGTCACACCACCCATATAGATGAAGATCACTATCCCTGCATAGCAAGATACCTTGACCAGGTTGTCCCTTGAGATAACAGACCATACGTAAAGCAGCTTGTCGGTGTGCTTCTCTCGATTCATGCATGAATTGAGACAGGATATGGACACTATAGGAGAGCTCTGGGCATATGAAGCATAGGTATATAAGATGCCCAATCAAGCGATGATAGGAATTAGGGTCAGAAAATAAGGGACCCATGTCCGAGGCCAAATGATGGTTTTGTTCAATCGGTGTAGCTACTGATTTTGCTTTAAATAAGTCAGCTTCTTGAATAGTATCCAATGTGTATTTCCGTTGGCACGACAAATTTCCTATAGGAGATCTCAACCTCCACCCCAAGAAATACTTTAACTTGCCTAGATCTTTCATGTGGAAACAACAATGTAGATACTCTTTAAATTGTCAAATGGCTTCAAAACTATTGCCCGAAATAACAAGATCATCAACATATATTAGAACTACTAGTTTCACGCTACCTTTTTGAAAAGAAAACAAAAAGTGGTATGATGGACACTGGCAAAACCCATACTGGAGAAGAGCTATAGAAAGCTTGGCAAACCAACAGCGAGGAGCTTGGCGAATACCGTACAAGGATTTGTAGAGTTTGCACACCATGTTCGGTTGTGACACTTAGAAGCCAGGAGGTAATTTCATATAAACGTCTTCCACAAGGTCACCATGAAGGAAGGCGTTATGAACATCCATTTGGTGAAGTTCTCAATATTTTGCAAGAATAACACCGGGAACAATACAGATGGTGACCATTTTGGCCACGGAAGCAAATGTTTCATTATAATCAATCCCTTCAATTTGATGATTACCCAAGATAACCAAGCATGCTTTGAACCGTTCAACACTATCATCAGAGTGATATTTGATCTTGTAAATCCACTTACACCCAAGGGCTTTCTTTTTAAGAGGGAGTGGGATAACATCCCAAGTGCCACTGTTTTGGAGAGCACTAATTTCTTTAGCCATGACATTCCTCCAACGTGATAGCCAACCGCAAGCGCACGGGGTATCGCGTAATAAAAAGTTATCATTCCCACAAGGATTGTGCCCAAGTACCAGCTCACAGTGATTTAATTATCCAGACAATTTGTTTCAAAGTAAAAAAGTGCAGTAAAATTAACCAAGAACTAAAGGCTACTGACAGAAAACTCAAATCAAAATCCCTCTTTTAGAATTTGATCCGGTCCTAACACCGGCCCCCAAGAGCATGGCTTTAATGCTTTGCCAGATCAGCATTTTGAACAAGAGGAGTACGCGATTGAGCACATTATAATCACTTCTATACGGAATACATACGACCAGGGCAAGTTACTCCGCCAAGGCAAGTTACTCCGCCAAGGTAAGTAACCTCGCCAAGGCACGATACTCCGCCTAGGCATGTTACCATGCCAAGGGTCATAACTCCGCCAAGGCAAGTTACTCCGCCAAGGCAAGTTACTCCGCCAAGGGAAGTAACCCCGCCTAGGCAGGTAACGCCGCCAGAATGCATATTACTCCGCCAAGCCATAGGCTCAACACAGACGGAATATTGAACTTCCCATACTGCGTAGCGAACCCATACTCACAACCCCGGCACGAGATTGACTCTGTCTTGAGAGGTTAATAATGGGAATCACGCTGTCACGCATAAAGGGAAATAACAATAAAATAATAAAGCATTCACGCTTCCCAAGTAAGTGGAAATACCTACTACAATAACGGTGCTCGTGAACGACACAGGGACCCACTGTCTTTCTTGCTTTATGCTAGAAAACAAGGAACGGGCCCTACCAATAATGCAGCACCAGTAACAGGTATATAAACCTCAGCAAAAAGGTATACAGGGGCTCTTTCCCCCATTTCTGAACCTTACTCTCTCTCTTACTTGCATAATTCTCTCTGATTGTCTTTCTAAGTCTTAAAGTATTCTGATATACTGACTTGAGCGTCGGAGAACGATTGCAGGTACCACCCCCAATCGGGTCAAGGCTGAGAAGACTCCTTCAGGCGGACTGGGACACCGCCCAGTGTATACTGCACTCCGTGTCAAAGTATAGGAGGCAGTTCCAGGCGGAATACTACATCGCCACAGTGCGAGTTACACTCCGCCCCAGTATGGTTCAGACTCCGCCTCAACATACGTAGACACTCCACATCTGGACATTTGTGCACATCGCTTTGTATCAGATTGAGCTGTCTCAGGATCGTAACTTTACACCCCCCGTAAAGGACGGATCATTGGCACGCCCGGTGGGACTCGTTAAAGTTATTCCCACCTCTCGTTTAAGAAGTTTGGTCTCTTATTATGAAAGGTAATGGGAGAAACCAACCAGATGGGCACGTGGAAGATATCACTGCCCAGGAACAACCAGTGAACAGGCACTTAGCTCTCGAGTCGCCTGTGGAAAGTTCAAGAAGAATGGTGCAGGTTTCAGCACCAAATCTAAAGGATGAGATGATAAGAAAGCTGAGGGAGGAACTGATGGAATTGAAACGCGAAAGAAAGAGCGTGGAGGAGAGAGCCATGTCTCTGATCAAGGGGTCACATCACACAACCGAGAAAAAAAAATCCTCTACCCCCCAGTATTCAAATATCCCACAGTTGAAGGGAAGCCATGACCTGGGGGCAGATGAAGATGTCATTTGCAGGATGTTCCCTCGGATTCTTGTTGATGATGCCCTTAACTGATTCAGGAAGCTACCATCAGGTTCCATTAACTCATGGGAAGGAATGGCAACAGCATCTGTTGACCACTTTGTCATCTCCAATGATACTCCCAGAACATCTCATACCTTGGCTCAGATTAGACAGGGGGAGCATGAAACTCTCAAGGACTTCTTGAAGGGGTTTCACAAGGAAGCAGCTGCTGTTCCAAACTTAGCAGAAGCACTTCAATTGCATATAGCAATAGAAACTTTGCAACCAAGCTCTGCTTTTGCCATGTCATTGGCAAAGAATCCTCCAGTGAATTTCGAAGAATTCAAGAGGAAAGCATCCAAGTATGTGAGCATTGAAATGCGCTTGGAAGCAACAGCGGCAAGAGAGAAATCCCCAACGTTACAATGGAGTGATAAGAGCAGATCCAGATCAGGTTTTTACCAAGAAGGTCTAATGAGTCATAACCTTGACTCATCTCTCTTTCTCTCTTTTGTAATTCATAATCAATGATTCACCCATTGTTTTCATGATTTTATTCGATGCACAACACTGTTGTGACAAGATACTTCAGGACGGATGATCCTAACAATGTATCCGTTGTTAGCGATGAACCTCTTCGAAGGTACAAATGAGTGAATCACCCCATTCGAAGACTACATGGGTTGTAGGAAGTCTTTGAAGACACAATCCGTACTCCTATGATTGAAAAATGTCTCCAGGACGGATTATCTAAATCACTTAATCTGTGATCTGACGATGTAACTCTTGACGATGTGTACTTTTCCAGAACGGATAACCTCAGTCACCCATTATGTGATATGACGATGTAACTCCTGACGTTGTGTACTTGCCCAGGACGGATGATCTCAATCATCCATTCTGTGATCTGACGATGTAACTCCTGGCGCCATACACACTCCAAGGACGGATGATCTCAATCACCTAATATGTGACCTGACGATGTAGTTCCTGGTATCGTACACATCCCCAAGACGGATGATCTCAATCACTCATGAAGTGATTCGACGATAAAACTCCTGGTACGAACAATTCCCATCATCATCCTTATGATGGAAGTCTTTGAAGACTCAATCCGACCTCAATATTGATCACGCTGAACGGATTATTAAATGCTTTCCTGCATTCAATCTTTACTCTAACTTTGAATTGATTATCCATGGCAGAATTTATTCCCATGCAGATAAGACAACGGCTCCAACATGCAACAACGCTTCGCAAACGGAGTCAACAAAAACTCCTTGGGGGAATTGGTGTCTCAGCTATATGCTGCACCATACCGACCCTAAGGTCCAGAAAACTCCTTGGGGGGAAAGGATTGGTGTCTCAGCTATATGCTGCACCATACCGACCCTAAGGTCCAGAAAACTCCTTGGGGGGAAAGGATTGGTGTCTCAGCTATATGCTGCACCATACCGACCCTAAGGTCCAGAAAACTCCTTGGGGGGAAAGGATTGGTGTCACAGCTATATGCTGCACCATACCGACCCTAAGGTCCTGCAGGCCGCCTCTGGAAAGAACTGGTGTCACAGCTATATGCTGCACTAATTCGTCCCCAAGGTCCTGCAGGCTTCTTGTGGAAAGAGCTGGTGTCACAGCTATATGCTGCACTACGCTAACTCCAAAACGCAACCAGTTTCTTACAGGATGAACTGGTGTCACAGCTATATGCTGCACCATACCGCCTCAAAGTTTCTTGCAGGATGAACTGGTGTCACAGCTATATGCTGCACCATACCGTCTCAAAGGTACGATCAATTTCTTGCAGGAACAACTGGTGTCACAGCTATATGCTGCACCATACCGCCTCAAAGGTCTAACCAATTTTTTGCAGGATGAATTGGTGTCACAGCTATATGCTGCACCATACCGCCTCAAAGGTTTAACCAATTTCTTGCAGGATGAATCGGTGTCACAGCTATATGCTGCACCATAGCAATCCTGGATTCAACAATTTTCATTTGATCATGAGTTACACTCCGGTCCAAGTTCAAAAGGATGAACATTCCATCCAAAGCTTGACTCCGCCTAACTGCCAATGTTTTACGGAGTACATGAGCAATCAACTCAAGCACTACCCAACAAGTTCAAGTAAGTTCAACACTTGTAAAATTGTGCTTCATTGAAATTCCTAAGAGGCTATTCCGCCCTCTTACGGAATCCAATCTCATGCACATTCCTAAGAGGCCACTCCGCCTTCTTACGGAATCTGTTTCATCAAAATTCCTAAGAGGCCACTCCGCCTTCTTACGGAATCTGTTTCATCAAAATTCCTAAGAGGCCACTCCGCCTTCTTACGGAATCCAATTTCTTTGAAATTCCTAAGAGGCTATCCCGCCTTCTTACGGAATCCAATTCCTTGGAAATTCCTAAGAGGCTACTCCGCCCTCCTACGGAATACAACTCATTGGAATTCCTAAGAGGCCATTCCGCCTTCTTACGGAATCCAACCTTATGGAAATTCCTAAGAGGCTACTCCGCCCTCTTACAGAATACAACTCATTGGAATTCCTAAGAGGCCACTCCGCCTTCTTACGGAATCCAAGTCCTTGGAAATTCCTAAGAGGCTATTCCGCCTTCTTACGGAATCCAACTCCATTGAAATTCCTACTTCATTGGAATTCCTAAGAGGCCACTCCGCCTTCTTACGGAATCCAATTCCTTGGAAATTCCTAAGAGGTTACTCCACCCTCCTACGGAATACAACTCATTGGAATTCCTAAGAGGCCACTCCGCCTTCTTACGGAATCCAATTCCTTGGAAATTCCTAAGAGGCTACTCCGCCCTCCTACGGAATACAACTCATTGGAATTCCTAAGAGGCCACTCCGCCTTCTTACGGAATCCAACCTTATGGAAATTCCTAAGAGGCTACTCCGCCCTCATACAGAATACAACTCATTGGAATTCCTAAGAGGCCACTCCGCCTTCTTACGGAATCCAACCTTATGGAAATTCCTAAGAGGCTACTCCGCCCTCATACGGAATACAACTCATTGGAATTCCTAAGAGGACACTCCGCCTTCTTACGGAATCCAACCTTATGGAAATTCCTAAGAGGCTACTCCGCCTTCTTACGGAATACAACTCATTGGAATTCCTAAGAGGCCACTCCGCCTTCTTACGGAATCCAACTCCATTGGAATTCCGACTTTGTTGAAATTCCTAAGAGACTACTACGCCTCACTATTAAAATCATTTCAATGAAATTCTCAAGAGGTTACTACACCTCATTATTGAAATTACTTCAGTTAAATTCTCAAAAAGGCTACTCCGCCCCATTACTGAATTTGTTTCATTGAAATTCCTAAGAGGCTACTTCGCCTCCTTACTGAATTTTACTTCACCAGAATTGCAAAAAGGCTATTCCGCCTCGTTATACTTAGTCATATTTCATTAAGTCCTCAGATGAATATTCCGCCTTCTCAATATCATTTTACAAGGCATAAATACGACGGACTTAAACACTACTTCTATGAACAAGTATACATTTGCAGAAAATATGTTTTATTGAATATTGCCAATATTAATAAAAATCCAGAGCCTATCCTGGAACAAGGCGATATCATTAAAATGCTGATAAAAACAAAAGCTTGCGAAGGGTTTCAGGAGCTGGTCTTCAAGGGTCGAACGGCATCCCTTCCTGTTGAGCAGAGGTGGCCTAACCTTCACCAGGTTTGATTAAACTTTGGGAGGGAGGCAAGTCTGCCAAAACATATTCAACACTGGGCGCAGGAGCATGACCCCCTTGAACAGGCACCATCAATTCTCCATTGATGAATTCATAGTAAGGATGAATGCCTGTGGTGGACAGAGCAACGCCTGGATTGCGATAACGGAGTTGACGAACAGCCATGCTGAAAGCATCATCAATCGCTGCCTCAGCCGCATCCAGCGTGGATTGTAACTCCTTGTCAAGCTTTTCATTGGCGGCATCAGAGGTAGCTTTTTCAGCTTGCAACCCTTCAACCTGTTTTTCAAGGTTAGTGTACGCAGTAGCTGCTTGGTCTAACTCCGCCACCCAGGCATCTTCAGCAGTGGCTTTATCAAGTTCAAGGAAAATCAACCTCTGCTGGAGCTCACTTGCATCCTCGCCCAATTTTTGTTTCTGCTGAATTAAGTCCGAAATCTGTTGTTTCAGCAGATTATTGTCAGCCCTCACCTGGGTCAGGCCACTCGCCTCCTCGCCCAGCTTTGTGTTTTGCTCTTTTAAGCCGGAAACTTGCTTCTCCAGCAAAGCTTTGTCAGCTCTCACCTGAGCCAGCTCCTCCTCCAGCTTCTTGATGTTGGCGTCGGCGGTGTCAAGATGTTTGTCCTTGGCATTGATCACCTCGGACAGTTGCTCATTGTCATGTTCCAAGCTACGAATCTTTTCCACAGACTCGTGGTAAGACGCCTGAAACATGTTGGCCTCGGCAGCAACGTCAGCTATCCGGGGGACAGAGGCCAAGAAACCATCTATCTCTGCAAGATGCCACCTCGCAACTGCAGCAGCCTCCGGAATCTCCTCAAAGTCGATGTCGGGGCGGAGGATGAATTCTGGATCACGCCTCTCTGACTGGCGGGATCCCGTATTTGCAAAGTACAAAAAGGGATTCAAGCGAGACCCCGCCTGGGGCAAAGAGACAAACCGCCTGGATGATTCCCCTGGCACATCAATGGGAAAAACTGCAGTCCCTCGAGTGGTCAAGCTCAGGGCGGGATCCTCAGACGGGCGGACTGGGGAAACTTGAACTCTCCCTGCCTCGTCCCCCGTATCTTGGTCAGAAGAGGCTTGGAATCCCTTCGCTTGCTCCCCCGCGACATCTTCTTCGGGGATGCCTTCAACACCGCCCATATCAGCAGAAGTACCCATAACAGGTACCTCCTGAGTCTCCTCCAAGTCAATGGCAACATCGATTGATGTCCCTTCCTCAGCCCTCTTCTTGCCCTTAGTCCTCCTCCTTTGCAAGGCATGAAGATCTACTTCCTCTTCTTCCTCTTCAGCAGCTTCTGGTTCTTGGCGTTTTTTAGAACGCCTTTCAACAGTAGCTGCTGAAGATCCTGCACCACCTTCAAAATTTATTATGTTGGTGGAGGCAGGGAAGGGAAGAGCTGTTGTAAGAGCGGCAGCCAGATTCCTCCTGGGCTGCACATTGTTCTCCGCGTTAATTTCCCTGCGGCTCATTCGGATCCGTTTGATGCGCTCCATCCCAGGGAACTCAGCGATTTCTCCTGCGAAATAACAAAATGAGAATATGATTAGAAGATGCAAGATAGCAGCAATACTCAATCATCATTGCGATTGTTAGTAATATTACTCAAGTATCCCTGAGCATCCCACCCAAGCAGCCTTCGACAAAGGATCAGCTTGTGGACAGAGTTGTACTCCTTCAACATCCGGAGTACTTCCACAGACGCCACCGATAGAGCACCCTCTTCAACTTCATACGCTCGCTTGGTTAAGAGAAAGTGCTCATGTGTCCACGCAACTGGGAATCGATCAATTCCCTCCTTATTCCGCCAGAAGACGGACTCCCCCTTCTTCACAGAAACCTTTACAAAACTTTTTCTGAAGTGGAGTCCGCCTTCCTTGGCGGAGTCCGCAAACGACTTGAAGTTTAAAATCTTCGGCTCCGCCCGAAGAGTAACAAGGCCCATGCCGCCTGTTTTTACGTTCACCCTCCTCATGATACGGCAAAAAGAAAAGAACAACGCCACAGTAGGCGTAAACTCCAGATGCTCCGCCATCACCTCAAAGCTTCGAACTATTCCCCAACCATTTGGGTGCAGCTGAGAAGGAGCACAATCCAAGAACCTCAGCACGCCCATCTGGAATCTGTTCAAGGGGAAACGCACTCCCAGCTGAGTGAACAGAATATCGTACATATATATTGTACGATTATTCTGAGGACGATGGCAAATCCTTTCGAATGTCTTAGGAGAGCGAACAGTGAACCTACTTTCATACCGTTCATCTTTCCAGATAGGCACAGAGAACTCCACTACACCGCCACTAGTTGTTGCATGGCGAGAGGAAGTACCCTTAACATCTTCCTTAACCCAACAGTAGGGGTCAATCTCGAGCGTCTTCTCCCAGTCCAGTCCATGCAACACGACGTTTTGACACTCTGCCATTGTCAATACTTGGGTATGGGAAACACCTCCTGACACAAACGAATGTACAGCATTACTAAAGTACTCCACGCTGCTGTAAAACGTCGAGTCCCTCCCAGTATAAAAAGCCTCATCTTCACTCTCAATATCAGAAAACATGGGACGAACAGAAACCCTAGAATGAGACTCTGACCTCTTTCCTCTCATCTTCCTTTTTACGAACACACAAAAAGGAAAGCTAAAGCTAACCCAATGGAAATGAACAAGCAAAGAAGAGGAAGAAGCAAGTACCTTAAGCTTCTGAAAGATAGAAGAACTCCAAACACCAATAAACTCGCAAGAGAGTAGCAAAAACACTTTCAGCGAACGAATACGAAGTGAGAGATGAAGCAAAACATTTCCCTTCTGAGAGTTTACCTATTTATAGGCATGGCTTGGGGGAAATAAGCGAATCCTCAGAAATCTCGAAGATGTGTTTGCAGCCGTTAGATAAATCTCATCAACGGTTCTAAAATTGAAATATGCGTTTACAACCGTTGGATTTGTCTCAGTGACGGTTCCTTTTTTGCTGAAACCAATAGATATATCTAAGGGCAGATATTTCATGGGCCACGTTTTCAAAATCCAAGGCCCACGGTAATAACCTCGAAAACGGTTCTCAATTGCCATCACGCACATTTATGTCCCATCATTGGAATGGCAATCGTTACGAGGGCATACGTGGCAATGGGAGGCTGAAGAATAAAAAACATGGTTTCGAGGCGCATTAATGACAGGCGTGGCAAGTAATGACAAGCCAATAAATGCATGAAAACACTTGCCCACAAATCCTGAACTAGCAAATGCCGCCTAAACCCATGCCTACAAAAGCTAAACTTAAAGTGTTATAGCTCATTAAAGTGACTCCGCCAGTCACTATAACAAGCTAGGGGGCATATGATCCGGTCCTAACACCGGCCCCCAAGAGCATGGCTTTAATGCTTTGCCAGATCAGCATTTTGAACAAGAGGAGTACGCGATTGAGCACATTATAATCACTTCTATACGGAATACATACGACCAGGGCAAGTTACTCCGCCAAGGCAAGTTACTCCGCCAAGGTAAGTAACCTCGCCAAGGCACGATACTCCGCCTAGGCATGTTACCATGCCAAGGGTCATAACTCCGCCAAGGCAAGTTACTCCGCCAAGGCAAGTTACTCCGCCAAGGGAAGTAACCCCGCCTAGGCAGGTAACGCCGCCAGAATGCATATTACTCCGCCAAGCCATAGGCTCAACACAGACGGAATATTGAACTTCCCATACTGCGTAGCGAACCCATACTCACAACCCCGGCACGAGATTGACTCTGTCTTGAGAGGTTAATAATGGGAATCACGCTGTCACGCATAAAGGGAAATAACAATAAAATAATAAAGCATTCACGCTTCCCAAGTAAGTGGAAATACCTACTACAATAACGGTGCTCGTGAACGACACAGGGACCCACTGTCTTTCTTGCTTTATGCTAGAAAATAAGGAATGGGCCCTACCAATAATGCAGCACCAGTAACAGGTATATAAACCTCAGCAAAAAGGTATACAGGGGCTCTTTCCCCCATTTCTGAACCTTACTCTCTCTCTTACTTGCATAATTCTCTCTGATTGTCTTTCTAAGTCTTAAAGTATTCTGATATACTGACTTGAGCGTCGGAGAACGATTGCAGGTACCACCCCCAATCGGGTCAAGGCTGAGAAGACTCCTTCAGGCGGACTGGGACACCGCCCAGTGTATACTGCACTCTGTGTCAAAGTATAGGAGGCAGTTCCAGGCGGAATACTACATCGCCGCAGTGCGAGTTACACTCCGCCCCAGTATGGTTCAGACTCCGCCTCAACATACGTAGACACTCCACATCTGGACATTTGTGCACATCGCTTTGTATCGGATTGAGCTGTCTCAGGATCGTAACTTTACACCCCCCGTAAAGGACGGATCAGAATTAAGATGAAAAGGGCTCTTGGGAATCAGTAGGTTCATATGCAATGTACCAAATCTAAAATTACTCCTTTCTCTGTTATTCAATTTATGTTCCTAAGGCGGATTTCCCCTAGCTAATTAGTGTATTTCTCTTGAAACCCCACTAACGTACCTAATTACCAAAGAACCGCGTTCAATTTGTTAATATCCTTTAGGCTCTATGAAAATCTCATTATTCCTCAAAGAGCTTTGCTTACTTTCGTAACCCAAATCCCTAGGTTCAATTTCATGCGTTCTAACGATATGCCAATCTCTCGATCATCCATATTGTTTAAATCCATCTAACCTTATTTCTAAGCCATTAGAAGCATTATGATCTCATGAAATTAAATAGAAAACAGAAATCCAATAACAAAGAAAATCAGAGTAACCTAATTTGATACACACATATTTTCCCCAAATCCCAAGAATAAGAAATTAGTTCCTCATGGAAGAGGTTACAAATCCACAAGTTACAAGAATTGATCCCATCATTCAGAAAATAAGAGTTACAAAAATAGAGGATTAAAGGTAGAAGAAGAGTTCTCACTAATCTTTCAATCTCTTTCTCCAAGCTTGAACCCTTGATCTTCCTTCTTGTTTTTTCCTCAAGATCTTCAAGAAGAAACCCTTAATTTTTCGCCCAAAAACTGTCTTGTGTGTTCTCCCTCAGTTCCCCCTAATTTTTACCCATTCTCCTCCTTTAAAATTTAGCGAAAACTGAAGGTAACTGCTACAACGTATGAAATCCACTGGCAGTGGATCGCACTGTGTGACACCCAAAAATGCTTGAAGTTAAAAACTAGGCAAAAACCACTGGCCGTAGTGGGAAAATCCACGACCAGTGGGTTTTTTGGCAAGGAGATCCACAACCAGTGTTTTTATCCACTGACAGTGGTTTTCTCTGTCTCCATTTTCTCCCTTCCTCCAGTGTATTCCGCGGCCAGTGCTTTTTCCTGCTGGCAGTGGTTTTCTCTGAACCTAGGCAAATGTGCATTTTGAGGGTGCTTTTAGGTTCTAAAATGCTTTCTTTGGTACATCCTTCTTCAATAATTGGAGTGGCTTCAATCTTGAGTCTTCTACAAGATTGAACTTTCCCATTTTCATCATTCCATTCAAAAGCTTCCAAATCCTTTTACTAATTGACTTATCCAATGAAGGTTCCTGCAAAATACAACTACCCAAGTAACATGTGTGGAAATAGAAGAAATATCATGGCAATTAAGAAAAAATGACGAAAAATAAACTAAAATTAAAACTAAATGGACCCTAAAACTAATGCAAACTAAACTCCTATCACAACGCACATCCAAAACAACTTTGGAAAAGAGAATGGGATCTATTTCAGCCTGTAGTGCTGCAAGGAAGGCTCGATGGAAAAGAGAAAATTTGTCACAAGTTACATATTTTTCAAAAGGGTATAACACACCTAAGTTAGCTTATGAAAGTGGAGAGCATATCGATGGGCTAAGTTGAATCGTGGCATAAGTAACATATTCTTGAAGCTTGACAGATGGCTTTTTTCAAGCGGTGGCCTCTTCCAAGTGGCATGTTAGTCATGCTTGTCGGTAGGGAAGTAAGGTTGACAATAATGGCTGGAGTTAGAGACTCATCTACTTCCTCACATGGTGGTGGTGCATTATGGGTAGTGTCAAGCTTTCCCCTATCTTCAATAATGGGTACATTAGCATGATTTGGCTCGCGTGGGAGTGTAGGTTCAAGCAATGTCTCAGTAGGTGGGTCAATATCATGTAAAGCTTCTGTTTCAACAACCAAATCAATAGGCACTGAAGTTGGTTGTGCAATAGTTGGGGTTGCGTCAGTGGAAATCGAACACAAGTCAAGAGGGGATTGATCCTCTACAAACTTCACGTCCCTAAACACAAAGAAACTTTTTTTCTCCACATCATAAAGCTTTCATCCCTTTTAGCCATAGAAGTAGCCAACGAAAATACATTTTTTGCTATGACTTGTAAACTTATCTCTGTGCCTATGTTGATTATGCACATAGCAAAGACATCCAAACACCTGTAAGTAGTCATAAGTGGGTTTATTTCTGGTGATGAATTCATATGGGGTCTTGCCATTAAGTACCAATGAGGGTGTGAGGTTAAGCAGGTAACTAGTAGGTAGAATGTAACATCCTACAGCTTTACTATTTTTTTATAAAAGGATAAAATTGTAAGGAAAATTATAATTTACAATTTTAAAAAATTAGCTTTAGAACTAATTGATTTTTCTAATTTATAGGATTTTATGGGATTTTCTAGATATTTTTAGAGATAAGTGAAAATAGTCAAAAATAGAGTCGTTTGGGTCTATCCCAGTATAGGAAATATTATCAAAAAATTATGAAACTTGGTAAGGAGTTTAGATTCATGCATGTGAGCTTAAGTTTAAAAATGTGTAAGATTTAGAGATCGTTTGGTTAGAAAAGTAAATCAATGAGCTTATAAAAACAGATAGTTAAACATTTAGTAATTGAGATATTTAGAGTCAAAAAACTCATTAAAACTTACATTTATTTTATTAAATACATTCTGAGGATTCATAACAAAATTTTAAATATATAATTTATCACATAAAAATACCTAAAATTAAAATATTATTATTATGGATAATTATGAAAAGAAAAAAATTAAAAAAGAAAACAATAAAACCACTCACCATTTTCACCTGCTTCCCTCCTTCTCTTCCATAACCAGTCAGGTACATCATATGTTCCTATTCTCTTCTTCTCTCTGCTCATGCTTTTATTTATAATATTATATATAGTTATATCATTTATTTATTTATAATATTATATATATATATTTATTTGTTTATTTATTTAATTGTTTGTTTATTTATTTGTTTAATTATCTATTTACTTATTTTATTTATTGTTGTTATTATTTATTGTTATCATCCATAATTTAGTTTTGTTATTTTTGTTTATTTATTTATCTAATTATTTACTGATTTATTGTTTAACTAATTATTTATTTTTTTATTATTGTATTTACTTTATTTACTTACTTAATTATCATTATTATTTTTGTTGTTATTTATTTATTAGGTTTACTTACTTTTGTTTAATTGTTATTTATTTATTTGTTGTCTTTTTATAATATTCAGTGAATGTTCTGTTATTTATTTAAGTTTTGATATTATTTTATTTAGTTAATTATTTCGTTATGATACTACCACTATTAATATTATTGTGCTATTATTATGATTACTTAATTATCAAAATTTTTCTCATTATGATAGGTGTCAAATAAAATAAAAGTAGAATAAAATAGAATAACTAATTCAAACACTAATAATAATTTATGTGTTTAGGTTAGCTAATCCAAGTGGGGGAAGTACACTTTGAAATCAAGTTTCTCAGGTAAAGGGATAGAGAGATAGTAAATTACTAAATATAAAACATTTGGGATAATATAAGGGACTCTCTAACTCTCTCAATATTTCTTTTTGTTACTATTATTTTTGTGTCTTTAGTTATTTATAATTGTTATTTATATGTCATACTTTGGTATTTACATATTCTTATAATGAGAATTTATATTTGTTAGATTTTGTATAGTTTGATGCCTAAATAAAAAATATATATGGTTATATTATACTGTCTGAGAATTTTCTAAGTGTAACAGGTTCAAGATAAAATTGCGAAAATATCCAATTTATAGGGGAAACTTTGTTGAAATTTTGGTAGACTCCATGAAAAAGGAGGAAAAAAATATTTTTTAAGAAAAGTTTAAAACTAATTAAGTATATGTCTTGCATCATGTAACAAGTAAAAGACAAAATGTTTTGGGGGATATGATTATAATCCGAGAAACGCATTAGGGATGGTTCAATAGCGAACCTTGGGATGTGAGGGTATGGAGAGAGACCTAGGAAACCTAGGGTCGCTCCCTAGCTTCGGGTAAATTCACAGCAAGCTCTTGCCAGTCTAATTAGACCCTAAGTGCATATTAAGGTAAGTGGTAGGAATGTAAACGGGGCAGGGTGGGTACGGATATCATACTACCCGCACCCGCAATGAAAATCCGTACCCGTACCCGCCCGTTACCCACACGGGTACCCATATATATAACGGGTTTTTACGGGTTTTAAAAATTTGTAGGTACCCTACGAATACCCGCAAATACCTGTCAAATAACAATAAACTATTATAACCTTAAATTATAATAAAAACAACAAAAATCTATAAATTAAACTAAATTTGATACAACAATTATAAAATCCTTAACATGAGACAATAAAGGTAATATGATAATCCATAATATAATATTAATGTTCAAATAAACTAAAATGTTCAAAACACCAATCCATAAATTAAAAATAACACAACTACATCATTAGCTCATCAACAATTTCACAATTTCATCATTCTTCTTCATCAAGGTCGTCAACCACCTCCCATTGATTATTTAGTTCCTACAAAATAAAAGTAAAAACAATAAGAAACTTCAAAAAAAAATTTCTTAAAACATATGAAAGTGAATATAGAAAAGATTTATTTATAATTACATCATCAAGATCCTCTAACACCGTATTTGAAAATTCAATATCCTTGTTCTCCATTGTTGATGCTGAATGAGAACTTACAAAAGAATAAAATTTTAAATGGACAATATTAAACAAAACTATTTAAGTAAAATAAATAAATTTTATTACCTTTGACATTAACCCAAATTCAATCTTGAACACACATCAATGCTTTTAATGTATTTGAGTGCAATCTACTACGATGAGGAGTAACAACTCAACCACCAGTACTAAATAAGGACTCTAAAGCAACAGTGGAGACTGGAATTGCATAGAAGTCTCTTGCAATTAATTCTAAGGTGGGATATTTTGATGAATTACTCAACCACCAAGTTAATATATTAAACTTTTCTGAATCAAGCAAGGTTGCTTCCTCTAAATAAAAATCTAATTCAGTCTTAAGGTTTCTTGCAGAAGATTGTTGCAACACCTTAGTCCTTTCATAATCAGACAACAAAGCATCTAAAGACTTAATTGGTGAAGCTATAGTCATTATGTTTGCATCTGAAGAACCAACAACTTCCTTTTCTTTTCCCTTTGAATATTCTTTCATCAAATCTTCCAAAATGCCCCTTAACCTTTGAATTTCATTTTCAGCTTCATCTCTATAAATTTTAGGGAATATGTAACATAAAAAATCAAGTTTGAACCTTGGATCAAGCACAGTGCCTACCGCCATTACCCCATTGATTGTAGCCCAATACTTGTCAAATTTAAGAACCATTGATGATCCCATTTCACGAATAACATGAGAAGAAGAACCAAGCCACCCCATCAAAGCCAATTTAATTCGACATATGTTTAGAAAATAAAGGTTGAGAGTTGGATACATGGTACCAGAAAACAACAATGTAACCTCATAGAATAATTCTAACTTCTTGCAAATTTCACTTGCCATATCCCACTCATCCTCATTGGGCAATGTTTTATAATGAGGCTCACGTTGTGATAATCGATCAAATACTTCCCTCTATGGAATGACAACTTTAAGCATCAAGAATGTAGAATTCCACCTAGTTTTGCAATCAGCAACAAGCTTTTTACTATATGAAATGTTCAGTTGCTCATATGTTTCTTTAAATCTCTCTTCTCTTTTAGGTGTGCCATTCCAATAAACAACATTTTCCCTAACCTTTTCTATAGCACTAGAAATCACAGATAAACCATCCTTCATAATCAAATTTAATATATGAGCACAACAACGCATGTGGAACATCTTACCACCCATAATTAAATGCCTACGTGGGAGCTTTGTTAAAATATGTTCAATCATAGCATCATTAGTAGAACAATTATCAACAATCAAAGTGGAGATCTTTCTCAACAATCAAAGTGGAGATCTTTCTATCTAAGCCCTAATCCATCAAACATTGAATGAGAACATCACCAAGAACTTAACTAGTATGAGGAGCAGACACATAAATGAACCTAACATTAAAATAAAAACCTTAATAAAGATATAACAACCAACAAAACTCAGATGAAAATTTTAATAAATAAACTTAACATACCTTATTAGTCGACTTTGTAAGGTCCATGTATCATCAATAAAATGAGTTGTAACAGCCATGTAGCCTTTGTTGTGATTGTTAGAAGTCCACATATCAGTGGTGATTGCTATCCGACTTTGATTCTTTGACAACAACTTCTTTGTAAACTATTTTTCCTCATTAAACATCTTTATGATGTCACTCCTAACAGTATTACGACTAACCAACTTAAATTGAGGTGCCACAGTGGCCATCAAAGCTCTAAAGAAATAATGGTCAACCATGGTCAAGGGATACACATGTGCAGCTATCATTTTAACAAGTGCTAGTCTTCCTTCCTCATGATTAAGTGCTAAAGAACCAGCAAGTAATGTTTCTCCCCCTTTCTTTTCTGTTTTGAGAAATGATGAGTTGTTTGATGTTTGCAATTGGTAAAGTGAGTTCGCAAGTGTGAAGTTCCTTGCCTTGGGTCACCTAAAAGTCTGTTACCACAATACTTTCATCTAGCTTTCATCTTTCCATTTATTGTCTCCCTCACAAAATGAAACCAAACATCTAAAGTTGCCTTTCTTTTTTTAGAGCCATTTTCAATCGGAATTGTGCTTTCGGTATCATTTTGAGTTGAGGTCAACTCAATATTCACAGATGCATCATTTGATGCTGCTACATTTGATTCCCCCATATTAAGTGATGGAATCGGCTCTTTTTCATTGGTTTGGTCATTTGTCATCCTACACAAATAAAACTTTATCAAATATGAATGTTATATATTATACTCAACTATGAATGCTATATATTGCAACAAAAGAATCATATTACAATAAAATTACAGCAAAAGAATTTTAACATAATCAACAAATTATTAAGAATTTTAACTCCTTGGATCCAACGTTTCCCAAAGAATTTTAACACATTCAACAAATTATTAAGAATTTTAAACCATACATATGTTCATTGCTACCACATGGTGTTAGTTACTTACTTGTTGCTGATATAGAATAACACATGCTTGTGATGGCGTAGTTGATATGGAAAGTGTAGCTCAAAAAATCACAAGATAAAAATAACTAAAACCCGAACAAAAAAGACTAAGCAACACAACAATCAAATTAGTATCCAATTGATACCAGATAGCCTTTAATTAAAGACTCTAATTATACGGTACAAGCACAAAATTAATCGTAAATTATCAAAAGAAAAATAATACATCGCATAAAAAGCAAAAGAAAAATAGGATCCAAATCTATACAGTTTGAGTATATCAATGACGGAGTGAGAGAATAGCGCATGGTTACATAATAATTAAGTTAAATAAGTATGGCACAAACAGACAAATTCGAGCACCTCTGATAACAACAGATAACATGCAATACAATGGTATGCAGCTATAAAAGAATTTCAAAATAATTCTTTATAGTATTCAATGGCAACAGAAAAATGCTCAATCTAATTTCTCATAAAAGGACATGGGTATTTAGTGCAATCCTTAAAAGATTAAAATCCAAAAGTAACAGGGCTTATGAATTATAAATATCCTTACTAGATACTAATTATTATACTAAAAATAAAATCAAAAAAAGGAACATTGTTTTTAAAAAATGCACAAGATTACTATGACAAATACTCAAGTACTCTCACTGCACAAGCCATAAGCACAACCAATTAGAGGTCATGGTGGGTGACCGTTTACCCATAATCAGAACCAATTAAATATGCAGAATTAATTAACTTAAATCTAAAGTATTCTTTAATTATTTCTCATACCCTTTGTTTCATTCAAGAATAAATATACTTCTCAAACCAAATAAAGCAACAGATACAATAAGGTGAATTAGAGTTCACCTATGATTTGCGGAAGGTGTGTGAACCAAATAAGCTTCAATTTGCAATTGCTATACTCGAGAAGGTGAAGAATAAAACAAACACTGGTCTCTCTGCGGCAGAGTGAAAGAACAAAATATAATTCATATGACTGATTCCTTTTTGATTTAGGGTTGCTTGGACACTAAAAAGACCAAAAACCCATTATTTATATTAACTATTACATAATATAAATACGGGTATTTTAATATTTTCACATATACAGGTACCCGCAGGTACTGGTACTGTTATACTCGTGCTTACCCGTTTGTTTACGGGTTTTAAAATACCTGTTACTCGCTACCCGCGGATACCCATTTTTACGGGTTTTTTTATCCGTTACGGGTATTTACCCGCGGATACCCACGAGTACAGACCTCTTTTGCCATCCCTAGTCAGTGGAGCTATTCGTTTTCCATATTGGCAGATTTTATCGTGAAACAATGTCAACTCCTGACTGCTCCCAATACAAGAAGACTTAACGGCCCATATGCATTGCATATTCATCATCAATAACATAATTAATAAAATATTCATTAATTAAAATCAAGAATCGTTAATCATACCTACATTCTCATTCCATGATGTAAATAACATGTATGGAGAAATTTGTTATTAAAATTTATTGTTTGTGAAAATCTATTATTTCTATGTGCCTTGTATAATATTGGTATTTTTGTTTCTCACCATTTTCCTTGTTTATGTTGTGTAAGTCACCGTTAGATTATCTCAAGTTATTGTTGGACTGGTTGATGTGTTAGGGGCATGCCAGCTGATGAGAAAGACATGGGAGAAGTCTCTTTTGGGAGTGACTCCACCATTAATGACGCCTTAGCTACAGTTAACCTAGTAGGATAATATAGGTAGTTCTTTTTTACGAAGACTCCAGTCCAGTTAGCATCTGACCTGTCAGGATTACTACTAACTAAGCATGTCTTTTGTACTAATGTATTCACAAAATCAAACTTATCTATAGTTATGTATATATTTAGGCTAAATACACCTTTTGGTCCCTTATGTCTTAAGTTTTTTCTAAATTGGTCCTTTATATTTCTTTTAATTCAATTTGGTCTTATTAGCACACATGTCACCACCAGAATATGAGACATGCTTGTTGGGAGTTAAACCTAAGACCTTACACTCACACACCAAATGCACTACCACTAGGCTACATGTGACTTTCATATTATATTTGGCAATATTTGTACATAAAGGTAACATTTCAATATCTTCTAAATATGAATTTAATTGTTTTTATAAAATATTTAAAAATATATTTAGTTTAGTTATTATTAATAAAATATATTTAATTTTATTATTATAAATAAATATTATTTAAAATATATTTAATTTAATTATTTTTAAATATAAATTTAATTATTTTTGATAAAACATTTAAAAATATATTTAGTTAAATATAAATTTATTAATAATAATTAAACTAAATATATTTTTAAATATTTTATTAGTAATATATTTAAACTAAATATATTATTAATAAATATTTAAAAATATAATTAATTTAATTATTTTTATAAAATATTTTAAATATATTTTAAATTAAATATATTTTTAAATAATATTTTATTAATAATAATAAAATTAAATATATTTTATTAATAATAATTAAACTAAATATATTTGAAAATATTTTATCAAAAATAATTAAATTAATTATATTTTTAAATAATATTTTATTAATAATTAAATATATTTTATTAATAATAACTCAACTAAATATATTTTTAAATATTTTATCAAAAATAAATAAATTAATTATATTTTTAAATAATATTTTATTAATAATAATTAAATATATTTTATTAATAATAACTAAACTAAATATATTTTTAAATATTTTATCAAAAATAACTAAATTTATATTTAGAAGATATTGAAATGTTACCTTTATATACAAATGTTGTCATTTCTTTTAATTTCGAATTTAAGCATCATCCAATCAAAACTTGTCCAGGCATGCCATGTTAGCAAACGGTGTTACTGATTTTCTAACGGAAAGATCAAATTGACACATTTTAAAAAAATGTATGTATGTATGTATATGTTAAAGATACATAAATTGGATATTTCCAAACTTTATCTTGAACCTGTTACATTTAGAAAATTCCCAAACAGTCATATTAAATATATTTTTACATAGTCTAACCAATATAAATTCTCGTTATAAGAATATGCAAACACTAAAGTATGACATATAAATAACAATTGTAAATAAGTAAAGACACGAAAATAATAGTAATCGAAATAAATATTGAGAGGGTTAGGAAATCCCTTCCATTATCCCACATGTCTTATATTTAGTAATTTCCTATCTCACCATCCCTTTACATGACAAACTTGATTTCAATGTATACCTCCCTCATTTGGATTAGATAACCTAAACACAAATTATTATTAGTGTTTGAATTAGTTATTCTATTTTATCCTACTTTGTTTTATTTGGCACTTATCATAGCAATATTAATAACAAGAAAAAATTGGATAATTAGGTAATCATAATAATAACACAATAATATTAATAATGATAATGCCATAACTAAATTAAATATTATCAAAACTTAAATAAATAATAAAATATTTACTGAATATTATAGAAAGACAACAAGTAAATAAATGATTAAATAAATAACAATTAAACAAAAGTAAGTAAACATAATAAATAAATAAATAAAAAATAAATAATAATAATAATTAAATAAGTAAATACAATAATAAATAAATAAATAATTAGTTTAATCTAAATAATTAGATAAATAAATAAAAAATAATAACAAAACTAAATTATGGATGACAACAATAAACAATAATAGAAATAAATAAAATAAATAAATAGATAATTAAACAAACAAACAAATAAATAAATAAATCAATAAACAAACAAATAAATAAGTAAACAAACAAATAAATAAACAAATAAATAAACAAACAAATAAATAACAAATATATATAATATTATAAATAAATAAATGATATAACTATATATAATATTATATAAACGTATATATATATAAATGTAACGTATATATATATAGGTTAAAATACCTTTTTAACTCTTTTAAAGTTTAGGAATTTGAAAAAAGCCCCTATAAAAAAACTTATAATTTTAACCCTTATAAAATGTTTAGGTTTTCGAAATCAAGGAAAACGTCAGGTTGACTGTTAACTAATGAGGTGGCTAACGTCTATGCCACCTCATTAGTGATATATAGTCGACACGTGACAATTTTTAAAAAATAAAAAAATAAAAATTCCACATACAGAGACTAAAAACAAAATACTTTTTACACAAAAAATAGAGTGTGTGTTAATGATGGAGGAGAAGAAGAAGAAGAAGAAAAGTTACTCTCCTCTACCGTCCAACTAAAGCACTCTCGCTCAACTCCAAGAATGATGGCTCAAACAACACAACAAACCTCTTCCCCTTCAATACACCCCCAACATCTCCCTCCAACAAACGCAACCGCTTCTACATCTCCTCATCTAAACATCAACAACCCCAACGATTCCGGAATTCACCACCGCGAGATCGATGTGACCTTCGTCCATAACTGCCATAAGTTGAATGCCGCTATTGGAATCGGAAATGGAGGCGCCGATCTGAATGATAAGAAGAAGAGACTGGAGCAGAAACCAAAGACGGAGGGGCGCCGCTTCATCTTTTTTTACAACGAAATGTTTATATGCATTTATTTATATATTTTTTCGTTAGATTTTCTTGTTAGTAGATAAAATCTCTTGTTCTGGATTTTGCAACAAAAAAGGATTTTCTCGTTGGTAGATAAAATCACTTGTTCTCAAAATGAGATTTTGCATCGAAAGGGAATTTTTTTATAGTGATTTTTTTTCAGTTTATATAATTGTGACTAAATTTTGCATCATAAAGGGGATTTTTTTGTATGAATCACTTGTTCTATTATATTATATATATGGGTTAAGGTATTGTGTTTTTTTGCTGATAAAAAAAAACATATGATTTTAATATAAATATTATGAATTTTCCGTTTTCGTGTCAACTGGCATCTTAGTGAACTTGTGGCCTGATGCTGACGGTACCGTGTAGTACCATCGTGGGCTAGTGAATAATGGCTTTTCAACCTGTGGCCCAAATTTAACCTTCATTTTCTTTTTCGGACTTCAACGGGCCTAATTAGATATATTGAGTTGGTGTTTTAACGTGTAGTACCTACCTATATGCTCCATAAATAATTGCTATGTTTCCACTTTCCATTTTACAACACAACAAAATTCAGAGTGGGACCCAGACCAAGGCTTCACATAATTGGGCCAATCTTCCCTTTCTCAGGGATATGCTATGTTCCTACTCATACGCATCGGTATAATCTTCAGAATATTCCATATGCTGTTCAGTATTTTTTACAACCTTTTTGAATTATCTTTCTTTTCACGTCTCCACTCCTGGAAACACCGTATTGTTTTCCAGTGTAAAATCAAAATTTCTATCTATTTAATTTTAAACATGTTCCAACTATCTTTTTTCTACTTGGATATAATAACAATCAATGGGTATATTCTGTGAGATGCAATTTTATTTCAATTAGCAAAGATATAACATCGATCTAGCGGATATCAAAGACGTTGTGGCTTGTGACTTTGACGGTTCGATCAAATCTCGGTTAACAATAATAACAAACTCAGTTAACATTTCTCTATTAAAGAAAATAAATTATTTAAACTTTTGGGTATAAGACGGTGATAAGTTGAATGACATACTTTTGAATCTTTTAATACTTATACAAGTTTTATAGGACATCTTCAATACCAAGGAGCTAGAAGTAAGTGGGGACAAAGAAATAATTACGTATTAATGCATACCTTTATTATTTTTGTTTTTAAAAAGAGTATTTAATGTATACTGCTTTACAAGTTTTATGGATAAAATAAGAATGAATTAATCGGTAACATATTTTTGGGGGGAATTAAAATAATTCTTTGCAAAAGTTAATGGAAAATAAAAACTCAAACGAGACAAGTAAAGAACGATATATAGCACATGCGAGTTGATGCGAATGTGCAGTAGTAAGTGTGGTACGTGAAAGGAAAAGTCACGAAGAAAGCATAGCCTCTACCCTCTCATCGCGTTTCAGACCTTCTCTCTCACGCTCACAAGAAAAAAAATGGTTGAAAATGGTACCGCGCTCAATCTCTCTCTCTCTGGTTTCAGTTTACAGTGTACGATGTTATGCTTAATTACTCAGTCATTCATTGCGAACTCCACCCACTGTTGTAGATTCGCTCTCGGAATTCCTCGCATCTGCAGTGGACGCCGCTCAGAAAGTCGGTGAGGTAAGTTCATTTTCATTCCAAGCTTCTCTGTTCATTCATTTCCCGTTTCATTCTCTTTCTTCATATACATGCATGATTTCCAGATTATTCGAAAAGGATTCTACCAGACCAAACACGTCGAGCACAAAGGACAGGTTTCTTTCAAATCTCAATTTTATTTATTTTCAAAATCATGTCATTCTTCATCTCCCCCCTTTCGCCGTAGCAATTTGTATCTATTTTACTTAAATTAAACTTTTCGTCACTATACGACGAAAGCATTCATTTCTAAATTGTAATCCACACAGATATAATTAGGATTATGATATTGTAATTTTAATAATCATAATACAAATATTGTTTAGTGCTTTGTGTTTTACCATCACATTTGTTATATAAGTTAATTTCATTTCCAGAGTGTTCAGTTTCTTTTATATATCCTTTTATTCCCTTTATACTATCCAAGGCTCTATAATTTGAATGTTACAAGAATGATGTCATCTTTCAATCCTCTGTGGCTATCATTGTGTATACCTTATATGGCTAAAGGTTTATGATGTGGTGTCGGCTTATATTTGACTAGTTGTGTCAAATCGAAATTTTGGTCACGGGAAAGGTTTTCAAATCAGCTTGTACTCGAGCTGTTTGTAATGTTCCATGACCAGGCGAGGAATTAATTGCCACATGATTCATCAGTGAGATAAGAGAGGCCACCATAAATACGATTCTTCCACCCTTTAATTATAATATGCGTTTCACCAAAAATGATTAGAAGGGTATCATGAGCAAGGAACAAGCTCAAAAAGTGCCCAATATGACATGCCTTTATTTAAAAGAACAATAGGTGAGAAGTTTGGGTTTCTTACGTGTTCTATGATCTTGTGAAGAAGTTCATACGCTAACGGAATTGAATAAAATATGGCATTATCACTGCATATAAATGATAAAAGATTATATCTCTTCTGCCACTGTTAAACTTTTGTTGTGTGATGAGCAGGTTGATTTGGTCACAGAAACTGATAAAGCATGTGAAGAACTAATATTTAATCATCTCAAACAGCTTTATCCCAATCATAAGGTTGATCATTATTTCCCTCAAACTTAAATGGCCTTATGTATTATCATTAATCGAGTTTCAGAAGGGTGGCTACTTTCTTTCTTACTAGTATACATTTCCTTAAGTTTGTTTTAATTGGTGTTTTGATTAGTTCATTGGGGAAGAAACCACAGCTGCTTATGGCACTACAGAACTTACTGATGAACCCACATGGATAGTTGATCCCCTGGATGGAACTACAAACTTTGTCCATGGGTAACAATCAATTCTGATATTTAAGTTGATAGTGTTAGACTCATTTTCCATATTGGTTGGCTAATGGCTACAGTTGTACTATCTGTAGGTTCCCCTTTGTTTGTGTCTCCATTGGTCTTACAATTGGAAAAATACCCACGGTTGGTGTTGTGTACAATCCAATAATTAATGAGGTGACAAAATCTTCCCTCTTGCAGATGCTTTGTAACTGGCAGACCACAAAACAGTTCAACGTTCTGTTTTCTGGACTTAGAAACATATGCAAAATTTATTCAATGTAAAAACATATTCTGCATGTAATATTTTTGTTTTTATTTTTGGGATACTGGCCAAATGTAGAAACAGAGAAGATTGAATATTATTTATAGGCAAATCTTTATTGTTCATTTGTCTTCTTTTATTGTCATTCTTTCCTGTAGCCTTGATATCATGAAAAAGAACTTTTGGAGACTAGACATTGAAGTAAATTATTTAGGAATATGCCACTTTAATTTATGTTTAAATTAGGCTTATTTTTATGGCATTTATAGTACTTATTATTGTTTCCTCTGTATTGCTTAGTATACTAATTAAATTTGGGATTGCTCTATGTAGCTTTTCACTGGAATCCGTGGAAAAGGTGCTTTTTTGAATGGGAACCCTATAAAAGGTGCATCCTCTGCTCATTATCTTTTGATTGTTGTTAATTTAGATTAGATGTTGCGCTTATGCCTTGAAATTTCACAGTATCGTCACAAACAGAACTAATCAGCTCTCTTCTTGCAACTGAGGTATGTCAAGCTTGTTATAGTCGATGATGTGAAATCTACTAATTTTTTTCATTATTTGCATTAATGAAGTGTATTCCTCTCCCTTCCTCATTGTGTGCTTATGTTGATGGACACTGACACATGGAATCAAGAAACATAGTTTGCTGCAAAATATCAGTGTGGAATAGCCATCTCTATGTGAGAACGATTCTTTCAGTTAATGACAGCAGCTACAACCTGTGAACAGTATTAAACCTTGCTGCTAAGTAGATGATCCTATCCTAACTATCTATTCAGTCTTGTTATACACAATTTGTGTCAGACTAATATTCTACAGCCGTAGTTATTTAACATTTTGCATCTCAGTAACTAGCATGTAATGCTTGTATTATGATACTTTATAAGCTTGAATCATGGTCGTTACTGCTGAACCCATTTAAATCATAAAACATTTTTTTTACACTAGTGTGATCGTTGCATTCACTACCTCTGCCTTTTCTTATGGTTCTTTTGATCTAAATTCTAATACTGCTATTTGAAACAGTAACTTCTCTGAAGAGTCTCTTTCTACAAATATTATATTAAAAAAAGGATTTTGTTAATCTCTTCCCTTAGGACCGAGTGTAAGCCCCTAAAAGTGATAAATATGTATTTAGAAAGAATACAATTATTATTACACTTTGTATTACACATGTTTATTGATATTGAATTTAAAATTTTAAAGTACTCGTCTCCTCCACATTTAGATGTTTTCAAAAGGTTTAACAGCATGTTAAGGCAAGAAAATTAGATTACAGCTTTACATTTTCATTGCTACTTGTCACTTGAACCTTTCAAATTTTAAGCTTATTCTCTACAAATGCATTTAATAACCTTTGTAATCATAAGAATGTTGTTTGCAATTTTGAAAGCTACAAAACAATCTTATGAAAATATTAATAATGAGAATTTAATTCTGGAACTAAGTTTGTGTTTTCTTGGAGTATATTTTATTCTTATAAAACTGCCAACATACAAAAATTACAATGTGATCATTTAGTAGATTGTAACTTGGGAGTGCCAAGTCTGCTTTAAGTGGTATCGTTGTTGAGTGTACATGTATTTTTACTGGCATTGTTGTGTTTAGTTACCACAAATCTGGTCCTTCTGGTTAATTCCTGGAATACTAACTTGACTTGGAATACCAAGATTACTGATCATGTTTCATTTGTGAATAGTTTTCCTTTTGAATCAAGATAAATTTGACATTCGTCATGTTTTTCTCCTTGTGAAAGTGTAGGCTGGAACAAAACGTGACAAAGAAACATTAGATGTCACTACCAATAGGATTAACAGCTTGCTTTTCAAGGTAATAGCAGCACTTTCTATCGGAATTAAGGTGATATGACATGTTCTGCCATAACACACCTTTTCTATGCCAGGTGAGATCTCTTCGAATGAGTGGCTCCTGCGCTCTGAATCTTTGTGGAATTGCATGTGGAAGGCTGGATGTATTCTTTGAACTTGGATTTGGTGGTCCTTGGTATGTGTTTTTCCTACATCAATGTTGGACATTGTGATTATGTGATTCACCCGTCTCTCTCATTTTCCAGGGATGTGGCCGGAGGTGCTGTCATTGTTAGAGAAGCTGGAGGCAATGTATTTGATCCGTAAGTAACTTTGCTTAGATATCTTTTTCTTCTGGAAGGGAATATATGTATGTAGTTCTAGATAGTCTTTGCATTGCTAGGTACATAATCAGTCCATTTGACCCTTCGCATACGTCTTCTCGTGGTCAACTAGATATGTAGCTTCAGATGAAAAAAGTTAGTAATGTAGCTATTGTTGGATCTGACTTGCATTGTGACATTTTATGCACCATTGGCCGGACTTGCTATCAGTATAAAAAACTATAAACTGAAGGATGCGTATATAGATATGTGGGAAAGATTTCTTAATAACGTCAACATCTGATATTTTGTTTGCTTCAGGTCCGGTGCCGATTTTGACATAACATCTCAGCGAGTAGCAGCTTCAAACCCTTTCTTAAAGGATGCATTTGTTGATGCTCTGCGCCATATGGTGTGAGAAATTTACTTCTAATCACTGACAAGAAAAAAACTTGCCATATAAGTCCATCTGTGTTAGTTCATTTGCCTTTTCGTCACATAACTTCTGAATTTCCCAATATTAGCTTTTTAGATACCCAAAAAAGAACACCCCGATAAAATATTTGAGAATTTTAAAAAATCTCGTGTGAATCCAAACAAAGAATACTTAATAAATCCTTTAAAAAAGCTGCATTCCTTTTATATTGCGTAGTAATTTTCAGTAATAGTATATACTAACGACGTTAAGAATACTAGTACACCCATCGACGCATGGTTGTTTATCAGGTACATGGTTATTCATCTAACCAAGAAATTTGATGAAGTGAATATCATTGTCTGGAACCTAATTCTGATTAAGGGTCTAATATTCGTTTTACTTTCAAAATTATTTCCTTCCACTATACACATTCTAGGGTAAAATTTATGATTGAAATTAATTTAAATTTACGTCTTAACTACCACTCATTTACTCCATTTCTTTTTTAAATAGGCACAAGTGTATTTGTAGTCCCCCATAATTTAGTCTGTATGTAATTTTGCTCTTCCTAGGTTTAATTATCCACATTTGGTTCCCAGGTTTTTTTTGTCCAAATATGTTTTTTCGCATGAAAATTTTATTTAGTAATTAACTTAATATAAAAGAGAAGCAACATTATTGATTATTAATGTGTATAAATTTGCCAAAAAAAATGTATAAAGTATTTAAATAAAAATTAAAAACAAATGCGTAAAGTGTATTAAAACATTCTATTATTATTTCAATATTTTATATATTTTCCTTTGAGAATCTTTCAAAATTCAAATAAGTATATGTTACACCTATATCGTATTTTAATTAATTATCATTGGATGAAATTTTTAATACGACTTAATTTGAGATATTGAAAACCATGAGAATTAAATTTAAGTCATTACAATGATGTATCTTATGAGAAAAATTATTTTAGGTTAGAGTGGGAGAAATAAATTTGAACCGTAGATTTTATCATCGATGATTGAGGTTATTGAAGTTAAAATATATTAGTCATATGAGTTTTTTAAAAAGTTATGTGATTTTTTAAGTGATCATGTGATTTTAAGAACCTTTTAATTATGAACAACCATCACTTGAGAGAATTTTTCTCATAATATACATTGTGTGTGTGTGTGTGTGTATATATATATATATATATATATATTAAACTTTTTAATCATGATCAAACATATATGGTTGTACAACCTAAATTTGTTGTGGTTTTCACCTAAGAAATTTAAACCGTTAGATCTTATCATGGATGATTAAGGTTATTGAGGTTAAGATATTAGTCATGTGAGTTTTTTAGAAAGTTATGTATTTTTTAATTGATCATTTGATTTTAAGAACCTTTTAATTATAATCATTCATATATGGTTGTATAGATTTATTGTTCTCTTAGGTGATAGGGAGATAGCAAATTTTAATTGTTAAACCTTATCATGGATAGTCAAGATTATAATATATCAGTCATGTGATTTATTAATTGATCATGTGATTTTAGAAACCTTTTAATCATGAATATTCACGTATGGTTGTACGACCCAGATTTCGTGCTCTGACTCTCACCTAAGAAAGTATTTCTAAGATATATCCTATGTGACGTCCCTTTATCAATCCCTAGAGTTTATCCCGGGGTCTGATTAAATCAGAGTACATTTTTCGCTTTTGAGACCTCCCCGGCAACAATTAACGATAGGAACCTAAGAGCTACGCCACCCAAACATTCAGAATACTTAAATTATACGCATGTTCACCCTAAATCTCGCTTGAGCGAGAATCCTCTAGAAGCTCCTCCACAGAATCTTGTTCAAGCGAGCTCGTTCTCGCTCGAGCGAGAACCTTTCAAAGACCTCATTATGGATACACTCAGAATCTCGCTTGAGCAAGATTTCTCTCGCGTAAGTGGGCTCATCCTCGCTTGAACGAGAATGTTCCAGAAACTTCACTTAAAATTTCCCAGGAACTTACTCAAATGAGCTCCATCTGCTTGAGCGAGATTTGTAGCTAATTGACTTCTAGATCAACTTCTTTACACCCTATCTTACCCAATTTAACTTTGATTCATATGAAACTTCATGGGAATTAGCTAGGACTCATTCCATACTTGTAGGCGCAGTCCGTACTCAAAAAATTTGACCATATCGCAAAGAATGCGCAAAATGCCATTTGAAACTATTTCTCATAACTTCACCACTCAAACCATTTCAAATGTAATACCAATAGGAATTTCTTTGCACACATATTATAAAAATGTCTAAGCCTCTAAGGACAACTTCCAGGAACTCTAAATCTCGTTGATACTCAATTTCACCCTCTCGGTTGGCTTAATTAGCTATTTCTCCCTTACAACCCAACTCCAGATTTGTAAACTCAACAATCCCTACTTAAGTCCTTGCCACTATTAGCTCCTACTTAAATTTAACTATATTGGAGCACATCGTGCAACTCATGGATATTATCACACAATTCTACATTAATGCTCACCTTCATTATCATGTACTTTTCTAATCACCTCATAAACCACCACCTATAATTAGTCAAAATCATTTCTACACAACATGTATACATATATACTCACACATATCATCATTATAACCTGCCCATAATCATATATGATCAATCAATATGGCTCAGTGCCATGTACAATTCCTATCATCATTTCAATACTTATCATATACCTTATCATATCATCATCAACATGTCATAACATCATTAATTCATAATAATTTCACATATATATCAACTATACCATCGACTAGGTCTCCCACATCAACACCAGAGCATTAGAATATCATCATACTCATCAACTATAGCATCATGCGTCATTAAGCATTAAATACTTATATATTCACATAAACCACCATTATAGCTACAGTTACTCAAAACCATAACATATATACATTTACATATTTACATCAATAATCAAACTCCTTCGCATTGCTTCAACTTATCGGGCACTAGTCTCTACAGCGCCGATAATGTCCCTATCTTCATACACTAACAACAACAATAAGGGTGAGTGACTGGCAATACAAATCAATGTATCAGATCATATTCAATCAACTCATTTCCATTTCTTTTCAATATGATGCACAATTCACTAATCTCATTAGTATAACAACCAAGTACTACATTCACAATAATATAGTTAACTCCTCAAATCTCATCATCAATTTAAATGATGTCACCATTGACTCTCAATCAATAATATATGACTGTCTAGTATCTGGATACTAAATTGGATCAGTTGTCAGCTAAGGGTCCTAACTGACCACCTGTTAACCTTGTCTGGTCCATCGAGCCCTACCTCGCTCCCTACCTCACCACTGGGTCCTACCTGACCACTAGGTAACTCAACTAGGCCACGCTTGACCATAGGAACAAAAACGGAGGTAACTATACCGATCAGTCGTCCACACCACACAATAATCACATATATTGACTTTATTATATATCAACTCATAAATTCTCAATCATCTCATCCCGACACTACGACCATCAAAATGAGATCTTCACTCGCTACTTAGGCACATCATTTCTCATAATATCTTAATTCTCAAGATCATTTACAATTCATCATCATTCATTGTCATGAAATCATCATCATTCAACACATTACTCCTAATGTCTCATTGTTATACACAATATAATCATCAAGACCAACATACTTATATAGTTCATTATCAGATAATTCTTTCTCACTATCATCATCATATCAATTTAATATTCAAATCATCTACTCACTCATTGATATCAATTTATTAAACATAATTATCGTACACACACATATATTTACATATCCCTTCATACGGAATTAATTATCCCTAGCTTATCCTACCCTTTTCCCATTGGCCACAATTAACGTTCATAATCATTTTCATTAACCTATACACCAAGTACATTTCCCTTACCTCGATTTCACACTTTCGAATCTTCAATCAATGCCGACTTCACCGAATTCACTTAAAATCTGAAAACGAAGAATTTACAAACCAATTTAACATCCTGACCTTCGAAATTAAAACCTTATATCCAAACAACTTCAAACACCTACTTCGAGTTCTTGAAACTCACTTTCGTTACTTTCGATCTTCGTTTCCAAGTTTCGTTTCGCCTAACGACTTTCCACTCATGGTCCATCACCTAACGGCACCAAAACAAGAACTCATTAGCTAATTATCATCACCCACCCCTCTAGAGTCATTATTAAGCATCGAAGAGCCATAAAAATAGAAAACGAAAACCCTCATAACCAACCCTTATTTTTGGCCCTAAAGAAGAGAAGAAGAAAAGCAACTTGAAGGTACCAATGAACTCAACTCATCTTCTTGATTCCAAAAATGTAGTTATTTTCGACTTTCAACGAGAATTCAAGGGTCAATTAGATAGCACAACCACATGGGCATGGACGTCTCTCTGTTTCTTTCTTTCTAGATTTTTTGTGAGAAGAAGAAAAATGGAATGCAAAATTTTGATTTTACACATAGGGCATTTTGGTAATTTCATCTTCCCTTTTCATTTTGAATTTCCATTTTCTTTTCTTTTCTAAATTCTTTTCTCTTTTCTTTTCTTTCTTATAAATAAATTAACTTTACTTTTACCCCATTGTAATTAATATTCTACAATTACAATTTAATTTAATCTAATTTCTCAATTAATCACTTTTAAATTATTAATCTACCCTCATTACCAATTAAAATTCCTCGTTAATTTAATTTAAATACCTAGGATGTTACATCCTACATATATGTATATAAATGAAAACGTGAGAACTACCGTACACACCTAAACCTTCTATTTATTCACTTTTAAAAGGAAATTTAATTTCTAATTTATTCATTTGAAAGATCAAGACAATATTTTTATTTTTTAATTATATTCTTATATCTATTTTTAATGATTTTCTATTATGCTCGTTGGTACATGTATGAAGTACGAACTGTCAAATATTATATTTTAAATGTTTTAAATTATCTTAAAAAAAGGAACATTGAATGGTTTTGTGATAATAAAAATTATTATAAATTTTAAACAAATTTATTGATTTAAATTAAATTAATCATATTTTTTAATGTGTAAATCAAATAAAAAAATCTTATATTAATAGGATAGTAGTGTTTAAATACATTAATAAATGCTTGTCAAGCCTACATATCTGACTCCAAGGAATCTCCTTTTTTTAACCCAAAACAAATGAAATAATGATAGAGGTTATATTAATACTAAAATGATATTTTAATATAAATATAAATAAATATAATAATTATATTATTTTATATGGAGATTTATCTTCTCAAATCGTTAATGAATAAAAGGAAACGAAAAGAAAATACTAACAGTTTGAGATTAATTTTATTTAACTTTAAAATAAATTCGAAATTATAAAATTCTCACGTGTTGATGATGCAAGCAGCTTGAAATTAATTCCATTCACATGCGAAAATTTCGTATTGATGATGCTGCGATTCTTTCGATATTTTCTCGTGACTCTTTCTAAATTTCTAATTCACCACCATTATCATATGACTAGGAGCTTAATCTCTTGGCACGATGTTTAATAAATTTTGGCAAGTATCAAGTCATAGCTCATAAAAGATGAGTTGGCGTACTCACCTGTTCGTGGGTTTGGTTTTCAAATTCTCGGAAAAAGTTGAACGAACAATTAAATATAGAAAATGATTGATCCGGAATAGTGTAAAGGCCTAGTGCGAATAGATAATACACTAATGAATATATGGCCAAAATGCATTCATCCTTAGGCGTGATGAATTCAAACGATTCCAAAACGTGTCATGTACAGGGTATCTAAGCTGTACACTTTGTGCTCTTAATTTAATAAAGTTTATATGCTAAAATCCCCTTCGCCTTTTCTTTCTTTATCATTACCCAGGAGAATGACATAAAAAAGTGTAGTACTACTTGTAACATGAAGGCTCAAAGAAAGAGTATGACAAAGTAAATAATAATATAATAAATACAAATATGAAAAAAAAAAAACCGATATAAAGTATCCTCTGGAATAGCATGGAGAAAACCATACCCCAGGAATTCTCACTATCCTAAGAAAAGAATTAATATCAAAACCAGACTCTAATCAACTGAGAGTATCCTAAGTATCACTCAATACATGTAAACAAATATACATACAAAGGGTCTAGCAACAAAAACTCATGGGTAGGATACAGAAGCCAAAAATCCAGTATCCGTGTGCCCCTTACCCTACACTCTAGAGCCATACCCATTAACCCCATTTGTTCCATTAACGCCATGTGCCGTCTTGGCCTCTGATTTCCTCCTCTTCAAGACAACCATCCACGTGTAAGCCTCCAAAAGCACAGCAATGCCACCCAAAGCTGCAATGATGCCAATGTAAGCATGCTTCCAATCATTGTAGCGATCCCCCACAGATTTCTCCAACGCATCAAACCCTTGAAAGATGTTGACGATACTGATGATTATGGTTGTATATCCAATCCCCCAGTGGTAAATATTCCAGTAGAATCTGTATTTGTGATCTTTGTTGGGCCTCAAAAGCAGAGCAAAAAGCTGTATCCAATAAGAGGAGGATTTCTATTAGTCCTACTAACAATAACATTCAAAAGGGGTATGGTATATTAGCACATATAATCATATCATATGGTTATCTCATAGTCATACCTGAAGGGTTCCAAGGCAGAAGAGAACAATCCCAAGTCTTCTGTGTGTTTTATATTCAATACCAACTGAGTCACTGCCAAGTTTGAGACCAGTTCCCCATCCAGCAACACCAATTATGTATGCAGAGGTTTGGCAAGTAACATGAAGATAAAACCAAGCAGGGTCTGCAGATTTGAACACCTTCAAGTACCTTGCTATTATAACACCAAGGGGCATCAAGACCCCCCAACTCAATGCATTGAGCACTCCATGGATCTGACAAAATCAACCTCATTCAATCAATTTCCAAAACAAAAAAAAAATAAAATCCAAACTTTCCCCATGGGAGAATAAATTTTGATGTCAAAGAATTCAACCCAAAATGCACAAAGGTTTGTAAAAAAGAGGTAACTTACATTTCTCCTTTTTCTAAGAGAATTCCCACTTGATCCAGCTTGAGTAGACCCAGAAACAAGATCCAAGCTTTCCTTGGCTTGGAGATTAGAACCTTGAGCATGGGCTTGAGGGGTAGAACCAGACATGGGACCATCTTGCCAAAGATGGACCAAGCTGGTGGTACCACTAGGAACAGTAAGAGTAGCATAAATTGTCACCTCATTATTCTCAAGTGTAGCTCTCAAGCCAGTGTGAGTATAAGAGATGTTTCCCTCTTGCAATTGAGTTCCATAGCTTGAGATGGAAGAAGTATATGCTCTCGGAGCACCACTTGATTGCGGGATAGCCACCAAAGCCTGTGCTCCAACCATAGCTGAGTTGAGGTCACCGGAGGGATTGATGGCCCATGCAAACCACCTGTTTGTTGAAGTTATTCCACTATGTCTGTATGCTATGTCCAACTTGCCTGTGCTCTGCTCATAGGTCCAGTGCAGGTACGAGGTTAAGTGTGGAAGATCACGGCAAGAGGTGAAAATCTTGTTCTCTGTGAAACGCTGTCCCCTGCATGTCTGTGCTGAGGATGTTAGAACAAGCGAGCTCAACACAGATAAGGCCAACACAAGCCTCACCGCCATCAACTCTCCAACCATGTTGTCACAACACAACACCACACACAACACAACACAATCCTAAAACTTTTACTCCACTCCCTTCTCTTGATCCTGAAAAGGGGTTAGTTAAAAAGAAGGAATCAGAGATGTAAAAGTAATATAGCAAATGGCTTTTGAGAAGTAACAACTCAAAGTGGGTATGGTGTTTTCTTCTTTCCTTCTTCTTCTAGCAAAAACAAGATGAAGAATGAAATGGAGCAGGTTGTGGCATAGAAAGGGGAAAGAGGGGGTTATTATAAGAGTGGGTGGGTTTAGGTAGTTGAGTGGTTGATGTCCAACAATGACTAAAAGTCCAAGAGAAGAAAAAAAAATATTCAACAAAATAAAAGGAGTAAATCTTTAAATAAACACCGCAAAATCTAGATGCTCAAATTGGTATTAAGTTTATGATGTATGATATTCCATGTATAAATACAAATTTAAAAGTTTTATTTATCATGTAAATAAAATAAATCATTCGAAAAATTTACTATGATTTACAAAATTTTACCAAAAACATAAAAGGGTGGTTAATTCTCATAAGTGGGTCCACCGCACCCCGAAGAGGAAGGTTCCATTACGTGTGTCATGTAAAAGCAATTTGATTTGTTCTAACAACAATTGCGATTCCGACTTGCGCAGTTGACAAGTTTTTCTTACCGTCATGAAACGATCATTCCCTTTTCACACATTTCTCTTTGCACAGCTTAAGATTTCACATACACATTTGTTTTTCCTTTCCTTTCTATTTTTCACATTTACATTTGCAATAGCTTGATATTGATGGGGGAAGGTCAGAAAATTGTTGGCCGGTTCAAGCCAAACAAGTGCCATCTGTTATGTGTTTTGGCTTCTATTGCGTTGCAATGTCGTCAGTCCCATGCCACAGGGATTGACCGTATTTTCTCCTAGTCTCCCCATGACATACGGTTTACGGTACGGTATTTAATTAACAATGTTATACTTCATTCTATACAAATATTTAATTGAAATTTTAAACAATGTGCTAACTTATGTCACTTTCAAGTTTATTATATATTTTTTCTGTTGGAAATGTTAATAGAAATTAAACATAGAAGCCAGCCGTATCCATTATATTTCAAATTTACCTGAGAATTACTTTAAACCCAGTTTACGAATAATCATTAGACTTCAAATTTAAGTTTCTGAATACTTTCTAGAAACATTGATTTACTGTTATCCGGTGTAGTATACACATCGTTATTCGCTTCCATGTGACTGAAAAATAAACATTGCACTTATGATTGAGTAACTTACGGAATTCGCCATACATATTTGTACAAAAATTACATAGTCAACGAGGGAGGATTCTTTATTTTTGTTTCAATGATAATTAACTTTTTTAATAGACGATGTTATTAAAATAGGTTCGGATCAGTAGCCTATTCAAACACCCTTTTGGATCGGAATTGCATGCTGACCCAGGGGAACCGGTTCAGTTGACCTAGGCTGTTTAATTTATTTTTTTTTCATATAATGATGTTGTTTCTCCCTTGAAAAAAGTTACCAAGTTTTTTTTTTCATTCTCAAAGTTAGAATTAGAAATATAACAAGCTTTTTTTCATTGGGTACTTATTATGTGTCTGATTTTAAAATTTTAAATTTTTGAAATATGAAACGGATTGAATCAACTGATTTAAGCAATTGATTCAGAATGTTGGTCCGGTGTTAATAACCCAGTAAGAGTACATTGCTGTCCCAAAAGTTTTGGTGGAAGTCAACTCTTAGAATGTGTTAATGAGAAGTAATTAATTTCTTTTTCAAATATTGTGGCCGCTTCTACATGAGTCAGTCAGCAAACTTGGAACGGAAGACGCATCACAAGTCAAGAAACGGTAGCGGAAACTAAGCTAATGCAACCAAACCCATAATTAACACCACCATTACCCTGTTTCAGATCATTCTTACCAGTTACCATTAACATTTGCATTAGCTATTTCCTACCAACCAACGAATCAATGATCCCGGTTAGGTTCTTTCCATGTTAGAGGAATATTTTACCGGATTTTTTAAAACAAAAAATAATAATAATGAGATTAAACATGAACAATAATATAGCATCACTAATTCGTTTGTTTGGTCCCAAATATAAGTAGCACTAGTGGATGGTGTGAAAAGAGAAAATATGGTGTAGACTGTAGATTGGCGTGTGGAGGTGGATATTAGTATATTGCAGGGTTCACATATTTTCATTACGGGACAATATAGAGAGTACCGCACTTTATACGCTGCCACTCATGTCTATTCATCTCTCCTTAGTCACTACTCAACAATTTCATACCGTATATCCAAAGTATAAATGTATATAAAATATTATTGTGGACTTTTATTATGCATTAGAAAAATAAAGCATTAATATTAATTTTAAACTAAAATTTTACCTTTCTAATAGTTAATTAGACGCACGTTTAAACGTAGTACTTTTTATCTAAAAAATAAATTAAATATAAAATTTACATTTTCTACCAAAATTTCATTTCCTCTTGTAATATCTTAATGTCATGTATCAATCATAAGAAATAATCTCATTTAGATAAAAAAAAACATTCAAAATACAAAGTTAGTTCTTCCAATAATTTTTTTTATAGGCGAAACTCAAATCTAAATTAAAAGAAAAATTAAATATATAACACTCAAACCTAAATTTTTAAGGGTAGTATGCAACTGTGCATCCCAAATTTTTGTGGTGTTACCTTACCGTGTTATAGACTCTTTCCACCCTTCTTTAATAGAAGTTGGGAAAATGGTGGAACGAGTAAATTGAAGTATGTTTATTAGTCATCACTAAACCTTTTTTGTTGAGTTATATTGACTTCTTCTAGACTTGCATAGTGGAAATTCTTAACACTCTGATTAATTAACACTAAATTCTGAAATTTGATGGTTAAACCATCTATTTAACGCGTCAACTTGCACCACGCGGTTCTTGTTTAATGTCACTCACTTTTGTTTTGCGTGCTTTCTATCTTCTTGTCCACGTTCACGAGTCTTTTCACTTTAGCCTTTAGGTAATATATTGTAATGGGTGAAGTCAGAGATTACGCATCAACACCAGTTTTATTGAACCGAAATACCCATTTTGCCATGACCCAGGATTCTTTGATGTGTGTCTCTGATTAGGTGTATAAAATTATAGCCATAAATTAAATATTAATAATGTTAATCCAATCCAATGATTCAAAATATGAACCGTTGACTGGGCTACTTAACGTGCAATTGGTATAGTAAATAAAACTCTCATCTTTTCAATCACAGTCCCGATATAAGAACTGAACCTCACTAACCTGGCAATATAGATATATAGATAGCAGGGACCTAGGCTTTAAAACATTTAACACTTTGCACTCATAAAAATTGATGTTATCACAGACACTAATTCAAAACATCTTAAAATACACTTTAAAATTTTGACATTTTTACCATATGGTTACCCAAAAAACAATGTATCATCCACAAACTACACATGAGACACGTGTATAAACTTATTTCTTACACTGTATCCTTCATATAATCCCTTGCTCTTCCTTGACTATAACTCAATCAAACCCTCAACCACCGCAAAAAAACACAGAGGATTGAAGGGATGGTCTATAAATAAATTTGGTCCCTCCTAAGGTTGCTTGATTTGCATGGAAAACAATTAGAAACAAGATTCAACCATTGGACAACTTGAGGGAAGAAATATGTAGCTATGATCCACCCAATGTGTTTTCTACCGGGAGAACAAGAAACTGTCAACCATTTGCTCGTTAATTATATGATTGGATTCGTGTTGCCACAAAATGCTTAGGATCATTTGTTGCGCAATGTCTTTGTGTTTGTCAAAGGTAATGGAACCAAAGCTTAGGAAACGGCTTGACATTCGACAATATGGTCCATTTGCATTGAAAGAAATTGTAGACTTTGTAAGGAATGAATCCAGTGATAAAACATAGGAATTAGATTGGGCTAAGGGTAAATGTTAGGTGTTTCTATTTTTTCTCTTTATGAATGCGATAGGGAACCAACACTTTGTTCGATGTGTCTGTGTAATATGTAATCTGCATGTAATGACTTCATAATTGTCAATGAATTGGTAACTCTTGTTACCCATTTTTTATAATAAAAAACAAATAAAACTCTTATTTTTGCTCATATTTACGATTTCGTATTCTACTTCTGACGCCTTCACCGGTTATATACTCCCCTAGTAACCCCTGATTACTTAAAAAAACGTTTAACCTATAACAATGTCATAATTTTTATCAAACAAATATTATACCATTAATCAACTTAACGGCTTTTAATTTTGGAATTAATCACGTGCCACTCTAGCTGGAAAGAAAAACCATGTGCTCCTCTAACAGTAACCAGCTAAATTGTCATTGTTTCAACAAAAATATATTAGGTGGTACGTACGGGATTAGTGGTCCTATTTAATATACAAGTGACATATGACAATATGTAATATTATATTATTTTTATTCTTTGAAATCTTTATTAATCTTATTATTTATTATATGAAAATTGGTTTGAAATATGATGGTACTAAACCATATTGGTATGTTCTCAGTTTCAAGACCATATATCGACGGTAAAAATAAATCCTTAGATAAAAATATAGATTTTTATAGGTGTTTTTAGTTTTAAGTTGAGAGGTCTCTTGCATCAACCTTTAACATTATTTGATGGAAGATATTGATTTGTTAAAATTGAATTAGGATTAATCTGTAATCCTTAATTAGAAGTTGATATTTATTTGTTATGATAGTCAATTAAGGATCTTAATTGAGAAAAGATGAAGGAATAAGTAGAGAATCTCAACATGTAATGTCATTAAGTTCAACTAGGTTGTTTTAAGTTGGCAGATTTCAAATTGCAGTTAAATCTGTATTATTAAAATCGAACTAGTTAAGATACTGAGTCAATGAGTTAATAGTTGAACTAGTTGAATCATTGATTGAACTATTTAATTTGGTCTATATAAAAAATAAAAATATAATCTAAATAATTCAATTATTTCATTCTTCAAAATTCTAAAATCAAGTACATAATAATAAGTACCTAATAAAAAAATGATGTCGTTTTAGAGAAGGAAAAATAGAAAAATATAATTTATTTTTTACACTGAGTCAACCGGATCATCGATTTTGAGCCAAATCAGTCGGTTCAACTAGTTTCATACCGGGCCAATTGCATAATCTGTCCAATAACCTATTCGGACCGATTGGGTCACCGATTACTAGTTTAACTGACCGGTCTAAACTGGTTTTTATAAGACTGAGTCAAACTGTTCCATGTAACAAGGATGGACAAAACACATGTTTCATTAATTAATTTGGTTAGTTTTGATGGCTAAGAAATGCTGGAACATGTGGCAATATTGTATTGTTAGAGTACATGGGTAACTTCTTATATATTGGGAGAGAAGGAAGTAACTCCCTTCAAGTGGTAGTTATGCAAAAGGCATAAAAATATAAAAATGAAAATGAACTCAGAACAAAAAGAGAACGAATTCAGAAGAAACGCTTAGCACGTCTGTTATTGCGACTACTAGCAATCCAAAGAAGCAACAATTCGTCTCTTGACTTTAATTTTTGATATTTTCATTTATTTTCTACATGTTGGTTCTGTTTGAACCTTATTTCTATATTTTTTTTTCATTATATTTTTGTGTTGCCTTACACTTTTAATTATTATATGTGTCCCATCATTATTTAAGTTCTTTACTCGTATTACAGTATATTTGATGTTTGTAACTTGAAAATTATATATTGGACCCGTTTGTTTAAGCTTATTTTTAAGTATTTTTTAAAAAGCACTTCTTTTTATGAGTGCTTTTTCAATAAGCAGATCAGAGTTGCTTCTTAAAATAAATTGAAATTAGCTTATTTTCAACTTCTGCTTATTTCTAAAACTTTAAACAAACACAACAAAATTTAAAATAATTGTTTTTTTAATTAAAAAATACTTATCTCTTAAAATAAGTTTAAACAAACGAGTCTGTTGTCTTAAATGTAATTTATGATGTGTTATCTATTTTCTTTGATGTTATTATAATTCCATTATCATTTTGTCTTATTCATCTATTGTTTACATCTTTTTTACTACTTTGTTTATTTCCTATTTTTACTTTTATTTTTACTTAAAATCGCTTAACACCGTAGACCTATCGATTTAAGAAAAAAAAACTATAGTTCACCTGACAGATTAAACTTATAAATTAAATGTTAGATAAGATTTCACCCGTTAGATATTCAATGAAAATACATTCATAATCATTGATACATCATTTCCCCTTTATTGATATAAATACGAAGGAATGTCCAAATACGTAGTTTTTTATGTTTAAACATATATAAATAATTAATTATATACATATTTAAAAAAGCTAAAACCACTTTTTATCCCTCTTAAAATTTAAATATTAGAAAAAAGCCCCTTAAAAAAACCCTTAGATTTTGACCCTTATAAAATTTTAAGGTTTACGAATTTAAGGAAAACATTGTTAACCGATAAGGTAACATGAGTTTGGACCACCTTATCAGTGGCACCTGTCAAAAATATTATTAATTAATTTTTTATTAATATTTTTTAAATATTTGATATAATTTTTTAGAATATATTTAATATTACTTATTACATAAAATATTTATTATTTTGAAAATACATATAAGGAAAATATATTTAGTTTACAAATGTTTAATGATATTAAAAATATGTAACCCAAAAACTACAATTTGTTTATATTTTAATTTGGATGTATAGGAAATAATTCTTTCCTTATGCATGTCATGTGCTTCATTTCGTGTTCAATTATATCACGTACGTAATACACGGAAATATGAATCCTATATACGACATGTTGTTATGTCACCGCAAGAAAAATATTTGTAGCAGGCTGACAGCTACGTTAATTCCGTTGCCATTGCATTTTTTTTTAAAAAAAATACAAAATTGATATTTTAACATAGGAACTCAAGATCATTCAAATCTTTCACCACTGATTAGATTTTATTAGGATGCTAATAGTTCGGATCAGTTCATATTTTAGATAAAATATTATTTAATTTGATTATATTATTAAATTGTATTTTGGTTTAGTTTAGTTAGAATATATGAGGTATTTTATCTAATTAAATACGGTTTAGATTTATTCAATTTGTTTAGTTTTATATGAATTATTGTTTACAAAATTAAATATAAATCATATAATTGCAGTTCAATAAAATAAAAAATTACTACTTTAAAAACAAAATCACCACAATAGTTTAAAAAAATTCAGCATATTAAAACAATCACAAATCACTATGTATAATTTTTTACGTGTCACTTTAAGTTCAGGTTATGTATGTAATTTATTAAGATAATATAAATATGAGTGATATATTAAAGATCATTGTTTAGTTTTCAAAGTATATCTGAAATCCAATCGAAGCACACATAATATAATATGGTGATTAGTTTTGTTCATTCTAAGCTTTTAAACTATCAAACCTGGGAGAATACTCTAGGAAGATAGAGTTTATTAAATGTCACTTAAACTACAGAGATGACTTTAAAGCCTTATTTATACATAAGGAGAAGGGTCGTAACATTCATTAGATAATAATAATCTCTTAAGATTATGAAAGGGTACATATATCTACCTAAGATAAATGGGGGTTTGAGGGACTCCCAATATAAAAGGAAACAAGTTTGATTAGTTTTCAAATTTTTTTTATTGATTAAACGATTTTGCTCAGTGTGAATCAAAAGATAAACACTCATACATCTTAGGGAGTAAATTGATGTTCCTTGGTTCTAATTCCATTTGTCACGACCTGGATCGCGGTGGGAGGTCGACTGTAAAAAAAAGTTTCAAAATCCTTTTGAAAAAATGGAGTCACCACCAATATCTATTTAAAGGTAAAATATCGGGAAAATCTTTGTTAAGACACTAGTCATAAAAATGAGATTCTAAATTTGGGAATTAAATTACAAGTGGGGAAGATATTAGCACCCTTACGCTGTCCGTTATAAAACAGTTATCTTAAATTGATCACGTATATTTTATATGAAGAAAAAGGAAGAGTGGGACTTAAACCCACACCTTTTGTATGGAAAATGCAACAAGCTACTACTAGGACAATAACAACTTTTTTGTTAATAAAGATACAAACACATACACATATAAACATTATTAACTCATGATAGACATAATAAAGGCAATAAAAAAATGAATGTGTTAGAGAGGGGATTCAAACCCAAGCACCCCTTATTCATAAATATTATTGTCTAGCCATTAAGCTAATCACATATTTGTTGGTAATGTAGGAAATGAAACACACATAAATATAAGTTTCAAGTAGATTTCCTTCTTTTATATAAATGGGCCTCAACCCAATACCTAAAATAAAACCCTAAATCTAACCTAAACACATGCACATACTTTCTCTCAAACCAAAGAAAAGAGGCAAAAGAGAATGGGCGGCTACACATAGAGAAGGAAAATGGAGAGAGAAACCAAGAAGGAGGAGAGAAAGGGACAGCAACAGCGACAACGGTGCTTGTAACATCCCAAAAATTTCATTCTCATGTATAATCATTTTGATTTAGACCATTAATGATATTATCCATTTTATCTCAACTTTCTACATAAATTTTGGTTAGGAAAACATCTTCAATTTAATCTTTTAGCATGGTAAATAATTTTAACTTTATACCTTAGGTAAAAGTTAATCAAATAACTTATTACCTATTTCCTTAGTTATTAATTTCTTTGGGCTTTTCCAATTACTCTCATCAAATTACCACATACTCCACTCAAAATGCATCATCTTGTACATATTTTAATTGCTAGTTGGAGTCCGAATTTGGAAATGTGGTTAACTACAAATTGGTTCCTCTTTTTCTTAGTTTTCCCAGAAGACCAAATTTGTTAAAATCCATTAAGATTTGAGAAAGATATGTCCAAAATACCGAAACTATTTCAGAATTGGTATTTTACTTCAATCATATCATCTTGTACATATTTTAATGCCTAGTTAGAGTCCGAATTTGAAAAAGTGGTAAACTACAAAGTTGTTCCTAGTTGTCTTAGCTTTTGAACAAGACCAAATTTATTAAAATCCATTAAGATATGAGAGAGATATGCCCAAAATACCGAAACAGTGTCAGAATTAATATTTACTTCAATCATACAAGCTACATTATGTAGGCTGCGGAAATGGTCAACAATCTAGCCCATTTTCCTCACCTAAAACCTCCATTATCACCACAATTAATGCACCTAACATCCCACTACAATCCCATTATGAAAAGCTTGTTCCCCACTTGTCATTTGCATCATTAAATCAATACTACATCTTGTTCCCAAGTCTGAATTCTTAGAACAAGCTAAAGTTAGTGAAGTCTCTCTCTCATTTTCTTTCATTTTCTCTATCAAAGTCACTCTTGATCTGAAGCTAAGACAATAAGAGAACACTTTCAACCACTTTAGGATCCTCCATCAAGGTAAGAAGGGATTGGGTTGTGAATAAATATGGAATGGGTAGAATTATATGCTGTTCTAGGAATTCCAGATTTATTTTTGTAACTTGATACTTAATTTCGAAGGTGAAAATATGTGAATTTGACTTTTATTTCTTCATCAAAGTTGTAGATCTATGTGTTATATGAATTTTGAGCTTTGAATGACATGATTTGGATGCCTGTAGCTTGAGTTATTGCAAAAATTCTAAAGTACGTCTGTTCTGGAATATGTATCTTCTATTTTGTGTAAATATTGAAATTATAGGAATTAAAAATACATATTTAGACTTTAATTGTGACGACCTGCGTCAATTTTTCCTTTAATAACAATTGTTTAATCATTTTTCGTAATAATCTCTTGCGTTTAATAAAAATCAGCTCGGTCTTAATATAAAATAATATTTACTTTTCTTAAATACATTCAAAATAATAAAATCATACTTAAAATAGTAATAACCGACTGAAACCGATCAAAAATATTTCAACATAAAATAGGATTTAGAATCAGCGGAAGGAAGAAATCAGAGTCAGGGTTAATCGCCTGAGCGAGACTCTGATTCGCTTGGGCGAGATCCGACTCGCTTGAGCGAATGCTACTTTTTAAACCTGAACGGACAAGACTTACAAAGAAAGTCAACAAGTCGGGTTTCACTCAGAAAATAAGTCCACTCGGCCATCTCTCACACGGAAACAACTTAACCTTACTTCACTCAGAAGCACTCATATCTTCACTCGGAAGCACTCTTATCTTTCTTCACTCGGAAGTGATTCTCTCAGCCATTGCTCACTCGGAGACACCTTAACCTTCCACTCGGAAGTGGGTCTCTTGGTTATTCTTCTCTCGGAAAGAAATGAAGGATACTCAGGCACCAAATCAATGGGCCCTTGCTCGGACAAGAATGATTCCACTCGGCGAGATTCGCCCTGCTACAGCAATGCAAATTTATTCATAAATAAACACCGATCATATAGCATCACAAAGTCATATCCGATTCAAATTTTAATTCTACATACAGGCAACACTTTGTAGCATCAAACACTCGGAAAACTTTATATATATATATATATATTACACAATTCATTCAAATCACTCGGTGCCTTGGCATCAATCCTCCGCTTGGCGCACCTCCATGGTTCCGACCTCTTCCCTGTCACTGGTTACTAAAATTGAAAATCACAGCAAGGGTGAGTGTTTAACATCATAATTAATCTAGAACGGAATTTAAATAATAAAATAGGAGTATAAACTCCGTCCGATTGCTTTATCCTCAAAACTACATATTTCACTCAGCAATTAACTCAATCGGCAATACACTCACACTCAGCAATATATCCATTAACACTCGGCATTATAGTAATTCACACTCAGCAATATAACAGTTCTCCTTCGACAATCTTAACAAGTAACATTCAGCAATACACACACTCGGTAATCATAGCAATTAACACTGCAAACCTAGCCAATCACACTCAGCAAGTAACTTCCACTCGGCAAATATAACAATTTTTCACTCAGAAAATATAATAATCACTCGGCAAATATATGAAATTACACTCGGCAGATACATCAAATCACTCAGCAATGATTTAAATTTTCATTCAGCAATTATAACCAATTTACCACTCGGTAAATATAACATCACTCAGCAGTTATTTCAATTTTCATTCGGCAATTAAAACCAATTGCACTCAGCAAAATTATCAAATCATCAATTTTCACCACTGACTCAACAAAATTGACACAGTATCCGGATACTCAAAGGATCGACCTTCAACTGGGGGTCCTACTTGACACCCCGTGAACCCTGCTTGGTTCACCGAGTCCTGCTTGACTCCCCCTCAACCACTGGGTGATAGACCTCTGGGTAGCTCAACTGGGTCCTGCTTGACCACTGAAGCCAAAAACGAAGGTAACATATACCGTCGGTCGTCCTCCACCACATAATCATTTATTCACATTTCACAAGTGGCTATTAATAACATCACTCGGGTGACCTGCTTGTCAATCCCGACTCCACATTGCCACAAAACACCGATTGTCACAACATCATTTCAATTTCAATCGGATTTACACATACACACACGATCCTCAACCGATCGGTGTCCACATACATACATGCATATACATTAACTTTCACCCAGCATCATCTCATCACAACATCAAATAATTCACTTTCAATCGGAATATGCCACACACACGATCAGAAACCGATCGGTGTCCATACACATGCATACACATACAACAACTCATCCAACATCATCTTTATTATCACAGCATTAAATATTTCTCAAGTCTTACACACACACGATCCTAAACCGATCGGTGATGCCAAATCTCCGAGTCATTATTTTGATGTATATTTCTCAAAAGATTTACGCTTTGGCAAGCGCACCAGTCGTTAAAATTGTATTATATTTGATCGTCCCACAGGGATTGTGGTAAGTACCTCAATCTCAAACTAGTACAAGCTGAACCAACACAAGCACAGAAAGTTCATTCGGTTTTTGTTGTTTTAATGTTTTCTAGTTGTTTTTGTATTTCCAGAAACAGTGTTAAGATGAAATGTGAAAGGTGATTAATAGAAAATAGGTCAGGATTGCTTCGGTTCACAAATTCATCAAGAAACATGCAATTAAAGTATAATCAAACTTCATAATCCAGAGGACAATCCGCTTGTGGTTATTCCCTAATTCCTTAGGTGAAAAACACTAATCCTTAAGCATCGAACCTTAATTCCTTAAGTGCTCAATTAACCTAAGAATCTAATGCGAAATTGGAGGTTGAACTCTAACTATTCACCTAAATTGATTAGGCCTGAACTAGTTAGAAAGCTGGAAGTTACCTAAGCTTCAACCATGATTCCTCACTGGCGAAGTTCTTCATCAGTTCTGGATTCGTCAATCCAGCAATTCAGATCCACTCCTCAGCTTGTTCACCTCAGGATCTAGAAGTTGATTTCCTCGCTCACAGCTTCAAGATTCCATTGCTAACCTTCGCAATCCCAACCTTAGGGATTTAGAACTCCATTGACTTCGGTTCCATCGAAGGATTATGGAACGTCATGGAGGAGAGATTAGAGAGAGAAAATGAAGTAGTGAGATGTTCGAAGTTCTGAATGAATTGTGTTCGATGTATTCTATGTGAATCTGTCTCTCCTTTTCATAAAATATGTACAAACATATATATAGGCATCTACCTAACTAACTAACTTAACTAATAACTTAGAAAGCTTAAGTTAATGACTAAACTAACTAACTAATTATATAATTATAGAATAATTAACTAATTACAGCTCAGCTCTTAACAGATTCCAGTTCATCATTAGCTAATCACAGTGCAGCACTACTAATAACAGCTCACTACTTAAATTACTAAAGTACAGAAGTAGAAGAGAAGGCAGCAGGAAACAACACTGGTGTCGAGTGTCTTCTGGAGGGAACAATCGATGTTTTAAATATCCGCCTTTTCGCTTGAGCGAACTGGGTTCTCGCTTGGGCGAGCTTGAAATATGTACTGCAGTATCGCTTTCTCGCTTAAGCGTGATGGAGAAGCTTAGACGAGAGTGATATTTTGGGGTCACGCTTGAGCGTAAGCTTGCTTGCTTGAGCGAATTTTTGACCCTCACTTGAGCGAATTTAACTCTCGCTTGAGCGAATTGATTATTCAATCAGCATTCTGAAATTGACTCTCGGGTTCTTCTTTTTATCTTCGGTTCCCTGTTCTATTTTGGAGTCGGTATCTTTTGGAGTCTTTTCAGTCGGATTTGTGAAGTCTCACTCGGATTTTCCAAATCTCACTCGGCTTTTTCCTTTCGGCTTGAGCGCTCTTTTTCCTGCACCAATAAACAACTAATTTGCCCAGCGTTTGTTCACTGATTGTCCAGTATTTGTATGCTGGGTTAATGATATTATAAATAAAATCAATTTCTTAACTAATTAATGTTTTTAATCAGCTTCTTACATAAATTAAGCACTTTTGAAATAATTAAATAAATTATAATTTATTAGCAATTAATTAAATAATAAGGCTAAACTAATCAGTAAACAATGAATTAAGTCAACTAAAAGGCAGAATAATTAAGTCTTTTCAAGACTTATCACATCCCCAAACTTAAAACTTGCTTGTCCTCAAGCAAATACTCAGATTAATTAACTAACAAGCTGTTATTCAACACAATCAACCTTTCCTTAACTTAGTTCATGCTATAATTATTGAATACCGACCATGCTTTCTTTTCGCAATTTCTAAAAGTATAATAACTTACACCTCCTTTGGGAACAAGTTGTTGATGCTTTCCTTACTGGGTCGGTGTTTCACTCTTCTCTCGGTGTATAGGGTAAATAGAATGCACTCATCACCTGCATACTTGTTAGATAAACATAGGCTTGCAACAGTTCTAAACGTCATGCCATATGCCAACACAATCAGATCAGTAAGGGCTTTTTTAAGCTTATAATGGGGCTGGGCTACAGGCTCAATTATTATTTTCCGAGTGAGTGTCAGGTTACAAGATGTGTCCACTGATGCCTTGACTCAATTTTAACTTAACTGCCTCTACTTAGCAAGCTCCATTATTTTCTGAGTGAATGCTAACTTAATAACTTGCGGTGCTTTGCACCTTCTTTTTCTTTCAGTCCTTCGGACTTTTCCTTTTCTTTCTTTCTTTCCATCTTTTTCCGATCACATTTTTTTTAATCGGTGCTTTGCACCTTTTTCCTTGCTGATTTTTTTTTCATTTTTCATTTTTCTTCTCGGCTTTTCTATTTCTCCCTTTATTTCTCTATTTATTCATCTATAACCAAGGTCGGAGAGTGTCCTTAATTGATGCTAGGCACACTCTTCATCCCCAAACTTAGAACTTGTTAGTCCCTAGCAATAAGTAAGACTGAGCAATTCATCAGTGGAACATCCAGGGGTAAATCAGTCGGTTTTTTTCTAGATAAATAGGCTTGTAACGTTAGGTGAATAAACAGAATAAAAGGGTCTCAGGCTCAAACATAATTATTGGGTCAAAGGATAATTAAATATTAGGAAGGCTACTTTTTGGCCCTGGCTAAATTAACAAAGAAGGCCTTCATCATTTCCGATTGGCTGGCATACAATCAATTAGCAAGCACTGAAGCAAATTCTGTCTCACTAACTAGCATGCAAGTTCACTCGGAAAAGAATAAAACAGGCTCAAAAGCTACGAATATAACAGTTAATCAGCCAGTCATGTCCCCAAACTTCATATAAGGTCTTACCTTCAGATTGCTAACTAGCATGCCGAGTAAACAATTAATTAATAATGAAATAGTTATGGCCAGGGATCATGAGTTAAACAAAGACGATCAATTAATTTATCCGACTAAAGCCTAAGAATCAGCAAACTTTAACTTATTAAGATGGATTTGAAATTAAACTCAATTAGCATATTTTAGCAATTAAGGAGTCAGAGTAATAGAAGACTTCCCTTTTTACCTGACTGGCAGTGCCTGGAAAGCAATTACTCAGACTGACATACACGGGTTTTCCGATACAATTGAGAAAAATTAAATAATAACAACAATCTTAATAAAAACATAAAATTCCATTACAACCACAAGAGAATATTCAATGTTCAGAAAACTATTAAAATAAAGTCAAGTCATTACATAAAAACAACATAAAACACGGAGCAACAACTTAATCATCCTGATCCTCATTCTCTTCATTCTGCTCTGAAGATGATGGGGGATCAGCTGCCAGGGGTACGTCCTCAGAGGAAATAGTGAATCCAATGGAAGCCAACCATACATCTTTGTCAGGTGGGGCTCCCATTTCTGCTGTGTGCTCTACCCTCAATTTGGTGGCAATCTTCCTGAGCATGAGATCGTGGTTCAAGACCCGATCATAAATTCCAAGTTGCATCTTTTTCATGACCTGCAATTCCTGCAACACCATAGAAATGTTAGAAGAAGAAGAACCAGCTCCTGCAGATTGCCTGGGACGCTCGGGCTCTCTGGTTTTAAACTTTATATCATAGTCTTCAGCAGCCTTAACATCTCTGAACCTGTGCCTGTCAAAACTTTCAACTTCTGGCGATTCGTTCCTCTCAACTGTAGGGGATGCATTCCGTGCAGCTTGACTTTGACTGGGTGCAAGTTCAGAAGAATCAGATATACTTATGGTTGCTACTTCCTTTTCGTTATCTGTTTGCTTTTTTCTCACACTTCCTTCTGCAAAGTTTGGTCTAGGTTTTTGCAGGAGTCTCTGTGATCTTCTTTTCATGGTTAATGAAAAAAATGCTCATAAACAACCTAAATGAAAATAAGAACAGAAATCCAAAAGAAACACAGCAAACCAAAAATGTGAGATGCATGGCTATGAACAATGGAAGAATATTAACAAAGAAACAGGAAAATACTAAGCATGTACTTAGAAGTGAACGAAATAAGTGAAATAAGTGGAAAGATGGTACCTTTCTTAGGAATCAGAAGGTGCCTTTTCATCTTCAACCCAAGTTTCAGCGTAGGAATTTAGGGTTTGGACGCTGAAAGGTTTTTATACTGTTGCAGTCACTACCCAAGAAACGCGTAAGTATGCTCCAGCTTTATTTATTACTTTATTATTATTATTATTATTATTATTATTATAGGCACTCTCACTCGGCTCACATACTGAATAGGTGGAAGATCGAGTGAGAGTGGGAAGAGATGCCGAGTGGACTCACGAAAGATGAGTGACAGTGATGAAGAAGACGAATGAATGAACAAACGATGAAAAAGAATGAACGAATGAACGCGATAAGTAAATGAAAGAGTGAGTGGAAGAACAAATGGAAGAACGACACGTGAATGAATACAGGATCCCGAGTGAATAAAAACTGAATGGATACACAAACGAGTGAAAGAATGGATGAATGAAGTAGAGTGAACGAGAGACGAGTGAACAACTACATTAAGATGCAAGTGAACGGAAAAGCGAGTGGGAGAAAGAACAATGAAAGTAAGACTAAGTGAAAGAAAGAAAGAGTGAAATAAGTGACGATTGGAAGAGTGTATGGAAGAACGAGTGGAAAAATGAATGAGTGGGAGATTGACAGAGTGAATAAAGGACGAGTGAATTAGAGTGAACGAATGAATAAAGACCGAGTGATCGAATGGGAGACAGTGAATGGAAGACTGCAAAGGAAGAGACCGAGTGAAAGAGTGAAAAGAAATGAAAAGAGTATGACCGAGTGAATGAAAGATCAAGTGAGCATGGAGAAAGATACCAAGTGATGGAGATACTGAGTGGTAAAGGACGAGTGGAAGAATAAACAAAACAACGAGTGCAGAGAAGGAATGAGTAAATAGAAGAATCGATGAATAAAAGACGATCAGAAAAATGAGAGCAAAGCTGAGTGAATGAAACAACAAGTGGAAGAATGAATGGATAAAAGATAGAGTGCGGTAATGAAAGACCGAATGACAGGTGAGGAACCAAAAAGAAAGAGTGACCGAGTGAATGAAAGACGAGTAGATTGAGGGTAGATGAAAAAGAAAAATACGGAGAGGTTTATGAGAAAACCACAAAAGAATTTAGGTGTAACGAAACAGCGAGTAAATGAATACCGAGTGAATTATACCGGGTAAGAATGAAAAACGAATGAATGAACAACGAGTGGTTGGAAGAACGGAAAAACAAGTGGAAGAACACGAAAGAATGAATGACTGACTAGATGAATAAACACGAGTGAAAGACAGAACAAGAAGGAGATAAACTGAGTGGATAAAAAAAAACTACAGGGAAAACTAAATGAAAATACTGAGTGGGTGAAAAAGAAAAACACAGACGAAGTATTCATGAAATAATGAGTGAAAAAGATCGGGTGAATAAGTGACGAGTGGAAGAATGAAAGAGTGACTGAGTGAATGGAGAACGAGTGAAAGAGATCGGGCGAGGGAATGAGAGACTGAGTGAGAAAGACGAGTGGATAAAAAAGAAAAACGGAAGACTGAGTGAACACAAGACTGACAAGAAAATATACTGAGTGAATAGGAGACTAATTGATACAAAACTGACTGTGATGAGTGATGAATCCGAGTGAAAAAAAAGGCTGACTGAAATAAATCACCCTTCATCATCTGACCCGTTTATTAAATCAACGATCAGAAATCATTTATTAAAGTATCCCTTTTTATTCACATCAAAATTTGGAATTTATTGAAGAATGACGAGTAAAGTTCAGTCGGGAAAAAGGGTTAAGAATGAGTAACAGTTATCCGAGTGTACCACTCTCGCTCAAGCTTAGTAGACTTTCGCTTAAGCGCGAAACAACAGCAACAGCTTCTCGCCTAAGCTACAAGTGCTTCGCCTGAGCGAAATGGAAGAATCAGGCTCAGACTCCCTTCTTTAAAACTTCACAAATTTTATTCAAAATTTATTCACTAAATTTTTAGTTTTCTTTTTATTAATTCCGACACAAAGCACAAAATAAAACACTCGGAACGTAGGGCTGCCTCCCTAGAGCGCTTCTTTAAGGTCACTAGCTTGACCTTTTGGCATCTAAGAGGATGCCTGCAGTAGCAAGGAGGTTTTTTGCCTATCAAACTCTCCTCCAAAGTAGAGTTTGAGTCGCTGGCCATTCACCTTAAAAATCCGATCGGTGGTCGGGTCTTTCAGCTCAACTGCACCATGAGGAAAAACCCCATTTACAGTAAAAGGCCCCGACCACTTCGATCTAAGCTTTCCAGGGAAGAGTCTCAGTCGAGAATTGAATAACAAAACCTGATCACCCTTTTGAAACTCCTTCTTATTGATCCACTTATCGTGCCACCTCTTTGTTTTCTCCTTATAAATAGAGGCACTTTGATAAGCGTTGAGTCGGAACTCCTCCAGTTCATGGAGTTTCAAAACTCTTTCCTCTTGGGATTGGTCACAATCCATGTTTAATAGCTTTGTGGCCCACCATGCCTTATGTTCCAACTCCACAGGGAGATGACAAGCCTTACCGTAAACTAATTGATACGGGGACATGCCAATCGGAGTTTTGAAGGCTGTTCTGTAAGCCCACAATGCATCATCTAATTTTACCGACCAATCTTTCCTAGATTTCCCGACCACTTTTTCTAAAATTCTCTTGATTTCTCTATTTGACAGCTCAACTTGTCCACAAGTTTGTGGATGGTAAGGAGTGGATATCTTATGTAAAACCTCATAGTGACGCAAGGCTTTTTCCATTATTTTATTACAAAAATGTGAACCCCCATCACTAATGAGTACTCTTGGAACTCTAAACCTAGAGAAAATATTCTTCTTTATGAACCTAAGTACCACATGTGCATCATTGGTTCTGGTCGGGATTGCCTCCACCCATTTAGAGACATAATCAACAGCAACAAGTATATATTCGTTGGAGAACGACTTTGGAAATGGTCCCATAAAGTCGATACCCCAAACGTCAAATAATTCCACAACTAAAATGTTTGTCAAAGGCATGCCAGCTTTAGCAGAGAGACCTCCACTCCTTTGACATTTATCACATCTTTTGACATACACTTTAGCATCCTGAAAGATAGTCGGCCAATAAAAGCCACTCTGTAAAACCTTTGCTGCTGTACGGGAGGCACCATGATGTCCTCCATAATAGGAGTCGTGGCAATGCCACAAGAGCCTTTCTTGCTCGGATTCAGGCACACATCGCCTGATCACTCCATCTACTCCTATTTTATACAGAAATGGATCATCCCAAAGGAAGGTTTTACTATCATGAAAGAATTTTTTCTTCATTTGGGATGTCCAGCCGTCAGGTACCACCGAGGCACTTTTGAAGTTGGCCATATCAGCATACCATGGCCCGGTGATAACTAGGGATGGCAAAAAAACCCGCGCCCGCGAGTAATCCGCGGATTACCCATAATGGATACCCGCATATTTACTAAACGGATGGGTAGCGGTATCACACTACCCGCCCCGCGGGTACCTGTTTAATTATTAATATTTATTTTTTATTAAATATATTTAAATATCTAAGTATTTTTTATTATTTTATAATGATATAAATAAAATTTAATATTTTTCAATGAAAATACTTTTAATTTATAAAGTTGTAATGTATAATACAATATTAATTTGAATTATATTTTACTAAAATAATATTATGTTTAGTACATTATACCATATTTTATTCTTTATTATTATTTTATAAAAATAAAAAATATACATAAATACCTATGGGTACCCGCTACCCGACCCGCGAATACCTGTTACCCGCCTAAAACCCGTGGATACGGATAGCGGTAACATACTACCCGCACCCGCCCCGCCCCATTGACATCCCTAGTGATAACTGCCATCAACCTTTCGTCTGGAAATTCTTCTTTTATTAAAACAGAATCTGATTCACCTTCCAGACGAGACAGTTGATCGGCAACTGAGTTCTCTACTCCTTTTTTGTCTCGTATTTCTAAGTCAAACTCCTGGAGTAACAGAACCCACCTGATCAGTCTCGGCTTAGATTCTTTCTTAGCTAGTAAGTACTTAATGGCCGAGTGATCTGTATATACAATGACCTTGGCCCCAATCAAGTAAGCACGAAATTTATCAAATGCATACACCACAGCAAGCATTTATTTTTCAGTAGTGGTGTAATGTATTTGATTTTCATTCAACACTTTACTAGCATAATAAATTACATGAGTTAATTTTCCTATTTTCTGACCCAGCACAGCTCTGACTACAAAGTCACTTGCATCACACATTAATTCAAACGGTAAAGACCAATCGGGTGCTGCAAGGATCAGAGCTGAAGTCAAACTTTGTTTCAATTTTTCAAAAGCCTTGACACAGTTTTCATTAAACACAAACACATGATCTTTTACAAGCAAGTCGGTCAAAGGCTTAGCTATTTTTGAAAAATCTTTTATGAACCTTCTGTAGAAGCCAGCACATCCTAGAAAACTCCTCACTCCTTTCACATTGATTGGAGGAGGAAGTTTTTCAATGATTTCTATCTTAGATCTATCCACTTGAATGCCCTCAGCAGAGATTTTATGGCCAAGGACTATCCCTCCCTTAACCATAAAATGACATTTTTCCCAGTTAAGGACAAGGTTAGCCTCCTGGCATCTCACCAGCACCTTAGATAGGTTGCTGAGGCATGTATCAAAACTACTACCAAAGACAGAGAAATCATCCATGAATACTTCAATGAATTTCTCCACCATGTCCCCAAAGATTGCCAGCATACACCTTTGAAAGGTTGCTGGAGCGTTGCACAAACCGAATGGCATGCGTCTATAGGCAAAAATTCCGTATGGACAGGTGAATGCTGTCTTCTCTTGATCTTTTGGGTCAACCACAATTTGGTTATAACCCGAGTAACCATCAAGGAAGCAGTAGTATTCATGACCTGACAGTCTGTCAAGCATCTGGTCAACAAACGGTAAGGGAAAGTGGTCTTTCCGAGTGAAGTCATTCAACCTTCTATAGTCTATACACATTCTCCATCCTATGGTCAGTCTAGTAGCTATGACTTCACCTTTTTTATTTTTAACAGTTGTCATCCCTCCTTTCTTGGGCACCAGTTAGACTGGACTGATCCAAGCGCTGTCCGAGATAGGATAGATGATTCCTGCATCAAGAAGCTTGACCACCTCTTTCCTGGCAGCCTCTTTCATTATGGGGTTCAATCTGCGTTGTGGCTAAACTACAGGGGAATAATCACCTTCCATCAGAATTTTGTGCATACAAAATGATGGACTGATTCCCTTCAAGTCAGAAATATTCCAGCCAATCGCAGATTCATGTGTCTTTAAAACCCCTATTAATTTGTCAACATCCTCTTCTTTTAAGTCAGCATTAATAATGACAGGATGTGTTTCTTCCTCTCTCAGGAAAACATATTTCAGATGAGAAGGTAAAGGTTTTAAATCATATTTTTCTTCAGAAACTTCCTTTCCTTTCTCAACTTCAGTAATTTTCAAATCATTTTTCTTTTCTTTTTCAAAATCACCTACTTCCAATACTTCCAGTAGGTTCAGCATTTCCGAGTGAGAGTCATTCAACTCCTCAGTCTCAGAGTCCAAGTCATCCTCCAAAAAGGTTCGTAAGGCCTCTTCCTTAGTTTTTAAAAGCATTGGAGTCTGGTAACTTTTAATTTCTTCAATCATTAAACAATTCATCCTTTCAGTCGGATGTTTCATGGAATTGAAGACATTAAAAGTTACCTGCTCCTCCTGAACTCTCAGCATGAGTTCACCCTTTTCTACATCAATCAATGCTCTGCCTGTAGCTAGAAAGGGTCTACCTAAGATCAAAGGAATCTCTCGATCAGCCTCTATATCCAACACTATAAAATCTGCTGGGAAGATAAATTTGTCTACCTTAACTAACAGGTCTTCCAGCATCCCCTGGGGATATTTAATAGACCTGTCAGCCAACTGCAAAGACATGCGAGTCGGTTGCAGGTCATTAATTCCCAGTTTTTTCATCAAAGATAGAGGCATCAGATTTATACTAGCTCCTAGGTCACAAAGAGCACTTCCTACATGAATATCCCCAATTTCACATGGTATTGTAAAAGATCCAGGATCTTCTAGCTTTTGAGGAAGTTTCTTTTGGATGATTGCACTGCACTCTTGAGTGAGAGCAATCATTTCATCCCCTTTAAGCTTCCTCTTCTTAGACAATAGCTCTTTCAAAAATTTTGCATAGGAAGGCATCTCCTGCAATGCCTCGGCAAAAGGGATATTTATGTGAAGTTTCTTGAATACATCTAAGAACCTAGCAAACTTTTGCTCTTCTATTTGCTTTTTAAACCTGTGTGGAAATGGAGCATTCCTCAGTTTTTCAGGAGTCAGCTTAGAAGCTTCCTCCAGAATCAGATCAACCTTTTTCTTTTTCTTTTGGTGGACTTTATTTTCTTTTTCTTTTTCTGTTTCATTTTCATTTTCAGCTTCATTATTAACCTGCTCAGTTTCTTGCACTATTTATTTTTCTTTATCTTTTTCTGAACCTATTTCCTGACTCGGAGATGGAGAAATAATTTTTCCAATGTTCCCTTGGATTTACCTTGGTATCTCCAGGGAAATTGCCTGCTTGCCTCTCAGCTAATTGCTTAGAAAGCTGTCCGACTTGATTTTCTAGATTTCTTATGGACGCTTCCTGATTTTTAAACCTGGCCTGAGTGGCCTGGATGAACTGAGAAAGTACATTCTCAAGTTCTGACTTTTCTTTAACAGGAGGGTGAGAAGGTTATTGTGGTCTATTTGTGGGATGTTCTGATTCAAATGTGGACCTTTCTGCCAGGAGAAATTGGGGTGATTCCTGTAATTAGGATTAAAGGAATTAGAAGGATAATTCCTTTGATATTGTTGCTGCCCCATATAGTTCACCTGCTCGGAAGGCACATTTGGATCACACATTCCATTTTCATGGTCTCCACCACAAAAGTCACAACTTACCATAGAAACTTGAGTTGGCTTTTGGAGTTCTGAAATCTGTATGCTTAGTTTCTCCAAAGCCTGAGTCATCAGCTTACTCTGAGCCAGATAAGCATCTTGTGCTTCTAGTTCTAATATCCCTCTCTTAGGGACTTGACTCCTCTCACTAATCAGACATTCATTAGAAGCCATAACGTCAATCAGCTCTATGGCTTCTTCTACAGTTTTAGTGGTTAATGAGCCTCCAGCCGAGGCATCAATCAGGACCCTGGTAGCTGGCCTGACACCATTATAGAAAATAGTGACTTGTTGCACATCAGAAATCTGATGATGAGGACATCTCCTTAAACTCTCTTTATACCGATCCTATGCTTCCATCAAAGATTCACCTTCTCTTTGTTGGAAACACGTGATTTCATTGCGCAACTTCACATATTTACTTGGAGGAAAGTATTTAATCAAAAATTTTCTTTGCAAGTCCTCCCAAGTAGAAATACTGCCTCTCGGTTGACTCTACAACCAGGCTTTTGCTCGGTCCCTTAGAGAAAATGGAAACAATCTCAGTCGGATTGCCTCTTCAGGGACTCCGTTCATTTTTACTGTATCACAAATTTAGAGGAAGGTTGCTAGATGCAAATTTGGATCCTTAACCTCACTTCCTCCGAACTGTTCATTTCTTACCAACTGCAGTAAAGCTGGTTTAAGTTCAAAATTATTTGCTGAAATTGGTGGCCTAAGGATGCTAGATTGTGATCCTTCTTCAGTCGGCCGGGAGTAGTCACCTAATGTAACTCTCCTCTGTTCCATTTCTTTTTGTTCTTTTTGCTTTTTCTCTTTTCTCAATTTACGTTCTAACAAATCGATATCAGGATCAAAGAAGAAAGGCTCTCCTCTGCTCCTTGACTGCATACAACAAATGTCAAACAAAAGAACTACAGCTACACGAAAACAACAACTACTACTAATAAAAACAAAATTCAAACTACGTAATAAATGCAAATAAAAGGAAACGGTTCAGTCTAGTACCGGTCCAAGGATTGTTGATATTACTCAACAATCCCCGGCAACGGTGCCATTAACTTGATGCCAAATCCCCGAGTCATTATTTTGATGTATATTTCTCAGAAGATTTACACTTTGGCAAGTGCACCAGTCGTTAAAATTGTATTATATTTGATCGTCCTACAGGGATTGTGGTAAGTACCTCAATCTCAGACTAGTACAAGCTGAACCAACACAAGCACAGAAAGTTCATTCGGTTTTTGTTGTTTTAATGTTTTCTAGTTGTTTTTGTATTTCTAGAAATAGTGTTAAGATGAAATGTGAAAGGTGATTAATAGAAAATAGGTCAGGATTGCTTCGGTTCACAAATTCATCAAGAAACATGCAATTAAAGTATAATCAAACTTCATAATCCAGAGGACAATCCGCTTGTGGTTATTCCCTAATTCCTTAGGTGAAAAACACTAATCCTTAAGCATCGAACCTTAATTCCTTAAGTGCTCAATTAACCTAACAATCTAATGCGAAATTGGAGTTTGAACTCTAACTATTCACCTAAATTGATTAGGCCTGAACTAGTTAGAAAGGTGGAAGTTACCTAAGCTTCAACCATGATTCCTCACTGGCGAAGTTCTTCATCAGTTCTGGATTCGTCAATCCAGCAATTCAGATCCACTCCTCAGCTTGTTCGCCTCAGGATCTAGAAGTTGATTTCCTCGCTCACAGCTTCAAGATTCCATTGCTAACCTTCGCAATCCCAACCTTAGGGATTTAGAACTCCATTGACTTCGGTTCCATCGAAGGATTGTGGAACGTCATGGAGGAGAGATTAGAGAGAGAAAATGAAGTAGTGAGATGTTTGAAGTTGAATGAATTGTGTTCGATGTATTCTATGTGAATCTGTCTCTCCTTTTCACAGAATATATACAAACATATATATAGGCATCTACCTAACTAACTAACTTAACTAATAACTTAGAAAGCTTAAGTTAATGACTAAACTAACTAACTAATTACATAATTACAGAATAATTAACTAATTACAGCTCAGCTCTTAACAGATTCCAGTTCATCATTAGCTAATCACAGCGCAGCACTACTAATAACAGCTCACTACTTAAATTACTAAAGTGCAGAAGTAGAAGAGAAGGCAGCAGGAAACAACACTGGTGCCGAGTGTCTTCTGGAGGGAACAATCGATGTTTTAAATATCCGCCTTTTCGCTTGAGCGAACTGGGTTCTCGCTTGGGCGAGCTTGAAATATGTACTGCAGTATTGCTTTCTCGCTTAAGCGTGATGGAGAAGCTTGGACGAGAGTGATATTTTGGGGTCACGCTTGAGCGTAAGCTTGCTTGCTTGAGCGAATTTTTGACCCTCGCTTGAGCGAATTTAACTCTCGCTTGAGCGAATTGATTATTCAATCAGCATTCTGAAATTGACGCTCGGGTTCTTCTTTTTATCTTCGGTTCCCTGTTCTATTTTGGAGTCGGTATCTTTTGGACTCTTTTTAGTCGGATTTGTGAAGTCTCACTCGGATTTTCCAAATCTCACTCGGCTTTTTCATTTCGGCTTGAGCGCTCTTTTTCCTGCACCAATAAACAACTAATTTGCCCAGCGTTTGTTCACTGATTGTCCAGTATTTGTATGCTGGGTTAATGATATTATAAATAAACTTAATTTCTTAACTAATTAATGTTTTTAATCAGCTTCTTACATAAATTAAGCACTTTTGAAATAATTAAATAAATTATAATTTATTACCAATTAATTAAATAATAAGGCTAAACTAATCACTAAACAATGATTTAAGTCAACTAAAAGGCAGAATAATTAAGTCTTTTCAAGACTTATCAATCGGTGTGCACATTCACACATGTATATACATTCACAACACACACACACGATCCTAAACCGATCGGTGTACACATTCATACGTACATTCATACACATTCACATAATTTTTACTCAACATTATCTCTTACCTGGTTTACAGTCATTCTAACGACTCGGATAGTATGTCCTATTCTAATTAATTATAACCCGAACACCCCCCTTACCTCTGTTCCATGCTTCAACAATTTCTGGGTTCATAGTTCCACCTCCTTTCCAGCAGCAACTTCTTTAAGCATTCCACCAGTGTTTGTTCCACCACCTACAGGTTTGGAACATGAAACACGTTACATCGCACCACCACTCACACGGTTAAAGGGCCACTTTAAGGCTCACAGCCAAGAGGAGTGGAGATGGAACAGTACCCCTCCACACATGGCTATTCAGCCCAGAAAGAAATGAAAGGGATGGGGTAACAATTTTAAACGGTTCAAAGGAGTTACCTTGAAATCACTGTCACAGCTATGTAATTATTTCAAGGTTTGATGCAAAAGGGACCTCCCTTCAAAGCTTTCAGCTCTCAACAATGGAGGAAGAAGAAGAAAAGTAACAGATAAGGAAGAAGAAACTTCACGTGAAAGAGAGTGAATGATTGCGCAAATGATTGAGGAAAGAGAAGGAAACCATTATTTAAACTCATGGCAACCGGTTACCTTCTCAACCGGTCACTTCCAACCGGTCACCTCTCCAACTGGTCATTTCTCCATTTCCTTTACAATTTCTTTAAAGGTTTTAATTAAACTTTTCTTCTTCTAATCACACCTTTTATAATTAACTAATAATTCATAAAATTATCAAATAAATTCCTAAAAACAATTTTTAATATTTCCACTTCACAAAATTTTTCTATAAATATCCAGGATGTTACATTAATATCTTCATAAAAGTTGTAGATATTTATGTTATGAATCTATAGAAAGTGGTTTCAAGTTAAAAGGATATTTGTAGCTCTAGTTATACCTTAAATACAGAAGTATATTCATGCTGAAAACTTATTGACGTGATTAACTATTTGTATTTTTAAAAACTGAGAATTTTGTGATGAGAATCAGTGTTTAGTGTCTGCATAAAAGTTTTAGATATTTGTGTTATGAGTAATTTAGAACTGGTCTCATGCCAAAATTATTTTTGTAGCTCCAGAAACATTGATTTTACCAACATATATACGTTTTGTTACTTTCTTTGAGATAGTTTAGTATCCTATGAGTTTGTGATATTTCTGTTAGGATTTGGAATTTTTGGTCTTCATGAAAATTATAGATAATGGAATTATTGAAACACAGAACTTGGCCTCATTCAAAAATTATTTTTATACCATGAGTTATAGCTAATTTACTAAAGATTGTCAAACCAGGAAATTTTGTAGCAATTGGTGATAATGAAAAATGATAACCTATTGACTATTATGTGATTATGTGATGTTTCTGTTTGGAATTTAAAATTATAGTCTTCATGAATGTTGTAGATAATTTTGTTATGGAACTACAGAAAGTGGAAGTACTAAAAAAGGTGATCCGGTCTGAATACCGGTCCCTAAAGTTATGACGTCAGAGTGACCTCTTAAAGGAGCATCCGGTGTTACAGGAAGACAGTGCCACAACGGTCATCCATTGTCACTGTATCCGTTATCACTTCATTGAACGTTTCATCCATCCTCTCTACGACGGATACCTTATCCATTCTCATTTCTACGACGTGTATAACCGTTTGCCTCAGGATCACTATGAGATAAGAGTTCCTTATAACTTATCAGCGAAGATACCCTGCATAGCGGAATGTGTCTATGTCAATTATCTCAGAGAGTAAGTACAATTGTCAGCGAAATATACGGAAAGGTGATTATCCTTCATCCCTATCACAGGATCGTACTCTGATAATTGACCTACCTCCCTGACACACTTTGAGTACTGAGTCATATTGATTGACATACTCTACACGCTATCAGAACTAGGGGGCCCACCTGCATCCAACGATTCATTTCCTACGTTCAACTATAAATAGCATGTTCCAATACACATGCAATGTTACGTTGTTCTATCTCACACCCTTACTATTGTATTGCTTGAGTATTCATTGAGTTTCCTATACTCTTCTAACTTGAGCGTCGGAGAATCTTCGCAGGTGGCACCACCTTTCGCCCCCCTTCAACGCGAAACGCTGGTGTGAAGGATCTCCAGGACAACAAGACCGGTTTCTCCCATTGAGAGGTCAGATTACAATACCGGATACCCACTGTACCGATGTACAAACCCTAAATCACCTATACTTTTGTAGCTGGTCCCACACCGGATCCTAGACCCCGGTTCAGACTAGTTCAAAAAAATTTAAATTGCTCATGTTATGGCCTTTTTACTAATGTATGTTGCTGGTGTAAATTTCTAAAATTTACCTATGATGATTATTATGGATGAAAATGATATTTTCCATGTAGATATTGATTTATTTATGAATTATTAAAGGATTATTGATTATTATGGATGTTATTGAGTGTCCTATGAATGTCATACAGTATATATATTTTTGTGATGAATAATTATGAATGACTAAATTAATGTATACATGAATCCCTTGTGGTTTATTGAGATATATTGTTGAACTGTAAATCCATGATTTTGAGAATTGATATATGTGATGTGTCCTTTGAGGACTTGTGGCTTTCCAAGGTATTATGGAAGTATTGATATCACGGTATGTTAAATTGATAAAGAGAATTAAAGGTATTCATGCATCATAAGCATTTGGACGCACCATGGAATTTAAGGGTTCCATGATTGCCGGCCCTAGTGGGGGGTTACTCTATGATGAGTTAAAGCCTTATTTTTGTTGAGCGTCATGAAGGGTAGGGATTCATGGTTTATGCTAAGTCCTACTTGTGTACTTCGGTACTTGAACGCCATGAAGGGTAGGGATTCATGGTATATGTTAAGTCCTACTTATGTACTTTGGTACTTGAGCGCTACGAAGGGTAGGGATTTGTGGCATTATGCTAAGTCCTACTTGTGTCTCTATGAGACTTTTTACTACAGTATTCCCACTAAATCAAAATGGATCCAGCATGACATTATTTGGCTACATTAAAGATTATTAAATGTAAATGACCTTGTTTGGCATATTCATCATATCATAATTGTTTGTTGATTGTGTTTGTGCAATTTTACTTATTTTATATTTATTCTATATTTTATCTCACTCTTACTTTATTTTTACAGTGCATGCTTCACAGAATGACGAGTGGTGAAATTGATGAAGCTTTTATGTTTTATTGCTTGGACTTTGACATCATTTGACTTTTAATGTGTTGTAATAATATTATGTACCTCGTACTGCAATCATATCTATCGTTTCTGCTATATAAATGTATTATGTTTTATTCGTTCACGACTAGTATGCATGATAATATTCTGCATTTATAAATTTTTATGTGACCTCAGAATTTAAATTATGAATTTCAAAATGATTCTTTAAACGCGAAAAATTTATTACAAAAATTTGGGTTAATTAATTGGAATTTGTAATTTGGGTTTCGGGTGTCACAGTGCTGGGGCAGAGCCACGGTGGTGGTGAACGATGGTTATGGGTGTTACTTCTTAATCCGGTCTGGATACCTGCCCCAAGGTTATCCGGTTTGGATACCGGCCCTAAGACTAAGAGATCATTATCTTAGCCGGCCTAGAAGTTCAATCGGTATCACGGGACAATGATCCAGTCAGCAAAAATATTAGCCGTCCTAGAGATCAACCGGTATCACAGAATACCAACCCGGTCTGCAACTATATGAGGCAAGTCTTTCCTACACCGATCGGTATCCGCTCTCATTCATCCGACACCTCTATCCGATTGCCACAGTGTCATATCGAGAAAGATACTCTGCACAGCGGAATACGTCCATTTCATTCACCGGAAGGAGTAGGTACAATTGTAAGCATAATTTACGGAAAAGGTGACTATCCTCCATACCTGTGTCAGAATCGTACACTGCTAATTGTCCTACCCCCTGGTATACTCTGAATACTGGGCCATTCTGATTGACATTTTACACACGGCATCAGAACCTATGGGCCCACTTATGTAACACCCCCTTATATACACGAGACATATATCTATTCTTCTTGCTCTTTTTTTTAGAAAGATATACATATTTATCACTTCTTATCTCGTGTATACAAGGACATATATACATCTGATTTTCTTTGCATTTTGAAAGTAAAAAGTTTTAAATTATTTATAATAATAAAATGAACTTTCAGAAAATCATAAGTGATCAAAGATTTCAGTATCATATCCAAAGAATAAGGTTTATTAAAGTTTAACCTTTACATTGATTTACAATCATCCAACTTAATATTGTATTAAGGTAAACTAAAACTAAAAATTTAATACCTCTGCTTCTGCTGTAACCAATTATTTCCTTATCTTCAAACCATGTGATTTTGAATCCTATTCTTATCACATCTCTTCTCCTATCTGATTGAGGATGAGACCAATTTACCCTCTTGTAATTTCATCCTTTCATCTTGAACTGCTAGCTATATATCATATAACATATATTTTGGACACAAAATTCAAACAAGAAGGAGTGAGAAACAGAATATAATACTTTACAGATAAGACATAAGCATAAGGGTTTTCATAACATAACAATTATATTTTCATTCACAACCACCCACATAGAATGTCACAATCATATGAATGTCATGCAATGTTTTTAATACTATCATCTCATTTATTCTATGCATGTGGGCCCTTAAAGCTTTAGTTTGCATTGGGCTAACCAGGAGTTTACACTGTTCCATAAATTCCGGATAAAAATAACATAAATGCCTTCATGGCATATGAACAGCTCAACTGGCGTGGAAATACTTAGAGACTAGTCAGACTGAGAAAGTTTTTATTGTGAAAGTACCCGACACTAGGGAGCGACCCCAGGTCACCTGAAGCACCCTTTCACACCCTCTCATCCCAAGGCTCGCAATTAAGTCTCCTCTAATGTATCCTCGGTTTCTATAATCCGTCCCCAGGCAATATCACATCTCATTTCTCTTTAATGATTTATGATGCATGAACTACTCGCATATTTAGTTGGTTAAGACTTTTAGAAACTCAATTATTAAATACCATAAAGGTTTACAAAATCATCACAATAAACTGTACATTCCCATAAGTTCTTCTTTGAACTTTTGTTATACTGAAATAATTTAGTACAGTATTCAAATTCAGATCTTACCAAAATTGAGTTTCCAAGCCTTAAATATCTCAAAACTTTCTCTTAAAAATCTTCACATATTTACATAATCTTTCTCAATTTGAATCTTAACTAGATTGAGTTTTAGAAATCTCGACAAAATATTCTTTAGTTATTTCGTTGGGGAAAACCAAAATAATTTACTTTAAACTTTTAATTTCTAAAGAAAATAATTTAAAATCATTAACTAAGAATACTTAAAACTATAAAAATTTTCTTTAATTCAAGAATTAATTATCTCAACCTCTGATTTTCATAAAATAGCTTCTTTCTAATACTAGATTTTATTATTGAAATTAAAAATAAAGTTAGTGAAAATTATTTCTAAGAAAAAATAAAAGACTAAAATAATTATAAAATACTTTCTCTTGGAATAAAAATTTAAAGAGTAAGGTAAGAAAATTCTTACTGAGTTTTAACTTTCCGTCATGCTTGCTATATGCTCAAACTTCATATCACAAGGTCATCAATCATTCATCAACCACAATCAAGTATAGTAATCTCATCAATCACAATCAAATATCATCAATCATAATTGCATATTATTAATCACAGTCTAATACAATATCATTAATCGAAATCAAATACAATTAATTATAATCAAGTCAAATCAACTAAATATCGCTCATAAATATAATTCAAATTTTAATGGTTATTTAAATTAGTAGATTTGATTTTGAGTCCTTATAGTCCATTCCTCACATAGGTCTTGATCCGGTCTCAATACCGGTATCCGATCTGCAAGACATATTTCAACGTCTTTGTCAAGACATCAACGTGTAACCGGTGTCATCGGTATACATCCGGACTGTAATTCCGTATCAGGCACTCTCCCTATACCGGTTGTTCAGGATAACACCATGACACCGGATAACATACACGTCACTATGCAAAAGACAAGGATCATTGCTACAGGGACCGATCAATAATCCCCAGCACTACAAGCCAAATTCTGCTCACGGGGATGGTCAACTTGTTCCCTAATCCTAGTCTATACTCTTTATGCTCAATATAAAATAGCCACTTGACCCAATCATGCTGGTAAGTGCGCAATAAAATAATGCTAGTGGAGGTTAGTGGTTCCCCACTAACGAGTCCTCGTAAAATGAGCCAATCAGGTATATGAACTCATTTCATCAATGAAGCAGGGGAGGCTGAACTTAATCTATAAACGATTACTCTCTAAAATACATTCCTTACTGGGAATATTATCACTGACTTGAGCGTCGGAGAATCTTTGCAGGTGACACCACCATTCGCCCACATCAACGCGTTAGGTCGGTGTGAAGGATCTCCAGAACGCCCAATCCGCTCTCCTCACGCAAGGACAATAGATATTTATACCGGATACTCATACATCCGGTCTTCAGCTCAGTATTTGCATACTATATGTGATTGACTTGACTCCGGATCTCTAGACCCCGGTTCAGGACAGATCATTGGAACGCCCGGTGGGACTTGATAAAGTTATTCCTATATCCATTGAAAGAACAAGTGATCCTCGATGGAAGGCGAAGGACAAGATTTCGTGGAGAATCAACCTGAAGGCAGAACCAACCCCAACATCTTCAGGAAACTCAACTTTGATTCTCATGGGGGCAGCTCAAAGAAGATAGTAATAGTGTCTAATCCTGATCCTCGTGATGAGCTGATCAGTCAACTTCAGAGGGAACTCGCTGAACTGCGAAGAGAAAGAAGGCAAAGCGAGGACAAGGAATCATCTCGCACACGAAACACTCCCCATACAACTGACGGAGAAAAGTCCACCACTCTCCAATACTCGAACATCCCTACGTTTGAGGGGAGAGAACAGACTCATGACTCTGAAGTTGAAACTGCCCGAAGGAAGAGGGAGTCAACGACAGCACCCCCAGTAACTTACAAGTTAAAAGTTCCTTTTTCAAGGAGACTCATGAGCATCCACATCCCCAAGCACCTTCAAACTACTCAGCCACTTTCCATTGGAAAATACAATGGCGAAACCGATCCAACTAAGCACCTTGATGCTTATGTATTTGAAGCTATGTACTTGGGGGCTGATGAGGATGTAATGTGTCGGATGTTCCCACGAACATTATAAGAAGAGGCCCTGGGTTGGTTTAAAGGTCTACCTTTTGGATCTATAGATTCTTGGGCTGAAATGGCAGCCACTTTTGAAACTCACTTTGTCATCTCTAGAGATGTGCCCAGGACATCTCACACCTTGGCTCAGATTAAGCAAGGTGGAAATGAAGGCTTAAAAGATTTCCTGAAGAGGTTCTACAAGGAAGCTTCCCTGGTTCCTAACCTCACAGAGTCCATTAAGCTGCATATTGTCATTGAGGCTTTGCAGCCAGGATCAGCTTTTGCCCTCTCATTAGCAAAGAGCCCTCCAGTAACGTTTGAGGAGTTTAGGAAAAAAGCCTCAAAGTACGTGAGTATAGAGATGCACTTAGAAGCTGTAGCTGCAAAGAAAAAACCACCAACACCACCTTCCCAAACTCAGAAGGGTAAGAAGAAAACGAGGTCAGAACGCATGGAGAGACCATTCACCAATCCCAAAGTTAATAACCACTCTCCTCGACCTCGAGAAAGGCAGGTTAATTCCTTCAGCCACTATGCACAACTATCTACCAAGCCATCTCAGATTTTGAGAGAGGTCGGATGGCCAGCTTTTAGCATCTATGGTGTTAGAAGGCCAGCCCCTATGAAAAGACCAGGAAATCCCTGTAAGTATTGTGATTTTCATGAACAGAATAACCATTCCACTGATGAATGCCAAGCTCTAAAGAACGCGGTTGAGACGCTAATTAGAGAAGATAAATTAAAGCAATACCTGTTCAAAGAAAAATCCTTTGATAGAGTAGAGCGGAATGGGAAAAGAGAAAGGGATCCAGACGACGGGGATGACAATAACCATAATCCAGTTAGAAAATTCTCTGCTTCGGAGAAACAAAAGGGTGTGATGACTGATGAAATAGCACATAAAGATAGCATGCCTCAGCAACAGCGTCAAGGCCGGCATGAAGTCATTGACATGATTGCTGGAGGATTCGCTGGAGGGGGAGCTTCAATTACAGCCCGTAAGAATCATCATAGAATGATTCTGTCTGTGCAAGGGAAAGTCAAAGACAATCGCCCTTATAGAGGTGGGGTTGAAGCTCCAATAATCTCTTTCTCCGATGAGGATTTTGGCCCAACCGTTCCTGGTGGTGATGATGCTGTGGTCATCACTGCAGTAATAGCCAACAAGGATGTCCGAAGAATCCTTGTTGACCAGGGAAGTTCCTGCGATGTTATTTTTTATAATTGCTTTGAAAGAATGGGTTTTAAAGACTCAGACTTACAGCCTTATACGCAGGAACTAACAGCTTTCAATGGAGCAAAGCAATCAACGAAGGGGTACCTTGACACCCTTATTTCGTTTGAAGGCGAACCAGGGGCCAGAACGGTTAAATCCCGAGTGCTGGTGATCGATGTTAAATCACCATTTAATGGCATCATAGGCCGTCCTACGTTAAACGCCATGGAGGCAGTTGTATCAACTCCACATCTCCTTGTCAAGTTTATTGATAAGGATAATGCTGTTTCATCTATCCGAGGTGATCAAGAGATGGCTAGGTACTGCTACAACCTAAGCCTCAACATGACAAAACTGGAAGCCTCCAATAAAAAGAGGAAGCTCAATGATTCTGGAGCAGCCGCTGGATCTGTAAGCCTTGTCGACCTGGACCCTAGGGCGGATTTGAACATTGATCCGTCCAACCCATTAAAGCCCACACCGGATAGGAGTTCCAGGGACATCGTCTTGGGAGATTCTCCAGAAAAGATCACCCATATTAATGACAAGCTAGATACAGAAATGGAGCAGCGACTACTGATGCTCCTGCAAGAATTTAAAGACCTCTTTGCATGGACTGCAGCCGATATGCCTGGCATAGACCCTGCTTTCTGCTGTTATAAATTATCCCTCTATCCAGAGACGAGACCAGTTGCCCAAAAGAAAAGAAGATTGGGACCAGAGAAACAGAAGGCAGCTTGCCAGCAAACTGAGGAACTGCTGAAGGCCGGATTTATCAAAGAAATCCGTTATTCCTCTTGGCTATCGAATATGGTGATGGTCCGTAAATCCAATGGTAAATGGAGGATGTGCATTGACTATGTGGACCTCAACCGTTACTGTCCAAAGGATCCTTATCCTCTTCCTAATATAGATCGGATGGTAGATGACTCCTCTGGTTATCAATACCTGAGTTTCATGGACGCTTATTCGGGTTACAACCAGATTCCGATGTGCGAAGAGGATCAAGAGAAGACAGCTTTCATAAATGATCGTGGTGTCTTTTGCTATACAGTTATGCCCTTTGGCCTGAAAAATGCTGGGGCCACATATCAGCGTATGATCAACAAGGTTTTTGAGGGTATGCACACCAAACTTGTTGAAGTGTACATTGATGACATAATAGCCAAGACACCGGTTGGAGGCGATCATATTGAAGACCTACGCCAAGTATTTACTCGCTTGAGAGAATTTAACATGATGATAAACCCAATGAAATGCACTTTCGCTGTCCCTGCTGGGAAGTTCTTGGGTTTCATGTTAACCCAACGCAGTATTGAAGCCAATCCAGGGAAGTGCCAAACGATTCTAGACATGCAGAGTCCAAAGGATCTGAGAGAAGTCCAATCCCTAAATGGCAAAGTAGCAGCTTTGGCACGGTTCATGCCAAAAATGGCTCACAGGTCACTCCCCCTGTATAAAATACTGAAAAAGTCCAAGAAATTCGAGTGGGGACAGGAACAAGAGAAAGCATTCCAAGAGCTTAAGGAGGTGTTGTCTAAACCTCCCATTCTCACGAAGCCTGACCCCGAAAACACACTCATCCTATACTTGGCTATTTCAGATGAAGCTTTGGGCGTTGCCTTGATAAAAGAAACTCCCGATGGACAGAGACCGGTCTATTTCACTAGCAAAACCTTACAAGGTGCTGAGATCCGGTATCAAAAAATTGAGAAGGCCGCCCTCGCTGTTGTTTGGGCCTCTCGACGGCTACGTCCGTACTTTCACGCCCATCCAATCATAGTAAGAATGGAGTTACCACTCCGCTCTGTATTAATCAAGCCCGATCTCGCTGGGAGGATGATCAAGTGGTCTATTGAACTCTCTGAGTTTGATATATCCTATGAACCTCGAAGCGCTATTAAAGCTCAAGTCCTGGCTGATTTTATTGTGGAAATGACAGGGAAGGATCCAGATACCCCTCGTGTCCATTGGACTATTTACGTTGATGGTTCATCGAACCAAAGGGGCTCTGGAGCAGGTGTAGTCCTTGAAAGTGATGATGGAGTGCACCTGGAAATCTCCCTTCGCTTTAATTTCAAAACATCCAACAACCAAGCTGAATACGAAGCTTGTTTGGCTGGACTGAGAGCTGCAATTGACATCGGGGCTTCTGAAGCGACGCTCTGTAGCGATTCACAACTGGTGATTTCACAGATCTTGGGAGATTATCAGGCTCGCAAACCTCAACTCCAATTATACTTGAACTGTGTCAAGGAGTTGAGAGAGAAATTCTCGAAAATGGAATTTAAACATGTTCCACGCGAAGAGAATACTAGAGCGGATATACTCTCCAGATTAGCAAGCATCAAACGACCAAGTAGCACCACTACACTGGTTCAAAGCACACTGATGTCGCCCAGCATTCCTCTTTTCCCTTCTCTAAATGCCATAATGACCAACTCCCTTTATGAAGACACATGGATGGCCCCCTACATCCGTTATTTGGCGGATGGGCAGCTGCCTACGGATGAGAAGGAAAAGACAAAGATAAGGAGGGAATTACCATACTTCACCATGATCGATGGTAATCTTTACAGAAGGGCACTCTCCGTGCCTTATTTGATTTGTCTCAAAGAGAATGAGGTGCAAGGTGTAATGGAGGAAGTACATGAAGGACAATGTGGACACCACGCCGGAGGAAGAAGTTTAATGAGAAAAATCCTCAGGGCAGGCTACTGGTGGCCCACGATGAAACAAGACTCCATTGAATTCGTCAAAAAATGCGACGCTTGCCAAAAGTTCTCTAATCTTCACCACACACCGGCGGAAGAACTCTTCACATCCGCTGTTCCATGGCCCTTCTACCAATGGGGATTGGATATTCTGGGCCCCTTTCCAACTGCTCCTGGGGGCATCAAATATCTCATTGTAAGGGTCGATTATTTCACTAAGTGGATAGAAGCAGAGCCGGTGGTATATATTACTTCAGCCCAAACTCGTCGTTTCATGTATGAAAACATTATAACACGATTCGGGGTCCCAGCACGAGTTGTCACAGATAATGGCACCCAATTCACGGATAGAAAATTCACAGATTTACTCGAAGGGTTAGGAATAACCCAAATATTCTCATCCGTCGAACATCCCCAAACCAACGGCCAAGCTGAAGTGGCCAACAGGGAGGTGCTAAAAGGACTAAAGAAACGCCTTGGTGAAGCCAAGGGAGGATGGACAGACCAGTTGTGTCACGTCCTGTGGGCATATCGGACAACGCCTCATTCTTCTACCAACAAATCCCCATATCGCCTCACATACGGGGTAGAGGCAATGATACCCGTGGAATTGTAAATTGCTTCCAAAAGGGTCAAATACTTCTCTGAAGACAACAATAACGCTAACTTGGCGTCAGAAATGGATGTCATACAAGAACTCAGAGAAGATGCATTCATCAGAGATCAGGCTATCAAAGCCAAAGTTGCTCTCCGATACAATAAACGAGTTCAATCAAGGACTTTTAACAATGGAGATATGGTTTTGAGGAAAGCAAGTGTAGGGAACAAATTCGCTCATCAAGGCAAACTAGCCCCAAACTGGGAAGGCCCATACAGGGTATCCGAGGTTGCTGGCAAAGGCTCTTACCGCCTTGAGAACCTTGATGGCACTCCAATCCGAAATAAGTGGAACACCCAAAACTTGCGCATCTATTATAGCTAGCTGCTGGAACGATACATACTCTCCTATCCTCATTTTAAAACTGAATACTGGAGAAATTATTTTCCCGGCTATACTTTCATTGTAATTCTTATTTTTGATTTAATAAGAATCTCATACAACAATTTAACTCTTTTCGAGTTTTTCTTATGCTGTGATTTTCAGTTTATCCGGCGTACAGAAGCATGTTCAGGATGGATAATCTCAACTACCTATTCCGTAGTTGACGATGTAACTCCTCGAACATGTGCAGCGTACAAGAGCATACTCAGGACGGATGATCTCAATTACCCATTCTGTAATTGACGATGTAACTCCTCGAGTATGTGTGAGAGACTGAAGGCCCGGATTGTAGGATTAAACCGAACTCTGGGTACGGTTAGTAAGTTTGGCTGAACACCGGTGAAGACCTGGGCTGTAGGATTAAACCGAACCTCAGGAAATGGGTTGTAGGATTGAACCGAACCCCATTCCAAGAACGGTAAAAGGGTAAAACCCAACACCATATTGAAGGCTTGGGCGCAGTAAGCTGGTTCTTCTTCAAGACCACGCTGAACCCCAAGTAACGAGCGCAGTAGGTTCAGGATTAGCCCTGATCTGAACCCCGTGTTGAAGGCTCGGATTGTAGGATTAAACCGAACTCTGAGTACGACTAGTAGGATTGACCAAACGTCGGTGAAGAATCGTCAATGGGTAAAACCAAAGACCGATTAAACGAGTGGATTGTAGGGTTAAACCGAACTCCCAATACAAGTAAGTTATACTGAACTCCAAATTAATACTCTCTTTTGAAGTTCCTTATCTGGGAGTTTTATAGCTTTAAATTCTGAATCATTAATTCTTCAGTCAGAAATGCTCAATTGAAACCTGACTCATGAACTCCGACCCAAAAACAATTCATTCGGGTACGCCACAATCTTAGGCATATTCACCCGAAGCCTTTCAGTCGGAAATATTTACATTCGGAATTATCAAACAAAGGGATTTCTACTCGAAGTCCTCACTCTTAAGAACTCTCACGTGAAAGTATCACTCAGAGTTTGTTCAAGGTACTGATCACCCAATAATACTGGGGGACAGTATCTGCAGTTTAACAAATATTTTGGGGAACGAACTCTTAGTGAAATGTTCTCACAATCATTTCCCCTCAAGAATTAACTCTTCAAGCCGTTCTCATGACAATAGCATTTCCACTCACAACGGCAATCCATACTATGTTATTTACGACCAAAAGGCCTGATTTTCAAGAAGCAAGATACGCTTTCTACCAGGCTTTTATATCAAATTGTTCATACTTGACAAAAAGATACTCTATCTTTTCTGTCAAATCAAGTCTTTGGCTATCAAAACGCCTATACATGAAAAATGATAGCTATATGTCTCTATCCGTTCTTCACCCCGCATGTAAAAATCCGGAATGATTCAATACACATGCAATCCTTCTATTAAAGTTATTTTCAACTAAATAAGCATATAAAGGCAAATGGTTCTTTTATTGATTAAATGGAAGATTACATGAAGAAATTCGTTTAGTAATCCGGAGCTGATCCCGGAACACAGCAAATTTGAATCAATAAAGACAAAGACAGGGAAGGCATTATTTCTTCTGACTTGTATCTCCTTCCTTCCCTTTGCCTTTACCTCCGGCCTTGCCTTCATTAGCACCAGAGCTAGTTCCTTCACTTTTAAGCTTCAGGAGAGAAGGTCCCATTGACTGACCTTCAGGTAGAGGAGCAAACTCGTAAGGGGTGTTAGGCGGATCCTCCTGACGGTCATTAACAATGGCCACCAGTTTTCCTTGGTGAAACTCATAGAACGGATCGATACCGTTCAGATTGAGTTCCACTTTAGGATTCCGGTATTGAATTTGACGAACAGCCAGTCCGAAGGATTCCTTGACTGCTTGGTCACAGATACCTACAGCCTCATCCAAATCCGCCTTCAAAGTTTTGATTTCGTCAGTCGAACCCGCCAACTTTAAAAGCAACTCCTTTTCCTTACGCGACCAGTCTTCTGCTCCTTGAGAGTAAACGACCTTAGCCTCCTTCAATTCTTTTGCTAATTTGGCCGAGTGTTCTTTCTCTGTACAAAGGCTGACATGGAGGTCGGAATTGGTTTTCTTCTGATCAAGTATCTGGACCTCCAACTCCTTAGCAAGATGTTTCAGACTGGCAATCTCCTCATCCTTTTTATACCCTTCCTCTTTGGAAGCCTCTAATTTATTCTCCAGTCGGAGGATGCTTGCCTTATCCCTAGCCGCAGCAACGCTAAGGTCATTAACTTTGCCCACTAATTTACTGAGCCGTTCGTTGTCCTCTGACAGTCTCCGAACCGACTTTAGGAGACCGGACAGTTCTGCTAACTGCCACTGTCCGGCGTCACAAGCTTTTGTTACTTCATCAGGCTCTAAAGTCTTCAGCTGGTACGGAGAATCAGGGATGCTTTGAGGCATGGGACCCACATACACTAGGTGTAGGGCAAGATTGGAATTCCCTGGGGGAGGACAGGAAACCTTAGGGGCAAAGTAAGCAGTTATTGGTTTGGCAACCGACGTAGGAACACTGCTCGGGGCATCCGGTGTGACCTTCTCTACCACCTTACCCTTGGAAACCTCTGCATCAACTGCCCCTTCAGAAATCTTTTGTTTTTTGGGAGAGGGTTGAGATTTGGTTTTCTTGGAAGGGTCATGTTTTGCTTTCTTCCTTTTCTCACCAACCTTTTTTCCCTCAATGTTGGAGGTCGGTATATCGGATCCGCCCTCCAACAAAGGAACATCGTCACCAGCAGATGAGGTGAGTATGATGGTCTCAACAGTGGCCTTCTTGGAATTCCGCTTTGCTTGAATGTTGTTTTCAGCCGCCACGGATTTCCCTCCAGCCTTGAGGCCTTTCAACTTCTCCATCTCTGGCGAATCAGCTTCAATTTCAACTGCATAATCAGAAAAAAGAACCGTCAGAAACAAAAGATTTTGAGTTATTAAGAAAGAAGAACATGTAAAATGACAGGAAATTACGCAAATATTCCTCGCAGGTGGTCTTTGACCCAAGCAAACGCCTGTAAGAGAAGAACTTATGCGAGGCGGTGTACGATTGAAGAGCAGAAAGAACGGAAACCGATATTGGTGTTAACTCGTCCTCGTCGGTATAGTAAGCCTGGGACGTCAACAAGAAATGTTCATGCGTCCAGGACACGGGGAACTCTTCAATCCCATCTTTATTCAACCAAAAAATTGGTTCATCAGGCTTCACACGAATCCTGGTAAAATAAGACTTGAAGGAACGTCCATCAACTTTGGCAGAATCGGTGTAGGATTCGAAGTTGATGATCTTGGAGAGAGTCCGGAGGGTTATTAGACTTACTCCTCCCTTCTCCCTATTAGCACGACGGGCCACCTGCGTGAAGTAAAAGAGCATGGCCACCGTCGGTGTAAAATTAAAGTGCTCCCCGAGCACTTCAAGAGAACGAATCAAACCCCATCCGTTTGGGTGAAGTTGTGAGGGAGCGCAATCCAAAAACCTCAGAACAGCCATTTGGAATTTGCTGAGCGGGAAGCGTACACCTAAGTTCAGGAACAAGAAATCATACATATATATTGATCTCTCATCCGGTGTATGAGAGATCCGTTGTGAAGGCAAGGGAGCCAACACCATGAAACGCTCCTTGTACTTTCCTTTTTTGAAAACGGTGAAGCGAGGCTCCAACCTAACTCCATCCTCCCGAGCATGTATGGACACCGTATCACGAAATTCGTCAGCAACCCAGCTATATGGGCGTTTCTGTTGGAACTTTACCCAGTCAATCCGGTGTGCAACTACATTACACAATCCAGAGGCTGTCTTCATGATATATTTTTTAGAAGATGCTCCACCACTAGAAGTGTTTTCTCCAGACATCTTCTTTACGGCTAGTTTAAACGCCTTAACACTGCGATAAAAGCTAACATCATCAGAGAGGTACAAATCAGCGCTCCCCTCATTCTCGCTAGTAGAGGATTCTGAAGAGGGTATTATCACCCTTCGCCTCGAGTAGGGTGACGCCTCCCTCTCTGAATGAAGTGGATTTGAGTGGACGATCACAGGGATCCTTCCACCATGACTTAAGGAGGTCCGAGACAACACTCTACCTCTCTTTCCCCTACGACCAACATACCTCGAGCTAGCAAAGTCTCTCCCAGACATTTAGAAAAACTAGAAGAAAAATGAGAAGACGAAAGAGAGGTTACCTAAGAATGAAGAGAAGTGGTGAATCAAATCTCACACAAGCAAACAGGAGTCTCTTCTCGAAATTTTTGCAGAGTTTCGTCAAGTGAGCAAACACTGAGTAACTTCTGAATCTATTAAATTCTCTTATAAGGAGTCGAAGGTTATGTCGTTTACAACCAAACGACACTTTTAAACGACACCTTTTTCGTAGACACGAGGTTGTCGTTTCGAACATTGAGGCGCGAAGTCAGCGTCAATTCGTCAAAAGGGCTTCTCAAATGGGTCTCAAAATGTAAATTTCAGGCCCATTAAGCCCCTCAGTGACGGTTATTAAGACATGCGCATTTAACGCAATAATGGCTCGCCCACGTGAGTAAAGGCATTACATTTCCAATCATGAGAAACGTGGCCACCATTACTCGAATACCAAGGGTTACAAAATTCAATAAACTTCTGAGATTCTCATTGTTCGAATCCGCCCTCAAGAGTTTCATCATAACGGAACCTTGTTCCAAGAGCGGATATTTACACAACAGTACGATCGGTATAGCTTATATGAGCAAATCTACTAATTCCTCACATAAGCTAGGGGGCTAGTAGAGTACTACTGATCACCGATTTCGGATATGAAAATTGAACGCTCAATCCGTACGATTGAGAATCATTCATCTCAATCCGTACTCCTGCGATTGAAAAAACGTCCCTAGGACGGATGATCTCAATCACCTATTATGTGATCTGACGATGTAACTCCTGGCACCGTACATATCCCCAGGACGGATGATCTCAATCACCTATTATGTGATCTGACGATGTAACTCCTGACGATGTATACTTCCCCAGGACGGATGATCTCAATCACCTATTCTGTGATCTGACGATGTAACTCCTGGCACCGTACATATCCCCAGGACGGATGATCTCAATCACCTATTATGTGATCTGACGATGTAACTCCTGACGATGTATACTTCCTCAGGACGGATGATCTCAATCACCTATTCTGTGATTCGATGATGTAACTCCTGGTACGAACAATCCCCATCATCATTCTTATGATGGAAGATTTTGAAAGTTAATCCGCGCTTTCGCTCTCAAGTGGTATTCTCCCAGAACGGATACTCTTTATCACCTACTCCGTGGTACAATGACGTAACTCCTGGCGTAAACAAACTCCCATCATCATCTTTATGATGGAAGACTCAAACACCACTTTCTTACACCTTTGCAGTTCCCCAAACTTGGAACAATATTCTTACAATGGACGACATTGATTCTCCAGTGAGAATAACACGGATAAAGAACAGTCATCCGTCCTGTTACACTATTTTACTAAATGACGGATCGGCTCCTCCTTTCCCCAAAAGAATTAAGGATCATGCCCTAAAGACAGGCACCCTTTTCTTAACACACACTTGGGGACATGTATATATTTCTCCGTTCTAAATTCATTTGTTGTTTAATCTTCCGAGGCAATTATTTCAGTTCGACCTCAAGGTTAATCATATAGAACGGATTAACAACGACTTAAATGGCATATATGCATGAAATGTTGGAGACAAATTTCTTAAATGAATTTTATTCATGAAAAACGAAATTACACATAACTGTTTAAAACCAGAGTTGATCCCGGAACACAACTCTACATATAAATAAAGCAAGACTACGGAGGAGGAATTTGCTCTTCAGCTTTCTGTGCTTCCTCAGCTCCAGGCTCTTGTGTCCCTTCCTTTGGGATTTCCTCAGGAATTCCCCCTCCAGGAGCCTCAGTTCCTTCCGCAGACGAAGCGACCTCAGACGTAGGAAGAACGTAATCCGGTCCCATAGTTTGACCCTCAGGAAGAGGAGGCAAACCGTACAAGGACGTCAGAGGATCTTCATGACGACCATCAACCACGGTGACCAACTTTCCTCCATGGAATTCATAGAACGGATCCATTCCATAGAGGCTAAGTTTCACAGTGGGGTTGCGGTAGAAAACTTGGCGTATAGCTAGGCCGAAGGATTCTTCAACCGCCTGGTTGCATATATCAATAGCTTCCTGCTTCTCAGCTTTCACTATAGCCAATTCTTCCCGCAACCTCGATAGCTCCCCACTTGATCCTCCAGATTCCGTTCTCCCAGTCTTCAGTCCCTCGATCTCAAGGAGGAACTTCTTCTCCTTTTGGGACCACTCCTCGACTTGCTTAAAATAATCCTCCGCAGCAGCTTTGCTTTTGTCTTCAAGATCAGCTTGTTTAGCTTGACTGCTACGGAGTTCCTCTTGAGATTTATTAAGTGTCTCCTCCTTCTCTGCCAATTTACCTTCCAAGTCTTTAAGCATAGTTTTGAGCTTGAGATTTTCTTTGTTTATAATATCTGCAAACTCTTTAGACTTGGCAAGGCGATCTTCAGCCAATTTTAGGGCAGCTTTATCCTTCTCCGTCGAGAGGTTAAGCTGTTCTAATTTATCACTCAGCTCATCAACCTTGTCAACGTCTTCAGCTAACAAACTGAATGAATGAAGCATCCCAATCAGTTCTGCTAACTGCCATTTTCTGGCCTCACACGCCTCCTTGATCTCTTTAGTTTTAAGCGTGGGCCAGAGTTCATACAGCGGTTGAGGAAGAATCGCTGGAGTTGCTCCCCGATATGAGAGGAAGGGGGTAAGGAACGAAGTCGTTGGGTAGGAGATCGGACTAGATCCAGAAACCCCGGCAGGAATCCCCTTATGGTGCCCGGAAGAAACATCAGCTGCATCCGAGGTCTCTACAGCCTTACCTTCTGAAACTCTTCCCCCTTTTGAGCTCCCCGAAGGTTTATGTTTCTTCAACGGTCCTCTGGAAGAATCATTCTTGATCTTTCTCCTCCTCTCGGTTGTTTGGGGCTGACTAGTAGTTGCGCCAACACCAGTCGAGCCGCCCTCGACCAGCAGAATCTCCCCTTCCACATCTGATGTCAGAATAATCAATTCAGGATGATCCTTTACAGAAGTCTTAGCCTGAATTTCATTCTCGCGAGCTACGGATTTACCTGCCACTTTAAACCCCTTCAGCTTATTCATCTCCGGAGATTCTTGTTCTATCTCACCTGCATGCACAAACACAAGATATTAGCAACTACGAAATATTTTACACATTTGACAAAGGAGAAAAGGAGAAATAAAATGAGAATTACGTAGATATTCATCCCGGACTCCGCTTGAACTACTTAAAAGACGCCTACACGAAAATACTTTAGAGCGTGTAGTGTGCGCTTCAAGTGCGAACAACACTTTCGACGATTCAGGGGATAGCTCGGATTGATCAGCATAATATGCTTGAGAGTTTAAAAGAAAATGTTTATGGGTCCAACTCAAAGGAAATTTGTTAAGACCATCTTCATCCCTCCAAAAGATTGGTTTCTTCTTCCCAACAGATATCCGAGTAAAGTAGGATTTAAATGATTTTCCATCGACTTTGGCCGAATCGGTGTAAGATTCAAAGTTTACGAAAGAACAGAGAGTTCGGAGTGTCACCAGGCCAATACCGCCCTGCTTGTTAGCCCTCCGAACTACTTGAGTGTAATAAAACAGCATCGCTACTGTAGGCGTGAAGTTGAAATGATCCCCCAGAACCTCCAGAGCACGGATGAGGCCCCAACCGTTGGGATGAAGTTGAGAGGGTGCGCATTTTAAGAACCTCAACACACCCATCTGAAGCTCGGATAAGGGAAAACCAACTCCCAGGTAATGAAATATGAAATCGTACATGTATATAGAACGGTCATTGGGTACGGCATGGCATATCCGCTCTATAGGAAGTGGTGCGAATACCTTAAACCACTTCTTCATTTCTTCTTCTGCATGAAGCGTGAACCTTGGTTGAATTCGGGATCCATCCTCATTTGCATGACGGGAAGCCAAGTTCTTAAACTCACTAGCTACCCAACAGAAAGGCCATTTAGCCTGAAGTTCTTCCCAATTTAACCTAGAAACAGCAACGGTGTAAAGACCTTCTGTTGTCTTCAGAATGGTATTATCTCCGGAAGTCCCTTCTCCAGCAGCCATCTGAATCGCCTAGACCGAACTCTTTAATCTACGATAAAAGATCATATCGTCAGAAAGGTGATAACCATTACTCACTTCATTTTTTAAAGCGACTACAATCAGAGGACGACTCTGAGAAGGGAAAAGTCACTTTCCACAGTGAGTAAGATCCTCTTTCTGAGCGACATGACTCAGCCTTAGGAAGAATCACAAGGATTCTTCCCCATGACTATTAGGGTTGCGAGAAATTAATCTCCCCCTAACTAAAGCACATTCTCTTCGCAAAAATAGTATACCAAAACAAGATGAAAATAGCATGGGAAAGTTACCTCAGATGAAGATGATGAAGATGAGGACTGAAAAAAGTCTCGAAGAGCAAGCAACGAATTTCCTTGCGATATTTTTACAGAGTGTTGCTAAGAAATCAGAAACGAGTGGAACCCAGAATCCACTAAGTGTTTCTTTTATAGGAAATGAAAAGGCTCAGTTACCACCTCTTGAAGTTGTGACGCTCTCAACTAAACGCGTTGGTTCACAAGTGAAACGACACAACCGTTCCAAATTCATGGGCGCCAAAACAATATCCATTCGACGAAGGGCCTATCTACTAGGCCCAAAAGTTTCGAAAAATGTAGGCCCGTTAAGCCCTAAACGACGGTTATTGAGATTTCCATCTCAGACGCAATAATTGCTCGCCCACGTGGTTAAAAGCATTTAATGTCTAATCATGCGACGCAATTCACGCTTTACAGCCGTTACGCGAACTTCAAGAGCCTTCAATTCCAATGAACTCTTGAAATTCTCATACAGCGAATCTTTGTCTGAATCCGTTGTGATAACATCACCACATCGGATCTTTTGACTTAAGAACGGTTATTTGCAATATAATAACAAATGCTAAGGAACTGTTATACGCGTAAGCCTACCGATATTCAGACCTCTCGCAGGTTGAGTAGCTTATGTGAACAACCACTCAGTCCCTCACACAAGCTAGGGGACATATGATCCGGTCTCAATACCGGTATCCGATCTGCAAGACATATTTCAACGTCTTTGTCAAGACATCAACGTGTAACCGGTGTCATCGGTATACATCCGGACTGTAATTCCGTATCAGGTGCTCTCCCTATACCGGTTGTTCAGGATAACACCATGACACCGGATAACACACACGTCATTATGCAAAAGACAAGGATCATTGCTACAGGGACTGATCAATAATCCTCAGCACTACAAGCCAAATTCTGCTCACGGGGATGGTCAACTTGTTCCCTAATCCTAGTCTATACTCTCCATGCTCAATATAAAATAGCCACTTGACCCAATCATGCTGGTAAGTGCGCAATAAAATAATGCTAGTGGAGGTTAGTGGTTCCCCACTAACGAGTCCTCGTAAAACGAGCCAATCAGGTATATGAACTCATTTCATCAATGAAGCAGGGGAGGCTGAACTTAATCTATAAACGATTACTCTCTAAAATACATTCCTTACTGGGAATATTATCACTGACTTGAGCGTCGGAGAATCTTTGCAGGTGACACCACCATTCGCCCACATCAACGCGTTAGGTCGGTGTGAAGGATCTCCAGAACGCCCAATCCGCTCTCCTCACGCAAGGACAACGGATATTTATACCGGATACTCATACATCCGGTCTTCAGCTCAGTATTTGCATACTATTTGTGATTGACTTGACTCCGGATCTCTAGACCCCGGTTCAGGACAGATCAGGTCTATATAAGTCCATATATATAATCCAGTCTTCGCATAGGTATAGTTCAGTCTAGACAAGTCATAATAGTCCAAGTCCTTGCATAGGTTTAGTTCGATCCATATAGGATATAAAAGTCCAAGTCCTTGCATAGGTTTAGTCCAGTCCGTATAAGTTATAATAATTCAGATCCATGTATAGATATTTTAGAATAAGTTACAAAATATCTTAAATTTATTATAAATTTTAAGTTGAGAAGTTATTACTTTAAAATAATAATATTATTAAATTTAAAAGGAATAGGGGACTCCTCCCTTTATTCTTATGTCTTTCATATTATATTCTTATCTCACTCCCCCTTACCTCTTGTATACCGATTCGTTATTGAAAATCCGTGCGCGCCTCGTCTCCGAGTTCTAAAACATACCAATTTCATTTTAATATAACTACAAGATGAAAATTAAGATTACCACTTAAAAAAATGTTAAATTTTGAATAGTGAATAGTGAATAGTAACAGTAGATAGTAAAACATGAATAGTAACAGTAAATAGTAAAACATGAATAGTAACAGTAAATAGTAAATCATGAATAGTAACGGTAAATAGTAAAACGTAAATAGTAAAGGTAAATAGTAACAGTAAAGGTAAATAGTAATAGTAAATAGTAATTTACTATTTGAATAGTAATTTACTATTGAAATAGTAATTTACTATTAAAATAGTGTTTTACTATGCAGAATAGTAACTTAAAATAATATTATTTCCAGTGTAATAATAGATTTCTAAAAACGATATAAAAATAATCCTAAAAAATATAAAAGAGATGTATTCGTACCTTAGAATTTTAGCAGAACCTTCTTCCAAAAAATTTATTTCTCTCTCTTACTTCCACCACTATCTCACTAACACTACTATATTAAAAAAACTTAATCTGAAATTATGAATTCTAAAGAAGAATTCCTTCGGTATTTATAGGAAAAAAATTTACTATGCATTCCATTATTTTAATATAAAAATACTATACGTTTTTTGAAATTTAAAACCTGGTTACTGTGCAACTTTTAAAAATTTCATACATGCATAGTGTTTTGCATAGTAAATGTCGACAGAATTATTAAGCCAAATAGTAACCTTTCACTCGGTATATTTTAAATATTCAAAATTAATCCTTTTTGAAATTTAGCGATATTATATCAGTTCTCACTAATTTTATGATAAGTAATATAAAGTTTAAATTTTAAAAATTTAAAATTTTCTGTCAATAAAAATTTATTAGTACGTTTTCAATTTTTTTACGATTAGTAAAAATCAAGATTTTACTCAAACCGATAATTTTTAGATAAGTCTACTTGAAATAGATTTTAAAAAATTTTCTTATAATTTAACTTTACATTCTTGTAAATATTTTTAATTTTAAGCAACTTTATATGAATTTAAAATTATTAAAATATATTATTTTATTAAAATAATTCAAAAATTTTAAAAAATTCCAGAAAATCATAAATATTATGTAGATCAAAAAGTTCAAAAGAACCATAGTCTAATTCCTTCAAAATTTTATTTTAAAATTCTAATAAGAGTTAAATCTTAAATATGTAAAAACATAAATATAAGAACATAAAATAAAAATGATGAATAATAAAGATATTAAAAATTCTTAATATAATTTTCTTAATTAGTGAATACTAATTAAGTCATTTTAAAATTCTCATTCAGAAATATTTTCATTTATTATTATTATTATTATTTAAAAAAACAAATAATTAAATATAAATACCAAAATAAAAAAAATGATAATAATAAATTAACTTATAGTAAGTATTTCTCAAGAAAGATATATTAATATCTATTTCCTATTTGTGATGAAAATGGGATGTTACAACTTGCACCCAACGATTCATCTTCCACGCTCAACTATAAATAACATGTTCCAATACACATGCAAGGCGACGTTGTTCTTTCTCTCAGTCTCACTATTATACTGCTTGAGTATTAACTGAATTCATTTACACTCTTCTAACTTGAGCGTTGGAGAAACTTCGTAGATGACACCACCTATCGTCCACACCAACGCGTGAGGTCGGTGTGAAGGATCTCCAGGACAACGAGACCAGTTTCTCTCACCGAGAGGCTGGATCACAGAGACCGGACACACTCAGAACCGGTCTCCAACCTCATTCAATCCTTACTCTTGTGACTGGCCCGACACCAGATCTCTTAGACCCCGGTTCAGGATAGAACATTGGCACGCCTGGTGGGACCCGGTAGAGTTATTCCCACTTTCTGCAGAAGTTAGTAGTCGACCATGGAAGGAGATGGACGCGACTTTGTGGATGGTCATGTGGAAGATGTGACCCATCAACAAGCTGATAGGAGATTTGTTTTCGAATCACCAGCAACCCACTCAAGGAGAATGGTACCAGTGGCAACCCCTGACCCTCGAGATGAAGTTATAAGGCAGCTCAGGGAAGAGTTGATGGAGTTGCGAAGGGAGAAAGGAAGAACTGGGGACAGAATGGTGTCTCAAGCGGAGGATACTCGCCATACATCTGCGAGAGAGAAGTCCACAACTCTCTAATATTCTAAGGTCCCTACTTATGAGAGGAGAGAACAAACTCAAGATTCTGGGGACAGAATCAGTGCAAGGAGGAGGGAGCAGGTAGTGATGACTTCTGGGGCATACCGACTCAATGTCCCTTTCTCAAGGAGGCTCATGAGTATACTCATCCCCAAACACCTGTAAACAACCCAACCACTTTCAATCAGAAAGTACAGTGGGGAGACTGATCCCACTAAACATCTCGATGCTTACACGTATGAGGCCATGTACCTGGGAGCCGATGAAGATGTGATGTGCAGGATGTTTCCACGAACCCTGACGGAGGAGGCTCTCAGTTGGTTCAAAAGTTTACCCTCGGGGTCAATAGACTCTTGGGAAGAAATGGCGACTTCATTTGAGAGCCATTTCATTATCTCTAGAGACGTTCCAAGGACTTCTCATACCTTGGCTCAGATAAGGTAGGGAGAAAGTGAAACTCTCAAGGAGTTCTTGAAGAGATTTTACAAGGAGGCTGCTTTGGTGCCTAACCTCACGAAGGCTATTCAGCTTCACATCATTGTTGAGGCCCTACAACCTGGATCCGCCTTTGCTTTGTCTTTGGCAAAGAGTCCTCCGACGACGTTGGAGGAGTTTCGAAGAAAAGCTTTGAAGTACAGAGGTATTGAAATGCACTTGGAAGCAACAACGGCGAGAGGGAAATTCCCAACGCCACATCAACCACAGCGGAAAGATAAGGACAGACCCCGATCGGAACACATGGAGAGGCCATTCGGTGGTAACACTTTTGATAGCTCTGCTCAGCAGTACTAGGAAAACCAAGTGCGTTTAGCAGTTATACTCCGCTAAATTCTAAGTGTTCACAAATTCTGAGGGAGATCGGATGGCCAACACTTAGTACATATGGGGTCACAAAACTGCCCCAGCTTCGCAAAAAAGGTGACCCTTGAAAATACTACGAATTCCATGAGCAAAAGGGCCACTTAACAAATAAATGTCAGGCCCTGAAGAATACTATCGAGACCCTGATCCAAGAGGGTAAACTCAAACAGTACCTTTTCAAAGAAGGGACTTTTGATGAACCAGACCGGATTGAGAAAAGGGGAAGGTATCATGAGTACGGTGATGACGATAGCTCCACTCCGATCAGAGGGTTTACTACTTATGAAAAGCAAAAGGGAGTTCTGGTTGGTGAACCTGCACAGCAAAATGTTATGTCCCAACAACAATATCAGGGCCGTCGAGAGGTCATTGATTAGGGATCAGACCATCAAAGCTAAGAACACCCTCTGCTGCTATAGCTAGTCGGTAAAACGGTGTGCATTCTTTCGTTACTTGGGTTTTTCCGATTAGGTTTTACCAAAAAAGGTTTAACGAGGCATAACCCCGACTCGACTCTCTTTTTCTCTCTTTTGTTTAGTAATTCATAATTAATGAAATATTCTCCCTGTTCACCTATTGCCTTTATGATTTTATTCGATGCACAACTGTGTTGTGACAAGATACTTTCAGGACGGATGATCCTAACAACGTCGATAGTGATGAACCTCTTCGAAGGTACAACTAGGTGAACCATATTTTGAAGGCTCGGATTGTAGGATTAAACCGAATTCCGATTACGGTTAGTAGGATTGAACCGAACATCGGTGAAGACATGGGTTGTAGGATTTAACCGAACCTCAGGAAATGGGTTGTAGGATTGAACCTAACCTCATTCGAAGGTTCGGATTGTAGGATTAAACCAAACTCCGAGTACGACTAGTAGGTTTGGCCGAACGTCGGTGAAGAACAGTGAATAGGTAAAATCCAACACCGATTGAAGGCCCAGATTGTAGGATTAAACCGAACTCTGGGTACGGTTAGTAAGTTTGGCTGAACAACGGAGAAGGCTCGGATTGTAGGATTAAACCAAACTCCGAGTACGACTAGTAGGTTTGGCCGAACGTCGGTGAAGGCCAGTGAATGGGTAAAATCCAACACCGAGTATGAAGACCGGTGAATGGGTAAAATCCAACACCGATTGAAGATACGGCTAGTAGGACCAAACCGAACGCCATTGAAGACCTGAGTTGTAGGATTAAACCGAACCTCAGGAAATGGGTTGTGGGATTGCACCGAACCCCATTCGAAGAACAGTGAATGGGTAAAATTCAACACCGAGTATGAAGAACAGTGAATGGGTAAAATCCAACACCAATTGAAGGCTCGGATTGTGGCCGAACATTGTAGAAGAATCAATCATCATACTCGTTATTGAATTCTCCCAGAAGTGCTTCCCCTGGGAATTCCTCACTCGGAAATACTTTCCCTTGGAATTCCTTACTTGGAAACACTTCAAATTCGATGCTAGACTCTTAGATTCTTTAGTCGGCATTATTTCACTGAAGTCCGAGTCGTGAAGAATCAATCGGCATCCTCATTTTTGATTTCGCTCGGAAATACTTTCCCTTAGAATTCCTTACTTAAAAACACTCCAAATTTAGTGTCAGGCTCGTGAATTCTTTAGTCGGTAATATCTCACTAAAGTCCGACTCGTGAATTCTTTAAGTCGAGAATATCTCACTTCGGTGGGAATGTCTCTACCCGAAACATACTCATTCGAAGTCGAAGCCTTTCTCTGACCAGAAGTGTTTCACCCGAAAAATGATTCAGTCGGTGCCATACCACACGGGAATCAGAGATATCTCACTTGGTGCTATCCCACTCAGAATTGTCTCACTCAGTGCCATCCCAAGCTGAAGTGTCACACTCGGGGACACCCCACTCAGGAAAGTTACACTCGGAAACTTCCAACCCGAATGAAGACTCAGATTGTAGGACTAAACTGAACTCTGAGTGTGGTTGATATGATTAAACCGAGCGCCGTCGAAGGACCATTCAGAAATCTTCCACACGGGAATGGGCACTCGGAATTTTTTAATAAGACGTACTTTTACCAAACAGCACGAGGAGGTTACAGGTAATGGAACGTCCTAGGTGACACGACCAGAATTTGCCTCACTCGGAATCACTCACTCAGAGTTAAATGTCCACTCGGAATCATTCACTCAGAACCATTCGCTCAATAAACGCTTGGGGACAATATTCGACGGTTAACGAGTATTGCGAAGGTAAAAAACATAACATGTATTCTTGCAGGTTACGTCGGCATACAGACCTCTCGTGAACTGCATAGCTTATATGAGCAACTTACAGTCCCTCACACAAGCTAGGGGACAAATGATCCGGTCTGGATACCGGCCCCAAGGTTATCCGGTTTGGATACCGACCCTAAGACTAAGAGATCATTATCTTAGCCGGCCTAGAAGTTCAATCGGTATCACGGGACAATAATCCAGTCGGCAAAAATATTAGTCGTCCTAGAGATCAACCGGTATCATAGAATACCAACCCGGTCTGCAACTATACGAGGCAAGTCTCTTCTACACCGGTTGGTATCCGCTCTCATTCATCCGACACCTCTATACGATTGCCACAGTGTCATAACGAGAAAGATACTCTGCACAGCGGAATACATCCCTTTCATTCACTGAAAGGAGTAGGTACAATTGTAAGCATAATTTACGGAAAAGGTGACTATCCTCCATACCTGTGTCAGAATCGTACACAGCTAATTGTCCTACCCCCTGGTATACTCTAAATACTGGGCCATTCTGATTGACATTTTACACACGGCATCAGAACCTATGGGCCCACTTGCACCCAACGATTCATTTTCCACGCTCAACTATAAATAACATGTTCCAATACACATGCAAGGCGACGTTGTTCTCTCTCTCATTCTCACTATTATACTGCTTGGGTATTAACTGAGTTCATTTACACTCTTCTAACTTGAGCGTCGAAGAATCTTCGTAGGTGACACCACCTGTCGCCCATACCAACACGTGAGGTCGGTGTGAAGGATCTCCAGGACAACGAGACCGGTTTCTCTCACTGAGAGGCCGGATCACAGAGACCGGACACACTCAAAACCGGTCTCCAACCTCATTCAATCCTTACTCTTGTGACTGGCCCGACACCGGATCTCTTAGACCCCGGTTTAGGACAGAACACTTCTTCTTCTATTTTCTTTTTGTTTTATTTTTTTGTTTGTGATTTTAAGAGCTTAGTGAGTTGGTTTTTGGTGGTGAGGAAGGAAATGAGGGTGGTTTTAAGGTTATGATAGGGGAGGTTATGGTTGAAGGGTAGCGGTTAAGGGCAGTCACAGAGGTGATTGACCGTAGGTAGTTCGGAGGCAGTGGTGACGAGTCCAACGGTGGTGGTTTTACAGTTGTGGTCGTTGTTTGTGGCTAGGAGAGGGCAATGGCATGGTAGTGAAGGGTGTGATTTTTATTTTTAGTTCACCATTTTTAATTGGTGCTTATTGTAAAATTATGCTCATGTTTTTTTACTGATTATAAAACTCCCTCTATCTTTAATTGATCTCTTTTTTTGTCTCTGTGATCTTCCATTTAAGAATCAAGGTAACTTGTACCGGAAACACAAAACCAGATTTTGGAGTTGATTTTAAAGGAGGTTAGTGGGGTGGAGGTGGAGTATAGAATGAGTTTTGGGTGTTGGAGAGAGTGAAGGTTAGAAGCCATGGCAGAAGGTGAGTGATAGGAGAGGAAGAAGAAATAAAAATAAAATAATAAAACAAAAAAGACTTCTAACCTTTTTATCAAAAAAAGGAAGAAAAGAAAGATAAAAAATAAAATAAAATAAGAATACAAATACAGATAAAAATAAAAAACATTTTTCTTTATATGTACACATTTTATTTTATATAAAAGAAAGACAATCTAATTTTTTAAAATAAATAAATTTTAAAAAACTTTAATTTTTCTTTTTAGTTATTATTTTTTAATTTAAAGAAAAAGAAATGTCTGAATGAAAAAAGTGTTCCCACTATTTACTATCAAATTTTTTTGTATATATAATTACTATCTTAAAAATTTTATAGATAGGTAATGCGATCATAATTATAAGACTTAAAATTTCAACTAAGCGTGGTCGCGGATGTGCATGATACCTGATTAATTTTCTTAATTATTATTAGTAAAAGATAATTTACTCCTTGGATCATACAAAAGATACTCCAACCTATACAAAGATGAGAGATCCCTACAAATATTTTATGCGAAGGATGGTTAAAACAAATAAAGACAAGAGAGAAGATATTCAGAACACGGAGGTAATGATTTGAGAATAAATTCTGTATTTATTTCAGCAAAAAGATACAATGTTATATACACATATTACCCTAAAGGGATAAGGCCAAAGAATGTTCTTTTTGCCTAACAAGTTACAGCTCATACTATTTTAGAATCTATTCTAGAATCATAACAGAAAATGTTTACACAAAGAGATATTTACAAGAATTAGAGTGGGCTGAGAGCTATTGGGTTGTACAAGTTTGGCCATTGTTGTGTTAGCCTTCCTCAAGCTGGAGGTGTATAAAGATCAATCAACTCTAGCTTGGATACATTTGACTTGAAGAGACAGGGTGGTAATGCCTTAGTGAACATGTTAGCAAGCTGGTGAGAGGAAGGAACTGGCAGCAACCATATTAGACCTGCTTGAGCCTTTTCTTGAACAAGATGGCAGTCAATTTCCAAGTGTTTTGTTCTCTCATGAAACACTGGTTTTGATGTAATGTAAAGTGCACTTTGGTTGTCGTAATATAATGTTGCAGATTTGGAACAACATATTTTTAAATCATTAAGAAGATATGTGAGCCAGTCTAGTTCACATGTACTTTTAGCAAGAGCATGATACTCCATTTCTGAAGATGAACGAGACACTGTATTTTGCCTTTTTGTTTTCCATGACACTAGAGAGTTCCCAATGAAGAAGCAATAACCTATACATTTATATACTTGTAGTGCATCTAACCGTGAAAGAAATTGGAGTGTTTTTAAGCAAGTAAGTCTGAACTTGACTTGTAAATCCATTCTAAATTTATACATTTATTCGTATTATTTCCTCTTTAATCTTGTAGATTTATTCCAAAAAAAGGAATAGACTTGAGCACCAAAGATTGCATGATTTGGTGTTTGTGAAGTACAATCAAGCGCTCCTACGAAGACATAACATTAGATTAACCTAATCTTTCTTCAAGGGATTGATAAATCCAATGAGTGGCTAGTAGGAGAGATGGATGGAGAGGATGAAAACGAAAGGGTCCATGAAGGAGATGATCTTCGATGACAGGATGTGTATAGAATTTTCAAAATTAGAAAGCCTAGAACATACACAAGGAGAAAGAACAAAAGAAAGCAACAAAAATTAGCGGTGTCTAAAACAAAAAGAGGTAGAGGAGTAAGTTCTTCTTCAAGTAGAAAAGGAAAAGAAAAAGTGGTTGAAGTTAAAAAAGAACCATAATTTGTGGATGATGAAGACACCGAGGATGAATTGGAGGATTTTGAGGAGTTGGATCTTCATGACCACCCATCCAAAGGAGAAAAAGCTGAAGGGTTTGTTGCTAACAGTCCCTACAAGGAGAATGACTATATTGATGAAGAAAAAAGGGATGAAGATGATGAAGATGATGACTAGATTGTTTTTTTCTCTTTATTCTTTTATGATTGTTTAACATTTAGATGTTATTATGGCTTGATGTTTTAAGTTATTTATGAGCCATGACATCATGGCTTGATTTGGATGTTACTTTGGATGATATTCTGAGATTATGATATTTTTTTCAAGTTATTTATGATATTGTGGTTTTATTTATTGTGTTTGTTATATGTCTACCATAACCCGTTATAGCATCCGTTATAACTTTTATAAAGTTTTTTTTAGCTCACCACGATAATCTGCGACCATTATTTAATAACACTATCTGCAACGAATACTTGTCTTGTATAGTGCAAAAAAATCATCAAAGATAAGAGTAAATTTACGAGTCTTAAGAAACTTAGATATAGACAAGAGATTGAAATGAAATTCGGGAACAAAGAGGACATCGTGAAGAATGAAATTTGGAAAAAAAAAGTAACTGTTCCAAAAATATAAGCAGTGACAATGGATTTTTGTTGGCAAATTAATTTGAATAGGATTTATTTTAAAATAACTTGAAAAACACTTTAAAGAAGATGCAAATGATCTGTGGCTCCTGAATCTATGATCCAGGGCACACTATGTGTATAGTGGTGGAAGAAGTATTGTGTATGAAGTGTGTGGTCTTGTAAAAAATAAATGATATACCACTAAAGTCAGAACCATTTTTGATTAAAAGGAACTTGAGTGAGATTGGAGCTTTTGGGCTTGAAAAGGTTGTTCCCCGTAGCATCAAAAGCAGAGTTGGGCTATTGAATCAAGGCTATTAGATATTGGTATTGGGCTTGGGTCAAAGTAATAGGGCTTGAAGAAGCGGCTGGTTGTTCTATTGTGCCTCCCTCCACTTGGTCGACTGAAGCAGCGCTGTTGGCAAAAGAAGTTGAGTCACGGATGTTGAATCGTGGGCGGCCAAGGTAGCGGGGGTGACCTAGTGGATAGTTGTGCTTCCCCCAACAGACGTCAATATTGTGTCCGTTGTAATGGCAGTAAGAGCATTTTTTGTTGGTGGACGACTAACTAGATGCACCGTGACCTTTACTGAAGCTGTTGGGAGTGTTGACGAAGCTATTGGGTTCAATAAAGGAAGAAGGAACGACACTGAGTTGATGTTCCTGTTGAACCACTATGGAAAAAACTCGATTGACGCCGGAAAAGGATCCATAAGCAAGATTTGGGAACGCACAATAGAAAAATGTTCATCCAATCCCTTCAAGAATCTAATGACAAAATTCTGCTGGTGGTATTTCTTGGCCTCACAAGGACAGTTAACAAAAGGATGACAATTATCCAGTTCTTCCTAGAGGGTTTTTAAGGCAATGTAAAAATCAGAGACAGGACAGTTACCTTGAGAAAGGCCATAGATTTCTTCCTGGAGCTCTGTAATGCGGAGAAGATCTCCCTGTAAAAAAACGTTCATGAAGATTGTCCCAAATGTCGGTAGCATATTTAAGGAAGATGATGCTTTGGGCAATGGAGGGGGAAAGCGAATTTAAAAGCCAGGATATAATAAGAGTGTTACATCTCTCTCAACCAGAGTAAAGAGGTTCTTTGACTGAAGGGACTGGTAATCTGTTATGAAATCCGGGGTCAAGAGTTGACTACTTTAACCGAGGTCTGAATCTTGGTATCTTGACCGTTGTTACCTCTCTATCACTCAGTTTTACACCGCCTCAGTGAAGTATGGTATTTTACACCCTAATTTATTGGGAATCTGAGGTTCTTCAGGTTTGAATGGCAATTGATTTCTAGACCGTACTGGAAGTTGAAGACCACACCGGAGAGGTACCTGTAGAATATTCTTTTATGCTTAAGTCAGTATGGTAACTAAGGTAATGTAAGATTACTGAGGTAACTTACGAGAATTAGATCAGATCCTTCTACAGTAATTAATGAATTGTATTTATAGTGTTTACCTTAGTTTTGGAAGTGATTTGACTATCTTCCTAATTTACTGTTGATACTGTAGCTGTAGGGTCAGGTTACCCATACCTCCTCTGACTGACTTGTCGGATTGTTAGTTATGAATCGGGGTTGAGGGAAGTACCCATAGTCCGCCGATAGCTCCAGACTTCGGTCATGACTTGTCCATTTCTAGTTATCACCTCGGATCAACTGGGCACAGAGGAATGCCATTTTGTTTTTGGAGATGAGGGCCATACAGAAAGCACGAGATCAAGATTGGTAGTTGGTTCCATCAAGGACAAGAGAACTAGACATAGAGGAAGGACCATCACTAGGATAGATGAAATAAGGACTTGAAGAGTTGAGTGATGGATCATTAGAACCAGAACTAGAAGGATCATCTTTCTTTGGACTGAAGGGGGTGTTAAAGACAAGGGAGGATGACAGGCAAAGTTCCAAGAGTGAGCTTTGATGCCATAAAACAAATAAAGACAAGATAGAAGATATTCAAGACACTGAGGTAATGATTTGGGAATGAATTTATATTTATTTCAGCAAAAAGATACAATGTTATATACACGTATTACCCTAAAGGGATAAGGCCAAAGAATGTCTTTTTTACCTAACAAACTACAGTTCATACTATTCTAGAACCTATTGTAAGATTACAACAGAAAATGTTTATATAAAGAGATATTTACAAGAATTAGAATGGACTAAGAGCTATTGGGTTGTACAGGTTTGGGCTATTGTGTTGTTAATGGTATTAATAATGATAATGATAAAGATAAACAATAATAATAATGTGTGTAAATTGAGGTTTAAAATAAAGTTTCGTGTCCAAGTTCAACAAAATATTTTGTAGTGTGGATATTCCTATTTCTCATTCATTATTTTTTTTTTTTCAAAAAAAAAAACTCAATCACAATTACATCGTTTATGCTGATTACCATGTGTTCAACTCTTCATGTATCAGAAAACATGTAATTATATGGCTTGAATTATATACCAAAAAAGTGTGGTTTGAATTATTAATTACATGCTACACATTATGTGACGGGAAGAAAAATATGCGTAACTTGGCTGTGGATGCTTGATTCCTCCGTTTAGAATCACAAATTTTTAGATATGACTTCATGGAGAACGTAATGGTAAGAATAAGACTATCAAAATTTCAAAGCCGTGCATGCTGATCGTACAGTTCAACAAATTTAATAGAAGAAAGAGTCTTTGCATCAATTCCCAGTTGCGTACGACATCGTTTCTTTGAAGCTTCCAATTCAAACATTTTTTCTTTTTATCATTAGATCAATACCCTTCTATGCATATTGTATTTACTAAATCATCATTAGAAAAAAAACTTTCCACTTAATATTTTGAAAAAAAATGGAGACTGTTCATACAAAGAGCAGAAAACATAAAACCCTAGGAAAATACTCCATAGTATGTCACTTAAGTTACAATGTGAATGACTTGTGTTTTTATATAAAAGTTATTAAGATATGGTTATTTGATATAATTAATAGCTATTAAGATTAAACTAATTAATTAAAATTAATGAGTAATTAATAATAAGTGGAAGAAAATAAATATATCAAATTTATATAATTAATTATTCATGTTAAGTGATTAGTTGCTTTGTCTTTGGGCCGGTGTTGAGAACTGTTTTGTACTTCTATTTTAGAAGCATGTTCTTCTTTGACCAAAAAAAAAGAAGCATGTTCTTCTCATGTGTTTGTAGCTAATTAAATTTTTGTGTCAACAACTAATTTCAAGGAACAACAAGCTAGCTTGTTCAAGCAATCCATTATTAAATCTAAAAAGTGTTTTTTTTAAGAAAAATATAAAAAGGAAATTACTAATGTGCAAACATACTTAATTGCATCAGGGATGCCCTAAACCCTTTTTTAATATTTTTAACAAATGTTTTTTTTATAATTTAAAGGTACCCCTTCTGTTTTCTATCTATTATAAACCCCTAAAATAAAAAAAAGTGTTTTATTTTATAAGTTTCTAAAAAGTTAGAAGTATTTATTATATTTTTCAATATATTTTTAAGTATTTAATAATTTTATATTTGCACAATTAATATTTAATAATAGGGTTTAATTTTAAATAAGGATAAATTTTAAAAAATAGTATTATATTTTTATAATATAAGATAATAATTATTATATCATTATAAATAAGGACCTATAATATGAACTAAATGAAGTATTAATTAAATAATATTTGTTTTAAAAATGGACATACCGAGACCTACTTAAGCATGTGCGGAAAGGTCCAAAATAGTTGCATTTGAATATTAAGCCATGAAGTTGTCTCAGTACAATACTTTTATTTAGTGGCGTGAGGCTTGGGAGATTAACATGTTATCACCTTTTGAAAAATATTCAACCCATGAAATTTAGAAAAGAATAAACGAGCATTGGCATAGAAAATATTTTAATGCTTTAAACTCGATTGATTAAATGCTAAGTTAGTAAATTTGGAGGAGTGGGTGTCCAAGTTAATTGTTCATTAACGTTTCTTTAAGTACTTGTAATGGTAGATGGTGTAACTCTCCCACTCTTATAAGTCACTACCTCTTTTTTCACTTATAAATATATTAAAAATTATATTAATCGTTAACTTTTACACAAAAAGATATTATAATATTATCCTTATTTAAATTTAATAATAATATTTTTTAAAATAAAAATAAACATAAAAATATTAAATGATTCTAATTAAGTGAGTTTTATCTTATAAATAGTACTACTAAAATATTTTTTTATCTTGGGAATAAAAGCAGATAAGTGGAGTAATTTTCATCAAATCACAATAAATGAACTTTTCTTGGCACAAAAATATGCATTACGAGGTTCGTAATCCCCGGGTTCACCCCTTCAAAGCAATCAACTAGATAGCATTATGGAAACGTTGTTAATTGGGACTTGAGTATCCACTCATTCGTGTTTGACTATACGTAGGTTGACTTGTTAACAACAAATTAAAACAATTCCTGATGAAAATAAAAGAAAATGAAATAAAATTTTAGTTAAGAGTTGAGTGTAAGTCATCTAAAATAACTTTTATTAAAAATAAATTCAGTCATATAAAAAAACAAAATAATTTATCTAAATAATTGTTTAATTTTTTTTATCTTTTACTCCCTCAGTTTTTTTTTATCTGTATAATATTAAATATTTTTCTTAATCTGTATAAATTAACCTTAAAAGATATATATAAAAAAAACGGAGGGGTAAAATAGTATGAAAGAGAAGGAGAAGGAAATGTAAAAATTAAAGTTCAAACTTCAATGGAAGTAAAGTTGGAACTTCAATAACCTGCTATAAATCATAGTACAGCATGTTCGTTGAGTTAAGTGCGTTTAACTTCTGTATAGAATTATATCCCACTGCAAATGAGTTGCATAAAAATAGGAATTATTTAAAAGAAAATGTATTGCTACAAATAATCTGTGTAAAGTTATACATCAAACACCACCAACATAGAAAAGTTATATATATCACAATAATGCTGCGTTTGGATATTGGATATAGGAAAAAATTCAATTAAACTTAAAATATACTGACTTATTATGAAATTGTAGATTGACAGTTTGAGACGTTAGTGAAAGTTGGTAACTTTCGCAATAACAATACAATAATTTCTACATGAAAATCAAACTTAAAAAAACCTTGGATCAGAAACTGAAAAGTATGATAGGCCCAAATTCTGAACCTGTCCTGAGGAGCCCAGTTGAGTCCCCAACAATCATGTTTTGTCCTTCAGCCTTTATTTCTAATAGGAGCACGACGACAAAAAAAGAAGAAGAAGAAGCTTATTTCATATTGGTAAATTTTATAAATTCAAAATGCTGGACAAAAAAACAACCAATTGACTCAATTCTATTACCAGTCACCCTTTATCAATTTCAATTAGGTTTCATTATTTCATCTGCATGCAACAAAATCATTCAACTAATTCAAAATAATTAAAAATTGATCAAATCAAAATTCAAACAAATCGATTCCAAAAAAAAAAAACATTATATGTACATTTTAAATCGGATTTTAAATCTACTTTTGAAAATTAAATTGAGCTCAACCGAACCGTAATATTACTCCTATATTTATATTATCTTACTAAATTACATGTATGACTTAAACTTAAGTGAAACTTAAGGTGTGTTTAATATATCTTATTTTTAGAGATTATTTTTATAACCGATTATTTTCATAATCAGAAAAAAATGATTATGAAGATAATCTAGTTGTGTTTGGATATAATATTAGAAACTTAAAACATGATCTGTTTGAAATGTATTGAAAAAGTACTTTTATATAATAAAATTACCAAAAAAAGATAACGCAATGATTCTTTGAGCTTGCTGTTGTTGCTCATGTTGGCTGCAAATTTGCAGATCAAAATGGCCGAAGAAGAAGGAAGTTTTGTATAAGATGCTTTGTGGTACAGTAGCAGATCAAAAGATTTAGCAAAGAGAGTAAAGGGGAAGTGGTAATAGCATATATGGAAATGAGCCCAGCTTGGTCCAATAACCTCATACTCTACCACAGTATACATCATTCGTGTCATACATACACCATGCAAAATATAACTACTAAATCTTATAATCTAATTATTTTACACTAATGAACCGTTTAATGCAATTGTAGTATGTACTTGTGTCGCGTGTGTTGCATCAATCATAATTTACATATTTAATCAGGAAAAAAAATCATAGTTTACATATTGAGTACTCAAGTTTACTTGTGCTATTGCTAACAAAAGTGTTTGAAAAAGAATATATGACAAGTGACCAAAAAGAAAAGAGATTACTATAAATTTAGCCTAGGTAGGTTCATCATTTCATTTTAAGTGGTATGTCACTTTCTAGGGTAAATTTGGTGTAATGTATTTTCATTAAATTTTGAGTTAGATATTTAATTTTGTTTTTAGTTAATTATATTTCTTATCTTTTTTAAAATATTTTAATCAAGTCCTTTTAATTTATTTTGACTAATTGAGATTTGATATGATTACATGTTAAATGATGTTAAGGTAAGGACTCGAAGTAAAGTGATTATTGGTTTATGGGTAAAATAAAACAATAAAAAAATAATACATTGTATCAAAAAACAACCCGACTTAAATAAAACAAAATCCGAGACGGGGGAAATTTTTTCAAAATTCAAACGTTCACAAGGCAGTTCAGAGAAGGAGTCGGGATAAATAAAACAACTGAAGGCAAGGAAAGCAGAAAACCGATCAGAGAAAAGAGAAGACCGGGTCAGGATGCCACACGTTGGCAGGACCCAGCTTCGGTTAAACGAAGGCCAGTGGATAACGCTTGAGCGAGCCAACTCGTTGGAGCGAACCCTTATTCGCTGACGCGAGCCCATGCACTCGGGAATTCCATCACTCGAAATCAGGATTATTCACTTCACTCAGGAACGGTCCCCTTCGGGTCATGCTTCACCCGGTAAACTCTTAGCCAGATCCTTATCTTTATTTAAGAAGGTCACAGACATGCTTCATTCGGAAGCGTCATAATCTCCACTCGGGAAATGATTCCCTCGGTTATTCCACTCGGAATCTATAAACTTTCCCTCACCCGGAATATTTCCCCAGTCATACATCACTCGGAGGCACTTCAACCTCAATTCACTCGGAAGCGTATTACACATTCTTCACTCGGCATATTTTAATCTTCCTCACTCGGAGAACACTTTACCAGGTCAAGTCTCATTAAAGATTTTATAACCTCATCCACTCGGAGTCTATATAGTATGTCTCACTCGGAAGAGTTCCATCGACTAGGTTCCACTCAGCAAATACCTTGACCTTCCATCCCTCGGAAATGATCTCCTTAATCAAGTTCCACTCGGAATTACTCTAACCCCTCTTCACTCGGAACATACAACCTATTCACTCGGAATATACAGCCTTATTCACTCGGAATATACAACCTTATTCACTCAGAATATACCACCTTTTTCACTCGGAATATACAACCTTATTCACTCGGAATATACAGCCTTATTCACTCGGAACCATTTTAACTGTTCTTACTTCGGTCAATTCTCACTCGGGAGTATTAAACCTTCCTTCCCTCGGAAGAGGTTATCCCAACTATATTTCACTCGGCATCAGGACTATTCTTCCCTCGGAAGAAGTCCCTTCGTATACATTTCTCTCAGAACCATTTTAAGCCTTCACCACTTGGAAAAAGGCCCACTCGCTATAGCCTCACCCGGAAATGGCTCTCCCAACAATATCCCACTCGGAACTTATTGACTTAGCATTATTCTTTCGACACCACTTCCCAATCGATACAAGTAACACCATATTAATGTAAAATATTTATATATATATATATATATATATATATATATATATATATGTATACTTGTTCACAACTCCGTTAGTCAATCCCAATAAATAAATAAATTCAAACAAACGGATTACATGAGAGCCGGCCAAGGCTACATTAGACTATATACAATATGTACAATATGTACACTGCAGCAGTATAATTACTCGTCACTCGGATGGAGGATCTCTCGTCATTCACCATTCCGACCTACATACACTGAAAATATAGCCACAGTAGGGGTGAGCATTTACATATTAAATGACAGTTATTGACTCGGATTAATCCTCAAATTCTCAATTATTCAATTACACATCTCAATCAACAATAACATACACTGCCATTCAATATGAATATTCACACAACATCATCCAATCGGAATTATCCATTTCACTCGGCAATATAATTCACATTATTCTCAATATCATATATTCACAACCAATTCATCACATTGCACTCGGCAACAGTATCAATATACATACATTCATCCAGTCGGAATTCACTCAAGTCATTCAAGACTATATCAATCATGTTATTCTGGATAACAATGCACCAATGCATATGCATGCGGATCCGACTTAAACAATAATTTCGGTTACAGATTCCTTCCCGGCCTCACATCCATTAGCCCTTCCCGTGTGATACCGGTCACCTCGTGACGTCTCGAGACTTAACTCTAGCTCCGTCGGCTATCACGGGCTCTCACAGGATCTAGCCCAAGAATCTGTAACTAGAAATCATCACATAGGGTTCCTGACCTTCCACGGGCCACCCTTTTTCTATATATGCAACCTCATGCATTTCACAACAAGCATCCCATGCTTATTCAGATAATATCCCACACGGGAATCGACAAACAGTCCACACATATTCACTCGACATTCGAAATGTCAGTAACATGCATCTCATGCATTTAAATATAAAATCACTCTCTGGAATCAGTATAGCAGAGTCATACATATGCGCTCGGCTTTCTCATTAACAGCCACAAGCATCTCATGCATTTTTTATAAAATCACAACAGAACCAGCACAACATTTTCACACCACATGCATTCGGTATTCACACTGGTTCACAGCACATGCACTCGGCATTCACAATAATATCCACATACATCACATGCAAGTGGACATGCATTCATGGACGGAAATCAACACAACATTACATAGATCACAGCTATCACAAATCCGGGCGTTTCATAAATTGTTACTCAACCACAGCACATCAATCAACACATTTCAAGTATAACACAACACAGTAAAGCAATTTCACCTGGAACCCGTCCATAAACCATGCATTTGAGATGTAAATCAGCCCCCTACCTGGAATAAAGATTCCAGAAGCTCCTCGAGCTTACAGCTCCGATCGGTTACTCTCTGATCGCTCCATTGGTCAGTCGTTCTCAACAGAACGACCCTGCTTCCAGTCGTCCAACATAGCATTCTGTTTTGGAGGAACACCGAGCCACTCACACTCTCGAACAGCTCTGCCTCCATGACACCCACGCTCTGCATGCAAGAACAGTGGGGAGTTCCAAGCCTCTAAGGTACAACGCTGTCCTCTCTCTTGGTCCAGTGGAGGATTCCAAAAGCTGTTCCCATAATCGAACAGTCCAATCCTCACCAACAATGGAGGACTTCCAGACTTCCAAGCGCCCAACGCTGTCCCCACTTCCCACTCGAGGTTCTAGTCAGCGTTCGAGTGGAAGAAGAAGAAGAAAGAGACGAAGAAACAACAAAGAGGAAGAAGGCTGGTTGTATGCACAAGGAAGAGTGCTCAGCTCTCTTAGTCTTTTCCCAATAGCGTGAAAATGAAGGAGTGAGAGAGAACCGAAGCTCTTTATACCATCAAGGGCACATGCGTCATTTTCCTGGCATTATTATTATTATTATGCAGCCATTAGCTTAATCGACAATTAATCTAAATCAACCATTAATCTTAATCGGTAATTAAATCTAAACCAGGATGTTACAATTCTCCCCTCCATTAAAGAATTTCATCCTCGAAATTCAAACAGAAACTTGCCTCAATAAAACAGCTCGGAATATTGCTGCCATGCCACTAACTAATTGCACATCTTTGATTCTCAAGCATTTCACCAACCGCTTCATAATTCCAATCGACATAGCTTTGCTTCTCAAGCGGTTTACCGACCGCTCCACCCTTCATAGGATCCAACATATTTGGGGTTCAACTTTCCACGTGTAAGTTATTCCACTCAATTTCTGCCACTGCACCATAACCCATGGCACTTCTTGGTTCCTTGGCCGTTCGGCCTTATATTCTCAACGCCGATCGGTGTACTTCCACTGTCAGCTCCTCCAATTCAAGGGAGTCACTCGGCACAATCCAGTACTCACACAGAGCATAGGCTTAAACTTGTGTCACATGAGACACATTATGGGTGTTAATTAACCAGCTGGGAAGATCCAGTCGGTAAGCAACATTACCGATTCTCCCCAATATTCAATATTGTCTGATATATTTCGGATTAAGCCCTTGGCTCTTCAATATCCGACCACTAGAATTTCTTTTTCAAGCCGTGATACCTCCTGGCAATACCGGGACGAACACTCAAAAGAGCCCCAATGTGCTTCAATTAGCACAGTTTGCCTGGATTCACCTTTTGCAGGCACCACACTCGATCCTGAAATCTCAGATTTCTATCCATGCCTTCGGCTAATTCCATGTCTACTCCTTGAGAATATCACTCGGAGCTTCTCATTCGAAAGGATTATTCGGGGTTTGAAGGCAATTCTCTCTCCCGGAAATCTTTCCACTCATAAAAATTCACTCAGAATCCAAGTCCACTACGAAGACGTACCTGAGTTCAAATTCAGTAGTTCCAAACATCGACCTGAGTACGAATTCAAATAAATTCTCCTCTCGGATATCTACTCCCCTCGGGAGCCATTCACTCGGAATCTTATTCATTCAAAGTTCCACTTTCCGTCCAGAAGTACCTTCCTTTGGAAAAAGGTTAATCGGTGGGACATCATACAGACTTAGAAATTTCTCACTTGACGCCTTTCCACTCGGAATCGTTTTACTCGGTACCATTCCATTCGAAAGTGTCACACTCTGAGACACTTCACTCGAAAAGTCACACGACTCGGAGATACTCCACTCGGTCTTTATTCAAAAATTCTTCAGCCTGAGGAGTACTTATCCAAATTCAAGCTTTCCTTTATTCGGCAATACGTCTTTTGGAGTAACCCATTCGGAAACGTTTCACCCGGAGACGTTTCACTCGGATTTTGCCTTACTCACAAGGGTCACATTCGGACATAGTTTCCTTAACTTAGTACTGACCCTCTTAATGATGTTTCACTCGGAACATCATAACTTCACTTCACTCAGTAGTTCTTTCTCCCAGAAAGATTTTACTCGGAATTATATTCCTTTTCTCCTCTCGGAATTATCTCCACATTCTCACACTCGGAATTATGCTATTCTTACCTGAGCGAATTCTCCCCTCATCCATTATCTCAGCCCAAGGTCACAATCCCTTCACTAAATCTTCGGCAATGACCGACTAAACCCATAAACTCTAATTTCAGTGACAGACTTAGGTCACACTTATGTCATCACTACTTCCACCTTAGATGGACCGACAGCACGCCATCTTTGGAAATAACGTATCCCAAAAACTAGATCCCATCCAATCCAAAGTCACACACCGATAACTTGGCAATTGATCGCTCCTCTTTCAGTACCACAGTACTATGTGGAGATGTTCTTCATACTCCAGGTATGACATCGGAATAAATCGGAATACCATCAATGAACACTTTCATGAACCGACCCAACAAGGCTGGAGGACATTGTGCATCTAATTCATGAACACCGTCTGAACACTAGTCATACCGACGGCATTACCACATTCCCAAAGTGGCTATAATAAGTTCCGAACGTCGTTCCATGGTTATCTGAAGCCTTGCTCCAATCTGATGGCATCCGGACTGCAAATCGATCTTAGAAAGACTAAGTCACACCACAATTGATCAACCAGATCATCAATCGTCGATAGTGGGTATTATTCCCTATGGTTAGCTTATCCAATCGGTGGCAATCAATGCATAACCATATACCACCATCCCTCAGATCATCACCATAAGTAGCTACAGCCTCACCTGCCCGACTTATGAATTGCTGCATCCGACCTACAGGATGACGTCTCATTCCCATAGGGGTCACAACGATTACATAAAGTCGCTGCAAAAATGTACGCCGCAACAATACCTATGGTGTGTAGAGTCATACCAGAACAACATACCTTACACTCTCTTTGCTCACATCGATCATACTCACTCAACTAATACTAATCCACATGAAAATTAGTGGCAATTCACACAAGTCTATAACCGACACACTCACATCAATCTCGTCATTATACATAATCTAGTGCAAATAACATGATGATAATCATCGAATATCAGTCACCATCACCATAAAATGGTATAACAACAATTGGCTTCCAACCCTCACCGAGTAAATATCTCTTCTTTAGATCTTATCCATCACAAAAACATGGCCCAACAGTCTAATAATCTCTCATTTCATCACTCATCACCGGCCATCAATCAACTTAAGCCTAGATGGTTCACTAAACTCACCTAGGTATACAACTCAAGGTTACAATACGATTTTCAATCACATAACAAGTTTCTGCATCGGTGATTTTTTTCACTAATCATAAGCACAGTCCACCAGTTGGACGTACAATCATCATCATTATATTATTTCTATCATCATCATACTCATTACCAAAGCGTACCCGAAATTCGACATTACCATTCACTATTTATCCGGTATCACATTTATTATTCATATTTCATCTTATAACGGTTCAAGCCTCAACGATTTATTACACAATTACTTTACTGGGCTCAACTATTCACACGGTTCAACAGATCATCCGACTTAGAAGTCTCAGGGGTTGCCTAGAGCCCGTTGTGGAACATTACCACAACATCCGATCATACAAGATCATGCCAAATCAGCGGGGTCACCGCGCCTAGTGGCCTAACATCAAATCAATCATTCACTCGTTTTCCACACCAAAAACGAGACACGACCCCAATCTAACACGTATCCGATTTCACATTTAATCACTTATCTCATACTCAAATTCCAAACCTAGGGAACTGCAACAAATCACTTATATCGTATATCATATAGGGTTCTCGTGCCAAAGGATTTAAAACTCATCCCTTACAAATGGCACAACCGATCATCGGAATCTGAAAACACCACACTGGGGGATTCCTTCAATCTTATTCATTTAATCAACTCATCATGTGAGTTCCATTTCGTTCAACAAGCATGCCTCGGCTATGAGCCATTATCATGACTTATACAAGAGACCTAGCCAACTAATCCGATTTCAACATATATGAAGGTCTCAACACCCATCACTTATTTCCTCCCAGTCGACCCATGCTCGAAATATCCTTTATGTATTTCGTGAACAATCGGGCCATGGTAGTAACAAGTCTTCTACCCCAAAACAACGTACCAATGATAGTACCTGTTGTCTCCATCCTCAAACAAAACACATAGGCATATAGCCACACAATTCATGGTTAAACATATATCGAATCCGATAGGATATCATAAGCAATGATGACAACCGGTCATATTGCACACAACCGCTTACTCACAGCAAGCATACCTTGGCCTTGGACCTTTTAAGTCCGCTCTGATACCAAAATGAAATAACCCGACTTAAATAAAACAAAATCCGAGACGGGGGAAATTTTTCCAAAATTCAAACGTTCACAAGGCAGTTCAGAGAAGGAGTCGGGATAAATAAAACAACTGAAGGCAAGGGAAGCAGAAAACCGATCAGAGAAAAGAGAAGACCGGGTCAGGATGCCACACGTTGGCAGGACCCAGCTTCGGTTAAACGAAGGCCAACGGATAACGCTTGAGCGAGCCAACTCGCTGGAGCGAACCCTTATTTGCTGACGCAAGCCCATGCACTCAGGAATTCCATCACTCGAAATCGGGATTATTCACTTCACTCGGGAATGGTCCCCTTCGGGTCATGCTTCACCCAGTATACTCTTAGCCAGATCCTTATCTTTATTTAAGAAGGTCACAGACATGCTTCATTCGGAAGCGTCATAAGCTCCACTCGGGAAATGATTCCCTCGGTTATTCCACTCGGAATCTATAAACTTTCCCTCACCTGGAATATTTCCCCAGTCATACATCACTCGGAGGCACTTCAACCTCAATTCACTCGGAAGCGTATTACACATTCTTCACTCGGCATATTTTAATCTTCCTCACTCGGAGAACACTTTACCAGGTCAAGTCTCATTAAAGATTTTATAACCTCATCCACTCGGAGTCTATATAGTATGTCTCACTCGGAAGAGTTCCATCGACTAGGTTCCACTCGGAATTACTCTAACCCCTCTTCACTCGGAACATACAACCTATTCACTCAGAATATACAGCCTTATTCACTCGGAATATACAACCTTATTCACTCGGAATATACCACCTTATTCACTCAGAATATACAACCTTATTCACTCGGAATATACAGCCTTATTCACTCGGAACCATTTTAACCGTTCTTACTTCGGTCAATTCTCACTCGGGAGTATTAAACCTTCCTTCCCTCGAAAGAGGTTATCCCAGCTATATTTCACTCGGCATCAGGACTATTCTTCCCTCGGAAGAAGTCCCTTCGTATACATTTCTCTCGGAACCATTTTAAGCCTTCACCACTTGGAAAAAGGCCCACTCGCTATAGCCTCACCCGGAAATGGCTCTCCCAACAATATCCCACTTGGAACTTATTGACATAGCATTATTCTTTCGACACCACTTCCCAATCGATACAAGTAACACCATATCAATGTAAAATATTTATATATATATATATATATATATATATATGTATACTTGTTCACAACTCCGTTAGTCAATCCCAATAAATAAATAAATTCGAACAAACGGATTACATGAGAGTCGGCCAAGGCTACATTAGACTATATACAATATGTACAATATGTACACTACAACAGTATAATTACTCGTCACTCGGATGGGGGATCTCTCGTCATTCACCATTCCGACCTACATACACTGAAAATATAGCCACAGTAGGGGTGAGCATTTACATATTAAATGATAGTTATTGACTCAGATTAATCCTCAAATTCTCAATTATTCAATTACACATCTCAATCAACAATAACATACACTGCCATTCAATATGAATATTCACACAACATCATCCGATCGGAATTATCCATTTCACTCGGCAATATAATTCACATTATTCTCAATATCATATATTCACAACCAATTCATCACATTGCACTCGGCAACAGTATCAATATACATACATTCATCCAGTCGGAATTCACTCAAGTCATTCAAGACTATATCAATCATGTTATTCTGGATAACAATGCACCAATGCATATGCATGAGGATCCGACTTAAACAATAATTTCGGTTACAGATTCCTTCCCGGCCTCACATCCATTAGCCCTTCCCGTGTGATACCGGTCACCTCGTGACGTCTCGGGACTTAACTCTAGCTCCGTCAGCTATCACGGGCTCTCACAGGATCTAGCCCAAGAATCTGTAACTAGAAATCATCACATAGGGTTCCTGACCTTCCACGGGCCACCCTTTTTCTATATATGCATTCTCATGCATTTCACAACAAGCATCCTATGCTTATTCAGATAATATCCCACATGGGAATCGACAAACAGTCCACACATATTCACTCGACATTCGAAATGTCAGTAACATGCATCTCATGCATTTAAATATAAAATCACTCTCTGGAATCAGTATAGCAGAGTCATACATATGTGCTCGGCTTTCTCATTAATAGCCACAAGCATCTCATGCATTTTTTATAAAATCACAACAGAACCAGCACAGCATTTTCACACCACATGCATTCGGTATTCACACTGGTTCACAGCACATGCACTCGGCATTCACAATAATATCCACATACATCACATGCAAGTGGACATGCATTCATGGACGGAAATCAACACAACATTACACAGATCACAGCTATCACAAATCCGGGCATTTCATAAATTGTTACTCAACCACAACACATCAATCAACACATTTCAAGTATAACACAACACAATAAAGCAATTTCACCCGGAACCCGTCCATAAACCATGCATTTGAGATGTAAATCAGCCCCCTACCTGGAATGAAGATTCCAGAAGCTCCTCGAGCTTACAGCTCCGATCGGTTACTCTCTGATCGCTCCATTGGTCAGTCGTTCTCAACAGAACGACCCTGCTTCCAGTCGTCCAACATAGCATTCTGTTTTGGAGGAACACCGAGCCACTCACACTCTCGAACAGCTCTGCCTCCATGACACCCACGCTCTGCATGCGAGAACAGTGGGGAGTTCCAAGCCTCCAAGGTACAACGTTGTCCTCTCTCTCGGTCCAGTGGAGGATTCCAAAAGCTGTTCCCATACTCGAACAGTCCAATCCTCACCAACAATGGAGGACTTCCAGACTTCCAGGCGCCCAACGCTGTCCCCACTTCCCACTCGAGGTTCTAGTCAGCGTTCGAGTGGAAGAGGAAGAAGAAGGAGACGAAGAAACAACAAAGAAGAAGAAGGCTGGTTGTATGCACAAGGAAGAGTGCTCAGCTCTCTTAGTCTTTTCCCAACAGCGTGAAAATGAAGGAGTGAGAGAGAACCGAAGCTCTTTATACCATCAAGGGCACATGCGTCATTTTCCTGGCATTATTATTATTATTATTCAGTCATTAGCTTAATCGGCAATTAATCTAAATCAACCATTAATCTTAATCGGTAATTAAATCTAAACCAGGATGTTACAAAACTCATGACATGCTACACAAATAATCACTTATTTAACATGTTCACATTAATATCATTGACATGTGTGACGGTGTTGCACTATCAAGAAAAGAGGACTCGTGTGATGCTCATCTACTATGTCGTGACTCTGTTAACCGAGTTAAGAAAAATTAAACAAAAAATACCTAACTAAAATATTTTTTTAAAATTAAAAGACCTAATCAACTAAATAAATTAGGGATCTAACTTAAAATACAATCAAATAAAACTCCACATCTAAATCTAACAACCTTGAGAGGAAATGAAAAAAAAAATCCTAGACAAAAATGTATTCAGCTCAAGGAGATGATAGTGAATAAAGTTATAAAGCTACGACAATATTAAAATCAATTTCGTTTGAAAAAGTATTGTAGGGCATCAAAGTTCAAATTATAAAATTAAAATGAATTTAAATTTAAGTTAGTTAAATTCAAATTAGATGTTGAATGTAAAAGTCATATAAGTTAATGAGGGAAAAAATAAATTCTGAAAATAAAAATATAGAATGTAATAATAAATTTTAAGAAAAGGTGTTAAAATTTACAATTGTAGGGGTTCATCCCCTCGCTTTCACCAATTTTGGGAGATTTTGCCGACAAAAATAGTAAGAAAGTAGAAAGGTTTCATCTTTAATTAACAGATTCGATACAAGTGGTGCATGGATGATGGATGGACCCATCACTTCGTCTAATAATTAATTACTTAACAACTTAACGTTGATGGACATGGACCAGACCAGAAGCAACCTAAGCAAATCATTATCTTTATGTATCATTTTATTATTTTTTTTAAAAATCATATTGTTAATATTGATTAATTTGTTATATAGTCATAAAATGGCTTATTCCTTCACATTCTAGTATTAATTCTTTTTATTTCTTCTCATAAATGTATTTAATTTCAGTTCTATTTTTTTAACAATTGATTAGAATATATTTTCTATGTAAATATTTTTTAACATTATTAATAATTTTCAATATTTTAACATAACTTTATCCTAACAAATTTAATGATATTACCATAATATACCTTAGATTATGTAACAAATGTCAATATTTTGGTTTTCTTAGTTGAGGGTCTTTATAAGTTATTTCTACATAGTAGAGATATTATAACACGATTATATTAAAAAAAGTAGTTTTGAAAATAATATTGTAATTACGTGCTATTAGAAAAATATTTAAGTGCTATAATTTTTTTTTATTGTTTTTGTCATATATAGATGTTGTTTCTGATTTTTTTTTATTATGATTTTTTTCACTTGAATCTTCTTTTTGAAATTTACTATAATTTGTTTACTATGTGCTGATATTTTTTACTTAAAATATTTACTATTTTGCGAGTATGTTATAATTATAGAAATAATGTGAAATACAAACGATCAACTCTAACGTATTAATATAAGCATGTTCTTTAATGTATCCTTTTTTAATAAATTACTTGTATTTAATTTATACTATGCATGTTGATGATATATTAAATTGTTATGAAATTTTTATTAAAAATGAGTTTTTTAATAAGCCATTTAAAGTAGATTTCTAAATTATGAAAATGGTTAAAATACTTGTGATGGTAAAGAAAGTGAATTATTAATTGATAATTTTTAAAATTATATATCCTTTTAGAAAATCATTCTCTTTATATAATAACACCTAATTATCTAATTAATGTTTTCTTAGATTTATATTTAGGTTTTATTTGACTATTTTGATATCTTTTTCGAATTACAGCAGATGTTTCACATTTTAAAAACCATTCTATTTATTTTTCAAATATATCTTTGTGATAATTAAATTATTTTGTTGTTGAAAATATTTAGACGTTATTCTATTTATATTACATCGGTAATTCAAAAGATTTTTGGTATTTACTTTTTAAATTTTATTTTCTACAACTATTTTATTAAGTTTTTTGACAAAGTGTTTTATTAACTTAATAATTATGTTTTCTATTTACACATATTAATACTAATTAACTGTAATTTTTTAATTTTAGAGATATTATTTTTTGTTATTCTTAAAAATTATATATAAAATATACTATATTTATTTTCTCATATTATTATTTGTAATAATTTTAAATATCTTATGGTTGAAAATATTTAGTTAATATATATATATATATATATATATATATATATATTGGTTGGAAAATAGTTAGATATGTTATTCTTATTTGTTAATTAGTTTTATAATATTTTAAAAAAACAGTTGTATTTTTATGCACCAATATCTCGTGTGTTATCTCTTACTTTTTTTGTTTGTTCCTTGTTACTATTTTTAACTCTTACTTTATATACACCTGTCAGTGAAAATTAAGAATATATTATGGAAAAAGCAATAAGAAGAATAAAAAAATTAAACAATATAACCAAATATATTTTATTCTAACTTCGACGATTAGCTACTCCCGAGGTAAAAATGGGTATATATTTCACTCTTATTGTTGTGTTTGGCTACCCCGCATAATTGTTTTGGGATAAAATATCATCAAATTTAATTATATTATTAAATTATAATTCGGATTGGTTTGATTGAAATGTTTAATATTATTTGATTTGATTAAATGTGGTTCAAATTCAGTTGGTTTGTAATTTTAGTATTGTAACATCTAGGGTGTCTAATTTTGGCTTTATCCATGTGAACCCGAGATATTTGATTTTGAAAATAAAAACGGATCAATTTGTAATGGGTTGTTGGGTAAAAATGACTCATTTAAATAGTTTATTTTGGCTAAGAACAGGCGAGTTCGGGTTAAAAAATTAAACCCGGTGATAAGCATACACAACCGATTACTTATGGATTTGGTGTAGTGGTTGTTATTATTGGTTAATGGATTACATTATATTTATTAAGGAATTAGATTGTATATTTCAGCGATATATTCATTTTGGGTTTATGTTTTTACTTGATAAAAGCTTTGAAATGTTTTTATGTGCAAGGTGTTTTCTAAAATTATTTTATATTCAAGAGGCATTTGATAAAAAATCAAAATCAAAATTTCTTAAGAAACTTAACCGAAAAACCCGACCGAAAAAATCGAGAACCGCAATTAACCGAACCCGAACAAACCGACCATAGTATTGGATGAAAATGAGTTATTATATATGTTTCATGGATAGCAACAGGTGGACTCAAAATTAACCGAATCCGACCGATGGATAACCCCAGTAACATCCTCTAAATGAAACAAATTAACTAAATTAAAATTAATTGTTTATGCAGTAGAGAATTAATTAATAAATTATTGAGTATTATAGTGTATTAAATTGAATTAATTGGATGTTTTAATTGGGGGTGAAATTAAATTAATTAATTAAAGGTGATTAGTTAAGAAATTAGATTAAATTAAATTATGAATGGTAAATTATTAATGATCATGTGGTAAAGGTGAGAAGAAAATTACTTAAGGTAACGTAGAATTATTTAAAATGAAAAAAAGAAAAGGAGCGAAAGGACGGGAATGCCCATGTGTATAATTTATCTCTTTTCTTCTATTTCCATTTCCTTAATGTGTGGCTTCTTCTTCTTCTTCATTTCTTTCGACCATGGCAGCACGCATGAGGAAGTGATCAGCCCATACTTTCTTGCTGAAACTCATAATTAAAGGCACCATTTGACCATGGAAGCGACATGAACGCGTGAGTAAGTTCAATTTTGAGTTTTCTTTCTTCTTCTCTCTAACTCGAGAGTGGGAGTTTCAAGGGAACTTTGGTTCTTCATTGTTCTCGCGTTTTAGAGCTTGAAAGTGGAAATTGATAGGGTGGTTATTGCTAAATGACTAATGGGTGATGGTTTCGACGTTGTTAGGTGGCGAATCGTGTGTCGGAAAGCCGTCAAGTGTAGAAACACTTGAAAACGGTAGTCGAAAGTGCCAAAGGTAAGCTTTTGAAGCACTAAGAATGAGTTTGAAGCTGTTTTGACAAATCAAATTATTGTTTTGAAAGTCAAAATCCTAAAACCGCTTTGTAAACCCTTCGATTTCAGATTTTTTTGACATATTGGGTGTAACATCCTATTTTTTTAATAATAGTCCCATTTTATAAATTATGAGGTATAGAAGGTCTACAAGTGTTAATCAATGAATAAAACACTCTATGGATGATATATAATACTCCAAAAATTTTATTTTTGGGTATAATTATAGGATTTACATAGACCTTTAATGATAAGATTCATTTTCCGAGTGAAACATGCCTTAGAAAGGACTGTCCGAGTGAAAAAGGCACCCTGTTCCGAGTGAAAGAGAAAAATTCCGAGTGACTAAGAGAAATTCCGAGTGAAAAATGGAAATACCGAGTGAAGGTTGTGTTTTCCGAGTGGAACATGGCCGAGAGGGTTTATTCCGAGTGGAATCCTTGCCCCAGAGACACTTTTGTGTGAAGTGGACTGATAGAACCACTTCTGGGTGAAAGAATCCGAGTGACTCACCCTGGAATGACTCACTGCAGAGTCAAACACCTTAGAAAAACTCATTTCCGAGTCAAGTACTCTCCAAAGACTCAATTCTGAGTCAATTATATCTAAATGACTCATTTCCGAGTCAAACATCTCAGAAGGACTCATTTCTGAGTCAAATATTTCTCCAACGACTCAATTCTGAGTCATATTGTTAAGTATTTTCATTTCTGAGTGAAAGTTTCCCGAGTGCTTTATTTCCGAGAGGAGAGCAAAGGAAAATTCGTTTCCGAATGGAACTTATGCATATGGCTTCTTTTCTGGTGAAAGCCTTAAAAGGTTTCCGAGTGAAGAACAATTCAAGGAAGGTTAGTCTGTGATGCCAAGAGATGAATAACCGAATGAGTCACATGTATATAAGCCAAATTCCGAGTGAGACTCGTATGTATGGGCTTTTTCCGAGTGGTAATGGACCTGATGGACTCTGAGTGAAACGTAGTTGAAGAAGTTGGTTTGATCTTGACTAAGTAATGATTAACCGAGTGAAACCCGAGTGAGAAATATTTCTATATTCCTAAGTGTTGATATCCGAGTGAAAAATATTATACATATTCGGAGTGGATAAGATTCGAATAAGTCCGAGTGAGATGGCTTAATGAATTCCTCCTAATGATGAAAGGGCAGAGTAATTCTGAGTGGAACTCGAGAGTGGAGTGCCTCCGAGTGTGTAATTCCGAGTGGGATGGCACCTGCTGAGGATATACGGTAAAAATTAAGAATAGTTGGTTTTGGAATGAATTAACCGAGTGAGGATCAACCTGATGAGGAGTCGGTTTTGGGATGACATACCGAGTGAGTAATCAATTTAGAGATGAGTCGGTAAGGAAAGGAATTACCGAGTAATGGCCGATCTAATGTTGATCAGTTCTGGAAGTGAAATGCTGAGTGAATGATGATCAATAAGGATTATTCTACCGAGTAGAAATCTGGGTGTTGGGAATCGGTTTTAATTAATTTTACCGAGTGCACAATCGAGTAGAATGAGTCGGTTTGTAGTAATCTGCCGAGTGACAAACCAAAGAGTGTGGATCGGTCTGGAAGATTTAATTGAGTAAAAGACTGCTTGTGATGACTCGGAATTAGAAGAAATAGCCGAGTGATAGACTATGTAAGTGTGAGTCGGCTAAGAATGATTTGATTTGAAACTGCCGAGTGAGAGACTGATTGAGAGCTGACTCGGTGTCAAGAGGTTCTGCCGAGTGAGATACTTTGAGTGTCCGAGTTAACTCCGACTGAGTTACCTCCAAGGAAGAGAAATCTGACCAAGTTTTCAAGAAGACACAATTCCGAGTGAGTGTCCAATTAGGTGGGAGTCAGTTCTGGACAGATTCTACCGAGTGAGAAACCGAGTACTTGAGTCGGTTTCAGAGGAATTCCGAGCGAGGACAGTATGACTCGCTCAAGCGAGTCGGAAACGCTTGAGCGAAACTCCCTTCTGCCAGTGTTATATATGGCACTCGCTCAAGTGAGAGAGGATTTTGCTTGAGCGAGAAGGACTCGGATTCCCTTCTTCTTCACAACGACTGGCAATTCCAGTCGGCTTAGAGGCTAACCGAGTGGATTCCAGTCGGTATTCAACGCAGGAGTAACTTTTTGACTCCTTTCTTGTCTCTTATGCATATTTTAATGCATCTAAACCCATTATTCACCTCTATTGTGTAGGACGGCCAGAAGTGGACCATTATAAGCCCACTTTCTTATTTAATTCCCATTATCAACGCACTAACAACACTAAACATCCACTCAAGGGAAAGTTGTTCCCCACTTGTCCTTACATTATTAACATTGCTTCTGCTCAGACCTACCTTCAGAGAACAAGGCCAGTATACCTTCTTCCTCTCTTTTACTCTTCTTCCTCAATACACCTTCGAACAGGAGCAAGGACAGCAAGGAGACCATTTCCAGTCGGCAAACCAAGTAAGAGGGGACAGGGTTGTGAATAACTATGAAATGGGTAGAATTGTATGCTATTCTAGGATTCCAGAATTAACTTCGTAACGTGTTGCGCATTTTTGAAATTGAAAATGTGTGAATTTGACTCTGACTTCTTCATGAAAGTTTTAGATCTTTTTGTTATCTAAATTTGGAGACCTGAATCAATTAATTTGAATATGTATAGCAAAAGTTATAGCCAAAATATTACAGCATGTTCGTGTGGAAGATTTATCCTATGTTTTGTGTATATATTAATATGCTGGGACTTGTATGTGCATAATCAGCCTTTGATGTCTTCATGAAAGTTGTAGATATTCATGTTATGGATCTTTAGAAAGTGGTTTCAAGTCAAAATGATTTTTTAGCTCGATATATGCCTAAAATACTGAAGTATGTCCAAGCTGTAAATCTGTTAACTTGAGATACAAACATTATTTTTAAAACTGGGAATTTTGTGGTGAGAATTAGTGATCAGTGTCTTCATGAAAGTTGTATATCTTTTTATTATGTGAATTTTGAGACCTGAACCGACTGATTTGAGTATGTGTAGCAAAAGTTATAGCCAAAATACTACAGCATGTCCGAGTGGAATATTTATCCCATGTTTTGTGTATATTTTAATATGATGGGACTTGTACGTACATAATCAGCCTTTGATGTCTTCATTAAAGTTGTTGGTATTTATGTTATGGATCTATAGAAAGTAGTTTCAAGTCAAAATGATTTTTGTAGCTTGAGTTATGCCTAAAATACTGAAGTATGTACAAGCTGTAATTCTGTTAATTTGAAATCTGAATCTTATTTTTAAAACTGGGAATTATGTAGTGAGAATTAGTGGTTGGTGCCTTCATGAAAGTTGTAAATATTTGTGATAAGAATAATTTAGAACTGGTTTCATGCCAAAATTGTCTTTGTAGCTCCAGAAACGTTGAAAATACTAACCTGTCTACGTTTTAAAAATCCTCTTTGAGGTAGTTTTGTATTCTGTGAATAAGTGATGTTTCTGTTTAGAATTTGAATTTATAGTCTTCATTAAAGTTGTAGATATTTATGTTATTGAGCTATAGAAAGTGGAATCACATGAAAAGGATTTGATTTGCTCATGTTATGACTGTTTTACTAACGTATGTTACTGTTGGAAATGCTGAAATTTGCTTATAATGGTCATTATGGATAAAAATGATATTTTCACTATGGGTAATAATTTATTATTGAATTCTTGAGTGATTATGAAGTATTATGAATGTTTATGAGTGTCTAATGAGCATCATTCAGTTTGTGTATTTTGGTGGTGAATAATTATGAATAACGAAATTAATTTATATGTACATGAATGCCTTGTGGTTATTGACATATGTGGTTGAAACAGTAAATCCATGTGAACTGTCCTTTACAAGGGGTGTAAAGTTATGATTCTGACACAGCTCAAAATGTATACGTAATATCAATCTGATACAAGATTGTGATATACAAATGCGAATACGGGGTGTCCTTGTATATTGGGCGGTGTATAGTCCACACTGGGGCAGAGTGTATCTCACTCTATGACGGTGTAGTAGTCCGCCTGGAGTTGTCTTCTATGCCTTGACACAATTGGGGGTGGTACCTGCAATTATTCTCCAACGCTCAAGTCAGTATTTCAGAATACTCTTAGACTTAGAAAGCAAATCTGAGAGAATTATGCAAGTAAGAGAGTGTAAGATTTAGAATTGGGGATCCCCCACTATACCTTTTTGCTGAGGTTTATATACCTGTTACTGGTGCTCCATTATTGGTGGGACCCGTTCCTTGATTTCAGGCATTATGCTGGAAAGGTAGTGGGTCCCTGCGCTGTTTGCAAGGACTGTCATTGTAGTAGGTATTTCCACTTACTTGGGAAGCGTGAATGCTTTATTATTTTATTTGTTTTTCCCTTTAATGCGTGACAGCGTGATTCCCATTTTCAACCTCTCAAGACAGAGTCAATCTCATGCCGGGGTTACAAGTATGGGCTCGCTACGCAGTATAGGAAGTTCAATATTCCGCCTGTGTTGAGCCTATGGCTAGGCGGAGTAATATACATTAGGGATATTTCATGCATAAGGTATTCAATATTTTCCTCCTTGGCGAGGTAATCAGCCTTGGCGGAGTAACAAACCTTGGCGGAGTAACATGCCTTGGTGGAGTAACATGCCTTGGCGGAGTAACATGCCTTGGCGGAGTAACATGCCTTGGCGGAGTAACATGCCTTGGCGGAGTAAAACACCTTCGCGGAGTAAAACACCTTGGCGGCGTAACATGCCTTGGCGGAGTTACTTGCCCTGGCTGTATGTACTCCGTATAGAAACAATTATAACGTATTTGAAGCGTACTTCTCTTGTTCAAAATGCTGATCTGGCAAAGCATTAAAGCCATGCTCTTGGGGGCCGGTGTTGGGACCAGATCATATGCCCTCTAGCTTGTTATAGTGACTGGCGGAGTCACTTTAATGAGCTATAACACTTAAGTTCAGCTTTTATAGGCATGGGTTTAGGCGGCGTTTGCTAGTTCAGGACTTTTCGGACAAGTGTTTTCGTGCATTTAATGCTTCCATCATTACTTGCCACGCCTGTCATTAATGCGCCTCGAAACTACGTTTTGCCGCTTCAATCTCTCATTGCCACGTATGCCCTCGTAACGATTGCCATTCCAATGATGGGACATAAATGCGTGGGATGGCAGTTGAGATATGTTTTCGAGATTATTATCATGGGCCTTGGATTTTGAAAACGCGACCCAGGAAATATTTGCCCTTAGATTCATCTGTTGGTTTCATCAACAAAAGGAAACGTCAGTGAGATTCATCCAACGGCTGTAAACACGTGTTTGAGACTTAGAACCGTTAGTGAGATTAATCCAACGGCTGCAAACACATCTTTGAGGTTTTTGAGGATTCGTTTATTTCCCCCCAAGCCATGCCTATAAATAGGTAAACTCTTAGGGAGGGAAATGTTTTGCTTTATCTTCTACTTTGCATTCGTGTGCTGAAACTACTCTTGCTACTTTCTCGCTAGTTTGTTGGTTGTTGGAGTTCTTCAGTTTTCCCAGAAACTTAAGGTAGCTTGCTTCTTCCTCTGCTTTCTGTCTTTATTTCTATTGGGTTGGTTATGTTTTTTCTTTATATGTGTGTTTGTTGAAGCGAGGATGAGGGGAAAAAAGTCAGTGTCATGCTCTAGGGTTTCTGTTCGTCCCATGTTTTCTGACATTGAGAGTGAAGATGAGGCTTTCTATACTGGGAGGGATTCAACGTTTTACAGCAGCGTGGAGTATTTTAGTAATGTTGTACATTCGTTTATATCAGGAGGTGTTTCCCATACACAAGTGCTCACGATGGCAGAGTGTCAGAATGTTGTTTTACATGGATTGGATTGGGAAAAGACACTTGAGATTAACCCCTATTGTTGGGTTGAGGAAGATGTTAGAGATGCTTCCTCTCGTCATGCGACAACTAGTGGAGGGGCGATGGAGTTGCCCGTGCCAATCTGGAAAGATGAACGGTATGAAAGGAGGTTCATTATTCGTTCTCCCAAGACCTTCGAACGAATATGTCATCGTCCTCAAAATGAACGCACCATATACATGTACGATATTCTATTCACCCAGCTGGGGGTACGCTTCCCACTGAACAAATTCCAGATGGGCGTACTTAGGTTTCTGGACTGCGCTCCTTCTCAACTGTATCCCAATGGTTGGGGGATAGTTCGTAGTTTTGAGGTGATGGCTGAACATCTGGAGTTCACGCCCACTGTGGCGTTGTTCTTTTCTTTCTGCCGCATAATGAGGAGGGTGAACGTGAGAATTGGTGGTATGGGCTTTGTAACCCTTCGGGCGGAGCCAAAGATTTTAAATTTCAAGGCGTTTGCTGACTCCGCCAAGGAAGGCGGTCTTCACTTCAGGATGAGTTTTGTGAAGGTGTCCGTTAGGAAGGACAAGCCCGTCTTCTGGCGGAGTAAAGAGGGCATTGACAAATTCCCAGTAGCTTGGACTCATGAGCACTTCCTCTTGACTAAGCAAGCGTATGAAGTCGAGGAAAGTGCTCTATCAGCTGCATCTGTGGAAGTACTCCGGACGTTGAAGGAGTACAACTCCGTCCACAAGCTGATTCTGTGTCGAAGGCTGCTTGGGCGGGATGCTCAGGGATACTTGAGTAATATTTCGTCGTTAACAATTTCAATGTTGAATGAATATTGCTTCTATTTTTTCCTGCATCTTCTAATTGTATTCATATGTGTTATTCTGCAGGAGAGATTGCTGAATTCCCTGGGATGGAATGCATCAAACAGATTCGTATGAGCCGCAGGGAAATTGACGCGGAGAACAATGTGCAGCCCAGGAGGAATTTGGCTGCTGCTCTGACAAAAACTCTTCCTTTCCCTGCTTCCACTAACGTAGTGACGTTAGAGGGTGTTGCAGGGTCCTCGACGGTTGAGGTTGAAAGGCGATCTAAAAAACGCCAAGAACCAAAAGCTGCTGAAGAGGAGGAAGAGGAAGTGGATCCCCAATCTTTGCTCAAAAGAAAGAACAAGGGCAAGAAGAAGATTGGGGAAGGAGCATCAGCTGACACCGCCATCAACTTGGAGGAGACTCAGGAAGTACCTGTTGTGGGTACTATCGCTGATATGGGCGGTGTTGAAGGCGTCCTCGAAGAAGATGTCGTGGGGAGGAAGCGGAGGGAATTCAAGCCTCTCCAAACCAAGTTGTGGGAGATGAGGCGGAGGGAGTTCAAACTTCCCCAGTCCGCCCGGCTGAGAATCCCGCCTTAGGCTTGGCTACTCGAGGGACACCAGTTTTCTTTATTGATGTTCCAGGGGAGTCATCCAGGCGATCTGTCTCTCTGCCTTTGGCGGGGTCTCGACTGAATCCCTTCTTGTATTTTGCAAATATGGGATCCCGCCAGTCGGAGAGACGTGATCTGGAGTTCATCCTCCGCCCCGACATCGACTTCCAAGAGATTCCAGACGCTGCTGCAGCTGCAAGGTGGCACCTTGCAGAAATTGATGGTTTTCTAGCCTCTGTGCCACGTATTGCTGATGTTGCTGCTGAGGCCAACATGTTTCAAGAATCTTTTCATGATTCTATTGAAAAAATACGCAGCTTGGAGCATGATAACGAACAGCTGTCGGAGGTGATCAAAGCTAAAGATAGACACCTTGACCCCGCCGACTCCGACATCAAAAAGCTGCAAGAGGAGCTGACTCGGGTGAGAGCTGATAAAGTCTTGCTGGAAAAGCAAGTTTCTGGCTTGAAGGAGCAGAATGTAAAATTGGGCGAAGAGGTGGGCGGACTATCCCAGGTGAACAAAGAACTGGGCGAAGGTGTGAGCAAACTTCAGCAGAGGTTGGTTTCCTTTGAAATAAATAAGACCGTTGCTGAAGATGCCTGGGCGGCGGAGTTGGACCAAGCAGCCACTGCATACAATAACCTTGAAAAACAGGTTCAAGAGCTGCAAGCTGAAAAAGCCACTTCAGATGCCACCAGTGAGAGGCTTGACAAGGAGTTACAATCTGCCTTGGATGCAGCTGAGTCGGCTATTGATGATGCTTTCAGCATGGCTGTTCGCCAACTCCGTTATCGCAATCCAGGTGTTGCTCTCACCACTGCAGGCATTCATCCTTACTATGAATTCATTGATGGCGAACTGATGGTGCCTGCTCAAGGGGGTCACGTTCCTGAATGGGCGATATTCCTTACCTTTGCCTTGCACAGACAAGATCATACGATGATGATTTTTCCTGGCGGTGTTTGAGGGTCCGCCTCCGGCGAAGCCCCCAGTAATCATATCTACAACCTGCCTTTTACCCCGTGATCTGGGTTCTGGACTTGGTTCTCTTTGGGCGGACTCAAGAACAACGCCCTTGTGTTTTTCTGTTGCCGCCGTACGTTTTGGCTCCCGAGTGTTATCAGGATCAGGAGAACGATCACGAGATCTCTTCTCAAACTTCTCTGGTTCATCGTGAGATTTACTCTTGAACAAATAATGTTTCAGTTTGCCTTCACGAATGAGTACCTCAATGGTATTTTTGAGTTGCTTGCACTCCTCCGTGGTATGGCCAACTGACTCATGGAACTCACAATATTTCTTTGGGTTCCCACCGCGTCTGATTGGAGGTGGACGTTGAATTCCATAAATGTTAAGGGTAGTCCATCCTATTTCACGCAAGATTTGTTCATATGACGTGTTCAGGGGTGCATAATGAGCAAGATTGAACACACGTCTATCTTGCTGTTTGAAGGGTTGGTTCCCTATTTTGTCTTTCTGGTGGAACTTGTCATTCTTGGATGACCTTTCTTTGTCTTTGTCATGATGTGGAGTTGTTGTGGGTGGTTTACTGCGAGATGCAGTGGCTTCCAGATGCATCTCAATGTCCACATACTTGGACGCCTTCCTGCGAAATTCCTCCATCGTAGATGGAGGTCCCTTTGCCAACGACAGAGCAAAAGGTGACTTTGGCTGCATAGCCTCGATGAGGATATGCAACTGTATTGCTTCTGTCAGATCAGGGACCATGGCTGCCTCCTTATAGAATCTCTTAAGGAAATCCTTCAGAGATTCTTTGTCACCTTGCTTGATCTGAGCCAAGGTATGAGAGGTTCTAGGCGCATCCCTAGAGATCACGAAGTGGCTGCCAAAAGCTGTGGCCAGATCCTCCCATGAATCAATGGAGCCTGAAGGTAAGCTCTTGAACCAACTAAGAGCTTCACCTGTAAGGGTCCTGGGGAACATTCTGCACATGACATCTTCTTCTGCACCTAGGAACATAGCCTCGTAGATGTAAGCATCTAGATGCTTAGAAGGATCTGTTTCCCCAGTGTATTTTCCTATGGAAACAGGTTGCATGGTCTGCAAATGTCTGGGGACGTGTGCATTCATGAGCCTTTTGGAAAATGGGATACTCATTTTGTACCCCAAGGGAGATGCAATTGAGCCTGCTCTCCCTCCCTCTTGATGTTGAGCATTTGCCAGTGGAAGGCTTCGTTGTTCTTCCATGTAAGTAGGGATGCGAGAGTAGCTAGGAGTACTTGATTCCTCCTGTGCATGCGCCTCATGATGCGGCTGTTTTGCAGGAGCTGCTTTCTCGTGAGTGTGATTTGCCTTTTCACGACGAAGCTCAGCAATTTCTTCTCTCAGCATCCTGATCATGTCATCTCTCGGATCTGGAGAGTCAGCATGCGTTGCCTTTTTGTGAGCATCGTTATCAAAGTTGAGACGTCTAGGATTGCATGGAGGAGAATCCTCAGTCTGCACCTCTGGTCCTGGTCTTTCCATTAATAATGAATGTAATGGAGCTTGATCAAAGATTGTGGGAATACCAAATTTACAGGTCCCACTGGGCGTGCCAATGAACTGTCCTTTACAAGGGGTGTAAAGTTATGATTCTGACACAGCTCAAAATGTATATGTAATATCAATCTGATACAAGATTGTGATATACAGATGCGAATACGGGGTGTCCTTGTATATTGGGCGGTGTATAGTCCACACTGGGGCGGAGTGTATCTTACTCTATGACGGTGTAGTAGTCCGCCTAGAGTTGTCTTCTATGCCTTGACACAATTGGGGGTGGTACCTGTAATTATTCTCCGACGCTCAAGTCAGTATTTCAGAATACTCTTAGACTTAGAAAGCAAATCTGAGAGAATTATGCAAGTAAGAGAGTGTAAGATTTAGAATTGGGGATCCCCCACTATACCTTTTTGCTGAGGTTTATATACCTGTTACTGGTGCTCCATTATTGGTGGGACCCATTCCTTGATTTCAGGCATTATGCTGGAAAGGTAGTGGGTCCCTGCGCTGTTTGTAAGCACTGTCATTGTAGTAGGTATTTCCACTTACTTGGGAAGCGTGAATGCTTTATTATTTTATTTGTTTTTCCCTTTAATGCGTGACAGCGTGATTCCCATTTTCAACCTCTCAAGACAGAGTCAATCTCGTGCCGGGGTTACAAGTATGGGCTCGCTACGCAGTATAGGAAGTTCAATATTCCGCCTGTGTTGAGCCTATGGCTAGGCGGAGTAATATGCATTAGGGATATTTCATGCATAAGGTATTCAATATTTTCCTCCTTGGCGAGGTAATCAGCCTTGGCGGAGTAACATGCCTTGGCGGAGTAACATGCCTTGGCGGAGTAACATGCCTTGGCGGAGTAACATGCCTTGGCGGAGTAAAACACCTTCGCGGAGTAAAACACCTTGGCGGCGTAACATGCCTTGGCGGAGTTACTTGCCCTGGCTGTATGTACTCCGTATAGAAACAATTATAACGTATTTGAAGCGTACTTCTCTTGTTCAAAATGCTGATCTGGCAAAGCATTAAAGCCATGCTCTTGGGGGCCGGTGTTGGGACCGGATCACCATGATTTTGTGAATTATTATGTGTATTGTGTCCCTTGAGGACTTGTATTTTCCAAGAGGTTTTGGAAATGTGGATATCATGGTATGTTAAATGGTAATAAGAATTAAAGGCATTCATGCATCATAAGCATTTGGACGCACCATGGAATTTTAGGGGGTTTCATGATTGCCTACCCTGGTGGGGGGTTACTCTATGATGAGTTAAAGCCCTATTTTTGCGATGTGTTGGTCATGGGGCTGTAGGGATCCATGACTGTATAAATTCCTATCGATGTGTTGGTCATGGGGCTGTAGGGATCCATGACTGTATAAATTCCAACCGATGTGTTGGTCATGGGGCTGTAGGGATCCATGACTGTATTAATTCCTACCGGTGTCTCTATGAGACCTTTTACTGCAGTATTCCCACCAAACCAAATGGATCCAGCATGACATCATTTGACTAATTAAAGACTTATTAAATGAACTTGTTTGGCATATTCATCATATCATTATGGTTTGTTGATTGTGTTTGTACAATTTTATTTATTTTATATTTATTCTATATTCTGTCTCACTCTTACATTAATTTTTACAGTGAATGCCACGCAGAATGAAGAGTGATGCCATGATTGATGTGACGTCCCGTATAAATTTTCCAAATAAATTTTTCACATTTTCGAAAGATCATTTTAAAATTATAAATTTAATTCAGAGTTTATATATAACAATTAATAACAGCGGAAAAATTATCAAACATACTAGTCGTGAATAATTAAATCCAAGAAAATATTTAAGTAGCGGAAACGATTGTGAAGATAATAGTACATGACATATTATATTTATTACAACTCATAAATTCAAGTTCAGGTAATAAAGCAAATAGACATCCATCATGGCATCACTCTGCATTCTGCGTGTCATTCACTGTAAAAATTAATGTAAGAGTGAGACAGAATATAGAATAAATATAAAATAGATAAAATTGCACAAACACAATCAACAATTCATAATGATATGATGAGTATGCCAAACAAGTCCATTAATAGATATATAATTAGTCAAATGATGTCATGCTGGATCCATTTGGTCTTGGTGGGAATACTGCAGTAAAAGTCTCATAGAGACACAAATAGGGCTTTAGCATATACCATGAATCCCTATACTTCATGGCGCTCAAGTACCGAAGTACACAATATCAAAGTAGGACTTTTGCATAAACCATGAATCCCTACACTCCATGGCACACAACATAATAGGGCTTAACTCATCATAGAGTAACCCCCCACCAGGGTAGGCAATCATGGAACCCCTAAATTCCATGGTGCGTCCGAATGCTTATGATGCATGAATGCCTTTAATTCTCTTTATCATTTAACATACCATGATATCCACATTTCCAAAACCTCTTGGATAATACAAGTCCTCAAGGGACACAATAGACATAATAATTCATAAAATCATGGATTTACTGTTTCAACCACACATGTCAATAACCACAAGGCATTCATGTACATATAAATTAATTATGTCATTCGTAATTAATCACCATCATAATATTCTAATTGTGTGACACTCAACAGCATTTATAATAATTCATAATCACTCAAGAATTCAAAAATAAATCATTACTCATAGAGAGAACATCATTTTTATCCATAATAACCATCATAAGTAAATTTCAGTATTTCCAAACAGCGACATACATTAGTAAAACAGTCATAACATGAGCAAAACAACTCCTTTTTAGGTGATTCCACTTTCTGTAGTTTAATAACATAATTGTCTACAACTTTCATGAAGAACACAGTTTCAAATTCTGAACAGAAGTACTACTTATTCACGAAATATCATACTGCCTCAAGATAAGTTTTCCAAAATGTACACAGATTAGTATTTAAAACATATCTGGAGTTACAAACGTGATTTTGACATGAAACCAGTTCTAAATTAATCTTAATCCAAATATCTACAATTTTCATGAAGATCATAATTTCAAATTCTAAGCAGAAATACCATTTATTCACAAAATACAACACTGCCTCCAGGTGAGTTTTCAAAACGTACATGTATTAGTATTTTCAATGTTTTTAGAGCTACACAAATGATTTTAACATGAAACCAGTTCTAAAATACTCTTAACATAGTTATCTACAACTTTCATGAAGACATCAACAACTAATTCATACCACAAAATTCCCAGTATTGAAAACAAGATTCGGATTTTTCAAAACTCTAAAATTTTAGAATTTCAGCTTGCACATACATCAGTATTTTGAGCATAACTTGAGCTACAAAAATTATTTTGATGTGAAACCACTTTCTAAAAATCCACAACTTAATTATCTACAACGTTCATGAAGACATCCAAGGCTGATTATGTACGTACAGTTCCCAATAAATCAATATATACACAAAACAAAGGATAAATCTTCCATACGAACATGTTGTAGTATTTAGGCTATAACTTTTGCTATACATATCCAAATCAGTTGAATCAGGTATCAAAATTCACATAGCAAAAAGATCTACAACTTTCATGAAGAAGTCAGAGTCAAATTCATACATTTTCAGCTTCAAAATTAAGCAACAAGATAGGAATTAAAGACTGGAATCCTAGAACAGCATACAACTCTACCCATTTCATAGACATTCACAACCCTGTCCCCTCTTACTTGGTTTGAAGACTTTTAGCTGACTGGAAATGAGGTCCCTTGGCTGTCCTAGTTCAGATCGAAGGTGTGTTGATGGAGAAGAATAATTGGGAGTTTCAGAATCAGTGGTATGTTAGTTTAATAATGCAAAAGCAAGTGGGGAGACAAGCTTTCCCGTGATTGCAACTTAGTGGAGATAATGGAGAATTAATAATAGAAGGTGGCTATCTTAGTGCTCATCACTAGCCGTCCTACGTACTAGTGTTATTAGTGGGATTAAAAGATATTATAAATAATGCCTAAAAGACAAGAAAAGGGTCAAAAAGTTACTTCTGCACTTCAAAACCGACCAGAATTCTATTTCCAAGTCCGGTTGAGCATCCGGTCTTGCACATCGGTTCAAAATCATCCGGTGTGTATATCCGTTCTAAGGAAAGCTGAGTTAACATCCTTGAAGCCGTCCGGTGTTCATTAATGATAATCCGAACTAAATTCATCCGTTGTCACCTGAACTGAAGTCAGCTGTGTGAGAGCAGTGTGGAGGGTGGTCTTGAGTGTGAGGGCGGTATGGAGTGAGGGCGGTATTGAATGTGAAGGGCGGTGTCAAGTGTATCTTAAGAGGTCCATGTTCTAAAAGATGTTCACGTTACTCCGCCAAGGCATTTGACCCCGTCAATGCTTATGACTCCGCCAGACGTGTGATCCCGCCTAAATTTACTACTCCGTCAAAGCATTTGACCCCGTCCAGGCTTATTACTCCGTCAAAGCGTGTGACTCCGCCTAATCTTATTACTCCGTCAAGGCATGAGACTCCGTCTATGCTTATTACTCTGTTAAAATGTGTGACCCCGTTTAAACTCATTACTCCGCCAGGGTACGTGACTCCGCCTAAGCTTTACTCCGCTAAGATACGTGACTCCGCCTAAATTTTACTCTGTCAAGGTACGTGACTCCGCCTAAGATTTACTCCGCCAATAAAGAACAGTTCGAACATCATCCAACTAATCAGTAAGTAAGTAACAACGTCTAATAGCCAACAGTTCAGAAAAACTATACCGTCCAGCAACCAGCAAGACGTCACTCAGTCTTGTGGACAATTAGTAGGCTTTCCACTTAGGAAAACCGTACTCTTTTATTGTTATCTTCTTTTCTTGGACGAACTCAATTCCGGTCTTGAATATCGGTTCAAAGTTATCCGTCCTACAGATCATTTGGTAAAGTGTTGATCCGGTGTGCAACATAAAAGATAATCCTATCCACACCGGTTGTCCGGTGTGATGTGGCATTTATTGTTATCCGTTCTTCCCCTTTGGAACCTTGAGGTCGTCCTAGCCTTGGAGGTCAGAACGGATCAGAATGTTTCTTCCAATTTCACTCAATTTACTCCTCTACCTTCAATCTTTCACTCGGAAATTGGATCTTATCAAAATAGATCTATATAATTTCTATAATTATACCCAAAATGAAATTTTTGGAGTATTATAAACTATAAAGTGTTTATATTCATTAATAAACACTTACAAGCATTCCATACTTCATAAATTACAAATTGGAGCTATTATTTAAAAGCAGGATGTTACATTTCTCCCACCCTAATAAAAATTTCGTCCTCGAAATTTAACATACTCCTCAGTGAAACAATCCTGGATATTGTGTCCTCATATCATCTTCACGCTCCCAAGTCAGAGTTTCATCAGTTCCTTGTTTCCATGCAACTTTTACCAGTGGTACATTCTTGTTCCTCAAACGTTTGCTCGATCTTTCTAGGATCTGTGTAGGTTCTGTGGAGATTGTCAGATTCTCTCTAACTTCAATATCATCAGTAGCAATCACGTGGTTGGGATCTTGTACGTACTTCCTCAGCTGTGATACATGAAATATATTGTGCAGATTTTCCAGGTGAGGGGGAAGTGCAATCTGATATGCCACTGTACCAACCCTCTTTAGGATCTCATATGGTCCAATAAACCTCGGACTCAATTTCTTACTCTTCAAGGCTCGACCAATCCCCTTGTGAGGTGAAACCTTCAAAAATACATGTTCACCAACTTGGAATTCAAGTGGTTTCCTCCTCTTATCATAATACTGCTTCTGTCTGTCCTGAGATGCCTTCATCTTTTCTCTGATCATTTCTATCTGTTCAGTAGTCTGCTGCACAATTTCAGGTCCTAACGCCAAACTTTCACCAGTTTCTAACCAACAAAGTGGCGTTCGACACTTCCTACCATACAATGCTTCGAATGGAGCCATACCAATACTGTTGTGGTAGCTATTATTATACGTGAATTCAATCAATGGAAGAAACTGCTCCCAACTACCACCATATTCAATCACACAAGATCGTAGTAAGTCTTCCAAACTTTGTATGGTACGCTCTGACTGTCCATCTGTTTGGGGATGATAAGCTGAGCTTAATCGAAGCTTTGAACCCAATTCCTGATGCAAGCTTCCCCAGAATCAGGAAGTGAATCTTGGATCTCTATCTGACACAATACTAGATGGTACACCATGTAGTCTGACGATCTCCTTCACATATAACTGTGCCAATTTTTGTAAAGAGTTCTTCATATTCATTGGGAGGAAGTGAGCAGATTTTGTCAATCTGTCTACAATAACCCAGATTGTATCATTCCCTGAACATGTTCTTGGTAATCCTGACACAAAGTCCATTGAGATATCATCCCATTTCCAGACAGGAATCTCTAATGGTTGTAGTTCACCAGATGGCTTCTGGTGTTCTACCTTGGCTTTTTGACACACCAGACATGAAGCCACATATTCAACTATCTCTTTCTTCATCCTTGGCCACCAAAAGCTTTTTCTCAGATCTTGATACATCTTAGTTGATCCAGGGTGAATGCTCAACATACTTTTATGCGCTTCTTCTAGAATCGTCTTTCTTAGGTCAACATCCTCTGGTACACAAATTCTATTCCTGATCCTCCAAATTCCATATGATCCTTCTTGTAGTCCTATATCTTTTCCATTCGCCTGTAATTCTCTCAACTCCTGTAATGGCAAATCTTCTTTCTGTCTTTCACCTAACAGTTTCAGGAAATCATTGGTTATCTTCAAAGTCCCCAAAGTCATACTTCTTGAAGATTTCATCTCTACACCCAAGTTCATATCTCTGAACTGTTCTATCATCTTCTAGAATCGTCTTTCTTAGGTCAACATCCTCTGGTACACAAATTCTATTCCTGATCCTCCAAATTCCATATGATCCTTCTTGTAGTCCTATATCTTTTCCATTCGCCTGTAATTCTCTCAACTCCTGTAATGGCAAATCTTCTTTCTGTCTTTCACCTAACAGTTTCAGGAAATCATTGGTTATCTTCAAAGTCCCCAAAGTCATACTTCTTGAAGATTTCATCTCTACACCCAAGTTCATATCTCTGAACTGTTCTATCATCTCCATTTCTTTTATCATCAAAAATGCCATATGAATAGACTTTCGGCTTAGTGCATCTGCCACCATATTTGCTTTTCCTGGATGGTACTTCAAATCAAAATCATAATCTTTAAGGAACTCCATCCACCTTCGCTGCCGCATGTTCAATTCCTTTTGATCGAACAAATACTTCAAGCTCTTGTGATCACTGAACACTTCAAACCTGACCCCATACAAATGGTGTCTCCAGATCTTTAGGGCAAATACCACTGCTGCCAATTCTAAATCATGCGTTGGATAGTTCATCTCATGTGGTCTCAACTGTCTAGATGCATAAGCTACTACCTTTCTTTGCTGCATCAAAACACATCCTAAGCCCATTTTGGAAGCATCACAATAAACCACGAAATCTTCTTGTGGGTTAGGTAAGGTTAAGACTGGAGCAGATGTAAGCTTCAACTTCAGTTCTTGGAAACTTTTCTCACATTCTGGCGTCCAAGAAAAAGGTTGATTCTTTTGGGTTAGCCAAGTCATTGGTAGGGCAATTTGAGAAAACCCTTCAATGAATCTCCGATAATAACCAGCTAATCCCATGAAACTTCGTATCTCAGTGACTGAAGTAGGTCTCTCCCACTTTACCACAGCTTCTATTTTAGAAGGATCCACAGATACTCCTTCGTTTGAGATTACATGACCTAGGAATTTTACCTCTTTCAACCAGAATTCACATTTTGATAACTTTGCATACAACTGCTTCTCCTTCAAAATCTGCAATACCACTCGGAGATGCTTTTCATGTTCCTCTGCAGTTTTTGAATAGATCAGAATATCATCAATGAAAATGATGACAAATTGATCTAAGTAGGGATGAAATACTCGATTCATGTAATCCATGAATACGGCTGGGGCATTGGTCACTCCGAAGGGCATCACAAGGTACTCGTAATGACCATATTGTGTTCTAAAGGCTGTCTTTGGAATATCCTCAGACTTGACACGAATCTGATGATACCCCGATCGTAGATCAATCTTGGAAAATACTGCAGCGCCTCTCAATTGATCTATCAGATCATCAATTCTGGGCAGAGGATATCTATTCTTCACCGTCAATTTGTTCAGTTGACGATAATCTACACATAACCTCATGCTTCCATCTTTCTTCTTGACGAGTAACACTGGCGCTCCCCATGGTGACACACTCGGTCTGATGAAATGCTTCTCCAGTAACTCTTCAATTTGTTTCTTCAGTTCAGCCAGTTCAATTGGTGCCATACGGTACGGAGCTTTAGACACTGGTTCTGCTCCTGGAATTAAATCAATGGAGAATTCTACCTCACGTTCTGGAGGTAAACTTGAGACATCTTCAGGAAATACTTCAGGGAATTCAGAAACAACTGGTATCTCGATTGCTTTAGGTTCACCATCTTCTTTGTAAAGAGTGAATAAAGCAAACAATTGACTTTCACCTTGTAATACATAGGTCCTGAGGTTGTCAGAATTTAGATTTTCTGATGGAAATATCACGGTCTTGTTGTGACAGTCCACCAAGACTCGATTTGTCGATAACCAGTCCATCCCCAGAATCACGTTCAGATCCTTCAAAGGTAAACAAACAAGATCGACAAGAAAACGTCTACCTTCTATGAGTATAGAACATTCGTTACACATCTTAGCAGTTCTAAGTTGTGTACCGGTGGGAGTAGAAACAATCAGATCATATGTCATAGGCTTCACAGGTAATCGAAGGCGTCTAACACACTCATCAGAAATGAAAGAATGCGTAGCACCAGAATCAAATAACACAGATAGGACTGTACCATTAATGTCACACTTACTTTGTACGAGGTCATCAGCTTGATCTGCCTCTGAACCGCTGATGGCATAGACTCTCCCAGCTGTTTGTTGCAACCTCTGATCTGTGGATTCCTTGTTCTGTCTTGGAGGTTGGGCAGTACGTGTGTCTTCTCCTCGGCCTCTCTGATAATTAGAGCCTCTTGGTTCACTCGTAGTGTTCCTGTTGTTGTTTTGATTATTCTGCGGACAATTTGGACTGATGTGTCCTTTTTGGTTACATCGGAAGCAAGTGACTTCTTCAAGACGTCTGTTACAATCACGTACATGATGATTACCTCCACACTTAAGACACCTCATGTTATTGCGTCTATCAAAAGATGATGATGATGATGATGATCCGCCTCTGGAGCGATTTGGATAGAACGATCCTCTTCTTTTGAAATCAACTGACTGAGGTTTCAGTTGTCTATTGGCTTTTTCATGTGCCAGTCTGGCCTGGTGATTCTCTTCAAAGATTCTGCATTTGTTGATCAGAATAGGAAAATTCTGAATTTCTTGGTACCCAATCGCTTCTTTGATTTCCAGATTCAGTCCGTTCTCAAATTTAACACATTTCGATTCTTCGGCACCAGCCTGTTGAAAAGGAGGGTAAAAGAGAGATAGTTCTTCAAACTTTGCAGCATATTCTCCAACGGACATCGAGCCTTGTTTCAGCTCCATAAATTCCAGCTCTTTGCGGTTTTTCACACTTGCCGGAAAATATTTCTCTAGAAAACAGTCTTTGAAGTTGACCCAGTTCAAAGGTCTGTCAGTTTCAATCATACGAGTTCTGGCATGTATCCACCAGTTTTCTGCTTCCTCGACCATCATATAAGTGGCACACTCCACCCTTTCAAATTCTGTGCAGGGCAAGGCTCGGAAAATGTGCTCCATTTCCTTAACCCATAAGTATGCTGCCTCTGGATTGTAACCTCCCTTGAATTGCGAAGGCTTTCTCTTCAAGAAGCGGTCTAACCCATGGAGTTCTCCAGTGCTCCTTGGTTGGTTTTGTCGTTCTATGGCTTCAGCTAAGCGGTTGAAAGCTGCTGCCATATCGTGGTTGTTGTTGTTGTTGTTTCTTGCCATCCTATATTCGTAGTTTGGTTTATACCAATTCTAAGGGATAATATATCATATATAAATACTATATAACTATCATTATTCTACAGTCTATCAGTTAAGCAATCAATCATATAACATATTTATCATATTATCAAGAGGAAATCAAACAAATCTTTTCACAATTAATCAGTCAGGCACAAATCATATAGTACACATTTAGCATGTTATCAAGTAAGGAATCAAACATCTCACATATTATGTCGAGAAATAGCTCATGTCATAACAATTGGTCCTGAATTTTTGAAAATGCTCTGATACCAACAATGTGACGTCCCGTATAAATTTTCCAAATAAATTTTTCACATTTTCGAAAGATCATTTTAAAATTATAAATTTAATTCAGAGTTTATATATAACAATTAATAACAGCGGAAAAATTATCAAACATACTAGTCGTGAATAATTAAATCCAAGAAAATATTTAAGTAGTGGAAACGATTGTGAAGATAATAGTACATGACATATTATATTTATTACAACTCATAAATTCAAGTTCAGGTAATAAAGCAAATAGACATCCATCATGGCATCACTCTGCATTCTGCGTGTCATTCACTGTAAAAATTAATGTAAGAGTGAGACAGAATATAGAATAAATATAAAATAGATAAAATTGCACAAACACAATCAACAATTCATAATGATATGATGAGTATGCCAAACAAGTCCATTAATAGATATATAATTAGTCAAATGATGTCATGCTGGATCCATTTGGTCTTGGTGGGAATACTGCAGTAAAAGTCTCATAGAGACACAAATAGGGCTTTAGCATATACCATGAATCCCTATACTTCATGGCGCTCAAGTACCGAAGTACACAATATCAAAGTAGGACTTTTGCATAAACCATGAATCCCTACACTCCATGGCACACAACATAATAGGGCTTAACTCATCATAGAGTAACCCCCCACCAGGGTAGGCAATCATGGAACCCCTAAATTCCATGGTGCGTCCGAATGCTTATGATGCATGAATGCCTTTAATTCTCTTTATCATTTAACATACCATGATATCCATATTTCCAAAACCTCTTGGATAATACAAGTCCTCAAGGGACACAATAGACATAATAATTCATAAAATCATGGATTTACTGTTTCAACCACACATGTCAATAACCACAAGGCATTCATGTACATATAAATTAATTATGTCATTCGTAATTAATCACCATCATAATATTCTAATTGTGTGACACTCAACAGCATTTATAATAATTCATAATCACTCAAGAATTCAAAAATAAATCATTACTCATAGAGAGAACATCATTTTTATCCATAATAACCATCATAAGTAAATTTCAGTATTTCCAAACAGCGACATACATTAGTAAAACAGTCATAACATGAGCAAAACAACTCCTTTTTAGGTGATTCCACTTTCTGTAGTTTAATAACATAATTGTCTACAACTTTCATGAAGAACACAGTTTCAAATTCTGAACAGAAGTACTACTTATTCACGAAATATCATACTGTCTCAAGATAAGTTTTCCAAAATGTACACAGATTAGTATTTAAAACATATCTGGAGTTACAAATGTGATTTTGACATGAAACCAGTTCTAAATTAATCTTAATCCAAATATCTACAATTTTCATGAAGATCATAATTTCAAATTCTAAGCAGAAATACCATTTATTCACAAAATACAACACTACCTCCAGGTGAGTTTTCAAAACGTACATGTATTAGTATTTTCAATGTTTTTAGAGCTACACAAATGATTTTAACATGAAACCAGTTCTAAAATACTCTTAACATAGTTATCTACAATTTTCATGAAGACACCAACAACTAATTCATACCACAAAATTCCCAGTATTGAAAACAAGATTCGGATTTTTCAAAACTCTAAAATTTTAGAATTTCAGCTTGCACATACATCAGTATTTTGAGCATAACTTGAGCTACAAAAATTATTTTGATGTGAAACCACTTTCTAAAAATCCACAACTTAATTATCTACAACGTTCATGAAGACATCCAAGGCTGATTATGTACGTACAGTTCCCAGTAAATCAATATATACACAAAACAAAGGATAAATCTTCCATACGAACATGTTGTAGTATTTAGGCTATAACTTTTGCTATACATATCCAACTCAGTTGAATCAGGTATCAAAATTCACATAGCAAAAAGATCTACAACTTTCATGAAGAAGTCAGAGTCAAATTCATACATTTTCAGCTTCAAAATTAAGCAACAAGATACGAATTAAAGACTGGAATCCTAGAACAGCATACAACTCTACCCATTTCATAGACATTCACAACCCTGTCCCCTCTTACTTGGTTTGAAGACTTTTAGCTGACTGGAAATGAGGTCCCTTGGCTGTCCTAGTTCAGATCGAAGGTGTGTTGATGGAGAAGAATAATTGGGAGTTTCAGAATCAGTGGTATGTTAGTTTAATAATGCAAAAGCAAGTGGGGAGACAAGCTTTCCCGTGATTGCAACTTAGTGGAGATAATGGAGAATTAATAATAGAAGGTGGCTATCTTAGTGCTCATCACTAGCCGTCCTACGTACTAGTGTTATTAGTGGGATTAAAAGATATTATAAATAATGCCTAAAAGACAAGAAAAGGGTCAAAAAGTTACTTCTGCACTTCAAAACCGACCAGAATTCTATTTCCAAGTCCGGTTGAGCATCCGGTCTTGCACATCGGTTCAAAATCATCCAGTGTGTATATCCGTTCTAAGGAAAGCTGAGTTAACATCCTTGAAGCCGTCCGGTGTTCATTAATGATAATCCGAACTAAATTCATCCGTTGTCACCTGAACTGAAGTCAGCTGTGTGAGAGCAGTGTGGAGGGTGGTCTTGAGTGTGAGGGCGGTATGGAGTGAGGGCGGTATTGAATGTGAAGGGCGGTGTCAAGTGTATCTTAAGAGGTCCATGTTCTAAAAGATGTTCACGTTACTCCGCCAAGGCATTTGACCCCGTCAATGCTTATGACTCCGCCAGACGTGTGATCCCGCCTAAATTTACTACTCCGTCAAAGCATTTGACTCCGTCCAGGCTTATTACTCCGTCAAAGCGTGTGACTCCGCCTAATCTTATTACTCCGTCAAGGCATGAGACTCCGTCTATGCTTATTACTCTGTTAAAACGTGTGACCCCGTTTAAACTCATTACTCCGCCAGGGTACGTGACTCCGCCTAAGCTTTACTCCGCTAAGATACGTGACTCCGCCTAAATTTTACTCTGTCAAGGTACGTGACTCCGCCTAAGATTTACTCCGCCAATAAAGAACAGTTCGAACATCATCCAACTAATCAGTAAGTAAGTAACAACGTCTAATAGCCAACAGTTCAGAAAAACTATACCGTCCAGCAACCAGCAAGACGTCACTCAGTCTTGTGGACAATTAGTAGGCTTTCCACTTAGGAAAACCGTACTCTTTTATTGTTATCTTCTTTTCTTGGACGAACTCAATTCCGGTCTTGAATATCGGTTCAAAGTTATCCGTCCTACAGATCATTTGGTAAAGTGTTGATCCGGTGTGCAACATAAAAGATAATCCTATCCACACCGGTTGTCCGGTGTGATGTGGCATTTATTGTTATCCGTTCTTCCCCTTTGGAACCTTGAGGTCGTCCTAGCCTTGGAGGTCAGAACGGATCAGAATGTTTCTTCCAATTTCACTCAATTTACTCCTCTACCTTCAATCTTTCACTCGGAAATTGGATCTTATCAAAATAGATCTATGTAATTTCTATAATTATACCCAAAATGAAATTTTTGGAGTATTATAAACTATAAAGTGTTTCTATTCATTAATAAACACTTACAAGCATTCCATACTTCATAAATTACAAATTGGAGCTATTATTTAAAAGCAGGATGTTACAATTGATGCCTATATGAATTATTACTTGGACTTTGATTTTATGGGCTGTAATAAGTATAACGTATCATGTACCGTTATTTTCTAAACCGTTTCCGCTACTTAAATGTTTTCTTGAATTTAATTATTCACGACTAGTATGTATGATAATATTCCGCAATTATCAACTGTTACGTGAACTCTGAACTTAATTTATGAATTTTAAAATGATCTTTTAAAAAACGCGAAAAATTTATTCGAAAAATTATACAGGGCGTTACATTGGGCATCGCGGATAGAGTTCTAAAAGTCTGGAATTGAGGTAAGGGGGTGTGCCAGGTGTAGATTAATATAGAAAAGTTATGTACGTTATTCAGTGTGTAGGAAAAAGGTAAATTATAGCCCCTTGGTTGATTAATTGATTTTGAGTAATTATACAATGACTGTTCAAGAATTGATGGTGAATTAAGTTGATTGTGAAGATGTTGGGAATTAATTATGAATGTATATATATGTTAGGAAGGAAATGTTACAAGAATAAATATAAGAATATATGTGTTATGTGTGTACTCAGAAAAGTGTTAGTGTAAAGTGAAGAAGTATAAGAATGAGTGATTGAAAATTGATCTATTGACTAGTAATTAATTAGAGTGGTGATTGGAGTGAGATACCGAAATATTATGAGATTATATTGAAGAGGTTAATAATTTAAAGAGTTAAATGCTGACGGATTTTAAACCAATGATAAGTAGTGAGTTAACTTTGAAATAATGGTTTATAAGGCTACATGAAATTGATTTTTAATTCATGAGATTTAGGAGGATATATACTTCAATTGTAGAGACAATGAATTATAGTTTTATGCATTAGAATAATTGATAAATTAAGATTCGGTGAATGAGCTAGATATTAATTAAAAAAAATGTTTGGTGATGTGAGTTTTGCATTACGCGGTTGTTAATTTAGAGTTTTAAATGTATGACGACAAAGAGAGTTATTATATGTTGGTTAGTGATATAAATATTGTTGGAACCAAGTCTGGTTTATAAAAGAAAAATATTGATTATCATATAACCAGACCTCAAGATTCTTTAATAACACACATTGACATTTAAATTAAATGAATTCTACCCATATATTATCTAACCTACTACCTCTGGCTCCAAATATAAGCAAATGTACTTAATTTTACACATATTAAGAATAGTGGTTGGAGGTAGTTATTTGCATTAATGTTACCACATATTTGATTTAATTTTCTAAAATACCCTTAGTATCATTTATTACATACAAAATTAGTGGCCTTATAAATATATATAATGAGGACATATTTGGTAAACAAGTATTCAATGACATTGGGAAAGTCTAATTTTGCTTATATTAAGGGACCAAAAAATTCCACTAAAATTTGCTTATATTTGGAACCGGAGGTAGTATTAAATTAAGTGTTTTAGGATACAAACATTAAGCGCACAAGTTAGAAATAAAAGGAGGAGTCCATCAAGTTAAAAAGTCTGCCTTAAGCCATACAAGAAATTTCAAGAAATGTATGATTCTAGACTATGCTCAAGAAAAGTCTAGTCTAAAGTGCATTCGTCCAAACCTTTGGACAGTGAATCAAACCTCGAACTTTTGAAGCAACAAGAACGTTACTTTAAGCTCTCAACAAGAAACGATCAAAGTCCATTTTGATGATGCTCTAAATTAATCTCTTATCAAGAAGAATTGCTCTTATCATCTAAAGGGAAAAGAAGATAAGACAATGAAGAAACCAAAGCTCTCTTGGGAAGAAACTAATGTAGCTACTCTGCACATTTCAGAAAAGCTGATACTGATCAGCTCATATGTTAGAAAGCTTACAGAAGGTCAATTGTATATGCTCTATGTGTCTTTAGTTGAAAGAGGAAAGCCAACAACAGATCTTTTGTTCCAAAAATCTCAAGGAACTCTATTTCAGTGCAAGCTCTGATGTTCCTTGATACCAGACCTTTTAACCTCTCCTCACTTCTCAAGGTCTGATGCTCACAACAGCTAAAGCTTCTTCAACAGATTTACAACAGCTATGTCTCTTCATCAGATTACCAAACGGTCACTTTGTGTGAACTATAAACATGAAGAGATTCAAAAATTTGAAGACAGAATTTCTGCGACCTTGAAAGAAATCCTTGCAATCAGTTCAAAAAGCATTCTTCTTCGTTCTTAGTTTTTGTCTCAAAAGCAAAGACCTTCTTTGTTGTTCTGCCTCTAGCAAACCATGGTATTTGTCTTTCTTACTTAGTGTATCTGTTCATATCTTGTATCTTTCCATACACTAAGTTCTCAGAACACCAAACACAAATTATCATTCAAACCTATATTTATGTAAAAGTATGGTGTTTCTCTAACCTTTAGTTTTTGTTAAGAAACAGTTTGTGGGTTGAAAACGCTTTTTGAAAGAATAATTGGGTTTGAGCTATAAGTGGCTTGTTGAAATAATATTGGGTTTAAGTCAGAAGTGGCTGGAGTCAAAAATATTTATGACACGGTCTAGCGCTGAGATTATAAAAGATGTTTTTACAATAGTGGAAATCCTTCAAGTTTGAAGGGACTGGACATAGCTTAAGTTGAAAGTAAACCAATATAAATTCTCTGTTCATTCTTTCTTTCCCTGCTCTTAACAGTCTAGTATAAAAGTCTGATTACTTACGCTTACAAATTTTTAATTTCCGCAAAAAGAGTTTGAGACTTATTTAACCCCCTTATAAGTCTGACTCTGAACCATCAATTGGTATCAGAGCCTGTCCTTTTAGGTTGATTACTCCAATAAATGAAAAGGAACAAGATCCATGACAGCTCCTAGGAACAACTAGCTTATAGCAGAACAATTCTCTATCAACAAACCGCCAGCTTTCTTTGGTGAGGATTATCAATATTGGAAGGATAAAAGGAAGATGTTCATTAAATCCACTCAATATGGTTATGGAGAGTCATCACCAATGGTGACCACCCAATTCCTGTTGATGAAGATGGGAAGCCCAAACCAGAAGAGTGGATTTAATGAACATCTTTCTTTTATCCTTCCAATATGGATAATCCTCACAAAAGAAAGCTGGTGGTCTGTTGATAGAGGATCCTTCTGCTATAAGCGGGTTGTTCCTAGGAGCTGTCATGGATCTTGTTCCTTTTCACTCATTGGAGTAATCAACCCAAAAGGACAAGCTCTCATACCAATTAATGGTTTAAAGTCAGACTTAGAAGGAGGTTGAATAAGTCTCAAACTCTTTCTGTGGAAATTAAAAACTTCGTAAGCGTAAGTAATCAGACTTTTGTACTAGACTGTTAAGAGCAGGGAAAGAGAGAATAAACACAATTTATACTGGTTTACTTTTAACTCAAGCTATGTCTAGTCCCTTCAAACTTGAAGGATTTCCACTATTGTAAAAACTCCTTTTACAATCTCAGCACCAGACCGTGTCACAAGTATTCTTGACTAATGCCACTTCTAGCTTAAACCCAAGTATTATTTTAACAAACCACTCCTGGCTTAATCCCAGGTATTCTAGAAACTAAAGGCTGGCAACACACCAGACTTCTACATAAATACAGGTTTGAATGATAGACTGTGTTGGGTGTTTATGAGAACTTGATATATGAAAATATACAAAATATGAAAGATACACTAAGTAAGAAAAACAAAAACCAAGGTTTGCTGGATGCAAAACTACAAAGAAGATCTTTGCTTTTAAGACACATGCTAAGAAGGAAGAAGAGTGCTTTACAAACTAATTGCAAGAATTTCTTCAAAGGTCTTAGAGGTTCTTCTTTAAACTTTTGAATATCTGTATGTTTATAGTTCACTTAAAGTGACCGTTTGATGATCTAATGAAGAGACATAGCCATTGTGAATCTGTTGAGAGAGTTTTAGCCGTTGAGAGCATCAGACCTTGAGGAGTGAAGAGAGAACAAAAGGTCTAGTGTAAAGGAAAATTAGAGCTTTGCACTGAATTGGTGTTCCTTGAAAGTTTTAGAACAAAAGTCCTTCTGTAGGCTTTCTTCTTTAAACATAAAATGTGTAGAGCAAAAAGAGTTGACCTTCTAAAACATTCTGACACGCGTACTGAAAATCTGAAATGTGCAGAATAGCTTCATTGGTTTTTTTCTATAAGAACTTTGGCTTTTGCACTGTTTTGTCTCTTTTCTTCTTTTGATGATAAGTGCAGTTTTCCTTGATATGCATATAGTTCAGAGCATCATCAAAATAAACTTTGATCTTTTTGCTACATGCTTTGGTTATTGAGCCAATACTTGTCTTCATAGAAAGGGATTAGTTCTGAACTATCTCCAAGAAGGATTTTTTTAAGCATTAATATAAGGACAAGAATAATGTATTTATGTATTTGGAAGTCTTGATTCTGAAGTCTAAAGAAAACAAAACATGTTCTGTGTGAGACAAGGCTTAGTAGATCAGACCCTGGTGGTGCAACTGGGATCAGACTTCTCTTGGAATTTTCTTTAGTCCCATACAAACTTATGCACCAACATCATACTTTTTGTGATAAGCTTCCCCTTTCATTTATAGCTTATGCCTTACAAACTTTTAACTTGAAACATTTAACTAAGCAGGTCAGATAACACGTAGTCAGACTTTAATTAGTCAAATGCCTTAATGTATGGTATTAACAAATCTTGGGATAAGAACCATCAACATCAGAGTCTTTATAGAATAGACTTGGTTCTAACAATTTCCCCTTATTTATTGATAGCAAACATTAAGTATTTTATTAAATAGAGTCTATGATAAGCAAGATATGATAAAGAGGGACCAAAATTCATCAGACTTATCATTATATAAAGAGTCAAGACATTACCAGAGCATGAGATTAGAGCACATAAGCATACTTAGAAAGAATCAGAGTATAAATTTCGCTAAGCAAATCTGATCAGAGCATTATTGTATAGCTTTGTGAAATAGATATCAGAGCATAAATTTTATAACAAATTAAGAATCAAAGCACATCATGTCAGATAACTCAAATTAGAGCAAATAGAAATTGTTAGCAATCAGAGCACATGCTTATATATTAGAGTGAAAATTTATAATACTCAACATATTATCTATACTTCATAAGAAACATACTTTTTTCATTGATAAGAAAATTTTTACAGAACACAAACGAAGTTCTAAGACCACTTCAAAAGAAGTTATGAATATATTACAAAACTTAAAATTTAAACAACCTAAACAAACATTTATCATAGAATTCATCCCAAAAGAACTTAGACTACTCTCCTTGTTTTGATATCAACAAGAGAAAGAGGTATCATAGAGGAATCTGGATGATGAGGAGATAATGGTGGAAGCATAAAAAGAAACAATGAGCAAACATCTAAGTTGTTCACATAGGAAGCTAGGAACAGACACAACTATGATAGAGGGAAAACTAAGATGGCTTAGGATTAAAGGAACATACATTCCTTCAAAAAGAACATGATCCCTGAAAACTCTACCATGACAATCCCAGAAGCTATAAAGGAAGTAAAGGCTGTCATCATAGGTGTTTGAAAACTTTCCTTTGGAGTTAATGATCCAGAGCTGGTGATTCCTAAAAGCATGAGCGTGGCCTTCATTAAGCTCAGGAGATGTGAAGATGTTTCTCAGAGAAAGGATGGAAAACTTCTTTGGATAAGGTTCATACCATGTTGATTGATAGTAATGAGTCCTGGGTTGTATCTCCAGTAAGTCTGAGAGGAGGGCTGAGCCTGTCTGGTACAATGAGAATTTTTTTTGGATGATTCAGGCAAGGATGACCAACATGTCTGAGGGGTTCTTGCTCTAGATTAGTCAAAATCATTTTTTTTTCTCCCATCAGAGCATGTACCACGGCGAGGTCTGATTAGGAAGTGAGGGAGGTGTTCAGCAATATGCTTTCTTTGGGCATAGGAGGTGGAAAACAAGGGGTGTAGAACATTTTGACTTTCCTATTGTTAAAACCAGATGTGTTAATGATAACTTGGTCGGAGGGGTGATGGTATCCTATTTTATCTTTATTATAGACTGGTCTGGTGATGATGAGGTGATCAAAGTGAGGTTCAACAAGGGTAGGGGAATGGTGTTGTTTGTGTTTGTTAAAATTCAGGGGGCTAGGTGTAAAACAAGCACGAAGTGGGAGAAAAGAGTAGTTAGATGGTTGGGATGGTTGAACAGGAGATGAAAGGGAAGGAGGTACATACCTTGAGCAAGATTCAGACATATTCTTTGGCTCTTCCTGCTTCTTCTCTTAAAGAGCATCTTTATCTTTTTAAGCCTTTGCTTTCAGGTCTTGTTGGAATTTCCTAGCCTTTTCACAATGCTGAGTGTGTAACTCAAAGAATCTCTGAAACCATCTTTCACCTGACCAATTATTGGTATCCATATCTGGATATAACTCTTGGTGATTCTTCATAAGCTCACGAATCTTGTCATAAGTCGGGGCCTGAGCAGACTTCTTCTTCTTGTATTGTTGAGATGGGAGAGGAACAAACTTCTGCTTCTTAAGTGAAGGAAGAGGGGAAGGTGATGAAGCTTGCAATCTCTTCAAGAACCCTATTGGCTTTTGATTATCAAAATCATCAGACTCTTTTGGAACAGGAATAGTCCTTTTGGTAGCTTGGACCTTGGGGTATGGAGCTACCTTCTTGAAAGGAGAGAAAGGAGAAACAACATTCTGAGGTTGAGCTTTGACAGGTGAAACAGACTCTTCACGTTCAGCACGATCAACCCTGGTATTCCTAGCTTTCTTGATTGCAGGCACCTTAATCCTTGGTCCTTCACCAAACTTCCTCTTTGACCTGGAAGCCATTTGAGGAGCAGTTTTCATCTTAACAGGAGAGGCATCAGACCTTTCCATGGTCTAGTCCAACAAGGGTGAGAAGGTTGGAAGCTTACTCGCTAGGGGAGTGCTTTGAGTCATGTCTCCAATAGTCTGAATGGGAATATTCTCAAGAGTAAAAATATTGGTTAACACATTCTCAAGAGTAAAAATATTGGTTAACATAACAGCATATGGTATCTTCTTTTGCTTCTTCCCCACTGAAGAAATCAGTTAGGTTAGAATAATGTTGGCAAGATTTACCTTCTCCTTCACAAGCATGTAATACATGAAAAAATGTCCAGCTTTGAAACTGTGTCTTTTGCACTCTTCTGAGGGTAAAAAACTTCATTAGAAGATGAAACATCTTAACCTTTGGCAAAAGACTACCAGAAACCATCTTGGAATGGTGCATCCTTCCATACAGCAATTGGTTTATATCCAAAGTAGAAACCTCCACACTTTCAAAATCTTCCATGAAAATAGTTCCTCTAGGAGCACAACCACAAGCAACAGATATTATAGCTAAAGAAATTTCAATCTTTCTACCTTTGAGACTTCCAAAGATGACGAACCTTTTCTTATCAACGTGAACGATCTTCCAAAACTCTAAGACCATGGAAGGAGAAAAAGGTTCCCTGTCCAAATAGAAAAGGGTCCAACCAATACCTTCTAGTTTTATAGTCACATCACATCTTTCGAGCTTGTGATGTTCTGGGTCATAGAAGGAGTACTCAACAATGTCCTTCACAAAGAAGAATTCAGCCATTGCACCAAGGAGTTTGAGGAAGAAGAAAAGATTTCAGGGTTTAGGAAGAGGAGGGGTTTTCGCAAGAACAAAGAGAAAGCAAGGAGAGGGAAAAACTCAAGAGTTGGCACATAGGAAGAAAAGATGTGAAAAGACGTGTATTTAAAAAAGGAAAATTGTTCAACTGAAAGGAGAGAGAAAAATGATTTAGGTGACAGTTACACAAAATCATTAACTTTTCCATGTGGGATGTTTTAAAGTTAATGCCCAAAAAGAAATGAAACGGTTAAAACAAAAAGAAAAAGTAATTCCATATTAATTAACCTCTCAGAAAATAAGAAGAGTAATCCTAGCTTTTATGGTTTAAGCATGATCAGACTTGTACATACTAAACAATAAACATATTTATCATGCATTCATACAAACTTCATATTTAGAGAATATAAACAAACTTTAATATATGATAGACTTTTTAATCAATCAATATTTCTTAATTTTAACTTGTGCTTAATGAATGCAAACCTAGCCTCAGCCTACAGCTTTGTAAGAATGTCTGCCCATTGATGGTTTGTGTCTACAAACTTCATATCCATGATTCCCTTTTGTACATAATCTTTGATGAAGTGATACTTCACCTCTATGTGCTTGGCTTTAGAGTGCTGAATAAGATTCTTGGGTAGATTTATAACACCTGTATTGTCATAGAACATAGGGATTTATTCTTCTTTGATTGAGTAATCCTCAAGTTAGTATTTCATCCAAAGAAGTTGAGAACGACAACTTGCTGCAAACGTATATTCAGCCTTTGCAGTTGAAAGAGCAATTAAGTTCTACTTTCTGCTTCCCAGGAGATCAGACTTTGACAAAGAAAGTGTCATCCACCACTTATGCTTTTTCTGTCCACTGTCTCCTGTAAAATCTGTATCACAGTATCCAGATAAAGAGAACGAGTCTGTTCTTTTGTAGAACAACCTAAGCTTAGTGGTACCTACAAGATACCTCAGAATCCTCTTCACTATAGACAAGTGTGATTCCTTGGGGTCTGATTGGTATCTTGCACACATACAGACACTAAACATTATATTTGGTATGTTGGATGTTAAATATAGAAGGGAACCAATCATTCCTTTGTATAAGGTCTGATCCACTGATGTACCAAACTCATCTTTACTGATTATACAATTAGGATGTATAGGAGTTCTTATTGGCTTAGCTTTAGTCATTTTAAACTTTTTGAGCAGCTCCTTGGTGTATTTATGCTAATGGATAAAAATACCATCGTCAGTCTATTTGATTTGCAAGCCTATAAAGAATTTGAGTTCTCCCATATGCTCATTTTGAATTCAGCCTGCATCATTTTTGAAAACTTTTTACACAAACTTACATCAGTAGTACCAAAAATAATATCATCTACATAGATTTGCAAATTATAAAGTCTTTGCGAAAGCTTTTTTTGAATAAGGTTGTATCAACCTTTCCTCTAGTAAAGCCTTTTGAAATCGAAAAGGAACTTAGTCTGTCGTACCAAGCTCTTGGTGCTTGTTTCAGGCCATACAATGTTTTACTAAGTTTAAAAACATGGTTTGGAAAAGAAATATCTTCAAAACCAGGGGGTTATTTCACAAAAACCTCTTCTTCAATAAACTCATTCAGAAAAGCACTCTTAATATTTATCTGATATAATTTGATTCCTTTATAAGAAACAAATGCAAAAAGTATCCTAATAGCCTCAAGTCTGGCTATAGGAGCAAAAGTTTTAGTGAAATCTATACCTTCTTGCTGATTATAACCTTGCGCTACTAATCTGGCTTTATTTTTGAAAACTTTGCTTTTTTCATCAAGCTTATTCCTGAACACCCATTTTGTTCCAATTATGCTCTTATTCTTAAGTCTTGGGACAAGGGTCCAGACTTTATTCCTCTCAAACTAGTTCAATTCTTCTTGTATGGATATGACCCAGTCTATATCTTCCAGAGCCTTAGTTACATATTTTGGTTCTAATTCTGAGAGAAGGGCAATGGATGACTGACTAAGAAGTTTTGATCTGGTCCTAACTCCAGCTGCCTGATCTCCAATGATGAGGTCTGAAGGGTGATAAGCCTTGAACTTCCAGTCTATAGGCTTCTCAGGTTCAGACACTGATGGCTTTCGTTCAGATTCTTCATTTCCATCTTCTGTTGGTTCTGATATAGCAGGGTCAAATTCTTGTTGAATACCTACATCATCAATATCTAGATCTGTTAGTTTCCTGTCAGTCTCTTAAAAATCATCAAACCTTACATGCATTGATTACTCAATGGTCTGAGTTCTTGTATTGAAAACTTTATAAGATTTTGATGTGGTTGAGTACCCTATGAATATCCCTTTCTCACACTTAGAATCAAATTTTCCAAGATGATCCTTTGTGTTGAGGATATAACAAGTGCACCCAAAGGGATAAAAATATGATATGTTGGGTCTTTTCCCCTTCCATAATTCATAATAAGTCTTGTTCAGTATAGATCTGATAAAGATTTTGTTTTGAATATAACAAGAAGTACTTATAGCCTCTGCCTAGAAATATTTTGGAAGATCATTTTCACAAAGCATTGTTCTGGTCATTTCTTGCAAAGATCTATTTTTCCTTTCCATAACACCATTTTGTTGAGGTGTTCTTCGAGAATAAAACTATGAGTGATGTCAAACTCATTGTAGAATTTTTCAAAAACTTAGTTTTCAAATTCTCTGTCATAATCACTTCTTATTGTACTAATACATAACTAGATCATAAGATTTGTTAATAACACACATCAAGGCATTTAAACTAAATAAAGTCTGGCCACGTGTGTTCTAATCTATTTAAACTAAGTGTTTCAGGAAACAAGTCCTAAGAACATAGGTTACAAAAGAAAAGGAGTGACCATCAGGACAAAAGTATGATTCTAGACTTTGCCCAAAAAGAGTCCGGTTCAATAAAGTTCAAAACTTTTGGACCATCAATCAGATCTCAGACTTTTGAAGCAATAAAGATCATGAAACAAGAACATTACTTTGAGCAATCATCATGCAACATTTTAAACCTTTTTTGATGATGCTTCGAGTCAAGCTCCTATTAAGGATAATTATGCTTATCATCAAAGAAGATAAGAGACAAAATAGTGAAGCAACCAAAGAAACTTGTAAGGAAACTAATGTAGCTACCCTACGCATTTCAAAAAAGATGACTTCGGTCAGTTCTTGTGTGAAGAAGTTACAGAAGGTCATTAGTAATATGCTATGCATGTTAATCAGAAGAAGAAAGCCAACAAATAATCTTTATGATTTGAAGATCTCAAGGAACTCTATGTCCATGCAAGCTTCAAAGTTCCTTCATACCAGACCTTTTGGTATTTCATCATTCTCTCAAGGTCTGGTGCTTTCAATTATCTTTACAAATTTGTTGTTGTGTAAAGGTCTGGTATGTTGCCAACCCTTAGTTTCTGTAGGAAACAATTTATAGCCTGAAGAGACTTTTGAAAGAATACTTGGGTTTGATCCAGGAGTGGCTTGTTAAAAGAATACTTGGGTTTAAGTCAAAAGTGGCTAGAGTCAAGAATACTTGTGACATGAGTCTGGTGCTGATATTACAAAAGAGATTTTACAATAGTAGAAATCCTTCAAGTTGGAAAAGATTGGACTAGCTTTTGTGTTGGAAGTGAACCAATATAAATTCCTTGTGTTCATTCTTCTCTTTCCTTACTCTTAAAAGGTCTGTTAAACGAGTCTGATTGATTGCACTTTAAAAGTTCATATTCTATGAAAAAGTCTAAGATTTATTCAACCCCTCCTTTTAAGTCTGGCTTTGAACCATCAAATAGGGATTGGGTGGTCACCATTGGCGATGACTCCCACAAGCCATATTGAGTGGATTTAATGAACATCTCCATTATGTCATTCTAATATGGATAATCCTCATCAAAGAAAGCTGGTGGTCTATTGATAGAGGATCCTTCTGTTATAAGCTGGTTGTTCCTAGGAGCTATCATGGATCTTGTTACTTTTCACTCGTTAGAGTGATCAACCCAAAAGGACAAGCTCTGATACCAATTGATGGTTTAGAGTCAGACTTAGAAGAGGAGTTGAATAAGTCTCAAACTTTTTTTGCAAAAATTTAAAACTTTATAAGTGTAAGCAATTAGACTTTTGTACTAGACTGTTAAGAGTAGGTAAAAATGGAATGAACACAAAGAATTTATACCAGTTCACTTTCAACTTAGAAGCTACGTCCAATCCCTTTAAACGGTGCCACAAGTATTATAAAAACTCATTTTACAATTTCAGCACTAGACCGTGCCACAAGTATTCTTGACTTCAGCCACTTCCAGCTTAACCCTGAGTATTATCTTAACAAGTCACTCCTGGCTCAATCCCAAGTATTCTTTCAAAAGCCTCTTCGGGCCACAAACTATTTTCTAACAGGAGCTAAAGGATGACAACACACCAGACTTCTACATACATACAAGTTTGAATGATAGATTGTGTTTGGTGTTTTTGAGAACTTAGTGTATGAAAAGATACAAGATATGAACATATACACTTAGTAAAAAAAATAAAGACCAAGGTCTGCTAGATGCAAAACTATAAAGAAGGTCTTCATTTTTGAGACATAAGCTAAGAATGAAGAGGAGTGTTTTGTGAACTAATTACAAGAATTTCTTAAAAGGTCTCAGAGGTTCTTCTTTAAACTTTTGAATCTTTCCATATTTATAGTTCACTCAAAGTGACCATTTGATGATCTGATAAAGAGACATAGCCGTTATGAATCTGAGAGAGTTTTAGCCGTTGAGAACATCAGACTTTGAGGAGTGAAGAGAGAACAAAAAAGCCTGGTGTGAAGAAACACCAGAGCTTTGCATTGAAATGGTGTTCCTTAAGAGTTTCAAAACAAAAATTCTTCTATAGGCTTTCTTATTTCAACATAAAACATGCAGAGCAAATAGAGTTGACCTTCTGAAAACATTTTGATGCGCGTACTAAAAATCTGAAATGCACATAACAACTTCATTGGTTTCTTCCCATAAGAGCTTTGGCCTTTGCACTATTTTGTCTCCTTTCTTCTTTTGATAATAAGTGCAGTTTTTCTTGATACATACATAATTTAGAGCATCATCAAAATAAACTTTAATCTTTTTGCTACATGATTTGGTTCTTGAGCAAATACTTTGTCTTTAGAGAAAGGGATCATTTATGAACTATCTCCAAGGAGGATTTTTTTTAAAGCATTGATATAAAGATAAGAATAATGTCTTTATATATTTGGAAGTCTTGATTTTGAAGTTTGAAGAGAACAAAACGTGTTCTGTGTGGGACAAGGCTTGGTAGATTAGACCCTGATAGCGCAACTGGGTTCAGACTTCTCTTGGAATTTTGTTTAGTCTTATACATACTTATGCACCAACATCAGACTTTTTATGGTAAGCTCCCTTTTTCATTTATAACTTATGCCTTACAGACTTTTGACCAAAAACACTTAATTAGACAGGTCAGATAACACGTAGGTAGACTTTATTTGATTAAATGTTTTAATGTGTGTTATTAACAAATTGTGGGATAAGAATCATCAATATCAGAGCCTTTATAAAATAGATTTAGTTCTAACAATCTCCCCATATTTGTTGATAACAAACATTAAGTCTTTTATTAAATAGAGTTTGTGATAAGCAAGATATGATAATATAAACCATAACAAAGGATATAATAAATGAAGAGTATATTGATTTCTAAAGGTAGCTAGATTATGTTTTTCCTATTCTTATGTTTTTTGTATTAATCTTTAATTTCAGTCACTCATCCCCCTTGATATGGTTTTAAGTGACAAATGGCAGGTGATTGATGAACACTACACAGGTGAGCACTGAATAAGACTAGTGTAAAGTCAATGCCAAGCTAAAGAGGAATTGTGTTGGTAGTTAATATATGCTTATGTTGTAATTCATATTTTGTAATTAGTTATAATCGATATGGTGAATGCTTGATACGATGATGTGTGTTTAAGGTTGAACTTGATATATATATATATATATATATATATATATATATATATAATTGTGATGCCCAAGAAATGTCTGTGTGTGACGATATGGCATTGAGCTACATGTTTGGGTGTATGTATATTAAATGAGGCAGGTTTTATACCTATAACATGCTTGATATGGAATGATTTAAAGTGATTATATTGGTTAATTATGTTTGATTGGTATGTGAATGGTTATTGAAATACTTAGATGAATGTGAAGTTAGGTATGGTTAATGTGTTAATGATGGAAACATGGTTTTAGTTGATAAAGATGGATAGTAATGAGTTGGAAGTAGTGAAATAATGATTTGTAAATTTGATTTACAAGTTAAAAGACTAAGAAATAGAGTTTTAAGGTGAAATTGGCTAAATAAGCAAACTGACAGGCAATTTGGAGTTTCGGTGGGAATTAGAGCCCTCAAAAGGTGTCAATAACTTCCTAAGTGTATTTAGGACTTATATGAATGGTTCATAAGTGAGTTGAAGTGTTTTGGATTGGTTTAAGTGCCCAATTAGGATGAAATTGAGCGAGTTACATTTTTTTGCATAACTCCACAATTCATATGAATGTTTTAGTAAGAATTATAGCCTGCAAGTCCAAAGTAAGTAGTAGATAGTGCCCATGAAGTTTCATAGCAATCAGAGTTAAAACGAACCAGTTAGGGTGTGTAGGAGTTTGCTCGAAGGCCAATTGTTGTAAATCTCACTTGAGTAAAACTCTGAGTAAATTCATGGTGAAGTCTCTAGGGGGATCTCGCTCAAGCGAGAATGAGCTTGCTTGAGCGGTAATCTGTTATTGAGCTTCTGAGGAATTCTCGCTTAAGTGAGATTATGTTAGTCTGCTCAAGCGAGATTCAAAGTAAATACATGTATATTATTTTAAAGATTCTGAGTGGTTTGGGTGACATAGCCCTTTAGTCCTTATTGTTTATTGCCGAGGAAGTTTTAAACGTGAAATTTTTACTTTAATTTTTAAGAGGACCTCGGGATAAATTCGAGGAATTGATAAGGGGCGTCACAAGTATGATAATCAATAACCATTACCAATAATTTCACAACTATAAAAAATTTCCAACATAATGACAAAATCACGAATCACGTTTTAGAGTTTTTTTAGGCTCTGTTTTCCAAAACGAGCTTATAACTTATAACTTATAATTTATGACTTTTCATATAGTTTATAACATAACTTTTTAGGTAGCTTATTAAAATAGAGGTGTTTGGTAAAACTAATTTAAATTGTGTTAATGACTTTAAAATGCATATAATAGTTTAATTACATGAGATATAAAAGATGTTATTTAAAAAATATAATGATAAAAATGATAACTATGCAATTAGTGAGAAAACTTATAACTTTTGAAAAGTCATAAACTACCTCAAATAACTCTTCAAACACTAGGAGCTTATAACTTTTAAAAAGGTATAAGCTTATCATTTATTTTTATTTTTGCCAAAGAAGCTCTTGTAGCTTTTCAAAAGTTAAAAGCTCTTTAAAAAATCATTAGCTACCCGCGCCAAATGGAAACTTGGTCTCACTTTTAGTTTAAGTTATATATGTGATTTAAGAAGTAATATATATTGTTCCATTATTAATTCTTAAAGTTTATCCCAAGGTCTGATGGAAATCAAAGTAAATTTTTCACCTTTAAAACACCTCTGACAATAAACAGTAAGAACCTAAGATGCGTCGCTCAAATTACCCTAAATTCTCCATTTTTAGCTCTGCCAATCGATTACACCAGGTTGGTAATCAATCACCAGAATCACAGAATGATGATAATCAATTACAAGGAGGTGGTAATCAATTAAGTCAAACCTATTAATTGATTAATTGGATCACAAAATGATGGAAATCAATTACAGAGAAACTGTAGCTGATTACCTCCACCAAGATGCAAAAAAATCTACATAGTTGGCATTTCCACCAACTTCTACACTACCTAATTTGCCCATTTCAACTTCGATTGCCATGAAACTTCATGAACACTATATTCACCCCATTCCAAACTTGCTAATGCAACCCGTACTTAAAAATTCCTTTATACAACCAAGATATGCATAAAAACGTAATTTAACCAGCTTTATACAACTTCATATACCAAAACACCGTAAATGAAATGCAATCTTCACTTTCCTCACCCACACATATCATAAATACCCCTAAGGTCACATTGGTACCTTATGGGAATTATGGACCCCATTGGAACTCCATTTCCCCTTTTCAATTGGCTAAAGTCACCATTCTACATTATTTCAATCTAATTTTTCTTGAATAACTAGAGCATCAATATATCATTGGCTCCATACCATTAAACTACAACATATTCATATATATATATATATATATATATATATATATATATATATATCACACACAATCACAGCTACCTGCCCATATTCCCACATTAACAAGCAATTCATCACTCAATGGCTCAGTGCCATGTAACAAAACCTAGGCATTATCTGTTCTACTCATCATCATTCATATCGTGCTACCACATGTACATATATATATGACCATCACTCTGGCCTTCAACACCACAATTCCATCATCAAAATAACTACAGACATAGTCTACAAAGCATCATGTATCGCCAAGCATATGTACATACACACATAATTACAAAATCATCAACATGGTACTTAATAGCTCAAAACATAATATATATATATATATATACACACACACACACAAATAGTTACACATATACATCATTCATTTAAAACTCCTTTCTTTGGCATTGCTTCACGACTATTGGGCATTGGTCTCCACAGTATCTATAACATCTCTGGCTTTAGTCACTAAAAATAAACGTGTTGATAAAATGTCTGGATGGAAAAGAATTTTAAGTTTTATTAACCAGACCCAACCTTATATCCCTGAATTTGTTAATATCATTCATCGAGTATTTTTGCTTGGAAGTAAAGTCTGTACTGTTTATAACTGATTTGTGCACCTAAGTATCTTCCAAGATACGAGTAATAAGTTATGAAAACAAAGGGGGAGTATCAACATTCTTAAAGTCTGACAAATTATCCAAAGTCTGATAGAAACATTCTGTTCAAAGAACTATTCTTAACGTTCCAAAATTCTATTTTAGTGATACATTGGGATTCATGCTTTTATCATATTTGCATGCTTATCATCAAAGAATACAAGGAACAAGATCAAAATGAGCAGCAACTGTCAGTGTACTTAACTCTGCACATACTGATCAAGTTCAGAGATTATGTCAGAATATCTTAGAAAGTCCTGGCATCCCTCTTGACGCTTAATTAAGAATTAGTTTACGAATAGTTTATAAATGGGAATGCATGAAAAGCCTTTTTCATGAAAAAGCTGAAGAAGTCATTGTACCAGCCCCCTTGAGTCCATTTTATCCTCAAGGTTTGGTAACAAGAAGCTTAAGGCAAATACCTTCAAAGGATTTCCAACGACTATAACTTCTTTCAAGAAGTAGTAACTGTGTTTGAATTGTGTTTCAGGTTGTATAGTTTTGATAATAACAAAGAGGTCAAAAAGCAATTGAAGAATCATGGCAAAGAGCTCAAGTATTCATAAAAAGAACACATACAAAGAGAAAAACAGAGAAGACAGCATCAGACCTGCAAAAACACGAAGCCTAATCGATTATAGGACCTCATATAATTGATTACTGAAGTTCTGTCCAACACCTAATCGATTACCTCATCAACACTAATCGATTATGAAGCTTCTGTTTGTCACCTAATCGATTACACCAAGGAGGTCAGTCGATTACCAAGTTGAGAAAATGAATTAAAAGTATCAGGTGCATCTGCTAATCGACTACAAGGATGACACAATCGATTACCAATGTTCTGTAAGGTCACTAATCGATTACAATTAAAGAACTAATCGACTACAGAGTTTTTGTTTGTCCAATAATCGATTGCACATGAGTCATAATCGATTACCATGCTGCGTAACACAATTAAATGCATCAGGTGCCACTCACAATCGATTACAAGGTAAAGAACAATCGATTAGCAAGGTTCTGTCTCTTAGCTAATCGATTACATGGGAAAGGCTAATCGATTACCTGACAAATTACACTGAAGAATTCAAAGTGTAATCGATTACAACTCGAGGCCTAATCGATTACACTAGTGCAGGAATTTGGGGAAAGTGTTTTTAAGTGGGAAACCAGCTCACTTCTCCATTGTTACTCTAATGCCCATACTGTGCAACGGCTCTGAAGACTTTAGGGCACCTCTCTAAGACCTATAAATACAAGACTCATTCAAGCTACTCCAAGCATCCAAATCCATCAAAGGAAAATCAAATCTTGAGTCTTGTGAGTTCTATTTCTTTGTGTAGTTTCAATTTCTGAAACTTAGAGCTTATATTTGTAAATCCTCTTTTGTGAGAGTTTAAAAATTGTGAGAGCTTTCATTTGTTCATCTACTCTATTGAGAGATTTTATTGATTGTAAAACCAAACACCAAAACACCAAGGTTATTCACTCTAGGTTGAGTGGTCACAAAGGTTGGGGTTCAACCTTTGGGTATTGAGAGTTTGAGAGATTGGGTGGGTTGCTCTTGTGCTAGTGAGGATTGAGTTCTTAAGTGTGGGACACTAGGAAGCTGCAATTACTCATAGCTTGTATCTCTAAACTTCAATAGTGGAAATCCTTCAAGTGGGTTGCTTGAAGGCGAGACGTACACCGGGTTGGTGGAACTCGTTAAATTGGTTTGCAAACTTCTCTTCCCTACTCTCTTGCATTTACATATTGCTTTTGGCTTGATTTTGTTATTGATTGTGAAAGCCCCTCTTATATTTGCTTGAACAACTTGTGTTAAGGTGTTGCACACCAAGTGTTTGATATATTGCCTAAGTGACATTTGCATATTGTTTTACATTGATTCTTGCACTACACTTGCTATCTATTATATACAAGTATATTTTGTGAAAGAGGAATCAATTCCAAAGGCATTCTAAAGAAAAGTTTTTTAACACTCAATTCACCCCCCCTCTTGAGTATTGAGGCCACTTGAACAACAGTAACGGTCATATCCTCCAGCTTCTATATAGATACCAAGGAAGATTAAACTTCAACATACATAGACTTATAGAGAGAGTTTTTCTTCGAACTCTTATTCAATATCTTTCAAGTTTTTAAATCTTTATTGTTTATTTGGTTCTTGTAAGACAAAGTTCGTTCTGCTTCTAGCAGACCCTGATCTTGTGTCAAAACTTAGTGTACAACTTCAATTGTTTATCTCTTATACGCTAAGTTTTGAAAAATACTTTTCACTCATTCAAAAGTTTTGTAAAAGCCTGGTGAGTTACCAGAACTAGTTTGTGTGGGAAACACTGTTGGCTTGAAAAGGCTTTTGAAAGAATAATTGGATTAAGCCAGGAGTAGCTTGTTAAAAGAATACTTGGGTTAAGCCAGAAGTAGCTGGAGTCAAGAATACTTATGGCACAGGTTTGGTGTTGTTATTGTAAAGGAGATTTTACAATAGTGGAAATCCTTCAAGTTAGAAGGAACTGAATCGTAACTTCTGTGTTGGGAGTGAACTAATATAAACTCTCTGCGTTGGTTTCTTCTATCTTTCTATTTGCTTGATTACTTATGTTATTTGGTTCATAATTTACGTGAAAAGAGTTTGTGACTTATTCAACCCCCTCTTCTAAGTCTGACTCTGAACCATCAAAATGTAAGGGTGAGTGACTCTCAATATAAATCAATGTAAATAATCAATATCATACATATATATATATATATATATATATATATTGGAAAAGCATAGCCCAGCTCAAGGGTTCATTTAACTAATATCCATTCATTCCATTTTATTTTAACATCATCTATAATTTCTCAATCTCCTATAATTCATAAGTAACAATTCACATAACTATATTACAATTAATTCATCAATTCATCATTAATTTGAAGTAACTCCACAAATTCATTAATTCATTATTAATTTAAGTAATTTCCACAAATGCTCTCAACCAAAAGTAATATACGACTCTCTAGTATCCGGATACTAAAAGGATCGACCGTCAGCTATGGGTCTTACCTGACACCCTATGAACCCTACTTGGTTCATCGAGCCCTACTTGGCTCCTACTTCACCACTGGATCCTACCTGACTGCTGGGTAGCTTAACTGGGCCACAACCAACCATTGGAGCCAAAAAAATGAGGGCTAGTCTATATTGATCGGTCGTTCACATCACACAATATGCATTTAAAGCATTTATAATTCATCAACAACTCAATTACATCATATTTCTCATTATCACTTTAAATAATTCATCACAATCAAGTCTCGACATCATAGTCATCATGCTTGGACATTCACATAAGCCACCCAGGCAACTATTCACCAACAACGTCATTGTATTTCTCAATTCATCATTACATCATCTCTTAACCTTTTCAAGCATAATAATTCATCACATCATTTCATCATCATAGCTCAACATGCAATTATCATTACACAACACATTACTCATGATATCTCATCATAAATAAGGACATAATCATCATCATGTATCTCACACATATCATTAATATCATATAACCACTTAATATCATTAACTACCATTATCATACATATTCACACAACTATATATATGTACTTACACAATTATACTAAATTAGATATTTCTCGTTTATCCTATCCTTTTCCCCAATTGCCGAAATCAAATTTTATTATCATTTTCATTGATCTATACGCCTTGCACACTCCCCTTACCTCAACTCCAAGCTTTTAAGGCTTCAAATCAACTGTCGACTTCACCAACTTCTTTAAAATCTACTTCAAATCAATGACTTTTGAAACTAAACTCATTGCATCCAAACAACATCAAACACATATTCAGAGTTCCCAAAACTCATCTTTGTCACTTCTGATATTCGTTTTCAAGTTTCACATCGTCTAACAGTTTTTCGTCATTCGGTTCAAAACTTGGAAATGTTGAAACCATCACCCATTAGTCATTTAGGAACACCAACTTGTCAAAAACCATTATTAAGCACCTAAAATTGCCATGGAAGTGATGAAAACAAAACCCCTCATGAAACCCCAATTCAGCTAAAGAGAAAAAAAGAAGGAATCATAAAATTGATTATACCAATAAACTTATCTCACTTCCTCGATTCTAAAAGAGCGTTCAATTTTAAGTTTCGACAATGATTGCACCTTCAATTTGGAGCTAAAGTCACACAACCATGGTAACAGTGAAGGAAGAAAAAGAAACTTGTGTGCGTGAATCACAGAGAAAGAAAGTGATTGGCATAAATAATTTTTACACTAAGGGTGTTTTGGTCATTTTACCCCTTTTTAATTTCATTTTCCATTTTTTTCCAAAAATCCATTTCTCTTTGTTTTTATTCCTTATAAATAATGATATTGTACTTTTATCTCATGGTAATTAATATTCTGCATTCACAATTTAATTTGAAACTAATTTCCCGATTTATCTCCCTTAATCAATTTATTTAATCTTCCCAAAACGTAATCAATTTAATTTAAATACCCAGGATGTTACATAATATAAGTACAAGAGTAATATATATTGAAGATTACGATTCGGTCGAACTTGATCTGATTTTCAAAGATAGAATTGAAAATGAATCAAATTATACATGTAATGTGTTTTTTTACAATTTCGATTTGATTGGTTTTTTATTATTTTGAATTGATTAAGCAGTCTTTTTAGTCCGAATCGAATTATGAACACATTTAAATAGAGGAATTATTAGCTTTAGATAGCTCTAGTAGTTAGTTCCTTTTTTATATCTTGTTTACCTAAAAAAGATGTTTTACTTTGATAATGGTTACTTGTTTTTTTTCAAAGAAAATTATCAAAATATGATAAACAATTTAAGATGTTTACATATTTTATAAACAACGAATAGATATATTGATGTAACTAAACAGTAAGTAATGTTTCCAGAAAGTAATATGTGGTTAATAACTTTAGGAATTATAGTTCATTTTTTAGTAATTTTAATGTAGTCAATTAACATTCTTAATTAAAATGAATTAGTTATTTGTTATTTATATTTAAAATATATTATATACGGGTTTAAAAAAGCTCACTGGTACAATGATTATAAAAATTATTATGAATACACTATCATGTGATTTATAAAGCCTTCCAATATAATTTTTAATTAAAAATTTTTATCTTTTATTCTTCAACCAATATCTTAATGTCTTTAAGGGCAAGCCTAGAGTCACACTATACATTTCCTGTATATATGAGTTAATGGATAGAAGAGACAATATGAATGGCACAGTAAAGTAATACATACCTACAATAAACAAAGCACAGTCTAAATCTTAAGCGAACTTATTTATAAAATTAATGCTTGTCTTTCTCCCACATTGGCAATTGGCAGCTGGAAAGAATACAGTGAGAAAGAAAATAAAAATACAGTGGAAAAATGTTTCCAACATTGCTTTGAAAACAATGGGTTGACAAAAATCTCCCAGCAATTGCACCCACTATCTTTCCAATGAGAGTTTGCAAATCAGGATTTAGGCCCATGCTGCTGCAACTGTTCCAGGGGAAAGCAAATACTACCTCCGGTTCTAAATATAAGCAAATATACCTAACTTCACACAAATTAAGAATAGTAGTTGGAGGTAGTTATTTGCATTAATGTTACCACATATTTGATTTAATTTTCTAAAATACCCTTAGTATTATTTATTACATAAAGAATTAGTGACCTTAGAAATATATATGATGAGGACATATTTGGTAAACAAGCATTTAATGACATTGGTAAAGTCTAATTTTGCTTATATTAAGGGATTAAAAAATTCCACTAAAATTTGCTTATATTTGGAACCGGAGATAGTATTAGGAAAATAAGACATGGAAAACATTTTCTAATTTTTTTTATGATTTAGCAGCGTTGAATATTATGGGATCCACATGTTTATTCTATCTCCATCCAACCCAAAAAAAAGAGTACAGAACATTAGGAAAAACATTTTAAATAACAAAATTACCTGTTATAGTTCTCTCTCTATATATATAATTGTTAGGAATAAAATATTTATATTTTTTATAAATTGTTTCCCTTTTCTTTATTTTCTTTTATAGCTTTCTCATTAAACAACTTACAGTTATTATTTATTTTTTATTTAATATGTTTATATTTACAGTAATAGATAATGTTTGAAACCTCGAATATATAATGTCTTTTTTTTAAAACTAGTTGATTGCATTGGAAATGTTTAATAAAATTAATGATTTTGATAGTTAAAAAAATATAAAATGACATACTTAATTATTTATGTAAAACTTTTTTTTTATATTGTAACTTTTAGCTCTTTTGAGATATTTTAATTAATATCAAAAATAATGTTTAAGTTTTTTTCCTAGTCAAAAAATTTATGAGATATATAAATAAAAGAAACACATAGTTCAAATATGATGGTTCATATAAATATTTTCATAGAAATTAATTTCATATATCTGTAAAGTTTTGGTAAAAGAAATATTTATAATAATAATAATAATAATAATAATAATAATAATATATAATGTAAATATTAATGAAAGGAGAAGTGTGTTCCTTGAAAAAAATAAAAGAGAAACCATAGTTGGAAATCATACTAGGATATGTTGTAATAGAGGAGCTTGTCTCTACGAGGACGAGATACCATGACCCCTTAAGGATGACCTCATCCGCAATGACAATCATGTTAGTAGTACCTGATAAGGCTTGCAGAAGTATGTGACATCATTGAATTGTACATTAATCCTCAATTTAAATAGCTACCTCGTGAATGATGAAAAGTACGCATTTATTATAAAATTATTCTCTAATTTTTGTTTTAACATACCATATGGGTGTGCTCTTATGTGACACATCTCTCTTTTTGGTCTCCCCTTTGACATTTGCAGAGGTCTAAACATAATCTAAAGATACCGCTAAACTCATATTCTCTTAATATCATCCAACACTAAATTTAATATTGGTCTGATCAAAATTTATATTTTAAATTTGACCTAATAAATTACTACCCTTCTTTTTAGTGCTTGTTTGGCCAAGTGTTATGTCCTCCGTTACCACTTCCCAATGTCGATGAACAGCTTGCTTAGCCGCATAAGGTTTCACGTCCACTTTCCCTTACCTCCGTTTGACTCTCCTTAACTCCGTTTTCTGGTGGCTGCCCCAACCTCCCATTTGTAAAAGCATTGGAACATATAATGTTAGAAAGATTTTTAATATAATTTTTAATGGAATATTTTAATATATGATTTAAATAATATTTATAATGAATACAATAGTTTATCATTTCTTTTAATTAATATCCATTTTGATAATTTTCCATTTAAATTTCATTCTTTTCATTCAAGTTTACCAAAATTATTTTTGACTAATCATTATTTTCTAATTGAATTTTACAATTACATATCCAAACACAATAATATTTTTTAAAATTTTAATTTTAATAACTAAATTTTTAACCAAACAAATTCTAAGAGATGTTTGTACTACACTATTCTAAAAGTTTTATTTATATGAAAACAAGCAGAAGCCATCCCCCTGGTATGATCATTAGCAAGCACACTGCTAGTAACTTTTTGAATGGTTGGAAGTGATTCGTGGAAAATGAAGCTCTTGGCCAGTCTTGGATATGCTGCCCCCACGTGGATTTTTAACCAGAGGTTCTAAACACCATTGTAGGGTCATTAATTTTACGATAAACACGTAGTAATCATGTGAAGTCAACTCACCATTCAACAATATTCAAATACCATACGCATATTTTTTTTTATTAATTAATATTGAAATTTCATTTAAGTAGTCCACGCCAATTATTCTCATAAAAATAATTTTATTTTATTTTTATTAAACCTGAAAGTTAATATGCAAAAATATTTTTAATATATGGTGGACTTAAATCTTACCTAAAGTATGAGTCGTAATCAGCTTTCCCACCTTTTATTTTACTGTTGTCCTGACGCATGCCTCAAGAGCCATAGCGCATGTTGTATCCCAGAATTCCAAAGCAGTTGTTTTTTAACACGTTCCCACTTCTATGCACACACATCTTTATGTTTTGTTGATAATTATTGTATTTAGTTGGTGATTTTATTTATTTATTTATTTTAAAATTAAAATATATTACAATTCTATCATATTAAAATAATCTTTATTTTTATCTTAAATTAATATATCGTTATTTTTCTCTTTTCATTGAATCTTTACTTTAGGATTAGATAAAAAAAATACTGTAAAATTATAATATATTTAAGTTTTAAAATAAATTGATAACTAAACACAGTTACCATCAATAATTCAAGTAAAAATGATAATGGTACATGAAGTAGTCAACCAAATATGTTAGATTTCTTTTAGGAGTTTTCGAATTTTAGTTTAATTAACATTATGTATACTTATAAAAGGTAATTCCAATTTTTTAACTGGAGGATTTTTTAAACCATAAAATTTAAGCTCAAGACTTAATTTTTAAAAGAAAATTAAATACGTATAACTTAGTTAACTATCAGTTGATTTTTAAAAAAATATATATATTATATAAATTAATGTAAATTTTATATTTATAATTCTCAGCGTGTGTAATTTTTTAAAAAATATATTGCAAAACTCAATTTTGAGACAGGTATTAAATTGTTATTGAAATGAATAGAATCATTACATCCAAAAAATAAAAATGTAATAAAATATATTTATTATTCAATAAAAATTTATATTTATAATTTCTTGAGCTCCGTCTGATCAATCTATTAAAGATCATTTACCTTAACAAAGAAGATACATATGTTTAACTTGTCTAACATGTATACTAAAAGATGTAACAAATCAATTTATAATGATTGCTTTAACTTATTTTGAGGTTTCGGATTTGAACTTAGTTAAAAAAAAAAATAGTTATGTCAATGCTTGATTGAAATATCTTTGTTAGTTGAAATCCAAATATGATGTTAAAAAAAATCTTGATGTGTTTTATTTGTTCCAAAACAATCACTCTCCCACATATTTATATAATTACAAAACTCCTTGAGTATAATTCATTAAATATATGATATGTGTAATAATATTTAATCTTAATAGGGGCTTGCTAATAGACATTAACTTATTTTATATAGAAAGAATAAGTTATGAAACTACATGTTAATTTTATATATTTTAGGGAAATCTTAAGTAAAATACTCCTTTTAAAAGATAAGTGAGTGTAGACTAGTAGTAGCAAACCTCTTATCCCCTGTTGCACAAAGTTTGCTGTGTATGATATTTACAAAAGTGGAGCACAACTGAGAGGCCATGATTAGTCTGATAAAGATGAAAGATGAAAGCTTAGTAATTACTAATTTGTAGTGGTTTGTGGATATGATGGATAAGATAATCTATGGTTCTTTATTAATGATCTTTTCCTGTAAATCCCACTCTTCGTCCCTAATTCCATAACAAACACTTTGCATCAGTAGGTGGCTAACTCATATCTTGGTCAAATACGCGTTATCACATACACGACACTCGTTAGTTCAACAAATTGAGCTCAAAAACTTTAAATATTTTATCTTTTTCTTTTCTGGAGCTATCATGATTACGTCCAATTCGTACCTTTTGAAGAATCATTTTTTTATACCTTAGGAAACTACTTCTGCTATTTCTTTGTAACAGGGGATTCTATAATCATTATAAATAATAATGTCATAATATTATAGACTACTCTTTTTAACAAAATACGTCATAAAATAACTTACAAAAATATATCATGAAATTATAGAAACTCTTTTAAGAAGGCCTTTTTATGTGAGCCTTAACTAATAAATTATTTAATATCATATTTAAATTGTTATTTCATTGATAATTAAATAACCATAAAAAATGAGTTATTATAAGGTTGACCCAATGATTAGGAGAATAAAATAAAGAGATAGTGAGTTTAAATCTCATTGTTAACATTTTTAACAAAATAATTAATGTTTTCTAAGTAATTTTTATTATGTGCAAAGTTTGCATCTGCTAGACAATAAATAAAATAAAAAATAAAATTTTATGGAGACCAATTTAATAAAAGTGTAAATTTTAAAAAAGACTAATTAAAAATTGTACTTTTGATTTTGTATATATATTCCGCAAGATTCCGTTAAGTTCTATTTATTTAGTCTTTTCTTTTAAAATATTACACTTCATATTTATTTAAAATTTACCTAATTATCCAATTTTTAATTAAAATTAATTATTTTAATCCAATATTATCATAATAATTTGATAACGACGACACCCCTACAAATAAATATATTGTCATATTGCAGTACTTGTGTCGGACGATGACACATCCGCCTATGCATAACAAAAAAAAATACTATATTAATCTGAAGACAAACGACAATATAATTAATAATGCAAACTGTAATTTGAACTCTTCATGGCATTCATGATATAATCTCCCATTTTTTTATTTGGAATTTGTACACTCAAAAACATCACAAGTTAGGTTTAAAGGATCTCTCAAGGATTCTAGGCCAAACCTTCAATGTTTAGGGTAACATTTGATTTTTTTTCATCACTCCTTTTTTTTATCCTATCATAATTTTTGGGGTGGGAAGAATCCTTGAGTATGAGGTTGTGAATGGTGGATATGAAGAGAAGAACTTCCATAATACTCCTAAGTGTTCGTACTGGATATGTAACATCCCTGATGTTTTAATGAGAATTATAAGAAATGGGAAATGATTAGTAAATGTTTTAGAAGTTTTATTTAATATTTGTTCTGTCTTAGCCAGAGATAAGAAAGCCGGTGTCGAGATCGGTATCTGAAGCGCGAGCAGGCGGAGTTAAAGATCGGGAGTGTAGGAGAAGAGCGGACAGAGTTAGGTGGTCTGGTCCAATAGTTGTGAGGAGAGCGTCTCACACGGAGTCATAGCCCGGATTAACCTCATAATGACTGAAACAACGGATGTAGGTAACCAAGAGGTGAGCACGGATAAGGTATCCGATCTCTCAGGTTGTAGCTCGGATTTCCGAGGTATGAACACTAAGTTAGGACGTCGGGGGCCGATATTCATATTGGGCTTATACTCTTGCGAAGTATTAGAGAATTGTGAATAATTAAACGTTGTGGGAATAAATAAGTGTAATTGATTTGATAACTATGCAATAGTGAAATTGATTAAATTTAGTAAGAATACAAATAAAATAAAGAAAAAGACGATCTTGCCCATGAGCTATACATATATATATAAGGAGATTCTCTTCCTTCCCTCTTCATTATTTACAAGTTACCTTTGCTGTTGGTCTGTTCCTTCTCTTTCGTTTTTTCTCTCCTCTCTTAACGCTGATTTGCATGCGCTGGAGAGGGACTCCATTTGTGTCTAAACTTCAATTGAACCCCATTCCTGTGATCGAGGCTTCAAGGTGAGTCTACTGATCCGTTCCAATTGTGATTCCCTTATTCCTTTTATTCTTTAGCGGTTTAAAGCCATGCATGGCTATATTCGTGGTTGTTCTCCACTCCTCTGGTGAGTGTGAGCCCAAATGCAGTCCATGAACTAAGGGCGTTGAAGTGACGAGCTGTACTTTATGATCCGTAGGTAGTAGGCTAAGCAACGGAAGACTGAGTGACGGAGTTGAGACTGCGAAACCAGTGCTTAGAGGAAGGAATCGACACAGAGAACAGATCATCGAAGCGTGGAACCAAAGTAAGGGGGGTGTTCGGGTTATAATTAATTAGAATAGGACTCGCTTCTTAAACAGGTCATTGAAGTAACGTAAACAAGTTAAGGAAAATGTTGTTAAACGTAGTTGTGTGTTTATGCTTGTGCATGTGTGACTGAGTACATTAATTAATGGAGGATCGGGTGTGGATGAGTTTATCATGTATGATCTTGTGATATCTAATGTGAAATGATCAGTGTTATGTGACGTCGGGTTAGCAAGCAGGCTACCCGAGTGATGAGGAATTGATATTATTATGTGAAAGGTAAACTGTTGAATGATTATGTGGTATGGGATGGCCGACGGTATATGATAGCCCCTCATTTCCGGCTCCCGTGGTTTTCGTGCCCAGTTGAGCTACCCAGTGGTCAAGTAGGACCCAGTGGTCGAGGTGGAGAGTCAAGCAGGACTCGATGAACCAAGCAGGGTTCACGGGGTGTCAAATAGGACCCCCAGCTGAAGGCCAATCCTTTAGTATCCGGATACTAGGAGTCATATTGTATGAGAGTCAGTTGTGATCGTGATGAATGTGATGGAATTGTATAGTTGGTTTAATATAGTTACTGTATGTAATACACTATGTTTCGGTATGCTTACTTACAAGTGATGCTTGATGTGTATGTATAAATATGCATGTATATTTGTTAAGTTCCATTCTAAATTAATTACAATGCCAAACACTCACCCTTGCATTTTTTTTTAGTAACCAGAGACAGGGAGGGGGACGGAGCCATGGAGCCGCGCCAAGGGGGAGAACGGTGCCAGGGTCCGAGTGACTTCGAGTGACTCTCTATAGAGTCATATGTGTGTATAAGAACTTCTTAGTATTATTATTAGTTGTGTTTAATTAAGACCGGACCGGATGTAAACCTATATTTTAAAATACATCACTGTTATTTGCATATGCTTTCATGGTAGTTATGATAACTCTTTGGGTTCACAGAACCATTTTTAGAGTGAAATTTTGGGAGTCTGGTTGCATGTTTTGTATAATCCGATGTGTGAAAGGTGTTCGCTCCAGGGAATAGAACCTCGTTTAAGTGAGAGTCCAGAATCTCGCTTAGACGAGTAGGGGCCTCGCTCAAGCGAGAAACCCTGATTTCCCTTTCTCCCATCCGTTGTGTTTAAATTAACTTGCTTTTCTTTTCTAGACCTCATTTAATTAATTTAACTGTGACTGCTGTCACTTGAATAAGTCTGTAAAAATAAATGCAAAAATAACCTAGGATGTTACACTTGGTATCAGAACGGTTCTTTCTAGAGCTGGTGTGTGGGCCGATCTAGTGATTGTGATAGTTTTATGAAAGTTGATTGTATTTTGTTGTGTTGAGATTGTGTGTGGTCTGGCATCGTTCCCTTGGCACTTCACTGGCGTAGTATTCTATGAATATAAGGTAAGTTTACGATCCCCTGTCTGATCTTGGTTATTAATGGTGATGTGTTTGCTCATTGTAGAATTACTAAATGGCCGGAGAGACTAGTTCTGGGGGAAGAGATGATTTCTTCTCTAGATTTACTCAGCTGATGAGTAGGACCGAGTCCGGTCCCACTCTAGATAAATTCCTGAAAAGGAATCCTCCGACTTACAAAGGGGGACACGACTATGACGGGGCATACATCTGGATCAGGGATATCGAGCAGGTTTTTGAATATTTTGAGTGCTCTGAAGAGCAAAAGGTTTTATTTGCTACTTACCAACTAAAAGAAGAGGCTAGAGTATGGTGGTCCCGAGTGAAGGTGCAGATGAACGCAGCCAATGAGCAGTTGGTAAGGGCGAATTTCCGAAGGAGGTTCCTTGTTAAATACTTCCCACACAACTACAAAATCCGGAAAGAAATGGAATTCCTGAAGTTGGAGCAAGACCGGATGTCTGTAGCTGAGTACACCAGCAAGTTTGACGAGCTGTGTGATTTTTACCACCCTTTCTCGTTAGAAGGGACTGAAGGTAGCAAGTGCGCCAAATACGAAGCTGGACTACGGATTAAGCTCCGTAGTGTAATCGTACCAATGGAGATTAGGGACTACCCAACCCTGGTGAACAAAGCAAGATTGACTGAAGAGGTGCAGTTACAAAGGACGTCCCAGCCAAGAGATAAAAAGCCACTGAAGGCAAAAGGATTCAACTTCAAGAGGATGAGTCAATTCTTCCGGGGTGGCAAGTCTTCTGCTACCTCCTCATCCTCTTCCGGTCGGGGTTCCACTGGTCGATCGGGTAATCCTTCTGGTAATTGTACCTGCTACAATTGTGGTCAGGAAGGCCACATTGCCAAACATTGCCAAGCCAATCAGATTGTGTGCTTCCAGTGCAGACAACCAGGGCACCTCAGGCCCGATTGCCCTCAGAGGCAATAGCAGGGAAGTATGGATAACCGAACTAACTCTTCTGGGACCTGGGGTTCCAACTTTTCGAGGAGAGGCCGGAATGGAGCTGGTAGAGGGAACCAACAATCGGGAAGATATGATGTCCAATCTAGCGACGCCCAGAACGCCATGACCGGGCGTGTATTTGCGTTTGATGCTTCAGAAGCTACGAGGAATGACAATTTGGTACAGGGTAAGTGCCTCATCTGTGGTTATCTGGTTGATGTAATTTATGATTCAGGTGTCACCATTTCCTTTATTTCGGAAAGTTGTGTGCGACGGCTTGGTCTGCCAATCAGTTTAATGGAGAACGCTCTTATTGTTTCCACTCCAACTGGTTCCACTTTCCGTGCAACTACAGTGTGTAGAGAACTACCGATGCAAATCGAAGCTCGTACTTTTCGAGTAAATTTTATCTGTATGCCATTGAAGGACTTAGATATTATTCTGGGTCTCGATTGGCTTGCTGCTAATCATGTGTTGGTCGACTGTTATCGGAAGAATATTGTTTTCTCTCAGGAACTTGACATGAAGAACGGGGTGAGCGATGTCCTAACCACGTATGTTGTTTTATTCGCTTCGGAGGGTCGGCATAACCTCCTGCTAAGTGATATTCCGATTGTTTGCAAATTTCTTGACGTTTTTCCGGAAGAAATTCCGGAGCTACCTCCCAGTCGGGAGATTGATTTCTCTATTGACTTGATTCCTGGGGCAGAACCTGTGTCCCGAGTGCCATGTAGAATGTCTTCGGTGGAATTAATCGAAGTGAAGAAACAAGTAAACGAATTACTAGAAAAGGGCTTTATCCGACCCAGTGCCTCACCCTGGGGCGCTCCGGTGTTATTGGTAAAGAAGAAGGACGGTAGTATGCGAATGTGCATTGATTACCGACAGCTGAACAAACTGACAATCAAAAATAAATATCCACTACCTCGGATTGACGATTTACTGGACCAGTTGCGAGGCGCCGCTGTGTTCTCTAAGATCGATTTGAGGTCGGGATACCACCAGATCCGAGTGAGGTCGGAGGATATCCCAAAGACAGCATTTCGGACTCGTTATGGGCACTTCGAGTACGTAGTAATGCCTTTTGGAGTAACGAACGCTCCTGCCATTTTTATGGACTATATGAATCGGACCTTTCAACCGTACTTGGACCAGTTTGTGGTAGTATTCATTGATGATATTTTGGTATATTTGAGGTCGGACGAGGAGCATGCTCAACATCTTCGACTTGTTTTACAAGTACTTTGGGAGAAGAAGTTGTACGCTAAACTATCTAAGTGTGATTTCTGGGGGAGTAGTGTACAATTCTTGGGGCATATAATTTCCCAAGAGGGAATCTCAGTTGATCCGACAAAAATTGAGGCGGTTATGGCTTGGGAGAGGCCGAAGTCAATAACTGAAATCAGGAGTTTCCTCGGATTAGCTGGATACTATCGACGCTTCATTGAGGGGTTCTCTCGGATAGCACTTCCTTTGACTCGGTTAACAAGGAAAGGAAACCCCTTCGTGTGGTCGGAGAAGTGTGAATTAAGCTTCCAAACTCTTAAGCGATGTTTAACGACTGCCCCTGTGCTTGCACTGCCCGATGTAACACAGGAATTTGAAGTATATTGTGATGCATCCAAATTTGGATTGGGGTGTGTGTTGATGCAAGCTGATCGGGCAATTGCTTATGCTTTGAGGCAATTGAGGCCACATGAGGAGAATTACCCGACTCATGATCTGGAACTTGCAGCAGTGGTGTACGCACTGAAGATTTGGCGTCATTATCTGTATGGGGCTCGCTTTGTAGTATTCAGTGATCACAAGAGTCTAAAGTACTTATTTGATCAAAAGGAGTTAAATATGAGACAGAGGAGATGGGTAGAGTATTTGAAGGATTATGACTTCGATTTGAAGTATCACCCGGGCAAAGCGAATGTTGTGGCAGATGCGCTAAGCAGGAAGGTACTGCATGTGGCTTACCTGATGAGTAGAGAACAGGAATTGCTGGAAAGCTTTAGAGATATGAATGTTGGAGTTGTTATGGACGCACCAAACCGAATGACAATCGGAATGTTAAAAATCTCCAACGAATTTCTCGAGTCGATGGTAGCTGCACAGAAAGACGATAAAGAGTTACTGAGGCTGATTGATACTCAGACCCAAGGCAAAAATATGGAGATAACTAGGGGTGACGATGGTATATGGAGATTCAGGAACCGAGTGGTGGTGCCTGCACATGGAGGCTTCAGGCAGGCAGTGCTATCAGAAGCACACAAGAGCTCTTTGAGTATACACCCGGGAGTGACAAAAATGTATCATAACTTAAAAAAGGAATTCTGGTGGCCAAGTATGAAGAAGGCAATAATCGAGTATGTGAAATCCTGTGTGATATGCCAGAAGTGCAAGGTTGAGCACCAACGACCTCCAGGTTTGCTTCGACCTCCAAAAATTCCGATCTGGAAGTGGGAAGGTATCACCATGGACTTCGTGTCTGGACTACCCCGCACTCAAACCGGATACAACGCGATTTGGGTGATTGTTGATCGACTAACCAAAAGTGCGCATTTCCTGGCAATAAATATGAAGTGGTCGCTAGATCGATTAGCTAAGTTGTATATTGCTGAGGTCGTACGACTGCATGGTGTACCCTCAAGCATTATCTCCAATCGGGATCCCCGATTCACTTCAAGGTTTTGGGGGAGTTTGCAACAACAACTGGGTACTGAGTTCAAATTGAGCTCAGCCTACCATCCCCAGACCGATGGCCAATCAGAACGGACTATACAGACTCTTGAAGATATGTTAAGGGTATGTGTACTGGAACAGGGCGGATCATGGGAGAAATACTTGCCCTTGGTAGAGTTTGCATATAATAACAGTTACCATAGCAGCATTGGGATGGCTCCATATGAAGCTCTTTATGGTCGGAAATGTCGTACTCCATTATGTTGGAATGAGAACGGTGATGCCCTTCATCTGGGGCCTGAGATGATTCAAGAGATGAACGAACAAATCGCCTTAATCCGAGAGAAGATAAAAATTGCTCAAGACCGTCAAAAGAGCTATTATGACAATCGGCACAGACCCCTTGAATTCCAAGTGGGTGATTGGGTGTTCCTAAGGATTTCACCGACTAAGGGTGTAGGTCGAATTTTGAAAAGCCAAAAGCTTAATTCGAAGTATATTGGACCATACCAAATACTAGAACGGATTGGTGAAGTCGCTTATCGACTGGATCTTCCCCAATCGTTGACTAACATTCACAACGTGTTCCACGTATCACAACTTCGAGCCTATATTCCGTGTGATACCATGATTGTACCGAGTGACTCCATTGAAGTGAAGGAGAACTTGACGGTGGAGGCGGTACCAATCGGCATTGAAGAGCATCAAACCAAACGGTTAAGGAACAAGGAGGTCCCGCTGGTGAAGGTGAAGTGGCAGAATTTACATTGGATAAATTACACTTGGGAGTTAGAATCCGATATGAGGCGAATGTACCCTCATCTTTTCCAATCAGAACACTGATTTCGGGGACGAAATCTCCTTTTAGGGGGGTGGATGTAACATCCCTGATGTTTTAATGAGAATTATAAGAAATGGGAAATGATTAGTAAATGTTTTAGAAGTTTTATTTAATATTTGTTCTGTCTTAGCCAGAGATAAGAAAGCCGGTGTCGAGATCGGTATCTGAAGCGCGAGCAGGCGGAGTTAAAGATCGGGAGTGTAGGAGAAGAGCGGACAGAGTTAGGTGGTCTGGTCCAACCGTTGTGAGGAGAGCGTCTCACACGGAGTCATAGCCCGGATTAACCTCATAATGACTGAAACAACGGATGTAGGTAACCAAGAGGTGAGCACGGATAAGGTATCCGATCTCTCAGGTTGTAGCTCGGATTTCCAAGGTATGAACACTAAGTTAGGACGTCGGGGGCCGATATTCATATTGGGCTTATACTCTTGCGAAGTATTAGAGAATTGTGAATAATTAAACGTTGTGGGAATAAATAAGTGTAATTGATTTGATAACTATGCAATAGTGAAATTGATTAAATTTAGTAAGAATACAAATAAAATAAAGAAAAAGACGATCTTGCCCATGAGCTATACATATATATATAAGGAGATTCTCTTCCTTCCCTCTTCATTATTTACAAGTTACCTTTGCTGTTGGTCTGTTCCTTCTCTTTCGTTTTTTCTCTCCTCTCTTAACGCTGATTTGCATGCGCTGGAGAAGGACTCCATTTGTGTCTAAACTTCAATTGAACCCCATTCCTGTGATCGAGGCTTCAAGGTGAGTCTACTGATCCGTTCCAATTGTGATTCCCTTATTCCTTTTATTCTTTAGCGGTTTAAAGCCATGCATGGCTATATTCGTGGTTGTTCTCCACTCCTCTGGTGAGTGTGAGCCCAAATGCAGTCCATGAACTAAGGGCGTTGAAGTGACGAGCTGTACTTTATGATCCGTAGGTAGTAGGCTAAGCAACGGAAGACTGAGTGACGGAGTTGAGACTGCGAAACTAGTGCTTAGAGGAAGGAATCGACACAGAGAACAGATCATCGAAGCGTGGAACCAAAGTAAGGGGGTGTTCGGGTTATAATTAATTAGAATAGGACTCGCTTCTTAAACAGGTCATTGAAGTAACGTAAACAAGTTAAGGAAAATGTTGTTAAACGTAGTTGTGTGTTTATGCTTGTGCATGTGTGACTGAGTACATTAATTAATAGAGGATCAGGTGTGGATGAGTTTATCATGTATGATCTTGTGATATCTAATGTGAAATGATCAGTGTTATGTGACGTCGGGTTAGCAAGCAGGCTACCCGAGTGATGAGGAATTGATATTATTATGTGAAAGGTAAACTGTTGAATGATTATGTGGTATGGGATGGCCGACGGTATATGATAGCCCCTCATTTCCGGCTCCCGTGGTTTTCGTGCCCAGTTGAGCTACCCAGTGGTCAAGTAGGACCCAGTGGTCGAGGTGGAGAGTCAAGCAGGACTCGGTGAACCAAGCAGGGTTCACGGGGTGTCAAGTAGGACCCCCAGCTGAAGGCCAATCCTTTAGTATCCGGATACCAGGAGTCAGATTGTATGAGAGTCAGTTGTGATCGTGATGAATGTGATGGAATTGTGTAGTTGGTTTAATATAGTTACTGTATGTAATACACTATGTTTCGGTATGCTTACTTACAAGTGATGCTTGATGTGTATGTATAAATATGCATGTATATTTGTTAAGTTCCATTCTAAATTAATTACAATGCCAAACACTCACCCTTGCATTTTTTTTTTAGTAACCAGAGACAGGGAGGGGGACGGAGCCATGGAGCCGCGCCAAGGGGGAGAACGGTGCCAGGGTCCGAGTGACTTCGAGTGACCCTCTATAGAGTCATATGTGTGTATAAGAACTTCTTAGTATTATTATTAGTTGTGTTTAATTAAGACCGGACCGGATGTAAACCTATATTTTAAAATACATCACTGTTATTTGCATATGCTTTCATGGTAGTTATGATAACTCTTTGGGTTCACAGAACCATTTTTAGAGTAAAATTTTGGGAGTCCGGTTGCATGTTTTGTATAATCCGATGTGTGAAAGGTGTTCGCTCCAGCGAATAGAACCTCGTTTAAGTGAGAGTCCGAAATCTCGCTTAGACGAGTAGGGGCCTCGCTCAAGCGAGAAACCCTGATTTCCCTTTTTCCCATCCGTTGTGTTTAAATTAACTTGCTTTTCTTTTCTAGACCTCATTTAATTAATTTAACTGTGACTGTTGTCACTTGAATAAGTCTGTAAAAATAAATGCAAAAATAACCTAGGATGTTACAGGATAATGTTTTGTCACCTTTATATTTGTAGAGTCCTTTAGTTCACAGTTGAAAAAATAGAATTATAAAATGGAAAATTTTAAATATTAATATTAATCCTTCGTATCGTTCAACACAGTCAAAACTTTTTTTAACCGTAGGATTTTTTTTAGGTTGTTTGACAAACCCAACTAAAAATCAAACATGAATGGTTTTTATGAACTCTTGTTGCCTTTTGCTATATTTATGAACGTCCAGGTCATAGTTTTCAATGCCTACGATGTTACATTCGATGCATTAGTCGTATATCTTGCTCTTCCTCAGTTTTACCATCACACCTTTCAACTTGTACCTATTTTTTGTGTTTGGCCTGATTTATTGACTACATGGCTTTATTCCCCAAATTGGGAAATGTTTTCATTTTCTAATTACTTAGGGTTTCTATTTAAAAATGTCACAATAGACTTTTTGTATTTCAAACTAATTGTTTTAAGATAATTTTTTTTCTACCCAACACACCTCCATATAATTGATGTTCTCTTTTCATGATTTAGGACACTTACTTTAAAGAAACACTCTCATTTCTTCCCTTCCCTGCCTATCGCTCTTCCATAAGAGTAACATTCATGTTTTTTTAAAAAAACATTTAAATCTTTAAGTACACAAATAAATTGTAAAATTCAATTAAAAAATTTGAAACATAGTTAAAATCTTCGTTCAATTTTTTATTTTAAAAAGAGGAAATCAACTCCTACATCAGCAAGATGTTGGTTTAGTTCACATTCAGTTTTCGATTTAAATGTTTCGAATAATTATTTCATTTTCAGCAAGTTGTTGTTCATAGCGCAATCAAATTGTTTCATTAATTCATTAGTTATTATCAGTATAATATATATAATTGTCTTATTCTTCTGCATGAGATAATCAAGCTTTGCTGACGAAACTAATATTATTCTGTATTTAATTACATCAGACTAATTTAATTCTTTTTTTTTTTTACATCAGACTGGTTGTGAACAGCTCAGAATACTACATCACATAACAATTAAATTAAATTAAATATTTAACTCAATTCTTGATGCAAAGCTTGTACTGCAAGTTTTTATATAATATACAAGCATTTTTTATATAAATTAAGGGTTTTATTAACGTCTTCAAGGACTGAGGTTAAGTATTACTTTTATATTTTATTGTATTTAAACATCTTTTTATAAATTCATTGAATTTTAAATTTTTATAAATTTTCTATATCATTTATACCCTTGTTAGCTCTAATTACCTGCACATAAACTTTCCCCCTATATTTATAAATATTTATTTTCATTTTTTCACAATTTTTATGTTGGACAAAAAATGAGATTAAAAATTTTGAAACATTAGAGGAGATGAATACCAGTATTATATAACACAAGTATTAAAATATGATAGTCAAGATTTGCTTAATAGGTGAAATTCTAACTTTAGTCATTGAAAAAAAAAAGGAAGATAATTTAAGAGTGAATTTTCATATTTGAATTCTTAAGTGGAGCGAAAAAGGTTATGTGGAAGTCATTGGAGTGAAAAATGATACAAGTAGTATAAAAAATTTGAAAAAGTAACAAAATGACTCCATTTTAAATAGAGTAAAATAAAAGTAATTATAGTAAGTAAGAATTGAGAAGAATGTTAGTGGGAGAATTATGAGAAAATTTAAAATGTAGCAATGTAGTTGTGTCTTTTCTAGATATAACAGTGTTATCTAGAAGCGCCCACCAAATCGCTGCCGCAACACCCACTGGCACGTTCCTAATTGAATATTGGTCCATGCGTTGGTTAGGTAAATTTTGAGATTTAACATTGACTTAACACATTTGTTTTTTTGGTAATACAGCATTAACTCTTTAATATATGGTTGATTAGTTGGTAATTCAGCCTACGTACGTGCGCAGGTACAATACAGTCAATCAACACTGAAATTATTTTTGAGAGAGTAAAAAATAATCACATACAAAATTATCAAACACTGTGCCCATGCAGCTGTTACATCTTACATGCCACCTTTCCCTCAAAAAGGTAAACCTTACATCACACGGTGCAGATGGCATGCTCACACAGACACGTGGCGTTCATTCCCGCCATTTTGACAACTGTATTTCAGTCTTTTCGTACAGCTCCCAACACCAGAAAATCCTCCCATGTCACCAAACTCAAGGTCCAGGACATTTCAGTATTTTTAACTAGACACCAAGCCTAAATGAACGGAAAAATTTTTATTTTTATTTTTTCTAACGTCAATTTTCTCAAGACCAAACAAAATAAAAATATTAATATTCATGTATTTTCTTCTCTACATTTTGTTTTCAGTTTGGGAACTGAACTATCACAAAACGACGACGCTTCTGGCCGACGCCGACGTCCGTCCCCACATAAAATTATCCTCACTTGGTTCACCTTCCGACAGTTCCATGGCCGTCGATTCAACCTGGTCCCACCTTATCCCCACCGACTGTCACCACTACAAATCTGAACGCCCTGTAAAAATAGCACAGCCTAGATACCAAAGCCAAAGCCTCCACCACTCTGAGGAACCATTTAATTCCAATTCTAATAAATAATAAATCAATATCAAAATAAAAACAGTTATTCTCCTTTCTTCTTCTTATTACTATTATTATTATTATTATTATTCGTCATCTTCAACCTTGCGCAGCCTTCACTCACTTTCTCACTATGAAACTCTCTTGAGAGAGAAACACCGAAAAACCCTAATTCCCAATTTCTGAAGCTTCGAAAATGGTTTCGCTGGAGGAATCACGTTCGAATTCGACTCGTTTCCCCATAGCGAGGAGTTACCAGTATCACTCCTCCAAATCGCAGCGACACATCGGAAGGTCTATGCGCACCATACGCTCCAATTTCTTTCAAGACGACAATAGTAGCTGCTCCTTCACAGAGAAATCCACGTGTGTATCGGAAAACCTCACCGATTCCGTCGTCGACCTCCGTCTCGGCGAGCTCGCCTCTCGGAACAACAAATCCGTCAACTCCTCCGCCGCCGAGGAGGACCTTCTCGATCTCTCCCAGGCCTTCAGCGATTTTTCCGCCTGCAGCAGTGACATCTCCGGCGAGCTCCAGAGGCTAGCCACTCTACCATCGCCGGAATATGTTCAGAAAACCGATGTCTGCGGCGAAACGGAGCCCGAGCCCGAGCCCGAACCCTGCATGGGGTTTCTTCAGAGGGAGAACTTCTCCACGGAGATTATTGAGAGTATTTCGCCGGAGGATCTTCAGCCGACGGTGAAGATTTGCATTGACGGACTCCAGTCGCCGTCGGTGGCTGTTAAACGATCGGCGGCGGCGAAGCTGAGGCTGTTAGCGAAAAACCGCGCCGACAACCGAGTCCTGATAGCGGAATCCGGCGCTGTCCCTGTTCTTGTTCCTCTGCTTCGTTGCAGCGATCCGTGGACCCAGGAGCACACTGTAACGGCGCTACTGAACCTGTCTTTGCACGAGGATAACAAGATGCTGATAACCAATGCAGGAGCAGTGAAGTCGCTGATTTATGTGCTGAAAACTGGAACAGAGACTTCGAAGCAGAACGCTGCATGTGCGTTGCTGAGCCTGGCGCTGGTGGAAGAGAACAAGACCTCGATCGGAGCTTCGGGGGCGATACCGCCATTGGTTTCGCTGCTTCTGAACGGTTCCAACAGAGGGAAGAAGGACGCGCTGACGACGCTTTATAAGCTGTGTTCGGTGAAGCAGAACAAGGAGAGGGCGGTGAGCGCCGGCGCGGTGAAGCCGCTGGTGGAGATGGTGGCGGAGCAGGGCACCGGCATGGCGGAGAAGGCCATGGTGGTGCTCAACAGCCTGGCGGGGATTCAGGAAGGGAAGGATGCCATTGTTGAAGAAGGTGGAATTGCTGCTCTTGTGGAAGCCATTGAAGATGGGTCCGTGAAGGGAAAGGAATTTGCTGTTTTGACCCTTTTGCAACTATGTGTTGACAGTGTTAGAAACAGAGGGTTTCTTGTTAGAGAGGGTGGGATTCCCCCTCTTGTTGCTCTTTCTCAAACTGGGAGTGTTCGAGCTAAGCACAAGGTTAGTCACGCACTCTGTTTTTACCAATTTCAATCCACAATCTATTGGATTATAGTTATATTAACAAAATTCATTCTTTGTAACGCTTTGATTGAGTTGTTGAAGCCACTAACGCATATTATTGTGTATTCGATGAGAGTATTTTTTCTGTGTGTTTAATTGTATTTGGTGCCTGCTGTTAAAGCTTCTGTCTGGTTTGTTTTGCAGGCTGAAACACTCCTTCGATATCTGAGAGAATCAAGACAAGAAGCATCGACTTCGAGTTCTTAGATAAGTGATCATTATTGCTTATTACCGTTACTACTACTTAGGAAGTTAGTAATTATACGATGTAATTTGTTATTGTATATATAGTGTTTTTGCTGGTTTGTACAGTGTGGACAATGGACAAGATAATTGGAACCGTGTTTATTGAAGTTAGATGAAGCTAGACTGACCCTTAGAAGATGCATGGATATAGTTAGGTTTGGGATTTTGCTTTCCCTTGTTTCGATTTGTTTGTGTTTTATTGGAGTTACATGGTTGGTTGTGTTTTGACTCTCGAGTCTGGGTTGATTAGGATTTAAAATTTCTCTTGTTTAGATGACCCTAGTTTTGTGAAAGGGTTTCTGATTGTATTATTGTATGTTAATTAATTTACCCGCTCGTAATGAAGGTACGGGGATTGTACTTAAATTAGTTGGAATGTTTGTGTCTATAATTTCAATTTGGTCAAACCAGTGCTGGTGTTTCGTTTACTTGATATCGCTGAATGTATTTGACCTCAACTTCACCTATTTCCATTTAATTTCCGTTTGACTTAATTAGCCACTTGGTGGGATGTTACACTGAGCTGAACTGAACTGTTCTTCTTGACTATTGAACTGTTCCCCGGCATATTTTTCATGCCTGGTAACGAATTCCTTACTTCATGCTTCTTTGTCATGAAATTCTGGAAAGTTGAGAAATGAAATTTGGAATACGTTCTTGCTAAAATTGACATAACTGGGTAAAGCAGCAGCTTGTATGGCATTAAGGATCAAGTTGTGGGGATTCGTGTACAGTTTCTGAGAGCATATAACCGAAAATTGTAAAAATTCTAAAGAAAGGAAGACGAATCCTTTGAATAACTTTTATCAATGTTCTGAAAAGAGTACAGGATGACTCTTGATAAATTCAATATAGATGGAGGATCCAAAAGAAAGTGTACAGGGTAGAGACTGGGACATGTTTAGGCGGGTGTTTATATGAATAAATGGGATGGTGATGGTGTAGGAGTAGGACCCTCTGGCTATTTGTCGTTGTTGTGAAGCGGCTCACCTATTCCACCACAGATTGCATGATTTTTGCAGTACAAATTTTCCTGATCTAGCATCTTATTATTTTCTTTTCCACTTTCAAAATCTTTTTGTCGCTTATAATAATCACCAATTAGCTGGCAGAGCAGGTATGCTTGGATGGTTGCACTTTCAAATTAATCTTGAGGTTTTGAATAACCGGGTGTCGGTGTTCTCGACTTTCATTCATTTTTAAGTATTATCATCAAAACCCGAATCTGTTTGTTGAGATGAGATGGCAGGGGTTTATCTTAAGCAAAGGTTTGAAGCATCCTCGAACGTACGAGATAGTTGAATTCTTACGTTTTATGTCACTGCCTCCCAACCATTTTATAATATTTCTGCTAGAAGTTGCTTTCAACCATGTCATTTCTTACATTTACGTCATCTTAAAGAGAAAATGAAAGATAAAATAAAGTAAGAAAAAGTGGATAGAGGAAAATCAGCCTGTCTGAATTTAGACATGGTATTGGACACCTTTAACTATAATTTAATCCATATCAGTCAGTATTTTATACGGGGAAGTGGGGCTTCTCTATTAGAGGAATACACTAGTTAGTAATGATTCTTTTTCTCAATTACAAGTTTCTTTAGTTTCGTTTAGTTTTTATTAATGAGAAAATGTCTAGTATTATGATTGTATTTTACCATGGTATCCTCAAACAGAACTACTCCATTTCCAGACGAAAAAGTTACTAATATATTTATGAGTATCATACTTAGATATCACTTTGTTTTTTCTCAGAATCTAGATAATCATACATAATTTTTATTTATTAGAATATTTTTCACAGTTATTTCAAACAAGTTATGAGCTTATGACAAATTTTGCCGTAAAGACAATAAAAACCAGACATGGTTTTTTCTCTTATGGAACAAAAGACACGAAGAAGCATTAGGCCAAGCCTTGCTCTTTCCCCTTGTTATCCTCTTTTTTTCTGTCAAATGGGAAAAGGTTTGAAGCCCTTCTGGAGCATTTTCTCGACCTCCTCAAACTGAAGGCCCTTAGTTTCAGTCAACAAGGCAAAGAGAAGCTAGGAATGTGGAGCGTAGAGGAAATTGTTAGAACTTACATCACTCTCACTGCTGGCACAAAAGGCACAGTTCACTTGCAAACAGTGCATGCAGTTCCACGAGGAGAAATTTGGGGCCTTTATGTAAGCCTGGCATATAAAGTTAGCACTAAAGTTGGCACAACAGCATTCAGACCAGAAGTAACCAGAGAAAGTGCAAGGGCTGTTGAGTGGGAGGCAATTCCAGCAAACTGAACAATGGTTGGGCTGTAATACATGACAGTATTGATACCAACAAGTTACTGCGCAACTTGGACTGTGATGCCTGCATAGAGTGCTCTTCGAACTACATTATTAGCCAAGGCACTCTTTAGTTTCTATGCTATGCTATGGCCAACCAAGCCTTCCTCTTCCTTTTCAGTTTCAATGAATTCTTACATGGGTTTCATCTCCTCTTCAACTTCACCTGGACGATAAATTTTTCACAGAATGTTCTTTGCCTCTTTTTCCTTGTTCTATGTAAAAGAAATTAAATAGTTGACATTATTTTATCTCCAAGGAATGATTCTTTTTACTCTTACAATCATTTTTGGTTTAGATTTCTACACATTATAGTTAACTTACAAAAGTCTAATGCCACTATAACTTTGGCAAGCCGAATTGGCTGATGCGTAAAGTTTTTTTACTTTCATGCAGGGATAAAAATGTAGAGTTTTTTCCTATGTAGGGACTACAGCAAAAAAAACAATACCATGTGTAAGCACGGAATTAGAAATTTAACCTATAAGAAATGTTGAATAAAATTGTCATCGTAAATTTGTAATTAAGCATAAGACACCAAACCACACCCACAACACACACGAAAATTTCAATTTTCATTGGCATGGCAGTGAAAATTTAATGCAGGACAAACAGCAGTACCTGTCTGTAGAGCCATCAAGGTGACTCAGGAAGAGACAACATTAGTATGAACTGTATCACAGCAGGAATTCCTGCCACCTCAAGCACCCAACGCCGGGTTCCAGGGACCTGAAAAAAATCATATTAATGACAGAGAATAATTGCTACATTTCAAGCAGTTATTATGTCAATCATGATTAATGAATTTCAAATTTTCAACAATTATAAGCGTTTGTGCATTTTTTGATTTAATATATTACATTCGAATTCAGGTCTGACAGAACTACTTTACACAACAAAATTTTCTCTATTAATATTTAATGAAACTATATTTCCCATAATTCTAATTCATGACCAGAGTTTATGTTAGAACACCCCTCAACTGATTTGTCAGTCTGTTGGTACCTTGCATGTTGCATACCCTTGTGAATGCCAAATTGATGAGGTAAGACAAAAACTGGCCACCGGTAATAAGGAAGCCATTGATACTGACTAGAGCTCCTCTGATCTTAGCAGGGGAAGCTTCAGAGATGTATAGAGGAGCAGTCATGGAAATCATTCCAACTCCCAAACCAACAAAAATTCTTCCAAGCATGATGACCCATGGAGCAGGAGCAATAGCCATAACCAGTGCCCCAAGGAAGTGTTGGGATAATTTCAAATTTTGATGAGCTGAGACGTGTAGTAACACTTTCCTTAAGGATTTATTCGCCAGCTCCATCTAGGATAGACCTAGAAATACAACTAGTATAAAAAATAAAATTTGTTTTGATAACCTAAGAACAGAGGAATCGTTTAGGGAGAGAGAAAACTATTAATTAAATAGGAATATATCAGTTAAAAAAAATATCTGATTAAGTTTTAGATCATGATTAACCAACTTACAGATAAGCTTTAACTAAGTCTAATGATAAGATTTGACTTTAATCAAAATTTATCTATAAATTATAAATAATATTTTATAAAAATAATTTGTTACTCCTTTTTAATTTAAAATAAAATACAATTTTATTTAAAACTTTTGAAATAAAACATAATTTCCAACGGGAACAACACAACATAAGCCACTAAAATGGATGTCTTTCCCCCAAGCTTGTCATTCATGCATCCTCCAAATGCAGCACCAATTATAGCCTCCGCAGTAGCCATACTGACAATGGTTTCCTGCATAAGAATGGACCAAAAACTCAAAGTCAACTACAATTCCAGTGTCAGAAAGAACAGCATATTTTACTCTCAAACACTAGTTTAAGGGGAGAGGATTGTCCATGTCATGTAACATGTTAAAAATGAGGGAAAGAAAATGAGAAGTGAAACCTGATAAACGTTTTATGTTTTCAAAACAAATAGCCTGATTTTTTATTTTTAAAAATTAATACACGAAACAGTAAAAACAATAAAACAAAAAACATTTTTTCAAATCAAACAATCTCTTAAGTTTTTCATGTCTAAATGTGAACTTCTCTTTTTTTCTTTTCTCTATTTTTACTCTAGCTAAATAAAAGAAAATGCAATTACATTTTTTCACTTCTCCGTTTTTGTCTTCCCTCTGCAACCAACCATATCCAAACATACCACTGTGATAATAATCCTAAACATCTGTAACACCCTTAAAAATCAAAAGATGGAAGCAAAAATGAGTACAAACTTACTTGGAGTCAGTGTTCTTGTCAACTTGGTCAAAATAATTACGGATATATAACAAGGCCCCAGAAATCACACCTATACGTAAGTGATTCGGTAAAAGTAGATGTCATGAAAGAGAAAGTTAACTTTAGAAATAAAAAATTTAAGATTTTTTCTTCAGTTTAAATTTTAAATTTCTTCTCTTCTCTGTTTGTTTTTCCCCTATTCTCCAGGATAGTAGCGAAATCTCGCATGTAGAGTCAAAATTCTGTCAAATCATTCAATTTAAATCTAAAATTTGTGTTCATCCTTTCATAATTTGCTACAAATAATCAATATAAGAAATCCTACCTAATCCTATATACAAAATTAATAAGATATCCAATTCAAAATTAATGTGTTGGGCCCACATCCACATGACATGGTTATGTGTTCATAACCGAGAAGTCCAGAGTGTCCCAAATGGCCAAAGGGCATCGATTCTCCCCACAAAAACACATAAGAGCGAACTAGCTCCACATAAAAAGTATAAAAACATTGTCAAGAATGGGATTCGAACCCATGCCCTTTCGGACCAGTACCTGAAACTGGCGCCTTAGACCAACTCGGCCATCTTGACAGCCGATGAGACACTCATATACCATTTTTTATTAATTTGCTAACAAAACATGTAATATTCCATCCACTCAAAGCTCCGCCATATAAAGTATCTGGAAAATCATTTTTTACTTTAAAAAACAAATGCAGGTAGAAAAGCTCATTTTGGATTTATAAAAAAAATGTTTCAACACATAAAATTTTCATTTATGCGCGTTTCACTAAAATTGTGACATACTATTAATAATAAATATATATATTAAAAATAACTATATGTAAATGTCTTTTGAATAAAAAAAATAAGTCAAGCTTATAATTTTTCTCTTCATTTCTATCTGTTTTACCAAGTAAGATAAATGTAATGCGTAAAATAACAATCGCAATGTCTACAGTATATCAAATTAATTGCATAATCTATATATAATATAAGAATGAAATCAGATGATTATTATAGCATTAACGCCTTAATGTAATTTTAACTTTCTTAAAATTTTTAAAATTCACTTAACTCTTACAAAAAAGACTTAACTCTTATAAAAAAAAAAGTTAGGATTTAACTCATTCAATATTTAGGTTAACTAGTTTTATCCTTTATCAGTTGCCATTAAGTTTGCCTTGTTAAATGTTAAGGTGACTATTAGAGATAGTATTGTAATAAGTTGTTTAACTTGTAACCAGCTAAGTTGGTCACTTCCCTTAAAGCCTCACAAAATTTTGTTATTGTAGAAATGATATATATACTTGTTGTAATTCTGTTGTAACAAACTTTGAAAGCATAATGAAATTCTATAGTTTTTGTTCTCTCTCTCTCTCTCTCTCTCTCTCTCTCTCTCTCTCTCTCTCTCTCTCTCTCTCTCTATTTCTCTTTGGTTTCATTTCTTTCATGTTATCCAGAGCTAGAGATACCAGAATGGTCACGCCTTTATTTCTTTCTTCTTCTTCCTTGCCCTCCCCAGTGTCATTTCTCCAAAATTTTACGGAGAAGCTAGATGATAAGAATTTTCTCCTGTGGAAGCAGCAGGTATAACCAGTTCTCTGAGGTGACTCATTTCATCACCTAGTTGTTGATCCTCAAATTCCTCCATAACTCCTCAGTGATGAAGATTGAGTTGCAAATTGCATAAACTCAGCCTATCATCTTTGGGAACAACAAGATCAGCTCATTCTCTCATGACTTCAGTCTTCGCTCTCAACCTTTTTTCTCACCCGCGTTTTTGGTTGCGTGCATGCTCACTTATATGGACAAACCCAAGCCAAATGGCGTCAACTAAGGTCGAAACTTCGCAATGTTAAGAAAGAGTTAAAATCAGTTAGAGTATATTCTTCGTGTGAAGACCATTGTGCATATGTTAGCCGCTATTGGTGATCTTGCTTCCTTGAAAGAGCAAACCATGCATTGTCTTTGATGGCCTACCCAAAGAATACGATGCGATCGTGACCTTCCTTACTAGTAAACCTGACCATTTTGAGTTCTCTGAGGTAGAGTCTCTATTTCTCGCGCATGAATTGCGTCTGGAGCGCAATCACTAGCTTTCACCGTCAGCATCTCTCCACCTCACGCATGGCCAATCCTCTGGCTCCGTTTAAGATTTCAGTGACTCGGTTCCAAGCAATTTTCCTTAAATGAATATTGTTGCTCAGCCTTTGTAGTCGTTCGTGCCTAGCTTTATGCCACCAGCCCAAGGTCTTCATCCATCATAAGTCTTCTCTCAACCTGATCTGAACACTATGTCTCAATTTCTTGGCTATCAGGGCTTCCGACCTTGTAGTGGTGGTCGCTTTGGTCAGGGTCGCGGTGGAAGAGGATGCGGTTTCCTTCAGTGTCAGATATGCCTTATGAATGGCCATAATGCTCAATCTTTCTACCAACGCTTCAACACTTAGTTTTACACTGGTAATCCTAGCCCTAATTTCAATCTCAACCACTAATTTCATTATAGTTCAACCCAATTTCAGAATCTGCCTCACTACAATAATTCTTCATTGTGCCAATCTCATCCGCCTATTTATTCTCCCCTCTTTGCTCCTTCAGCTTTCTCCCTTGCATCAACCTACCCTGCTCCTCAATATCTTCCTCTGTGCCCCTTTCTCAAGCTATTTCCTCTGCCTTAGCCAACTTCACAATTGCATCATGACTTCCATCCCATCTCACACTGCGACCTCTCCTTCATTCTCCTCCTTCTCATCAATGGACTATAGGTTCTAGGTGTAACATCCCAAATTTTGTAATATTTAGAAAATTCATTCATTAAGGATTAATGGAGAAATTCTGAATGAAATTCCGAGTGAATGCTGTTTGAAATATGATATTTCGAGTGAATATGGTGCGATACCGAGTGAAGTAAGACCGAGGAAGCTATTTCCAAATGGAATTAAGATGTTTTCGAGTGAAACATCATTAAGAAAATTATTTCTAAGTTAAGATAATAGTGTCTGAATGAGACACTTTCGAATAAGGAAATCCGAGTGAAACGGTTTCGAGTGGAGTATCTCCGAATTGAGACTTTCCCAGTGAAATGTCTCTGAGCACGACATTTCCAAGTGGAATAATACCGAGTGAGACTATTCCAAATGGAAAGGTGTTAAGTGAGAAATTATTAATTTCTGAATGACGTGGCACCGAATAGGATATACCGAATGAGTGTGTTTCTAAATGAATAGTTCCAAGTGAACAATTTCCGAGGAAAGTAAATATCTGAGTGGTTAGTTACCGAGTGGTGAACTTCGTTAAATTTATGATCGAGTCGATATTTAATAATGACCAAAAACTTGTACTCGGGTTTGTCTTCGGAATTGTCCTTGACCCCGAGTGATTCGTTTAAATGGAAAGACTTCCAAGAGAGAAAGATGACTTTAAATTCTGAGTGATTTAGATGGAAGATTTCCGAGTGATGTAAACAGAAGATTGACTCAGACATAACTATACCCGAGTATGTTTGAATGTGATACTATTGTGTGGGATACTTCCAAGGAAAGAAAGCCGAGTATTCCATGGGATGGAACCTTTCCTCCGAATGAAGGAATTCTGAGCGGACAGAGGCTGTAATAAACCTTTTCGGAAAGATATGCCCAGAAGGCTGAAACCGAGTCGGAATATACTAAAAACCGAGTCGGAATTAACAATTATTTTAGTTACTAAAGCTTTACACGTCAATCTGTTCTTCTACTTTCTAGCAGCTTCACTTTTCAAGATATTTTCTAAGTATGGGACCCTTTCTTATGTGTTATCCCTTTTCATTAAATGCTTATTCCTTATTCATCATCTGAAGAAAACGTACAGCAGAGATCTTTTTATTGTTCAGTCTCTTTTGCATGGACAATATAAATATCAACTACTGTTAGATCAATTAAAGACTTTTAGAAAGTGAAAAACATCATCCACAATCTTTCTCTTCAAACTCTTGTTAAAAGCCATTAACGAAGAAGGAATCAAACTCCATTTCTTCTTTTTACGAAGAAATCTCTGAAGTGGCACGAAACTGAAATTCCAGTCGGAATTTACAAGCTGTGAATTGGAATATAACTTTAAGAGCTACAAGAACTCTTTATTCCAGGTAAGGGGAGCGTTACATTTCAAATAGATAGTTTATGAATGGATAAGGGGTATTGTTTTGTGTATATGTGATATGTGTATAAATTATTGGGTCAGACCCCGATTATGTGACGTTTTATGTTTCTATATTTTCCATTCATATTGCTGATATTAACCTGAGATTGATGATGCTGATATAAATGATGATTCATGAATTTTTCATGATATCTATGTATATGCTTAAGATGCATGTGTGATGGCATTTTGGCTCGTGGCACTTGCCGTTGTCACTGAAGAGTGATGGTGTCACATAAGGGTGGAAACGGTTGGCCCGTGGCACTCGCCGTTGTCACTGAGAAGTGATGGTGTCACATTGGGTGTAAACGGTTTGGTACCAGTAAAACGGCCGGTCAGCTGAGAGCTGTGTTATGGCTTGGGGAGCCAGTGTTGCAACACAATTAAAAGACTTAATAATGGACTATCTGAGTGAATACCTGTGTGCATTGATATATATGTTGTTGAGAATAACATACTGTTTATGTTGTTACATATGGCTCGATAGATGTTATGGGTATAGTTATGGATTGGACTTTTAATTCAATTCAATAAATATTATTTGATATGTTTATGCTCACCCCCTACTTATTATTTTTACAGTGGATAGAGGACACAGTGATGACACTTGAAGTCGCTCGTCCGACTGGAGCATTATGTATTAGTATGCACAATACATAGTGTATATAGTAATTTGAGTAGAAGCCTTGGCCGGCTCTTGTGATTACCGAGTGATGTACTTTTTGTATTATAAATGGCCGGTTGGCTTTTGTAAAGTGACAATGATATTATTAATATAAATTTTTGTTTTAATCATGAAATTATTTATGAAAAATTTATTTGTATTTATTTACCTTTCAATGGGTCGGTCGGATTGATAAAAAATTAGTACTTTTAATGGCTGAATCCGATCTCTGGTTGGAAATTTAAATTATTTGCGAAAAATTTACTTGATTTATTAAAAATTATTTTAAAAATTAAGGATGTTTTACTAGGGATACTCATCATGTCACATTCGATCCATATCAGCTCACTCATCCATCTCCTACCTCTGGTTTTGATAAAGTCACCTTAGGCAACAGAAGGTTTGTCAATTTCCTTTGTTAGCTCTTCTTAGTTTCTTGCTTAACTACACCCACATCATCTACTTACACTTAATGATTTACTTTTGGTCCCTTCTATCACTAAGAACGTGCTTAGTGTAAGCAAATTTGCTAGGGATAATGGTGTTTATTTTAAGTTCCATTCTGATTCTTGCTTTGTAAAATCTCAAGCATCTCACCAGATTTTACTTGAAGGTCATGTTACATCAGAGGGTCTCTATGTCTTTCCCAACTTGGTCCCTTCTCATTTTGGTTCTACATAGAGTTTGTCATTAACTACTTAAGACTCTACTTTTTCATCTGCTTTAGTTATTTTTGTTGCATCAAATAATCACTCACACACAGACATTACTGCACCTCCTGTAACACCCACTCTCAAATCTTATACACCATTACATAATAGACTAAGACATCCACACATAAATGTTATGCATAATGTTGGAAAGCTTTGTAGTATTCTAAGTTTAAATAAAAATGATAATTTCTTTTACTCTTCCTGCTGTTTGGGCAAGGCACATAGGTTGCCTTCTTCTCCCTCAATCAGTGTGTATGATGCTCCTCTTGAACTAATTTTTGGTGATGTGTGGGGACCTACACATATTGAATTTGTTGGTGGTTTCTATTACTATGTCTCTTTTATGGATGCTTTTAGTAGGTTTACCCAGGTGTACTTCCTCAAGAGAAAGTTTGGGGCGTTTTCTACTTTTAAGCAATTTAAGTCCATGATTAAGCTTCAATTTACCTAGAAAATTAAAGCAGTTCAGTTTGATTGGGGTGGTGAGTTTCGATCCTTTACTCTCTTTTTAAACGAACTAGGCATTCAACATAGAGTCATTTTCCTTTACACTGATCATTAAAATGAGGTAATTGAGAAAAAAACATAGGCATATAGTTGTACCATGTCATTATAGGTCTACCCAACTTTGCTTCACGTTGCAAAACACCAACTCTCGCCAACATATAAAAGTGAACTAGTTCCATATAAAAAGTATAAAAATATTGTCAAGAATGGGATTCGAACCCATGCCCTTTCAAACTAGTACCTGAAACTAGCGCCTTAGACCAACTCGGCCATCTTGACAACCAATGAGAGTTTGATATACCATTTATTATTAATTTTCTATTAAATGTAATATTCCATCCACTCAAGCTCTGCCATACAAAGTATCTGGAAAATTATTTTTACTTTAAAAAACTAAATGCAGGTAGAAAAGCTTATTTTGGATTGATAAAAAAATGTTTCAAAACATAAAATTTTCATTTATGCACGTTCCGCTAAATTTGTGGCATACTATTAATAATATATATATATATATATTAAAAATAACTATATGTAAATGTCTTTTTAATAAACAAGAAAACAAATGAAGTCAAACTTACAACTTTCCTCTTTATTTCTATGTGTTTTACCAATAAAGATAAATGTGATCTGTAAAATAACAATCATAATGTCTACATTATATAAAATTAACTACATAATCAATATATAATATAAGAGTGAAGTCAGATGATTATTATAGCGTTAAAGCCTAATTGACTTAACTCCAATAAAAAAAGTTAGGATTTAACTCATTCAATATTTATGTTAACTAGTTTCATATGTTGGAGGTTTTCATATTATACTTGTGCATAACAGAGACTTAATTGGGATTCTAAGTGAAAACATGAGTTCCCAAGATAAATAGGGTAATTAAGCCAACTAAAAGGGTGGAACCGAGTAGTAGCAGGATTCACGATCCCCGGAGGTTACCAATGGGACCCTGGGCATATTTCAAAGTTTTGTATGCAAAGGAAGTGAGGATTGAGGGGCATCTAAAGTGGTGTAGGTAGTAAAGTTGTTTGATAAAGTGTCAAATTGTTTGCGCATATCTTTGTGCTTTGGTCAAATTTTTTAGTACAGGCTGCATCTGTAGGTTCGAAATGAGTAAGCGATAATGCCCATGAAGTTTAATAGAAATCAGAGTTAGAGCAGACAAGTTAGGTAGTGTAGAAGTTGACCCGAAGGTCAAATTCTACATATTTCTACAAAACAGGGAGTCTGGCAGTTGATTACCAGAGGACTAGGTTTTCTCCCTACGTAGGATGCTTGCAGGTAATTGATTACCAACCTTATGTAATTGATTACCAAAGTCCCAGAAAAGGGTTTTGAGTGTTTCTGAGTGACGTAACTCTAGAGTTCCTATTGTTTATTGTCGGGGAAGTTTAAAAAGTGAAAAAATTTACTCTAATTTTATCAGACCCTGAAATAAATTTTAGGAATTTATAAGGGGGCATTACACATGACCCTTCCAAAGTTCATTGTGTTATGTATGTTTTTTATATGGATCTTATTTTGTACTATATGACAAGTAGTTAATAAAACCCCATCCTAAAAATTATAAGGACATTTGAACCAACTAATATGGTCTTCATCAGTTTTTTTAGTGTTTCATTTTTTTCTTTCAATCATATCATTTGATTCAAGAAAATAATGGAAAATCGCTTCATGAATTATTCGTTCATTTTCACAAAACTCATTACATTATATGTTCTTCACCTTTATTCTATCAAACCTGTGTTTAATTCTATATCCAAATGATTTTCTACTTTCACTTTATAAGAAAAAATTATGTCAAATGCTTCATCTTTATGTCTAAGCAAGTATACTTAGTCATAGCTTGGTTTAAATATCATAGATCAGTACGGATTAAATTAAGCAAATCATTCTCACGTTGAACTTTTTATGAGATATAAAATCTAAGACATACTTTGTATTTAGTTTGATATGCAGTAGAAACACCAAAAGTGGAACTAAGATATTGCATTTTTCATATACATATATATATATATATACACACACACACATACATAAAATACCAACATGTGATAATCTAATGTGCCATATATCAATTGAATCAAGAATACAAACAAAAGTAAAAACACCATCATTAATCACTTCATCAACATTGGGTACAAAAAATCCTTGACCACTATACCTTTCTCCCACAAATACATTATTTGTTGTCATCACAATCTTATCATATTCGAAAGACATTTTAACTTCAACCTTTCTCAATAAAGATACAAACATAGGTATATGTTTTGTTTTGAACCTTCGTTGACCTGAAAAGGACTATTGTTTTAGGCTTCTGATCTTTTTATGAGAGTTCTTAAATTTGTTGATTGTGTTATGCATGCACACATACACATGCATAGTACTAATCAAACCATATAGTTAGCTTCAAGTGTGGACCCTATTGTTGGCTAAAATTAACATAATATTATGTACACAAACTAATTATTGAAAGCAAAACTAAAGTGTACACAATTTCTTCGTAAGTTTCCTTATGCTATGAGTTCCTAACTTCACATTCCCATGTGATTGTTATTTTTTCCTTATTTGTTGCCTACAATCAGTCTCTTATTTTCCTTGGTGCACGACAAACAATGTCGACCTATCCTCTACTGCGTCATTTTCTCTCTTATCAATATCTTAATCTTGCACCTTGCCACCTTAGTGCACAATAATGACCTTTGTTGCTTTGCCTTCATCCTTCCTTTGGTCACTAATGATATCAGTGTTTTGTTCTTTTGTTGCTTCATCTTTGGCCTCCATTTCCTTATCAATAACACTAACATTTTGTTCCTTTGTTACCTCGTCTTCGTCTTTCCTATCCTCCAACATGTGTATGTTCTGTTAGGAACCTTCACCGACTTAAACTATTGTTATTTTATATTAGGCTTTTGATTTTCTAGATGAGAGTTATTGAATTTGTTGATCTTGTTACTGATTTATTCCAAATATAACAATGGTGGTGCCCTAAATTTTTAGACTTTAAGTAGGTAGTAGTACCTCTTGGTTTAGTTTATACTGTTGTTAGAGCATGGATGTGTGTAGTAATGATGTTATTGGTTTGTGTTTTCAACAAATTTCATTTAGAAGTTTACCTAAGTTTCTTTAAAATATGTTATGTATCAAAGGAATATTTAATTATATGATATAAATTTGATTTTGGATTGGATATTATAAATAAGGTCAAAACACTTTTTCAGTCCTCCTAAAGTTTAGGGTTTAAGAAAAAACCCCTAAAAATTTACTCTAGACTTTTGGCCCTTAAAAAATTTTAGGGTTTACGAAATTAAGGAATTGTTAGATTTTTTTTGTTAACTGATGAGATGACTAACGTCTATGTCATCTCATCAGTGCCACATAGTTGACACGTGACAATTTTTTAAAAAATAAAAATCTACATCATGAATTACAATAATTTTTTTAGAGAATAATTTTTTCCCTCTTCCATCTTCCTCTCGTCATTTTCCTCACTTTGTCTTCTGAATCTCTAACCATTCAATCCTCAACCAAAACCAATTTCACTACAAGAGACAATTTTTCCTCAACCATAAACCTCTTAATCTCCTTAACCACAATCTTTATAGGAATCAAACCCTGCAACAACAGAAACAACCTTAGCACTTTCGTCTTGGATATCAACCTCAGAGGACCCAAAAACCCAACCAGCAAATGAACAACATCACCCACATCCACAATCACCTTCACATACTTGTCATCCTCTAACACAACTTCTAGAAGGTTCCTCAATGCTTGTATCTTCATACCCAAATCCCTAATCTTCATCCTCGTCAACAAGCACTAAAACTCGGTTAAGACACACCTAACATAAGCCCATCGAGCTTCTGGGTAGCTAAAAGCCAATTCTTCAAAAACACAAATTACCGTGACTTCATCAACATCAACAGTGAGAAACAGAGCATCTAGGTAGCTAAAATCCAGTTCTTCAAAAACAGGAGCCATAGCCACCGGGGGAAAAACGCTCCACAAGGAAGCATAGAAACGTTACAAGGTGGCGAGTACCGCAAAGATTATTTAGGGAAAGCCATTGGCGATGTTGGTGAACTTGCAAAAACAAGAGAGACCCACGAACTAGGAACTCACTTTGAATCCCTCTCTAACATAAAGGGTGAAAGAGACAGTCACCACTATGCTGCAAACGTAATTGGAAACAGCGAGAGTGAAAAAGCCATGAGAAAAAAATATCAAGCTCATAGTGGTGTTTGTGACATGGGCAAGTTTGAAATGAAACTCGAAGGTGGGGGAGAACAAGCCTTAAAAAAGGAAACTGAGAAGAACTTGAAAGTCATCACTGTGACATCCCGGATAATTATAGAAAAATTTTGTGAAGTGGAAATATTAAAAATTGTTTTTAGGAATTTATTTGATATTTTTATGAATTATTGGTTAATTATAAAGGGTGTGATTAGAAGAAGAGAAGTTAAATTAAATCTTTAAAGAAATTGTAAAGGAAATGGAGAAATGACCGGTTGAAGAGGTTACCGGTTAGAAGTGACCGGTTAAGAAGGTAACCGGTTTCCATGAGTTTAAATAATGGTTTTCTTCTCTTTCTTCAATCATTTTGCGTAATCATTCACTCTCTTTCATGTGAAGAACTTCTGCTACTTTTCTTCTTTTTCCATTATTGAGAGCTTTAAGCTTTGAAAGGAGGTCCATCTTTGCATCAAACCTTGAAATAATTACATGGCTGTGACAGTGGTTTCAAGGTAGTGGAACGAACATCAGTGGGACATTTAAGGAAGCTGGTGCTGAATGAAGGTGGGACGGTGAACCCATAAATTGTTAAAGCGTGGAACAGAGGTAAGGGGGGTGTTCGGGTTATAATTAATTAGAATAGAACACTGTCCGAGTCGTTGGAAAGACTAAATCGGGTAAGAGATGATGCTGAGTGAAAATTGTGAATATGTGTATGAATGTATGTATAGATGTGCACACCGATCGGTTTAGGATCGTGTGTGTGTGTGGGTGACAAGAAATATTTGATGTTGTTGCTGAATGAAAGCTGTGAATGTATGAGTATGCATGTATGTATGTGAACACTGATCAGTTTCTGATCGTGTGTAGGTGACTTGAGAAATATTTGTTGTTGTGATAATTGAGATGATGCCGAGTGAGTTGTATATGAATGTGTAAGGATGCATGTGGACACCGATCGGTTTCTGATCGTGTATGTGTGGCGTAAACCAATTAAAATTGAAATATTGATGTTGTGACAATCAGTATTTAGTGGCAATGTGATGCTGGGCTTGACAAGCAGGTCTCCGAGTGGCAATATGATGAATGGGCTTGACAAGTCGGTCGCCCTGTGTTGTGAGCACATGCCAGTTTCTGGTAGTTGTATTTGTTGATTGTTGATAATATAAGATGATTGAGATGTGATTATGTGGTGTGGGATGACCGACGGTATATGTTACCCTCGTTTTTGGCTTCAGTGGTCAAGTAGGACCCAGTTGAGCTACCCAGAGGTCTATGACCCAGTGGTTGAGGGGGAGTCAAGCAGGACTCGATGAACCAAGCAGGGTTCACGGGGTGTCAAGTAGGACCCCCAGCTGAAGGCCGATCCTTTAGTATTCGGATACTAGACGTCGATTTTATGTGAGAGTCAGTTGTGACATTGGATGAATTTATTAATTGAGATGTGTATGTTTGCCAAGTGCAGTTTGCTATATTTGCTGAGTACAGTTTGCTAGATTTGCCGAGTGAAGTTTGTTATATTTACCGAGTGTGATGGCTATGTTTGCCGAGTGTGAATTGTTATAATTACCGAATGAGAATTGATGTATTTGTTGAGTATGATTTGAAGTATTTGCCGAGTGTAATTTCATATATTTGCTGAGTGAATTGTTATATTTACCGAGTGGTAAATTGGTTATAATTGTCGAATAAAAATTTAAATCATTGTTGAGTGATTTGATGTATTTGCCGAGTGTAATTTCATATATTTGCCGAGTGATTGTTATATTTTCCGAGTGGAAAATTGTTATATTTGCCGAGTGGAAGTTACTTGTTGAGTGTGAATTACTATAATGCCGAGTGATAATGGATATATTGCCGAGTGTGAGGGTATTGCCAATCGAGTTAATTGCTGAGTGAAATGTGAAGTTTTGAGGATAAAGCAATCGGACGGAGTTTATACTCGTATTTTATTTTATTCTGTTCTATATTAATTATGATGCTAAACACTTACACTTGCTGTGGTTTTCAATTTTAGTAACCAGTGACAGGAAAGAGGTTGGAGCTGAGACACCCCAAAAATCTGGGTAAAGTTTTCACGTTTTTATAAATCATAAATTCAATGAAAGAAATTAAGTGCAGAAGTATTTTTGACATAGTACCTGGATCAATGATGAACCACTCTCATATATGAAGATATGAGAGGGTGGAATTAAAAGGTTAAATTTTCATGATAATTTTTCCAAGTTAAAATCAAGACCAAAAAGAGCAACAAGTGTCCCTCGCTCAAGCGAGACTCTCATCCGCTTGAGCGAGCCAACGTGGGCACACTGGGTGAAGTAAAGAAAAGCTGAGCGAAAGGAATAATTATGCATCAGGGGACGATCTCGCTCAAGCGAATTCCGACTCGTTTGAGCGACTCACACAAACCTCGCTTGGGCGAAACCAGCGAGCCTGGGCGAAATTCGTCCAGAATCGAATTCATGATTGACTCGCTTGGGCGAGACTTCCTCGCCTAGGCGAACAACTTACAGAGCTGGGCTTATACCCACTCATTTAATAAGCTTTCCAATACTTAAGTTTTCACTCAGCAAAGCCCCTCCAAAACCAACTCCCAACACTCGGGTTTTCACTCGGCAGAATCCTCCCGAAACCGACTCAAGGCACTCAGGTTCTCACTCAGCAAGATCATCTTGACTGACCCATCATTCACTCAATCCTCTACTCGGCAAGGTCAGTCCAGACCGAGTCCTCTCTCACTCTATTTTCCACTCGGTAAATTCATTCCAAATCTGAGTCTTCACCCACTCGGGGTTCTACTCGGAAAACTTCCCAGAAACCGACTCTCCACCTAGATGGACACTCACTCGGAATCTCATTCCACGACTGACTCATTACCTGAACGGCTTTTGCTTGACATTTTATTACAAATCTGACTTCCTCTCTTTTTCACTCGAGTTGAGTTATCCCAGGGGACTTCTGGACAAACTCACACCGAGTATTTCCAATCGGTGTTCACCCACTCGGAAATGTACAATCGGGACACACCACTCGAAACAAGTTACACTGGACTCGGATATTCCCCATTCGGGACTCCACTGCCCAGATCACCACACTCAAGAGTCTTCTCACTCGGATTATGTACACTTCCTCACTCGGAAGGTCATGACTCGGACTTAGGTCACTCGGAATTCACTCGGAAATTCCACCACCTCTTAGTTTATTTCCAAAACTCCCACTTGGGCAGGATTCGTTCATGAACTCACCCCCACACCATTTAATTGTCTCGCCTGGGCGAATACCATCCCCCAAGATCCTTCGCTCAGGCGGATTTCGTCCAGTAGCTAATTCCCTACTCCCTCGCTCGGGCGAAGCCCTCATTCGCCTGGGTGAATTTCCTCCAGTAAGCAAACACTGATACTGGGACAATCTCGCTTGAACGAGGTTCACTCTCGCCTAAGCGAGAATTGTCCAGAAACTGATTGTCATTCAGAAGGGACTCTCGCTTGAGCGAGAACCCATCTCGCTCGGGCGAGATAATCAGAAAACATACAGGACGTAGAATTTGAACAACATATCCTGTCAGAACTCCATTTAAGCCAATTATACTTAATTCATCACATCAATATCATCCTACTAGCCAATTGAAACTTGCTCCCTAGCCGACTCATATATTTACATTATAATTCATTATGTGACTACCAAATTACCTCATTACTTACTCTACTCCACAAATTAATACTCAAATACGATTTCTCATTCATTCGTCCAAATGTAAGGGAAATTTCATTCCAGATTCATTCCACGTACATTCATAGGGTCAGAAACGAAAATAAGCCCTACACAAAAGCTCTCATTTTCCTTCATGACCCATGAAATTCCCATTACCTATATGTAAACGTTTATCACCCATACAACTATCTTGACAGTTCAAATCTGATCAACATATACAAAATATCAACACATTATAACTATTCCCACAACTACAAAATCATGTGTTGCCGGCCAAGGCATTCTTTACAAAAAAGAGAGGCTTCCTTCACACTTCTCCTCCACAAAACTGCTCCAAGCAAGTCCTACAACACAGGAGTTAAAAAGATATACCACAGGGAGAGTGAGTATACTTTCTCAATGATGAAAATCTAACAAATAAGACAATATATGCATGAATGCAATACAAACATCTCCTCCTCAAGAGGAGTTCATCCAATATTAAATCATTCAACCATCAATTCTCATTCAAGTACAATTTTCCATTAAATTTCTCAGAATCAAATCAACCAAGTTCACAATCATAGTTAATAATTTTAAAGGGGATTTCCACCCACACCTCACTCAACCTCATCAACAAAGTATCACTCTATGCCATGCTTCAAAGACTAATGCATATGCTAGTGTTTAAAATGCACATGCACGGATCTGATTTCATTTCCTCGAGTGATCGCAACCACCATAATTATACAATCATTCTCAATGGTTTCCCGCTGACACGCTGTCGTTGTCGGGTCAAATAAAAAGTTAAATTAATATAGTATAAGGTGAACAACCTTAGTCGTCTCTCGAGGACCTTAGTTCAATTAGTTACACTAAATTTAGTTATAATAAAGGGGGGGTTTGTGTTGAGCTTGAAAGGAAAATTAAGTGATTATATAATAGTGCAAAAAGTAAATTTATGAGTAAGAATAATCAAATTTAGAAACAACCAACCCAATGAATTAATAAATCTTTTAGTTAACTAATCATTGATCACAAATATGATTAAATATAATTAATTTCTCAACCTTGAATCATTTGGAATCCCTAAATGATTATATTCTAGAAAATCTTCTAGAATTGAATTAATGAACTAATAAGAATAATCAATCGATATATTCTTATTAATTACTAAAATAACTTTAAAACCATAATTTGATTGAGTTAAGAAACTAAATAGAAATCTCTTATTTAGTAACTTAATCTTTGTTCTCAAATTGATTATTGATTAACCAACCAACATCAGTTTAGATTATAGATTGTTTAATTATGTACCAATCGGTTATACACTTAAATAATCTACCATTATAAGTGCTTGAGAAACAAAGAAAAGTAATTATCTTCAATCAAAATATTAAGAGCAAGAACTCAAAGTTAACATAAAGAAAAATTAAATTCCTTGAGTTGATTTTAAAAGATTAAGCTTCCATGATAATTTTTAACAATGAAAGCTAATATTAAATTTACTAAAACTTTGATTATAAAAGTAAATAACAAATAATAAAATTAACTTACTTGATATTGAGAAAGGGAAATGAAAACCATAACTTGAAGGATGGAATATAGAACAAGGAGATAAAGCAAAAGAAAGAACTAAAACTTAAGAAGCTAAAACAAAGATATAGAATTATAATGGAAACTAAGGCATGTATTTCTTATGTATTTCTTGTGTATCTTCCTTACAACTTCAAGCATCTATTTATAGGCAAGATATGATGATACTATACATTCATTTTCTGATTATTAATGCATTTTTTCAACATTGGTGGGCTTGAAATTACAATAATTCAAAAGAAGATAATGGTAGGTGTTGAAATGCATTCTCCTCTTTATCTTCTCCACCTTGCGAGTCCAATATGACCTTATAGATGGCCGAATTTTGAAAAACCTTCAACATGAAAGTTGTAGATCTCTGTCTTATTGAGAATTTAGCGCAAGAATCAGGTCATTTGGACATCTAGAGCGCCAGATATCTGTATTTTGGTGAACTATGTCAATGCTGGTGGGACACATGCGGGCTGATTGATTCAAGCTCCATTTCTTTATTTTTTCTAGATGAAAAATAACCAAATTTGATCATCATGATGTAGCCCTCTGTCTTAGCTTTCCATGGGCTCCAAGATTACCCCATTTAGATCACAAAAGCCCAAGTTATGGCCAAAATAAGGCAAGATACTCAAGATACATACAAAAAACGAAAATTGAAACATATATACATAATACTTCAATTTAACTAAACAACATAAAACTTAATTAAAATACTATTATTAAACATAGTAATTATATAATAAACCCCAAGTGTAAAACTATAAGAAGTGTATTAAAATTGATTTATCAAATTCCCCCACACTTAAGCTTTTGCACTCCAGGGCAAAACCAAACCAAAAACTAAAATGAGAAACAACAGAAAAAGGTTTTTTTTTTAAAAGTCTAAAATAATAAGTAATACACATCATCCCTTATATCAAGAGGTCATGATAAGTGTGAATAAGAAGCATTACATACTAGTTTCACAAATTGAGTGATCAAATCAAAGAGTGGATGAAAATGTGATAGATGTTCTCTTTATGCTCTCTATATCTCAATTGCTTGGGTTTGTGTATACTCTCAGAAATCACCCAAATAAATTAGCACTACCATAGGCTTGACAAATTTCTAATTTTCATATTTGAACACATGCATGCAGAGATCAAAAGGACTTTATTAAGGTTGTAATGGGGCCAAGGTGATATAGGGTGGATAAAATGAAATAGTATGGCTAAACTTAGGGTTGAAAAAGAGTAATGGAGTAAGTGATTTAGTGATTGTGGAAGTACATTTTGAAACTCAATACTTAGCAAAATGAAACATGATGGAGGATAAAACATGAGAATAAATCCTCCTGATTATTTTCATACATATATTCACCACTTCTTCTTTTTCTTCTTCTTCTCTTTTTCTTTATTATTTATTTTTTTTACTTTCTTTTTGAACAATGAAACAACAACATATATATCTTGGGTACATTTCCACAATCATCAAGAATCTTTATTCATAGTAATTCCAAAACTCCTAATCAATTCCTAAGCAAAGGTGATCATGTTTTTTTTGTGGGCTATTGGCAAATTATGTGGCTGAATCAAGAAATAGATATAGGCTCAACGTGGGTAACAATGGAAAGTATGTGAACTGGTCTGGACCGGGGTCTAGGATCCGGTGTGGGACCAGCCACAAGAGTGCAGGTGTTTTTAGGGTTTGCACACCGGAACTGTGAGTAACCGATGTATTAATCCGGTCTCTCAGTGGGAGAGGCCGGTCTTGTTGTCCTGGAGATCCTTCACACCAACGATTCACGTTGCAGGGGGGCGAAAGGTGGTGCCACCTGCAAACATTCTCCGACACTCAAGTTAGAAGAGTGTAGGAACTCAGTGAATGCTTAAGCGAAATAGCAGCAAAGTGTGAGATAGAACAACGATACCATGCATGTGTGTTGAAATATGCTACTTATAGTTGTACGTGAGAAAATGAGTCGTTGGATACAGGTGGGTCCCTTAGCTCTGATAGCGTGTATATTGTGTCAATCAAGGTGGCTCGACTTTCAGAATGTGTCAGGAGGGTAGGTCAATTATCAGAGTACGATCCTCTAGGAAGAGGAGAGGATAATCACCTTTTCCGCATAATCTGCTGACACACCCACTTACTTTCTGAAGCCATTGATGTGACGTATTTTGCTACAAACAGTGTCTTCGTTGATAAGTTATCAGGGGCTCTTCTCTTGCTGTGACTGAAAAGCCAACAGTTATATAAATGTCCTGTAAAACTGAACATAGAACCGTTATGGAGAAAATGAATGATGCTGTCGTGAGGTGAGGACGGACGGCCAGACAGCGGATATCCGGTGTGGTAACATTGAACCAGGACACCAGTTTTCCTTATATGAGGTCAGTCTGACGTCACAAGAATGGGGGCCGGTATCCAGACCGGATCATTTGTCCCCTAGCTTGTATGAGGGACTGTTAAGTTGCTCATATGAGCTACACAACTCTTTATAGAAGTCTGGATGCCGGTAGTACATTCTGGTAAGTCTCTGGGAGCTCTGTGGCGTCCGCTCTAATAAACGGGTGACCGCTCTTCTCGCGTTGCGTACAACGGATTCAGACAGCATAAAATGAGTAATGGAAATCCCAAGAGTCTTTGAAAATCGAAACCCTTGGTATTCGAAAAGTGGTTGGGAGGCATTAAATGCGCACAGCATGATTGGACAGTAAATGCGTTTTTTATGCACGAGCCATCATTGCCCAAGAGTGTAACCGTCGATTGGGCTTATTGGGCCTGGATTCAAACTGAATGGGGGCCCATTTTGCCAAAATGTTTACTGAAACGTTACCATTTTCGCGTCCGTACGTGACGAAACGACGGAGTCGTTTCAATTTGAAGTGGTTGCGTTTTGATGCAAGCCTTGTGACCTTCGACGAAACACTGTGTCTCTTCGTTACCTATAAAAGGGACTCTTAGCAGATTTTGGAGTCCACTCTTGTTTCCAAGCTTAGTGAACCTCTGCTCAAATTTCTTTGGAATTTCTCTGTCGTCTTCAAACTTCTCAAAGATCTTCTTCCTTTAGGTAACCTCCCTTTCCTTCAACTCCTTGCAATTTTTGTCATTCTATTTCCATCATGCGCCCTAGAGCAGGCCACGCTGGTCCTTCAAACAGGGGGAGTTTTGGCTCTCGTGCCCCCCTTAGCCACCGTGGTGGGAGGATTCCAGCGAATCCCCCTGTGGCTGGGCCCCGTCGCTCAGAGAGAGCCGAAGCCTCCTCCTCACGAGCGTCTTCTTCCCAACGTCGCTCTGAGGCTCCCCTTGACTCGAGGGCTACCAGCCGCTCTGATGAGGGGTCAAGTGCTGAAGGTTACCTCTCTGACGATGTTGCTTTTTACCACAGTACATACGCATTCCACCGTGCCTGCACAACCATGGACCTTCCAGGACGTGGAAAAACACCGGTTCTCCGCTCTGCTAAAGGGTATGTCAACGTTGTGGCACACCAGCTTGATTGGGAGAAACTCAACAGGGAAAAACCCTATTGCTGGGTGGAGGAGGAATTCCTAGAGATCCCTTCGCACCATGCAAGCGAGGAGGAGTGCACGGTTTCTTTCCGTTGCAAGATATATTCAGATAAAAAGTACAAGGCACGATACGCTGTGATGGCACCACATCCGTCTGAAAGAATATGCAACGGCGTCCCTGATACGAGGTCGGTCTACATGTACGACTTCGTCTTCTTGAAACTGGGAGTACGCTTCCCCCTGACGGAGTTCCAGATGGCCGTCCTGCGTTTCCTAGACTGCGCCCCCTCACAACTGCATCCCAATGGTTGGGGTCTTGTCCGGGCTCTGGAAGTTCTGGGGGAGCATTTCAACTTCTCCGCCACTGTGGCCAAGTTATTTTATTACTGCCAGGTGGTCCGCCGTGCTAACAAGAAGGGCGGCCTTGGATTCATTACTCTCCGTAGTGACTCAAGGGTTGTAAATTTCAAGTCTTATACGGAATCCGCTAAGGTGGATGGACGCTCCTTCAAGCACTACTATACGCGAGTCCGGATTCAACCAAATACGTTGGTCTTCTGGCGGAACAAGGAGGGGTTTACCAAGTTTCCCCTCAGCTGGACGCACGAGCATTTTCTCCTTATGAGCTGTGCTTATTATACAGATGAGAGCGAACTCTCCCCTCACTCGGTTGAGGTCTTGAGTGCCATGCAGACGGCCTCTAAGACCCTCAAGGGATTTTCCAGCAGGCTCCTTTTGGCCGAGGATGGCATCAAAAATGCCTACCTCCGTAATATCCGCTCTTAATCTCTTTCTGTTGTATAGTTATTCCGCTCTGGTTATTTTTCTTCTTGTATGCTTATTCAACCTTTCTTGTTTTGCAGAACAAATCGAAAAAGCCTGCCCAGAGATGTTGTCGTTAAGGACCATGATGGCTGACGACGACTCCTCCTCTGAGGAAAATGAAATCCAGGCGAAGAGAAACGCCACCAAGACTCCACTCATTCCCTTGACCTCTGCTGTAGGTGAATAAGTTCCTTTGTTTGACGAGGAAGAAACAGAACAACAACCTGAAGCCACTGGGGCGGGCGACGAGGAGGCCGTCCCAGAAAAGAAGAAAAAGAGGCACCTGGTCAAGAAGGCTGATCAGGAAAAGCCCTCCTCTGGTGACCCTGCGAAGAAGCGTCAGAGGACGGCCGAAGAAACTGGATTGAAGAAGGACAAGGGAAAGAAACCCGTTCCTGAATCCTCCACCCCTTCTTCACAGAATGCTTCAGAGCCGAACTCTGGGAATGGTCCTCCTCTAGCGTTTGAGCCTCCGCATGACTCCTTCCTCTCCCCCTACTTGTGGTTTCAGGGGTCCATGCCTCCTACTCTTCCAAAGGCACGGTATTGCCTCCGCCCCTCCCTCGACGTTGCTGGGGTCCGAGGTGCTTGCAAGGATGGGCGTTGGCAGCTTGATGAACTGTCCGGCCTACTTGAGTCCCTGAGCGAGAAAGCTGATTATATGGATCAAGTTGAAAAACTTGAGACCGAACTCACGGTGAAGAAGAAATGGGCAACCAAGCAAGCTGAAGTTCACAGGGGCGTGGAATCAGAATTGAAGAAAACTAAAGAAACGCTCCAGAGGAAAACTGAAGAGGCCAGCCAAGTTCATTTTGCGAACAAGGCCCTAGAGCGGGAAGTTGCCGACCTCCAGAATAAGAACAAGTCCATACCCTTCCTTGAAGAAGAATTACAACTGGAGAAGAAGAGATCGGCTAAGCTTGCTGACGATCTCAAAGTTATGGAGGACGGTCGCAACAAGGACCTTGGGGAGTGGGAGTCCATTCGGAAGGAGATGCAAGCCCAAATTGATGAACTCAAGAAGGGTGGTGCGAGTGCTGGGCCTTCAGAAGAGGATTATGCCAAGGTTCAAAGGAGATTAGCTGCTGCAAAGGCGAAGGCTGCCAAAGCCTTGGAGATATGCAAAAATGTGGCATATGAATCCTTCGACCTGGCCCTTCATCAAGTCTACTATCGTAACCCTGGAGTGAAGCTGAATTTGTACAGATTAGATCCGTTCTTCGAATTCCATGGGGGAAGACTTGTCGAAGTTCATAAGGATGGCTCGCACCATGAACCCCATGCATCTCTGTATGAATTGCCTCCCCTTCCAGAAGGTCAGAGTATGGAACCCACAACGTCCACCGCTGCCTCTGGAGCCGAAGCACAAGAAGGTGCCCAGACTGGAGTGGAGGACAAAACGAAGAAGGCAGGAGTGCCCACTGCGGAGGATCAAGCGCCGGCCTCTTAATTTTATGCTTTCATTCATAGCCGTGTTCTGGGATCGGCTCCAGCTTTAAAACACTTTGTAACCTGCATATTTTCTTTTTTTTTTGAAAATAAAATTCATTATTGCTTTTCTTCACTGCTTGCGCCAAATGTGTGATTGCTGAATAACTTTGTGTTATACAAAACACTTTATTGTTTTCAATGCTTTGCGAATCCGTTCTGCGTGGCTACCTAGCTGCTTAGAGCGTACTTATCACACCGGATTAAGATAACAAATTGTAACGAATAATTGATAATTAAGTTAAAGCATGCCCTGTCCCCAAGTGTAAGTACATTGGGAAGGGAAAGTTTATCTCAAGGATTATTTTTTAACTTCTTAAAAAGATAGAAATGCTTATCTGTCCTCGAAGATGTAGAGCGGGTACGTTAGCGTTCAACCGCTCCGGGGTGGATGTTCTACAACTGAGGACGGACATTGCCCTTGAATTTTAGTATAGCTTTGACAAAGGTAAGCTTTTACGCCTTTCTTTTGAGGTTCGGTTTGGTCCTACATCTCAAGTCTTCACACGGTGTTCGGTTCGATCCTACTAACCGTACTTGGAGTTCGGTGCAATCCTACAATCCAAGCCTTCAACACGGGGTTCGGATCAGGGCTAATCCTGAACCTACTGCGCCCGTTACTCGGGGTTCGGCACGGTTTTCTGTATGAACCGGCCTACTGTGCCCAAGCCTTCGCATGGGGTTCGGTTTGTGGCCTTGACAAAGGACCAGCCCTACAACCCATGTAGTCTTCGAATGGGGTTCGGTTTGTGGCCTTGAAAAAGGACCAGCCCTACAACCCATGTAGTCTTCGAATGGGGTTCGGTTTGTGGCCTTGAAAAAGGACCAGCCCTACAACCCATTCCACCTCAGGGAGTTACATCGTCAAAACACACGATGTGTGATTGAGATCATCCGTCCCGAGGGGTCTTCATCCGTTCCTCGAGGAATTGTCTCATCAACTACAGAATTGGTAGTTGCGTTCATCCGTCCTGAGGTGTATGCGTATTAAACTACGGCTATAAATCACAACACATAAGAAAGGTGAGAATGATAGGGTGGTTAAGATGTATTCTCATTAAAATTGAAAGTACATTACATGAAGAGCGTAGTTGGGGCCATGCCTCGTTAAAACCTTCTTGAGAAAACCCAACGGGAAAAAACTCAAGTAAGGAAAAAGAGTACACGCCGTCTTACCAACTAGCTGTAATAAACTCGTAAGTTCTGAGTGTTCTATTTGTTGCGGATTGGAGTTCCATCAAGTTCTTCCAACTGGTATGACCCTCTTCCAGTCACCTCAGAAACTCTATAAGGACCCTCCCACGTCGGTGCTAGCTTTCCTTGGTGGGCGAACTTATTCCCCACACTGGCCTTTCTCAGAACGAGGTCTCCGGTGTTAAAAGCTCTGTACTGGACACATTTATTATACCGGAGTGCAGCCTTTGCTTTTATTGCCTGATCTCTGATGAAAGCCTTTTCCCTTAGCTCCTGGAGGACGTCCAGTTCTGATGCCAAGTTGGCGTTGTTATCTTCAGCTGAAAAATACTCCACACGAGCTGATCTTGTTTGTAACTCCACTGGAATCATCGCCTCAACCCCGTACGTCAGCCGGTATGGGGATTCGTTAGTTGAAGAATGAGGCGTAGTGCGGTATGCCAATAAAACATGACATAGCTGGTCAGTCCATCCTCCCTTCGCTTCTCCCAGACGCTTCTTTAACCCCTTTAGCACTTCTCGGTTAGCTACCTCTGCTTGCCCATTGGTTTGGGGGTGTTCAACAGATGAGAATATCTGGATTATCCCCAGTCCTTCAAGCAAATCCGTGAACTTTTTGTCTGTGAACTGGGTGCCGTTGTCGGTCATAATCCGCCCTGGCACCCCGAACCGAGCTATGATATTTTTGTACACGAAACGTCTTGTTCGTGCAAAAGTGATATGCACTACTGGTTCTGCCTCGATCCACTTGGTGAAGTAATCTACCCCCACGATCAAGTATTTGATACCTCCTGGCGCGGTGGGGAATGGACCCAAAATATCAAGGCCCCATTGGTAGAACGGCCAAGGCACAGCAGAAGAAGATAGCTCTTGGGCCGGTGTATGGTGGAGATTGGAGAATTTTTGACAGGCGTCGCACTTCCTCACAAAATCAGCAGAATCCTGCTTCACAGTGGGCCACCAATATCCAGCCCTGAGGACTTTTCTCATTAAGCTTCGGCCCCAGCATGATGCCCACATTGCCCCTCATGCACCTCCTCCAAAACCGCTTGCACTTCGTCTTCTCTTAAACATGAAAGATATGGGACAGAGAATCCCCTTTTGTAGAGAACACCATCGACCATAGTAAAATATGGCAGCTCCCTCTTCACTCGTCTCCTTTCTTTCTCATCAGTGGGAAGTTGACCATCAGCCAGATAGCGAATATAGGGAATGACCCAAGAATCCTCATATGGATAGCTCACCATGACAGTATTCAGAGAAGGATACAGAGGTATACTGGGCGATGTCAAAGTGCTTTGAACCACTGTTGTTGTGCTGCCGGGCTGCTTTGTACTTGCCAGTCTAGACAAGATATCCGCTCTGGTGTTTTCTTCTCTGGGCACATACTTGAACTCTAAAACTTCAAATCTTCCCTTCAATTCATTTACACAATTCAAGTACAATTGAAGTTGCGGCTCCTTTGCCTGGTACTCCCCCTGGATCTGTGAAATTACCAATTGGGAATCACTGCACAGTGTGACTGCTGATGCTCCGATGTCAATCGTCGCACGGAGACCGGCTAAGCATGCTTCGTACTCAGCTTGGTTGTTGGAGGTTTTGAAATTGAATCGGAGGGAAATTTCTAGGTGCACACCATCATCACTTTCTACCACCACACCTGCTCCATAACCTTTACTGTTCGACGATCCATCAACGTAAATGGTCCAATGCGCTCGAGGTGTGGCCGGGTCCGCCCCAGTCATCTCCACAACAAAATCGGCCAACACTTGCGCCTTGATGGCTCATCGAGGCTCATATGAAATTTCAAATTCAGACAGCTCGATAGACCATTTTATCATCCTTCCAGCGAGGTCTGGCTTGCTGAGCACTGAACAGAGAGGCAAATCCATTCTCACCAGCACTGGGTGTGCGTGGAAATAGGGCCTCAACCGTCGTGACGCCCACACGACTGCTAGGGCAGCTTTCTCAATCTTCTGATACCTTCCCTCCACCCCCTGAAACGTCTTACTAGTAAAGTACACCGGTCTCTGCCCTTCAGGGGTTTCTTTCACCAAGGCCACACCTAGAGCTTCATCAGAGATTGCTAAGTATAAGATTAACGTCTCTCCAGGGTCAGGCTTAACCAAAATTGGTGGACTCAAGAGAACGGCCTTGAGCTGCTGGAAGGCTTGCTCTTGTTCCTCTCCCCATTCAAAACTCTTGTGTTTCTTCAACGCCTTATACAAGGGGAGGGACCTGTGCGCCATCTTAGGCATGAAACGAGCTAGAGCGGCCACTTTCCCATTCAACGATTGGACCTCCCTCAAACATTTAGGACTCTGCATGTCCAGGATTGCTTGACATTTCCCAGGGTTAGCCTCAATGCCTCGTTGGGTCAACATAAATCCCAAGAATTTTTATGATGGAATGGCAAAGGTGCACTTTAAAGGGTTTAACCTCATGTTGTACTGCCGAAGCCTAGTGAAGACTTGGCGTAAATCTTCAATGTGGTCTCCTCCAGCGGGCGTTTTGGCTATAATGTCATCAATATAGACTTCGACCAGCCTTGTATGCATCCCTTCAAAGACTTTGTTAATCATGCGCTGATATGTAGCGCCGGCGTTCTTCAATCCAAAAGGCATGACGGTGTAGCAGAAAACACCGCGGTCATTGATAAAGGCAGTTTTTTCCTGGTCTCCCTCCCACATCGGAATCTGGTTATACCCCGAATAGGCATCCATGAAACTGAGGTATTGGTATCCAGACGAATCATCCACCATGCGATCGATGTTGGGCAGGGGATATGGATCTTTGGGGCAGCAACGGTTAAGATCCACATAATCTATACACATTCTCCATTTGCCATTAGCCTTCTGCACCATGACCACATTAGAAAGCCAAGATGAATAGCGTATCTCCCTTATAAAACCTGCTTTCAACAACTCCTCTGTCTGCTCGCAGGCCGCCCTCTGCTTCTCCGGTCCCAACCTCCTCTTCTTCTGGGCCACCGGTCTTGTTTCAGGATACACTGCAAGCTTGTGGCAACAAAAATCAGGGTCCATCCCAGGCATGTCCGCTGCTGTCCACGCGAAAAGATCTTTGAACTCTTGCAAAAGGGTTAATAAGCGTTGCTCCATAGCAAACTCCAGCTTATCGTTGATGTGCGTGACCTTCTCTGGGGAATCTCCCAATACAACATCCCTGGAACCACCATCTGGTGTGGGCTTAGATGGATTGAGTGGATCAATCTTCAATTCTGCTCTGGGGTCCAGGTCAATGAGACTGACAGACCCTGCCGCTGTTCCTCCGTCATTCAACTTCCTCTTCTTGTTGAATGCTTCCAACTTAACCATGTTGAGGCTCAGATTATAACAATATCGAGCCATCTCCTAATCACCGCGGAGAGAGGACACACCGTTGTCCTTGTCAATGAATTTGATCAAGAGGTGAGGAGTGGATACAATTACTTCCATCGCGTTCAGTGTTGGACGGCCTATGATACCGTTGTATGGGGATTCCACGTCAATCACCAGAATTCTTGACTTGACCGTTCTCGCGCTGGGCTCACCTTCAAAAGAAATCAAAGTGTCAAGGTATCCCTTGGTGGGTTGCTTAGCTCCATTAAACGCTGTGAGTTCTTGTGTGTAGGGTTGTAAATCTGCATCACTGAAACCCATTCGTTTGAAACAATTATAAAAGATAACATCACATGAACTTCCCTGATCGACGAGGATCCTCTTGACATCCTTGTTGGCTATGACTGCCACAATAACTACTGCATCATCACCTCCTGGGATTGTTGGGCCAAAGTCATCATCAGTAAATGACACCGTCGGGGCTGTCATATCGTCCCTGAAAGGGCGGTTATCCCTTGGTTTGCCCTGGACAGACAGAATCATCCTGTGGTGATTCTTCCGTGCTGTGATTGATGTTCCTCCTCCCACAAATCCTCCAGCTATCATCTCAATCACTTCTCGTCTGCCCTGCCTCTGCTGCTGGGGCATGTTACTTTGTTGGGCACCTTCAGCAATCACCACTCCCTTCTGTTTCTCAGCTGCAGTGAACTTCCTTGCTGGGTTACGTGTATTATCATCCTCGTCATCAGGATCTCTATTCCTTTTCTCCATCCTCTGAGGCTTGTCCACAGATTTCTCCTTAAACAAATACTGCTTCAGCTTTCCCTCCCGAAGGAGAGTTTCCACCGTATTCTTCAACGCCTTGCACTCATCAGTGTTGTGCCCTGTCTGTTCATGGAAAGTGCAGTACTTACGCGGGTTACCACCCCTCTTGACTGGGGCTGGTTTTCTTATCCCAAAGACGTTCAAAGTTGGCCAACCAACCTCCCTCATGATTTGTGAATGCCTAGTGTTCAACGGAGCATAGTTGTCAAACGATGATACACGCCTATCTCGTGGATGCGGACGAGCGTTCACAAAGTCTTCTCTAAAGGCATGCTTCTCAGGTCTCACCCTCTCCTTTTCTCTCCGCGGCTGCTGAGTGGGTGCAGAAGGCTTCATTCTTGTTGCAGTTGCCTCTAGATGCATCTCTATGCCCACGTACTTGGAAGCTTTCCTTCGAAACTCCTCGAAGGTTGTAGGTGGGCTCTTTGCCAAAGATAGGGCAAAGGCTGAACCAGGCTGAAGAGCTTCCACTACAATATGGAGTTGTATGGCCTCCGTGAGGTTAGGGACCAAAGCAGCCTCCTTGTAAAACCTTCTCAGGAACTCCTTAAGAGTTTCAGTTTCTCCCTGCCTTATCTGGGCCAGGGTGTGAGAAGTTCTTGAGATATCCCTAGAGATGACAAAATGGCTTTCGAACGCCGCGGCCATTTCCTCCCAAGAGTCTATAGATCCTGAGGGTAAGCTTTTAAACCAGCTGAGAGCTTCCTCCGTCAACGTCCTTGGGAACATCCTGCACATAACATCTTCATCCGCTCCCAAATACATAGCTTCATACACGTAAGCATCCAAATGCTTAGTGGGGTCAGTCTCTCCATTATACCTCCCGATCGACAATGGCTGAGTTGTTTGCAAATGTTTTGGGATGGTAATGCTCATCAGCCTTCTTGAGAAAGGGACACTGAGCTTATACGTCCCCAAAGTCACCATCGCCTGCTCCCTTCTCCTGATACTGACTCTATCACCAGAGTCCTGCGTCTGCTCCCTTTCCTCATACGTGGGGATCTTCGAATACTGGAGGGTTGTAGATCTATCCCTCGCTGATGCATGATGAGCATCCTCCGTATGAGATGCTACTCTGTCCCCAGCTCCTCCTCTCTCTCGCTTCAACTCCATCAGCTCCTCCCTGAGTTCCCTGATAACCTCATCGCGAGGGTCAGGCGTCTGCACTTGCACCATCCTCCGGGTTTGAGTTACAGGGGACTCGAAGACGAGTCTCCTTCCAGCCTGTTGATGGGTCACATCCTCCACGTGACCATCCACGAAATCTTTCCCATCACCTTCCATTGTGACAACCAAACTTCTGTGAAATTGGGAATAACTCTAACGAGTCCCACCGAGCGTGCCAATGAACTGGTCTGGACCGGGGTCTAGCATCCGGTGTAGGACCAGCCATAAGAGTGCAGGTGTTTTTAGGGTTTGCACACCAAAACTGTGAGTAACCGATGTATTAATCCGGTCTCTCAGTAGGAGAGGCCGGTCTTGTTGTCCTGGAGATCCTTCACACCAACGATTCGCGTTGCAGGGGGGTGAAAGGTGGTGCCACCTGCAAAGATTCTCTGACGCTCAAGTTAGAAGAGTGTAGGAACTCAGTGAATGCTTAAGCGAAATAGCAGCAAAGTGTGAGATAGAACAACGATACCATGCATGTGTGTTGAAATATGCTACTTATAGTTGTACGTGAGAAAATGAGTCGTTGGATACAGGTGGGTCCCTTAGCTCTGATAGCGTGTATATTGTGTCAATCAAGGTGGCTCGACTTTCAGAATGTGTCAGGAGGATAGGTCAATTATCAGAGTACGATCCTCTAGGAAGAGGAGAGGATAATCACCTTTTCCGCATAATCTGCTGACACACCCACTTACTTTCTGAAGCCATTGATGTGACGTATTTTGCTACAAACAGTGTCTTCGTTGATAAGTTATCAGGGGCTCTTCTCTTGCTGTGACTGAAAAGCCAACAGTTATATAAATGTCCTGTAAAACTGAACATAGAACCGTTATGGAGAAAATGAATGATGCTGTCATGAGGTGAGGACGGACGGCCAGACAGCGGATATCCGGTGTGGTAACGTTGAACCAGGACACCGGTTTTCCTTATATGAGGTCAGTCTGACGTCACAAGAATGGGGGCCGGTATCCAGACCGGATCAGTATGTAAGGTAAGGCATATGGCTAGTGGCTAGTTAAAAAAATGGCCTTAATCACATCAAAGCATGCACATGGAACATAATACATCAAAAAGAAACAAGTCAAGTTCTAGAGTACTAATAAATAAGGGTTAATCAAGAAAAAGGAAAGATGGCATAATATGATCCATCCAATTAAGCTCAAAATCTCACCGAGGGTGGTCAATCTATCACAATTCATATACAATTTGATCTTCACAAACAACTTATTAAATTAATATGCAAGGAAATTATTCATAACATGTCATGAAATATTGGACAAGGGTGATGCAATTACTCATTACTTAGACAAATTTAAAAAAACAAATTTAGTGAAAAGCATGTAGAATTTAAAATAAAAAACTGGAAATGATGATTTTTTTTGTGAACAAGAAACAAAAAAGGAAAAATAAATCATAACCAAATATTGGTGTCAAGATTCGGCTCCTTATGCTTCTTGCTCTGTACTTTTTTTTTAAAGGCGCTTAGTAACGAAGATACCTACAACAAATTGGTCAGTTCAATTGCATGTGAAATGATTAGTATAACTGAACAATTTGATTATGTCATACAACCCAGTTTCATAGGCCTTGTGTTAGAACCCATAAGAGAAATATCATCAACACAACCATGAGTAGCATCAAGAGCAATAACATACATCTTAATTCATTCGTATGCCTATAGAAAGACTCTGCTATATCATCCATTAAGAGAAAATAAAGAACCTGATGATTGACTAGTGGTGAGGTATGGCTCCGATCTGAAAGAAAAGGATGAAGGCAAAGTGTGGCGGCTGAAGAATGATGAAGATGATGTTTATGGTTGCAGAATGGTTGATGTCGAATAGAAATGATTCGGGTGAAGGTAAAGGCAAAGGCGCGGCACTAAAGTAAATATAGTGGCTATGTGTGTGTGTGTGTGTTTTTATTTTTTTATTTTTATTTTTTATTTTTTTATTTTTTATTTTTTTATGAAAAATGGTTTTGATAAGGAAGGTGAAACGATTGTGGTAATCCGAGTAAGATTTGTTATGAGGATGCGTCTCAAGAGTTTGGACTCTTTACTCAGCCCATCCCAACAAAAGTACTCATGAAAAAAAAGAAAAAAAAAATTATTTATTTTTTTTATTTTTAAAAAAAATTAAACAAAAGTGATACTGACACTATATAGTGAAGGATACGTCTCAAGACTTTGGTTCTCAAAGATGCATCTTTATGACTTTAGATACAACTTTCCCAAATTAATCTTTACTCTGTCTATCCCTCACAAAAAAGATAATAAAAAATATATATATATATAACTCAGACCATATATATAACTCAGACCCCCCCACACTTATTCAAGACATTGTCCTCAGTGTCTTATATGATTTCCACAGTCTATTTTTTTTCTTTTTCTTTTTCTTTTTTTATGATTTTTTTTAAAATATAGATAAAGGTGAGAAAGAAGTTATAACCGAAGGGTGGTGTCTGGTTCTGGATTCTTTCGCTTGTGTGTGTGATCCTTATCTTGCTTCAAGAGGGGTTGAGGTTAGGGTAAAAAACTCTGCAAAATATCAATCAATTCATCTGCATCTGATGAAGCATGAATGAATGATCGATCATCTTGAGTTATAAGGCCCTGTTCCACAGCTTTATCTAAAAACATTAACAAACTGTCATAAAAACCATTAATATTTAATAATCCTAATGGCTTTTTATGAAAGTTCATGCTACACCATGATAAAATGCAAAATATTTCCTCAAAAGTACTAAAACCTCCAGGAAGTGCGATAAAGGCTTCAGCACCTATAACCATACGAGCCATTCGTTGATAGAGGCTTGTAACTTTTACCTCAGTTCCTACAGCAATATCTGGTGTAATACCAACATGATGTAGGATGATACTAGAGACGTTGCTTCCTTCAACTAGTGCAGATAGTGCCATGGAGCCTCTCAAACCCTGTACTCCTCCTCTATACAAGACCTTTATTTCTTTCGCAGCCAATAGTTTTCCCAACTTTGTAGCTGCTATTAGGTACTCCTTACAATTACCATTGTTGGATCCACCAAACACACAAATGGATTTGATTTTTTTCATCTCTTTTTTTTGTGTTTTCCATATAGAGTTATGCGCCCTTATATAGATAAAAACTGAGATGAAATAATTGATGAAAGATAAAAAGTTTACATAATTATTATTATATAAAAATAAATGACGGTAATGAAGAAATTTGAAAAGACATGATTGAAGAAAATAAAAATAGGTAATTTTAAAAGTCAAAGTAAATTCAGAAAAGTAAAACATTGAAAACAACATTAAATATGTACAGTAGTTGTGATTATGGCTCACATCTTCCTCTGGTTTTACGTCCAGTAACGGCTTAAACGCCTTCTATGAGTCGAGGTTTTTGCTACCCATCCAGTTTTCTTATAAACTGGCAAACAGGGTCGTTTAACGCCAGATTCCCAAGGCTATAGTTTTCTTTTTGTTGAATGAATAGATCATATAATTTCAGAAGGACTCCTTGAACCGTTCCACATGGATGCGTCTCAAGAGTTTGGATTAAGTTATCCAAGTTCTCTTTACTCAGTCCATCCTTTATAAATTTAATTTTGTCCTCCCGATTTATAGATACCATTCCAGGGTTCCTACAACGTGTATCACAATTCCATCTTGCACACTTATGGCAAACTCCCATCCTTTTAGCTCTTCATTTTTTAGAATAAGAACTACGTCCCATACCTGGTAAATGTTTTATATAGGACTTATGTAATTCACCAGAGAGACGTACCTTTGCTTCAATAAGCCAACGAACATCCTCTGGAATGCCAAAATATGTGAGTAGTTTTAACCTTTGAACTCGAGCTTTGTAAATTTTTACAATCACATCGCGTGGAAGTGTAGGGAATCTTTCCTTACGTTTTGCAAGGGTTTGTTCCATTGTCAGATTACTTTGAAGTTGTGGCTGTTTAGAAAAGAGAGAATAGAAAACGAGGTTATAGAGAATAGTAGAGATGAAGAAGGTGAAAAGGTGATAGGTTGCCTTCTATCAAGCGCTTGTTTAACGTCACGAGCCTGACGATGACCTTTTAACTACTGCAAGAAAATGTTAATAATGCCAAAACAATAATAGTAATAATGATTAAGACAAGTGTTAGCACCGAAAAGAATGATGATGTAATTAATTGATATCTATTTTTTATTTATTTATTTATTTATTTTTTTATTTATTTTTTATTTTTTTAATAAATATTGTTATTAGGAAAAATTAGTCAAAATATTTGGCATCACACAAATACACCTCTGTATCTATGTGCTCTTGGAACCCTTGAAAGAAAGGTTTAAGTCGGTGCCCATTTACCTTGAAAACCTTGTTTGTCGCTTTATCTGAAATTTCAATCACACCATAAGGAAAGATATTAGTTATTTCAAATGGGCCGGCCCATTTAGAGCGAAGCTTACCAGATATGAGCTTTAGATGTGAATTGTACAACAAAACTTTTTGCCCAATGAAAAAGTTTTTTCTCAAGATCTGTTTGTCATGAAAGGATTTGGCTTTTTCTTTATAGGTTTTAGAACTTTCATAAGCTTCCAAACGAATTTCTTCAAGTTCCTGTAGTTGGAGTTTCCTTTCTTTACCGGCCTCATTTAAGTCCAGGTTACATTGTTTTACTGCCCAATAAGCTTTGTGCTCAATTTCTACAGGTAAGTGACATGATTTTCCAAAAACAATCCTATAGGGGGACATTCCAATAGGTGTTTTATAAGCTGTTCTATAAGCCCAAAGAGCATCTTCTAACCTTTTGCTCCAATCTTTCCTATTTGGTTGTACTGTTTTTTGAAGGATCATTTTTAATTCTCGATTAGACACTTCAGCCTGCCCATTTGTTTGGGGGTGATAAGGTGTTGAAACCTTATGCATAACTCCATATTTTTTAAGAAAGGACTCCATTTTACGGTTGCAAAAATGTGATCCTTGATCACTAATGATGGCTTTAGGAACACCAAACCTGCAAAATATGTGTGATTTAACAAAATCTGCAACAACTTTAGAATCATCAGTTCGAGTAGCTTTAGCTTCAACCCATTTAGACACATAATCGACCGCAAGTAGTATATAAACAAAACCAAAAGATATAGGAAAAGGTCCCATGAAATCTATGCCCCAAACATCAAAAATTTCACAAAATAACATGGGTTGTTGAGGCATCTCATTTCTACGAGATATGTTTCCCATTCTTTGACATTGTTCTCAAGATTTACAAAACGTATATGCATCACGAAAAATTGTTGGCCAATACAAACCAGATTCTAATACTTTCCTTGCTGTACGTTGAGGTCCAAAATGTCCACCACATGCATATGTATGACAAAATGTAAGAATGGAATGAAATTCATTTTCAGGTACACACCTTCTAATGACTTGATCACTACAAAGTTTCCATAAGTAAGGATCATCCCAAACATAGTATTTAGAATCACTTTTTAGTTTTATTATTTGTTGTTTAGATGCATGTATGGGAGTAACAGAAGCAACTAAGTAGTTTACCAAATCAGCAAACCATGGAGTAGAATCATGTATTCCCATAAGTTGTTCATCAGGGAAATCATCTCTAATGGAAATTGGGTCAAGTTCTTTTTCAATTCTGCTTAAGTGATCAGCCACCAAATTTTCTGCTCCAATTTTATCCCTAATTTCAATGTCAAATTCTTGGAGCAACAACATCCACCTGATCAATCTTGGTTTTGCATCTGGTTTCTTTAAAAGGAACTTTAATGCTGCATGATCTGAAAATACAACTACTTTTGAACCGAGCAAATAAGATCTAAATTTGTCAAGTGCAAACACAATAGCAAGTAGTTCTTTTTCTGTGGTAGTATAGTTTATTTGTGCAGTATCCAAAGTTCGTGAGACATAGTAAATAACATGTTGTACTTTACCTACTCTTTGAGCAAGAACAGCTCCTAATGCATAATTTGATGCATCACACATAAGTTCAAATGGAAGTGACCAATCTGGTGCCTGAATGATAGGAGTGGTAGTTAAAGCTTTCTTTAAGCAATCAAAAGCCTCTTTACATTTGTCATTAAAGTCAAATGTTATATTTTTTTGTAGTAAGTTAGACAACGGAAGGGCTATCTTACTGAAGTTTTTTATAAACCTTCTATAGAAACCTGCATGACCAAGAAAAGAACGAATATCTCGCACACAAGAAGGATAAGGTAGTTAAGAAATTACAGTAATTTTTGCAGGATCTACTTCTATGCCTTTTTTAGATATCATATGGCCTAAAACTATTCCTTCTTCTACCATGAAGTGACATTTCTCATAATTAAGAACAAGGTTAGTTTCAATGCATCTATGTAATACTTTATCTAGACTATTTAAGCAAGCATCAAATGATGAACCATATACTGTGAAATCATCCATAAATACTTTCATGCAATTTTCAAGAAAATCAGCAAAGATACTAATCATGCATCGTTGAAAGGTACCAGGGGCATTGCATAAGCCAAAAGGCATCCTCCTATAAGCAAAAGTGCCAAAAGGACATGTAAATGTTGTTTTTTCTTGATCTTCTGGTGCAATATAAATTTGGAAGTAACCTGAAAATCCATCTAGAAAGTAGTAATGTGACTTACCTGCCAGTCATTCCAACATTTAATCAATGAAAGGTAAAGGAAAGTGATCCTTTTGAGTTGCTTTGTTAAGTTTCCTGTAATCAATGTATACTCGCCAACTATTTTGGATTCTGGTAGGAATTAGTTCATCATTTTCATTTTTAACCACTGTGATTCCAGACTTCTTGGGAACCACTTGTACAGGGCTGACCCAAGTGCTATCTGATATAGGGTAAATAATGGCAGCTTGTAATAATTTTGTTACCTCTTTTTTAACTACATCAAGGATTTGGGGATTAAGTCTTCTTTGTGGTTGCCTTACTGGTTTAACTTCTTCCTCTAATAGAATTCTATGCATACACATGGAAGGGCTAATACCTGGGATATCTGCCAAAGTCCAACCAATTTCTTTCTTATGCTTCCTAATAATCTGCAATAACTTTGTTTCTTGATCAACATTTAATTTGTTAGAAATAATCACTGGAAGGTTCTTATCTTCCTCTAAATATGCATACTTTAAATGTTCAGGAAGAGGTTTTAACTCTAACATAGGAGGCTGCATTATTGAAGGAATCAACTTGGTTGAATTTGTCTCAGCAACTTGTACTTCAACATAATCAAATGTATTTGTAACTATTTTAATCAAATTATCACACTCTGATTCTTTTGAAACAACATCTAAAACTATATTTTCTGTTTTAAGGGAGTTTGGATCATTATTATCATTAAGCAGATATTTCTCAATTTCAGCACACACATTGCATTGATGAGAATCCATGCATGAATCACAAACAAATGAATCATAAAAATCAGACAATACAGGAAAATCAACATCATTAGACAACTTAATAATATTATCCTCAACTAAATCAGTTATTAAGTCAATTTGAAAAATAGAATGATCCTCAGTAGGATGCTTCATAGCATCTAAAATGTTGAATTTAACCACACTATCTCCAAATTCCATAGAAAGTGTTCCTGCATGCACATCTATCTTTGTTCTAGCTGTTTTTAAGAATGGTCTACCTAAAATTATTGGAGCTTTATTGGTGGAGTTCTCACTTTCCATATCTAGAACATAAAAATCTGCAGGAAAAATTAAATCATTAACTTTAACAAGGACATCTTCAATAATTCCTGCAGGATGTGCAGAGCTTCGATTTGCTAATTGTATAACCACACCTGTAGTTTGCAAAGGTCCAAGGGAAAGTGAAGTAAATACAGTCATAGGCATAACATTAATAGATGCACCTAAGTCTAGCATGGCATTTTCAAATTTGTTATTGCCTATTATGCATGGAATGGTAAACGTCCCAGGGTCTTTACATTTTTCTGGTATATGTGACAAAGGTTTTTCAATTAATGCAGACACATTTCTACTTATATTAATCCTTTCATTGCCTTTTAGTCTTCTTTTATTAGTGCATAGTTCTTTAAGGAATTTGGCATATCTTGGGATTTGCTTGATGACTTCTAATAAAGGTATATTTACCTATACTTTTCTAAATGTTTCCAAGATCTCCTCATCCATTTTCTTATTTTGTATAGATTTTTGTCTTTGTGGAAATGGAAGAGGGATATGTTGCTTATCAGGACCAGCTGCAGAAGGAGGATTTGTAAGAGATATATCATTACTATTATTACTTGAACTATCTAAAACTTCTTCTGCATGTTTTTCCTATGACAATAGTATTTTTAGTTTGTTGTTTTCCTGGTCCTCGGATAGCTTTACCAGATCTTAAAGTAATTGCACTTACATTTTTAGGATTGACAATTATCTGAGCGGGCAACTTATCTGAACCTTGAGACTGCAAATGGTTTAAAGATGTAGTCAATTGACCAATCTGATTTTCAAGAGTCTGAATTGTAGCCTCAGTTCTTTTTTGGAAGTTCAAATTATCTACTGACATTTGCTTTATCAATTCCTCTAAATTTGATTTCTCAGTGGAAGGTGCAGCTATTTGTGTAGCTTGTTATTGTACATGAGGAGGTTGATATGGTCTGCTTGGTCCAGTATTTGCCTGAAAAGGTGCATGAGGTTGTTGTGAGGAATTACCCTATCTTAAATTAGGGTGATTCCTCCAACCAGGATTATATCTGTTAGAAGAAAGATCATAATTATTTTGTTGTTGTGGCGGTCTGTTATTATATAAGTTGGCAGCACATACTTGAGGATTTTCATCAGGAATTTTAGTTTCCTGCAGTGAAGGACAACAATCGGTATAATGATCTGATGAAGTACAGATAGAACATACCTTAGCAGGGGTTACAGGTTGTTGTTTTTGAGACACAATAATATTTTTCATAAGTGTTGCTAGTTCAGCAAATTTACTTTCCCATTTTTTATCTCCATCATTAGTAGTTTCAATTTCATGGACTCCTCTAATTACTACAGAATTATTTCTAGTGGCATGTTGTTGAGCATTAGCAACCATGTTCTCAATTAAAGTTTTTGCTACATTTGTAGTTTTATTTTGCAAAGCACCACCACTAGCTGCATCAACCAAAGTTCTATCCATTGGATTAAGACCTTCATAGAAATATTGTATGAGAAGTTGGTCCGTAATTTGGTGATGGGGACAACTAGCACATAATCTTTTAAATCTTTCCCAGTATTCATAAAGATTTTCCCGGTCATGTTGCCGGATGCCACATATTTCTTTTCTAATTGAGGAAGTTCTTGAAGCGGGGAAAAATTTTTCAAGAAACATTTTCTTTAAGTCATCCCAACTTGTAATAGAGCCAGGAGGAAGGTAAAATAACCAATCCTCAGCGATATCTGCTAGGGAGAAAGGAAAAGCTTTAAGTTTTACATGTTCTTCTGAAACCCCTTCAGGTTTCATGGTAGAGCAAAGGATATGAAATGCTTTTAAGTGTTTATGAGGATCTTCACCTGCACGACCATGAAACTTTTGTAACAAATGAACTAAACCAGTTTTAAGCACAAAAGGAACATCTTCCTCAAGATATAAGATGCATGATGTTTGATTAGTGACATCTGGTGTAGCTAGTTCTTTTAATGTCTTTTCAGCCATGTTATGCAAATACTCAGAAGTTGAAGGTTTAGTTTCACTATTTATGCTATTAGGTAGAGTATTATTATTATTATTATTATTATTATTATTATTATTATTATTATTATTATTATTATTTAATAGTTTCTTAGATGATTTAACTAATTGATGAAATGTTCTATCTATTTCAGGATCAAAAGAATATAGTGGCTCGGGATTAGATCTAGTCATGCACAATACATCTACATATATTGTCACAAAATACTACAACTATGTAATAAAAGGAAAAAGTTATCATTTTAATTATGAAATACTTAGAACATATATTTAAAAATTTAAAGATTTTTTATATTTATATTTTTTTCAATGGTTGAAAATGAGATTACTAGAAAATGAATAAGAATATAATAAAGTGGAATTTTTTATATTTTTTATATGCTCACATTCAACCAAACCTTAATATCTTCAATACGCCTACAAAAAAAAATGTAAAATATATTAGATAATTGAATGTAAATAATTAGGACCAAAGGTCCCCAGCAACGGCGCCAAATTTGACACGCTGTCGTTGTCGGGTCAAATAAAAAGTTAAATTAATATAGTATAAGGTGAACAACCTTAGTCGTCTCTCGAGGACCTTAGTTCAATTAGTTACACTAAATTTAGTTATAATAAAGGGGGGGTTTGTGTTGAGCTTGAAAGGAAAATTAAGTGATTATATAATAGTGCAAAAAGTAAATTTATGAGTAAGAATAATCAAATTTAGAAACAACCAACCCAAGGAATTAATAAATCTTTTAGTTAACTAATCATTGATCACAAATATGATTAAATATAATTAATTTCTCAACCTTGAATCATTTGGAATCCCTAAATGATTATATTCTAGAAAATCTTCTAGAATTGAATTAGTGAACTAATAAGAATAATCAATCGATATATTCTTATTAATTACTAAAATAACTTTAAAACCATAATTTGATTGAGTTAAGAAACTAAATAGAAATCTCTTATTTAGTAACTTAATCTTTGTTCTCAAATTGATTATTGATTAACCAACCAACATCAGTTTAGATTATAGATTGTTTAATTATGTACCAATCGGTTATACACTTAAATAATCTACCATTATAAGTGCTTGAGAAACAAAGAAAAGTAATTATCTTCAATCAAAATATTAAGAGCAAGAACTCAAAGTTAACATAAAGAAAAATTAAATTCCTTGAGTTGATTTTAAAAGATTAAGCTTCCATGATAATTTTTAACAATGAAAGCTAATATTAAATTTACTAAAACTTTGATTATAAAAGTAAATAACAAATAATAAAATTAACTTACTTGATATTGAGGAAGGGAAATGAAAACCATAACATGAAGGATGGAATATAGAACAAGGAGATAAAGCAAAAGAAAGAACTAAAACTTAAGAAGCTAAAACAAAGATATAGAATTATAATGGAAACTAAGGCATGTATTTCTTATGTATTTCTTGTGTATCTTCCTTACAACTTCAAGCATCTATTTATAGGCAAGATATGATGATACTATACATTCATTTTCTGATTATTAATGCATTTTTTCAACATTGGTGGGCTTGAAATTACAATAATTCAAAAGAAGATAATGGTAGGTGTTGAAATGCATTCTCATCTTTATCTTCTCCACCTCGCGAGTCCAATATGACCTTATAGATGGCCGAATTTTGAAAAACCTTCAACATGAAAGTTGTAGATCTCTGTCTTATTGAGAATTTAGCGCAAGAATCAGGTCATTTGGACATCTAGAGCTCCAGATATCTGTATTTTGGTGAACTATGTCAATGCTGGTGGGACACATGCGGGCTGATTGATTCAAGCTCCATTTCTTTATTTTTTCCAGATGCAAAATAACCAAATTTGATCATCATGATGTAGCCCTCTGTCTTAGCTTTCCATGGGCTCCAAGATTACCCTATTTGGATCACAAAAGCCCAAGTTATGGCCAAAATAAGGCAAGATACTCAAGATACATACAAAAAACAAAAATTGAAACATATATACATAATACTTCAATTTAACTAAACAACATAAAACTTAATTAAAATACTATTATCAAACATAGTAATTATATAATAAACCCCAAGTGTAAAACTATAAGAAGTGTATTAAAATTGATTTATCACCCGCCTCGCAAGGGGTACTCCCTCTAGCAGCCTCGCAAGGTGCTTCTCGTGATCGCAACCACGTTCAACATTTCATAAGGTTTCCCGCCTCGCAAGGGGTACTCCCGCCATCATGATCGCAACCATGGACATTCAATCTCAATGGTCCTGCAGGGCCTTTTATTTCAATCTAGGTGATCGCAACCACCGGTCTAGTAATCACAGGAACTCGCAAGCCCTTTTTATATTTCCAACACCAAGTGATCGCAACCACTTATCAACATCATCATGATATGCATGCCATGCCATGTATGCAATGTTTATGCATGCCCCAAGCTCATATGGCTATCTCACCCTCTCATCTAGGGTACTTTCGTTTTCAACCTCATAATTATCTACAAGTTCAATCATGAACATCAATTCTTATATTCAAGAAAACATTCCAACCGAAATTTTAGGATACCCATCATATCATTCATGAAGTCAATAACACAACATCACATAACATGTCATTCATAACCTCATTTAGGCTTCATCATATAAACACTCATTTCAAAACACCATACACAATTCTCATTTCAATACATGGTATCACATTTAATCAAGACAACATGCCATATCACATTAATACATACATTATCATCAAAATTCTCATACATTTAGAAAATACACCCCTCTCCTACCTTAAGAGAAGTACGCTTCCGGGTTTGACGTTCCCGCTTCACAAGAGTTATCAAGTCCTACACCAATCATTATAGGACTTTATCAATTATTCATTCAAAAGTCATTTCAATATACATATACATTTCTATGTACACATGATTCTCATCATGTGAAAGCTATCACAAGTTTATTCATTTGCTTACTTAGGCTTCGGGAATTCCTTCCCTTAACTCACCATTCATTATTATTAAAGTAACAACCTAAATTGTGTTAGGTTATCCATTTACCAAACTTACATTTAATCCCATTTCATGTGGTTTTCATCTATATCTTCCAACTACCATCTCTAATCATCATTAAATGTTAATGCTTCTTCATTTATTACACTTCCCCCATCAATAAATGTTAACCCTTTCAATATTATACATTTCCCCCAATTTCCATAAGTTAGGGTTTCCACTAAACTCACCATCCATCATAAATGCTCATCATTCATCAACCCCAACTTCACATACTTCATTTATTACTCATAAATACCCTTATTTATTTCACCCACACCTTAGGGTTCAGGCATCTAATGCTTCTTTTCTCTACCCACAACATTTAATACTCCTCCAAGTTACCATCCTCTATCCTCTAGACTCCAAACGTAAAAGTGGTGGTAAAGAGTTTACCTTGCTCTAAAACAAAAATGGAAGTCAAGAGGGAGGATGAGGTAGACAAAAATAAAGAGAAGGGAGGAGCTTCAAGCTACAGCGTCCTCCTCTAAGCTCATTGATGAACGAAAATGAGAAAGAGAGAGAGCACCAATTTGTTTAAGCTCTTGGGGAAGACGAAGAAGATATGAAGAAGAGAAGAATGAGGGAAGAAGAAGAAGTATGTGTTTGCCTCCAAGAAAAGAGTAAGTCACGGAAGTGAGAGTGAAAAGAGTAAGGGTTTTTGTTTTCATTTTTAATACTTCACTAAACTCTTCCGTCTCTAAATAAACAGGCTCTCTGTTTGGGCTCAATACTTAATCTAAAATTATTCCGAATATATATATTCGGATTCCCCATAATATCATCTACAGCCCTGACCAACGGCATCTCAATCGGAGATACTTGGTCTGACACTCATATCCTATCCGGGTCAGTTTTTCAACTTATCCGGTCACAATAATTCACTAGCAGTTTCAGAGAATCTCAATTTAATTATTTATAGTATTTTGGAATATTAGTTAGTCCACATTTAATTATTTAATGTTTATTTTCTTAATTTAATTTTCTACTTTAAAAATTTGGGGTGTTACAGGAGCCATGGAGGTGCGCCAAGTGGAGGATTGATGCCAAGGAACCGAGTGGTTTTGAAATGAATGTAATATATATATATATATATATATATATATATATATATTGAGTTTTCTGTGAGTGATGCTATATGATTGAGTTGAACTAATTTTGAATCGGTATGTCGACTAATGTGAACATAAATTTATGTTATGTAATCGGTATTAAATTTCTTCAGTGTTTGTTGTAGTAAGGTTGATTACCGGGCGAATCTAGTCGAGCAGATTCTGTCTTGTCCGAGCGAGGGCCGGTTGATGTGGTGCCTATCTCGCTCGAGTATCCTGTCTCTTTTCGAGTAAAGATTAAAGTGCTTTCCGAGTAAAGACTAGCATGTTTCCGAGTGGATAGAATGTCTTTCGTGTGATGAATGGTTGAGAGCTCTTCCGAGTGAAGCTTAAGAATGTATTCCGGGTGAGGTATACCTGAGAGAAACAGTTTCCGAGTGAATGTAGATTAAGAGTTTCCAAGTGAGATGTGAGTGAGTGGACCCCTATTTCCGAGTGTAATCGACTTGTGAATTTTCCTTATGCGTCTTGTATTTCGCTCAGGTTAAGGCGTGGCATTCGCTCAAGCGAGTCGGATCTCGCCTAAGCGAATCAGGGTCTCTCTCAGGCGAATGACCCCTGACTCTGTTTTCCTTCTTCCGTTGTTTCTGAATAACTATTTTATTAATAGATTTATTTCCAATCGGTTTCAGTCGGTTATTACTATTTTAAGTATGATTCTATTATTTTGAATGTATTTAATAAAAATGAATATTATTTTCTATTAAGATCGAGTGAATTTTTATTAAAAGCGAAAAATCTATTGTGAAAAATGAGAAAATTGACGAGGGTCGTCACAATCACCGTGCCATAAATTTAATTGGAAGTAAAGAAAGTGTCTTTTCGCTTGCGTCAATTCCCTTACCGCGTTCAAATTCGTCACTCTCGGCCTCTTCGTCTTCAAAATCAAAAGAAATTGATTCTTGTGATTGTGAATTGGATAATTTTAGCTTGTGAATTGAAGGCTCGAGTTAAGGGGTTGAAGATTGAAAGGTTGGGGATTCAGATAGACAAAGTGAGGGAAATGACGAGAGGAAGATAGAAGAGGGAAAAAATTATTTTCTAAAAAAATTATTATAATTAATGATTTAGATTTTTTATTTTTTTAAAAATTGCCACGTGTCAACTATATGGTACTGATGGGATGACACAGACATTAGTCACCTTATCAGTTAACAAAAAAGTCTAACGATTCCTTAATTTTGTAAACCCTAAAATTTTTTAAGGGCCAAAAGTCAAGGGTAAATTTTTGAGGAGTTTTTTCCTAAACCCCAGACTTTAAGAGGGCTGAAAAAATATTTTAACTTATGAATAGTTTACACAAATTTAATCTAATTCAACTAACTTAAAAAGTTCACTTTTATTTTCTGTTGAAAACCAATCAAACCTAACTCGTGCTTAACCCTATAAATACTTTTTTTTCTAATTTCAATTCAATTTCTTTCTACTCATTTTTTTTACTCCATTTCACCTATTCATCCAAATGAATGGTAAGCAAAATTAATTTCAATATTTTTTTTTGTTTGAAACCAATATCATATTTCAAGCCATAGTTAAAAAAAACTCAAACTGACATGGTCGATTTGATTAATTTGAATAAAAATCGGTAATTGAATTGAATCTATCGTCATACCAATTATATATATGAATCTATGGTTTATTAGTTAAACATGTTAAATCCATATCAAGTAAACTATTTTTCTAACTCTTTAATATACATAGCCTAAAAAAGATATACATAAATATATATATTACTCACCGACTCATTAACCTACTAATCATATTTTGGATTATCTATTCATTCTTAATAAAATGAGGAATTATATTCTCCTAGTATTTTAAAAAGTAACAATAAAAAATTAAATAAAAATACACTATCTTAAAAACATAAAAAAAATATTCCATTATTGATTAAAATATTTATAGCCAGGATATAATTTTTTAAATTGTGGAAGCACAATTGTCTCACGTAGTAGAGAAAGTAATGAAGGCACGGTTGCCCAAATTTCCCTCCAAGTGCAACCTCAAAACCCTTAAACCCCTCTCGTTGTCTTCTCCCTGCACGCCATTTCTAGCAGGATGAAGTCCATCCTCAACCCAAAGTTTTCAGCTTTATGTCCCAAATCCACCACTTTTACTCCCTTTTCATTGCCTTCTCAATTCCCAACTAGATTCTCTTTCACCAACAACCCATCCCGATTCCCCAATCTACTTCGCCGCAACCCACCACCCTTTTCGTCCCTAATTCGAAGCTTGCAGACGGACCCCACTCCACCTCCCTCCGGCGAGATTCACGTCATAGTGGGTCCCATGTTCGCCGGGAAAACCACCTCGCTCCTTAGCCGGATTCAATCGGAAACCGCCAGCGGCAGGTCAACTCCCCTCCTCTTTTCATCTTTAATCTCACTATTGAAAAAAAGAATAAAACCCTTTTACCCAAAATTACTATTTATTTATTTAAGTATTGTTTGTTTATTTTAATTTCTCTGCTTGGATAAGTGTAGTTTGTCATGTCTATATACTTTACTTTTGCTGAATGGTGCAACAGCATTGATGTCCATGTTCATTGTGTGTTCTGTACTTTGATTCTGAATGGAAGGCACTTGTGCTTTGGAATGCCATGGTTGCAATCATCATTCGTAAGATATTCTCAGCTTTCAGATCAAACCCTGCAAAAAAGACCCCAACTTGGTTAAGGTCTTGAAAGGTCTGTGTATATGTGGAAGGTTGGATGAGGGAACCTGTCTCTTGTGTTGTACAGGATTGCCAGTGCGCACTCAAAAACCTATTCTCTGTAGTTTAGGTGGAGGTTTTAGATGCTTTCATAGAATGATATCTGGAGATATTTAGCCAAATTATGTTAATTGTAGTTTTGATTGGTGAAGGGCTTAAAGATAGAGATCATAGAATTATGCCACAAGACAAACGTTATGCAGCAATTGTGGACCTTTTCAAGAGTGCTGGGATGTTGAAAGAGGCCTATGAGTTTGTTCCGAATTCACCTTGTAAAGATCACTCAAGGATATGGGGTTCCTCGGGCCTGCTGAGATTCATGGTGATTTAGACTTACTACAAGTTGCGTTGAAGAAATATTTTGAATTTCAAGGTGTAAATGCTGAAAAGTATGTTGTCTACTCTTGGCAAATTCTTATGCCTCATCTGGGTTGATGGACAATGTTGAGCAGGTTAGGCTACAATGAGGGAATTAGGGACGGCAAGTGAGCCTGGTTATGACAGGGTTGAGTTACAAAACTTTCCCCCTTCTTGTTAAAGGTGATAAATCCCACCAACGAGCCAATGAGCTTTACCATGTAATTAGAGATATTACCTCTATTTTAAAGGATGCTGACTATGTTCCTGATTTAAGTGGAAACTGGAAACTGTAAACTGATGTAGACGTATCTTTTGCAATGGATAACACAGGATACAAATGTTCTACTGCTTAAAATTTGATCGATGGAATTAAAATTGTCCTCAACAAATGAGCCATGGTGCTTTGGGAATTTAAACATCATGGATGCAAGGGAAGCTGCTGAATTACTGATTGTAGATTTGAAGTAGAACAGTGATCAGCGACTTTGGGCGGCATTACTATATACATAATGCATTCTTCAGTGACCTAAGAACGCTGCTGCCAGTGGTAGCCTTTGGCAAAGCTGACAGTTGATAGCCAGCTTGTAATTCCATTCGCCCCTCCTAGAAATTGGTATACAGAATTTATGAATAGATCTAGAGTATACACGGGACAGTATGATCCAGTTTTTTATGCTTATTATTGTTCTTCATATTTATTGACTCATAATCATTTTATACTCTCTCAAGAAACATACCTAGCTGACGTGTTTTTTTAAAGCTTAGAATCACATTTGAAGTAAGTTCCTCGGAATCCTGTGTTTTCAGTTACAACCTGTGGTGAAAATTACAGATTAAATCCTTTATTCCTTCGTAGGATCATCAACAGCCTTGATTCTGTAAATCTTTGAAGCTTTTAAGTCATAAACATTTAGAAACCTTAAAGCCAGAAGTAGAGCTAGTTGTTTCAAACAAATGCAGCCTTTCTACCGGTTTGAATAAATTGTCATTCACCAACATCAGATATTGTTAGGCAAGCTTTCTTTATTTAACTTAGCATAGCTAGTCTTCCTATCATGCACTGGAGCAATCCTAGCAACTCCATGTAATTCATTATTAAAGTGAGAGCGAAGGGAAAAAGATTTGAAAGCCTCTCCTTGAGTCTAGTTCGGCTGCTAATGGTGCTGATAGGTAGGTCAGTGGGAAATGAACTAAAAGAAAAGCATGATTTTAAATCAAGTTTTATATGATAAGTTGCAGTCTCTAGGTAAATTCCACTTAATAAGAAAATCAATTTCATAGATTAGCATGCACACATCACCCATTCTTGTTCCTGTTCTAGCTTGTGTTGTATTTACTTTTTGTGTTTTCTGATGGTCTAGTGTTTCATTCTATGCTTTCTCTCTTTCTTAAAAGGGATAAATAAATTAAACATATGTATGATGTTAAGATAGTTTATAGTTCATCAGTAATGATTTACTTTTTCATCATAAAACTCCTTTAATTCTGATAATACTTGGAAGTAACAAAGATTGCTGTCTAAAACAAGATGTCAGGTCATTCGTAAATAACATATCCATGTCAAATATAAAGATTGTTTTTATATTTAATGGAAGAGTCCAATCTACCATTATACACATGCATTTCTTCATCTTGCTCCACTAATGCCTATATAATCCTTGATCATTGTAATGAAGATAGCAAGTTTAGATAATGGGCAGTTTATATAATAACCCATCTGGTTAAAGTTCCATTTATTTACATAAATTTTCTCACATATTCAGATTGTGTACTAAACGGATACAATTAAACCCCACCATTTTTAAGCAGGCATTTTATAACCATTCACTTTCAGATACTTTTCAGATGTTTTATTTAACTGGAACAATTTCTAGTTGAAGGTTGGTCATTGATTTGATTGTTGGCTTTATTTCTGGTGGAATATCAACAATTTTTCTTTTTTAAAATCACCCTAATTAACGATGAATTGCGATGGATTTTTTTACTCATGTGGGTGATTTTCTGTATCCTAAATTTATGTGGATGCTGGGTGTCTTTGCTGTCGTTCCTTTTGTTCTTTCCTCTTTCATAAAAGGAAAAGTCCTGTATAGGAATTCTCTGATGGGCACAAGTTTTTTCCTATTGGTAAGCAGAGGTGTCCACACACCCTGTGGGTGTGAAACTAACCTCTACTTGAGCATTGAAAAGTTAGCCTGGTCGACTGGTCCTATTGGAAGGTGCTTCTGGTGGGTCTTAACCTTTATATACTTACGCAAAGTCTGCCCACATTGAGCTCAGTTTTCCAGTTGAACCTCAGCTAGTGGTTGGAAACAAGTCGTTTCATATTTTTGGAAAGCTAGGGATGTTAATATTTGATAGAATGATTTTTCATTCTATGTGGATGTGCGTGTGCCCTATATATATATATGTAAAGCTTATGTTGTTGTGATCACCCTGTGGATGTACACTGAATTTCCTGACTGTTATACTTGTTTATCCTTCATGGAGCTTGCTTAATGGTTTCAGTAATAGTCTGGTTCATTGGTTACTTGCATATTTAAATTGTGTTTCTTTGATGTAGAAATGTGGCAATAATTAAATCAAGCAAGGATACAAGATATGGATTGGATTCAATTGTTACACATGATGGTGCAAAATTGCCATGTTGGGCACTGACAAATTTATCATCATTCAAGCTAAAGTTTGGAGTTGATGCTTATGAGCAGGTATCATATTTGAAGTTCTGTGATATGTATTTAATTATTATTACTGCAGAATATTCAATGTGTATTTGTGCACATGGATTCTAATCGGTAAGTATATGGTTGGTTTGTGTAATGCGTGACTCTTCATAATTTTTGCTTGTTCCCTCCCCGAGTAAGGTTTACAGCCTGTTTGTTAAAATGTAGTTTTGCAAACGGAGGTTTGCAAATGGGATTTATTTTATCTTACGGTAAAACAGAGTTTTGATTGTCTCGAACAATTGTAAAAAAATTAATATTAACCTTTAGATGTTTCCATTTTCTAAATCTTGTTTTCCTAACTACATACCAAACGGACCCTTAGTAGTTTACTAGTTTACTGTCTTCATTTTGTTTGACTCTCACAACTAATAGATTATGACAGCTGGATGTGATTGGAATTGATGAAGCTCAATTCTTTGATGACCTTTATGAATTCTGTCGTGAAGCTGCTGATCATGATGGAAAAACAGTAATAGTAGCAGGACTAGATGGTAACTATATGAGGTAATATTACTTGTAATTTGAAGTTCTAAACTTTTCATTTTTTGGATGACTGCAACGAGTAAAACGCCAATGTTTTGTAATGACATGACAAGTTAGCATCACTTTGACTCAACATTTTTTAGTTCTTCAAGTTTTAAACTCAATTTTCAGCATTAATTGACAGATGACACACCCTTCAAATGCCAGCCAAGTGCCATCTGCCAGGAACTGCAAGAATGGTCCTGGTTATAATTTATGTTAGGACTTGGGACCAGAACCAATTCATAATCTGAATACTTCATATGTTTCAATCATATTCAGATATGGAGGCATAACTTAAACTGAAAATTGAAAGGAAAATCATATTTGATCATTTGAGCTAAACTTTCGTTGCTATATATCAGTATTGTATCGTATGGCTAAATTTTACATTATGAATTCGATGGTGATAGTGTTTCTACATTTATTGGCAGGAGAAGCTTTGGTTCTGTGCTTGATATAATTCCCCTTGCTGATTCTGTAACCAAGTTAACCGCTAGATGTGAAATGTGCGGAAAACGTGCTTTCTTTACACTAAGGAAGACACAGGAAACACAGATTGAGTTGATTGGTGGAGTTGATGTGTACATGCCTGTGTGTCGGCAGCACTACGTCAATGGACAGGTAGCCATCGAAGCAGCAAGACTGGTCCTTGAATCTCAGAAGACTCAATGTGGCTCCCATACCCATACATGATTGTTAGCAATACAATGAATGTGTAGATTTTGTTTAGATTCAGATTGATGCAGCTCGGGACCATATAAATGTTGATTAACGAACTTAATATATCAATTATGTATTCTAAGTTATTACATTATGGAAACTGTTGTTTAATGCTTAACTGACCTTTTCAAGATGAATGTGATTCCATCTAAATTCATGAGGGCTGAGGCACCTGCTGTGTAAAAAAGGCATGTTGATGTTATATTTGTACAACTAATCATTATTGCTATCTCCATCATTATCATGTCTTACATTTTTCTTATCTCCATCCCTCGTCATACATGATATATGTACAAATAACATTTTTCCTTGCCACAATCCAAAAACCAAAATCGCCATTCTTCACTGGTTAAAAAATGCCACCAATGATGAAATTGCTGAATTGCTATTTGCACACCAATGTAATTCAAATTCTGACCCTCTTATTCATATATATGGTCATGCTATACACACTTGGGTAAACCTGATGTCTGCTTCATTAAAAACATTATAAAATTATTTTAAAAATATATTAAAACTATTTTGAATTTAATAGTTCCATTTTTAAATTTATTTTAAAAATCCAAAAAGTAAAAGCCTGCCTGCGTTCATCTCAAACGGGTTAAGTCCAAGGCAATGATGTCGGTTCTTTCGAGTACCACAAATCTGCGGAGAAACCAGTATTGGCATGTAACACTGCTGGTGCATCCTTGTTATTTGCTTGTCAATAGTTATTTGTTTTCTTAAGTTTTGCCACTAACATGAATTATGCAAGTTTACCCATAGTTGTTTGTTTTCTTCAGAAAACTAAAGTTTGGTAGGTTAACCACTGTTGTGCATCATTCTTCTAATCCTTTTTGGGGTGGCAGCAGAACCAATTTTAATTAACATGATATTGTAAAATTAATTTAATATAAAATTGATTTTTTTCAAAACAAAAAGCTGCATGGAATAGATCAAGTAAAATTGATCTTTTCGAAACAGTTTTCAGCAAAAAATTGCTGTTAGTTTGTACCACCATTAGTTAACCGTAAACTTGCTGTTGAATATTGATGATACATTGAAATATACTAAAAAAAATTTAACATTTTAATTTCTTTGTAACAAAAGGAAGGAATAAATATATCTATTAACATACTTTCTTTTCTTACCCAACTCATAATTACAAATTGTCAGTGATTGTTCTCAGAAGCCACACATCATTCATTATATGCAATCACTTTCTTTTCCAACCCAAGGCACTAAAAATTTGATTATTTCCAGAGAGACCCAACTCTCAAACAATCGAAGATACAAACAAATTAATAAACAAGAGAATGTAGGCACCGTTAGACGCAAGCTGTTCGAAAATGCAAACAGATGCTTGGAAAAGTGACCCGTTTTTGAAAAATCAATGTAAGAAAAGGGTGTGGCGAAAAAATGCCAAAAAGTAGGCTCATTTTCTTCTTCTACCCTTCTCAAATGGAACTGTTTGAATAAAAAAAGAGAAGAAAATGTGAGAAGCTCGGTAAGCAGAATTGTTGACAGAAACTCACAACAAACGGCCAGTAAACTTCTCTAATGGAATCCATATAGCTACAGCCGCAATGGCAAATTCAAGATCAAGGGCAACGGTTTTTCATTCCCACCCTTACCTTGGTACATGTAGCTTTTCCAACATTAACAAAAACGAAAATAAAATTTATTAAAATTAACGAAGGTAACAAATAAGTAAGCCTCAGAATTGCAGAATAACAGCAAGGCTCCAAGAGAAGCCATTCAGTCCCGAAAGATGGTGTTTTTGTCACTGATTTCATCATAGGCTACACTTTCATTTCACGTAAGAAAACAACAAATTACCATGGAAACCTTGAAAATGAAAACACAGAGGCGGCGTTAGGTTTAAGGTTTTGATGCGGTGAATGTTTGAGGAGCGAGACCTTTATAGCCTCCGAAACGATAACCACAAACAGGGTTTTTGACATTTCGTGAATATTCCTATGTTTGGGCCTTCTACCTGGGCCTTATCCAAAAACCCAATGCGTTTGTTGTTTTTTCGGCCCTTTCCTTTTCCTTTTTTACGCATAATTACACTTTTTCTCCTTTCACTTTATTAAATATTTTATTCTATTCCCCCCAATTTAAATTGTACATTTTATTTCTTAAATTATTTGAGGTTTTGATATTTAGTTTCTAACTTTGAATTTCACAGTTTTAGTTTATTAAATATTCATACATTTGGTCTCCTTCTCTATTTTTATTTAGTTAGTACTCTCTCTTCTATATTATAAACTCATATTTATAATGACACATTATTTTAGGAGAGTAATTAGGCCTCGTTTAGATTGTAAAAATGTGTCCTATTTTAATTTTCTGTTTTCCTTATTTTTAGTACAAAATTTTAAAAACATGAAACATAATGACAGTTTTATAATTAAAACTGAAAACAAGAATTAAAAACATGAAACGTTTTCATAATCTAAACGAGATTAATGTCTTGATATTGTAAAGACAATTTTATTTTTCTAAATTTATCTTTATTTAAAGTCAAACTCCAATATCAAATATTAATTACACAAATGTAAAACCGTTATATGTTTAAGCGTAAACTAGGAAGAAAATGTAATTAATGCTCCTAATTTTTTTTTGTAGGAGCTTATAAAATGAAACACTCTTTTTTTAATTTAGGGGCAATATAGGGAGTAATATTTTTATATTATTATTTTTATAAATATTCATACTTATTATATTATAATAGAAAATATTGATAAATAGAAATGATAGTATAATTATTATATTAAAATATTTTATTGCAGATAGGTATATGTCGTAATTTCACTCTATCAATGGGATGAAACTAGGGATGGAAATAAACTAGGCCAAGTAGGGCTTTAAAAGACCTGAGTCTATCCTACATCAAATTTTCAAGGCCTAAGCCAATAGGCTTTTTTTTTAAGGTTTGACTCGTTTGAATGTCTGACTCGTTTAAATGTCTGTTTAAAATGTCTACATGGCTTTTAAAAGGTGAACAACCTAAAAGAATTTGTGTTTCCTTCCCTCCTAAGTTTTTTTAATTGTAAATTTATAATATTAATTTATATTATGTAAATGTAAATATGTAATATATATTATTTTATGTTATAAATATTATATATATAACTAATTAATAGTTAATCTAATTAAATAGGTTGCCCTATTAGGCTTCAAAAGCTTTTTAGAAAGCCTGTGGCCTAACTTATTTAGTTAAAAAGACATTTTTAAAAACCTAAGTTTGACATTTTAGGCTGATAAGACTGACTTATATAGGCTTTAAACGGGTTAAGGAAACCCCCAACGGACAACTTGACTCACTTCCATTCGAAATGAAACATAGATAGAAGACTAAATATGTGAATAATTTGAAAACTCACAAATAAAATGAAAAATCAAAATTTATAGTTATGAAATTTAATTTTTAAATTATTTTAAAAATGTATTAGAGAGGAAATGAAAATTATTTTGACCTCAATGGCATCCCTCCAACTTAAAATGAATGTTTTTGATACTTCACTATCAACATATTTTCTTCGGGTTAGTTTAGAAATTTTGTAGTGTTTTATTTTATTTGTAATGGAAGACCCCTTATTATTGTGTAGAGTTTAGTAGTTTTATATCACATGGTAATTCTTTTATTTTTAATTTTAAAAAATGAATAATGAAATGAAAACTATTTAAGGTGTTAGTGTTTTAAAGGAAAGGGTACTGAAAATATTTTCATGGGCATTCAGCAATCAAAACGACGAGAAGTGATGTAGTATTGGATACGTGTCCCTTTAGTCTCTGTGAGCGAACTTACTTTGCAATGGTTAAAAGCTTCCTAAAGTGAAAACTGAAAAATGCTTTCATTGAGAGTCGAACTCAAGACCTCCCGCTTACTAAACGGGTGCTCTAACCAACTGAGCTATGAAAGCTTCGTGTTAGTAACGTAACATATACACTACATTGCTTGAAGTTTCCGGAAATCACGTGAACCCTTCAAAAATTTTGTGGTGTCAAAAGCTTTTTTTTTAGAAAGTATATAACTAGGGTGTAAAAGGTTGCATCCAAAGATTTGAGATATAGATGAATAAATAAATAATACACTCTTTTGTTAAATCTAGGGTTTATCTTAATGGTGCAACATTTATTTTGGCTTTCATTAAAAGTTCTTTAACTTTGACTTAAAAATAAAAGTTCTTCAACCACTTCATCACATAATTTACATCCTCACCAATATTATGTGTAATTATAGATTTGTTAGTAATGATTTATCATATTCTATGACAATACTATAATGCCATTGAGATACCCATGTCATCTTTATAGAACATCACCTCTCTCATGAAAAGGGGAAAATTACTACTTGACATGACCTTTTTCTGTTGTTGATTCACCTAGATAATTTTTCTTTACATGTATATACGTTCCACATTTCCAACATGTTAGATTATTTCCATGATTCTCCTTGCCATAAGGCCCACTTCTAACAATGTTAAGTGATCTGGTCTCGACCGGGGTCTAGGATCCGGTGTGGGACCAGCCACAAAAGTATGGGTTGAATAAGGTTGGAGACCGGTTCTGTGTGTATCCGATCTCTGTAATCCGACCTCTCGGTGAGAGAAACCGGTCTCGTTGTCCTGGAGATCCTTCACACCGACCTCACGCGTTGGTGTGGGCGAGAGGTGGTGTCACTTGCGAAGATTCTCCGACGCTCAAGTTAGAAGAGTGTAAATGAACTCAGTTAATACTCAAGCAGTATCATAGTGAGAATGAGAGTAAGAACAACGTCACCTTGCATGTGTATTGGAACATGTTATTTATAGTTGAGCGTGGAAGATGAATCGTTGGGTGCAAGTGGGCCCATAGGTTCTGATGCCGTGTGTAAAATGTCAATCAGAATGGCCCAGTATTCAGAGTATGCCAGGGGGTAGGACAATTAGCAGTGTACGATTCTGACACAGGGATGAAGAATAGTCATATTTTCTGTAAATTACGCTTACAATTGTACCTACTCCTTTCGGTGAATGAAAGGGACATATTCCGCTGTGCAGAGTATCTTTCTCGTTATGACACTGTGGCAATCGGATAGAGGTGTCAGATGAATGGGAGCGGATACCGACCGGTGTAGGAGAGACTTGCATCGTATAGTTGCAAACCAGGTTGGTATTCTGTGATACCGGTTGATCTCTAGGACGACTAATATTTTTGCCGACTGGATCATTGTCCCGTGATACCGATTGAACTTCTAGGCCGGCTAAGATAATGATCTCTTAATCTTAGGGCCGATATCCAAACCGGACAATCTTGGGGCCGGTATCCAGACTGGATCATATGTCCCCTAGCTTGTGTGAGGGACTGTAAGTTGCTCATATAAGCTATGCTGTTCACGAGAGGTCTGGATGCCGGTATAACCTGCAAGAATACTTGTTAATCGTTGAATATTGTCCCCGAGCGTTATCGGGTGATCGGTTCTAAGTGAGAGACCCTGAATTGGCAATTGACTTTTGAATGAGCGACTCCGAGTGAGGTTGGTTCTGGCCGTGTCACCTGGGACGTTCCATTACCTGTAACGTCCTCGTGCTGTTTGGTAAAAGTACGTACGCGTTATCTGAGTCTTATTAAAAACTTCCGAGTGATACTTCCGAGTGGAAGCTCTCAGATTGATCCTTCCGGGAGGCGGATTTCCGAGTGACCGTTCCCGTGTGGAAGATTTTTGATTGATAATTCCTGGGTGGAAGATTCTGAATGGTCCTTCGACGGCGCTCGGTTTAATCATACCAACCACACTCGGAGTTCGGTTTAGTCCTACAATCCGAGTCTTCATTCGGGTTGGAAGTTTCTGAGTACAACTTTCCTGAGTGGGGTGTCCCTGAGTGTGACACTTCAGCGTGGGATGGCACTGAGTGAGACATTTCTGATTCCCGTGTAGTATGGCACCGAGTGGAGCATTTTCCGGGTAAAACACTTCTGGACATATAGACTTTGACTTCGAATGAATATGTTCCGAGTAGACACTTTCCTGAGTAAATAATTGCTGATTGCAACCTTGAAGTGATATTCTCAACTTAAAGAATTCACGAGTCGGACTTCAGTGAGACTTTACCGACTAAAGAATTCGCAAGCCTGACTTTGAAGTTGAAGTGTTTCTGAGTGAGGAATTCTCGGAGAGAGTACTTCCGAGTGGATTCAGTAATAAGAATTACGATTGACTCAGAAGTGAGATATTCCCAAGTGAAGAACTCTTGGGGAAAGTACTTCCGAGCGATTTCAATAGTGAGAATGACGATTAACTCTTCTTCAACGTTCGGCCAAACCTACTAGTCGTACTTGGAGTTTGGTTTAATTCTACAATCCAAGCCTTCAATGGTGTTCGGTTTAATCCTACTAACCGTACTTCTTCAATCGGTGTTTGATTTTACCCGTTCACCGTTTTTCTTCAATCGGCGTTGGATTTTACCCATTCACCGTTCTTCTTCAATCGGCGTTGGATTTTACCCATTCACCGGCCTTCATACTCGGTGTTGGATTTTACCCATTCACCGGCCTTCTCAATTGGTGTTGGATTTTACCTATTCACCGGTCTTTGAATGGGGTTCGGTGCAATCCTACAACCCATTTCCTGAGGTTCGGTTTAATCCTACAACCCAGGTCTTCACCGGTGTTCAGTTTAATCCTACTAACCGTACTCGGAATTCGGTTTATTCCTACAATCCGAGCCTTCGAATGGGGTTCGGTGCAATCCTACAACCCATTTCCTGAGGTTCAGTTTAATCCTACAACTCAGGTCTTCACCGGTGTTTGGTTTAATCCTACTAACCGTACTCGGAATTCGGTTTAATCCTACAATCTGAGCCTTCGAATTATGGTTCATCCAATTGTACCTTCGAAGAGGTTCATCACTAACGTCGAATACGTTGTTAGGATCGTCCGTCCTGAAAGTATCTTGTCACAACAGTGTTGTGCATTGAAATAAAATCATAAAGACAATGGGTGAATTATAAAGAATATTTCATTAATTATGAACTACAACACAAAAGAGAGAAAGAGAGCCGAGTCGGGGCTATGCCTCGTTAAACCTTCTTGGTAAAACCCAAGTAAGGAAAAAGAGTGCACCCTGTCTTACCGACTAGCTATAACAGCAGAAGGCGTTCTTAGTTTTGATGGCCTGACCCCTAATCAATGACCTCTCGACGGCCCTGAGTTGTTGGGGCAAAACATTTTACTGTGCCGACCCACTAACCATAACTCCCTTTTGCTTTTCAGAAGTAGCTTCTTTGAAAAGATACTGTTTGAGCTTACCTCTCGGATCAGGGTCTCGATAGTATTCTTCAGGGCCTGACATTCATTTGTTAAGTGGCCTTTTTGCTCATGGAGTTCGTAGTATTTCCGAGGGTCACCTTTTTTGCGAAGCTGGGGCGGCGTCCTGACCCCGTATGGAGTAAGCGTTGGCCATCCGATCTCTCTCAGAATCTGAGACGCTTAGAATTTAACAGAGCATAATTGCTAAATGTATTTACCCGTTCTTCCCGACTCGGAGGTACAGGATTATCGAAGATGCTGCCACGGAACAGTCTCCCCATGCTTTCCGATCGGGGGCCGTCTTTATGTCTCTGTTGTTGATGTGGCGTTGGGGATTTCCTTTTCGCCGCTGTTGCTTCCAAGTGCATTTCTATGCCCACGTATTTCGAAGCTTTTCTTCGAAACTCCTCCAACGTCGTCGGAGGACTCTTTGCCAAAGACAAAGCAAAGGCAGATCCAGGTTGTAAGGCTTCAACAATGATGTGAAGCTGAATAGCCTCCATGAGGTTAGGCACCAAAGTAGCCTCCTTGTAAAATCTCTTCTGGGACATTGAGTCGGTATGCCCCAGAAGTCATCACTACCTGCTCCTTCCTCCTTGCACTGATTCTGTCCCCAGGATCTTGAGTGTGCTCCCTATCCTCGTAAGTAAGGATCTTAGAATACTGGAGAGTTGTGGACTTCTCTCTCGCAGATGTATGGCAAGTATCCTCCGCTTGAGACATCATTCTGTCCCCAGTTCCTCCTTTCTCCCTTTGCAACTCCATCAACTCTTCCCTGAGCTACCTTATAACTTCATCTCGAGGGTCAGGGGTTGCCACTGGTACCATTCTCCTTGAGTGGGTTGCTGGTGATTTGAAAACGAATCTCCTATCAGCTTGTTGATGGGTCACGTCTTCCACATGACCATCCACACAATCACGTCCATCACCTTCCATGGTTGACTACTAACTTCTGCAGAAAGTGGGAATAACTTTACCGAGTCCCACTGGACGTGCCAATGATCTGGTCCGGACCGGGGTCTAGGATCCGGTGTGGGACCAGCCACAAAAGTATGGGTTGAATAAGGTTGGAGACCGGTTCTGTGTGTATCCGATCTCTGTAATCCGACCTCTTGGTGAGAGAAACCGGTCTCGTTGTCCTGGAGATCCTTCACACCGATCTCACGCGTTGGTGTGGGCGACAGGTGGTGTCACCTGCGAAGATTCTCCGACGCTCAAGTTAGAAGAGTGTAAATGAACTCAGTTAATACTCAAGCAGTATCATAGTGAGAATGAGAGTAAGAACAACGTCACCTTGCATATGTATTGGAACATGTTATTTATAGTTGAGCGTGGAAGATGAATCGTTGGGTGCAAGTGGGCCCATAGGTTCTTATGTCATGTGTAAAATGTCAATCAGAACAGCCCAGTATTCAGAGTATGCCAAGGGGTAGGACAATTAGCAGTGTACGATTCTAACACAGGGATAGAGGATAGTCACATTTTCTGTAAATTACGCTTACAATTGTACCTACTCCTTTCGGTGAATGAAAGGGACGTATTCCGCTGTGCAGAGTATCTTTCTCGTTATGACACTGTAGCAATCGGATAGAGGTGTCAGATGAATGAGAGCGGATACCGACCGGTGTAGGAGAGACTTGCATCATATAGTTGCAGACCGAGTCAGTATTCTGTGATACCGGTTGATCTCTAGGACGGCTAATATTTTTGCCGACTGGATCATTGTCCCGTGATACCGATTGAACTTCTAGGCCGACTAAGATAATGATCTCTTAGTCTTAGGGCCGGTATCCAGACCGGATCATTAAGTTTGATGAAGTTTTACTTACATTTTTTATTCATATTTCTTTAGAGATAATCTAATTGGAAACTCATGGAAAACATAAAATATTTTCACAATCTTAATGAGGCCTTACAGTTTCCTTCTCATACATCAAAACGGGTTTGACGTACCCACATAGAAAGACAAAAGAGACCATATAAGCCTTAGTGTTGTCTTCATCATCAACCTTTACCCTAATAGCCAACTCAGAAATAATACTATTGAAGGTAGTAAGATGATTTGAAACTTTTATATCGGTGTCTATTTGCAAATTATGAAAGTCTTCCTCTTACCATAACTCATTTATGACATTTCTTGTCTTATATAACACTTTAAGTTTCTCCTAAAGTTTCATGGCTATTGAAATTTTCTACATGTTTGCAAAAACATTTTTAGCCAAACAATATGAATTGTACTTATAGCTCTTAAACCTAATTTCTCTCATTTCTCTTATTCCATATTGCAAGGTTTTTCTTTCAATGCGTTGTTTAATCCTGATTGTATTCACACATCATTAACTTACCTTTGCCAATAGCCAAAATTGATTCTTCCATCAAATTTCACTACGTCAAATTTCAGTTCACTTGAAAACTACTTGACATTGTAACCATGTGCTAGACACTGCACAATGCATCATATAGATTCTTATAAAATATAGGTAGGTCACAACAAATTCACTTAAATACTAAGTTTTTCCATTTTTGAAATCTTTTCAAACTAGCACCTACAATAACATACTTTTCACCAATCAAGGAAATTCTCAATTAGATATGGAATAACTTTTAATGTAAAAGATCAGATAAAACTTTAACTAATAGCACAGTAAGACTTTTTATACCCCACTAAACTATAAAGCTCTTATACCATTTGTTGAAAATTAGATTAATTTCCTCGTGATATTTTTCCTTAGAAATGAAAAATAAAATATACAAAGAATATTATAATCAACACACAAGAATTTAACATGGAAAATCCTCTAATACTTAGGGAAAAACCACAAACCAAAATCTAAAAAATATTCCATTACATCAAAAAATAATTACAACATTTTCTCTCACACTCTTTCACGCAAGAGATACAAAATAAAATGTTTCTAAGCGAGACTTATTCTTATTCTAATAACATTGATTTTAATACAAAGAAGTTATAAAAATGATATCTGATGGTTTAGAGTTTGACTTAGAGAGGGGGTGAATAAGTCCTAAACTCTTATCGTGGAATAATGAACTAATGAAAACAAGTAATCAAACTTTTGCACAATAGACTTTAAAAAGTAATCAACCCGTGCCACAAGTATTCTTGACTTCAGTCGCTTCTGGCTTAAACACAAGTATTCTTTTAAAACAAGTCACTCCTGGTTTAATTATCCAAGTATTCTTTCAAAAGCCTCTGTAGGCTAACAATGTTTCCCGTATTCACTAAGGCTGGCAACTCACCAGACTTTATAGTAGTTTGAAAAGAAAGTAAGATAACTCACAAAATTTAGTGTATAAAGATATACAAATAAGAGAGTGTACATTAAGTTAAGAAAGACAAAAGACCAAGGTTTGATAAAGGCAAAACAAACAAGGAAGGTCTCGGTCTTTGAAGATTGAAAGAGAGATTTGAACACAATACAAAGTAGGATTGATTTTTCTTGAGAGTTCTCTCTATATCACACTAAGTCAATCTTCTTTAGCATAAATAGGTGTTGGAATATGACGGTTGCTGAGTCTTGAAAAGAGATATAGACGTTAGAAATTCTATGTAGGTGTTTGCTTTGAGCTTCAAGTACCAGACCTTTGATCATAATGAAGGATGTTCAAGAGTTTGGTAGCTGGGTACTTCTGTTCTTGCATGGAATAAGTATCTTATGCATCTTCAACAGATGAAGCTATTTGTTTGCTTTATTTGATTGAGTATGAGAGCTTTCTTATTTTAGCTGACACACCTACTGACTTGGTTCAACTTTTTTACTCCTGCAAAGTGTTAGGTATTCTGAAATTGGCTGCGTAGCTTGTTTGTCTCTTGTTTCTTTTGGTGATAAGCATACATATTTGATAAGAGCATAGAACCCAAAGCATCACTTAAATAGATTCCAGAACGTTGCAATTGAGTTTCTGAAATAATGTTCTCTTTTTGAGGCATATAAGTCTGAAGTCTGATTGAGTGACAAAAGCTTCTTCTTACAGACTTTTGGTTATCACCCAAGTGATAAGGCTCAGACTTTAATTTCATGGGCTTCCCCTTTTTCTTATAGCCCGTGCATTATAAGTTCCGAAACACTTAAATACACATGTTAGTTTCTTCATTTACCTTTAGTTTCTTGATGTATGTTATTAACAAATTCAGATCTGAAGATAACAGGCAATGTGGGGTTTAATTCAGTAATGTTCTTATAATTTCTTTTTCCTACCAAACTTTTCTTCAACAATATTCAAACCTAATGTATTTATGTAACACTCATGATCTACTGAATATGTTCTTATTTCACAATTGGAAGCTCTTATACCACCCTTAGAAGGTTGCTTTTACTTATGCTCTGATGTAATTCTTTGAAATATGTATTTATTTGTATGAGTGGGAATGGGCTAAGCGAGACTTTGCTTCGAAAGCCTTGGTCTATTTAAAAAATTTAAGGTTTCAGTATGATCTGTTACTTGTCATAATTTATTTTATTTATTGTTTGTCCCCCACCTTTTTAAAAGTCCAGGATTAGTGTGTTTAAAGACCTATTTGATAATACTCTCTCGGGTCATTTTTATAAAGTATAATTTTGAAGTTTTTTTATAGTCCTTTTATATGACATATGTACAATTTCTATGAAGCATTTGTTGATGTTTTTTTATTTACCCTTATTAATTACAAGAAGCAATAAATTATTTGAGGATCTGTCCACTTAAACCCACCAATCAAAAGAGGAAACATATTAATATTTTCACCATTATCAAAAATATTAATTAAGTTCATAAGAGTAAACTTTGAATGTCATATTATTTTATAAGAAACCAATAAATAATATATAATCATTACTTAACACGAGTATTTAATTATTATATAAAATAAAATAAAATACTAAATATAAATGTTGAGTATAGGATATTTATTATTATATAAATTTATTTTATTTAAATAGGATATATTAATGTATTAATTAATAACATAATATATAATTAATTTTTTACATGTAATTTTTAGTTTTCTCTATGTATGTATAAAAAGAAGCTTACCTATCAAGTATAATAGGTGTTTTCAAAGATTTAATCTTAAATCTTGACATTTTTTATTTTGATAGGTTTTTTTAAAATATAAACTCAATCTTTTTATTAAATAGGTTAGCATAGGTCATATTTTAAATAGGTCATACTATAAGTTGACCTATTTTTATCGTTATTTATATTCTTATCCTTATTTATAGATAGGAAAAAGGTAATATGAGTGCAATAAACAATATGTTACTAGTCAATAGTCATCCAAGGAAACAAGTATTTTTTAAAAGCAAAGCAGACGACACCATTACTTCATTTTGCTTTCAGTATCAACTTGCATTTGGTTGGACCCCATATGAAGGTGGATCCATTTTAACACAACTAAAATTTTGCCAGAAAAAAAAAACACAACTAAAAATAACTTTTACCTGGATATATATTTATTTTGATTTGTTTTGTTTTCAAACATGTGCTCAATTATACTGATTAGTGAATATCTGAATAACATACACTAGAATTAATGACCAATCCCGAGCTTATTAAAAAGGAAAAGTTAGAAAGAAAGATGAAGTTTATGGAAAAGGAAAAGTTAACAGAAGAAAAGAAGTTACATTTAAGTATGATCCGCCATATTGCAGCCAATTCATTTAAATGTAAACTGTGTGTATGTATGTTTAGCTAAAGTTTGATGTTATCCTGTAAACTACAAACCCTTTACTCAAATGTTAAGACATTGAAAATGAGAATCAAAATTTGATTGTTAATATCAACTGAGGATTGCTGCCTCACTCACTCTCCTCAATAGTCATAATAAGCATTTACCTGGAAGTTGATGGAAAAATTATTTTAGCAAAATCAAAGTTATACAAATATAAGTAAAGACACTAAATCCACAAGTATATTTAGTTTCCCTGTGGATCATTGGAAAAGCAATTGTTTGTAATGTACCTTTAAAGAAACTTTTGCTTTCACCTTGGAAACTTAGCTAGATGCTATAAAGCTCTCATTCCCAAATAATTGAATCCCTTCTAGTGGTAAATTGTGATCATTTTGAATTGCAGTCTCTTTAGGGAGAGAGTTTTTGGATCGGGCAAGGCGCTTCACACAATTCAAACGCAAGGATTTTGGTGTACTACCTGATTTTTTTAGAACATTCAAACTAATAATAACTGAAGGCACCAACTACATACTTTTCAACTGTACAAATTTTTTTAGTCATATTTTAAACAACTCACCAAAATGACCAACTGATACATGTTGATCTTCCTTAGTCATCAACTCTGCTGCAACGTGATGAGGACCAACAAGATCAAGCATAGCACGGTTTCGTGCAAGACCTTTAATATGATTCAGACGCAGCCTCCTTGTTGAACTGCCTGGTTTATAAACTAGACTTTCCAAGAGAACTGATGATCCTATTGATTACATTATAACACAAAAAAAAAGAGAACCATAAAAATTTGTTTAACTTGACAAAGAAAAAGGGTGGTAGATTACACTCATATCTCCTGAGGTATGATAAAATTATATTTAATACCCCTTTGTTTTCTTATATTAAAACATAATACTAGGCATCATTTTCATTTCCACTAACCTCCCCTGATTTTATTTACTTAGAGGGAGAGGGCAAAGTGATGTAAAAAAAAAAACAGAGGTACCGAGTGTAATTTCATCTAACCTCAGGCGGTATAATTGTAATTTACCCGAGAGCAAGTGGAGTATGTCGTGCTTTGCTTGTTATTTGATCATGTGAACATAACAAGAATTCACCTTCACCAATTTTGGTTCCCAAATTCAATGTTTCATGTCCTTGGTTGAGACCAAGATGAGGGAAACCAATGCTCTGAGAGAGGACCATGTAGTCTAGAGAGGTTGTAGGAGTGACACCTTGAAGCTCATCACTGGTACTAGCTTCACCTGCACTTGATTCTAGAGCATGAAGTTGAGGAAAGGGAACAAAAGGAGCTTGAGCGTTTGCAGTTCTCTGTCTTCGAAGCTGGTAGTTTCTGCGGCGCCTTGCAAGATGCCTTTCCCTTTGTTCTTGAGTCATTGATTGTCTCCTCTGTCTGTCACGTATCCGCCTTCTCTCCCTCTCTTGCTCCCTCTGCATTCTCCGCAAATCAACTCTCTCTGGAAACTCTTCCATCCCTACTCACCCTTATATCACCTCTCTTCTTAGCACCCCACGATATTTTGTTTTGGATAGTTGTTGATCCTCAAACAAATTTGGACAGTTCTTCTATGAGTTTACCACACTGATGGTGATGTACTTTCCTAACCAAAAAACAAAAGGAACAAATTTTTTAAATCAAGAGATAAAATTTAAATCACATTCATATGGATGACATGATGACATCCTTAAATATAAAGCCTTATCTAATAAAAATAGAATTTATGGAATTGTAAGAATGTCCCATATCATAATCATGAAGATTACACTAAAACTTTAGTATCTAAATATGAAATAACAAGCATACAAATTGAACATGTTAATGTTTCAAAGTTTTTTTGTTCCTTTGAGAAATTGAAAAGGGTATTTGTGGATTTGGCTATGGAGATTGAGATGGAATGCATATTACCTGTCACCTGTCACTGCAGATTTGAATGCTGGGGAGCCAGCGCAAAGCAATTTCCATGTGTACGTTCAATAAAAATGAAATGAATCATGGGATGTAAATGATAAGAAATATGTTTTCTATATTTGATTAGTTGAGTTTGTGTTTGGGTTGAGATTTGCATGACAAGGTTTGTGGACTTCCCTTGCTTCTGCATCCCATAATAACCGTTCTATGGAGAGTTTGCCAAATCAGTGATTGGCACTTAACGATGTGGTCGCTTCCAAATCTGAATCTGAAACTATATACAAGGTCCATGCCTGATCTTAAGTTGTAATTAATATGACTGTTATTTAAATTTAGTAGCAAACCCGAAAAAAATGTGAGATTATGTTTAAGGTCCTTTACGTTTCTGCATGACAAATTCCGTAACATTCGTTATTGGAAAAAGATTATTATTATCTTTCACAATAAATGGAAATTGTTAAAACTGTGAAAATGTTATGCATACTTGGTCACGACTTCAGACTGCACAATCACGCACGATTTATGACATACTAACCAACTCTTCATGAATCATTAGCTTTGCATATAGGAACCAACGTGTCATTATTTTTTTTAATTTCAAATCTCACAAGGTTTTCGACACGAGTATCTTTATGACAATTCACATTATTGTGAGAATTCATACTAACGGATATCTCGCAGCGTGCCCATTCATATCATATACATTATGATCCATGCATGTACTTAAAATTAAATGCTTTCCCTTCTAAAGGTCAAGCCATAAAGCAATGAAGATAAATAAAAATAAATAAGTAATAAATAAAATGAATAACCAGCTCATCTCAAAGTAATTGTACTTATGAAACTCTATAAAGACTATTGCCAAGGGTGGGAAAGATTATTTTAACTTAATTACTAATTTCAAGTTTGAGTTTTGTATAGTAGTATGTTAAAAATTTAATAGAAAAAATTTTATTATTCATAATAGTTCTATTCAACTCATACTCGAATAAAGTATATTAAATGAAAAATAACTATAAAAATTGCAAAGGAAGGATAAATAACTTTATGATGTTTCTTTTTCTTTCACTCTAGCATTGACATGTACAAGTAGTTTAAAGATTCAGCTGTATAACCCATAAAAGGAAAAGGATACACGTTGGGAACAAAACTAAGTCTCTAGTCCTACATGGAAACTGCAGAGGTTATACATGTACCTATGACCAACATGTCCAAGCAGAAGAGGTGCACATAGCTCTGTTCTTCCAAGCTAGATAGAGAGCACCATCTCTGTGTTCAAGCCTAAAATTCTCATTGAATTCATTCAACATATTTCTAACTGCAGCATTCACTGAGGAACTCAAAGGGCACGGTGCAAAACCAGCCATTGAAAACCTTGACCTCCACTTCCCCAAGAGTTCATGCCTTTCCACCCTCTCAGCACCCTCACAAGCTATCATGTTAACAATGTCACGAGCCACACAATGCTGTTCTGCACTAATCCTTTGTTTATCATCTCTAGGGAGGGCCACATCTATTGACTCAAACATGGCTGTGTAATAATTCAAGGTCTCAACAAACCTTTGGAAAAATGGAGAAGTGTTTGTGTTGGATTCTTGCTCAACAAGGGTCACAACCTTTGGTGACAAGCTCTTTACCAATCTCAATAGCCTGTCTCTATGGTTCTCTGTGCTCACACTCTCATCCGGCATGTGGTGCAAAACAAAAGGGAAATTCACAGCCAGAGCTTCCCCTGGTTGAACCACAAGGTTTTCTAGTTGAACCTCACTGCCAGACATGGCAGCACTGTGGAACTCAAATGGAACTCCACAAGACTTGGCATAATCTGAGAGCCTTTTGCCAACAATGTGAAGTCCTCCACCCCTAGCATGAAATGATTGAGAATCATCAACACCGGTTACACGGATGAATGGAGGCCCTCCGGGTCGATATGCAAGAGCTTGTATAAGTAACAACCATTGTGTGCCTTGTGCAATTTGGAAGTCAATTATGTGAATCCTCGATTCATTTTGCATTGCTTCTCCAATGACAATGTTAGCAGATATGTAAGCAAACTTCCAATATGGGCAAATCTTATACAGGACGTGCATGTAAGTCATTAGATCATTGCTTGTTGGTTGTTCACATTTCAATGCTTTGTAGATTAGGCTCCCTGAAGATTCCAACCTTGCTCTTAGACCCTCCAACATGTAAGCACCTAACCTCTGCATTGGATCACCTGCAACTGATACCATCTTTGCCAACACATTATTCATCAAGCCTACTGCTCTTTCAATGTCAGCATCAGACATCGCTTGTGCACATTGAATGAGGACTTCTTTCATGTCCAATTTTGGAAGTATTTCCTCAATCTTATCCCAATTGTATTTAGCTACTGTAGATGCTCCTTGGAAGCAGCAGTGACAACTATCAGCAATAGCTGACTCAGGCCCCAACAACGAAATCTCCAGTTCTCTAAGCTTGTACTTCAATTCATAGCTATCATCAGCACTAGAGTGGACACTTGTTGGTGATCCATAGGTGTTGTCAGATGATTGATGCTGATCTGAATGGTATGACTGAGAAGCTTGTGGAGAAAAAGGACTCCTATTGGATGATACACTAGCATAGGATGGAGAATCACAAGCTATGAGATCAGTGGTTGCAGGGTATGATTCCAGGGTGAAGTATTGCTCCTTGCAGGGTTCAGAATAATTATTGGTTCCCTGACTACCGCTATCATGGATTTCATGGCATGAATTGCTTTGTAATATTTGGTAATGATTGTAGGCTTGTTCTGGCTGGTGGTATAAATTAAAACCAGCTGAAGTTGGGTGTTTCTGGGACGTTTGCATCTAAAATGGAAATTTATTAACTAAGTAGAGAGAAAGTTATCAGAATGATGAGTAGTGAAACTTTATTATAGTTAAAATGCTCCCAAACTCTTTGAGATCACCCTCTTATCAAATGCATGAAGCTCAACAATACTGTTTTGCTGGATGGTTGGTCTCCATTTGGATAATTAGCTGCTAGATGCTTTTAATATCAGCAAATATTGTTTTCAACAACTGTTCACAAATGTGTTCAAAGAGCCACAACCTGCATAATAGGATAAATAGGTTAGTTGGATGAATTTGCTTACCAAAAATGAAAGGAAGCAAGGAATCCATCACTATGGCAGTAATATTTGGGAAAGAGAATGACATAGAAATGCACCCCTAATAGGATTTCCAACTGGGAAGAGGGATAGTGTTGCCAAAACTCTATATATCTTACATATTTTATTCAGCAATACTTCTCAAAAATCATGCATAATTAAAACTAATAATAGCCTATGTAATTAGAGATCAGAAAAGCGCTAATGGCAACCAAAATCATAGATTATAATGCAATGAGCTAGTCTTTATTTCTTATTGCTCAGAAAAGAATTTAATGTAATTCACTTTACAGCAGCAACCCAGCAACAGAACCTCGGTGGCTCCAACTTTATATAAAAGATTCGATAAAATTTAAAGCCATCAAGAAAATAACTAGGAAAATACATAAGCAAAGGAAATGGGAGACAAGCATGATTATGCTAAGATAAATATTCATAAAAACATAATCCTCAACTTTTTAAGAGAGAGAAATTTGGAGAATGAGTCATTAAGCCATTCATTAAAAAAACTAGAAAAATATTTTTTTAAAAAGTATTATATTTAATATATTATTAATGTAATTTACTATTGCACATTAAAAAAATGGAGCTTCTCGCCATTTCTAGTAAAAGAGTTAATATTTATTAATTCATATTCCCTGTCAAAACAAAGATAAACAATTTTTTTTTTAAATTTTGTTCTCTTCGGTTTTGTCTTTGTTAATATCAAACCATAAACAAAATGGGAAAGAAACAACAGCAAAACACCCAAAAACCAGATGTTAGAACAAAGACAACCCAACCACGACCCTAGTAAAACCATAGGCTTCATGTCAGAGAAATGGAATCAGAAAGCTAGAGAAACGGGAAAAGCATCTTCAGACACCAAAATCATCCCCAAAAAATCTTGACTTTAGAAAACAAAACCCGAAGCTTTAGCGGATTCCAACAGAAACCCGGATTAATTCTAGTCAAACATGGACCTAAATTAACACCATTCGTTGTCCAGAAGACAAAACCAACAAATCCAATCATCAACCTGAAACCTTAGATAAAGTAAATCAAGTACGAGGACAGAACAAACCTTTTTCTTTCTTGAGTGAGGCTGAGGAGGAACTAGGAAGAGAGTGGTTTTACTTTTGCAGAGAAAGAGAGGTGCAAAAACGTTGGATTGGTAATCAGTGAGCGTTATGATTCAACTAGTACATTACATCATACCATAATGTCACATACCCTTAGTATTTATAATAAACAATAAATGTCCTGTGAGAGGCTTGGAATTGCCCCTATAAATAAATGTTAATTACATTTGTTACCCCTCTATGGGACCCACATGTAACAGTGCCACTCGGTTTCGGGGTTAGTATTAGTAACAGCCATCAGAAAGATGATTGAGGAATAATTAGAAGGTTCTTCTCCGACTCCGAGTAAATTCTGATTTTGTGGTAGTCATGTACTCTTACCGGCCAGTGCAGCGCATCCGTTACACGAGAAAGCCAAAAACATAACCGTACGTTCTCACGCTTGTCATACAAATAACATACTCATTGGTAATTTATGTTTCTGGTAAATTTCATTATTTAATACTACTTTCGTGTCTTGATAAATCAACCTTTTTAATTAATTTTAGTTTTTTTTTAAAAAGTTAATTTATATAGTTAAAATCATTTAATTTGTCTATAAATTATACTAGTTTTCTAAAAGTACTTTCTTAGTATTCACAAATTTTACTCTCTTTTTATTTAATTAATGTTTATTTCATTAATGATTAATAAGGATCTTTTGATGAAAAATAATTAATGCTATTGGCTTTTTGACGAGGTTTTTATATTAAAAACAAAAAAAATCTTTTAAAACTTTTTTATAATAAGGGATGAACGTAATAGTATTTATTTCTTCTTATATGTTGGTGAATTGATTTCAATTTAATTATTTTTCTCACAAAATAATTTAAGGTCAACAAAAGTTGGAGACATGGGAGAAATAATGTTAGATTGAGGATAATGAGAATGATTGTTCTAAGATGAACTCAAACTCTTGTTTTCTTTAACCTTAATACATTCCCTTGTTTTAATTCTTAGCATCAGAGTTTCTTTCCCCAACAAACACAAGACCCTCAAAAGATACATGTAGAGGAAAAGGAAGAAGAATGATGAATATCAACAACATGCAAAAGTCGTTGGAACCACGAGATCAAGATGAGGAAAATCAAACTGGAAAAGGACTTTAAAATCTAGTTGTTGATTTCATGTTCATTTCAGTCATGTTGGAATTCCCTTTTATTTTATTGTTTCTAAAAACAAAAAAAGAAGTCATATAGGATATAGGATAATAATATAAATTGATGCATTTCCAAAATATATTATTTTTGCATCATATTTTGTTAGGATTTTTAATAAATATCTTAAGAATTGTGTCACTTTTTTAGGTTTCCTTTGTTTTCATAATTTGGTTTGTCTGTGACTTATTATTGCATTTTGTGGGAAAATAGGTGAAAAAGTCTTCATTATGGACCTAAAAAGGATGACAAACATAGAACAAGGTTAAAAGAAAGTCCAATAGGAGTTAAAGTGGGTCAACTTAAGCCCAATGAAGCATTAGAAGCACTCCACAACCTAGTCATGGGCGCATGTCTTGGTCGTGAGTTGGAATGATTAAGTTTTTGTCTCCTTTTTTTATCTTGTTTGGATTGAGCCTAGTTGTGTTTTAGTTAGTCAATGTTAATAGGTCCTAGGAGACTACATTACACCTAGTTTTTAATTTTAGAGAGTATCAAGTTAAAGTAATCATAGTTTCATGTTTAGAGTTGTTCGTAGAGTACTCTTGAGAATCATGAAGAGATGTTCTCGCCTCATCTTTTTTCTTAAGGTATTCATCCTTTAATTTTATTCTTCTTTTGCTCATTCATAATGGTGAGTGATATAGACTTTTGTGTAACCTCTATAATCATAAATGAGTAGTCCTCTTTACTAGGATGTAGAAGTAATCTTAATTAAAGAACTATATGCCTGATGATTATCTATTTGATTTCATGTTTATGCTTATTTTGTATTGGGTAAATACACCATTTGGTCTTCTATTTTAAATAAAATTTTTACCCCGGTCCTTTAATTTATTTTGTTCATGTTGGTTCCCAATGTGGTTTAAAATGTTTCAATGTGGTCCTTCCGTTAAGTAAATGTTAACACCGTTTGCATTGTTTCCATCATCTTCTTCGTTTTAAGTTTAGGGCTCCCCCTCTTCGATGGTTTCTTCCATGTTAAGGTCTCTTTCTCTAAACCACTTGCAAACTCATAAAAATTATAGAACATGGCATGCTCAAGTGGATTAAGCTTTAGCTATGGAATCAGAGCGCGCGAAGATGAGTCTTCTTTGTGTGAATTCCCAGGGAGACTCAGAGCTGTGATGTAAACATCAAAGACACCCACAAACTATGGACGCAGATTCTGGGGTTGTGTGAAATATATTGTAAATATTACTTATTTACAGCTATATCTGATTGAGGTTCTGGGTGTGTTAATCTTGGGGTTCATTTTGCAGGGTGCCAAGGATGATGGAAGCTGTAATTTCTTCCATTGGGTGTGTGATGATGTTAGAGCCGAGAAAGATATGTTGATTCTGGGGGCAAAGGAGCCGAATAATAGGTTTACAAAAAACACTGAAGAAGGCATAAACATGTCTCAAGTGGCTTGGTCTTGTTTGTTTTCTCCTAGGCTTAGTGATTGTTGTAGAGGTTATAATTTGTGTTTGTTAAGGGTTTAAGGCTGGGATCAATGTTAATTTTTGGGGTATGATGTAGGGTTAGAACCAGTTTTGGTGTTGTTTTGTAGTTAACAATAAAGAAGGAGTAAGGGAATTGTCATCCTTCATATTTTATGTATGTTATGTTGCATTAATGAAAGTCCACTATTTTGTAGTGCATTGGTTGTTGTGGTCCATTCAAATGAGTTTAGGTTCATTCATATTGTTATTCATTGAATTGGAAACAGAATCGCACAACAGAATTGCAAATTATAAGGGACCAAATTCAAAAGGAATTACATATACTGAACACAATTGTAAACTTCTAAAAATCACAACTTTACAAGTCCAAAGCATAATTATACCATTGCAATAGGAAAACATAAATTAAGATTGGAAAATATAAGATGAGATTGATTCAAAAATATAACTTCAATACCCATTGCAAAAATATAACTTCAAATGGCCATGTTCCAAAAGGACCCAGTTGCTAAAACAAAATTACATATGCTGAAGGAACCAAATTCAAAAGGAACTATAATCCAAGACAAAAAAAAATTGCAAACTTGAATCCAAAACAGAATTGCAAACTTTAATCCAAAAAAGAATTACAAGTCCAAAGTAGAATTATGCATTAGTGTCTCTTTCTCTTTGGTGTTAATTTTTTACCTCCTCTTGCAGTACTTATTTTGCCTTTGGATGAACCTTGCTTGGTCTGACTTTGAGAGGGGTTCTGGGATAAGGGTGGTGTTTGAGATGCTTGGGTTGGTGGTGGGGTTTGTGAAACAGTTTCTGTTTGACTTGGTGGTGGATTTTTAATTTGGGTGTCTTGTGGTAAAGGTTTAGAAGGGCATGTGGTCTTCTTGTGGCCTACTTGCTTACATATATTGCATTTGGAAGTTAGAACTTTTCTTGACATGCGAATATCATCCATTTTAGCTTTATCCTTTCTTCTTGACTTCTTCAGTCTACCTACTGGTCTCTTGTAAGAAGGGGGAGTATGTTGTTGCGGCCAGTTGGTTCCTATATATTCTGTCCAAGTGTGGGATAGATAATTGGTTTGTAGCATGCTGCGTATCTAGCCTTCGAATAGTTAGGGGGATGTAAGTGGTTGGGTCATCATTCACTTCTCTCATGCATGCTAGTGCATGGTATCCCAGTGAACATCCATCTCCTGCATGAACATTCTCTCCCACCCAAATCCACAATGAATTTATCCCCTCCTCTTTACAGATGTTTGACCTCATATATTTTGTCCCCAGACCACCTATAAGAACACCACATCAGATTCAATAACCATAAATTCAATTACACACTAAAATTAGCATAAAAACTTACTTCACCAGCCACACATTAGTGAGCTGCTTTGCCTTCTCAAGCTTCTTCAATATTGGAGGATATAATCTACCTTTCCCCAGCTTTTTTGTTCTGTTCTTTGCCCATCTCTCCATCATATAGGTCTTTATCTCTTCAACCATGATGATTATTGGCTTCCCTCTTAAACCCAATATGACAGCATTAAAAGTCTCTGACATGTTGTTGACCAATATGTCAAACTTTGCATTAAAATTGAATCTGGACTTGCTCCAATGTCTAGGTGGCAGCTTGATCAATTCCTTGTAGGCATCCTCATTCACAACCCTTAACTCTAGCATTTGTTTTTCCTATTCCTGAGTGCATATACACTTTGCAGTCTTCCATATGTGCTCCTTGAGTTGCTTGCCTGGGTGCCTCTTCCTGAAATTATTATACTAGTGCCTCACGCAGAACTTTTGCTCAACACCAGGCACAACTTCCTCCAATGCATGCTATAGACCCCGCTCATATGCAGGTTTGAATACAGTATCAGTTAACAGGTATAGGGACCATCTTGACATAATTAAAATACGACGAGGACCAAATCGAAACAACTAATTGTACATAAGGGACCAAATTGAAATAATTTATTGAATTATCTCCTGCTAGTCTGATATGAAAGTAAAGTCCTTGCAGGCCTCTGTTCCACCCAGATCTCCCACTAACAAGTCTAGAAACTACCTCCATGCATCAATATTCTCATATTCCACCACACCAATGGCTATTGGAAGCATATGATCATTTGGATCTCTCCCTATTGCAGAGAGTAGTTGCTCCAAATGGTCCTTTTAAGAAGCAACCATCCAGGCCTATAATGGTTCTGTATTGTGTGAAGCTCTGTTTGCATGCATTAAGGAGGACATAAAGCCTGTGAAATGAAGTATCCTCCCCCTATGCCTGCACATCCAATTTGATAGTGGACCCTGGATTAGAAGTTAGCAGAGCTTGAGTGTAGTCCCATAGTCTTCGATATTGGTCATTAAAGTCTCCATCAACAAGTTCAGTTGCTGCCTTCCTAGCCTTGTATGTTGTGGTTCTTGATATTTTTGTACTTCAATTCTCTTGTGCTCTCTCATAAATATCTTCTATCCTAATCTTGGGGTTCTCCCTAACACCACTGAACATTTCCTTTGATAGCCATTTTGAAGTCAACATTTTGATGTTATGTTGTCTACCACAGTTATGTTCATCAATAATTCTCCTCAGTTGTCAAGTTTCCTCATATGAAAACTTTCTATAATAAGCATACCATGGACACCCCTCAACATATCTAACTCTAACCCTTATTTTATTATTTTTTTAAAATTGTAAATCCTTCCCATTATGGATGGCATAAGCCACCACAGCCTCCTTAAATTGGTCCTTGCTTACAAATATAGTCCCTTTTTCCCATACATAATTCTTCATTGTTTTAGGCATCTTAAATGAAGGGAACTTTTCACCCTCACTTTCACTTTCCTCATTAGATAACTCATCTGAGTCACTGCTAGACACTTTTCTAGCCTTCGCTTTATTTTTTCCACTCCTAGATCCTTCTCCTTTTTTGTATGTCCTTGGGTTCACTGTCCTTGGAATTTTCTTTCTCTTTTTACCCTTCTTTTTTTCTACCTCAACCATTGGTTCAACAACATCACCCTCAACCATTGGTTCAACCACATCACCCTCAACCATTTCAGCCACATCACCTTTATCTATATCCTTCCCATCAGCACCCTCAAATACATCTTCCTAATCAACACCCTCATCGTCTGAATCCTTGAACTGTATGTCTAGTGCACTGTCATCCTGAACATTATCTCCTTCATCAGGTTCTTCCTCTTGCACAACCTTCCCCTTCACATATATAACCTCCTCATGTACAATCTCCACATGAACATCATGTACAGCCTCCACATGAACACCATCACCTTCACCTTCTTGACCCTCAACACCATTACTTTCAGTACCTTCCACCTAAACACCAACTACCTCAACATCTTCATCCTGAACTTCACCTCCTACAGCAGGCTCCCCTTGATCACAAACTGATGCTTCTGCGCCACTTAACTTCAAAACAACTTCAGGAACGTCTAGAAGATGTACAATGTACAACTACACCTTCCGTTGAGAATGTGCAACCCTAGCCATCTCCATACAACCCCGATCATCTTCTAACAACGTCAATCCAACATGCAACTCATTTCCCCCTTGGTTGTACCATAACTCCTTAACATTTACATAATCCATGTCCTTCAATATTCCTTTAACCTCAAAAAAACTCCACATATCCTCATCTATATCCCATTTAGACACTTCTCTATCATACGCCACAGGATTCCCATTTTTAATGACAAACCTTCCCCCATGGAAGATCTCAACCTTAAATCGACAATCCATAACTACCCTAAGTACTTAACAAATACACAAAGAAAAACTTTAGAAATAACAAGCAAAGCACTGCATGACCGAAAATAGGACCACAAAACAAGACAATGAGTCATACATTGGGTGACCCCTATTTTTCAAGCAAACCCAACCCTAACAAATAAAACAATGAACAATGCACTGCAACAATCACCTTCAAAAGCTTCGATCTCTGTCATACGCGTTACTTGGACATAAAGCGATGTTCTTCACGAAGAAGAAACATGAGCATAGACCATTTCTTTTTTCCTTCCCAGTTATGAAAATTGCATCGTTTTAGTGGGTTGAAGCAATAACGAATCACTCATTGACACATGTGTAAAGATAGACCCAATTAACAGCATGTCAGACAACAGTGCAAATAGTGTTAACATTTACTTGACGGAAAGACTATATTGAAACATTTTAAACCACATCGGGGACCAACATGAACAAAAAAAATTAAAGGACCGGGGTGAAACTTTTGTGTAAAATAGAGGACCAAAGGGTGTATTTACCCTTTTGTATTTTGTGTGAGATTTAGTTAATTTATAATAAGGAATCATGACAACTTTAAAAATGTTAATTAATTAAAATCATGGGAATAGTCTCGACAAGTGGGCCTTTAGGAGAGATGCACCTAAGAGATTTTAACTAAGCATGATTCACTTAACCTTCAGAGTCTATTAGTTTGACAATTAAGATGAAACGAAACAACTATGGGTGTTTTCTAAATTGAATTTATACCATTTAAAGTACTGTATTTGTGTTTGTTTATGATTTAATCCTTAAAACCATAATCTTTCTTAAACTAAAGTCCAAAAACTCAATTGATGCTTAGTATTAGCACCCGTATTCGCATGTTCTAAAGAAACAGTACCTTAATTAAACTATGTAATTATTTTTGAATATTTTAGAAGTGATCCAATAACAAATAAAATTATTTAAGGAAAAGAGGGCTCAACAAGAATTAATCTTGCTCCTGCGTATTCCCAAGCGCAATGGGAAATCAGGGTTACGTAGTTCTTGTTAAAAAATACTCTTATGATTTTATTTAATCGGTATCATGTATCCTACAATGCTAATAAAATTATTCATGTAATTTTTAGAGTAAATTTATCGATGTAATGTATCACATGACACTAATAAAATTATTCATATAATTTTTAGAGTAACTTTATTGATGTAATGTATCCCACGACTCAATAAAGTTATTCATTAATTTTTAAGAGCTATTTTATTGATGCAATGTATCTCATGACATCAATAAAATTATTTATAATTTTTAGAGTAATTTTATTGATGTAATGTATCCCATGACACCAATCAATAAAGTTATTCATATAATTTTTAGAACAACTTTATTTATGTAATGTATCCCACGACATCAGTAAAATTGTTAATATAATATCATTTAAAAGAACAAACTTACATGTTGTATATACATTATTTTTATCAATTACAATGTATGCTTTAAAAAAATTTAAAGATGGTATGTACATATTTCAATCATAAATAAACAAAAAATGCATATGAAATGAATGATTGAATAAATAACTAACCAATTAAAGCATAAAAGGAAAACAACAAAAAACAAAAAGATAAATATATCCAAAATAAATAATAGAATAGACAAAAAAAAGGCTTCATTAGCCTGAAAGAAAAAAAAGAAAGAAAACGAAAACATACCATCTTTTCTGAACTAAAGAGAAATTTTAAAGCTAGCCTCCGGATTTAGTGATGTTTCTTATTTTTTTATATCTACGGTTACACCAAGAAGTATATATCTTTTTTGTGTTCCTAAAGTGTTATAAGGTGTTGCTTATATAGTAACTTGACAATCAAGCTCCCATAAAAGTATTCGATGTGGAACTAACTAACACTAACCATTTATATTTTAGAATTTAGTAACTTCTAATCTTAGAGCATTTGATGTGGGACTAAATGTAGTCTACTTTTCCTATTTTTTTCCTTTCTTCTTTATTTTTTGTTTTTTTTCTATTATTTATTATTCCCTTTAACAAGACACACATTTTTAAGAGCTATTTTTTAAACAATTTAAAACTTGTTACCTTTTTTATTTTTATTTTTAAAATGGAAACCCAGATGAAATTGGGTAGCAACAATGTTGTCTATTCTTCTTTATGCAAGACTTAGTCTTTTATGCAAAGGATAAGATCGAGTGGTGGACTACATCTACTTCCACTTGATCCCGAGATTAAGAGAACTTTTAACTGGCAAAAGAGATAACCAATGTTAGAGGAAATTGTTACAAAAATGGCTAATGAAGATGGAGAAAGACTGCTTAAGAAGTTTATTGCTCCAACCATGTGGGCATGTGTTCTAGCATTGCAGCCCCTCACGTAGAAACCAACAACTTTGGGCTGAAGTCTTAGCTTGTGAGCATGGTAATGAAAATGTCATTTTATAAATTACTTACAAATGACCTAAACCTCTAACTATCCACATTCCTAGAGTATTGCGACACTATTATGATAAATGGTGTCATTCAAGATCGGGTTCATTTAAAGTTGTTTCTGTTCTCGTTGACGGATAAAGCCAAGATGTGGCATAATTCACTACTAAAAGTTCCATCACTATGTGGGACCAACTATCTTCAACACTCCTAACATTTTCTCCACATAATAAGATCACCACTCTTAGAGTTGAAATCACTAGTTTTGTTTAGAAGGACAATAAGTCTCTTTTTGAGGCATGGGAATGTATCAATAGTTATTAAGGAAGTATCCTCATCATGGTTTGCTGAATGGGTGATAGTTTCCATCTTTTAGGATGCTCTGGACAATACGACTCACATCACGCTTGACGCAACTATAGGTAGGGATTTTGTTGTCAAATCATTTGATGAGAGTCTTGATTTGATTAAGAGCATGACAACTAGCCATGGTATTGGGTCCAAAGATCGTGGTCAGAATAATAGGACTCCAAGTAAGCATGAGATTCATGCTTTTGATTTCTTAGCTGCAAATATTGATGCATCAAAATTTATAATATAAATCTTATTTGTGCAATAGGTGCTACTGACCCCTTGTTTGTTTGTGAGTTTTGTGGTGATACAGGTCATGTAGCAGTAAATTATAAGATGATTCAATCGAGGCAAGACGGGTCTCATGTGGAGTAAATACATACCGCCCATAATTTCTATGACTATCCAAAGTAAGAGAATCCATACTCCCTAAGCAAGGTTATTGATCCGGTCTCGATACTATCCACCTTTCGCCCCTCTTCAGCGTGAAGGGTTGGTGTGAAGGATCTTCAGGACAATAAGACTAGATTCTCCCACTGAGAGTTTGGATCATAATACTAGATACCCATTGTACCAGTGTACAAACATTCCTATCATTAACTTTTGAGGCTGGTCCCAACTCTGGATCTTTGACCCCGGATTAGACCAGTTCAGTTATAGTAAAAGCTTCTAACCTAGCATAATGATTCATAATTAATTAGGATTAATGTGCCAATTGATTACGTCCAAGGATTGTAATCAATTATGTTAGGAAATAATCAATTAAGGTATGTATATATACTCGATCATGTAGGATGATAGAATTGATATATAAAAGTTTGGACTATCAAAACATATGGAGTCAAGGAACATAAGGATTTAGTTAGATTTCTTATTATATAATGACAAGTACATCAATGTAAACATAATAATTTTTTTAGCTTTCTTTTGTTTTTTAAGGATAATTATTTAAATTAAAATTTAAAATGATTTCTACTCATTTTATGATAAAAAGAAATATAAGTTATTATTAAAATAATCTTCAAAATATTTTATCATTAAATAATGTGACAAATTCCTTACTAGTTCTAATAATTTAGTTTAAATTTTTCAAAAAATAAGAAAGTTTGTGTTTGAAAGTGTTTTGAAACATTATTAAATTATTCTGTACTATTTTTCAAGTATTATGATTAATGATCTAAAAAGGGTTAAGACTTATACTCAAGTTTAAAGTAAACTGGTTTTAAGTTTTTCAATTGATTCACTAAAGAACATTTTGATATATTTAAGGGTTTAAAACTCAATCTTGATGAAATTTGATTTATGAAAGATTATGGAATTGTACTAAAATTTCATGTGCAACAGAAACTTAATTGAAAAGTTGTAAAAATGTATAGTTTACTTTGGTGGCTCTGTCGTGATTTGTAGGTCTCAATAATTATTTATTAATTGAGTTTCTAAAAGCGTTAACTAATTCATTCGCAAGTAGTTTATACATCAGGAAACATCAAACAAAAAAAATATAATGTGATATTGTCTAGGGATAGACTATAGAAACCAAAAATACATTAAAGGAGGTTCAATTGCAAGTCTTACGATGAGGAGGTGTGAATGAGTGCTTTAGGGGACTTGGGGTAGCTCCCTAGTGTCAGGTACCTTCGCAAGAAACTTTACTCACTTTAACCATTGTCCAAGTGTTTCTATGTCAGTAGAGTTGTTCATTTACATTAAAGGCAATTATATTATTATGATTCAGGTTTATGGAACAATGTCAACTCTTGATTGGTCTAGTATAAAATAAAACTTTAAGGGCCCACATGCATAAGTAGAATGAATTATGATACTAGAAGTATTGCATTGTATTGATACATTCATGACTATCTGTGTGTGTGTGATTGATACTTTAATTATAATATTTACGAAAACTCTTTGTTTATGTCTTGTCCTGAAAATATTGTATTTTGTTTAATTCATTTTCAAATCATAATATGTTTTAAGAATGGAACTTGTATAAATTTTGTAGTCCAATGAGTATACTACTCCATTAGTTTCTATATTATTGAGAATAACTACTTTTGGGCTGTAGAGTTTTCTCTCTTGCTGAAATATTGTTTAATTATCATCTCATTTATTTTGGATGCATGTAATAAATTATTACTCTAGAAATCTATTTAATGATATAAAAACAATTATTAAGTATTTCATAATTTATTTCTAATAATTTTCTTATATGTAATTTATTTCAATGATTTCTCTATTAAATTTAATACATTAGTTTTATTTTAAAAAAGAATGTATTTTGTTAAATTTTTAGAATTTGTTGATTAAATATAATTTCAAATTGGTCTCATATTTTTTAAAAAAAATTTCAATTTTGTCCTTTCATTAGCTTACATTTGTCACGATATAATTGATACAAGTGTCACAAACTAGTTGACTAGCATATAAAGTTTGAAATTAAAAAAATTAGCACAAACAAAATTTGAACTTAGGACCTTACAAGAGAAACTTACTTGACCATTAAGCTATAAAATAACATTTACTTCACATAGTTGAATTAATATATATAGCATAACATTAAATATATTTATTAAATATATTCTGAATAATATATTCATTAAACATATTTTGAATAGTATATTTATTATAATATAGTTAATAATATTATCAATATTATTATTAACTATATTATAAACATATTTTTAGTGTTCTATCCCTCAGTTGCTTTAGCTCCTTTTTCTCGATTTGGAGCTTCTATACCTCTTTGTTCGAAGTAAAGATTTCTAGGTTCCTATCCTCCCGAAGTTTCCCTTCGGCTTTGATGACCTATTTGAGATTCTCAATCTCCTTCTGAGCCACTCTCAGAACTATCTCGGCCTAATGAGCTTTGTCGTAATACATTAAAGCCTCATCTGCGCCTTCAACCACCTCGATAAAGGAGTCCAAGACCCCATCGAGCTTAGCCAACTACCAACGAGCAGCCGAGATAACATTTTTTATTTCAAGAGCTTCCATGCTACGATGGAGGCAGTATAGTGATGGCCTCATTCTGCTTTGGTCTAGCTTTGTACCCCGATAAAGGAGTTATGGGCTCAGACGAGGCCCTGGGATAAGAGAATAATAATGAACAGGAGACCATTTCACCTAGTTTGGAAATTTCTATGCTGGCGGGGTAGGCATGGACTTATCACAGGATGACTCAATTTGTACTGGTGTTTCCTTCTGGCTGGCTTCTTCATCGACAACTTCATTTTGCATTTATTTTTTAGAGGTAGAAAAGGGACTCTTCTCATTTGTAGGATCATTCTTCTTCTTTCTTTTCCTTTCAGGAACTTTTGTCCCTTGTTTCTGGTTGGCAGACTCTTTAAAGGGAATTTGTTCGACATCCTTAGGCCAGAAAGGAATTATATCAGTTATCGCCTTACGAGCATTTCGCTTGGGTTGGATAAGATTCTCCGCCCCAACAGTAGCCATCTCGGCTTGTAACTTGTTTAGATGGTTCATCTCGTCACAGGTTTTAATTTGTTCTACAAAGAAAAAGAAAAAAAATCAAAAAATAGAGATGTATGTAAAGCAGAGCTAAGATATTTCCTAAGAGCATTAGGTAGATAAGCTTCTCTTTAGGGCCTGGGTCCTAAAAGACGCTTGCACAAAAATTTGTTGGTGAGACAATACTCGCGTATTGTGTTGACCACTTTGATAAACGTGGGGGGATAGCTCATTTTCTTCGATGATGAATGCCACTCCAATCAACAGAAAGTGTTCGTTGGTCCATGATACCAAGACTTTATTGATCCCGTCTTCATTTTCCTAGAGAATCGCCTTGTTTGGGTTCACTCAAACTTTGACGAATGGTTTTTTGAAGGAGCCACCATTAGTTTTAAAAGACACTGTAAATGCTTTAAAATTGATGATTTTTGAGTCATAATGGAGTACGACAAAGCTCAAGTCATCGTCCTTATTCTCCATTTGAAGGACTCGACAATAGTAGAAAAACATGGCTACAGTGGGAATGAAGTTAAAGTTCTCCCCCAGCACATCTAAGCTCCTCACTAGACCTCACTCATTTGGATGAAGTTAAGTGAGGGCACAGTCCAAGAAGTGGAGGACTCTCATCTGGAACTCCGTCAAGGGGAAACACACTCCGAAATGGCTAAATAGCATGATGTACATAAAAATTATCCTCTCCCCGAGGTGTGGCAGGTCCAATTTGGTAACTGTGGTGCTAAGATGGTGTATTGTTGTTTGTATATATCTTAAGAGTAGATGGGGCATTTCAGGTCCATTATAGGGGTTCAAGAATGATGGGAGACAGTTTCCAGAATCTCCCTCTATACCTACACATAGGGGTTCTCAGCCATCATTCGTTCCTAGTCGATACGATAGGTGATCATATTTGAGCACCCTGGAACTGTCTTCACAATCTTCACTCGCCCTTCTTCAATGGCCATCTTATTGACTACGTGCCTCAACTCGTCTACATTATGGTAAAACTTTGCATCGTCAGAAATATATAACTCAGCACTATTCTCCCCCTTAGAAGCCCCTGTGACCCAAGAGTCATTACGAGACTCTATGGACATTCTTTGTCCCTATCGCCCCACTCCCCTCCTTGGAACTTGTGACCTAGGCCCCTGAGCCCTAATAGAAATCCTTCCCCCGTGACCCTTTCCGTGTCCTCCCCTAGCCCTTATCTCTTACTTAACTATGTTTACATGCTGTAATAAGTTTTGATAATGAAAAAAAGCTTCTCCAAGTGCAAACGAATCAAGTTCAAGATTAAAAGAAATGAATTTAAAGTTTAAACAAATATGTTCTTACACTTTACACACCTATACTAAATGTATAAAGATATCTATCATGTAAAAGTACTAAAAATTATGGCTGCTCAAGCTTTAATCGATTAGCAAGGAAGGCTTAATCAATTAGGTGATGAAAGAATTGAAGAACAAGTATAACTCAATAGCATAATCAATTAGCAAAGAAATCATAATCGATTAGTTCAAGACTAATCGATTAGCATGTTAGCCTAATCGATTATAGAGCGTAAAAAGGACAGATATCAGTTTAAAACAACATAGATCATTTATTCCCAAAATAGAGCACAAACCCTAATCTTCTCCAAATAGAAATCTAGCTCCAAGGCTCTATAAATAGGGTTCAAATCGTAAGAAGGAAACACACAAGACACAAGAGTAAATTGGTATTTTGCATATTCTTGAGTTTTAGCAATTTTAGGCTCTAACATTATATTTCCTTATGAACTGCTTTTCTGTAAGCTTCAATTTTTCCATTTACTCTATTGAGAGTTTAAAATTATTGTACACCACAAAAGAGTGATTATAAGTGATTCTCAAAGGTTGGGTTTTAACCTTAAGTGTGATATTGAGAGATTGTGAGATTGGGTGGGGTGCCCAAGTTTTGTGAGTATTAAGTTCTTAGTGTGGGATATTAAGAGATTGTAATTGCTCCAAAATTATATGTCAAATCTTCAATAGTGAAAATTATCCAAGTGGTATTCTTAGGGACTAGACGTACATCACAAGTGGAAGTGGTGGAACTAGTATATCGGTTTTGTGTAATGACTTAGAATAACTATGTATTCTGTTGGCATTCTTTTGATAGGATTCATATTTCTTGATGAAGTCTGAACAGTCTGATTGTAGTATAGGCCAGAAATATCCCACTCAGAGAACTCTGGCGGCTAGGGGTCACACTCCCCATGGTGTTCGTAGATTCCCGAGTAGAGTTCTTGCATCATGTATTCCGTTTGTTCTTTACCGAGGCATTTAAGGAGTGACAAGATAAACCCCCTTCTATAAAGTTATCTCCCTATCAGTGTGTAATTGGCCTAGTATGTCTCCACTTTTTTGGCTTTTAAAGAATCCAAGGGTGGGTCTTCTTTGGTTGGGAAGTCTATTATTGGGGTCATCCACATGTCTTCCTTGGGTGCAATAATGATTTCATTCATCTATTCTACGTTTTTGATGGTGGGTTCTTCTAAAGTAACTTGTATGAGAGTCTTCAAGTTCCCCATCTTTTTGGTGTTGGCCAACTTGGAGAACAGGTCTGATCTTTCATTTTCTACCATGGGAATATGTATTATTTTGAATAACTTAAACTTTATTATCAACGTCTTAACTTGAGAGAGGTATTTGGTGCGGGTAGGGTCATTTTCTTGGTAGGCTCTTTCAACTTGTCGAGTGACTAGCTGTGAGTCAGTTTTCACTTGTATGTATCTGGATCCCAAGTCTAGTGCCATTTGGAATCCTACTATAAGTGCCTCATACTCCACTTGATTGTTGGTTGCCTTAAACATGAACCTGAATGACTTTTCTATGGCTAATCCGGTTGGTGACTCCAGTATGATTCTTACTTTGCTTTTTTTCTTCTATTTAATGACCAATCTACTAACAAGGTCCATAGGGCGTCTTCAACATTGTATTCCTCTTTAGCATCCCTAGCTCTGTTATAAAATTTGCCAAAAATTATGTCTTCATGGCTTCTCGGGGTTCGTACCAGATTCTATACTAAGAGAGATCTATAGCCCATGTGACCATTCTCCCTACTAGCTCAGGCTTCTGAAGGATTTTACTAATGGGTTGATCCGTCCTGACGATGATTTGATGGTTGTGAAAATACGGTCTCAACTTCTGTGCGGCCACCACCGAGCTGTATGTAAATTTTTCCACCCTCTGGTATCTTACCTCCGTACCTTGTAAAGTTTTACTTGTGAAGTACACTGGTCGTTAAATAGGTCCTTCTTCCTATACCAAGGCGACACTAACAATATTTCACTTGCTGAAAGGTATATGATAAGCTCTACTCCTGGGGTTAGCTTGGTCAGTATAGAGGGTGAAGCTTGATAAGCTTTCAATTCTTTAAAAGCTTTCTTGTATTCTTGGGTCCATTGAAAAGTATCTGTTTTCTTCAGAACCCGGTAAAAAGGCATGGACTTTTCTATGAATTTGGCGAGGAAATGAGAAAGGCTACAATCATCTTGATGAGACGTTGTACCTCTTTGATGTTCTACGGGATTCATATTTCCAAGATGGCTCGACATTAGTCAAGGTTGGCCTCTATAACTCTGTGAGTCGACATATATCCCAGAGATTTACCGCCTTAAACTCTAAATAAGCATTTGTTGGGGTTGAGGCGCATATTGTGCCTCCTCAACTAAGCAAATACTTCTTCCAATTCCTTGGTATGATCTCTTGCCTCTTTGGTCTTCACAACCATGTCATCCACGTATACTTATATGTTTTTACCGATCTTTTTAGCGAAGATCTTGTCTACTAACCGTTGGTATATGGCGTGAACATTCTTTAGCCCGAAGGGCATTACTTGACAATAGTATTTTGCTCCTCCAGCGATGAAGGAGATTTTCTATTCGTTTCTCAGGTTTATTCGTATTTGGTTATATCCCAAGTATTCGTCCATGAAACTCAATACCTGATACCCTAAAGTACCATCTACCAAATGGTCAATGCTAGGAAAAAGATAAGAGTCTTTAGGATATACCTTATTCAGGTCGGTGAAATCTACGCACATCCTTCACTTGTCGTTCGCCTTTTTTACCATGACCACATTAGAAAGTCGGGTTGGGTATTTAACTTCTCGAATGAAATTGGCTGCCAACAACTTGTCTGTTTCTTCCTTCACCGCTGCTCTTCGATCGAGTTTGAGTTTACGCTGCTTCAATGATATTGGTCTAGCTTCTGTGTCTATATTCAACGAAAGACATATGACGCTTGGGTCAATCCCCAATATATCTGAGGGGTTCCATGCAAAGAGGATGATATTTGCCCTTAAAAGCTTGACCAAAGATTCTTCAAAGCCTTGATCCAACATTACACTGACATGGGTGCACTGACTAGAATTAGACCTTACTTGTACCAACTTCAAGGATTCTATTGGTTGGGGACGTTCATGCTTTCTCTCGTCCCTAGGGTCAAACCCCATTTCAATATCTTTCTCCACGATGAAAGTTTCCTAGGGTCGGAGACTTTTGTGGTAACACTCTTGAGCAACCTTTGAGTTGGTGCGAACAACTCCAATACGTCTATCTCCTAGCAGGAATTTCATGGTTAGATGGAGGGTGGAAACAATCACACCGAGTGTGTTGAGTGCTGGACACCCCAAAATGGTATTGTGTGAGCTGGGGATGTGAACAACTAGATACTAGACCATGACTGCCTTGCTGTCTTCTCCCGATCCAAAAATTGTCTTCAACTTGACATAACTTATGACCTGGATCGAGTCTCGTATGAAACTGAGAAATGCCTCATCGTACCTTTCAAGCTAAGTGGGAGGTAACTAGAGTCGTTTGTAAGCCTTCCAATGGAGAATATCTGTAAAACTCCCTTAGTCCATTAGTACTCTCCCAACGATACATTTTGTTATCTCTATTGTGACCACCATCGACTCGTCTTGTTTAGGACTCCCTTAGGAAGGTCCAAGATGTTAAAAATGATGGCTTAATACTCGAAAAGGGGTGTATGGAGTTAACTCATCCTACCCCGTATGAGGGTTCCAGTTTTGCTTCTGGGAAAACCTCCGACAATAGTGTGAATAATCTTCTTCCAACATTTCTAATGTCCTTTGGCCCGCGAGATCGGGACCGCTCATGCTCCTGTCCGGGGCACTTGTGTGGCTGGAATTCCACTTGCCTCAATGATTCTCTTTCTCTCTTCCACTAGATTCCCGTGGTGCTTCTCCTCTTTGTTCAACAAATTTCTCCAAATATCCTTGTTGGATGAGGTGCTCAATTTGGGTTTTGAGTGACCAACTATCTTTTGTGTCATGGCCAAAGGTTTTGTGAAACTCAAAGAATTTGGTCTTATCTAAGCCCTTCACCTGTTCTCTGGGTAGGGGGAGTTTAAGTAACCCGGTGTTGAAGACTTCATGCATGATTTTGTCCTACCTTCTATTTAAATGGGTGGATGTGTTGTACTTCAGGTTGGGATAGACCGCCTGCTTGTGCTTTTTATTTGGTTTAGGGCCCTTCTTTCATGACTCTGCTCTTGTGATCCCCTATTCAGAATTTCCTACCCGATCAGCTTCTCGCTCTTCCATGTTTATATATTGGGCTGCACATTGCCTAAAATCATCCATGTTAAGAGAGGGTTTCTTGGCTAAGGAGTTAGAAAATTTACTTGGGCATAACCCTGTCTGGATTGCATGGAAGGCCACTTCTGAGCTTAGATCTCGAATTTGGATGGCTTGCTCATTAAAGAGAGCCATGAACTGTTTGAGCGTCTCTCCTTTGCCTTGCTTCAGATTGACCAGTTATGCGAGGTTTGTTGCACCGATCAACTAGAGGCAAATTGGGTCAGGAACTTTTCTGTCAGTTTTGCAAAACAGGACACGCTCCTATAGGAATATGTGAAAACTAATGAAGAGCGGATCTGGTGAGGGTTGTGGGGAATGTTCGATAGAGCAGGGCATCAGATGCTCCCGAAACAAGCAGGTTGGTTGTGAACATAGTGAGATATTCTTTTGGAATGACTTGTACTTTTCCATTGTTGGAGGTTTGTAGTGTGTTGGTGTTGGGACCACCATTATCTCCTTCATGAACGGGTATGTAGCGTATAGGAGGTCTGTCTACCTTTTGCCTTATGGTTTGGGTGTTTTGATAACTGGAGACCTCCCTCTCTTGGATCGATAATTTCTCAAATCCTCATTCTCCTTTCTTAGTTTTTCCACAGTGTGTTGTAGTGTTTTAACGAGAGTTAGAACCTCCCCCAGTTGATTACCTCTATCTCGATGTCCTCCTTGGTTCTCATGGTTATTTCCATCGTCTCGACGGCTGGGGTTGCTACGCATGGTCACCATCTTCTTCTTTGGAGCTAATCATTCTCTATGTGATGTGGGAACCGTTTTACCAGGTCCCACGGTGGGTGTCAAAATGTTCACTTTGAGTATAAGATGCTAAAATCCTAGAGAGTTACTTTTAAAAAAAGTAGGGTTATTACTCAAAAATGTTACTTGAATTACAAAGGGGATTTGAGACCATATTTATACAACAGTAAAATAAAAGGGAATGAGGCTTTGACCTAGGCCCAATAAAAAATAATAATTATTATCCATTAAAGTCATGTAGAACCAAAATATCTAAAATATTTTTTAAGAATAGATGGAGGGAAATCCTGCAGAGCCCCTTCCAATCCTAGGAAAACAAATATATTTGACAAAAAAATATTAAAAAGCAAACAATGTATTTCCTGTTATTTCATTAATAGATCTTTTAATTATCTAGCCGACAAATCCAATACACTTTCCCAGCATATTTTTATTTATTGATATAAAGGACAAATATTTTTGAATGCTCGGACATCATAAAAATATGAAAAAGTAATTTTTAATTGTAGGAGACATCAATGTCTATTCTGGAATATTGACGTAAAAAAGTGTCTTGTCTGGAATATTAGTAAAGTGCAAATTAAATTTTAGTAAGAATCTATGTTTAAACAAAACGAAATAGGCTTGATATTGTGGTCGTTTTGGGATAGAGTTCAAACCATATTATCTGGCCGTTGCTAAAATGTTCGAATTTAATTTAGAGTTAACAAATATGCCTACTTTTTTGATATATTTCTTTTACAGATTCAACCAATATTAGGCTGAGCTAAAATGAACAAAATTAATTTAAATTTTAAATATAAAATTCAAGTATTATATTTTTATCAAACGAATATATATTAAGGTACACTAAAAAATTTTCAAATTACATTCCATCATAAAACTTTAGAAAATTTTATACTCTATCTCATTTGAATTTTTTTGTAGCGGTTGTTTTCATTTTAGCAGTTACCACCATAAAATTTTCAAGATAAAACAGAACATAACTTATATTGTGAGACAACGTAAAATGGAATGGTACATGACATTAAGATGATTAAAGGAATCGAATTTGGATTCTCCATGGGGAATTACTCGGTGCAGTTACTATAAAGACTTTTAACACTGGTGGTTGATTAATTGGTATAAAAAATATATATTTTTTACGTTGATTTTTAAAATAATTAATAAGAAAATATTTTTTTAATATTTTTGCATCATTTTTTTTAATAATTGAATTTAAAAGTATTTTTCATACTAATTAATATAAATAAAATGTATTTTTTACACTGAGCGACAAATATGCATGCATCGTGATCAAAGTGAATATATATTTTTTGTTATTTAGTGAGAAGACCAAAATTGAGGAAACCCCTTGGCACATTCCTTGGATGCCTTACTCGGTAGAGAGAGTATCACGTGCTTTTCAATTTTTACATTATCATATTATCACGTGCTTTTCAATTTTTACATTATCTATCTACTAACCACATTCCTACATTTATTCTTGTTTTGACAGCTAACACAGGCGGGTTCAATTCAAGAAGCGTGGACCGCTCCTACGTGTTCCACATTAATGGCTATCTTTTGGTGGAAAATAATCCCTACCCCCGCTAATTTCCCATTACCTAAACGAATGGGTATAACTATCACACTATTTATTGTATGGCTATTTTTATTAAATATTATATTTTTTTATTATTTTATAATAAAATAAATTTATTTTAATTTAATATATAAAGTTGTAGTGAGTCATAAGTTTAAAAAGATCTTATAAACAACTGGGATTAGGAGATTAGCCTCTCCCTTTTAGTTAAGAGAACATTTTGAGAAACTAAAAAAGTATATAAAGTTGTAGTATATTACCATATTAATTTTTAACAATATTAATTTATTATATTATTCTAAAGTAATGTTATATATAGAACATTATATCATATTTTTATATTATTATTTTTATAAAACTATTAAATATTGATAAATATATGTGGGTAGTCATTGTGACATCCTGACGCTGTTAAGGGCGGGGAGTGATCGTCGGTGAATGGGCATGGACAAAGAGCAGCTCCTGGTAGGCTTCCAGCAGAGAATGTGACATTTCAGACACTACTGAGGGCAGAGAGTGATTGCCGGTGCATAGGCACGAACAAGGAGTGGCTCCTGGCAAACTTCCAGTGGGAAGGACACATGAATGAATCGAATACATATCAGAATGAGAGGGATCCAAAGACTATATATGTATGGGACTATACAGTCGATGATAGCTTAAAGTAATTAATTCGTACTACCTATACCAACAAATGCATTTGCCTTTTTGGTAGTTCATCTCTTAAGGACTCCAAGGTTAAGTGTGCTTAACTTGGAGAAATTCTAGGATGGTTGACCTCTTGGGAAGTTCTCGGAAAGTTCTTAAGAAGTGGTGTGTGATTGAGGACAAAGCACACTGGAAAGGTCTCGTGTTGTTAAGAGGCTAAATAAACTCTCACAACAACATTCCTCATACGTGTAGTTACATTAATAGCTATAAGTATGAAGATTCATCAACTTAATAATATTGCTCTTATTTTCCCTTGTGTTCACAATAAACTATTCTTTAATTAGAAAGATATATTAAGAAATGATGTGGGAAAAAGTATGTTCTTGATTATTTTCCCCGCAAATGATAAGTCTTCAAATTGAAGTTATGTTGTGTTAATCAGTGAAACCATAGTCGTTGGTGGTTAATTAACACACTTAGGGTTGTGCTACTTACTTTCACTTGACTTTTTCAGTGTCCTTACTTTTGCAGGACTAGACTTGTTAAACAATAAAAGGAAAGACATGGTAACAATTATCTATATTTTTACACACTTACCATAATAGACAGGATAATTTTTGTGTGTACATTATTTTCTTTAATCAAATAATAATATAAAATTTGCTTTAGATAGTTAACTTAAATCATTCTTTAATTTTTAAACCATCAAATCTACAACATACTAAGATTTTTGATAGTATCTCATATTGAGTAACTAAGAAAACTAGCTCAATGTAGTACTATGAGACTCTCTTATTCAACGAACTAGCCTTTTGAATTGTACTCTTCGTATGACTTAAGCCAATGATAGGAGTCTCACATTAAGTAACTAAAGAAATTCAGTGTGGTACTTAAGTCACAAGACTCTCTCACATGATAAAATAGTCTCCTTATGTGCTTAAGTCATATGAATTGATGTTTTTGTTGAGAGATATGTCTATGGAAAGAATTACTCATAGGATGTATTAAGGTGCACAAGTACCGAATACCGATAGTTGAGTAAGATTGTCAAAAGGGAAAGACTATCACCTGGTCAATGTTGATATAATGAAGCCATTGTGAACATCAACCCTTAAAAGGGATGACAATTATAAGAGTTAGACTATCACTAGTATTAATAAAGTAAAGCAGTTCATGGATGTTGACCTTTAAAGAGGAGACAATTGTGATGTCCCGTTATATTTTAATTAAAATATTCACTCAACTCATTAAATTTTACAAAAAAATTTTTGCAACATATAATACTTAATGAATTTTAAAACATCTCAAAAAGGAATGCACGTCAATTGCCCAAAATGTCAAAAGCGTGAAGATATGAAATTTGGAACAGGACCTGGGCGTGGGTATGCCCAGGTTGGGTGTGAGTATGCCAACACACATAGGGGAAACCAGAACCTGGGTGTAGGCATGCCGAGACTGGGCGTAAGTACGCTAGATTGCATGAGGGTAGGCAGTAAAGCTGTCAAAACAGACCAACCCGACCCACATGCGTTGGCCACCATAGGTTAGAAAATTTTATAAGCCAACCCGACTCATTCTCTAGAGTTAGCCACTTTTCTCAACCTAGCTCAACCTACCAACCCACTGGGTGGCTCACAGGTTGGTTTACCTATTTTCAAAAAATATATATAAAATACCAAAAAATATTTTTAAAAAAAGAGAAAATAGAAAATTATTTTTTATTTTTCTCACGTTCCAATACCAAATTACATTTAAATATTATATCATATAATAATTCCATTATTATAAAAATACAAACACATAACATATTCTAGTGTAAATAAAATTCATTATTCATATAATCCATAAAACAAAACTAAATATATTCCGTAGTTCAACTTCAAGATGATACAAATTAAAAACATCATACTAAATAAAAGTCTAAACTACCCATTGGTAAAGTTTAGCCTAAAGTCTTAACTTAAATACCATTAAGTAAAATGTTAAAGTCTTAACTTAAATACCACTAAGTAAAACTACCAACCTGCGGGCCAACCTAACTCACTACGGGTTTGGCCCACTGTGAGCCGGGTTCAACGGGTTAAGCTAGAAAAAGTTTCGCTTCCAAAATGAGCCATTATTTTTTCAACCCGGCTCTCCTAAAACCCACTTTAAGCCGAGTTAGCTCACGGGTTACAACCCATTTTAACGCCTCTAATGGGCAAGGCCTGGGCGTAGGCACGCCCAGGCTAGCGTGGGCATGCCAGCTTCTCACCATGACCCTAGACTCGCGTGTAGGCACCTAGACTCCTCAACGTAGGCACGCTCAGCAGGGACCAAACTCATGTAGAACACGAGTGTAGGCACGTTCGCTAGTGTGAGCACGCGCGCATGGTAGGGCAAGGCATAGAGCTTGGGCATGGGTATGCTCATGACAGACCCAGATTTTGTAATTTCCTCAACATTTTCCATATTTTCCAACTTTTAATACCCTTAACTTGCACAATTTAATTATGAATAACACAAAAATGTATAGACACTATATTTGAACCATTCCGGACCTGATGGCGCGGTCTGTTCACCAAAATTCATACGTACGACAAAGATATGCGTAAAATTGCAATTCGCCTAAAACTTCCTCAACACAAGGCCTAAAACCCATCAATTGGTCTCAAAATCAAACAATGATCATATGCACAAATTCTAAATAACTTAGGAAGCCCATTGACAGCCTCCGGAGGTTCTAATTCCCACTAAATTGCTAAATCACCCCTCTAGTTGCTACATTAGCCTATTATTCCCCCTAATATGCGACGTATGATTTTAGCAAACACCAAATCATCAATTCTCATCAAAGGATCAATTCCAATATCATGTTCAACATAACCACACAATTATGCCAATATACACATCACACACCTTCACAGATACCTGCCCATTACAAGTTACTAAAAGTCATTGGCTCTGTGCCACACATAACCCATATATGCATATATCATTTAAATATCCTCATTCTGCCTAGTCAATTCATCAAACATAATTCTTAACATTCGTTATCACCGTAGTCTTAAAGCCAAACACACAATATACAAGACGAGGAATATAAACTTCATCAAAATCATCATAACACAATAGACTCAATATCCATATGCAACAACTAATATTTGTAAGCTCATCGAGATTCACCATTATAACCATAAAAGCTTCACTGCCTTCCTTGGCATTGATTCCACATTGGCCTCATTTAGTGTTTGCCTCTGTGGTATCTATCTACAACCTGCCACCAGTCACTAAAAACCACAGCAAGAAGGTGAATGATTGAAATTAAAAATTAATATAGAAACATATAAATTTGTATTGGGAAAAGTATAATCTAGCCACCTCTAGAGAAATTCTCCCTTGTTAATTAAAATCATCATCCACCATTATACTTAGAATTACCTCTTTACCTCTCATATTTGGATATGTCATTCACCTTCAAATTATTATTTTCACATGTCATTATTTCAATCATTCATTCCACCACATATCTCATTTAACTCATACATGACTCAACATCAAAGACACCTTACCATCCCAATAATCACCACAAACATGTCATGATATTCATAACACAACATTTATAACATTTAATAATATCATAACTATCACTTGGCCATCGACCATTCATAATCTCATACATGTCAATGTAGTTTCATTCACTTCCAATTAATTCATCTAATTTACCATCATCAACACCTATATCATTACATTATCATCATCACAAGCTCACCGGGCTATTCAGTATTAAGATGCATCCATATAGGCTCATTCAAATTCACTCAATTATATAATTTAATAATCACCATTTCATCATCAACCTGAGATCAAATCATGCAAAGCACAACCGACTCTCAAACAAATATAATGACTCACTAGTATCCAGATACTAAAAGGGCCTTTAGTTGCGGGTCCTACTTGACCACTGGGTAGCTTAATTTGGTCCAGCTTGACCACGAGAACCAAAAGCGAGAGGCAACGCATACTGTCAGTTGTCCTTAACCACGCAAAGCATATAAGTTTCATTTTACATTCTCTTTCTCTTTATTTATTGGCACAAAGACCTGTCCTTTTAATTTCTGAGGATGACCACATAGACCCTGCCCATACCTTAATATCAGGGCGACCACTCAGACCCGCCTAAGCATATTTTCATACCATCGATAATCATCAGGTCATCAAAATTTCAAATCGTCAATAATCATTAAAACACCAATCATTTCGATAAAAGGGGCAGCTATACAAACCTGACCCACCAAAACAAAATCTCAATCATATTTCTCATTGCCATCGAAGTACAATAACCATAATCATAATCCAACAAACATCTCAATTCATCATTTTTGACTTATCATATCATATCAATATTATAATCATCACCAATTAGTCATTTTCATCTTATCAACTCATACAATCTATCATACATTATGAAAGTAACATCTTTCACGAATTACACACCTCAATAATGCATATTCTCATTTTATCAATTCATATCAACATCACCACCTTCAATATCACCATACATTTCTACATAAATCTCTCGTATACATATCTCCTAAAAATCATTCTAAGTCATAGGCTTTTAAAATCATCAATCTTCTAATTTCATTGTCACCTCATCTTTTCATTCCATTATAACATATAATTATACTAAAATTTCTAGCTTCATCAGAATTTCCTTTCAACTCATACATCCAAATTTCAAATCAATTTTAGTTAGATTATTTCACTCTTACATTAATATAGTTCACATAATTGCAATCACAACTCATCATATATCTATGTATTCAAATATATACCCAACTTGGTTTCACCAATCATTTTATGATTTACCATCCATATATTTTTCATCTTTTTATCACATCACATTACTTTTCTATTTAAAATTGTTTACCACAACTACCATATAGTTCCTGAATTTCCCCAGTAACCATTATCATTAATTATAGATCAACATATTAATTCACCTCACATTATCTATTTAATTTATCTTTATTCTTTAATTAATCAACAGATTATTAAAGTCAATTTAACACAATCAATAGCGGCTAGGATATACCTTTTGTCCTATATGATCAACGATGCAAACAATTTCTTCATTAACCTTAACCCAACGCACCTCCTTACCTTGTCTGGGGTCTCTGGTCTAATGCCACCCTCGTCGATTTCCTTAAAATACTATTTTCATCCACTCCTCAATTCCAAGTTTTGCTAAACTTGACGACGCTTTGACCTTCACTTTGTTGCCTAATAACACCGTGACAATGACCTATTAGCCAATCCTCGATACCCACATCATGAACCATTTTCAAGCTCCAATTTGCCAAGAAAAGAGAAACAAGAACCCCCACACATAAACCCTAATTTGGTCGAAAGAAAAAGAGGAAGAGAAATGCGAAATTGAACATACATATAAGCTTACCTCGTTGCCAGGTTTTAAAAAATGAGATCAATTTCAGCCTTCAACAACAATTACGCCTTTAATTTGAGCTCCTCAAACCCACGACCATGAAAACAATGTTTTTTCCTCTTTTCTTTTCTTAATTTTACATGAAAATGAGGAAGAAAAGGAATGGCCATTTTAGTTTTTGCACCTAGGGGCAGTTTTGTCTTCCCCCCTTTTAATTTTCTTTTTAATTTTCTTTTATTAACCTTTAATAAAACCTTTTACTTTTTACTCCTTAATAACTTAAAAATTTACCACTACCTTTTTATTTTACATTTTAATTTACAATTTACTACTCCATTAATTTATTTAATTTATCACCTCTAAACAATTGCCAACTTATCTATAATAATCTAGAAAATTCTCAATTAAAATTTATTTATTATATATATATATATATATCACCCATAATTAATTTAATTGCCTAAAATATTACAACAATTATATAAGTTTTACATTAGGTAACTCAAGAAACTATTAAGTGATAAAACTTTCCCACCTAATAAACTAATTTTTTGTGTCGAATCCTTGAGCTTTCTTAACATGAAATAGAAAATCCTTTTCTAAAGAAACCAAGTTAGATAATCAAATGAGGACACATCATACGTGAGCAATGTCCACCTCATGTGCTTAAGTCTATCAATTCCAATGGATTCACATAGATAGAGTTAAACTTCCCTGCTGCCACTCGGGCAGGTATTCCACAATATGACCTGCCCAAAATAATCCTAACAACGGTGCACATGATTTATGGAACCTAATATAATTACAACCGATAAAAATTACGGAGGGAACACAATGATTTACATTTTTTTTAAAAAGTGTTTCATTGATATACATAAATCTAAACTTTTGTGCTTTAATGGTAAGGTGATTTTTTTAACATTTTTTAATTTTTTAAATTTCCAAGATATCTTCTTTGTTATCCTCTCTCAAACACACATTCTAACATGTCATTTTTTTCCATCTCACACATCCCAAACAAATATAAAAACAAGTGTTTTAAAAATGAAACTAGTCAATATACTAATTTGAGGTAAAGTTATTGAACCAGTGAAGGTACCATTTTGAGAGTTATTGGTCAAATCAACAGTTAAATCGTAGTCGAATTGGTAGTACTAAATTATTATTATTATTATTATTATTATTATTATTATTATTATTATTATTATATCAAATAATAAGTAATTAGATCAAAATAATATAATATCCATAAAAAATTCAACAAGTACATTATAATTTAAATATCACATAAGAAAGATTCAAAATAGTAGGTATTCTACCATAACATGTTGAAAGGTTCCAAAACACACTTAAAAGTTTTAAAACACACAAATCCAACCAAGTAAAATAAAAAAAAAAGATGTATTTTTTAAAAAAATTAAATTAAGTAACTCAGAGGGTAAAAACTGATTTTTAACCAATTTAACAAACATCAGTTTTCTGATGTTGGAATCAATGAGGACTCTGATTCAACAAGTCTAACCATTTTATATAATTTGCTTTGCTTTGACAATCATGATAATGAGTAAGAAGTATTCGCTCTCTTCACTTCGCTAAACTTACAGTCAGAAAAGATAAGTAACTAAAATTGTTAAATATCTCTTAACCATGAGGAATAATTTTTGTGAATAATAAATAATATCTTAATATCGTTAATATAATAAATACCAACAAAACAACTAAACAAAAATTGGGAAAATTTCAAAAGATGGAACTATCAAGAATATATTATGGTCTTCCTCACGATAATAAAATAAGACCAAATATAGATAGTTATGTGATGTAATACATTTAAATACCCTCTCTCTCTCAAACACCCGAGACATTTTCCTCTCAAACAACTTCTCCCTCTCAATTGGCTCTTTTTTTTTTCTTGGTGGTCATGATGTCCATCATCGCTTTTTATTCGATTGAGAGGTTCAAGGAGAAAATATTAAATTAAAACGTTTTATTAGATTTTAGAAATTTTGAATGGTTAAATTTTATGTTTGGATGAATGATTATTAACACTTTCAAATGATAGGCAAGAGAGTTACAACAAATATTATTATTCTGATATTTATAATTATATATTTTTTAGTTTCCGACGGTTATAAAATGTGGGGAAGTAATATGTCATTTTATCCAAAATTCAACTAAAAATTGTGGTTGTCCTACACTGCTCGAATTGATATTCGAATGGTTAGAAATGAATGATCTTTTCTTGTCATGGAGTCGGGAAAATAAAAAATTTAAGAGTTGATATTGATTTTTTACCCTAATCGAGCCAATCAAAACTCCGTTTAACGTTAGGATCTATTTTTAGAGTTCATCATCCAAACGGGCTCTGAATAATTTTTACCTATGATTACAATAGTAGAAAAAAAGATATGCATGAACCATATTCAAAACCTTTCCTAGGTAGAGTGTATAAACTGTAGCTAAAAGCTGTGGTATCGTTAACAACATATAGTTGTTTTCTTGTTACAATGGACGCCCACTTGTCTCAGTTAAATTGAAAGTTACATCTATGACCCAACTATACATAATTAATCTACTTAAATTGTGTTTTGAAATTGAAGGGCATTACTATACTGAAAATCTATGTTCACAAGAAAAATTAAGTGGTCATTTTAAAAATATTATTCTGTTTTCATTTAGATTACAAAATTATCTCTTTACTTTCCCTTTTTAAAATTGGAATATTAAAAATAATTTTTTCTATTCTCACTATTTATTCATTTTATAATTTTTTGAAAACAAAACATAAAGGGGAGATTTTGTACTTAAAAGTTTAAAAAAAAAGATATTTTCTAAAATGAAATGTTTATGTAAAATTTAATGTATTTCTCCATGCTAACCAAAGACTCACCCACAAATCATATTAAGAGTGGGAGTGGCAAGCCAACCTCTCTCAAGGTCATTGTCTGTTATGCTTAAAAATGTAAAGTTCAAAAGAATGATACGTTTGGATTATTAGATAATGTTTAATTCAATAATGGGATTAAAAAGTTGACTATCTAGATTTAGCCTAGGCTTACTGTTACAACTACCAAAATGAAATTATAAAATTAAAATGATGGAATATAAACGTCACAAAATGGGTCCAGCTAGAGGCGTCAGCTAGAAGCAGGCAAAATCAACTATTTTGCCCAACAAAAAAGGTTTGCATTAAAAAAAAAAGTCAAAAGGTGGTAATAAAAAAATGTGGAACACCATAGTACTTATTAATTAAGAAATTTATCTTTTTTTACAAATTAAAAAATTTATCTTTAAACAGGGGTGTCTAAAACTCTAAGAACTAGTTTGATGAAAATTAGATAAGAAAAGCTAGTATAACTTATTGTTATTTTATGTTTAATAAACCAATAAAATATAAAGAGTAGTAGGCACAAAATTTTAGAGAATTTCTCTAGGGATTAAGTTATTATTTCTCAATATATGTCACTTAGTCCCAACATACGTACAACAAATACCTTTCTACTTAAGTTATAAAGTGAGCTTGACCCATTAGGCTACAACCTAAGCTAATTAACTTACTAATATCGTGGAGATATTTCAGGAGGAGGTGGACCTCCCAATCTCATGGGGAACATGAACTAAGTTATCTTATAGTTTATCATATTTTATTGTTCATTTACAATTTTTATCCAAAGGAGATAAAATAGAATAAAGGGTTTTTCTTCACCCCACCCCTCCTGCTGCTGCTAGTACTAATGCTACTTCTACTCTTACTGCTTCTATGACTACTCCTCCTACTTCTATTAATGCGTGCTGCTACTAACACCACCCTAGTACTATCCATCATGATTTATTTTATTTTTCTACCATGATTAATTCAATGTTGATTCTCATGCATAACTTATCTAAATGCGTGTTTAGAAACACAGTGTATGAATTCGTGATTGATAAATATAAAAACCACTCATAATAATTTATGATTCATTGTGATTATAAACTGGAACACTTCAAAAACATGCGCTGAAACAATTTGTTGCAATTTTCTTTTCTCAATATTATTTTGCACTATAATTGAATGAATACTATTTTATTTACAAGCGCACCAAATCATCAATAGTGTTCATGGTCTGTATCTGTTTAATTTTAAGATAAAATATCATCGAATTCGATCATTTTATTAAGTTGTAGTTCAGTTCGGTTCGATTGAAATAAATGACACCATCCGATCTGATAAATGTAGTTTGGATTGGATCGTTTTTTATTTTTTTATTAATTTATATTTTTTATTAAATCAAATAAAAATTATAGCTATAGCAATTCAAAAAATATCTCAAGTTTTTAACTATAATAGAATGATTAATAAGTAAAACATTTTAAGTTTTCAAAAGATTCAATAGATTCATTAATAAGTCACTAAAATGAATGAAACAAAATATATTTAGCAAAGTACATGGAATAGATTCAACGGATTAGGTATAATACGCAAAACATATAATAAGGGTGCGGTTCGATTCGCTATCTAGAGGCAGAATCAAAAACCAAACTGAATTGACCAGGAAGAGCAATTTTTTGCGGTTTTGATTTTTCGATTTTTAGTTTGTTCGATTTCAGTTTTACTTAGATCGGTTGAATAATTTTTAACGGTCCAGATCAATTGGTGAACATCCCTAATATCACATCACTTAGTCAAATAACAAAACATTCACCACAAGAAACTCACTAGTTAGCAACAGCCTGAAGTTGACGCTAGCAAGCATTTTTAGATGTCAAGACCTTGTTTTGTGTCACGGTCATGGCCAGAACAAATTCTGTTGAAACAAAGTATTCATTGATCAACGACCCACACTATTTGGCATCAACCAATGACCTACATTATTTTCAATGATTTCTTTCTTTCTTTTTCTAAGTAACTCCCCCTTCTTTAAAAGATATTTGTCAGGTGTTTTAACATCTTAATGTCAATCATGGCCATTGCTAATGCACATCAATTGTTTATATCCGTCCTAAGCCTACGCTAACTTCCACATTGATTGCTTCATGAGTTGTTGGTCAATGCTAAGTCGGGACACTAATAACTTGTATATCCCAATAGCGATTAGTACCTTTGAGAGGCATACATTAAATATTTGTAACCATTGATAAAATATTTTCTATATACAGTTAGAATTTGGACGAATGAGTACGTATATATATTCTTAACTATTTAGGATGGTGAAGGAATATTAGATTAATAAGTGTTATCAGAACTAGATTGGCTTGGTCAGTCAAACCGGTAAAACCCGGAATCAGTTTCTTGTCTGATCCGGAATGAGGGAAAATTAGTCATCCATTAAACCGGTCAAAAACTGAGAAACCGGTCAAAAAACCAGTTTGCAATTTATTTTTTTTATATTTTAAAAATTCTTTTAGTGTGATTTTTTTAGAACCGCACTAATAGAACCTATATACCAAATAAAATTGACATCTCTTTTATTTTACTTGGTTTGGACTAGTGTGTTTTATAGGGTGTTTGGTTTGCAGTTGTGAAAACAGAGTTGAGTTGAAGTGAAAAATTTAAAGGCTGATATTAATTTTTCACGCCGTTCGAGACAATCAAAACTCCGTTGACTCGTAGGATTAAAAATCTCCTTTCACTCAACGAAGGTTTTCTCCGTTTGCACGCTGCCCCAAACGTGAAGTTAGACCTTTTAAGCATGTTATGGTAGAATGTGTACTATTTTGAAGCTTTCTTACTATGTAGTATTTTAATTCTAATGCATCTATTGAATTTATTTTATAAATAGTATATTATTTTGATCTAATCGATTATTATTTAATATATAAAATAATAACAATTTATTATTACCGGTTCGATTACGGTTCGACCATCGGTTTGACCAATGACCTTTAACCGGTGCCTTCACCGGTTCAATGATCGGTCCGGTTCTAAAAACATTGAGATTAATATATTAGATTTTTGAACGAAAAATATTGTTTTAAAAACTATTTATGGAAATGAGGCTGTTTGAAAAAAAATTACATGTTTGTGGCTGCATTATATTCATTGGCACATCAATTTTGGGAGACAGATGTTCCAAACGATGAAAAACCGCCACAAATTAAAGACTATTGCAAGAAACCACCAAAAAAATCATAGAAAACCGCCAGAAACTCTTTGACGCTGGTGACCTTGTTGTGTTGTAGGAGCTTATTATTTCAAAACCGCTAGAAACGATGTCACATTTATACTTTATGGTGAGTTTAATCCCCAAAATTGTCTTTCGCACAAAACAATTTCACCAGCAAATATAAAATAGCCTCAAACTTGTAATTTGTTTTCAAATAACTGATTTTTTTGAATAGTTTTTAAAACAATATTTCATAAAAAGTCTATTGTATTATTAAACAAAGCCACGATTCTCTTTACTTTATCACGCGTCAGTTCTTTACTATAGAATTAATAATTATGAAAGAACTTTTTTTTCATAAACCACTTAAATAATTCCAAAACCTTCCAACTCAAACTTGCTCACGACTGATGTTATTCTTTTAATTTTTGTCTCGCTTTCATCCTTTCACTAATTTACACTTATTTCTATTTCTATTAAATTTTATTTCTTTAGTCGTTGTATTTTAAAAAGTCACCCCATCATGCATTTTTAGGGTTTCTTGTTGTGCTAGAGCTTTTAGAGGTGCACAATGTGAGTGTTTGTTCAATCCAAGTATTCTTGGATTCTTATCCTTCATGTAAGGTTTTTTTTCCAATGTGGTGTTAGAATAAGAAAACTCGGCCTTGTAGTGGACCTAACGTATGTTGGTAAGGAAGAATTAGGGGAGAAGAAGGAGGCTTGGTTGATCGATAAATTGATCACACAACTCCTTCATCACGAAAGCCTTTAAAACACTATTGTGGTAGGGGGATTTGGAGGGAAAAACACGGTTTAGAGGTATGAGACGTTGAACATAATCTCTTTACATTTTGTTTCTTCAACAGGAGAGACATGGATATGGTTCTAAGTGGTTACCCGTGGAGCTTTACAAGTATCTGATTAATTTGGGAATTTCATATGTGAATAAGAACCCAAGCGAGATCGGATCTCTTGACCCCGGTCCAGGACAGATCAAAGATAAAGAAATATAATACACTTAATTAATTAAAATTGACAAGGAATATTATTTAATTATCTTTTAGAAAAAATAAGATTAATAAGATTTATCATCTAAATTAATCTCATCTTAAATTTAAGAAAAAAATGAATGAATAAATAACACACTATTTATTAGTCTTGATTTTTATTTTTTTTATTTTTTTATGAAAGTGATTTTTTTCTTAATTATTAAAATGTTACTAAGAGAAAATAATAGGAAATCATGACCATAATAAAAATGGATAATTATGTATATATATACATATTTATAAACTATTAAAATGGTCAAACGTAAATAAATAAATAGAAAGTGTAGAAAAATAAATAAATAAATAAAAGGTAAAAAGATAAATAAATAAAAATAAAAGTACAGAGAATAATTAATAATAAAAAAATAAAAAATAAAGGTACAGAAAAATAAATAAAGTTAAAAAAAATAACAACAAAAATAAATAGACATGACAATAAATACATAAAAATAAAAGAGCAAAAAAATAAATACATAAAATAAAGGGGCAGAAAAATAAATAATAAAAAATAAAGGAGCAGAAAAGTAAATAACAAAAATAAAGGGCAAGAAAGTAAATAACAAAAATAAAGGGATAGAAAAGTAAATAACAAAAATAAAGGGACAGAAAAGTAAATAACAAAAATAAAGGGATTGGAAAGTAAATACATAAAAATAAAGGGGTAGAAATGTAAATAACAAAAATAAAGGGGTAGAAAAGTAAATACATAAAAATAAAGAGGCAGAAAAGTAAATAATAAAAATAAAGGGCAGAAAAGTAAATACATGGAAATAAAGGGGCGGAAATGTAAGTAATAAAAATAAAGGGGCAGAAAAGTAAATACATAAAAATAAAGAGGCAGAAAAGTAAATAACAAAAATAAAGGGACAAGAAAGTAAATAAATAAAATAAAAGGGCATAAAAATAAATAAATAAAGATAAAAATGTAAAAAAATAAAAAAGTAAAAAAAATAAACTAATAATTGCAGAAATATAAAGTGCGGATAAATAAAGTGTAGAAAAATAAATTAACAATAATAAAAGTGCAGAAAAGTAAAGAAAGAGAAATAAAAGTGTAAAAAAAATAAATAAAGAAAAATAAAGGTACAAATAAATAAATAAAGATGGAGATGCATAAAAATAAATAAACAGATAAATAACTGCAGAAAAATAAAGTGCAGGAAAATAAAGTGCTTAAATATAAATAAAGAAAAATAAAAGTGCAGAAAAATAAATAACAATTAAATAAAGACGAATAAATAAATGTAAATAAACAACCTTGTATTAATAAAAAATACCTTGGTACAAGATCAATTACAGAGAAACTAGAACGGAAGTCGGGAAATCAATTTTGTGTAGATTTCCTTTGCTTTTGGCTTTGTTTGGACTCGATTTGAAGGTATTTGGATACCGGTTACAACACTTGGACAGTATTTTGGCTCATAAAAACTCACATATTAAGACAAACTAGAGTGGTGCACTCATTTTCCTAACTAGGATTACACAACATAATTTTTGAAAACCAAAACTTCTAAAAATTCTCACAAAAATTTAACACTCTTTCCCCTCTTTTCTTCTTCTTTCTCCCAAAATAACTCAATATCACCTTCTATTTATAGAAGAAAATTGGCATTAGATCCTCCCTAAAAGACATCACTTTCTTACTTTTCCAATTTGTCCAAATTCCATGTCAATTTCCCCAATTTTCTCCAATTATACAACCAAACTAGGTCCCACCTCAATTAAACCACCGTAACCCCTTTTCTGATTTTCTCTTTCTTTTTTTTTAATTTTTTGTTTTTTTTATTTTTTATTATTCTTTTTGAACTTTTTTTTTGGGCCATATTTTTTTTGGCTTTTTTCTTTTCTTTTTTTTTTTCAGATTTTTTTGTTTTTTTTCCTATTTATTTATTATTATTTTTGATTTTTTTTCTTTTTTTTTGGGCCTTTTATTTAAAAATACAAATGGAAACATAAATTATTTATTACATATATGGAAATAAATAAAGTATCCAATAAATATAAATTACTACCCACACTATAAGGAGTAAAAAGGTAGTCACAAAACATCGTCTTCCCTCCCTTATTCTTTCCTCTTGGCTTCGGCATCCATCAGTCATTGCTTGAGAGAAATGAAGAGAATTGATGAAATGAGAGGTGTGGTAGGAAATGAAGAGGGACTCAGTATTTATAGAAATGGGGAAAGGTTACTATTCCAACGGTCACTACGTAATTTTTAATATTATTTTTTTTTTAAAATATGATCCGGGGTGGCAATCTGGACTGGACGAGGTTCTAAGCACTGTACCGCGTCACCAATAAGAACTGGTAAGTCATAACCGGGGTCTGAAATCATCGGTCAACTATGGACATTTCTCTTCACCTCGGTTAAATATTAAGCATTGGGGAATCTTCTGCAGGTTTACCTCCGGTGTGTCTTGAAGTTCAAGTACGGATTAAGACATCAGTTTTAACTTGAAGAACCTCAGATTCCTACCGAACTGAGGTGTAAAATACTATACTCCACTGAGGCTGTACGAGCTTAGAATTAGTGAGGTAACACCGGTCATGAGACCGTGCTAGGACCTTGGTTAATGCAGTCAACATTGACTCCGGATTCTAGGACAAATAAACTCTTTTTTTTCTTTTTTTTCATATTTTAATATATATATTTTGCCGGACAAAAATAGGTGTTCACAGATGCCCCTCTTTACTTCTTTTCATGAAAGAATATGAGACATATTCATATTATTGATGTGAAAAGAAAGTAAAGACGTGAACACCACTAAGAATACTCGACAACTTTTGGCAAGAAGTAAATAGCCGAATGGTGTTGTCCCAATGCTAGACAGTTTAAGGAGAGGCACCTGGAACATGACAGGAAGATAAACGACATAACCTAGGGGTTAATACCTGGAGCTTTGGAAAAATATGAAGTTGCCTTGACATTTCGAAGAGCCTAAGAATGGGTATTTGAGGCTTCAACACAAAATAGATGACAGGGGGATGCCCCTGAATGATTTTGATTGAGATAGCCTAGAGAAGGATACCTGAGGCTTTGTCATGAAAATAAATGACTGGGGGGATGCCCTGATTTAATTTTGATTGAGATATCCTAGGGAAGAATACCTGAAGCTTTGACATGAAACTAAATGACTGGGGGGATGCCCCTGATTTGATTTTGATTGAGATAGCCTAGGGAAGAATACCTGAGGATTTGACATGAAACTAAATGACTGGGGGGATGCCCCTGATTTGATTTTAGTTGAAATAACCTAGGGAAGGATACCTGAGGCTTTGACATGAAATAAATGACTGGGGGGATGCCCCTGATTTGATTTTGGTTGAAATAGCCTAGGGAAGAATACTTGAGGCTTTGACATGGAATAAATGACTGGGGGGATGCCCCTGATTTGATTTTGGTTGAAATAGCCTAGAGAAGGATACCTGAGGCTTTGACATAAAAATAAATGACCTGGGAAAATGCCCCTGGCTTAGTTTGAGTAGCCTAGGAATGGATACCTGAGGCATGAAGTAAGACTTAAGGGAAATATCTCTGCTATAGTGACTTATGGTGGAGAATTAAAAAAAGTGTTTGAAACCATCTTAGTAATGACTTGGCTTTTCTGGTTATATGACTCACTGAGGGTTCCGAGTGAATACAAGGATTGCCTTTTCACATCTTAGTAAACCATCTTTACTGGAGTTAGGTGATAGGCTGAAACTGTTAATCTCGATTCTTCATGGGGAGCATTTGTCCTTGTTGTACCCTCAAACCTGCATGGAAGAAATAGTCAAGTGGAAAACCAAAGGTTAAAGATCTTGTTTCCCCCAAGTGACTACCATAATCCTTATGGGACTTATTATTACTCATGGCAGAGCGGAATATCCTTGATTACCAAGGTCTGTGTAATTGGGAAGTATCAAGCTCGTTTGAGATTAAAAATATGCTTTTCATGATTTTTTTAATATTTTTCACAAATGCATGCAAATGAAACCTGACAAGACAAGGATTGGAACTAAAATTGAGAATTCCATATATTTACTTGGGAAAATTACAAGTTTATATCATAATTTTTAATCCAAACTTTTAGAGGACATAAAGACTCCCCTATCCCTTTAGAGTATGCTCAAGCATAATACTTCTTGACTGCATCTGAATTGACCGGGAAAGATAACTCCTCACCATCCATGTTCGTCAAAATCAAAGCTCCTCCAGAAAAGGCTCTCTTTACGACGAATGGTCCTTCATAATTTGGCCTCCATTTGCCTCGGTGATCATTTTGATTCGGCAAGATTTTCTTCAGTACCAAATCACCTTCATGAAATTGACGAGGTCGCACTTTCTTTTTGTATGCCTTCTTCATATGCTTTTGGTATAACTGCCCATGACAGAGAGCGGTTAACCTTTTCCCGTCAATTAAATTTAATTGATCATACCGGGACCGAACCCATTCAGCTTCTTCTAATTTGGCATCCATGATTACTTTTAAAGACGGAATTTCCACTTCTATTGGTAAAACAGCTTCCATACCATACACCAATGAGAAGGGTGTTGCCCCTGTCGAAGTTCGTATAGAGGTACGATACCCATGTAAAGCAAAAGGAAGCAACTCACTCCAGTCTTTGTAGGTTTCAACCATTTTTTGTATGAGTTTCTTTATATTTTTGTTAGCAGCTTCCACTGCTCCATTCATCTTAGGTCTGTATGGAGATGAATTGAGGTGTTTGATTTTGAATTCCTCGCAGAGTTCATCCATCATTTTATTATTCAGGTTTGTGCCATTATCAGTGATGATCTGATTTGGTAAACCATATCTACAAATCAATTCTCTCTTGATGAATTTGACCACAACATTTTTAGTCACGTTGGTGTAGGAAGCTGCTTCAACCCACTTAGTGAAGTAATCAATGGCCACCAAAATAAAGCGATGCCCATTTGATGCTTTTGGTTCAATGGGACCAATAACATCTATGCCCCACATAGCAAAAGGCCAAGGCACTGTTAGAACGTGCAAAGAAGATGGTGGTGCATGAATGTTGTCTGCATATGTTTGACACTTGTGACATTTCTTGGCATAGTTATGACAATCATTTTCCATTGTCATCCAATAATATCCAGATCTGAGAATTTTTCTTGCCATCGAGTGCCCATTTGCATGTGTTCCGAAAGGCCCTTCATGAACATCCTTCATGATTTGGTTAGCTTCCGTCACGTCTACGCAACGAAGGAGAACATAATCATAATTTCTCTTATAAAGTGTATTCCCAGTCATAAAGAAATTCATGGCTAGGCGCCTGAGGGTTCTTTTATCATTTTCTAAGATACCAGGGGGATATTCTTGATTTAGAATTGAACTAGTCTGGACCGGGGGCTAGGATCCGGTGTGGGACCAGCCACAAGAATGCAGGTGTTTCTAGGGTTTGCACACCGGAACAGTGTATATCCGATGTTGTAATCCGGTCTCTCAGTGGGAGAGGCCGGTCTTGTTGTCCTGGAGATCCTTCACACCAACGTTTCGCGTTGCAGGGGGGCGAAAGGTGGTGCCACCTGCGAAGATTCTCCGACGCTCAAGTTAGAAGAGTGTAAGAACTCAGTGAATGCTCAAGCGAAGTAACAGTAAAAGTGTGAGATAGAACAATGATACTATGCATGTGTATTGAAATATGCTACTTATAGTTGTACGTGAGAAAATGAGTCGTTGGATGCAGGTGGGTCCCTTAGCTCTGATAGCGTGTATATTATGTCAATCAGGGTGGCTCAACTTTCAGAATGTGTCAGGAGGGTAGGTCAATTATCAGAGTACGATCCTCTAGGAAGAGGAGAGGATAATCACCTTTTCCGCATAATCTGCTGACACATCCACTTGCTTTCTGAGGCCATTGACGTGACGTATTTTGCTACAAACAGTGTCTTCGCTGATAAGTTATTAGGGGCTCTTATCTTGCTGTGACTGAAAAGCCAACAGTTATACAAATGTCCTGTGAAAATGAACAAAGGACCGTTATGGAATATATAAGTGGGGCAATCGTGTGGTGAGGACGGACGGCAAGACATCGGATATCCGGTGTGGTAATGTTGAACCAGGACACTGGTTTTCCTTATATAAGGTCATTCTGACGTCACAAGAATGGGGGCCGGTATCCAGACCGGATCATTTGTCCCCTAGCTTGTATGAGGGACTGTTCAGTTGCTCATATGAGCTACACAACTCTAGAGAAGTCTGGATGCCGGTAGTACATTCTGGAAGGTCTCTGGGAGCTCTGTGGCATCCGCTCTAATAGACAGGTGACCGCTCTTCTTGCATTGTGTACAACGGATTCAGACAGCATAAATAAGTAGTGGAAATCCCAAGAGTCTTTGAGAATCGAAACCCTTGGTATTCGAAAAGTGGTTGAGATGCATTAAATGCGCATGGCATGATTAGACAGTAAATGCATTTTTTACGCACGAGCCATCATTGCCCAAGAGTGTAACCGTCGATTAGACTTATTGGGCCTGGATTCAAACTGAATGGGGGCCCATTTTGCCAAAATGTTTACTGAAACGTTATCATTTTCGCGCCTGTACGTGACGAAACGACGGAGTCGTTTCAATTTGAAGTGGTTGCGTTTTGATGCAAGACTTGTGACCTTCGACGAAACACAATGTCTCTTCGTTACCTATAAAAGGGACTCTTAGCAGATTTTAGAGCCCACTCTTGTTTCCAAGCCTAGTGAACCTCTGCTCAAATTTCTCTGGAATTTCTCTATCGTCTTTAAACTTCTCAAAGATCTTCTTCCTTTAGGTAACCTCCCTTTCCTTCAACTCCTTGCAATTTTTGTCATTCAATTTCCACCATGCGATCTAGAGCAGGCCACGCTGGTCCTTCAAACAGGGGGAGTATTGGCTCTCGCGCCCCCCTTAGCCACCGTGGTGGGAGGATTCCAGCGAATCCTCCTGTGGCTGGGCCCCGTCGCTCAGAGAGAGCCGAAGCCTAAAAAAAAAAAACAAAAAAAAAACAAAAACAAAAACAAAAACAAAAACAAAAAAAAGGGGTGCTCGCTAGGCTGAAAACCCATGGGGCAGCCTAGGCAAAAATTAGAGCTGCTTGATGAGTCGAAAACCCGGAAGGGCGGCTCAGGTAGAATAAAAAGCCACAAGTTCAGGCGTAAGGACGTGAACTCTTCAGAGAAGGAAAACTGGTCAGGCACGCGCATCTTTGTCAAAATCATTTCCCAGAAGTAAAATCAGAGGATGGTCTCGAAGTCGTGAGGAAAAGATCCGGATTCTTATCACTCGCAAGGAGTCGCTGGAGGGTTTAAAAGGCCTTCTTTCTCTCCCACCTTTTAATTGTTTATACATATGTTTTTGTTACCATTACCTTCATTACCAATGTACATACTTATATTCAATAATAAAATAAGCTTTCCCTTTCCTTCTCCTGAGTCTACGGCTGAATCTTATAAACGAACAAGTTTTTCTTAAGAGGAAATTTTTGAAATGAAAAGTGATGAAATGAAAATTCGTGGTGAAACGAAATGTATCCTGGCGTCAGACCCGGCCCGTGAGAAAGCATAACCAATTCTGTTAATTATGTTCCTGGAAGACAGAATTTGTCTCTATCTCATCCATGAGTTATCTTGAAAGCCTATCTCTCAGGAAAGGTCGCTCGAAATGTCAATTCTTTTGATTACTCGTGCTTCTAACCATCTGTTTTGAAGGATGATGGAACTACGTCACACAGAAATGAAGAACCTGACACCAAAGATCCGGACCAGAAGTTTTCCCCAAGAGAAATCAGTAGATTGGCATCCCCAGTGAAATCACAATCGCCAAAGCCTACACTTCCCAAATCCTTCCCCAGTGGGACTACACTTCCCGGTCAACCCAAACTGGGGCATCTCCCTGGGTTTGTTCTTTCATTCAAAGGGCAGTTCCCCAAAGATTTCATCCAATCTTATCAAACTAGGACATCTCCCCAGGCTTCTCTTTCCAATCAAAGGATGGCATCCCAAACCACCAAATGCTTCCCCAGTGGAGCCATAAATTCCTAAATCCTTTCCCAGCAGGACTACACTTCCTAGTCAACCCAAAACTGGGGCATCTCCCCGGATTTAGTCTTTCATTCAAGGGGCAGTTCCCCAAGATTTCCACCAATCATATCAAACTGGGGCATCTCCCCGGGTTTAGTCTTTCATTCAAGGGGCAGTTCCCCAAGATTTCCACCAATCATGTTAAACTGGGGCATCTCCCCGGGTTTAGTCTTTCATTCAAGGGGCAGTTCCTAAAGATCTCATCCAATCATGTCAAACTGGGGCATCTCCCCGGATTTATTCAGGGGGCAGTTCCCCAAAGATTTCATCCAATCTTATCAAACTGGGACATCCCCCCAGATTCATTCTCTTGCGTTCAAGGGGCAGTTCCCCAAGAACCCGCAGTCATGACAACCGAGGGTCAACCCTAACCTTTACATTTCCTACCAACACTGAGTTAATTCAGACGAGACGTCCTGTTAGCTCCCCACCTTTACCTTACTACAAACCAAGGGCCACATCCCACATTTATCTTCCTGTCAATCAAGGGCCGCACCCCACATTTATTTTCCTGTCAACCAAGGGCCACACCCCACATTTACTTTCCTGTCAACCAAGGACCACATCCCACATTTACTTTCCTGTCAACCAAGGACCACATCCCACATTTATCTTCCTGTCAATCAAGGGCCGCACCCCACATTTATTTTCCTGTCAACCAAGGGCCACACCCCACATTTACTTTCCTGTCAACCAAGGGCCACACCCCACATTTACTTTCCTGTCAACCAAGGGCCACACCCCACATTTATTTTCCTGTCAACCAAGGGCCACACCCCACATTTACTTTCCTGTCAACCAAGGGGCCACACCCCACATTTACTTTCCTGTCAACCAAGGGCCACACCCCACATTTACTTTCCTGCAAACCAAGGGCCACACCCCACATTTACTTTCCTGTCAACCAAAGGTCACACCCCACATTTACTTTCCTGCAAACCAAGGGCCACACCCCACATTTACTTTCCTGTCAACCAAAGGTCACACCCCACATTTACTTTCCTGCAAACCAAGGGCCACAGCCCACATTTCCTGTCAGTCAAGGGCCACACCCCACATTTCCTTTCAGTCAAGGGGTAATTCCCCACTCTTACCTTCCTGTCACCCAAGGGACGGTACACCTCCTTTTTGGAAAACAGCTCTCTTGATTCTTCAAAAAAAAAAAACAAAAAAAAACAAAAAAAAAAACAAAAAACAAAACAAAAACAAAAACAAAAACAAAAAAAAAAGAAAGAAGAAGGGAAATAGAGAGGATAAATCAAGAGGTCCCACTTGGCCCCTACATCGGTGTTCATATCTTTACTTCATTTTCACTTCAAAAACACAGAAAGCTTCGTGTTTCTCCTGTGAAAAAGAAGTAAAGAGGGGCATCTGTGAACACCTCTTTTTGTCCGGTCAATTGGTACAGTTCCATCTTTTGAGCACTCTTTCATGCGCATGGTTCATTTGAAAATTCATAACTCCTTCATACGATCTTTGATTTGCGCAAACCCGGTCTCTAAATTTTCGTAACAAAATTGTCTACGACTTTTGTGAAGACCTTGAAGGCTGAATCCTTACCAATTGATACAGTTTTAATAATCTTCCTAGACTTGCTCCAGTTTCATGACTGCTCTGCACATCTTTAAGAAAAAATTCATATCTCCCTCATATGATACTCAAATGACCCCATTCTTTTTTCTATGGCTCCACATCAAAGAGATCTACAAACTTTATGAAGGCCACAAAAGCTAATTCTCCACCCATTTTGCCCAGTGAATTTATTTTTCTTTCAAAATGTGTTTCTGTCACACTCTGGAGCAGTTTTCGTAGATGGGTCATATCTCCCTCATTTCTTGATGAAAAGTTTTGTGCCATATATCAAATTAAAGCTAAGAGAAAGATCTACAACTTTCATGTTGGACTCTTTTTCAAATTTGGCACGCATCAGCCCTCAAATGCACGAGCAAGTTTGTGATGCGTAAAAAGGGAATGAAAAAGCACCAAACAGCATCATGAATCGATTCAACACATGCATGAATCGATTCATGCGTGAAACAGCCCCAAAAAATCAATTTTTAGTGGTTTGAATCGATTCATAGCCCTCTTGAATCGATTCATACGAATTAAAAGCACCCAGGATGTGAATTTTTGAGGTTTGAATCGATTCATCAGCCTTTGAATCGATTCATCAGCATTTGAATCGATTCTTTCGAGTTTCAAAGGGGTTGAATCGATTCTTCCATCAATTGAATCGATTCACACGTTTAATTTTAGCCCAGAATTGCATTTGGAACACATGAATCGATTTATTTCACCATTGAATCGATTCATGAGTGAATTATTGGCCCAGAAACACGTTTTCAAGCTTCTGGATGGTGGGCAAGGCACTCAAAGCTGATAATGGAGCACTCAAAGCTGATAATGGAGCACTCAAAGCTGATAATGGAGCACCATGATTTGTTAATTAATGAGTGCACCCTCCAATTCCAATTGTTTATGGCAATGGCTTTGCCTTTGGACTCCTATAAATAGGAAGCAAGGCAAGGGACACCAGAAACCATTCTTCATTCACAAATTCCTCCCTCATTTGTTCTTCCTCTTCTCTTCTCTGTTGGAGTTTTTCCATACCATTCTTCATTGAAGGCAATCAATCCCTTGAAGAAACCATTCGTTCTTCCTCTTCCTCTTTCTCTGTTGGCAATTTCTTCCTCCAGCAATTTTTTCATTTCCAGCAAGTTTTGCATTTTCCAGCAAGTTTTTTTCATTTCCAGGTTATTATGTTCTTTTCTTTTCTTCTCTTTTCTTTGTAGTTGTTATTGTGTAGTTTCATTTCTTCTTCCAGCAAGTTTCTTTTCATTTCTAAGTTTTTCATTTCCATGTTATTTTTAATATAGTATGCTTTTTAATAAAAATAAAATAAAATAATAATAAAATAATAATAAATAATAAGTAATAAGTTTTGCACATGTTTTATTTTCTAGCCTAAAAATTTCCATTTTTTAACAGTGTCGTACGGGAATACTTCCGTCTACACAATCTCCTTAGGATTCGTACACGTGCGAAGAACTTCGTTTTGTATGAGTTCCCCATCTCAATAACTTCCATCATCATGTTCCGAGTCAAAAAAGATTTTTTTTTTAGAACTACGTAACCCTGATTTTCTTGATAATTCAAGAATACGTAGGAGCGGGATTTTAACTCCTGTCGGGCCCATCTTTCTTATTTCTTTTTGCTGATTTATTTCCTTACTTTCATGTTTCTTTCATAAATGTTCTTTTTTTTACTTCCGTGAAAATCAATTTAGACGTGACGTCTTGTTGATTTCTCCCTAGTTTTTTGCTCAAGCCTCGCCATAATTCATAGGGAAGAGATACTTGGGACGAGACGTCCCGCTTATCTCTTTCCTATCCCTATCCTTTTTACCCGAGGATGTTTAATTTAGACGTGACGTCTTATTGGCATTCTCTCACCCTCTCTGTCTCATATTGAAGTCGAGCTTAATTCGGACGAAGCGTTCCATTGACCTCGCTTCAACATTCTACGTCTGTACAGTTCTCTTACTCTATTCCGTCCTTTTCAAATAAAAATACACAAGTAAAAGGGAAGAAACCATGTTTTATTTAAGGCTATTTATATTGTGCTTTCAATCTTGGTACTGTCTTTGACAGGCGATGTAGGGTGCTAATACCTTCCCTACTCGTAACCGACTCCCGAACTTGGATTTCAATTTTTTTAAACCAGTGCTTTACTGAACCTAGTTTTTTCCCAATGTTTTTCCTATGGATAAAAAACGTTGGTGGCGACTCCCTGTTTCATTTTTTTTCTCTTGTTCGCCGCGCCGTCGCGATCCAGGTTGCGACAGATGGCGACTCCGCTGGGGACACTTAAGAGAGTCAGGCCAGTTTGATTGAAAGCGCATGTTCTTTTTATATAACCTTTGTTATCTCAGATTTCTTCCCCTTGTCTTATTTTCTGTCGATTGTTGTGAATGTTTGTTTTAATCGTATCTTGTTATTTGTTTCGTTGTCTATGTTTTGCATGTTTATTGAACCCTAGGGTAGGAGACCATGTTACTTTTCTGTAATCATTGAACCCTAGGGTAGACGACTTTGTATATTTGTTCTGTGTTTGTTCCTTGTGCAGGATAGGGTAAGGTAAAAGGTATTGAATGTCCTTCCACACACTACACTCACATTACTTGTACACACCTATGAGTGGCGCCCTATACCCGGGCCCCAAATGAAGATTAAGTTAGGAGAGGTTGGTAACGGAATCGTATGGGATGTACTTCCTATCCGGTATTCGTGAGAACCTCAACCAGAGTTCGACCTCTCGTGATATACGCACTTAGTGAATTTCTCACTGTTTGCGTCCCTGTCAGGATCAGGATCTTGGCTCTGGTGACCTTCTAGATGTCTAGCGGAAGCCACCCAATGTGAGAAATCCACTGTTAGATAAGCCATAGGTCCCAAAAAAGACTTTCAGAAAAACCTGGCTTAAGGCACAGAAGGGCAAGCTTTACTATACCTTATCTCATTCTTGCTTTCCCTTTAAATCCAAAATTGATGAACTGCTTACATGTTCCAAGGGTTACTTTATTCCAAAAAAATAAACCATTTTTCTTTCTAAAAACTAGTAATCCTTTAGCAAGTAAGCAGTTCTCTCTCTTTTTATGTACTTATGAGTCCTGGGTTATGGATCTGCCCAATCGTCAAAGCAAAAAATAAAAACAAAATTTTATTCAAGCAGATATTGATGACGTTAGGAAGATCCATAACCCACGCGACTTTAGTTTTGCCGACCGCTACTTCTCAAACTGAAAGTATTTTCCAATAAATTGATAAAGAAGTAGTGGTTCACAAAACATGACAGAAATTGACTTCTTTTTCTCTCTCTTTGCTCTTGCAGGAAGCTATTTGGAACTTAGCGGATACCCTTAAGCAATATGGAAATTAACATGAGATCTGATAGTTGTGACACAAATGTGACCGAGTTGAGGAAAGTTTTGCACCTTAAGGCCAAGAAGATTGACATGGGTAGTCTGCAAACAATGGGTAGAAAATTGAACCTGACACAGAAAATGGCTTTTACGAGAAAGTATGGAAGGATTCTGAAGTTGTTAGAAGTGGAAGTGCAAACTGAGGCGATCACTGCCTTAGCACAATTCTATGACCCACCTCTCAGATGTTTCACGTTTAGAGACTTTCAGTTGGCCCCATCTATTGAAGAATTTGAACAAATCTTGGGGATGCCTTTGGAAGGACAGATACCTTATCGTCATCTTGACCATCATGCAACTATCGCTTCCATCGCCCGTGTTCTGAAGATCCGTCCCGACACCTTAAGGGATGCACAACTAAATAGAAATCAGATCCCCGGATTCACTCGGGAATTTCTCGAGAAACATATGCAGGTCCTGGCAGAAAAGGAAGATTGGGAAGCCTTTATGGATGCTCTAGCTATTACCATCTATGGTGTTGTGTTGTTCCCTAACATTGATAATTATGTGGATTATGATGCTATCGCCGTATTCCTAGCTCGCAAGCACAGGCTTGAGAATCCTGTCACGGCTGTATTGGCAAACGTGTACTGCACCATGAATTTCTGCCACACACAAGGTGGAAAAAGGATTGTTTGTTGTTTACCTGTTTTGTACGTATGGCTCACATCTCATGTTTTCCACCAAGTCTGTAAGGCCGAATGTCCGGTTTCTGATCTGAAACTATGTCAATTAGCAGTGAAAAGTGGGCGTGAGTGGGCTAATCACCTTGTAGGGCTCACAGCTGAGAAAGTTAGATGGTATCCCCAATGGTTGGAAGTTGAATCAATTGTTCATCACTGTGGAGATTACCCAAATGTTCCCCTTATTGGTACGCAAGGATGTATCAACTATAATCCCATCATAGCCAAGCGTCAGCTAGCTTATCCTTTGCTTGGACCACCTGATGAAGAGTCTCTCACTCCTTTCATCTCATATTACTCGAAGGGAAGCTATGTCTCTGTCATTCGGGATATAGCGAATGCATGGAAGAAAGCCCACCGAAAGGGAAAAGAACTAGGGGCCCGAAGCCATGCTGTCAAAAAAGAATATTATGAATGGATCCTGAATAGGGTCTCTATTGTTAAATTACCCTTCAGAAATTCCCCTTATCTCCAAGAAAACCCTCCTGCTCCATCACTTGTTGTGGAAGATAAAGCAACCAAGGCGCTAAAGACCAAAATAGAAGAGTTAGCTGCCAAGAACAAAAAGCTAGAGGAAGACTTATTGAGATGTCAGCAAGAATACACCCTTCAGAAAAGGGAGAACCTGGAGAACAAGCAAGCCGTTGAGGAGATTAGGAAGAAACGAAAGATTGATGAAAGCTACATGATAAAGCAAGACCAATGTCTCCAAGCGGCCAATTCTCAACTAAAAATGAAAAACAAGGAAAGTGATTCCATCTTAGCCGAGAAACATCTTCTGAAGAATATGTTGGTACAATCGAAAGAAAATGAGCGGAATATCATGGTGCAAAAGGAGCTTCTACAGTCACGAGTCCACAAATTGGAACAACAGCTCAATGAAGTGGTAAAGACTTGCGAGCAAGAGATAAGTAGGGAACGACAACGCGCCATAAACATTGAGCAAGATTGTCAAGAGACCATACGCCTCTTAGAAGCTGAACAAAATGAAACTATTCACTTGTGGATGGATCGCTTTGCTAAGCTGGCATACCTGGCCAACGGAGCTCTAGAAGATCTCCCGTTTTTACTCAAACAAGCGGAAGGAATTGCTAACCCTGTCAACACTCCTAGGGAAATTGCAACGTTCTTAGAATACTGCAGAGGACAAATTTGTAAAATGAGGGAAATGATCGCCCGAGCTAGGGATGGCTGATTTATTTTCCCGCTTTGTAACTTGGCACTTTATGGCAATAATGTACTCTTTTCGAAATAATGGATTCCTTTGGCTTCACAACTATCTCATGTTAATTTCCATTCAATGCTTTACTTAGTACTCTTGAACGTGACGTTCTGAGGAACAGTCGAAGGATCCGTCAAGTTCCAACATTGCTTCCCGCGTAATCTCGTTTCACTTAATTTTTTTTTTTTTTTTCTTCTTTAATTCGCTTATCTTTTCTAAATTTTCTTTTGTGTTTCTTTCTAAAGACATTACGGGTAAACATTCTTACGGGACCAGGCTCAGGAAGAAACTCATGGCTGACATAGAACAAGAAAATGAGAATTTGAAGGCTGAGCTCGCCCAGGTCAAGGAACAGATGGCCGAGATGGCCAAGCTCCTGGAAAGGAGAGTCACAGAAGGGGGATCTTCTGCAGGGGTTGAAGACGCCCGGCAACAACCACCCACTTCTCATCACGGTCAAGATCCGGCTACAGGATCTGACCCCAGGACCACCGCACCTCCCCTCGTTGTTCGTATAAGGAGACCAAATCCTGCAAACACACAACAACATACCTTTGTGGATGAGGAAGGCAATGTTATTCCCTTTCCCCCGTATGGTTTACCGCACGGATATTTCCCACCACTCCAGGAAGAACCTTGCCACCAAGACCAAGTTCCCATCACTGCCCAGCCTAACACTAATCAACCAAACGACCCACTTACCCAAGCACAAGCCACCCAGATGCCACCCACTCATACTCAAGCCGCCCAAACACAAGCCGCCCAAGCGCAGCCTGCTCATACCATTCATATACCCCGAACCACTGCCAAACCGGATACCTTCATACCAAACACTGACCTGTTTCATTCCTACCAGCAATATGGGAAGTTTGGTCAACACACTGCTGCCGGTCCGAGTGCTGTGGCTACCACCCAGGAAGAGAGGTTGGAATTCTTGGAAAGGCGTTTAAGGGAGATGGAAGGAACAAGTAAATTTGGGACAGGCACTGCTGCTGAACTTTGCCTAATCCCTGATGTCGTCATACCTCCTAAATTCAAGACGCCCGATTTTGACAAATACAGAGGGTTGACATGCCCAAAGAATCATCTAACCATGTACTGCCGTAAGATGGCTTCGCATGCGTCAAATGACCCTCTGCTGATTCATTGTTTTCAGGATAGCCTGGTTGGGGCTCCCCTGACATGGTACAATCATCTAGAGCGCTCTCGTATATGCTGCTGGAAAGACCTAGCAGACTCGTTCATGCAACAATACAAATATAACCTGGACATGGCCCCGGATAGGGGACAATTGCAGAACATGACTAAGAAAGATAACGAGACGTTCAAGGAGTACGCCCAAAGGTGGCGCGAAGTGGCGGCACAGGTTGACCCACCTCTATCTGAAAAGGAGGTGATCACTATGTTCATAGATACACTTCAAACTCCTTTCTATGAGAAGATGATTGGAAGTGTCTCATCCCATTTCTCTGATATTGTCACTATTGGAGAAAGGATAGAAAATGGGCTAAGGACCGGCAGGATAGTCCGAAGTCCATCTGGGATGGGAGCTGCAAGGAGACCTACACTTGGCGAAAACAGGAGAAGAGAAGGGGAGACCAACTTGGTCTCTCACAACCAGAGAAGGAACCTGGCAGGGCCACCTACCCCAGTTAGCCTTTCACCAGTATATCCCGGCATGTCACACCCGTATGTGGCAGCCATTCCAAACCTTAATCCACCACAATTCAGACCAACCATTGTACGGCCGCCTGCGCCACCACAGATACCACACCAAGCACCACAAGCCAACCCACCGCCAAATATCCAAAGAAGGAACAATGACCGTGCTCCACCCCAGTTCGATCCTATCCCAATGTCCTATACCGAACTCTTGCCTCACCTCATTGAAAAAACTCTAGTAGTACCCTGTCCCTTGAGGCCACTACAGCCACCTTATCCTAGGGGGTATGACCCTAATGCCCGATGCGATTATCATGCGGGTGCACCAGGCCATTCTACTGAAAATTGTCTGGCTTTGAAATATAAAGTAAGGGACCTGATTCAGGCAGATTGGATAAGCTTCCGAGAAGGAAGTCCAAATGTGACGACAAACCCTCTGCCTAATCATGAAGGACCCGGGGTCAATGCTATCGGGGAAGATGTGGAGTATACGTCCAATGTTGAGGACATTCAGATGCCTCTAAAAGGAATTCACTCCCTTATGTTTGAGGTAGGGTTAGTGAAGGACAAATGGGATGAAGACTTCGATGATGCCCAATCGACAAAGCAGCAAGAGTTTCGAAAAACTCTCCAAAGGTTTATGGATAGTCACACTATACGAGTCTGCAAGCGCCATGGCGATGAGGTAAATATGATACAGGGACAGACTGGACCTCGGGCCCCAAAACCCCTGGTCATATTTTATAGTAAAAACGCGTCGCTAACGCAGACCCCTGCCAGAACTACTATTACGGCATGGCCACCTGCTCCATTCCCGTATGACAACTCCCACGCCGTGCCTTGGAAGTATAACACGGACATAGTCATTTCCAACCCTGTAATAATTGATCCGGTGCCAGCTTTGTTGGTTACCAACATCGCCGGTGTAGGCGGAATGACCCGAAGTGGGAGAGTGTATGCACCTTCAGAGCCAAAGCAAGACAAGACTGCCGCAGAAGGCAAAACCGGGAAGGTTGGGATCGCTGGCGAAGCAAAGAAGGTTGTGCCAGAAGAGGAGACTAAGGAGTTCTTAAAATTTATCCGCCACAGCGATTACCAGGTATTGGATCAGTTGAACTATACCCCCGCCAAGATCTCCTTATTATCTCTGCTGACAAGTTCTGAATCACATCGGAACGCGCTGATGAAGGTGCTAAGTGAGGCACACGTGAAACATGACTTGCCTGTTGATAAGTTCCAAGGTATTGTCGGACATATAGTGGCCAGTAACTATCTGACTTTCACGGATGACGAGGTGCCGGTGGAAGGGAAAGGACACAACAAAGCTCTCCACATCTCTGTGAAGTGTCAAGACCATATTATGGCAAAAGTGCTCGTCGATAATGGATCATCCTTGAATGTGATGCCTAAGTCTACATTAGCTAAACTACCCATAGATGGGGCATGCATGAGACCGAGCTCCATGATAGTAAGAGCTTTTGATGGGACCCGACGGGAGGTCATAGGCGAAGTTGAGCTACCCATACAAGTTGGACCCCATATCTTTCAAGTTCTCTTCCAAGTAATGGATATCATGCCCGCCTATAGTTGCTTGTTAGGAAGGCCATGGATTCATTCAGCAGGGGTAGTTCCTTCCACTTTACACCAGAAACTAAAGTTCATCGTTGATAACAGACTGGTAATCGTTTCTGGAGAGGAGGATCTTCTGGTCAGTAAGCCAGTTACTACCCCCTATGTAGAGGCAGCCGAGGAAGCCCTCGAGACATCATTCCAGGCTTTGGAGATAGCCAATGCCACAAGCATGCCTTTCCCAAAGGTACCGCTAGCAGTAGCAAAGACCATGCTACGAGGAGGATATAAGCCGGGAAAAGGACTCGGAAGAGAACTGGAAGGAAGAATTCAACCTGTCTGTCTCCCTGAGAACAAAAATAGGTACGGCCTAAGATACCAGCCTACCACTGAAGACCAAAAAAGGGTAGAAGAAGAGAGGAGAGGGAAGAGGATTACTCGTCATACCGGGCATGCATTCAACACTGCGAAAATCCCCATCTGTGACCTCTACCAGAGCTTCAGGAGCGCCGGAGTAATGTTTCCAGATCAAGTGGCCGTGATCCAAAGTGATCTTGATGAAGGCCCCGGATTTGTGTATGCTGGCTCACCTGGTCAGGAACTGAACAACTGGGAGGTCATAGAATTCCCCACGATTTGTACCATTTCATCAAAGTAATCATGTTTTCTGTTCGATCCTTTAGCTATGCTTCGGGATCTCATTTTGTAACAATAAAAACTTGTTCGTTTGTTTGAATAATAAATGCCGTCAGTTTCCAACCTATTATTTAAACCTTTCTCTTGCTTGTTTTCCTTTTCATTTGCTATGATACACTGAAAATGCAGATCCGAAAGCGATTCATCTGAGAATAGTGAGAATTCGGTCTTATTTCACGATTTTGACTGTCTAACTGATTGCGCCAATGAGGAATATGATGAAGACTGCGATCCCTCGCCTGAGTTAACCCGGTTATTGGAACAAGAGGATAGGGAAATTCTGCCCTACTTAGAGATAGCCGAGGTTATCGATTTGGGAATTGGAGGAGTTAAAAAGGAAGTCAAAATTGGTACCTCGTTAAGTAAAGAACAGAGGCAGGAACTGATTGGGTTGTTGAGAGAGTTCAGCGATGTTTTCGCCTGGTCTTACCAAGATATGCCGGGACTGGACAATAGCATTGTCGAACATAGGTTACCATTAAAACCCGAATGTCTGCCGGTAAAGCAGAAGCTGCGACGTATGAAACCTGAGATGCTTTTGAAAATCAAGGAAGAAGTCAAGAAGCAATTTGATGCCGGGTTCTTAGCCGTGGCAAAATACCCACAGTGGGTGGCAAATATCGTCCCGGTCCCGAAAAAGGATGGCAAAGTACGAATGTGCGTGGACTATCGTGATTTGAACAGGGCTAGCCCCAAGGATGATTTTCCCCTGCCTCAGATTGATGTTCTGGTCGACAATACCGCGCAACATACGATCTTTTCATTCATGGACGGTTTCTCCGGATACAATCAAATTAAGATGGCGCCCGAGGATATGGAAAAAACCACATTTGTCACCTTGTGGGGAACCTTCTGTTATAAGGTGATGTCTTTTGGTCTAAAGAATGCCGGAGCAACTTACCAGAGGGCCATGGTAACCCTTTTCCATGACATGATGCACAAGGAGGTGGAGGTTTACGTCGATGATATTATTGCCAAGTCTAAAACGGATGAAGGGCATATGGAAGACCTAAGGAAACTCTTCGAAAGGCTGAGGAAATTCAAGCTTAGGCTAAACCCAGCCAAGTGCACCTTCGGCGCAAGATCCGGGAAGTTGCTGGGATTCATAGTAAGCAAGAGAGGCATAGAGGTCGACCCTGACAAAGTTAAAGCCATTCTTGAAATGCCTCCTCCCCATACAGAAAAGGAAGTTAGAGGTTTCCTAGGGAGATTAAATTACATCGCTCGCTTTATCTCACAGTTGACGGCAACATGCGAGCCAATTTTCAAATTGCTCCGTAAGAACCAACCAGTTCAATGGAACAAGGATTGTCAAAAGGCTTTTGAAAAGATAAAGCAGTACTTGCAGAACCCGCCAGTTTTGATCCCACCTACCCTGGGAAGACCACTCATTTTATACCTTACAGTGTTAGATGAATCCATGGGTTGTGTGTTGGGGCAACATGATGAGACTGGGAAGAAAGAGCATGCCATTTATTATCTAAGCAAGAAGTTCACTGACTGTGAGATGAGGTATTCTGCTCTGGAAAGGACCTGTTGTGCGTTAGCATGGGCAGCCCGACGTTTGAGACAATACATGATAAACCACACTACTTGGCTAGTTTCCAAAATGGACCCTGTCAAATATATCTTTGAAAAACCTGCCTTGACCGGAAGGATTGCTCGATGGCAGGTCCTGCTAACTGAGTACGATATAGTCTATGTCACTCAGAAGGCTATAAAAGGAAGTGTTCTGGCTGACTACCTAGCTCATCAACCCATAAGAGATTATCAGCCCATGCAGTTTGACTTCCCGGACGAAGATATCATGGCCCTGATTGATGAAGAAGGAGCCCAAAAGGATAAATGGACCCTAAGGTTTGATGGTGCTTCTAACGCATTAGGACACGGAATCGGAGCAATCCTCATTTCACCTGACAGAGAACTTATCCCCGTTTGTGCTCGATTATGTTTTGATTGTACCAATAACATCGCTGAGTACGAGGCGTGTTCTCTGGGAATCCAAGCAGCATTGGATGCCAAAGTGAAGAAATTGGAAGTATACGGGGATTCTGCCCTGGTCATTCACCAACTAAAAGGAGAGTGGGAGACTAGAGACAGCAAATTAATTCCCTATCAAACTCGCATCAAGGAGTTGATTAAGGAATTTGATGATGTTTCTTTTCACCATGTTCCCCGGGAGGACAACCAAATGGCTGATGCTTTGGCTACCCTAGCATCTATGTTCAAGGTGAGCAATGATTACGACATGCCTCTCATTGAAATAGTGCGGCACCACGAACCCGCATATTGCCAGATGATTGAAAGGGAGTCAGATGGGAAGCCTTGGTATTACGATATCAAGAGGTATGTCCGAAATCAAGAATATCCCGAAGGTGCTACAGAGAATGATAAGAGAACCCTGCGACGGCTCGCCATGGGTTTCTTCTTAAACGGTGATGTGCTTTATAAGAGAAACTACGACTCTGTCCTTCTTCGTTGCATCGACACCGACGAGGCAAGTAAAATCATGAGGGATGTCCACGAGGGATGTTTTGGAACTCACACCAACGGGCACGCCATGTCGAGAAAGATCTTGAGGGCTGGTTACTACTGGATGACCATGGAGTCAGACTGTTTTGCCTATGTTCGTAAGTGTCACAAATGTCAGATATACGCGGACCATATTCACGCTTCCCCGTCTTCCCTGAATGTCTTGTCAGCTCCCTGGCCCTTTTCAATGTGGGGTATGGACGTCATTGGACCCATCAAGCCAAAAGCCTCTAACGGTCATCGTTTCATTTTAGTCGCTATCGACTATTTCACAAAATGGGTAGAAGCTGCTTCATACGCTAATGTGACAAGGAGTGTTGTGGTTAAATTTGTCAAGCGTGAACTGATATGCCGGTACGGTCTGCCGAGTCAGATCATCACTGATAATGGCATGAATTTGAATAACAAAATGATGAAGGAACTTTGTGAAGACTTCAAAATCCACCATCATAATTCCTCCCCGTATCGCCCTAAAATGAATGGGGCAGTCGAGGCAGCCAATAAAAACATCAAGAAGATCGTACAGAAAATGGTTGTGACCTACAGAGATTGGAGCGAAATGCTCCCCTTTGCTTTACATGGGTATCGTACCTCGGTCCGAACTTCAACTGGGGCAACTCCATTCTCCCTGGTTTATGGTATGGAGGCAGTCCTGCCTTTCGAAGTAGAGATCCCTTCTCTTCGAGTGATAATGGAGGCGGAATTAAAGGAAGCTGAATGGACCCAAACTCGACATGACCAGTTAAATCTGATTGATGGGAAGAGATTAACAGCCCTTTGTCATGGTCAGCTGTATCAAAAGCGTATGAAACGAGCGTTTGAAAAGAAGGTACGACCTCGACAATTCCGAGAAGGAGACCTAGTCCTCAAGAAAATCTTGCCAATCCAAAAGGACATCCGAGGGAAATGGACACCTAATTACGAAGGACCATACGTCGTGAAGAAGGCTTTCTCTGGAGGAGCTCTAATCCTCACCAACGTGGATGGAGAGGATCTACCAATGCCTGTGAACGCCGACGCGGTAAAGAAATATTTTGCCTAAAAAAAAAAAACAAAAAAAAAACAAAAACAAAAACAAAAACAAAAACAAAAAAAAGGGGTGCTCGCTAGGCTGAAAACCCATGGGGCAGCCTAGGCAAAAATTAGAGCTGCTTGATGAGTCGAAAACCCGGAAGGGCGGCTCAGGTAGAATAAAAAGCCACAAGTTCAGGCGTAAGGACGTGAACTCTTCAGAGAAGGAAAACTGGTCAGGCACGCGCATCTTTGTCAAAATCATTTCCCAGAAGTAAAATCAGAGGATGGTCTCGAAGTCGTGAGGAAAAGATCCGGATTCTTATCACTCGCAAGGAGTCGCTGGAGGGTTTAAAAGGCCTTCTTTCTCTCCCACCTTTTAATTGTTTATACATATGTTTTTGTTACCATTACCTTCATTACCAATGTACATACTTATATTCAATAATAAAATAAGCTTTCCCTTTCCTTCTCCTGAGTCTACGGCTGAATCTTATAAACGAACAAGTTTTTCTTAAGAGGAAATTTTTGAAATGAAAAGTGATGAAATGAAAATTCGTGGTGAAACGAAATGTATCCTGGCGTCAGACCCGGCCCGTGAGAAAGCATAACCAATTCTGTTAATTATGTTCCTGGAAGACAGAATTTGTCTCTATCTCATCCATGAGTTATCTTGAAAGCCTATCTCTCAGGAAAGGTCGCTCGAAATGTCAATTCTTTTGATTACTCGTGCTTCTAACCATCTGTTTTGAAGGATGATGGAACTACGTCACACAGAAATGAAGAACCTGACACCAAAGATCCGGACCAGAAGTTTTCCCCAAGAGAAATCAGTAGATTGGCATCCCCAGTGAAATCACAATCGCCAAAGCCTACACTTCCCAAATCCTTCCCCAGTGGGACTACACTTCCCGGTCAACCCAAACTGGGGCATCTCCCTGGGTTTGTTCTTTCATTCAAAGGGCAGTTCCCCAAAGATTTCATCCAATCTTATCAAACTAGGACATCTCCCCAGGCTTCTCTTTCCAATCAAAGGATGGCATCCCAAACCACCAAATGCTTCCCCAGTGGAGCCATAAATTCCTAAATCCTTTCCCAGCAGGACTACACTTCCTAGTCAACCCAAAACTGGGGCATCTCCCCGGATTTAGTCTTTCATTCAAGGGGCAGTTCCCCAAGATTTCCACCAATCATATCAAACTGGGGCATCTCCCCGGGTTTAGTCTTTCATTCAAGGGGCAGTTCCCCAAGATTTCCACCAATCATGTTAAACTGGGGCATCTCCCCGGGTTTAGTCTTTCATTCAAGGGGCAGTTCCTAAAGATCTCATCCAATCATGTCAAACTGGGGCATCTCCCCGGATTTATTCAGGGGGCAGTTCCCCAAAGATTTCATCCAATCTTATCAAACTGGGACATCCCCCCAGATTCATTCTCTTGCGTTCAAGGGGCAGTTCCCCAAGAACCCGCAGTCATGACAACCGAGGGTCAACCCTAACCTTTACATTTCCTACCAACACTGAGTTAATTCAGACGAGACGTCCTGTTAGCTCCCCACCTTTACCTTACTACAAACCAAGGGCCACATCCCACATTTATCTTCCTGTCAATCAAGGGCCGCACCCCACATTTATTTTCCTGTCAACCAAGGGCCACACCCCACATTTACTTTCCTGTCAACCAAGGACCACATCCCACATTTACTTTCCTGTCAACCAAGGACCACATCCCACATTTATCTTCCTGTCAATCAAGGGCCGCACCCCACATTTATTTTCCTGTCAACCAAGGGCCACACCCCACATTTACTTTCCTGTCAACCAAGGGCCACACCCCACATTTACTTTCCTGTCAACCAAGGGCCACACCCCACATTTATTTTCCTGTCAACCAAGGGCCACACCCCACATTTACTTTCCTGTCAACCAAGGGGCCACACCCCACATTTACTTTCCTGTCAACCAAGGGCCACACCCCACATTTACTTTCCTGCAAACCAAGGGCCACACCCCACATTTACTTTCCTGTCAACCAAAGGTCACACCCCACATTTACTTTCCTGCAAACCAAGGGCCACACCCCACATTTACTTTCCTGTCAACCAAAGGTCACACCCCACATTTACTTTCCTGCAAACCAAGGGCCACAGCCCACATTTCCTGTCAGTCAAGGGCCACACCCCACATTTCCTTTCAGTCAAGGGGTAATTCCCCACTCTTACCTTCCTGTCACCCAAGGGACGGTACACCTCCTTTTTGGAAAACAGCTCTCTTGATTCTTCAAAAAAAAAAAACAAAAAAAAACAAAAAAAAAAACAAAAAACAAAACAAAAACAAAAACAAAAACAAAAAAAAAAGAAAGAAGAAGGGAAATAGAGAGGATAAATCAAGAGGTCCCACTTGGCCCCTACATCGGTGTTCATATCTTTACTTCATTTTCACTTCAAAAACACAGAAAGCTTCGTGTTTCTCCTGTGAAAAAGAAGTAAAGAGGGGCATCTGTGAACACCTCTTTTTGTCCGGTCAATTGGTACAGTTCCATCTTTTGAGCACTCTTTCATGCGCATGGTTCATTTGAAAATTCATAACTCCTTCATACGATCTTTGATTTGCGCAAACCCGGTCTCTAAATTTTCGTAACAAAATTGTCTACGACTTTTGTGAAGACCTTGAAGGCTGAATCCTTACCAATTGATACAGTTTTAATAATCTTCCTAGACTTGCTCCAGTTTCATGACTGCTCTGCACATCTTTAAGAAAAAATTCATATCTCCCTCATATGATACTCAAATGACCCCATTCTTTTTTCTATGGCTCCACATCAAAGAGATCTACAAACTTTATGAAGGCCACAAAAGCTAATTCTCCACCCATTTTGCCCAGTGAATTTATTTTTCTTTCAAAATGTGTTTCTGTCACACTCTGGAGCAGTTTTCGTAGATGGGTCATATCTCCCTCATTTCTTGATGAAAAGTTTTGTGCCATATATCAAATTAAAGCTAAGAGAAAGATCTACAACTTTCATGTTGGACTCTTTTTCAAATTTGGCACGCATCAGCCCTCAAATGCACGAGCAAGTTTGTGATGCGTAAAAAGGGAATGAAAAAGCACCAAACAGCATCATGAATCGATTCAACACATGCATGAATCGATTCATGCGTGAAACAGCCCCAAAAAATCAATTTTTAGTGGTTTGAATCGATTCATAGCCCTCTTGAATCGATTCATACGAATTAAAAGCACCCAGGATGTGAATTTTTGAGGTTTGAATCGATTCATCAGCCTTTGAATCGATTCATCAGCATTTGAATCGATTCTTTCGAGTTTCAAAGGGGTTGAATCGATTCTTCCATCAATTGAATCGATTCACACGTTTAATTTTAGCCCAGAATTGCATTTGGAACACATGAATCGATTTATTTCACCATTGAATCGATTCATGAGTGAATTATTGGCCCAGAAACACGTTTTCAAGCTTCTGGATGGTGGGCAAGGCACTCAAAGCTGATAATGGAGCACTCAAAGCTGATAATGGAGCACTCAAAGCTGATAATGGAGCACCATGATTTGTTAATTAATGAGTGCACCCTCCAATTCCAATTGTTTATGGCAATGGCTTTGCCTTTGGACTCCTATAAATAGGAAGCAAGGCAAGGGACACCAGAAACCATTCTTCATTCACAAATTCCTCCCTCATTTGTTCTTCCTCTTCTCTTCTCTGTTGGAGTTTTTCCATACCATTCTTCATTGAAGGCAATCAATCCCTTGAAGAAACCATTCGTTCTTCCTCTTCCTCTTTCTCTGTTGGCAATTTCTTCCTCCAGCAATTTTTTCATTTCCAGCAAGTTTTGCATTTTCCAGCAAGTTTTTTTCATTTCCAGGTTATTATGTTCTTTTCTTTTCTTCTCTTTTCTTTGTAGTTGTTATTGTGTAGTTTCATTTCTTCTTCCAGCAAGTTTCTTTTCATTTCTAAGTTTTTCATTTCCATGTTATTTTTAATATAGTATGCTTTTTAATAAAAATAAAATAAAATAATAATAAAATAATAATAAATAATAAGTAATAAGTTTTGCACATGTTTTATTTTCTAGCCTAAAAATTTCCATTTTTTAACAGTGTCGTACGGGAATACTTCCGTCTACACAATCTCCTTAGGATTCGTACACGTGCGAAGAACTTCGTTTTGTATGAGTTCCCCATCTCAATAACTTCCATCATCATGTTCCGAGTCAAAAAAGATTTTTTTTTTAGAACTACGTAACCCTGATTTTCTTGATAATTCAAGAATACGTAGGAGCGGGATTTTAACTCCTGTCGGGCCCATCTTTCTTATTTCTTTTTGCTGATTTATTTCCTTACTTTCATGTTTCTTTCATAAATGTTCTTTTTTTTACTTCCGTGAAAATCAATTTAGACGTGACGTCTTGTTGATTTCTCCCTAGTTTTTTGCTCAAGCCTCGCCATAATTCATAGGGAAGAGATACTTGGGACGAGACGTCCCGCTTATCTCTTTCCTATCCCTATCCTTTTTACCCGAGGATGTTTAATTTAGACGTGACGTCTTATTGGCATTCTCTCACCCTCTCTGTCTCATATTGAAGTCGAGCTTAATTCGGACGAAGCGTTCCATTGACCTCGCTTCAACATTCTACGTCTGTACAGTTCTCTTACTCCATTCCGTCCTTTTCAAATAAAAATACACAAGTAAAAGGGAAGAAACCATGTTTTATTTAAGGCTATTTATATTGTGCTTTCAATCTTGGTACTGTCTTTGACAGGCGATGTAGGGTGCTAATACCTTCCCTACTCGTAACCGACTCCCGAACTTGGATTTCAATTTTTTTAAACCAGTGCTTTACTGAACCTAGTTTTTTCCCAATGTTTTTCCTATGGATAAAAAACGTTGGTGGCGACTCCCTGTTTCATTTTTTTTCTCTTGTTCGCCGCGCCGTCGCGATCCAGGTTGCGACAAGTGTCTTCGCTGATAAGTTATTAGGGGCTCTTATCTTGCTGTGACTGAAAAGCCAACAGTTATACAAATGTCCTGTGAAAATGAACAAAGGACCATTATGGAATATATAAGTGGGGCAATCGTGTGGTGAGGACGGACGGCCAGACATCGGATATCCGGTGTGGTAATGTTGAACCAGGACACCGGTTTTCCTTATATAAGGTCATTCTGACGTCACAAGAATGGGGGCCGGTATCCAGACCGGATCATTTGTCCCCTAGCTTGTATGAGGGACTGTTCAGTTGCTCATATGAGCTACACAACTCTAGAGAAGTCTGGATGCCAGTAGTACATTCTGGAAGGTCTCTGGGAGCTCTGTGGCATCCGCTCTAACGGACAGGTGACCGCTCTTCTTGCACTGTGTACAACGGATTCAGACAGCATAAATAAGTAGTGGAAATCCCAAGAGTCATTGAGAATCGAAACCCTTGGTATTCGAAAAGTGGTTGAGATGCATTAAATGCGCATGGCATGATTAGACAGTAAATGCATTTTTTACGCACGAGCCATCATTGCCCAAGAGTGTAACCGTCGATTGGGCTTATTGGGCCTGGATTCAAACTGAATGGGGGCCCATTTTGCCAAAATGTTTACTGAAACGTTATCATTTTCGCGCTCGTACGTGACGAAACGGCGGAGTCGTTTCAATTTGAAGTGGTTGCGTTTTGATGCAAGCCTTGCGACCTTCGACGAAACGCTGTGTCTCTTCGTTACCTATAAAAGGGACTCTTAGCAGATTTTGGAGCCCACTCTTGTTTCCAAGCCTAGTGAACCTCTGCTCAAATTTCTCTGGAATTTCTCTGTCGTCTTCAAACATCTCAAAGATCTTCTTCCTTTAGGTAACCTCCCTTTCCTTCAACTCCTTGCAATTTTTGTCATTCAATTTCCACCATGCGATCTAGAGCAGGCCACGCTGGTCCTTCAAACAGGGGGAGTTTTGGCTCTCGCGCCCCTCTTAGCCACCGTGTTGGGAGGATTCCAGTGAATCCTCCTGTGGCTGGGCCCCGTCACTCAGAGAGAGCCGAAGCCTCTTCCTCACGAGCGTCTTCTTCCCAACGTCGCTCTGAGGCTCCCCTTGAATCGAGGGCTACAAGCCGCTCTGACGAGGGGTCAAGTGCTGAAGGTTACCTCTCTGACGATGTTGCTTTTTACCACAGTACATACGCATTTCACCATGCCTGCACAACCATGGACCTTCCAGGACGTGGAAAAACACCGGTTCTCCGCTCTGCTGAAGGGTGTGTCAACGTTGTTGCACATCGGCTTGACTGGGAGAAACTCAACAGGGAAAAACCATACTGCTGGGTAGAGGAGGAATTCCTAGAGATCCCTTCGCACCATGCAAGTGAAGAGGAATGCACGGTCTCTTTCCGCTGCAAAATATATTCGGATAAAAAGTACAAGGCACGATATGCTGTGATGGCACCACATCCCTCTGAAAGAATATGCCACAGCGTCCCTGATGTGAGGTCGGTCTACATGTACGACTTCGTCTTCTTGAAACTGGGAGTACGGTTCCCCCTGACGGAGTTCCAGATGGCCGTCCTGCATTTCCTAGACTGCGCCCCCTCACAACTGCATCCCAATGGTTGGGGTCTTTTCCGGGCTCTGGATGTTCTGGGGGAGCATTTCAACTTCTCCGCCACTGTGGCCAAGTTATTTTATTACTGCCAGGTGGTCCGCCGTGCTAACAAGAAGGGCGGCCTTGGGTTCATTACTCTCCGTAGTGACTCAAGGGTTATAAATTTCAAGTCTTATACAGAATCCGTGAAAGTGGATGGACGCTCCTTCAAACACTACTACACGCGAGTCCGGATTCAACCAAATAAGCCGGTCTTCTGGCGAAACAAGGAGGGGTTCACCAAGTTTCCCCTTAGCTGGACGCACGAGCATTTTCTCCTTATGAGCCATGCTTATTATACAGATGAGAGCGAACTTTCCCCTCACTCCGTTGAGGTCTTGAGCGCCATGCAGACGGCCTCAAAGACCCTCAAAGGGTTTTCCAGCCGCCTCCTCTTGGCCGAGGATGATATCAGAAACACCTACCTTCGTAATATCCGCTATTAATTTCTTTGTGTTGTATAGTTATTCCGCTCTGGTTATTTATTCTTCTTGTATGCTTATTCAGCCTTTTCTGTTTTGCAGAACAAATCGAAAAAGCCTGCCCAGAGATGCTGTCGTTAAGGACCATGATGGCTGACGATGATTCCTCCTCTGAGGAGAACGAAATCCAGGCTAAGAGAAACGCCACCAAGACTCCACTCATTCCCTTGACCTCTGCTGTAGGTGAAGAAGTTCCTCTGTTTGACGAGGAAGAAACAGAACAACGACCTGAAGCCACTGGAGCGGGCGACGAGGAGGCCGTCCCAGAGAAGAAGAAAAAGAGGCACCTGGTCAAGAAGGCAGATCAGGAAAAGCCCTCCTCTGGTGACCCTGCAAAGAAGCGTCAGAGGACGGCCGAGGAAACTGGATTGAAGAAGGACAAGGGAAAGAAACCCGTTCCTGAATCCTCCACCCCTTCTTCACAGAATGCTTCAGAGCCGGACTCTGGGAATGGTCCTCCTCCGGCGTTTGAGCCTCCGCGTGACTCCTTCCTCTCCCCCTACTTGTGGTTTCAGGGGTCCATGCCTCCCACTCTTCCAAAGGCACGGTATTGCCTCCGCCCTTCCCTCGACGCTGCTGGGGTCCGAGGTGCTTGCAAGGCTGGGCGTTGGCAGCTTGATGAACTGTCCGGCCTACTTGAGTCCCTGAGCGAGAAAGCTGATTATATTGATCAAGTTGAAAAACTTGAGACCGAACTCACGGTGAAGGAGAAATGGGCGACCAAGCAAGCTGAAGTTCACAGGGGCGTGGAATCAGAATTGAAGAAAACTAAAGAAACGCTCCAGAGGAAAACTGAAGAGGCGAGCCAGGTACATTTTGTGAACAAGGCCCTAGAGCGGGAAGTTGCCGACCTCCAGAATAAGAATAAGTCCATACCCCTCCTTGAAGAAGAATTACAACTGGAGAAGAAGAGATCGGCTAAGCTTGCTGACGATCTCAAAGTTATGGAGGACGGTCGCAACAAAGACCTTGGGGAGTGGGAGACCGTTCGGAAGGAGATGCAAGCCCAAATTGATGAACTCAAGAAGGGTGGTGCGAGTGCTGGGCCTTCAGAAGAGGATTACGCCAAGGTTCAAAGGAGATTAGCTGCTGCAAAGGCCAAGGCTGCCAAAGCCTTGGAGATATACAAAAATGTGGCGTATGAATCCTTCGGCCTGGCCCTTCGTCAAGTCTACTATCGTAACCCTGGAGTGAAGCTGAATTTGTACGGATTAGATCCGTTCTTCGAATTCCATGGGGGAAGACTTGTCGAAGTTCATAAGGACGGCTCGCACCATGAACCCCATGCATCTCTGTATGAATTGCCTCCCCTTCCAGAAGGTCAGAGTATGGAACCCACAACGTCCACCGCTGCCTCTGGAGCCGAAGCACAAGAAGGTGCCCAAACTGGAGTGGAGGACAAAACGGAGAAGGCAGGAGTGCCCACTGCGGAGGATCAAGCGCTGGCCTCTTGATTTTATGCTTTCATTCATAGCCGTGTTCTGGGATCGGCTCCAGCTTTAAAACACTTTGTAACCTGCATATTTTCTTATTTTTGAAAATAAAATTCACTATTGCTTTTCTTCAACTATTTGCGTCGAATGTGTGATTGTTGAATAACTTAGTGTTATACAAAACACTTTATTGTTTTCAATGCTTTACGAATCCGTTCTGCGTGTTTACCTAGCTGCTTAGAGCGTACTTATCACACCGGATTAAGATAACAAATTGTAACGAATAATTGATAATTAAGTTAAAGCATGCCCTGTCCCCAAGTGTAAGTACATTGGGAAGGGAAAGTTTATCTCAAGGATTACTTTTTAACTTTAAAAAGATAGAAATGCTTATCTGTCCTCGAAGATGTAGAGCGGGTACGTTAGCGTTCAACCGCTCCGGGGTGGATGTTCCACAACTGAGGACGGACATTGCCTTTGAATTTTAGTATAGCTTTGACAAGGGTAAGCTTTTACGCCTTTCTTTTGAGGTTCGGTTTGGTCCTACATCTCAAGTCTTCACACGGTGTTCGGTTCGATCCTACTAACCGTACTTGGAGTTCGGTGCAATCCTACAATCCAAGCCTTCAACACGGGGTTCGGATCAGGGCTAATCCTGAACCTACTGCGCCCGTTACTCGGGGTTCAGCACGGTTTTCTGTGTGAACCGGCCTACTGCGCCCAAGCCTTCGCATAGGGTTTGGTTTGTGGACTTGAAAAAGGACCAGCCCTACAACCCATGTAGTCTTCGAATGGGGTTCGGTTTGTGACCTTGAAAAAGGACCAGCCCTACAACCCATGTAGTCTTCGAATGGGGTTCGGTTTGTGGCCTTGAAAAAGGACCAGCCCTACAACCCATGTAGTCTTCGAATGGGGTTTGGTTTGTGGCCTTGAAAAAGGACCAGCCCTACAACCCATGTAGTCTTCGAATGGGGTTCGGTTTGTGACCTTGAAAAAGGACCAGCCCTACAACCCATTTAGTCTTCGAATGGGGTTCGGTTTGTGGCCTTGAAAAAGGACCAGCCCTACAACCCATTCCACCTCAAGGAGTTACATCGTCAAAACACACGATGTGTGATTGAGATCATCCGTCCCGAGGGGTCTTCATCCATTCCTCGAGGAATTATCTCATCAACTACAGAATTGGTAGTTGCGTTCATCCGTCCTGAGGTGTATGCGTATTAAACTACGGCTATAAATCACAACACATAAGAAAAGTGAGAATGATAGGGCGGTTAAGATGTATTCTTATTAAAATTGAAAGTACATTACATGAAGAGCGTAGTTGGGGCCATGCCTCGTTAAAACCTTCTTGAGAAACCCAATGGGAAAACACTCAAGTAAGGAAAAAGAGTACACGCCGTCTTACCAACTAGCTGTAATAAACTCGTAAGTTCTGAGTGTTCCATTTGTTGCGGATTGGAGTTCCATCAAGTTCTTCCAACCGGTATGACCCTCTTCCAGTCACCTCAGAAACTCTATAAGGACCTTCCCACGTCGGTGCTAGCTTTCCTTGGTGGGCGAACTTATTCCCCACACTTGCCTTTCTCAGAACGAGGTCTCCGGTGTTAAAAGCTCTGTACTGGACACGTTTATTATACCGGAGTGCTGCCTTTGCTTTTATTGCCTGATCTCTGACGAAAGCCTTTTCCCTTAGCTCCTGGAGGACGTCCAGTTCTGATGCCAAGTTGGCGTTGTTATCTTCAGCTGAAAAATACTCCACACGAGCCGATCTTGTTTGTAACTCCACTGGAATCATCGCCTCAACCCCGTACGTCAGCCGGTATGGGGATTCGTTAGTTGAAGAATGAGGCGTAGTGCGGTATGCCCATAAAACATGACATAGCTGGTCAGTCCATCCTCCCTTCGCTTCTCCCAAACGCTTCTTCAACCCCTTCAGCACTTCTCGGTTGGCTACCTCTGCTTGCCCATTGGTTTGGGGGTGTTCAACAGATGAAAATATCTGGATTATCCCCAATCCTTCAAGCAAATCTGTGAACTTTTTGTCTGTAAACTGGGTGCCGTTGTCAGTCACAATCCGCCCTGGCACCCCAAACCGAGCTATTATATTTTCATACACGAAACGTCTTGTTTGCGCAGAAGTGATATGTACTACTGGTTCTGCCTCAATCCACTTGGTGAAGTAGTCTACCCCCACGATCAAATATTTGATACCTCCTGGCGCAGTGGGGAATGGGCCCAAAATATCAAGGCCCCACTGGTAGAACGGCCAAGGCACAGCAGATGAAGATAGCTCTTGGGCCGGTGTATGGTGAAGGTTGGAGAATTTTTGACAAGCATCGCACTTCCTCACAAAATCTGCGGAATCCTGCTTCACAGTGGGCCACCAATATCCAGCCCTGAGGACTTTTCTCATTAGGCTTCGGCCCCCAGCATGGTGCCCACATTGCCCCTCGTGCACCTCCTCCAAAACCGCTTGAACTTCGTCTTCTCTTAAACATGAAAGATATGGGACAGAGAATCCCCTTTTGTAGAGAACACCATCGACTATAGTAAAATATGGTAGCTCCCTCTTCACTCGTCTCCTTTCCTTCTCATCAGTGGGAAGTTGACCATCAGCCAGATAGCGAATATAGGGAATGACCCAAGAATCCTCATATGGATAGCTCACCATGACAGTATTCAGAGAAGGATACAGAGGTATGCTGGGCGATGTCAAAGTGCTTTGAACCACCGTTGTTGTGCTGCCGGGCTGCTTTGTACTTGCCAATCTAGACAAGATGTCCGCTCTGGTGTTTTCTTCTCTGGGCACATGCTTGAATTCTAAAACTTCGAATCTTCCCTTCAACTCATTAACACAATTCAAGTACAATTGAAGTTGTGGTTCCTTTGCCTGGTACTCCCCCTGGATCTGCGAAATCACCAGTTGGGAATCACTGCAGAGTGTAACTGCTGATGCTCCGATGTCAATCGCCGCACGGAGACCGGCCAAGCATGCTTCGTATTCAGCTTGGTTGTTAGAGGTTTTGAAATTGAATCGGAGGGAAATTTCTAGGTGCACACCATCATCACTTTCTACCACCACACCTGCTCCACAACCTTTGCTGTTCGATGATCCATCAACGTAAATGGTCCAATGCGCTCGAGGGGTGGTTGAGTCCGCCCCAGTTATTTCCACAACAAAATCGGCCAACACTTGCGCCTTGATGGCTCCTCGAGGCTCATATGAAATTTCAAACTCAGACAACTCGATAGACCATTTTATCATCCTCCCGGCTAGGTCGGGCTTGCTAAGCACTCAACGGAGAGGCAAATCCGTTCTCACCAGTACTGGGTGCGTGTGGAAATAGGGCCTCAACCGTCGTGACGCCCACACGACTACTAGAGCAGCTTTCTCAATCTTCTGATACCTTCCTTTCGCCCCCTGAAACGTCTTACTAGTAAAGTACACCGGCCTCTGCCCTTCAGGGGTTTCTTTAACCAAGGCCACGCCTAGGGCTTCATCAGAGATTGCTAAGTATAAGATTAACGTCTCACCAGGGTCAGGCTTAACCAGAATTGGTGGGCTCGAGAGAACGGCCTTGAGCTGCTGGAAAGCTTGCTCTTGCTCCTCTCCCCACTCAAAACTCTTGTGTTTCTTCAACGCCTTATACAAGGGGAGGGACCTGTGTGCCATCTTGGGCATGAAACGAGCTAGAGCGGCCACTTTTCCATTCAACGATTGAACCTCCCTTAGACTCTTAGGGCTCTGCATGTCCAGGATTGCTTGACATTTCCCAGGATTAGCCTCGATGCCTCGTTGGGTCAACATGAATCCCAAGAATTTCCCAGCTGGAACGGCAAAGGTGCATTTTAAAGGATTCAATCTCATGTTGTATTGCCGAAGTCTAGTGAAGACTTGGCGCAGATCTTCAATGTGGTCTCCTCCAACGGGCGTTTTGGCTATAATATCATCAATATAAACTTCGACCAGCCTTGTATGCATCCCTTCAAAGACTTTATTAATCATGTGCTGATAGGTAGCGCCGGCGTTCTTCAATCCAAAAGGCATGACGGTGTAGCAAAAAACACCGTGGTCATTGATGAAGGCAGTTTTCTCCTGGTCTCCCTCCCACATCGGAATCTGGTTATACCCCGAATAGGCATCCATGAAACTGAGGTATTGGTAACCAGATGAATCATCCACCATGCGATCGATGTTAGGCAGGGGATATGGATCTTTAGGGCAGCAACGGTTAAGATCCACATAATCTGTACACATTCTCCATTTGCCATTAGCCTTCTGCACCATGACCACATTAGAAAGCCAAGATGAATAGCGTATCTCCCTTATAAAACCTGCTTTCAACAACTCCTCTGTCTGCTCACAAGCCGCCCTCTGCTTCTCCGGTCCCAACCTCCTCTTCTTCTGGGCCACTGGTATTGTTTCGGGGTACACTGCAAGCTTGTGGCAACAGAAATCAGGGTCCATTCCAGGCATGTCTGCTGCTGTCCATGCGAAAAGGTCTTTGAACTCCTGCAGAAGGGCTAATAAGCGCTGCTCCATAGCGAACTCCAGCTTATCATTGATGTGCGTGACCTTCTCTGGGGAATCTCCTAATACAACATCCCTGGAACCACCATCCGGTGTGGGGTTAGAGGGATTGAGTGGATCAATCTTCAATTCCACTCTGGGGTCCAGGTCAATGAGACTGACAGACCCTGCCGCTGTTCCTCCGTCGTTCAGCTTCCTCTTCTTATTGAACGCTTCCAACTTAACCATGTTGAGGCTCAGGTTATAACAATATCGAGCCATCTCCTGATCACCGCGGAGAGAGGACACACCGTTGTCCTTGTCAATGAATTTGATCAAGAGATGAGGAGTGGATACAATTGCTTCCATCGCGTTCAGTGTGGGACGGCCTATGATACCGTTGTAAGGAGATTCCACGTCAATCACCAGAATTCTTGACTTGACCGTTCTCGCACCAGGCTCCCCTTCAAAAGAAATCAAAGTGTCAAGGTACCCCTTGGTGGGTTGCTTGGCTCCATTAAACGCTGTGAGTTCTTGTGTGTAGGGTTGTAAATCTGCATCATTGAAACCCATTCGTTTGAAACAATTATAAAAGATAACGTCACAAGAACTTCCCTGATCGACGAGGATCCTCTTGACATCCTTGTTGGCTATGACTGCCACGATAACTACCGCATCATCACTCCCTAGAATTGTTGGGCCGAAGTCATCATCAGTAAATGACACCGTCGGGGCTGTCATACCGTCCCTGAAAGGGCGGTTATCCCTCGGTTTGCCCTGGACGGACAGAATCATCCTGTGGTGATTCTTCCGTGCTGTGATTGATGCACCTCCTCCCGTAAATCCTCCTGCTATCATCTCAATCACTTCTCGTCTGCCCTCCCTCTGCTGCTGGGGCATGTTATTTTGTTGGGCACCTTCAGCAATCACTACTCCCTTCTGCTTCTCAGCTATAGTGAACTTCCTTGCTGGGTTGCGCGTACTATCATCTTCGTCATCTGGATCTCTATTCCTTTTCTCCATCCTCTGAGGCTCGTCCACAGATTTCTCCTTAAACAAATACTGCTTCAGCTTTCCTTCCCTAAGAAGAGTTTCCACCGTATTCTTTAACGCTTTGCACTCATCAGTATTGTGCCCTGTTTGTTCATGGAAAGTGCAGTACTTACGCGGGTTACCACCCCTCTTGACTGGGGCTGGCTTCCTTATACCAAAGACGTTCAGAGTTGGCCAACCAACCTCCCTCATGATTTGTGAATGCCTGGTATTCAACGGAGCATAGTTGTCAAACGATGATACACGCCTATCTCGTGGATGCGGACGAGCGTTCACAAAGTCTTCTCTAAAGGCATGCTTCTCAGGCCTCACTCTCTCCTTTTCTCTCCGTGGCTGCTGAGTGGGTCCTGAAGGCTTCATCCTTGTCGCAGTTGCCTCCAGATGCATCTCTATGCCCACGTACTTGGAACCTTTCCTTCGAAACTCCTCGAAGGTTGTAGGGGGACTCTTTGCCAAAGATAGGGCAAAGGCTGAACCAGGCTGGAGAGCTTCCACTACAATATGGAGTTGTATGGCCTCCGTGAGGTTGGGGACCAAAGCAGCCTCCTTATAAAACCTTCTCAGGAACTCCTTAAGAGTTTCAGTTTCTCCCTGCCTTATCTGGGCCAGGGTGTGTGAAGTTCTTGGGATATCCCTAGAGATGACAAAATGGCTTTCGAACGCCGCGGCCATTTCCTCCCAAGAGTCTATAGATCCTGAGGGTAAGCTTTTAAACCAGCTGAGAGCTTCCTCCGTCAACGTCCTTGGGAACATCCTGCACATAACATCTTCATCCGCTCCCAAATACATAGCTTCATACACGTAAGCATCCAAATGCTTAGTGGGATCAGTTTCTCCATTATACTTCCCGATCGACAGTGGCTGAGTTGTTTGCAAATGTTTTGGGATGATAATGCTCATCAGCCTTCTTGAGAAAGGGACACTGAGCTTGTACGTCCCTGAAGTCGCCACCGCCTGCTCTCTTCTCCTGGTACTGACTCTATCACCAGAGTCCTGCGTCTGCTCCCTCTCTTCAAACGTGGGGATCTTCGAATACTGGAGGGTTGTAGATCTATCCCTCGCTGATGCATGATGAGCATCCTCTGTATGAGACGCTACTCTGTCCCCAGCTCCTCCTCTCTCCCGCTTCAACTCCATCAGCTCCTCCCTGAGTTGCCTGATAACCTCATCACGAGGGTCAGGCGTTTGCACTTGCACCATCCTCCGGGTTTGATTTACAGGGGACTCAAAGACGAGTCTCCTGCCAGTCTGCTGATGGGTCACATCCTCCACGTGACCATCCACGAAATCTCTCCCATCACCTTCCATCGTGACAACCAAACTTCTGCGAAAATGGGAATAACTCTAACGAGTCCCACTGGGCGTGCTAATGAACTGGTCTGGACCGGGGTCTAGGATCCGGTGTGGGACCAGCCACAAGAATACAGGTGTTTTTAGGGTTTGCACACCGAAACAGTGTATATCCGATGTTATAATCCGGTCTCTCAGTGGGAGAGGCCGGTCTTGTTGTCCTGGAGATCCTTCACACCAACGTTTCGCGTTGCAGGGGGGCAAAAGGTGGTGCCACTTGCGAAGATTCTCCGACGCTCAAGTTAGAAGAGTGTAAGAACTCAGTGAATGCTCAAGCGAAGTAACAGTAAAAGTGTGAGATAGAACAAAGATACCATGCATGTGTATTGAAATATGCTACTTATAGTTGTACGTGAGAAAATGAGTCGTTGGATGCAGGTGGGTCCCTTAGCTCTGATAGCGTGTATATTATGTCAATCAGGGTGGCTCAACTTTCAGAATGTGTCAGGAGGGTAGGTCAATTATCAGAGTACGATCCTCTAGGAAGAGGAGAGGATAATCACCTTTTCTGCATAATCTGCTGACACATCCACTTACTTTCTGAGGCCATTGACGTGACGTATTTTGCTATAAACAGTGTCTTCGCTGATAAGTTATTAGGGGCTCTTATCTTGCTGTGACTGAAAAGCCAACAGTTATACAAATGTCCTGTGAAAATGAACAAAGGACCGTTATGGAATATATAAGTGGGGCAATCGTGTGGTGAGGACGGACGGCCAGACATTGGATATCCGGTGTGGTAATGTTAAACCAGGACAACAGTTTTCCTTATATAAGGTCATTCTGACGTCACAAGAATGGGGGCCGGTATCCAGACCGGATCAAGAATATAATTTTTGATGTCATGAAACCATGGTTTCCCATCGGGCTCTTCTTCTATCTCATGACAATATACAGGTTCGAGACGTCTTTCAATCTCGATGAAGGGCATGTCACATTCCCTACTCACATAGAACATGGAAGCCAACGTGGCCAAAGCATCAGCCAACTGGTTATCATCCCGAGGAATATGATGAAAAGAGACTTCATCAAACCCTTTGATTAGTTCCATGATGTGGGCTTGATAAGGAATCAATTTGCCATTTCTAGTACCCCATTCTTCTTTCAGTTGATGAATCACCAAGGCAGAATCTCCGTATATTTGTAGAGATTTCACCTTTGCTTCAAGTGCCGCCTGAATCCCCAAGGCACAAGCTTCATATTCTGCAATATTATTGGTACAATCAAAACAAAGTCTAGCAGTGAATGGGAAAAGCTTGTTATCTGGTGAGATTAGGATGGCTCCAATCCCATGCCCTAGTGTATTCGACGCCCCATCGAACATCAAAATCCAAGTTCTGTTAGGACAATCTTTCTCTTCTGACAACATCATAATATTTTCGTCAGGAAATTCGAATGACATTGGTTGGTATTCTTTTAAGGGATGGTGGGCCAAGTGATCAGCCAAAGCACTCCCTCTTACAGCTTTTTGAGTGACATGAATGATATCATACTCAGTCAAAAGAACCTGCCAACGAGTTATTCTTCCTGTCAGAGCCGGTTTTTCAAAGATGTACTTAATTGGGTCCATCTTAGATATCAACCAAGTAGTATAAGATAACATGTATTGCCTTAGGCGACGAGCAGCCCATGCTAATGCACAACAAGTTCGTTCCACAGTGGAATATCATGCTTCGCACTTAGTGAACTTCTTACTCAAATAGTAAATAGCATGCTCTTTTATCCCAGACTCATCATGTTGCCCCAGTACAGAACCCATAGACTCATCTATCACTGTCAAATACAACAGGAGTGGTCTTCCCGGGGTTGGGGGAACCAAGATCGGTGGGGATTGCAAGTATTGCTTTATTTGGTCAAAGGCCTCCTGACAATCATCATTCCATTGTGATGGTTGATTTTTACGAAGTAACTTAAAGATTGGATTACATACAGCTGTTAGTTAAGAAATGAAACGAGCTATGTAATTCAACCTTCCAAGGAATCCTCGTACTTCTTTTTCAGTGCTAGGAGCAGGCATTTCCATGATTGTCTTTACTTTATCAGGATCCACTTTGATACCTTTCTCACTGACAATAACCAAGCAACCTTCCAGAACTAGCCCCAAAAGTGTATTTAGCCGGATTTAATCTGAGTTTGAATTTTCTCAGGCGTTCAAAGAGCTTTCGTAAGTCAATCAAGTGACCTTCGACGGATTTGGATTTGGCAATAATATCATCCACATAAACCTCTATCTCTTTATGCATCATGTCATGAAATAGAGTTACCATCGCTCTTTGGTAAGTGGCACCAACATTTTTCAATCCAAAAGACATCACCTTGTAGCAGAAGGTTCCCTGCAAAGTAATGAAAGTGGTTTTTTCCATGTCTTTGGGTGCCATCTTGATTTGGTTGTACCCAGAAAATCCATCCATGAATGAAAAAATGGAATGTTGGGTCGTGTTATCAACAAGAACATCAATATGTGGCAATGGAAAGTCATCTTTTGGGCTAGCTCTATTCAAATCCTGGTAATCAACACACATTCGTACCTTCCCATCTTTCTTCGGGACCAGAACAATGTTGGCCACCCATTCAGGGTATTTGGAGACAGCCAAGAACCCAGCAAATTTGGTTATCTCTTCTTTAATCTTTAAGAGCATTTTTGGCTTCATCCTTCTCAACTTCTGCTTTATGGGGACGCAACCGAGTTTCAATGGCAACTTGTGTTCAACGATGTAGTTATCTAAACCTGGCATATCCTGATACGACCAAGCAAACACATCACTGAATTCGACCAATAATTCTATTAATTCCCTCCTATGTTCTCGACTCAAAGAGGTGCCGATCTTGACTTCTTGTTTCTTTTCTTCACCCCCCAAATTTATGACTTCAACAATTTCTAGATAGGGAGAAATTTCTTTATCTTCCTGATCTAGCAGCCTTAGTAATTCAGGGGAAGGTTCATCGGACTCTTCTTCCTCTTCACTTGTTGGATTAAAATCATGATGGGAGAAAACAATCTTATTATTTTGGAATTCAATTTCAGATATGCAATTTATTTAATATAAAAAGGCAAAATAAGGAAAATAATAATTGAACTCAACATTTATTTATTTGAAATGATAAAGGAAAAATGTTTTGCCCTTATTAAAATTCATCCTAAGGCTTTAGGCATAGCCAAAGGATTCAAACAAAAACCTACAAAGTGAACAATTACTTTGAAATGATCTCTGGAAGCTCAACGGCTTCCCAATTACACAGTTCAGTATCTGAAGGACAAGGGTAAATCAAGTCTTCTTCTCTCTTGGACTCATCATCGACGACCGCCACTTGGTCTGGAGATGTCAAGCTTGCACTCCTGAATCTTTGGTAAAGGTCACAGATAGGGATCTTCGTAGTTAGGGGTTCTCGGTTTTCTAACCGTGCAAGTCGTTTTTCTCTTTTATCTGCGAAAACCTTCGCTCTTTCCATTGGAGATGGATGATATCCCAGCCCAAAGCTGTTCTTATTCTCCTTAACCAATAACGGTTCTACTCCTCCATCAAGCATCTTCCCAAGCCCTTTCCCTGGCTGGAATCCAAATTTCATCATCACTTTAGCCATCATCATAGAAGTTTTGGAAGGACGAGCTAGTTGTAACCCTTCGCTCACATAAGTGGTGTGAGCAATTTCCAATGATTGGAAAGAAGTCTCAAGACTTTCTTCAGCCGCTTCTATATATGGAGTTGACATGGGCTTGCTGATAAGGAAATCTCCCTCACCAGAAACAATGACTAGCTTGTTGTTTACCATAAATTTGAGCTTTTGATGAAGGGTAGATGGAACCACACCGGTAGAATGTATCTAAGGCCTCCCCAATAGGCAGCTATAAGCAGGATTGATATCCATCACTTGAAATAATACGTTGAAGATGCATGGGCCCACTTGGATGGGGATCTCAATATCTCCAATGACCTATCTCCGAGTACCATCAAAAGCTCTTACCACCATTGTGCTTGGCTTCATATGTGACCCATCAAAAGGTAGTTGATTTAAAATGGACTTTGGCATGATATTCAGAGAGGATCCATTGTCAACTAGGACCTTGGCTAAGATATGATCCTGACACTTGACAGAGATGTGTAATGCCTTATTATGACCTCTTCCTTCAGCAGGTATCTCTTCATCGGTGAAAGTTAAGTAGTCATTTGAGGCAATATGCCCCACTATCCCTTCGAACTTTTCTGGCGAAATATCTTTCGCAACATGTGCTTTATTCAAGACTTTCAATAACCTTCCATGATGTGGTTCTGAGTCCAATAAGAGAGATAACAAGGATATTTTTGCAGGAGTGCGATTTAACTGGTCGAGGACCTGGTATTCGCTTTGCTTAATGAATTTCAAAAATTCACAAGCATCTTCATCTGTTATTCCTTGGGGAGGGTCTTGTTCTTTACCACGACTTTCTTTTTCACTTACAGGTGCATCCTCCTTTCTCAAGTTTTCAGGAGCATAAACTCGTCCGCTCCTAGTTATTCCACTTGTCTCGGAAATATTGGTCACTGAGGATGACGATCCCTTTAGGAATTGAGGGATTACATCTACTTCATACTTCCAAGGTACTGCATGGGTATCTTTGTATGAAAATGGAGATGGGGTCCTAATTGTCAAGGATGGATGGTTTATGACTGATTCGGTCAAAGGTTTCTTGGTGTAATAGACCACCAAAGGAACGGGGGTAACTGGGCTTACTGAGTTTGTACCATGCTGCCCATGGATCATGTTGACATCATTATAAGGGCGACGATAAACTTGTACTAGATGTGTGTCAAGTAAATTTTGAAGCACTTCAATAAACTTTGCATCAACAGACATCTGATTATGAATGTCCTCATTAGAACTTTGAGTTTTAGATAATAATCCTTTCCTCAAAAGTTCATTATAGATCCATGGGAGAGGAGTTTTGATATCTGAAACATTCTTGACACGATCACTTCCCAAATCATGTGTTATTGCATTTACCCCAGCATTTCCATGATTAGGCAAAGGATTTCTAATCACATTTGGGGAGCCTTCTTCAAAATCCAGCCATTTGGCATTTATCAAATCACGTACCTTAAACTTTAAGGTAATGCAATTTTCTGTAGAATGCCCTGGTGCCCCAGCATGATAATCACACTTCACATTAGGATCATACCCCTTAGGATAGGGTGGCCCTACAGGTTTTAAAGGACATGGTACAACAAGAGAACTTTTGAGAAGTTGAGGCAAAATTTCAGTATATGTCATGGTAATTGGATCGAATTGGACAGAAGGACGGTCATTGTTTGGCTTTTTTGTTGGAGGATTTGGGTTAGGATTTTGCATCCATTGTTGGGGAGGAGGTGGTGGTGTATTCTTGAAATTATGGACGGGTGGGGGTCTATATGATTGAGGATGGGGAAATGGATTTCCAGAAGCAGCAGCTACATAAGGGTAAGGTCCGTATGGTGGATAATAAGGTGGGAAAGGGAAAGGGGAAGGTTGGAACATTTTTTGATTATGTTGACCTTGATTTCCCATTACAGTATTTGCTTCTTCACCTTTTCTTCTTCCCGCCCCTGTCATAGGTCTTCCTATTGACGATGAACTTTGGACAACTTTTCCTGTCCTCAAACCGCTTTCAATTCTTTCTTCTATTACCACCATATCAGAAAAACTTGACGATACACTCCCAAGCATTCTTTCATAGAACGGTGGCTGAAGAGTGTCAATGAACATTGCCACTATCTCTTTCTCTATGAAGGGTGGTTCAACTTGTGCATCCATTTCCCTCCATCGTTGAGCATATTCTTTAAAGGACTCAGTATTCCTTTTGGTCATATTCTAAAGTTGCAGCCGGTCTAGTGCCATGTCCATATTGTATTTGTATTGCTTCAGAAAGGCATCGGCTAGATACTTCCAACAACGAATACGAGTTCGTTCAAGGTGAGTGTACCAGCTCAATGCTGCCCCAGCAAGGTTATCTTGAAAAAAATGGATCAGCAACTTTTCATCATAAGCATATCCAGCCATCTTTCGGCAGTACATGGTTAAATGGTTACGAGGACAAGTTGTTCCTTTGTATTTATCAAATTCCGGCAATTTGAATTTAGGAGGAATTACCACATCTGGGACTAGGCATAATTCAGAAACATTTGTTATGCCTAAGCCACTTCCTCCCTCTACTGCACGCAACCTTTCTTCCAATATTTCGATTTGCCCTTTTGACAAAGGCACTGCTGGCTGATCAGGATTTGGTGGAGGGACCTGAGCCTTGTGTGACAAGTTTTGGGAAACACCTGCCTGTGGTATTGGGCAACCATAAGGGAAATAATATGGCACTGTTTGTGGGTTTGGTTGTGTGGCATCATTTGGAATCTGGTGGTTTATTGGTGGAATTGTATTAGGTGGAGTGACATTGGGTGGAGCTTGAGTGTTTTGGGGAACAGCTGTTGATTGGTTGAAATTTGGAGGGTTAGATACCGAGGGATTAGGAATTTGTTGAACAGCAGGAGGATTTTCTTGATTAGGATTAGGGTGCATGGTGTAATATCCTTGAGGTAAGCCATATGGAGGCCAAGCATATGCTTGCTGAACATTCCCGTCTTGGGAAACAAAAGGTGGCAATGGCATACCATAAGGTTGGTGTGAGATGAATGGAGTTTCCGTGACTGGTGCAGGATCATTTAAAGGTATAGTGTAACACCCTCTGTTACACCTTAATAAATTCTAGAAAAATTCATAATTTTTTTTTAAAGATATGATTGTTAAAAGGAAACTATCGGAATAAATTATATACATTATTTCTGAAATACCTCATAAGTATTATTAAAACTTTATAAAGTATTTGTACATTCATCCAAAGAAAATAAACATTAAACATTATAAGAAAGAGAGGAAACTCCATGGCCCAAAAGCAGTTACTTAATAACATTATTTATTCATTGGACCACGGTATTCATACCGAGCTCCCTTTCAAGAACGTGCTATAGTTACTGCCGATATTCTTCGATCCTTCCCTCTGAACCATCAATTTAGAATATATGAAACAAAAACACAGAGAAAGGAGTGAGAAACAGAATATAATATTCTCGATTAAGACATAAGCAACAAAGGGTTTTCACAAACCAATACATAATAATATCAATCACAATCACATACACAATCAATTATAAATGCATGAATGTTATGCAATATCTTCATCATAACTTACTTATATATGTGGGCCCTTAAATTTTAATTTGCACTGGGCCAACCAGGAGTTTACACTGTTCCATAAGTCCGGATAATAATAATATGAACAGTTCAACTGGCATGGAAACACTTAGAGACTAGTCAGATTGAGAAAGTTTTTATTGTGAAAGTACCCGACACTAGGGAGCTACCCCAGGTCCCCTGAAGCACCCTTTCACACCCTCTCATCTTAAGGCTCGTAATTAAGCCTCCTCTAATGTATCCTCAGTTTCTATAATCCGTCCCTAGACAATATCATTTTATTTTACTTTAATGATTCATGATGCATGAACTACTCGCGTATTTAGTTGGTTAAGGCTTTTAGAAACTCAATTATTAAATCTCTTAAAGGTTTAAAATATCATTTCAATAAACTGTATATTTTCTCAATTCTCTGAATTTCTGTCCCACAGAAATAAATTTGGTACAGTTTTCAAATCTCACTGAAATTGAGTTTCTAAGCCTTAAATATCTAAAAACTTTCTCATATAAAACTTTACATAATCTTTCTCAAATTAAATCTTAACAAAATCAAATTTAGGAATCTCAATTATTTCCAAATATCTTTAGTTATTAAGTTGGAAAAAATAAAATAATTTTCTTTTTAAAAAAAATTTGTTTTATTAAAAGAGAATAATTATTAACCAAAAATACTTAAAATTACAAAATTTTTCTTTAACTCAAGATTTAATTAATTAATTCTCATAAAATGTTTTCTTTCTAAAATAAATACTAATTTTTTTATTCTAAATATTGAAAATAAAGTTAATAAAAATAATTTCTAAGAAAAGAAGATTTAAAGTAAAAATTTAAAGAGTAAGGTAAGAAAATTCTTACTGAATTTAACTTTCCGTCACGCTCGCTATATGCTCAAACTCCACGTCACAAAATCATCAATCAAAATCAAGCATTATCAATTATAACTAAATATCATCAATCACATCAAATATTATTAATCACAATTAAATATCAATCAAAACAAAGCATTATTTATAAATATTATAATTCAAAGTTTAATGGTTATTAATATAGTCAATTTGAGTCCTTTTGGTCAATTCCTCGTATAGGTCTATGTAAGTCCATATAATCCAGTCCTTGCATAGGTATAGTTCAGTCCATATGGGTCATAATGGTTCAAATCCTTGTATAGGTATAGTCCAGTCCATATAGGTCATAATGGTCCAAATCCTTGCATAGGTATGTTAGAGTTAGTTAAACCGGATATTAAATTTAAAATTTATTAAAAATTTTAAGTTAAAAAGTTAATATTTTAAAATATTAATATTATTAAATTTAAAAGGAGTAGGGGACTCCTCCCATTATTCTTATGTCTTTTCATATTATACTCTTATCTCACTCCCCCTTACCTTGAGTTGTTACCAAAAAGAGATTTGCTTTGCGCCTCCGATTTCTAGAAATATTAATACCAATCTTATTTCAGTATAAGCATAAGACGAAAATTAAGATTAATACTTAAAACAGAAATGGTAAATTTTGAATAGTGAATAGTGAATAGTAAATCGTGAATAGTAATAGTAAATAGTAACAGTAAATAGTAATTTACTATTGAAATAGTAATTTACTATTGAAATAATGTTTACTATGCAGAATAATAACAGATTTCTAAAAACGATATGAAAATAACCCAAAAAATATAAAAGAGAAGTATTCTTACCTTAGGATTTTTGGCAGAACCTTCTCTCCAAAAACTTTTCTTCTCTCTCTCACTTCCACCACTATCTCACTAGCATTATTATATTAAGAAAACTTAATCTGAAATTGTGAATTCTAAAGAAGAAATCCTTCGGTATTTATAGAAAAATTTTTACTATGCATTCCATTATTTTAATATAAAAGTACTATGCATTTTTGAATTTTTTATTCCAGGTTACTGTACACATTTTGAAAATTTCGTACATGCACAGTGTTTTGCATAGTAACTGTCGGTAGAATTATTAAGCCAAATAGTAACCTTTCACTCGGTATATTTTAAATATTCAAAATGAGTCCTTTTTAAAATTTAGCGATATTATATCAGTCCTCACTAATTTTATAATAAGTAATATAAAGCTGAAATTTTAAAAATCTAAAATTTTCTGTTAATAAAAATTTATTGATACGTTTCCAATTTTTTAACGATTAGAAAAAATTAAGATTTTTCTCAAACCGATAATTTTTAGATAAGTCTACTTGAAACGGATTTTAGAAAATTTTCTTATAATATAAATTCACTTTCTTATAAATATTTTTAATTTAAGTCACTTATATGAATTTAAAATTATTTAAAAAATATTATTTTATTAAAAAAAATTCCAAAATTCTAAAAAATTCCAAAAAATCATAAATAATATGTAGATTAAAAAGTTCTAAAGAACCATAATTTAATTCCTTCAAAATTTCAATATAAAAATAAAAATAGGGGTGTTACATATAGGGTTCCCTTCTTGAGCTTGAACTTGAGGAGTGGATGTTTGTTCCCCATTTCCTGCAGAAGATCCCCTTTTTGTACCTCTTTTTTCAAGAAGCTTAAGTATTTCTGCCATCTGTTCCTTGATCTGACCAACTTCATTCCTCAATTCTTCAGCTGCGCTTTCCGGTTCTGCCATGAGTCTTGTTTGCAGTCGGGTTTGATAAGGATGCTTTGAGCCCTTTCTCCCCGTGATGTGAGTAAATACAAAGAAATCCCCCTTGGTACAAGAACAAGTATTGTTAAATGACATAAAGAGATGTAAAGTAAATACATGATGAATTTTAAATATCGGTAAGCAAAGATAAACCTTTCTTTTAGAATGTCTTTTTCTAAAGTACTAAGTTAGAAGAAAAATGCAAATTCAACATGAGATTTATTCATTGATCAACAAGTTCTGATACATTATTTGTTACAACAAATCAAAATCAATTCTCTCTCGCTCTAGCAATCCAGACCTTTATTTCATCCAATCGCCCCTTGCAGTATTGGATGAATGTTGCAATTTCCTCCGGTGTAGAAAGCGGATTCATCATTGCTTCAGCCTTCTTCAATAGGTGAGGAATATCTCTAAGTGTTCCATTAGCAAGACCGACTAGATTAGAAAAATGGTCTCTCCAAGAATAGACAAGACTTTCCAACTCAACCCTTTCTAGGGTCATTAAACGTATAATCTCTTCATATATATCCTTGTCTTCCATGGCTTGCCGTTTTTCTTCATTTATTTCACGTTCGCAAGCACCAATGACATCTCTAACTTGTCGTTCCAGTTCATCAATTCGTGCTTGCATAAGGTTCTTTTGAACTTGAGCTTCTTCTTTTGTCTTGGCTAGAATTCCTCGTAACCGCCCTTTGTCAGCCAATATATCATCCTTTTGTTTCTCTTTGGTCTTCAATTGGCTGTTCGCGGTTTGGAGGCATTGATCCAATTGCATCATATGTTGTCTTTCAATTCGCTGCTTCTTACCCATGTCTTCAAAGTCATTTTCTAATTCACACCTTTTTCTCTTAAGGGAAGCATTGTCTTGTTGAATTTTGATTAAATCTTCCTCCAAAGCTTGATTTTTCTTTGTCATTTCAGCCAACTTACTCCTCAAATTTTCAATCTCTTTGCTTTCATCGGGAACTGGATTTCTCACATGAGCACCGTGATCTTTGAAGGGTAATTTGACAATGGCTACCCTATTTGAAATCCACCGGTGGTAACTTTCTTTTGCGGCATGACTTCGGACACCCAATTCTTTTCCTTTACTATGAACCTTGCCCCAAGCATCAATGACAGTTTGAATAACAGGAGCACTATTTCCCTCAATATAATAATGAAGGAAAGGTGTTACTGTTTCTTTTTCTGGAGGCTGTATCATAGGATAAGCAAGTTGTATTTTCGTAATGCTAGGATTGTAATTGATGCATCCTTGAGTTCCCATGAGAGGCACATTCAGAAATTTTCCACAGCAGTAAATAATGGAATCCACATTCATCCACTGAGGGTACCACCGAATCATGCTAGCAGATAATCCTACCAGATGTCATGCCCACTCCCTATTAGTCTTCTTGGTTAACCTAAGGAGCTTCAAATCAGAGATAGGACATTCAACCTTGCCAACTTGATTGAAGACATGAGAAGTAAGCCATAGATACAAAGCGGGTAGACAACAGACGATCTTCTTCCCATTCCGGTTGTGACAGGAATCCATTGTACAATAGATATCAACTAAGACAGCAGTCATGGAACTTTCACCTCTAAGTTTTCTAGCTAGGAAAACATCAATTGCCTTGAAATCAATATAATTATCAAGGCTTGGGAAGAGGATCACACCATAGATGGACAACGCCAAAATGTCAACAAACACGTCCCATTCTCCTTTCCCTGCCTGACTGAGGAGTTGCTGCTCAAAGAAGCTTAGTGTGAATCCTGAAATTTGGTTCCTGTTTAATTGAGCCTTCTTAAGCATTTCAGGATCCATCTTGAGAATGCGAGCTACACTGAAGATTGAAGCATGATGTTCAGTTCGACGATAAGGTTTCAAATCTTCTAATGGTAAGCCAAATATCTGTTCAAACTCCTCCAAAGTAGGAGCTAACTGTAAATCTTTGAATGTAAAATAGCGGAAAGGAGGATCATAAAACTGAGCTAGAGCAGTAAGGGCCCCTTCTTGCACTTCGACCTCTAAGAATTTTAGGATCTTTCCATACTTCCTTGTAAAGGTCATTTTCTGAGTAATATCCATCCTTTTGCTTAAGGACAACAGATTGCTAGTATTTGATCTGATGACTTTGAGGTGTAACAAATTTTTTAAACCAGTTGCCTTCACTTCTTGATTACTTGATCTCATGTTAAATTCCATTTTTTAGTGATACTTACCGATGTTTAAATTTCACCTTTAACAAAAGAAATAAATGAATCAGATTAACAAAGAAAACAGTTTGATAAATATCCTCACATAAGAGTGTGATAATATTTATCATGACTTAAGTATAGAAAATAAACATTTTTGATTTATTTTTAAAAAAAAAACTTTGTGCAAATGAATAAAAGATAAAAGGAATGTTTGCCCAATTGTGTCTTAGACAAGGTAACCACCTAATTGGCTCTAAGGCTATTTAATCGTGTTTCTTCAAAAGGTGATTGTTCTAATTGGTTCTAAGAAGGTCACCGGAGCTCTGATCTTTAGCTATGAGTCTTATGCAAAAAGTAGGGAATCCTACTTAGTGCGGACATCATAACTAAGATAACACCCCGGCTGAGATTTTCACGCGAATCATGGTAGGACGTCTCGTCCTAAATGACACCGCTAATAATCTCCCCTAGCCTATGTCTTTTGCGGGGCCCGAGAATAGGGTCCCTTCTAATAGTGTGTGCATTATGATGAATGTGAAGTGTGTGGGGCATTCATACCTGGACTTTTACCCATTCTTCACAATGAACAATCATAAGGCAAAATAAATATCACATGTCTTCTACCCTATGGTTCTAAATTAAGGCAATAAAGAAGTAAAAAAATAATATAAAATCTAAGATTGATGGAAGATTAGATGAACAACGAGAATAACATAACAAATAAATATAAAGGATGAAATAATTAATAATCAACAAAACACACAAGATCAATTTAACGGGCTTGACTCTCAAATGTCCCCAGCGGAGTCGCCATCTGTCGCGACCGGGGTCCCGGCGCACAACGCGGACTGGTACAAGAACAAGTAAAAGAAAATTAAAACGGTATTGAAATGAGGCTCTTGAGAAGCCTAAAGAAAATAAAGAGTTCAAGGAGTCGCTACTAATATTTATTAAGGAAAATATTAGGAAAACCTTTAAACAGCACTGGTTTTTTTTTCTTTTTTTAAGAAAAAATGAGATTCTGTTTAGTCCAGGAGTCGAATTACAGGAGGGGAAGGTATTAGCACCCCACACTGTCCGTAAAAAACGGTTACCCAAATTGATCATGCATAATTTCAAAAATGATTATCAAGTATTTCATCCTTCATAAAACAATCATAAATAATATACATAATAAAAAAATATATAAATATGAATAAAACAAAGATAATAATAAAATACATCTCCTAAGTTTGTTGTTTTTAGTTCTAAGAAAATAAATAAACAAATGATTAAAAGACCATAAAAATAAAAAGATAAAAAAACAATAAGACGTCTTGTCTTACTTATTTTCTAGTAAAAAAATTGATTTTATTGAAAAATATAAAGTTTAAAATAAATAAATAAATAAATAAATGAATAAATAAAGATAAGAGGAAAAAAAATAGAATTAAACACATCAACATGAAGATAAAGAAATATAATACACTTAATTAATTAAAATTGACAAGGAATATTATTTAATTATCTTTTAGAAAAAATAAGATTAATAAGATTTCTCATCTAAATTAATCTCATCTTAAATTTAAGAAAAAAAATGAATGAATAAATAACACACTATTTATTAGTCTTGATTTTTTATTTATTTTTATTTTTTTATGAAAGTGATTTTTTTTCTTAATTATTAAAAAGTTACTAAGAGAAAATAATAGGAAATCATGACTAATAAAAATGGATAATTATATATATATATACATATTTATAAACTATTAAAATGGTCAAATGTAAATAAATAAATAGAAAGTGTAGAAAAATAAATAAATAAATGAAAGGCAAAAAGATAAATAACTTAAAATAAAAGTATAGAGAATAAATAATAATAAAAAAATAAAAAAATAAAGGTACAGAAAAATAAATAAAGTTCAAAAAAAAATAATAACAAAAATAAATAGACATAACAATAAATACATAAAAATAAAAGAGCAGAAAAATAAATACATAAAATAAAGGGCAGAAAAATAAATAATAAAAAATAAAGGAGCAGAAAAGTAAATAACAAAAATAAAGGGGCAAGAAAGTAAATAACAAAAATAAAGGGATAGAAAAGTAAATAACAAAAATAAAGGGGCAGAAAAATAAATAACAAAAATAAAGGGACAGGAAAGTAAATACATGAAAATAAAGGGGCAGAAATATAAATAACAAAAATAAAGGGGCAAAAAAGTAAATACATGAAAATAAAGGGGCAGAAAAGTAAATAACAAAAATAAAGGGATAGGAAAGTAAATAAATAAAATAAAAGGGCATAAAAATAAATAAATAAAGATAAAAATGTAAAAAAAATAAAAAAATAAAAAAATAAACTAATAATTGCAGAAATATAAAGTGCGGATAAATAAAATGCAGAAAAATAAATTAACAATAATAAAAGTGCAGAAAAGTAAATAAAGAGAAATAAAAGTGTAAAAAATAAATAAAGAAAAATAAAGGTACAAATAAATAAATAAAGATGGAGATGCATAAAAATAAATAAACAGATAAATAACTGCAGAAAAATAAAGTGCAGGAAAATAAAGTGAAGGAAAATAAAGTGCTTGAATATAAATAAAGAAAAATAAAAGTGCAGAAAAATAAATAACAATTAAATAAAGACGAATAAATAAATGTAAATAAACAACCTTGTATTAATAAATAATACCTTGGTACAAGATCAATTACAGAGAAACTAGAACGGAAGTCGGGAAATCAATTTTTGTAGATTTCCTTTGCTTTTGGCTTTGTTTGGACTCGATTTGAAGGTATTTGGACACCGGTTACAACACTTGGACAGTATTTTGGCTCACAAAAACTCACATACTAAGACAAACTAGAGTGGTGCACTCATTTTCCTAACTAGGATTACACAACATAATTTTTGAAAACCAAAACTTCTAAAAATTATCACAAAAATTTAACACTTTTTCCCCTCTTTTCTTCTTCTTTCTCCCAAAATAACTCAATATCACCTTCTATTTATAGAAGAAAATTGGCATTGGATCCTCCCTAAAATACATCACTTTCTTACTTTTCAAATTTGTCCAAATTCCATGTCAATTTTTCCAATTTTCTTCAATTACTGGGTCCCACCTCAATTAAACCACCGTAACCCCTTTTCTGATTTTCTCTTCTTCTTTTTTAATTTTCGTTTTTTATTTTTTAATTTTTAATTTTTTTGAACTTTTTTTTTGGGCCCATTTTTTTTGGCTTTTTTCTTTTCTTTTTTTCAGATTTTTTTTTGTTTTTTTTGCCCATTTATTTATTATTATTTTTCTTTTTTTTGGGCCTTTTATTTAAAAATACAAATGGAAACATAAATTATTTATTACATATATAGAAATAAATAAAGTATCCAATAAATATAAATTACTACCCACACTATAAGGAGTAAAAAGGTAGTCACAAAACATCGTCTTCCCTCCCTTATTCTTTCCTCTTGGCTTCGGCATCCATCAGCCATTGCTTGAGAGAAATGAAGAGAATTGATGAAATGAGAGGTGTGGTAGGAAATGAAGAAGGATTGAGTATTTATAGAAATGGGGAAGGGTTACTATTCCAACGGTCACTATACAATTTTTAATATTATTTTTTTTAAAATATGATCCGGGGTGGCAATCTGGACTGGACGAGGTTCTAAGAACTGTACCACGTCACCAATAAGAACTGGTAAGTCATAACCGGGATCTGAAATCATCGGTCAACTATGGACATTTCTCTTCACCTCGGTTAAATATTAAGCATTGGGGAATCTTCTGCAGGTTTACCTCCGGTGTGTCTTGAAGTTCAAGTACGGATTAAGACATCAGTTTTAACTTGAAGAACCTCGGATTCCCACCGAACTGAGGTGTAAAATACCATACTCCACTGAGGCTGTACGAACTTAGAATTAGTGAGGTAACACCGGTCATGAGACCGTGCTAGGACCCCGGTTAATACAGTCAACATTGGCTCCGGATTCTAGGAAAAATAAACTCTTTTTTTTCTTTTTTTTTCATATTTTAATATATATATTTTGCCAGACAAAAATAGGTGTTCACACCTAAGTTATTTAAAATTGAAAATCCCTTCTCTTTTCCTCCAATTTCATTTCGTTGGCAACTGAGAGCAAGAGACCTTGCTTCTACTTTTCCATCCCTTCCAATTAGTATCTCTAATCCCTTTCTTTTTCAATATCTCTCAAATCCATCTAATTAAAGTGAAATCAAGCCTTTCTCCTTTCTTTCTTTTACGTTGGAAGCCAAGGCTCAAGGGAGAAAGCTTGAATTCTCCAATTAGAGGTGAGATTATGAATACCCATCATGGATTTTGGTCTACTTTTGTTTCTATTCTTCAATTCATTCAATTATGTGAAATTTTGAAGTAATTGGAAGCCATTGGCATAAGTAAAGAGCTTAGGTCTTCAAGGACCTTGAGTTTTTCATGGAAAAGTGAAATCAAGTGGCTTCTTGAATTGTTAATCCTTTAGTATTGAAGCTTAATAATGGTTATTTCAATGAAATATGGTAGCTTCAGAGAGTTTCAGAGGTTTTCGGAGTTCACAGTTAATCGAAATCAAATACCGGAAGTCGTCGAAGCTTGTCGGTAAGTTAAAACATATCGAAAATGATTGTGGTTTGACGTTTATTAATTGAAATGCAAAGTTAATGTCGAATACAGTGTTTAAGTACATGTATTATTAATTTTAGGAAGTTGTTTGATTCGAGGAATAGAGATCGAGGCATACGATTCGCGATTAGTAATGTTCGATAGCTCTTAGAGCTTTTGGGAATTATCTATTCGAGGTAGGGGAAGCATTTACATTTTAAATGCATGGTTTATAGACAGATTCGAGGTTTATTGATATGTTGAATTATGTATGATTTAATCAATGATTATGAATTTTATGATATGTATTACTTGATTAGATTGGTGTCTATATGCATGAGATGCAAAGAAATATATATTCATGATGTGTTCTTGTATGTCATACAAGTGAATGATTATGATGATACCATTTGATAGCATGAGATGCTTTATGTAATGGTGTATATATACATGAATGAGATTCTATATGTTATGTGGTTTCAAGGATTCCACAAAAGACCTCGGACGGGACTCAAGGCAAACCTTTTGAGCGGGGCTCGAGGTTAGCCCTAACATTACCGCTGTCGTTGAAAGTGATTGTGTACGTGAGAGGGCAAACAGTTTGGTATCAGTAAAACGGCTGGATCAGCTGAGAGCTGAGTATATGGCTGAGAGCCAGTGTTGCAACACAAAACTTAATAATGAATAATTGGATCCAATTGAATGAATATGTATGTCCATATATGAATGATATTGAGAATAACATGAGGATATAGTATTATGATGTGAATGAATAATGTTGAAAGGTAGCTTATGTAATGTTCAATTGTAATATTTCATTATATGATTAGAAGAATGGATAATTGAATCGGTATTAAGGTTGTCATTTATTATGTATAATGTTCACCCCTATTTGTGGATATATTTTCAGTGGACTTAGGACGCAGTGGAGAATAATGAGAGATCACTCAGCTAAGCGTGGAACATTATGTATATTTGTGTAATGTACATGATGCACATAGTTATTTTGTAGTTGCCTTGGCCGGCTCTTAAACATACTTGTATGATGGATATATATGTGTATGTGTATGTATGAATGTTAGTGGACTTGGTAATTGATAGCTTCACTTGAAAGCTTAGAACATTTATAGCATATACTTATTGTTTGATGGATGATGGTGTTATGTAATCACAATGGAGAATGGAGACCATGGATGGTCCCATCATTTATGTAACATCCCAAAAATTTTATTCTCATGTATAATCATTTTTAATTTAGACCATTAATGATATTATCTATTTATATCAACTTTCTACATAAGTTTGGCTGTGAATCGAAGCTTCTTTTTGATTCGTTCAAATAGCTTCCTTTGATATTAACCTCTGGTAGCGTTCTGATTGGGAGATTACCGAGTGAAGTACTTTCGAATAAGATATTCAGAGTGAATCATGTCTGAGATAAGACCTTCCGAGTGAAGAAAGGGATCTGATTTCGAGTGAGATCTTTCTGAGTGAGGTACGACCAAGAGAACTATTTTTGAGTGAAGGAAAGTTAAGATGTTTCCGAGTGAGGCATGACCGAGAGAACCATTTCTGAGTGAAAGAAAGCTTTGGCTTCAAATGAGACATTTCCGAGTGAAGAAAATCCGAGATGATCACTTCTGACTGAACGAAAGCTCTGGCTTCGAATGAGCACCTTCGGACAAAGACTTCTCCAAGTTCAATACTTCCGAGTGGAGTGTCTCCGAGTGAAACATTTCCGAGTAAAACATCTCCGAGTAAAACGTTTCCGAGTGAAACATCTCCAAGTGAAACGTTTCCTAGAGAAGTACTTCTGAGTGAAGAAAAGCTTTGATTTTGAATGAGTACTTCTCGGGCCGAGATATTCCCGAGTGGGGTATCTCCGACTTAAATACAACTTTCCCGAGTGGGGTGTCCCCTTCCAAGTGGATGACACCAAGTGAGACCTTTCCGATTCCCGCGTGATATGTCACCGATTAAGACTACCGAGTGAGTCATTTCCAGGGGAAGTACTTCTGGAACAGAGAAAGACTTTGACTTCAAATGAATACGTTTCCGAGTGAAAAGTTCCCGGGGGAAGTAAATATCTGAGTGGTAAACCCCTTCATTCTATTCATGCTCGGGTGTCAAAAAGGTTGCCTAGAGCCTGTGCTCGGGCCATATTCAAAGTTGCTGAGAGCTTGTGCTCGGGTTCGTCTTCGAAATTGTCTTAGACTCCGAGTGATATTCCCGAGTGGAAAGATTTCCGAGAGAGGACTGAACTTCGACTCCGAATGATTCTTTTGGTTGTAAATTTCCGAGTGACGCACTTCCGAGAGAAATACTTTCGAGTGAAGAAAGGCTTTGACTTCGAATAAGGTACTTTTCGGGCAGAAATATATCCGAGTAGAGAATTTCCGAGTGAATCAATTCTGAACAAAAAAATGGCTAATTTTGAACAAGCACTTTTTGGGCAGAGATATATCCGAGTGAGATATTTCTGAATGAGGTGTCTCCGGGTGAGACATTTCCATGTGGGTCACTCACTCGGAAAGAAAAGCTATGACTGAGTGTTTCAAGCAGAAACATTTCCGAACGAATTCCCTTCCGAGTGGAGCAATTCTGAATGAAAAGAGGCTCTGATGAATTCTTCTCGGAAAGAGATATGCCCAAAATACCGAACCAGTGTTAGAATTAATATTTTACTCCAATCATATCATCTTGTACATATTTTAATATATTTACTTCAATGATACAAGCTCCATTATGTAGGCGGCGGAAATGGTCAACAATACAGCTTATTTTTCTTATCTAAAACCTCCATTATCACCGCATTTAATGCACCTAACATTCCACTACAATCCAATTACGAAAAGCTTGTCCCCCACTTGTCTTTTTCATTATTAAATCGACACTACATCTCGTTCCCAAGTCTGAATTCTTAGAACAAACTAAAATTAGTAAAGTCTCTCTCTCATTTCCATTTCTCCGTCAAGTCACCTTTGATCTGAAGTTAGGACAGTAAGAAGAGAACATTTTTTTCAACCAATCTAAGATCCTCTATCAAGGTAAGAGGGGATAGGGTTGTGAATAAATATGGAATGGGTAGAATTGTATGCTGTTCTAGGATTTCCAGATTTATTTTCGTAACTTGTTACTTAATTTTGAAGCTGTAAATGTGTGAATTTGACTCTGACTTCTTCATCAAAGTTGTAGATCTTTTCGTTATGTGAATTTTGAGACTTGAACCGACTGATTTGGATATGTATAGCATGAGTTATAGTCAAAAAACTACAGTATGTCTGTTCTGGGATATGTACCTTCTATTTTGTGTAAATATTAATATTCTAGGAATTATACATACATATTTAGACTTTGATGTCTTCATAAAAGTTGTAGATATTTATGTTATGGATCTATAGGAAGTGGAATTGCTTAAAAAGGATTTGATTTGCTCACGTTATGGTCGCTTTACTAATGTATGTTGCTGTTGTAAATTTCTGAAATTACCTATGATGATTGTTATGGATGAAAATGATATTTTCCATGTGGGTAATGATTTATTTTTGAATTATTGAGGGATTATTGATTATTATGGATATTATTGAGTGTCCTATGAATGTCATACAGTATGTTTATCTTTGTGATGAATAATTATGAATGACTAAATTAATGTATACATGAATGCTTTGTGGTTTATTGAGATATGTTGATTGAACTGTAAATCCATGATTTTGAGAATTAATATATGTGATATGTCCTTTGAGGACTTGTGGTTTTCCAAGTGATTATGGAAGTATTGATATCATGGTATGTTAAATCGATAAAGAGAATTAAAGGCATTCATGCATCATAAGCATTTGGACGCACCATGGAATTTAGGGGTTCCATGATTGCCGGCCCTGGTGGGGGGTTACTCTATGATGAGTTAAAGCCCTATTTTCGTTGAGCGCCATGGAGTGTAGGGATTCATGGTTTATGCTAAGTCCTACTTGTGTACTTCGGTACTTGAGCGCCATGGAGTGTAGGGATTCATGGTTTATGCTAAGTCCTACTTGTGTACTTCGGTACTTGAGCGCCATGAAGTGTAGGGATTCATGGCATTATGCTAAGTCCTACTTGTGTCTCTATGAGACTTTTTATTGCAGTATTCCCACCAAATCAAAATGGTTCCAGCATGACATCATTTGACTGAATTAAAGATTATTAAATGTAAATGACCTTGTTTGGCATATTCATCATATCATTATGGTTTGTTGATTGTGTTTGTATAATTTTACTTATTTTATATTTATTCTATATTCTGTCTCACTCTTACAATATTTTTACAGTGCATGCTACATAGGATGACGAGTGGTGCAATTAATGAAGCTTTTATGATTTATTGCTTGGACTTTGACTTCATTTGAATTTTAATGGGTTGTAATAATATTATGTACCATGTACTGTAATCTTCTCTATCGTTTCCGCTATATAAATGTATTATGTTTTATTTGTTCACGACTAGTATGCATGATAATATTCCGCATTTATCAATTTTTACGTGACCTCAGAATTTAAATTATGAATTTCAAAATGATTCTTTAAACGCGAAAAATTTATTTCCAAAATTTGGGTTAATTAATTGGAATTCGTAATTTGGGTCCTGGGCGTCACAATTTACATATGAACTTGCTATATCCAGGAATTGTGGACATGTATCTGATGCTATATTGATGGATGATATGTCCAGGAATTGTCGTGGTTTGAGCAATGATATTGACTGTGTTAGAGTCATGAAAATGTGACAATTATATGGTTTTCATGCATAATTGAGCAACTGAGGTAGTCAAATATTAAATTATAAGGATTGAATGGCATAGAATAGTTTTAATAGCATCTATACATGATTTGTGACTTGTAGAAACTAGAATTGGTCAATTCCATTGAGAAATGACTCCTTGGTTGCCAAAAATGTCCCAAAACGAGCCAAACGTGTTTTCATGCATAACTTCCATGTTTTTAGGAATTTTTGAGTGAGGCTAGTGGCTAAAGATCACAAATGATGTAATATAGCTTGTGTTAAAATTTCATGATCATTGGATTCAAAATGGAAGAGATAGGGTGTCTAGAAGTTGGCAAAAACTTAAGGGTCTAAAAAGCTGTAGAATAGTGTTTGCAGCAGCGAGATCCACAGCCAGTGGGAATTCCCACGGCCAGTGGATTGTTCTAACTCAAAACGTAGAAAAAATAACCATTTTAGGTGGTCCAAACAGTGGGATCCACGGCCAGTGGAATTTCCCATGGCCAATGGATTTCCCCACTGTCAGAAATTTCCAACTACTATTTTTCCCTTGCTATTTTGGCCCGTTTGGGTATCTTAATGACATTTTTGGCCTCTGACTTACTTCTTCATGAAAGTTGTAGATAATTATGTTACAGAGGTGTGAAAATTGGTTTTACCTTAATTGGAGTTTTCTAACTCCCATGAGGCATAAAACACTGAACCTACTGCATTGAAAAACTCAAGTTTAAGAGGGTTTTGAACCCAACTTTTTATGATTTTCAAATTGGGACTAATAGGCGATATTGGTGGCATGCTTCCCTATTTTAAGACTGAAAATAAAACATTTCCATGTCTCAATGTTGAAAATTACCATGAGCTTATTATTACCATAATTTAACAATTAAATTAAGTACTTTTAAATCCTTACTCTGAATTCGGATTTAATCGTGAAAAGTTTTCTTGAAATTTTTGGGTCTGTTTGTATTAATTAAGGTTGTTTTACCAAACATCGTTGTTGGCCAGAAATGAGAGAGGGTGTAACCTACAGTTGTGAGATGCTAAATCTTAAGAGAACATATGCCTAATGGTGGGAAGGAGACGTTGGAGTTGTAGGGAATGTGAGGGAAAAACTGATGTGTCGAATATAACTGTTGTGTTGGACTCTTTCACAAAGTGTAAACTATCTCAAGGTGTTGGTGGGAATGAGGGTGAGACATATGATAATGGTGGAGAGGATATTACTTTGTAGGAAGGGTAAGCACTCAAAGGAAGAGGCGGTAGAGAAGCTTAATAAAAAGGATGAAGGCTTAGGGCTATTAAAGGATAAGGCAATTTCATCATCCACACCTGATGTGGTTGACTAACAACCCAATAAAAGGATGAAGTTATGAAATTAAAGAAAATAAGAAACACTAACACAATGGTGAGGGCTAACATGCAATCCTTTCATAAAACAACCTTGGTTTGGATCGCCATGGGTAGTTTGGGATTTTTGAAAACTCATTCAACAAGAAAATTTTGATGTTGTTTTGCTCCCAGAGATGCGACATAACTCGATGGAAATAAATCATTTGAGGAGGTTAGGAGGGATGAATAATATATTCTGAGTAGATTGTGATGGAAGTAGTAGAGGAAGATCAAGGGTCTATGCTTACTATGGAAGGATGTTTGAGATATAGTGGTGATGAGATCATACACAAACCATATTCACTTCAATTGCTGAGGGTTTCATATTGGTAATATTATCCATGTTTCTTTCATATATGGATGATCTAATGGAGAACTAAAAAAGGAGAGCATGTGATTTTATGGCACGTATTAACCTGAGAATGAATGAGTTATGGTTATGCTTTGAGGACTTCAATCTATTGCTAAAATCAAGGACAAGCAAAGAGGAGGGATCTGAATGTGCACATGATGCAGTGTTGGGGTGATGGTAGACTTTGTATGGATTAGACGAGGTTAGTTTTCATGGGTATTATTATGTGTGGTTAAACAAGTGTTGATTGCCACATACGGTGAAGGAACGATTGGATTATGCGTTAATGAATGAGGCATGGGTGGGCCTTTACATATGCCAACCACCTACTAAGGAATCATAGTGATCACAACCCAATATGTATATATTTCGATAAATGAACAAATAGCAAAGGTCATAGGAAGAAGGATTGTAGGTTTTACTTTAAAAAGGCTTGGTTCTATGAAAAATATGAGTGTGGAGAGGTAAATCAGGACGTTTGGTGTGATTGAATAATGGATATAAAAGGGTTCCTAACCTTGATGGATCAAAGTCTTGATTTTATGGGGTTATGAAAGATTTAGACATGTGAGGCACTCTATCAAAACCTTATGCATCATGGAGAGACAATTTTGAAGGACAAGGTAGTAAGGGCTTTAGAGTAAACGTACCTTACAAAATCTTTAGGTAAGTATAGCTTTCCTACTCTTTTATATAAACAATTTTGGAATATCGTAGGTGATGATGTGTTGAGTTTTATTTTAGTCATTCTAAATGATGGGGTACATGGTTGTCAATCTTGCAAGATAATTAGTAAACTTGCACAAGTTTATGAGTTCACTAGGCCAAACTAGCTAACTCACTAGAAACTCCCGTCTGATCAAACTTGATACGGTCTGCATACCGGCCCCAAGGTTATCCAGTTTGGATACCGGCCCTAAGACTAAGAGATCATTATCTTAGCCGGCCTAGAAGTTCAATCGGTATCACGGGACAATGATTCAGTCTGCAAAAATATTAGCCGTCCTAGAGATCAACCGGTATCACAAGAATATCGACCCGGTCTGTAACTATATGATGCAAGTCTCTCCTACACCGGCTGGTATCCACTCTCATTCATCCGACACCTCTATCCGATTGCCACAGTGTCATAACGAGAAAGATACTCTGCACAGCGGAATACGTCCCTTTCATTCACCGAAAGGAGTAGGTATAATTGTAAGCGTAATTTACGGAAAAGGTGACTATCCTCCATCCCTGTGTCAGAATCGTATACTGCTAATTGTCCTACCCCCTGGCATACTCTGAATAATGGGCCATTCTGATTGACATTTTATACACGACATCAGAACCTATGGGCCCACTTGCACCCAACGATTCATCTTCCACGCTCAACTATAAATAACATGTTCCAATACACATGTAAGGTTACGTTGTTCTTACTCTTATTCTCACTATTATACTGCTTGAGTATTCATTGAGTTCATTTACACTCTTCTAACTTGAGCGTCGGAGAATCTTCACAGGTGACACCACCTGTCGCCAACACCAACGTGTGAGGTCGGTGTGAAGGATCTCCAGGACAACGAGACCGGTTTCTCTCACCGAGAGGACGGATTATAGAGACCGGATACACACAGAACCGATCTCCAACCTCATTCAATCCTTAACTCGTGGCTGTCCCGGCACCGGATCCTAGACCCCCGGTCGGGAACAGATCAAAACTCATCTGGACTCGTGTAATCTTATGTGAACTCGTGTAATCTCACCAGTTAAATCATGAGTTTGTTTTAGAAAAAAAATATTCTCACTTTACCCCCAAATGATGTTGTTTTGAATGCCTAATCAAAATTTAAGAATACAAAACCCTAAATAATTTTTTTTCTCTTTTAAACCCCATTGCCTTTTTCTTCTAATCTTTTGATCCTTCAAACATTTCATCATTCCTTCACTGCAACATCGCTTGTATTTGAACATCATCTTTCTTTCATTACCTGAGTTTAAGCTTCCTTGCTCGACCTTCGTTCAAATACTTCATCGCACCATGTGTTCAAGCTCTTCTGTTGGAGGAGGTTCAAACACTTCTGTTCTCATCAGCGATACTCTATTCTCATCAATGGCTGTGTTATCTCTATTCAGGTAAGTGGTGACCTTTATTTTTTCCTCTCTTGTTTGTTGTTAGTTTGTTGTTGTGGTGTTGTTAAACACTTATAGTAACCTTCGTGGGTTGAAATCATGGATTTTAGATTTTGTTGTATGTTAGACAAGAGTTAATTATGATATATTGCAATAAAATTAATAATTCAATTAAAGCTTTTTACTTTTATGACATATGGAATGTGGTCATAGAGTCATAACAAGATGATATGTTAATGAAAATATAAAATTCATTTTATATTGTTTACTCTTTGAACTATCTGGTATGGGGCATAACATAACCGATATAAGAATCGATGTCAACTCTCTCTTACCTTCTGGTCTAGTAGGGAGTCAGAAGTCTTGATGTCTTTTCTTCGATTATCACACCGGTCAATCGCGGTGATAAGTGAAAGATGGTGTCACCTATAAGGACACTCTCATGCTTAAGTCAATTCACATATAATGGTATTAGAGCTTAAACATAAGATAATGAATGTAACGTAGCTTGGTAGGTTATAAATGATGTGTACTTATAGAGTTTAGTGGTAGTTGAGTCCTACATGGCATCGTGTCAATATGAATTTACAAATCATGGGAAAAGTTGACACCTCTGTAGACATTCCTAACACCTTTAGTAGAGTTATCTATTAGGGAATCCCTAGTGCATGAGCAGTAGAAATACAAGGATTCCCATAGGATTTTCAAAGCACCGTGTTTCAAAGCATAAGACAAGCACAAAAATAATATTGCATTTTAGGATTACCTCTTAAAGAAAATCGAAGTAGTCATAGCCTCGTCCTTTAGGAGTCCACACGAGTACTCCCACCAGAAATGCTACACCTTCCAAATGCTAGTTTAACGGTGTGTAGCTTTTGCAACTTTTGTATTTTGTGTCTCTTTTTGGTTTAACTGTAACACCCCCTTATATACACGAGATAAAAAAACTTTTTAGAAAGATATACATATTTATCACTATTTATCTCGTGTATACAAGGACGTATATACATCTGATTTCCTTTGAATATTGAAAGTAAAAAAAAATTGTCTTTTAATATTTGTCCATAATGACAAAATAATTTATAGAAATCATAAGTGATAAATCATTACAATATTATATCCGAATGAAAGAGTTTATCAAAGTTTAACCTTTACCTTGTTACAATTATCTACTTGATATTGTAATAAGGCAAAATAAAATTAAACTATACCTCTACTACAAATGTGAACAAACATTTCCTAGTCCTTGAACCATCGAGTTTTTGAATCCTACTCTTGTCATATCTCTTCATCTAATCGATTGAGGATGAGACCACTTTATCCTCTTGTAATTACATATCCTTCCATCTTGGACTGCTAGCTATATATCATATAACATATATTTTGGACACAAAAATTCAAACAAGAAGGAGTGAGAAACAAAATATAATATATTACAGATAAGACATAAGCATAAGGGTTTTCACAAACTAATATAGTAATATCAGTCATATTCTCATATACAATCAATTATGAATATAGGGTTTCCACATACATAACACTTATATTTTCCTTCATAACCATCTATATAGAATGTCACAATCACATGAATGTTATGTAATGCTTATGCTACTATCTCATTCAGTTTATGCATGTGGGCCCTTAAAGTTTTAGTTTGCACTGGGCCAACCAGTAGTTTACACTGTTTCATAAATTCTGGATAATAATAACATAAATGCCTTCATGGCATATGAACAACTCAACTGGCGTGGAAACACTTAGAGACTAGTCAGACTGAGAAAGTTTTTATTGTGAAAGTACCCGACACCAGGGAGCGACCCCAGGTCACCTGAAGCACCCTTTCACACTCTCTCATCCCAAGGCTCGCAATTAAGCCTCCTCTAATGTATCCTCGGTTTCTATAATCCGTCCCCAGGCAATATCACATCTCATTTTTCTTTAATGATTCATGATGCATGAACTACTCGTATATTTAGTTGGTTAAGGCTTTTAGAAACTCAATTATTAAATACCATAAAGGTTCACAAAATCATCACAATAAACTGTACATTTCCATAAGTTCTTCTTTGAACTTCTGTTATACTGAAATAATTTAGTACAGTCTTCAAATTCAGATCTTACCAAAATTGAGTTTCCAAGCCTTAAATATCTTAAAGCTTTCTCTTAAAAATCTTCATATATTTACATAATCTTTCTCAATTTGAATCTTAACTAGATTGAGTTTTTGAAATCTCCATAAAATATTCTTTAGTTATTTCGTTGGGGAAAACCAAAATAATTTACTTTAAACTTCTAATTTCTAAAGAAAATAATTTAAAATCATTAACTAAGAATACTTAAAACTATAAAAATTTTCTTTAATTCAAGAATTAATTATCTCAACCTCTGATTTTCATAAAATAGCTTCTTTCTAATACTAGATTTTATTATAGAGATTAAAAATAAAGTTAATAAAAATTATTTATAAGAAGAAATAAAAGACTAAAATAATTACAAAATACTTTCTCTTGGAATAAAAATTTAAAGAGTAAGGTAAGAAAATTCTTACTGAGTTTTAACTTTCCGTCATGCTTGCTATATGCTCAAACTTCATATCACAAGATCATCAATCATTCATCAACCACAATCAAGTACAGTAATCTCATCAATCACAATCAAATATCATCAATCATAATTGCATATTATTAATCACAGTCTAATATTATAAATCACAATATCATTAATCGAAATCAAATATAATTAATTATAATCAAGTCAAATCAACTAAATATCGATTATAAATATAATTCAAATTTTTAATGGTTATTTAAATTAGTAGATTTGGTTTTGAGTCCTTATAGTCCATTCTTCGCACAGGTCTATATAAGTCCATATATCCAGTCTTCGCATAGGTATAGTTCAGTCTAGACAGGTCATAATAGTCCAAGTCCTTGCATAGGTTTAGTTCGATCCATATAGGATATAAAAATCCAAGTCCTTGCATAGGTTTAGTTCAGTCCGTATAAGTTATAATAATTCAGATCTATGTATAGATATTTCAGAATAAGTTACACAATATATTAAATTTATTATAAATTTTAAGTTGAGAAGTTATTACTTTAAAATAATAATATTATTAAATTTAAAAGGAGTAAGGGACTCCTCCCTTTATTCTTATGTCTTTCATATTATATTCTTATCTCACTCCCCCTTACCTCTTGTATACCGATTCGTTATTGAAAATCCATGCGCGCCTCGTCTCCGAGTTCTAAAACATACCAATTTCATTTTAATATAATTACAAGATGAAAATTAAGATTACAACTTAAAATAAAAAATGGTAAATTTTGAATAGTGAATAGTGAATAGTGAATAGTGAATAGTAAATCGTGAATAGTAACAGTAAATAGTAAAACGTGAATAGTAACAGTAAATAGTAAAACGTGAATAGTAATGGTAAATAGTAACAGTAAATAGTAATTTACTATTTGAATAGTAATTTACTATTGAAATAGTAATTTACTATTGAAATAGTGTTTACTATGCAGAATAGTAACTTAAAATAATATTATTTCTAGTATAATAACAGATTTCTAAAAACGATATAAAAATAACCCAAAAAATATAAAAGAGAAGTATTATTACCTTAGGATTTTGGCAGAACCTTCTCTCCAAAAACTTTTCTTCTCTCTCTCACTTCCACCACTATCTCACTAGCACTACTATATTAAGAAAACTTAATCTGAAATTGTGAATTCTAAAGAAGAAATCCTTCGGTATTTATAGGAAAAAAATTTACTATGCATTCTATTATTTTAATATAAAAGTACTATGCATTTTTGAATTTTTTATTCCAGGTTACTGTGCATATTTTGAAAATTTCATACATGTACAGTGATTTGCATAGTAATTGTCGGCAAAATTATTAAGTCAAATAGTAACCCTTCACTCGGTATATTTTAAATATTCAAAATGAGTCCTTTTTGAAATTTAGCGATATTATATCAGTCCTCACTAATTTTATAATAAGTAATATAAAGCTGAAATTTTAAAAATCTAAAATTTTCTGTTAATAAAAATTTATTGATACGTTTCTAATTTTTTAAAGATTAGAAAAAATCAAGATTTTTCTCAAACCGATAATTTTTAGATAAGTCTACTTGAAATGGATTTTAGAAAATTTTCTTATAATTTAACTTTACATTCTTGTAAATATTTTTAATTTTAAGCAACTTTATATGAATTTAAAATTATTTAAAATATATTATTTTATTAAAATAATTCAAAATTTTCAAAAAATTCCAGGAAATCATAAATGTTATATAGATCAAAAAGTTCAAAAGAACCATAGTCTAATTCCTTCAAAATTTTATTTTAAAATTCTAATAAGAGTTAAATCTTAAATATGTAAAAAACAAAAATATAACAACATAAAATAAAAATGGTGAATAATAAGGATATTAAAAATTCTTAATATAATTTTCTTAATTAGTGAATATTAATTAAGTCACTTTAAAATTCTCATTCAGAAATATTTTCATTTTTTTATTATTATTATTTTAAAAAAACAAATAATAAAAATATAAATACCAAAATTTCAAAAAAAAAATAAACTAACTTATAGTAAGTATTTTTCAAGAAATATATATTAATATCTATTTCCTATTTGTGATGAAAATAGGATGTTACAACTCTACTCCCCTAAAAGAAATTTCGTCCTCGAAATTTAATATTGTTAATAAATCTTATCATAGATAAACTAACTGAACTGTTCTAAAATATATTTCTAGTTTCCTTGACAATTGTGTACATTTTCCTTAACATTGCCATTTATCTCTCTTTTTTTTTAATCTTATCAGTATTTTTTTTTTCTTAACTCAAAAATATTACTCGTCTTAATTTTGTCAACCATGCTCATCATAAATTGATGGTTAACTCTAAACACTTCAATAATTACGTTTCTCAATCTATTAAAATCTTACTTAACATAATCCATAACATCTATTAATTAAAATTCCTACTCATAACATAGTAAAATGGACTGCTGAGAATTAGTTACTGGACAACTACCCGTTAGCAACTAGCCGTTGGACTAGCCGTTGGACTAGCCATTTATGACCGTTGCAACTCTCCCTCCCTTGCTTGCTTATAAATTCTCATTCCATTCTCACTTCTTATCACAACTTCAAGATTTCTTAGTTTCTCTCTTCTATCTAATTTCTTCCAATCTTTTTCTCAAGTACTATCATACTATTCGATGGCCAACCTTCCTAGAAGTAAGGAAGAACGAAGTCGGGATGGACTACAGGTTGTGGTAACAAGTGCCTCACTTCTTATAATCGTTATGATTATTTCTCTAGTTTGGATAATTTTTGTATTGCCAAGACTCTTAGACCTCTATCTATGATATACTAGATGTTCTATTTTATTTTCCTTAATGTAATCGTGTATAATAAATTATCCTAGTAAGAAAGGATAAATATGTCTTAGTCCATGTTGTACTTGTTTATCTAGTTAAATCCTTGTGGTCTTTGTTTCATGATAATCCAGGGTATGTAATCATTTCTTATTGTCTTCTATAATGAATTAAATATTCCTTAACTAAGTGATTGTACATTCCATTATAATTGACTACAACCATTACATATATTTGATAAATTCTCCAATCTTAAATGATCACAAATCACTACGTTGACTTAGAAATACTCACTTGAATTTATTTTTTTTATGGGTAACTAAGACTTATGTAATTCTCTTTATAGGAAAATCAATAAGTAAAGGTTCATATATACTTCCTCATGGTTTACTAACACATTTCTTTATTTTAAATCTACAATGGTCATTACATAACAATGATTTATATCAGGTATGTATATTCGTCGAACAAAATCGATGACTAAAAGAAAATAACTTGATAAACATGTATCATATTGTTAGGAATCACAAAAATATTTTATGTCACAATTTCTAAATATTAAACCAATATCAATGTCTTTCAAAGATCTATAATGCTTATTTTAGGTCATTCATTGATATATTTATCACAATAAATTAATTTTAAAAAAATTTAAAAATATATGGTTAATTACATTCGATGTCACAATCATAAAAGTTTCATTAATTCATATATTTACACACATAACCATCATATATATTATTCAATCGTAGACATCATAAATGAAAACTTCATCAAATCAAACAATAATTAACATATTTTATATGTCATACAAAAGAAGAATCAATACAAATAGCCAGAGATACAATTCCTAATATGATTATTTGTTATATCAAACAAGTTATAAATTATCATATTTCTTTCATGAAGCATACATCCACACATTTTTCTTTTCAAAATATATCACCAAAGGACAAAACTATGATTCTATCTTAAACAATTTGTTATACTAGTTTGGGATTACAACAGTTATCTACCCATTGGAATTCTAATTCACACAAGTATCTCTTACAACTTCAAGGACATGGTAAGGAATATCCTAATAGAATTTATTGAGTTTATCTCCATTTCTCCATATACCACATTAACCCAAGGTTAAATTCGTTGATCTTAACATCCTTCTTTTGACATGTCTTTCACTACTTAGTGCAAATCATTCGGGGTGATCAGTCCCGATAGTTTATAACTAAGTAGTCAAAGTCACGACAGCTCCATTCTAGAATTCATACCAAAATATTTCTAAGAATTTTCTATTGTCTTATCTCCCTTGTTGTCTCATACCATATTGTAAAACAGGAAAATGTTAGAATATTTCACTATCACATATTAATCAGAGAATCAAACACCATACAATACATTTGGAATAAAAGGAAATAACTGCATTAGTTAATTTACCTTATCATTCCACCATACATTAAGGCCCGTACTTAAACAATGTCAAGAAAGACTTCAGAATGGCCAGTTTCTGATAATCCCTGCAATAACATTTTTCAAGTAACAGGCTATAAAGTTCTAACTTATACTTCTTATGAACTTAAAATTAGTTCCTTCTTTCTATACTCCTAATTTTTCTTCACTTACTTCTTACCATTTACTCTAATAAAATTTCCTCTTTTCTCAACCATAAAATCTCTTGTCAAACTCAACCATCAGAGTACACTAACACGCTAGTAAGACCATACCACAAGCCGGTTTGGATTGAACTGCTCTGATACCACTTTGTAACACCCCCTTATATACACGAGATAAAAAAACTTTTTAGAAAGATATACATATTTATCACTATTTATCTCGTGTATACAAGGACGTATATACATCTGATTTCCTTTGAATATTGAAAGTAAAAAAAAATTGTCTTTCAATATTTGTCCATAATGACAAAATAATTTATAGAAATCATAAGTGATAAATCATTACAATATTATATCCGAATGAAAGAGTTTATCAAAGTTTAACCTTTACCTTGTTACAATTATCTACTTGATATTGTAATAAGGCAAAATAAAATTAAACTATACCTCTACTACAAATGTGAACAAACATTTCCTAGTCCTTGAACCATCGAGTTTTTGAATCCTACTCTTGTCATATCTCTTCATCTAATCGATTGAGGATGAGACCACTTTATCCTCTTGTAATTACATATCCTTCCATCTTGGACTGCTAGCTATATATCATATAACATATATTTTGGACACAAAAATTCAAACAAGAAGGAGTGAGAAACAAAATATAATATATTACAGATAAGACATAAGCATAAGGGTTTTCACAAACTAATATAGTAATATCAGTCATATTCTCATATACAATCAATTATGAATATAGGGTTTCCACATACATAACACTTATATTTTCCTTTATAACCATCTATATAGAATGTCACAATCACATGAATGTTATGTAATGCTTATGCTACTATCTCATTCAGTTTATGCATGTGGGCCCTTAAAGTTTTAGTTTGCACTGGGCCAACCAGTAGTTTACACTGTTTCATAAATTCTGGATAATAATAACATAAATGCCTTCATGGCATATGAACAACTCAACTGGCGTGGAAACACTTAGAGACTAGTCAGACTGAGAAAGTTTTTATTGTGAAAGTACCCGACACCAGGGAGCGACCCCAGGTCACCTGAAGCACCCTTTCACACTCTCTCATCCCAAGGCTCGCAATTAAGCCTCCTCTAATGTATCCTCGGTTTCTATAATCCGTCCCCAGGCAATATCACATCTCATTTCTCTTTAATGATTCATGATGCATGAACTACTCGTATATTTAGTTGGTTAAGGCTTTTAGAAACTCAATTATTAAATACCATAAAGGTTCACAAAATCATCACAATAAACTGTACATTTCCATAAGTTCTTCTTTGAACTTCTGTTATACTGAAATAATTTAGTACAGTCTTCAAATTCAGATCTTACCAAAATTGAGTTTCCAAGCCTTAAATATCTTAAAGCTTTCTCTTAAAAATCTTCATATATTTACATAATCTTTCTCAATTTGAATCTTAACTAGATTGAGTTTTTGAAATCTCCATAAAATATTCTTTAGTTATTTCGTTGGGGAAAACCAAAATAATTTACTTTAAACTTCTAATTTCTAAAGAAAATAATTTAAAATCATTAACTAAGAATACTTAAAACTATAAAAATTTTCTTTAATTCAAGAATTAATTATCTCAACCTCTGATTTTCATAAAATAGCTTTTTTCTAATACTAGATTTTATTATAGAGATTAAAAATAAAGTTAATAAAAATTATTTATAAGAAGAAATAAAAGACTAAAATAATTACAAAATACTTTCTCTTGGAATAAAAATTTAAAGAGTAAGGTAAGAAAATTCTTACTGAGTTTTAACTTTCCGTCATGCTTGCTATATGCTCAAACTTCATATCACAAGATCATCAATCATTCATCAACCACAATCAAGTACAGTAATCTCATCAATCACAATCAAATATCATCAATCATAATTGCATATTATTAATCACAGTCTAATATTATAAATCACAATATCATTAATCGAAATCAAATATAATTAATTATAATCAAGTCAAATCAACTAAATATCGATTATAAATATAATTCAAATTTTTAATGGTTATTTAAATTAGTAGATTTGGTTTTGAGTCCTTATAGTCCATTCCTCGCACAGGTCTATATAAGTCCATATATCCAGTCTTCGCATAGGTATAGTTCAGTCTAGACAGGTCATAATAGTCCAAGTCCTTGCATAGGTTTAGTTCGATCCATATAGGATATAAAAATCCAAGTCCTTGCATAGGTTTAGTTCTGTCCGTATAAGTTATAATAATTCAGATCTATGTATAGATATTTCAGAATAAGTTACACAATATATTAAATTTATTATAAATTTTAAGTTAAGAAGTTATTACTTTAAAATAATAATATTATTAAATTTAAAAGGAGTAGGGGACTCCTCCCTTTATTCTTATGTCTTTCATATTATATTCTTATCTCACTCCCCCTTACCTCTTGTATACCGATTCGTTATTGAAAATCCATGCGCGCCTCGTCTCCGAGTTCTAAAACATACCAATTTCATTTTAATATAATTACAAGATGAAAATTAAGATTACAACTTAAAATAAAAAATGGTAAATTTTGAATAGTGAATAGTGAATAGTGAATAGTAAATCGTGAATAGTAACAGTAAATAGTAAAACGTGAATAGTAACAGTAAATAGTAAAACGTGAATAGTAATGGTAAATAGTAACAGTAAATAGTAATTTACTATTTGAATAGTAATTTACTATTGAAATAGTAATTTACTATTGAAATAGTGTTTACTATGCAGAATAGTAACTTAAAATAATATTATTTCTAGTATAATAACAGATTTCTAAAAACGATATAAAAATAACCCAAAAAATATAAAAGAGAAGTATTATTACCTTAGGATTTTGGCAGAACCTTCTCTCCAAAAACTTTTCTTCTCTCTCTCACTTCCACCACTATCTCACTAGCACTACTATATTAAGAAAACTTAATCTGAAATTGTGAATTCTAAAGAAGAAATCCTTCGGTATTTATAGAAAAAAATTTACTATGCATTCTATTATTTTAATATAAAAGTACTATGCATTTTTGAATTTTTTATTCTAGGTTACTGTGCATATTTTGAAAATTTCATACATGCACAGTGATTTGCATAGTAATTGTCGGCAAAATTATTAAGTCAAATAGTAACCCTTCACTCGGTATATTTTAAATATTCAAAATGAGTCCTTTTTGAAATTTAGCGATATTATATCAGTCCTCACTAATTTTATAATAAGTAATATAAAGCTGAAATTTTAAAAATCTAAAATTTTCTGTTAATAAAAATTTATTGATACGTTTCTAATTTTTTAAAGATTAGAAAAAATCAAGATTTTTCTCAAACCGATAATTTTTAGATAAGTCTACTTGAAATGGATTTTAGAAAATTTTCTTATAATTTAACTTTACATTCTTGTAAATATTTTTAATTTTAAGCAACTTTATATGAATTTAAAATTATTTAAAATATATTATTTTATTAAAATAATTCAAAATTTTCAAAAAATTCCAGGAAATCATAAATGTTATATAGATCAAAAAGTTCAAAAGAACCATAGTCTAATTCCTTCAAAATTTTATTTTAAAATTCTAATAAGAGTTAAATCTTAAATATGTAAAAAATAAAAATATAACAACATAAAATAAAAATGGTGAATAATAAGGATATTAAAAATTCTTAATATAATTTTCTTAATTAGTGAATATTAATTAAGTCACTTTAAAATTCTCATTCAGAAATATTTTCATTTTTTTATTATTATTATTTTAAAAAAACAAATAATAAAAATATAAATACCAAAATTTCAAAAAAAAATAAACTAACTTATAGTAAGTATTTTTCAAGAAATATATATTAATATCTATTTCCTATTTATGATAAAAATAGGATGTTACATTAACCGCCTATGAGCATCTTATGCTCTATTTATAGGCTTAGGTTTGACCTAATTTGCTCTTTAAAAAGTGGGCTCCTTACTCATTCTAAGTGAGTTAGGCCTAATAGTTTTATTTTAGTCCAATTAAAATAAAAAGCTATTTTCTGATGGGCTTACTTTATGTGTGTGACCCTATAGGTAAAATACTCGGTTATATTAATAATAAACTATTTTATTATTAATATAAAATAAGAGTGGTATCTAGCAATGCATCATTATGTCTGAATATTATATAATATCAACATAACCTATAAGTGATAATTATTTTATATGTTTGTTCCTTGTGTCATGTATCCTAAATGGGCCCAAGACATGGTCGTGTCATCCTTGTACGGCCCAATTTATTTTACTTGATACCGTAGTAGACTTTATCCAAATAAATATCCAATATTTATTCTTTCTAGCATGGCCATGCATTTCTTAGTCTCACTCCATCAAGTGGCTTATAGATATCACTGCTGTCACATAGGAGAGACAAATCTCATCTACATCACTCATATCCCTCTACATAATTTGTTCATTGCTTAATCACAACCTTTATAGTCCTCTTGTTACAGAAGACGTTTGATTGTATTAAAACAACAAACTTCTTATGTAGGAATCGTAGTGACTTCAAGTCGAAGGACTACATATACCATTATCACATTGAGAATCGTTTATGACATTCATGTAACGATCCATGAAACGTTCTCATGGTGGGTCTGTCTAGTACATTATTACTCTTAATGTGTACCCATGTGAAGACTTGATATCATCTATATCCATGATCTGTGAGATCTGATCATCAGTACACTCACACACTAGTCTTAATGTAGTTATATGTCCCCACGTAAATACTTGACTAGGGACATTTTAGGAATAACTCTCATATGACCTATTACTCCAAGGATAAATAAAGGCTGTTAAACTATTTAACAAAAAATGCCTTATACAAAATGATGAGTCCTATATAGGCTCTTAGTGCATATTTCCAACACTATCAACGTCTCATTGACTCTGGTCCTTAAGGACTTTGGTTAAGGAATAAGGATTTGTCGGTGTCATAGGATGTTTTGCATGGAGTGTCTCTATGTAATAGGGCACCATTACAATGTCGTACCTTTTGGGCCGTTGTGGGGCCCAGATCACTATTCGATATTCATTTTATTATAATTTAGCAATTAGTCATTAAAGTCTGAATAAAGACATACAAATGTTTTATGATAGTTTATTCAGCAATTAGTCACTAAAGTCTATTATTTTTTAGTGTTTTATGATAGTTTATTTAGCTAAAGGTATACAAGGTTGATTATTTTAATAAAGATATAAACTCTTACAAATCTACGAGTTAACTCACAAGACAAATTTACAGGACCCAGGCGAGTCTACCTAGACTTCTGAGTTTGACAGCCTTGATGGTGTGGATCTAAGCTTTATAAATAACACGATTATTGTTCTCATCCAAGAACTATAAAAACTTAAGAATTCTAGTCAGTTTAGACTCATTAGGTTGTGTAATGTCATTTTTAAATTAGTTACAAAAACAACTGCTAACCATTTATAATTAATTTTACCATAGATGGTGGATAAGGCCTATAGTGCTTTTGCTTCGAATTGATTAATCCCAACTAATGCCTTGATTGCTTCAGAATGTTTCCATTACATGAAAAAGAGAATCCAAGGGAGGAAAAAGATTATGACATTGAAACTAGATATGTGAAAACTGTACAATAAGGTAGGGTAACCTTTTCTTTATGAGACCATGTTGCAAATGAGATTTCCCATATCTTATGTGTAGTTGATTATGAGGTGTGTGACCATTGTATCTTTCTCAGTAATGGTAAATTAGAGTCGTTATGAAGAGTTCACTCCTGTGAAAAGGATTAAGTCAAGGAAACCCTCATTCTCTCTCCTTATCTGTTTATCCTTTGCGTAGAGGTTTTCTCAGCATTAATTAGACGGGAGGTAGAGAAAGAGATGTTGCATGGTGTGAGGATCACTCAAGGGCCCCATATTATATCTCACTTACTCTTTGCCGATGAGGACATTATTTTTTGTAAGAGTACCTTACAGGCACCCAACCAAATTTGCATGATCTTGAAAGCCTTTGAGGAAACGTCTGGTCAAGAGGTAAACTTTGAGAAATAACAACTCTTGTGGAGCAGAAATGTGCCGACTATCAGATTTGATGAGTTTTGCATTATGATTAGTGTTAAGGCAATAAAGAGTTATGATAGTTACTTAAAACCGTCAACCATTTTTGGTAAGAAGAAATCCAAAGTGTTCAAATTTGTTAAGAATTAGGTGTGGAAAGGCTAAGAGGTTAGAAGGAGAAATGTCTTTCTAAAGTAGGAAGGGAAGTTATGATCAAATCAATAGCCTAAGCAATACCCACCTATGTCACGAGTTGCTACGAGTTGTCTGATTCACTTTGTTCCTAAGTTGGAAAAAATGATTAACCAATTCTTTTAGGTAGGTGACTCGGGAGGAACTCTATACATTAGATGAGTTGGGGAGATGATGACAAAACCTAAGAATGAGGGAGACAATGGTGGAGATTGAGTATGTGAAGGATATCTTGCTCACTAGAGACCTAAAACCAAAAATACATTAAAAGAGTTGATATTGGTGGGAATAGAATTAGCTTTAATCCTAATTTTAGGTGAAGAAGCACATTTAAGGCAAAAGGCATGGTGGATTGTGGTTCTTTACAACCCATAATTGGTGTTTGCTAAATATTGTGAGGGGGTAGACGAAACGTGTTTATTTTTAAAAGGAATATTATGACCTATAGAGCATACTTCTGTAAGATTTGTCTCGCTACTTTTGGAGCCTCCCTCACCATGTTCTGTTAGGTTGAAGGGGAGCAATAATAAATAAAGAGCTCCCTCACAAGGGGTAATAAACGTGAAATTTGATGTTTCTCTTGATATTCAAGTGGCCTCTAATAACTCAAGAGATGGTGAATTGAGTTTACTTGCTTTTAAAAACTAGGTAATATTTTAAATTTCTTTGTCATGCAAACAAAAATGAAATAAATGTATGCAAAGATAACGATAAGTCTTGAAAAGATGCAATTGAGTGGTCATGAATCATCAAAAGATACAATTTTAAAGGGGTGCATTGATTCATGGAAAACATGGCTTTTCATTCAAGAAAAGATGAAGAGATGCAATGTTTTTGTCATTCTAACCAGTCAGTAATCGATTACTTACATGTTGTAATCGATTACATACTTTCAAAGCTTAAAAATTTTCTAATGTTATAACATGTAATCGATTACTTAAATTAAAAAGTAAATCCTGAAGAGTTATGACTCTTCAATAATTTTAATTTTCAAATATGTAATCGCTTACTACTAAATGGTAATCAATTACTTGATTAAAAATGCAGGTTTTCTTAAAACGTTTCACTGATTACCTCATGTCAGAATGCATGATTTTTAAGTTTTCTTAATTCTTTTTAGGCCATATTATTTTTATTAAGTCTTATATGATTTTTGTGGGCCTTAATCTTAATTCTTCATGACTTGGACTTGAGTTCTTTATCATTATCAAAATACTTTGTTCTTTGTCTCTACATCATCTCCAAGGCTTTAAATAATTTAGGCAATGTGTTGGCAGTTGCAACCATGCACAATCAAGGAGTAGAGGATGATCTGACTGTAGTTGAGACCCTGAGACTCAAATGGACGTGTAAAATGACGTTTGAACTTTGCTTCAAGTCGGTGATCTGTAAGACTGACTATCTCTCGTTGATCCAAGCTTGAACGAACCGTTATATTTAGTTCTCCGATGTTCATATGTTGATGAAAGACTATAAGTTGTTTTTACCTTTCTTCTCTGAGTTTTTCCTTGGTCCATGTTGGTAGAAGTTTCAATATAAACATTTTGGGTAGATTCCCTTTTTAAGATGCAATTAATGTAGAGTTTATGAAAAATTAATTGTATGACAATCATATATGAGCTTTATACGCCAATAGGTTGCCTCTCAAAAATATTCCCAGCTAAACACGGAACCTACTTGCAGTTATTTTACTATCTTTTAGGGACAAAACAGGAAAAACAAGAAGTAACAAGCATAGAAGACACGAGTAATAATTTGGTTGTTTTTATCAATCTGATTCTTTTTCTTTTTATACTTTATCCCTACTCTCAAGTCCAATATCATACAAGACACGAGTGCATAAAGTTGTCTAAAATAATAAAATTCCACTTGCTCATTCCAAAAGCTAGGATTGTGATAACTAAAGTGATGCTGCTTATGTAACATATGTACGAGCAAAGCATGATAAGTCCCTTTTCAGCACTCCATGACATGGCACTTTTGATTTACATGATTCCAAAAGACAAAAATTACTGTGATATATTCATATATTGTTAACATAGGGTAATTACAATTAAGATCCAAGATCACGCGGCTAGCAAATTGGCATCACCACAAAGGAATTAATTTACATGAGTAATAGCAGTCTCACGAGTCACTTTGGGATGTATCATCTCTCTACGTCTCAGAATATGCATGACATATATAAATTAAGAATACTAATATTATTGTAGAATAAGTAGATTAAATTTCGACAGCGCGCACAATAATTAGAAGAGTATAATCATGTGTGAAGATTTGAAATTATAGACAAAATTTTAGTCTTTTGTTTTTATATGTTTAAGGTTAGTTTGAAGTTAGTTAACCAACTGTTAAAAACTTATAAAACATGTTTGTTTCCTCCATTTTCACATTTGAATGTCGATTTCTTTATTTCTTTAACATTCAAACGAATCTATATTTATAGGAACATGCTTCCTCACTCCAATTTTACAAGTTTCTCACCAAGTTAAGTGAGCTATTTTGTTTTTGTACATTCAATGATTGATGTGACTTCCGTGAGGCTTAAGTGAACAAACTTAACTGCATTAATAACATTTGCAATTTTAGGCGTGAATTTTAAATTCAATTTCTGCTTTCAACCCTTTAACAGAATACTAATTACTAAACTAACTAACACGGCCATATGAATTTTCGTTTAAGAAAAAAGATATCTTTGTAGATATATGCTTGTCGGAGCTTATGGATGTGAAGGAATCAATCATCTACCTTTAAGGTTGTCCATATCCTTCTACCAAAGGGATTATGCATGGGATTTACCAATGAAGTAGGGACCGTTGCTTGTTTTCCTCCCTTTCTAGAGGTGAATCCAATCATCCTCTGGTGGAAATTCTAGCCTTGTCATTTATGCAATACTTTCGGTAAGTTGCTAGTGTTGCACTGTATGCAAATCAGGTGTGAACTGCTTTCTAAATGGCTGATGTTACCAACACTAAAGTGTCCACTTCTAGTTCCCATAACCCACGAGGGGCTCCACAGAGAAAAGAAAAATAACGCCAACGGTACACTTTTACCAATTGAGTTATCCAACACTTTTACTTGTGTTATCTCTAGCAATACACTGAATAATATACACCAATTAGGAAAGTTGTCCATTTCCCTACTTTCCTTCCCTCTCTTAGACACATTAATTCTACTGTTGTCAATTCTCTTACATAACAATAACGATGAATTCTATGGTAGATTTAGAATTAACAGCTGCATGATAGGTCATGACCTATTTACCTTTAGTAGGTGATCCAATTCTGAATTTACAAATATACCCTTAGATGCTAAATTTGCTTTATTGGAGTGTGATACACGAATAATGTTCTCTTTGATTCAATCAAAAATCGAGGGCCATGCAAGTCGTCTCGTTCTTCATCGAATGGTGCTCCGATGACGGTTCCCAAGTCCATGTAACGCTCCAATGAACTTGCTAATGAAGGTGGAGAAGGAGAAGTCGAGAACCAGTTTGAGGAGGTGATTTCTCGAAGCAGCGATGGCGATGAAAGCAAATCGACTAAGGAGGACAAATTGTCTACTGGTATTCATCACTATAAACAAGAGGCAACATAATAGGGATGAAGGAAAAACCCTAACTCACCTTAATGACGTCAACCAAACTTTTCCCCTCCATCAGTTGTGACGGTGAGACAATAGAAGATGACAAACAGTAGTGACAACATGAAGAGGAGAAGGAGATGGAACATGAAGATAGTGTCACAGACCATGCCGGTCGCTAGAGAGTCATGAGAGTGAGAATAAGGGGCGTGAGAAATTCTAAAAGTGTGTCGCATGGAGAGGAAAAGATCACAGGGTTTCTCCAAGAACCAGTGGCTCATGCAATGGCAGCTCAAACCGCTGAGATCACATGGTTTCGACAAAAAAAACTTATGTTGGGATGATGGAAGTGGTGGTGTGGGTTGGGGTTTATGTGGAGGGTTTGAGGGTTCATGTGGGTAGGTTAAGGATGACGGTTGATAGTGATGGGTAGTTGTAAAGGTGAGGAGGAAGGAAAGGGTGAGGAGAGAGAAGGTTGATGTGAAACAACAAATTTATTGTTAACGGTTCTTGCAATTAACCACATACAATTTTAATCTTTGATATTTTTCTGAGAGCTAATATCTCATGAGCCCAATACATCTAAAAGTAACAACTTCACCGTAAAATTCACCAACAATAACTATTGGCAAATCAAAGTGACGAAAGTTAAGAGTGCTCCCAAATGTTACCTTCAAAAGGTTATAAATTAACATTTAGCTACAATGTTATTTTTCACCAAGAAAAATTCTTTTAGCACGCATGGTATACTTGAGCTAAACCACTTTCATGTTCACCTTTTCACACAAATTAAACAGATTACCGTCCATGATGAGTCGGACCAATGTCCTATGATTTACAAGCGAACCAATGTGATACATTATAAAAATAAATGAATCATTATGATCTAAATCTCAATTATATTGAGTTAAAAAACTTTTCTTTTATCCAAAGTTAGCATTAAAATACATTCAACCAAGCATGCTCAGAATAACTCTGAGGATATCAAATGACATGTAATGTGAAATTCCAAACACTTGCTTACATATTTTCGTTTTACCCTTAAGCTTTTTCGCAGTAGTGGTTCAGCGCCAACGTTTTGAAGAAATGTGAAATGCTGCTCAAATTATCAAGTAGGATTCTTCAAGTAGGATTCTAACTAGTTTCCATCAGACAACATTATACATAAACGGTGTTACAACTGAAACACTTGTTGCTTTTAAAGTGTAAATAAGGCCAGGACTTAACTAGCCCAAACTCAACTGCCAACAGCATAGCAAACCACCAAAATCTTATTTCTTTCTGCTGTTACCATGTCCAAACCATCATACACTTTCGTCTTTATGATTATGACAATCTTCTGGCCAAACATTATATTTAGGTTGAGTATTCAAAAATCCAAGATGCAATAAATCCAAGGTTCAAATTCCACTGGATATTCTACAGTACAAAGGGTCAATTCATTCAACATGCAATTTAGGTGGCTAATGGCTTACTAGAGACAAGTATCAAGATGTTCAAAGAAGACTGGAGAAACAAATATGATAGATCGTAGATGATGGTCTCCAGTTCATTGAAATGGATAGAGTGCGGTAATGCAAGTATGAGGGAAAATAATAAAATAAAAAGATTTTTTTATAAAAAAAAAAGGGCCACAATGGGCATTTCAAATTTGGCAACAAACTTCAATACATTAACAAATGAAGGGCAAGACAGGAAGCAGGACACGACCCTGTGATAACTTTATGAATATTACATAATTACAGCAAGGACATGCAAAATTTAAGAATTTAGATTTACTTCTTTCCTCAATGAGCAGCTCTGACAAGAAAAATCAGTACATCCAGCTTTTCCCTTCTATTCACAAAGCAAATAAGACGTGCTAATTATTAATTAGCACATCTATACATAGTTATCATTATCAACTATACAGGAATGGTGTTTTATTTTGCACTGCAATCAGAACACTCCAATAAACAGAAGTCCTTAGAAAAGCATTTAATGTGTGTTACATAAAGACTATAAATGTATCTATTAATCTTATATTGAGTTATTGACACAGTATAGAATTGTAAGCATAGAGAAACAGAATGCAAATAGCACAATAAATAATCACCGTAGAATAACTCTTTTATCGCATGTTGATGATTATTGAGGGTAAAACAGTTGGTGACAAAGTTACAAACATGATTTTAGATGATCTTGAATTTGCAACATAGACTTCAGTTAAAAACAATTTTGAAACGAAAAGATTTATGTTTTAAAAACTTGTTCGGAATGGTGTTCATTAGCAACAAACATGAATGTAGTGCAATGCAATCTCTTGTAGCTTATGGTTTCTAGATAGGCTTTCAGGGACATTGGACTTGTATCCAAAGTCCAAACATACAATTGGTATGAAATTTTCAACCTGACACAAAAACTACATTTTTTTTTTTTCATTTCTACGCTTGTATGTTTATAGGAGCAAAATCACGTTTCATGGCACCAAATATGATTGTGAGGCTTGCTAACACGCATCCAATCAAAACTAAAGTATGGTCTAGCAAAAGATTTGTTCCATTTCTAATAAAAAGCACACAACAAATCATTCCTAGACTAGATTCAATGCCATTTGGTTCCAAGTTGAGTTACCCAAACACAACTAGTTAGAAGCAAGCTTTTAACCCATTGGTTAAATGGAGTTGGATGGTATCTCAAATATCATGAAGATCAATCCTGACCATTGAATACGGAACTCTGTCTACGTAACTAAGTTTGGATATCAAGCCGGCCCTCAAAAGAGAGTCAAAAATCATTTTACCACAACATTGTAGTCCTAAAATTTATCCACTAGGCCTATCTGAAAAATTAACCTTCATCAAAATCCACAAATTTTGCCCCCTAGAGCCCCTCAAAATAAGACATGACATTGGCCTTGCTTCCACATGAGCAAAATTATGAAAGCCCCAAAATACCAATGTTCATCATTCCTCTAGGAGGAGAATAAGTAGAGTTATTACAAATATAAGCTGAAAAATTCAGTTCAACCGACGACAAATAGCCGAAGCTAAACGTGATTATTCAAATTCAAACAGGGTTACAAAAGAAGTTTTTTTTTTAATGAGACCCAAAAGAGAAAAAAAAGGTTACTTTTTGTTGAAACGAGCTACCTCGCCGTCGTTGGGGAAGAAACCCATGAGTCTACCAGCGGAGTTCTGGTAAGCATACATGAATCCACCCATCAGTCCAATGAGACCCCCGGTCACCATCGAAGGGCCCCTAATTCCTGGCTTAATCCCTAAAAAAACAAATTTGGGAAATTCTCAATTTAATTAAATTCGAATTGAATGAGAATACACAAAGGGTGGAAGTAAAGAAGGGGATACTGACCGGAGAGATAACCGACGGTAACGGAAACGCCGGTGATGGTGACGAATCGGAGATAGTCGAGGGTGTTGAAGTTTCCGACGACTTTGGTGAACGGAGGGTTGCGATCAATGACAGGGTACTCTGGCTTCGTGGATGCAGTGATGTCTGTGTTCATTTTTCCTCGTTCCTTGTACTTTCCCTCTCTAAATCGATCGCTGCCACAAACCTCAGCAACTCCTTCTCCCTGTCACTGCTCAGTGTTTTTGCCTTTGATCATTTCTGCGCTCAATTGGGCCTTTGTTATTCAGTTTTCAGAGTTCGGCCCACTTTCCCCAATGACTTTTTCAGTCCGGTTTGGGCTTCATAATTTTATTAAACTTTTAAAGAACTACAAAAAACCCTTTTTTTAATTATTCAACACTGTTATTAGGGGTCCAAAACGATCTCCAACAGACCGTAAAACCAAATCAAAACACCTCACAAGTTGGAAAAGTCATTAAATGCATAAACTACAATAATAATATTTAAAATCACATTTTCTAACTATGATTTCATTCGTATAATCTAACCAAATCAAACTATACCTATGTAAATTTTTCATTTTCAATTTTACCTTATCTTAAAGTAACTTGAGCAACCTTGAACATGTTTTTCTCCTACGCTGCTCCAGCCCCTCCTAGTTTACATCTCATTTAAATTTCATTTTCTAATTTATGATAATAATATTTAAATAGTTGCTAAATACTACATAATATTGCTATGATAACAAAGAAACTAGAAACACTGCTTATTATGATTAAGAATAAAATATGTAATTTTAAATTAGAAAACATAATATAACATAATACAAATTATAAAACAAATGTGTATTTTATGGCTTGAATTTTGATTAAGCTAATAAATTACGACAAAAATTATAATATTTAAAATAGAATTTTAAAATCCTAAGTCAATTCAAATTGTAATAGTTTGATTTTTTATTTAACTTAACCAAACTAAATCAAACCACAAATATTTTTAATATAAATAGTTCTTTTTCCTTTCAAAACTAAATTGAACCACCCATCAACACGTAATTTTTATTGGAATTTTTTATGCGACAAACCACAATTGAGTTCAGCTTTCGAAACATGTATTCTTAACTTGGTTTAGGGTTTGGGAAATTTTTTATTTTGTATTGCTTAACCAATATCTTAGATGTTAGTTAACAAGACTGTTTGTTTAGTGTTTGGGCAATGTTTTTGTGTACGCCTGTTATACGTGATTCTAACATGAATGTTGACAAGAATTAGTCCAGAATTATGTGAATACAATCAGGAAGATTATATAAGAGAAGAAACATTATCACAAATCCTCTCTTACTATGCCACCTTGAGTGTTGAAATTTCATTATAGATCCCACAGTTGCTTCTTGTTGCACTTGTTTTTCTCATCAACCATCTTTCTTAAAACCAATCAAGGGAGCCTAGACACTTGGTAGGAAAAAAAAATTATACGCAGTACACAATTGAATTGTCTCAACACTCTTCAGGCTTTCATACAACAATACGTAAGAGTGGTGGGATATGGAACCATGACTAAAAATGGGCTTTAAAATCTAGCCATTGATTTACAATTTATTTAAGTCACGTGGAAATTTTTTCATTATTTTATTGTTTTTCAAAATAGTAAAAAAGTTACATAAGATGACAGTTTTAACCTATCTAATGGTAGTTTAAAAAAGAACTAAACTAAAATATTTTAAACATATAGAATCAAACTTAAATAACATAGACATTATGGCACAACATCATTATGTACTTCTTAATATCTTTTTTGTGTTAATTATATGGTTCATCCTTTCTGATTTAGAATATAGTAAGTTTATGATTAACCGTGATAGCTTCATGACAAGAACCTAGCCTAGTGGCATCGATCGATGTTTGGTATTGTTAGGAGGTATTTGTTGCTGTTTCTTTTGTTAGTGGTGACATTTGTTTAGTTGTATGTGTATTTTTGCCACTGCAGCAAAAAGTAAGAACCAGATGTCGGAAAAACACGAGTTATGCCTGTGAGTGCAAGACTCAAGTGATTGGTGGTCCTTGCTCTGCAATTTCTTCAAATGTCCGCGTGGCTCAGAGCAAAAAGATGCTGGACCAAGAGCCAAGTTAATGTGGTCACTGACTCAAATAGCTAGCAAATATCAATCATTTCACTTTTGTCCCTTTGCAAAGATTTTTCTTTTGGTGAAATTTGCAAGTCAATTGGAATCCATAGTTACTAATAATCCTGAAACATTTCATGATCCTCTCCTTACATTCACCACTTATGTGAATACTACTCATTGTTTTGAAGTATACTACCCCCTATCAAATATAGTTGCAATTACTTGGACTCAGCTTACCAAAATTCTTGATTGCCAAGACTAGGCTCCTAGCTCCTATGAACATATCATTCTTATGCATGAATAAAGGGTTTAGGGTGTTCTAATTGATCAGATTTTCTCTTGGCCAATGTTAGGAAATAGAAAATTTGAAAGTGTCTAGAGTCTCACCTCTAAAACTTTAAGGTTTTACACAAGTGTTTACAAATCACTAAAATTTTAATATGGTATGACAATCAAAATATTCAACTACACTATTCCAACAAAAAAATAATAAGATCTTTAAAACTTAAAAAAAAAGCTTTTAAATAACGAAAGTCTCTAATGTTTTAATCTAGTTGGACTTAAGGGGAGTATTAGGAATAAAAATATCATTTACAAGTGTTAGGGAGCACTAGCCTTCATCTTTCCCAACTTCTTGTGTTATTTTGAAGTTTTGTATAAATTTGTTGACAAATAAAGTGTGTTTCATATAAATTATTTTTGGATATTCTTTCAATAATCAATTATATTTATAAATGATTAAATGTATAATCAATTATTGTGCATATTCTGATGTACTAGGTCAAAAGTGATTTTAAAATAATATATTTCGTTTAGATTGTCAAGATAACCGATTACTTTGTGTTAAAATTACAAAAAGGTATATGAAATTATTTGTAGTGATTGGATATGTATTTAAATTAATTAATTAATTAGTAAAGATAAAAAAATAAAAACAAAAGTTAAATAGAAAATATATATTAAATTATAATTATACTGTTCAAAAATATGTATAGTATGTCCCAGGTGATGGCTATAATGTCGAGACCGAGTTGTGTGAACTGTTTAAACGATGATGAGAAATGTTGATGTAATGACGATATTGATGACTTATGAATGCGTTATATGCATGTTGTGTGGTGTGGATGGTCAATCGGTATAGATTACTCCTCGTTTTTTTGCTCTAGTGGTCGGTTATGGCCCAGTTGAGCTACCCAATGGTGAGGTGGAGAGCTAAGTAGGGCTCAATGGACCAGATAGGGTTTACGGGGTGTCAGGTAGGACCCCCAATAGATAACCAATCCTTTTAGTATCCGGATACGAGGGAGTCGTATATTATGATTGATTGAGAATCGGTGGTGATGATGTTTGCATTGATGTTATTCAAATTGATGATGAGATTAATGTTAGTTGAATTGATGTTATTTGAATGGATGATAAGATTAATGTAGGTGAATTGATGTTATTCGAAGTGATGATGGGATTTATGCTAATTGAATTGATGATGAGATTTGATGAATAAATTGTACTATGCTATGCTTTTCCTACTATATATATATATATATATATATATATATATATTGTTGGTTATTGACATTGGTTTATATTGTCAGTCACTCACCTTTATATATGTTTTTAGTGACAGAAGACAAGGATGTCACAGATACTACAGAGACCAGTGCACACTAGGGGTGAAGCAATGCTAAGAAAAGAGATTTAATGAATGAAGTAGTTGTGAGATGTAAGTAACTTATTGATGACTTATAATGATGTATGTATGTGTGTGTTTGGTGAGGTATGGTGCTCTATATTGATGGAAGTGATCATATGGTGGTATTTTGATGATTCATGCTTGGTGTTGGCATATTGATGATCGTGATGACAATTATGTTGATTAACACCTGGCACAGAGCCATTGGTGTGATTATATGTGGATGGGCAGGTGATGTTTTAATTGTCGGTGGCATTGAGCCATTTGTTGTATGTTGTGTGTATATTGGCAGGTTTATAACATTAAGCTATTAATTGTGTTTGATGTATAAATTGTATGGGTGTAAAGATATGGTTGATGACATGTTGATATTGGTATTAGCCATGTGAGATTATGTCGCATTAGAGAGAAACAATCTCTTTTTAGCCAACTAGTAGGGTGAAAATAAGTTCCAATGGGATCCAGAATCCCTGGAGGGTACCAATAAGACCCTAGTTGTATTTGTAATGTGGTTGTATAGGAAAAGTGAAGTTTGGATTGCAATTGATGTGATTTAAGAGGTGTGGTGGCATGAAATTGAGTGAATTGCATTTTCATGTATATCTTGGTCAAATGGAAGAATGTTTTTAGTACAGACACGCCAACAGGTCTGGAGTGGGGGAAATACAGGGTTCATGGAGTTTCGTAGCAATTGAAGTTGAAACAGGCAAATTAGGTAGTGTAGAAGTTTGCCTAAAGGCCAAATTCTGTCTAATTATGCATAATAGGGTGTCTAGTAATCGATTAGCAGAGGGGCATGTTTCTTTCCTGCACAAATTGGTATTTGGTAATTGATTACCAGTCTGGTGTAATCGATTATCGAGCCTTGTGTAGTCGATTACAAAGTTCTTGTAATCAATTACTAGCACTAAAATTTAAGGTTTTGAGGTGTTTAAGTAACGTAGCCCTTAGGTTCCTATTGTTTATTGCCAGGGGTGTTTCCAAAGCAAAAAATTTACCCTGATTTTACTCAAACTCCGGGATGAACCTTAGGAATCGCTAAGAGGACATTACGAAAATTAAGTAATTTTTAATTATAATAATTGTTAAATAAAAATAAAAATTATTATATTTTTCTTAAAATATGATATAGCTCTTAAGTTTATTTTTTTAGATTTTTAAGAAATATTTTCAAATATTACATTGATTAGAATGTGTTAAATATATATCTTGTATTAGAATATATATTTTTCTTATTAAAATAAATAAAAAAGTAAAAAGTATAGTAAAATGTGAAATTTATGGGTTTTTCCTGAACCTGACGAGGACCCACGGGATAGGTTTTGTTTACATAATTTCAAATCCACCTATTTAAAACTTGTTCCTGAAGTTGCCCCAACTTTAATGAGGTTGGAATTGGGGAGTCCTGAACATGCACTCAATCCATACTGTTGGCATCCCTATTAGTGCGATTGAGGTCCAATTACCATCCTTAAATATTTCACTTAACATCTCATAAATTATTTTTTAAATTATTTTAATCAACACCTTGGTGTAAATATTAGATGTAACATTGCACAATTTACATCAGTTAAGAGAAAAATAACATTTTTAACCCTGTTTTGCACTAATGACATTTACTTATTTGAGTCAAATATGCTTGTCTTTCTCTTTAATTAGTCCTATGATTTTTTATCTAAGAAAAACATTCTTAATCAATAATTAATTGATTATCCATATGGCTTATCTTTTTCACTTGAGATTAAATAATGACTTGGGCATGAACCTAAGCCCACACCAGACAATATGGTGAAATAACTAAGGCACTCAATCAAGTTGAAGTTATCTTCATTAGTTAGTGCACGTGTCTTAAGAAAATGTATGTAGTCTTATTCTCCCCCTATTATATATATATATATATATATATATATATATAACTTGTTATTTAGAAGGAGGGGGAAGTATTCCATTTTACTTATAATTTTATTTTATGATATACAATTTAATGTTTCATTGAGTTTCATATATAAATAATATAAAACATAGTTGAAAGAGGCGAATTCATCATCAAATTCGCATGGGCAAGAGACGAATGTACACATGTCACAAGGGGGAGCAGGCGCGGGAATTCACGTGTTTGAAAGATGAAATCGTGGGCTAAGCATAGATTTTCGTCCCATGGAGAGACAAATTTAAATGGTCCCCCTGCGTCAACATTGCACCCCACGGTGGTGAAAGCTTCACTCTTGAGATTTCAGCATTGTTGTTCCACGGTGGTGCACCATTTTTTTCATCTTCAAGTTGTTCCTGTGCTACTTTTTTTGTCCAATAGTTAAAGGTACACATCTCTAAATCTTTTAAAAGTTTTTTTTTGTTGATAGTATGATTCGTTCATGTAATAGTAGAGTAAGGATATGTTGATAAAACATGATATGTTGAATATATTTTAATAGTTGTAGAATAATGTTGTGAAGATAAAATCGTAAAAGTGAATATATTTTAATAATATTTATGTTTTTATTTTGTATTGTTTGAGAATATTTTTTTTAGTTGATAGTGTTATTTGTTTATGTAATAGTAAAAATTTATTTGATTACTTGATAGTGTGTGAAAGCAATTTATTTGAAAGACCTAAATGAAGTACAATAATATATACTAATGTATTGATAAGTGCGTGAAAGCTATTTATTTCTATGTGTAGTATAAAAATGATTTTTCATTTAAATGAAGTTGTAGAATTTTATGAAATTACAAACTAATATCAAACACATAATAATTGAATTATGAATGTGTAATGAATGTTTTTGTTTATGCATTTTAATTTATTGTTTAGGGTTTATGTGAGATAATATTTAATATAGATGTTAATGTTGTGTAATTTATTGTTTTATATGTGAATCTCTATTATTAAAAAGAAAATTCATAAAATATGAAATAAAATATTGTAGGAAAAAAAGAAAAATAAAGTAAGGTAAATAGTATTGGTTGTGTAATATTGAAGTCTTTTTTATCGTAAAATGTTGTTACTTTTAATTTTTGTCTTAAAGTATTTTGTATTGTGTTTATGTAGCGTAAAATAATGATGTGTGTATTGTAGGATGGATGCATCGTCTTCATCAATGCGATAGTTAAGCGAAGTTAAACCTGGCCCTGAAAATCCATCACTCTTTAGATTTCAAAATGTGCATGTATCAGAATTAGTATGAAATGGAAGACCAGATAGGATTTTAAAATGTAGACATACATTACTTTCCTGTGGTGGAAAAGGTTCTGTTCCAGAACAAATTGTGCTACTCTTACATAGAGTCGGTTTCCTTGGGATCACCCATCTTTTTTTTTTAAGTAGAACCTGCTTTGGTGTCTGCCCTTGTGGAAAGGTGAAGACCTGAAACACACACATTGCATATACCACCTGGTGAGTGCACTATTACCCTCCAGGATGTGGGAGTGTAGGTTGGGTTGTGAGTGGATAGAAATTTGTTTGGCGTGTATCTTCCCAATGGTACATTTCATGTTGGCTGTTTGAAAATGAAGTGGCTCTCAGAAACCTTTGCCAACATTGAGGACCACTTTGGTAACGTGCAGTTGCTGAGGTATACTAGAACTTATATTCTGCGATTGATTGGTGGTGTTATATTCCCAGATCAATCTAGTAGCAGATCCTCTTTGAAGTACCTGTCATTTGTAACACCCCCTTATATACACGAGATAAATTTTTTTTTTAGAAAAATATGCATATTTATCACTCTTTATCTCGTGTATACAAGGACGTATATACATCTGATTTCCTTTGAATATTGAAAGTAAAAAAAAATTATCTTTCAATATTTGTCCATAATGACAAAATAATTTATAGAAATCATAAGTGATAATTCATTACAATATTATATCCGAATAAAAGAGTTTATCAAAGTTTAACCTTTACCTTGTTACAATTATCTACTTGATATTGTAATAAGGCAAAATAAAACTAAACTATACCTCTACTACAAATGTGAACAATCATTTCCTAGTCTTTGAACCATCGAGTTTTTGAATCCTACTCTTGTCATATCTCTTCATCTAATCGATTGAGGATGAGACCACTTTATCCTCTTGTAATTACATATCCTTCCATCTTGGGCTGCTAGCTATATATCATATAACATATATTTTGGACACAAAAATTCAAACAAGAAGGAGTGAGAAACAAAATATAATATATTACAGATAAGACATAAGCATAAGGGTTTTCACAAACTAATATAGTAATATCTGTCATAATCTCATATACAATCAATTATGAATATAGGGTTTCCACATACATAACACTTATATTTTCATTCATAACCATCCATATAGAATGTCACAATCACATGAATGTTACGTAATGCTTATGCTACTATCTCATTCAGTTTATGCATGTGGGCCCTTAAAGTTTTAGTTTGCACTGGGCCAACCAGGAGTTTACACTGTTTCATAAATTCTGGATAATAATAACATAAATGCCTTCATGGCATATGAACAGCTCAACTGGCGTGGAAACACTTAGAGACTAGTCAGACTGAGAAAGTTTTTATTGTGAAAGTACCCGACACTAGGGAGCGACCCCAGGTCACCTGAAACACCCTTTCACACTCTCTCATCCCAAGGCTCGCAATTAAGCCTCCTCTAATGTATCCTCGGTTTCTATAATCCGTCCCCAGGCAATATCACATCTCATTTCTCTTTAGTGATTCATGATGCATGAACTACTTGCATATTTAGTTGGTTAAGGCTTTTAGAAACTCAATTATTGAATACCATAAAGGTTCACAAAATCATCACAATAAACTGTACATTTCCATAAGTTCTTCTTTGAACTTCTGTTATACTGAAATAATTTAGTACAGTCTTCAAATTCAGATCTTACCAAAATTGAGTTTCCAAGCCTTAAATATCTCAAAGCTTTCTCTTAAAAATCTTCACATATTTACATAATCTTTCTCAATTTGAATCTTAACTAGATTGAGTTTTTAAAATCTCCACAAAATATTCTTTAGTTATTTCGTTGGGAAAAACCAAAATAATTTACTTTAAACTTCTAATTTCTAAAGAAAATAATTTAAAATTATTAACTAAGAATACTTAAAACTATAAAAATTTTCTTTAATTCAAGAATTAATTATCTCAACCTCTGATTTTCATAAAATAGCTTCTTTCTAATACCAGATTTTATTATAGAGATTAAAAATAAAGTTAATAAAAATTATTTCTAAGAAGAAATAAAAGACTAAAATAATTATAAAATACTTTCTCTTGGAATAAAAATTTAAAGAGTAAGGTAAGAAAATTATTACTGAGTTTTAACTTTCCGTCATGCTTGCTATATGCTCAAACTTCATATCACAAGGTCATCAATCATTCATCAACCACAATTAAGTATAGTAATCTCATCAATCACAATCAAATATCATCAATCATAATTGCATATTATTAATCACATTATAAATCACAATATCATTAATCGAAATCAAATATAATTAATTATAATCAAGTCAAATCAACTAAATATCGCTTATAAATATAATTCAAATTTTTAATGGTTATTTAAATTAGTAGATTTGATTTTGAGTCCTTATAGTCCATTCATCGCACAGGTCTATATAAGTCCATATATCCAGTCTTCGCATAGGTATAGTTCAGTCTAGACAGGTCATAACAGTCCAAGTCCTTGCATAGGTTTAGTTCGATCCATATAGGATATAAAAAATCCCAGTCTTTACATAGGTTTAGTCCAGTCCGTATAAGTTATAATAATTCAGATCCATGTATAAATATTTCAGAATAAGTTACACAATATATTAAATTTATTATAAATTTTATGTTGAGAAGTTATTACTTTAAAATAATAATATTATTAAATTTAAAAGGAGTAGGGGACTCCTCCCATTATTCTTATGTCTTTCATATTATATTCTTATCTCACTCCCCCTTACCTCTTGTATACCGATTCGTTATTGAAAATCCATGCGCGCCTCGTCTCCGAGTTCTAAAACATACCAATTTCATTTTAATATAATTACAAGATGAAAATTAAGATTACAACTTAAAAAAATGGTAAATTTTGAATAGTGAATAGTGAATAGTGAATAGTAACAGTAAATAGTAATAGTAAATAGTAAAACGTGAATAGTAATAGTAAATAGTAAATCGTAAATAGTAACGGTAAATAGTAAATCATGAATAGTAACGGTAAATAGTAAAACGTGAATAGTAAAGGTAAATAGTAACAGTAAAGGTAAATAGTAACAGTAAATAGTAATTTACTATTTAAATAGTAATTTACTATTAAAAATAGTAATTTACTATTGAAATAGTATTACTATGCAGAATAGTAACTTAAAATAATATTATTTCCAGTATAATAACAGATTTCTAAAAACGATATGAAAATAACCCAAAAAAATATAAAAGTGAGGTATTCGTACCTTAGAATTTTAACAGAACCTTCTTCCAAAAAAAATTATTTCTCTCTCTCACTTCCACCACTATCTCACTAGCACTAATATATTAAGAAAACTTAATCTGAAATTGTGAATTCTAAAGAAGAAATCCTTCGGTATTTATAGGAAAAAAAATTACTATGCATTCCATTATTTTAATATAAAAGTACTATGCATTTTTGAATTTTTTATTCTTGGTTACTGTGCATCTTTTGAAAATTTCATACATGCACAGTGTTTTGCATAGTAACTGTCGGCAAAATTATTAAGTCAAATAGTAACCCTTCACTCGGTATATTTTAAATATTCAAAATGAGTCCTTTTTGAAATTTAGCGATATTATATCAGTCCTCACTAATTTTATAATAAGTAATATAAAGCTGAAATTTCAAAAATCTAAAATTTTCTGTTAATAAAAATTTATTGATACGTTTCTAATTTTTTAACGATTAGAAAAAATCAAGATTTTTCTCAAACCGATAATTTTTAGATAAGTCTACTTGAAATGGATTTTAGAAAATTTTCTTATAATTTAACTTTACATTCTTGTAAATATTTTTAATTTTAAGCAACTTTATATGAATTTAAAATTATTTAAAATATATTATTTTATTAAAATAATTCAAAATTTTCAAAAAATTCCAGAAAATCATAAATATTATGTAGATCAAAAAGTTCAAAAGAACCATAGTCTAATTCCTTCAAAATTTTATTTTAAAATTCTAATAAGAGTTAAATCTTAAATATGTAAAAAAAAAACAAAAATATAACAACATAAAATAAAAATGGTGAATAATAAAGATATTAAAAATTCTTAATATAATTTTCTTAATTAGTGAATACTAATTAAGTCAGTTTAAAATTCTCATTCAGAAATATTTTCATTTTTTTATTATTATTATTTTAAAAAAACAAATAATAAAAATATAAATACCAAAATTTCAAAAAAAATGATAATAATAAACTAACTTATAGTAAGTATTTCTCAAGAAATATATATCAATATCTATTTCCTATTTGTGATGAAAATAGGATGTTACATCATTACTGGAAAATCTTGATAGTGTGGCGAATATAGCTGAGGTTCTGCAGCATTGAGCTATTTGTACCGTGAGTTATGTAAGTCCACTGATTATGATCAGTCATCAATTTGTGGTATTCATCTACTACTTTATGTATGGGCGTGGGTCAGGTTTCCAAGTAATGTCCCCCTCGCGATAGACTTCTATGCTGCGAGGTTACACTATTAATTATTATTTAAATTTTAATTTAAGTTTTTAATGAAGTATTGTAATATGTCATGTGTATCCGTATGTAAAGAGTAATTTTTCTAACGCCCAACTTCATTGTAGGCGGTTAGGTAGTCAAACCTTCAAGGCCGTTAGGCAAGATATTGACTTATATCGCCGTGCCTTTGACCAAATGAGACGTACTAATGTAAGAAAGTTAATTGTATGCATAAACCATTTGTTGCACCATTCAAATTCATTAATTAATGTATTGTGTTGTGTATGTTGCACAAATTGTCTAGACCCTTTATACTAATAAAGTGTTGTAGACGTTACCTGAAATTTGTATGCAAGGCTCAGACTCGTGGAGAGCTGTGGTGCCACTGTTGTGCACCAGCATAGTTGAGTGGCATTACCCAGACCAGGTGACAAGACAGTTTGGAATGCAGCAACATATACCCTCACCACCTCGTCATCCGAATAATATCCATGTAATTACGCATAGAGGAAAGCCTGGTGAAAATTGGGCTCAGATGTATGTACCCTTGATTAGTATGTAGGAAAATCGCCTTCAGTTTGTATGTACAAACCCTTATATAGACGGTCTATTGAGTGCCAATTTTGAGTATATGTATTGGTTCCATATGCATACCCAAAGATGAATAACAAGAAAACATGTGTTGGTTCCAATTCTAAGTGTACGCTGGGTGAATGAACTTAAAATAATCTACACTAACCACTTGACACGCTGCAATAACGTGTGAAGAGGGAAACGAAAATGTCTGAAACCTCCCACAGTTACAAGATGGATTTGTTGGCAATGTCACTTTATACTTTTTGCCACCTCATTGTATGACTAGGTTGAACATTTCCCCAACCTCGAAACGGTTACCTTGCACATCATACCATTGAACTTGCTGACTGTAAACAGTTGCTTGATCTTTCCCTAATAGTTCCATTAGTTTTTTTTTCGTGTACCTTAACCCGTCCCCAAACTCTGATCTTGCTCGTGCACTACACTGGGCAAAGTATTCAACCATACGGGCGTACGTGCACTTCACCAATGTTATAATTGACATATTATGTGCACCCTTTAACACCTTGGTGACGCATTTGGAAAGGTTAGTGGTCATATGACCAAATCTACGTCCCCCATCATCATATGCCAGACTTCATTACTGTAACATCCCATTTTCATCACAAATAGGAAATAGATATTAATATATCTTTCTTGAGAAATACTTACTATAAGTTAGTTTATTATTATCATTTTTTTTATTTTGGTATTTATATTTAATTATTTGTTTTATTTAAATAATAATAATAATAAATAAAAATATTTCTGAATGAGAATTTTAAAATGACTTAATTAATATTCACTAATTAAGAAAATTATATTAAGAATTTTTAATATCTTTATTATTCATCATTTTTATTTTATGTCCTTATATTTATGTTTTTACATATTTAATATTTAACTCTTATTAGAATTTTAAAATAAAATTTTGAAAGAATTAGACTATGATTCTTTAGAACTTTTTGATCTACATAATATTTATGATTTTCTGGAATTTTTTGAAATTTTTTAATTATTTTAATAAAATAATATATTTTAAATAATTTTAAATTCATATAAAGTTGCTTAAAATTAAAAATATTTACAAGAATGTAAAGTTAAATTATAGGAAAATTTTGTAAAATCTATTTCAAGTAGACTTATCTAAAAATTATCGGTTTGAGTAAAATCTTGATTTTTACCAATCGTAAAAAAATTGAAAACGTACTAATAAATTTTTATTAACAGAAAATTTTAGATTTTTAAAATTTAAACTTTATATTACTTATCATAAAATTAGTGAGAACCGATATAATATCGTTAAATTTCAAAAAGGATTAATTTTGAATATTTAAAATATACCGAGTGAAAGGTTACTATTTGACTTAATAATTCTGCTGACATTTACTATGCAAAACACTGTGCATGTATGAAATTTTCAAAATTTGCACAGTAACTAGGTTTTAAATTTCAAAAAACGCACAGTACTTTTATATTAAAATAATAGAATGCATAGTAAATTTTTTTCCTATAAATACCGAAGGAATTCTTCTTTAGAATTCACAATTTTAGATTAAGTTTTCTTAATATAGTAGTGTTAGTGAGATAGTGGTGGAAGTAAGAGAGAGAAATAAATTTTTTGAAAGAAGGTTCTGCTAAAATTCTAAGGTACAAATACATCTCTTTTATATTTTTTAGGATTATTTTTATATCGTTTTTAGAAATCTATTATTATACTAGAAATAATATTATTTTAAGTTACTATTCTGCATAGTAACACTATTTCAATAGTAAATTACTATTCAAATAGTAAATTACTATTTACTGTTACTATTTACCTTTACTGTTACTATTTACCTTGACTATTCACGTTTTACTATTTACCGTTACTATTCATGATTTACTATTTACCATTACTATTCACGATTTACTATTTACTATTACTATTCACATTTTATATTTGCTGTTACTATTCACTATTCACTATTCAAAATTTACCATTTTTATTTTAAGTAGTAATCTTAATTTTCATCTTGTAATTATATTAAAATGAAATTGGTATGTTTTAGAACTCGGAGACGAGGCGCGCACGGATTTTCAATAACGAATCGGTATACAAGAGGTAAGGGGGAGTGAGATAAGAATATAATATGAAAGACATAAGAATAAAGGGAGGAGTCCCCTACTCCTTTTAAATTTAATAATATTATTATTTTAAAGTAATAACTTCTCAACTTAAAATTTATAATAAATTTAATATATTGTGTAACTTATTCTGAAATATCTATACATGGATCTGAATTATTATAACTTATACGGACTGGACTAAACCTATGCAAGGACTTGGACTTTTATATCCTATATGGATCGAACTAAACCTATGCAAGGACTTGGACTATTATGACTTGTCTAGGCTGAACTATACCTATGCGAAGACTGGATTATATATATGGACTTATATAGACCTGTGCGAGGAATGGACTATAAGGACTCAAAATCAAATCTACTAATTTAAATAACCATTAAAAATTGAATTATATTTATGAGCGATATTTAGTTGATTTGACTTGATTATAATTAATTATATTTGATTTCGATTAATGATACTGTATTAGACTGTGATTGATAATATGCAATTATGATTGATGATATTTGATTATGATTGATGAGATTACTATACTTGATTGTGGTTGATGAATGATTGATGACCTTGTGATATGAAGTTTGAGCATATAGCAAGCATGACGGAAAGTTAAAACTCAGTAAGAATTTTCTTACCTTACTCTTTAAATTTTTATTCCAAGAGAAAGTATTTTATAATTATTTTAGTCTTTTATTTCTTCTTAGAAATAATTTTCACTAACTTTATTTTTAATTTCAATAATAAAATCTAGTATTAGAAAGAAGTTATTTTATGAAAATCAGAGGTTGAGATAATTAATTCTTGAATTAAAGAAAATTTTTATAGTTTTAAGTATTCTTAGTTAATGATTTTAAATTATTTTCTTTAGAAATTAGAAGTTTAAATTAAATTATTTTGGTTTTCCTCAACGAAATAACTAAAGAATATTTTGTCGAGATTTCTAAAACTCAATCTAGTTAAGATTCAAATTGAGAAAGATTATGTAAATATGTGAAGATTTTTAAGAGAAAGTTTTGAGATATTTAAGGCTTGGAAACTCAATTTTGGTAAGATCTGAATTTGAAGACTGTACTAAATTATTTCAGCATAACAGAAGTTCAAAGAAGAACTTATGGGAATGTACAATTTATTGTGATGATTTTGTGAACCTTTATGGTATTTAATAATTGAGTTTCTAAAAGTCTTAACCAACTAAATATGCGAGTAGTTCATGCATCATGAATCATTAAAGAGAAATGAGATGTGATATTACCTGGGGACGGATTATAGAAACCGAGGATACATTAGAGGAGGCTTAATTGCGAGCCTTGGGATGAGAGGGTGTGAAAGGGTGCTTCAGGTGACCTGGGGTCGCTCCCTAGTGTCGGGTACTTTCACAATAAAAACTTTCTCAGTCTGACTAGTCTCTAAGTGTTTCCACGCCAGTTGAGCTGTTCATATGCCATGAAGGCATTTATTTTATTATTATCCGGAATTTATGGAACAGTGTAAACTCCTGGTTGGCCCAGTGCAAACTGAAACTTTAAGGGCCCACATGCATAGAATGAATGAGATGATAGTATTAAAAACATTGCATGACATTCATGTGATTGTGACATTCTATGTGGGTGGTTGTGGATGAAAATATAATTGCTATGTTATAAAAACTCTATATTCATAATTGATTATGTATATGATTGTGATTGAAATTATTATATTAGATTGTGAAAACCCTTATGCTTATGTCTTATCTGTAAAGTATTATATTCTGTTTCTCACTCCTTCTTGTTTGAATTTTGTGTCCAAAATATATGTTATATGATATATAGCTAGCAGTTCAAGATGAAAGGATGAAATTACAAGAGGGTAAATTGGTTTCATCCTCAATCGGATAGGAGAAGAGATGTGACAAGAATAGGATTCAAGATCACATGGTTTGAAGATAAGGAAATAATTGGTTACAGTCGAAGTAGAGGTATTAAATTTTTAGTTTTAGTTTACCTTAGTACAATATTAAGTTGGATGATTGTAAATCAATGTAAAGATTAAACTTCAATAAACCTTATTCTTTGGATATGATACTGTAATCTTTGATCATTTATGATTTTCTGAAAGTTCATTTTATCATTATGAATAATTTAAAACTTTTTACTTTCAAAATTCAAAGAAAATTAGATGTATATACGTCCTTGTATACACGAGATAAGAAGTGATAAATATGTATATCTTTCTAAAAAAAAGCAAGAAGAATAGATATATGTCTCGTGTATATAAGGGGGTGTTACAATTACACTTTCGGGATTCCGTCAATCTACGCTACAATCTCCAGTTTCACTTCCTAAAATTTGATTAAATTCCTATCAAATACCTTCCTATTGGCAGTGTATCCTGCAAAAGTTTCATACTGACTAATTAGTTTTGCATTACAAAACAAATTACTAAAAGTAACATAAATAATAGTTAGTTAAGTGAAATACCTAGCTTTAACAAATCTTGCTTCAATGACGTGTTCTTAAACTTATTAAAATTACTGGCAATATGTCTAATGCAAAAGACATGATAAGCATTCGACGGTTGCCACCCAATTTGCAGATTTGAGACCAAGGACTTTATGCTTTGGTGTTGATTAGAGATTAGACATATGTCTGTCTTAGTTGTGACATAAATCCTAATTTGGGCCAAGAACCACGCCCACACCTGTAAGGTTTCCCCTTCCACTATCGCAAATGCAATCGGTGACATGTTATTATTGTCGTCTTGAGTGGTTGCAATCAATAAAGTATGTTGATATTTTCCATACAGAAATGTGTCATCCACTTGTAGTATCAACTTGCAAAATGCAAAGGCATCAACACATTGTTTAAATGTCCAAAACAACCACTCGAAAGTCTGGAAACGTGTATCAACTTCAGTCCTGACATAGGACTCAGTTGTTGTGAATTGGTACGCTGAACCAGGTGCAACCTCGCGTATATGACATAGCTAGCGTGGCAACAAATTGTTATGATTCATCTCAATCACCAAATACACAGATAATTGCCTTTTGTTTGGCCTTCCATGTATTGGATCATGGCAATAGAAACCGACAGGCCTTGATTCACCATTCCTGAGTGTAGTGTGTCAAACCACAAACATACAACTTTAGGACCTGACGGTATAAAGTATAACAAACACATATACACAACATGAACATACCTAGTATACATGATCAGATGTAGGGATGGCAAAACGGGCTAGCCCGCCCCGCCAAAACCTGCAAAAAAAGTAGGCCGGGATGGTCCGTCCCGCTAAACTAAACGAGCCAAAATTTAGGGACCGCCTCGCCTAATGAAGTTAAAATTATAATTTTTATAAAAAATATGTCAAATTAAGATAAAAAATTAAAAAAATAATTTTTAAAAAATTAAAGAAGATATTATTAAAAGAAATATATAAGTAGTAAAAGATGTTACTTTTTTTTAATTTTAGAAAATAAAAGTATATATTTTAATAAAATAAAGTATAAATTATTTAATTAGTAATATTTTATAGTTTTTTTCTTTTGGCAGGGACCCGTCGGCGCGCCCCGTCCCGCCAAGGTTTTGGCCTACCAAATTGGCGGGCCAGGCTATGGCAGTAGATGGGCTAAAAAATCTTGTCCGTCCTGCCAACTTTGACGGGCTTGGCAGGCCAGCTCGTTGGGCTTGGCCTGTTTTTCCATCCCTAATAAGATGAACTCAGAATCCAGCTTTGAATGGCCTTGTGACAATTTAACATTATCGTAAGTGTGACCCCTTCCTGACTTACTGACCACCCATATCTTTGTTTTTTTGAAAATATTGCCCTGACATCTCTGGTACGGAATCAAAGTCTCCTTCAACGTCAGTATCCATATCACTATAATTAGGAATATTTTGTTCATCAGATCCATCCTCCCCACTACTCTCACATTCCTCAGCAACATTAAAATCAGGATCATCGTCATGTGATAAACTAGTAATAGTATCACCTTCCACAACAAATGAAATCAAAATTTTAGCTTCATATTTCATGAAAAATAATTTCAGTACCAACTACAAACTACAAATAAAAGTTTTATGTGTGTACTTACTTCTTATTAAGGTAATATATTAGAAGGGCCTCATTGTGTGTCCCGCATTGAACACCCAATCAGATCAAAATCAACATATATCTCGAGCGCAACCATATTAGATTATAACTCAAACATACTTAACAACAATTCAATCTCCTCATCATTTATTTGAAAAGCCACAAATTTATTTTTTCGTTTATCAATAATCAACCTACTAGTTAACTGGGTAATCACTAGAGTCTTTTCAAGTTCCAACTTAGCAACTATTTTTTCTTTTAGTCGGTCAACAGTAATACCTCGCTTGACCCGCATTAACCTCGTGTCACCCTCAAATGTATAGCCCTCAGGGCCTTTATATTTTAGCCCATTAGTGTACAAAATCACAACTATCGGAGAAGACATTCTTGCAATCCTTAAATTCAATAACTTCGGAAAACAAAACTCTTCATATTAATTTCCCTTTTAATTTTTTCCGAATAGTAGTAGCCATGCATATAATTGAATAAAAATTGTTTCCAGAATATGGGGTTTTAATACTTTTATAAATAACAATTACTAAACCTAAATTTTTACAAAATTTACTTCTTATATTTTTGGAATTAGACTTACTAAGAATTTAAAAAATATTCTTAAAAAACCTGGAATGCAACACACTTGATCATAAATGGAAATCACCACTAAAAAAACAACTGTTAGCGACGGACAAAATTGGTCGCTAATCAATGGAACTCCCGTCGCTAAAACAATTAGCGACGGCGTCACAGACGGGAACGTGGGCGTCGCTAAAACCCTCGTCGAAAACACATCAGCGACCACATACATGCCGTCGCTAACTTATTGACGGCGTAAGGCCGTCGCTAAAATCGTCCCTGCCCCAATAACTGCTGCCGTCGCTAAGTGTTGCCATACAGCGACCTCGGGACCCCGTCGCTACTAATAGACACCAGCGACCACCCCTGTGCCGTCGCTATAGGTAGTGATACAGCGACCAATACATTCCGTCGCTAGTGGTTGTCAGGTCGCGACCACACCTTTCCGTCGCTAGTGGTTGCGATGTAGCGACCAAGGCGTCCCGTCGCTAGTGGTTGTCAGGTCGCGACCACAACGTCCGTCGCTAGTGGTTGCGATGTAGCGACCAAGGATTCCCGTCGCTAGTGGTTGTCAGGTAGCGACCACAACGTCCGTCGCTAGTGTTAATAAGGCAGCGACGGACGGGTACCGTCGCTAACGAGAATTTTTAAATTTTTTTAAAATTGATCCAATATTGACTGGTTTTGTTAATTTAGCTTTAAAAATATCTTTATTGGCTGATAAAATTTTATAATTAAATTAAAATAATTTTTTTGAAGTAATGAATTATTATTAAAAACAAAATAATAGATTAAATTAATTTATGAAATAGGTTGAATTATTAATGATAGGTAGAAAGGCTTTGTGATTTGAATGTAATTACCATTAAATATTGACATAATAAATAAAGAATGACAAACTAAATACTGAATGAAAATATAACATAACTAAAAATCAAATATACAATGTGTATAAATAAAAGAACTACAATCAAGGTGGTGGGGGATCCTGGGGTGGTGGTGGGGGCGCCTGGGAAGTGGGGGGAGGTAGCCTCGCCATCAACTGCATCAGTAGCTCCTGCTGCTGAGCAAGTTGCCGACGAGTCTCGGCGTGCTGCTCCTCGGCCCGCTGTCGGTCCGCCTCGGCCTTCTGTCGGTCCGCCTCGTGCCGCTCCAACAGCAACTGCCTCTGACGTCGCTCCTCCTGTAGCTCATCGTTCAGGTTTTGAATTACCCGAACGACCTCAGTCGGAAGACCAGAGGAAGACGAAGAGGAAGGGGTCTTCCCCTTTTTCGCCAGCTGCATGCCGACGCCACCCAATCCAAACACCCTCCCTTTCTTGTTCACACCGCCAACAGCCTCCATATAGATGGCGTTGTCGTCAGAACAAGATAGGGTGGGAGGAACCTCCCCTTCAGGAGTGGAAGCCACCAGGTCCGCCTCCTTCTCGGCCCTCCTGGCCTGATACGCCTCCTGTAAATTCAAAAACAACGATAGGATTAGTAAGTTGATTTGTAAATTATAAGCATATGTCAGTTAAAAGTAAATACCGCTAGCTCCGTAGTCTTCTGGTTTACCCATGCACCGGCTTTGTTCTTCTTGGTCATTTGCATGACCTCAAACAAAGAAGGCTCCCGGTGCTCCCTCTGCTCCTGTGGTGGACAAAAAACATTGAGATTATTATTTGTAAACATGTAAGACGAATGATAATAGAAATGTTTAACATAAATATACTTACAAATCTTTTCTTGTGCTCGAGGGTTGAAATGCTACCCCCAGTGTAAACCGAGGCTGCAGCATCGGCGGCTCTGTTGGCCCTATTCCGAGCACTCGCCTGCTGGAATGGGACCCCGCCCCACTTCTGGACCATCCCGTCCCAATGGTCCTCCGGGATCCAACGAGGGCGCTCACCCTTGTCCCTCACCTTCCAAAGGGTACTCTTGATGATTTTGGAGGTCTTTGTGGCAAAGACCTTCCTAATCTCATCAATCATACCCTCCGCCCACTGGTAATCACGCTGTAAAATGAATTGAGAAATCAAAATTAATAACAGGTCTATTTTACAAATCAAGTCACAATAAATGAGCTAGGAACTTACCGAGAAGGTGTCAAACCACCTATCTTGCACAACCTTCCCAGCATCTGTCCAAGATATATATGGACCATCCCACTGGGCCTTCAAAACCTTAGTAATCGCTTTGGTAGTGCGACTACTATCAACAAAGCTGTAATGACAACAATTATGTTAGGAGTAAAACAACACACAATCTAGGGAGACACCCAAAATTTCGGCAGAGTCTCCCCTGTAAATGTAACATTTCCAAGTTTACATAGTTACCCTGTTACAAACAGAAGAGTGCCCAGTACAATTCAATCTATACAACTACTAATTAAAGTAACATCCAATAAACCAACAAGTCTTTCTACTAAAGTTTAATATAAAGTGTCATACAAATAACATAAAAGTATTTGAGGTTTAGTCACTTACTCGTCTCCGGCCGGCACGGGTACCAACATGGGCAGAGGGGATGCCGGAGGTGGGGTCGCCTGATGGCCATGGTCCTCCAAGCCACCAACTCCAGGAGTCTGCTCTGGGGTGGTCAGCTGTGGGGGTGATGGGGTGGTCTGCTGTGGTGGTGGTGATGGAGTGGTCTGCCGTAGTGGTGATGGAGTGGTCCGCTGTGGTGGTGATGGAGTGGTCTCCTGCCCTGGGGTAGGAGTCCCCAGACGGGAAGCCGGGGTCCTGGACCCACCACCCCTACTGAAGGGCAGTCGACGTCCCGTCATCTGTGGATAAAATAATGAACAAAAAAGGTTAGTCTCAGGATATATATAAACCTATGCATATATGTTTAACAACTACATACTCTGTGTCTGTTTCAGTTTCAAATTCCCCCTCAGTTTCAGTGTCACTGTGGTAATCTGTTTGAACAAGTTCATCAGTATCCAAATCAGCCCTAGACCGTTTTGATCGAGAGATAAGGTCTTTGTCAATGTGTTCACCCCCCGTAGTGGCGAGTGTCTCATCCATTATGACTGGATCAATGTTGAACAACAAAGAGGCATCGTTGAGCTCGTGTGGTGCAAGCTGATAAGCGTCATCAACCTCCTCGGAGACATTGTCAGTGATCTGACTTCGGGCCTTGGCCTTGATTACTGCATACCAGTCCCGATGTCCTCCCGGGAAGTCGGTGTAATAAACCTGCTCAGCTTGTTGGGCAAAAATGAAGGGATCAAACCCTTTATATCTACCATTCTTCTTGACCTCAACTAAGCCGTAGTTGTTGTCAACCTTTGTTCCAACACCGATTGTGTTGTCGAACCAATCACATTTGAATAGAACAATATCTCTTCTTAGTCGTCCAGAGAATGAAACTTCAACAATCTCCGTCAGCACTCCATAAAAGTCTTCTTCCAACTGACCGGCGGTGCCTTTAACACAAACCCCGTAGTTATGGGTGCGCATCCCTTCACTCCATTGAAGAATATTAAACTTGTAGCCATTTACGTAGTAAATAGGCCATTTTTTAACAGTCTTCACCGGCCCCCAAGAAAGGGCTTGGAGTAAAGAATCTTCAATATGGTTGTTAGGGTCTTGTATCTATGTACAACATAAGAAGTAGGTCATTGTTACCATATTGACGGGAGTTAGAAGCAAATAGGCTTAAAAACACTTGGAATACGGGTCTTACATGTTGCGCGAACCAACCAACGAACTTGGATGACACCTCACTATGAATTTGGTCATCAGTTAAATCATTTTGCTCAAGTTTTAGCATATCTGTGTATAAGCTATTGAAAGAAACAAATAAGTTTAATATAAAAGCTACGTTAAGAATGTATAATATAACTTCTATGACTTACTCAATAAAGGGTTCCACTTCTGGGCAATTGAGAAGAATGTACAAGTGAGCCGCCTTTCGATCTTTCTCATCAATGTAACATTTTGTGAGCCTGCCCCCCGGGTGACCAGGATAGTTGAAAATCGACGTTTGTTCATCAAACCCTGTGCGGCTGGCTACCCCAAGATTGCGGGGAATTCTACTCATTCTAGTTTCTATCTCCGTTGGAAAATAGAAAGAAGCAAAGGTTGTCATTTCTTCGACTAAGTATGCCTCACAAATTGAAGCTTCAACGCAGGCTTTGTTCGACACTTTATCTTTTAAAGAGCGTAAGAATCTTCAACATCATTAACAACATGGTGTTAAGTTAGAAAATGCTATTATAAGCACGATTTGCAAGTAAATTAAAGAGTTCACCAAGCATTCACCTTTCGAATGGATACATCCAACGATACTGCACTGGGCCACCAACCAAGGCCTCGTACGGTAGATGGATAGGCAAATGCTCCATGGAGTCAAAAAAACTTGGTGGGAAAATCTGCTCCAACTTACAAATCAACACCGGGATAGTTTCTTCCATCTTCACAAGTTTCTCCACACTCAACGAAGTAGCCGTCAACTCCTTAAAGAAGTGACTCAACTCCACTAACGGTTTCCAAATAGGCTTCGGTAAGGCATGAAACGCGTACGGGAGTAGTTGTTGCATAAACACATGGCAATCATGACTTTTCATGCCAAACACCCTGCCCTCCTTCACGTCGACACATCTACTCAAGTTAGAAGCGAATCCGTCAGGCAGGGTCAACCCATTCATCCAAATACACACAGCAATCTGTTGTGGTCTAGTTAAAGCATACTTTGCATGGGGTTTAAACATTCTTCCACGTCCCGCATCCCTCAACTCCAACTCCTTCCTAGAACACCAAATCGGAAGGTCTAGACGACTCTTCTCGTTGTCCTTTGTTCTCCCTTTGATGTCCATAACAGTGTCAAAAATATTCATGAAAACATTACGTTCAGTGTGCATGACATCAATGTTGTGTCTTAACAACAAGTCTTTCCAATATGGCAAATCCCACAACACACTCTGCTTCACCCAGTGGTGTTCCTTACCGTAACCCGCAAACTCCTTAACACTCTTGTCCCAGATGTAAGGATACTCTTCGACCCTCTGCCAAACCCGTGCACCAGATAACCTACGGGGTGGAGGTTCATTGACAACCTTGTTTTTCTTAAAAGCGGTTTTGTTCCTCCTAAACGGGTGATCCAACGGTAGAAACTTTCTATGACAGTCAAAGAAACTTGTCTTGCCACTAACAGGGAGTGATTCCCCCCCGGTATGTTCCATGCATACAGGGCAAGCTAGCTTCCCAGACGTGGACCATCCAGAAAGCATACCATAGGCCGGGAAGTCGTTAATAGTCCACATCAAAACAGCACGCATCATAAAGTTGTTCTTCAAAGACGCATCGTATGTCATTACCCCGACATCCCATAACTGTGATAACTCTTCAACCAACGGTTGCAAAAACACGTCTATGTTCGCCTTTGGATTTTTGGGTCCTGGAACCAGTATAGATAGAAACATGACCTCCCTCTTCATACACATATCAGGTGGCAGATTGTATGGGGTCAGGATGACTGGCCAACAAGAGTAAGCCCTTCCGTACTGACCGAAAGGGTTAAACCCATCAGTACATAAGCCAAGTCTTACATTTCGCGGCTCGCCAGAAAAGTCCAGATATAGCTCATCCAAACACTTCCATGCTTTCCCGTCGGAAGGATGGCAAAGAAACCCCTCTTGTGTTCGGTTCAGAGCATGCCAACGCATGTGAGGCATACAGGCGTTGAAGACGCGGTGTTATAGGGAAGTACCACATTTTCTTCCTGGCCGTCCGGGTTACCTTCCCTCTCCTTTTAACGGTCTTGTAGCGTTCCTCATTACAATGCAGACATTTTGTGACACTCTCATCTGCAAACTCATTTCTGAACAGCATACATCCACCAACACAACACTCTATCTTCACACAACCCAACCCCAAGTTTGCCACTTGTTTCTTAGCACGGTACAGGTTTGCTGGCATTCTGTGATGACTAGGCATGGTGGAACCCATCAGACTGACCATCCTATCAAAACAACCTCCAGAAAGATTATAATCTGCCTTTAGGCTTAAAGCAGCTAGGGAGGCGGATAACTCAGTGTGACTGTTGCACCCGTCCCACAATGGAGTCTGAGCCGCCGCCAACAAATCATAAAATCTCTTCACCTCCGGATTAGGATCCTCCTCTACATTGTCAGAGTCCCCATGACCTGCTTGGTCATTATGTTCCAGCATACGCCCGGTGGAGGGTCCAACATGATCCATCACCATTTGTTCTATGTTGTTGTACGTATCCCTGTTTCCTCCAACCTCGTAGTAAGACTGTTGCACGGTTACGTCTGACGGTCTACGCGGTAACTGCTCACCATGGTTGTACCAGCAGTGGTATGTTTCCATGAACCCTTTCTCAGTTAGGTGGCACATGACATCATCTGCGTATTCAAAACTCATGCATTTGCACCTTGAGCACGGACAACGGATCTTCTGAGTCACTTCAAATCCAGGCGTGTTTGCCGTAGCGAACGGAATAAACTCCAACAGCCCCATCATAAACTCCTCAGTCACTCGCCGATTGCGATCTAGTCGGTTGTACATCCATCGCCGATTTGCCGGTACCTCCATTTACAATATCTAACAAGCACGATTTCTGTTACTTTAAATTATTGTAATTTTATTTGACTATCGGTTGTGAATCACTTTCTATCTCTTTGATGTTGCAAATTGGTGGGGCCCTATCCCATTCGGGATGAATATGCAACCATCCGTAACCCATCCCATAATTGTATGCGGTCTATCTTGAGTTGAACGAATGTTCATTTGAAATTTCGGCAGCATTTCGCATTGGTCCCCGAGTACACAGAGATACGTACGGTATGAAACTCCGCACGCAGACATGCACCCTGGGGACAATACGAAATACCATAGCCGAAATTTCAAATGAACATTCATTCAACGTCTCCAGATAGACCACATACAACATTGATGGGTTACGCCCTACAGGTTACAAATTCATACCAAACTGTCCAACCGGGACAATTCAAGATCCAACACAACACGGTACATCAACCGGTTGTTTTGAAACTTGAACGGGAATCTAATGGGTACACACACGACTAAACCCTATATTATTAAAGTTGAGTTTCATTTTTTAAGTTCCCTAAGAAAGGGAGTCTGCCGAAATTTTGGCAGAGTCTCCCCTGTAAACTAGACATTTCCCAAATTTACAAACGGCCTGTTACATACAGAAAACTTCCCAGTATAGATAAATAAACATATCATACGCATTGTATATGATATTCAGAGTTACGAACACCAAATCATGTTATCAATACATAAAATCAATGCCTAATGAGATGTACTCTCTACTAACAAACAACATTACACATGCATCATAAATCATGTTATCAGCACACAAAACCAATGCCTAATGAGCTCTGCTCTCCACTAACAAACAACATTACAAATGCATAAAAAATCATGTTATCAGCACATAAAACCATCGCCTAATGAGCTCTGCTCTCCACTAACAAACAACATTACACATGCATAAAACACATTATAAACACATCAAAACCAGTTCCTAATGAGCTTTGCTCTCAACTAACAAACAACAACTGACATGCATACATATATCGAGAAAGTCAGTGTTAGGGATTACCTAGGGAAAAAAGTGGGCGATAAATATGGAGCTGAAGAGAGACGATCAGAGACCACGCGTGATGTGTGTTACTCTGCATGACAAACCAAGAAGTCGTTAGACAGTTACAAGTAGCAAGGAAACTAAACAAAGAGAGACACGCAAAGCAAATTATAGATTACACAGCAACGACTTCTTAGTGATCTAGACACTTGGGATCCACATGAGAATGAGTCCATGAGACACGCAACAGAGACTACATTTGCATTATTAAACGTTTTAAAACCCTAAACCCTAAACACTAAACGCTAAACCCTAAACCCTAAAACTCTAGAAATTTGTTACTTCTTATCAACCTGATATTTTAGTAATCATGGAAACTCGGTGTGAAACAAATAGACTCAACAAAATCTGGGTCCTTAGACTATGATGGTTTTGCTAGTTTAGATGGTGCTGGATTTTCTGGTGGATTACTGGCTACTTGGAAAACAATGGAGATTAAAGTTAACTTAATTGAATCCAACTTATAGTTTTTACACCTTAATATCCAATTCCCTGAGAACAAAAGCTGGTTTTTCACACCAATATAAGGACGTGTGATATTATAAATATAATTAGAATTATGTGAGGGGAAAAAGTTATTGAATTAGGGTTACTTGGAAAAACTACCTTACAAACCTCCGTCCTTGAATATAAGCAAAAAAAGTCAATTCACATTAACTAATAAAAGTAGTTAACCTTATTTATTGCCATTGATATCATCTAAAAAATGTATATTTTTTACTATAGTGTTATTCACTTGAACTTATTTAGACTTTAGAGACTTTACTAAGGAACTGTTTCATTTGAGAAAACCTAAGTAGTTAATCCTAGATCGCGTTGCGTCGTGGCAAAACCCAAAACCAGGATAGCGGCATCACGTATCGCATTGCAAGTCAGCTTTTATCCTATCGCGGGATAGAATAAAAAAATATATTATGTAGACATGTATGAGAAATTAAAAAAATATACAAATACATAAAAATTGAAAATCAAAAAATCTAATTGCATAATTGTAATTTGAAAACAGTGATAACAACTGTCCCAAGGATCTAAAATGAAGGAAATACAAAAGCAAAAAATCTTTTAACACAACAAAACAACTAGGAACTAGGAAGTATCAACTACTGATGTGAGTCTCAAAATAGCAAGAAAAGATGAAGAAAAGGTTTCCATCGGAGTGTTAAAGGGGCTGTTGGAGTGTTGGAGATGATAGAAGGTCTGTTGGAATACATGCCAGCCCTCATGACAATATAAACAGAATAGATTTACAGAACAAAAGCTGGTGGACCTGGCTTTTGTGTGGCCTAGATTTACATGGAGAGGGGCCATGTTTAAAAATCAAAACAGAATCCTTTAAAGACTGGACAAGGCTTATTGTAATACAGCCTGGAGATCCTTATACGCTGAATCTGAACTCAAAATCCTACCAAGAGTGGTATATCTAACCATCATCCTATTTGACTACAATTGTGGCCTCACCAATCTTGGAAGGTCGAGAGACCATTTAGATTCTACAGAGCTTGGCTCACTGATTCATCTGTACAAAAGCCTGTGGAATCTAGCTGGAAAGAGGAGGAATCTGCTCCAATCAACTTAATTATAGGCTGCATTTAAATAGTGGAGTATTAATACCTCTGGTTCTGTTGCCAAGAGGAAAAGAATCCTGATCAGAAGAATTGAGGGTATACAAAACAAAATAAGTTCTCAACCTGGATATTACCCTTTCCTGGATAGTTTGGACAAAAGATTGCAAGCTGAATTGGACAAAACCTTGCTGCAGGGAGAACTAATTTGGCATAAAAAATCAAGGAGGCAATGGATTAGTGAAGGTGCCAGGAACACAAGGTTTTACCACCAGAAAGTAATTAACAGAAGAAGGGAAAATCATATAAGTATGCTTAGAGATGGAGAAGGAAATTGGATTGATGATGAAGACAGAGTTCAGAACCACTTCTTTATTTCATTTTCAGAAGATATCGACAGTAGGAGTACGGAAACAAGAATTAATGAATATTGAATTATGCAGGTGGCAGAAAAGTTGAGCTTAATAGAGCAATACAAGATGGAAAGGGAAAGACAGCAGAAGGTGCACTGTTACTATCCATATATTCTTGATCTGATTTATCATCCTTCCTTCCTTTCACTAAATAGTAAGTACTGATTTCTTGTATGTTTCACTCCACTATAGTTAGCAGAAGAGGAAGAAATCAGAAGGTTAAGGAGGGAGCTTGTTCCAAAAGCACAACCTATTTTATTCATCAGGCAGCATATGGGCTACCGAGCAAAGGTAAAGAAGCTCGTCAGGCAGCATGGGCTACCGAGCAGAGAACCTTACATGGTCTCCAGTCTACTGAGTCAAAAGTGTTTACAGAGAAGAACACTTTCAGAGAAATCAATACCTTAGCAGAAGAGGCAAGGAGGCGAGCAGAGATAGCAAGGTCAGTGTCTTTATTCATCTTCAAACAGGTTCTCAATTTTATTTTACCTTTACATGAATTTTCTTTGGACCCCTTTTATTGATTTTTTTCCTTATGATGCAGGCTGAGAGAGCTTCACACTCTAAAGGGCAGGGTGGAATCATTTGCCAAGCTGAGGGGTTTGGACATTGATACCATGAATGCACACTACACTGTCTAAGACATAATATCTATCATCATTAGTCTGTCATTTGGTTCTCTTGAGTTTCTTGTATTATGGCTTTGCCTCGTATCAGACAACAGGTTATAGTTCAACAATGTTTCTGCTGAGTTTTCTTGTACTTTTTATTCAAACCATTGGTTTATGGTTTCTGTTTTCTCTTTTTCTTTCTTCTTTTCCAAATTGTATTTGTACCTATTATGTAATATTGTTATTTACACATACCTCTCTTTGGAAAGTATTAAGTTTTTCTATTTGTAAATTTTTCTCCTTGTTGCCAGAAAATATGCATAGACCAGCTTCTAAACAAGACGTTAAAACAATCAGCAAACAAGTAGATGTCATTTTCTTGTATAGAAATGTAACATTGGTCAAAATTCTGTTTCATGACTTGAAATTGACTGAATTAGAAATTTTACAATTACCAATTAACCCAAATTTTTTCAGCTAGTGTTCAACAGATTTAACTCTTGCACAAATCCTTAGCTGATTGACTTGATAAGTATCTGAGGTGCAGTTGAGTTGTTATTAGGTGAGTTTGATCACTAGTAATGGATGAAATATGACTGTAAATTAACCTTGTTACTAGAAATTGTTCATATGAAACAATAGACACTTACAAAAGAAACTTCCTACGGATATTTTTTTGTGCATTAAGTTATAAGAACTCCACACTTCATCCTTTATAATGTGGAGTGTACTTTAGAGATAATTTTATAAATAAATCATACTACCATCAAAATTTTAAGTCCAATTTAAAATGTTAATAGTTTAAATCAGATTAAAGAATATATAACTTTAAATCTTGTTAGTAAGTTTTTCATTTTTTTAACCTTAATCTTTAAATCCATTCATTTTTACCCTTTCCCTTTCGGACCCCAACTTCGATTCCCTTCCATTGCGTCCTCATCGAACAAGCTTGTCAACCATCATCCATCGCCACCTATCTTGAGCATGTTTTCGTGAAATATGGGCGAACATCTTTTCGTACCGAATACTTGTAGTGCAGATTACAATTTTTGAGATGCAAGATGCTATGAAATCTGTTAATATAAAAGCATGTGGTCTGTTTAATAAGTTTAGTAGGGTATATTTGTTTGTTTAGAACCATGGCAGAATAGCATAAGCAGCTAACAATTTGGCCAACGAGAGGTAACTTAATTGCATTGGTGTGTTGAGTCTGACGGTTGAATAGCATAAGCGGGTTGTAGCCTACTTAAGTCCTATACAATATTTAGAACCATGGCAGAATCACCCGAAATCGAATTTAATAGAACACTAAACAATGAATTGAACCACGGATTTGATAGATAAATCAAAATCATCAAATAGGTATGAAAATGGTTATTTTAGGGGGATTTCTCAGGTTAAATTAAGAAACTCTTTTCTGTTTGTCACTTGAAGAATTCATTTATCGTTTTGTTCCCTCAAAGTAGAAAGTCTGAGCTTGGTACAAAAAGCAAATGTGCTTCCACATACCTGTCACATATTTCTTTTGACTTAACAATAGATTCAGAAGGTCCCTATCATTTTTGTTTTATGTTATACCATGTACAAGTGGAAAATTAATTACTCTTGGTCGCTCTGCTCATTTTGTTTTCATCTATAACATTACATATAATTATGAAGTTTCGTATAAATCATTTTAAGTTTAAGTGCAAAACTGGTTTTGAACCAGCTTTTAGTTCATGGAATAATTGAAACTAGCTAGTTCCAAAACCAGTTTTGACACTGGTTTTAAGATTAAAAGTTGATTTTCAGCCACTGGCTTAGGACTTAAAATGTTGGTTTAAATAGGGAACAGCCAATTAAAAATTCCTATACTATATAGGCATGGATTATAAGATTCTAACTTCAACATTAGCATCACATTGGTAAGGGGGCTTTATGCGGTATGGTGAACTGAATGCTCCGTGAATAATCTGAATCATATAGACATATTTCTGACTTTGTCATTGATCATCAATTAATTTATATAGTTATTAAATCTTATTTTCATTAAAATATATAGAAACATGACATGATATCTACATTGAGAGTTCAGTTTTCACATGCCTACTTTTATGATTTTTCTAATATTATGTGTGTTTCATTAGTCATATATGTTTGATAAATATTATAGAATACTTGGATCTGTAAAGCACAAGCAGAAGGGTTTGTTGATGGAAATAGGTGTTTTTTTAAAACAAAAGAAATAAAACAACTAATGCATTTGTAATGGAGTTGCTTAACCTAAAGCCTTCCACACCCGAATGCATCTGTAATGGAGTTTTTAACCTAGAAATATGGTTGAAGCTACACTCCTAATTCCATATTCTCATATCCTTAATGTGCACAATATCTTCATGCAACTAGTGAGTAGTGATATCAATGTTAGTACTAATTAGCTCATAAGCCTCCAAGCAATCCATTTCACAGATTATGTGTCTATGTCCTAAATATTTCATAAATGATATTATTTTGATAAGTTTTGTTAAGGAATTTATCGGTACGAGTCAAAATGGGCTCAAAGAAACAATGAATCATTTTCATAAACTTAGTAAACGACTATAAATACTAACATGTAAGGGGCCAAATAAATTCTATGAAACTTACAAATGCCTCAGTAATTCATTAACAGTAATGCTAGAACACTCGGAACCTCATTCCCTCCTCAAATGATGAAGGTTCAGGATCTTATTCTTCGTTCAAGCTCACTACATACTAATCAGCTTGGAAGTTATTAAAGCCTTTTTCCTTAGTAAGTGGTAAGCTCAGAAATTGACATACTGAGCTGCTGGTTTGGTGACCTTAAGAGGTCAGTTTCAGTTAGAAGCAGGGTTATATTGACATAATTCAAAGTTTGTGAATTCCCCCTTCAGTTTTGATTACATATTTCTTACAGATATCAACACCACCCTAAAATTTTACCTTATCTTCATTTTCAGTTTAGGTTATCTAAATTTTACTAAATACATAAACGAAATTGGTTGAAGTTTCAAATGTAATGTGAAATCAATACTCCAATAACACACTAGTAAACCAATACCCACAGACAGTTCGTATCAGTTAGATAGCACTTACTTACCTGCTGAGGGAGTGACAGACGACGGAGATGAGGGACGATCGTTGGTGAGCCGCCGGAGAGAGTGGGAAACCCTGCTTCTTCAGAGAGAGAGGAAAGCCTACTTCGTGGAGGTCACCCCAGAGGCTATCTCACGAAGGGAAGAAAAGCTTTGTAAACGGTAAGGAGGATGGCAATGTTTGGCAGAGGAGGGAATGGTGAGGAAGACAGATGGTAGGGGAGGGAACTATGGAAGGGCAATGTGGGTCAAGGCAAGGCAGCGTGAGGAAGAAGGAGGGAAGGGGGGGCACAAGGGCAGAGAGAAAGGGTTAGGGCAGAGAGAATCGGAGAGGTTAGGGCAGAGAGAAAGGGTTCGCTGAAAACTGAAAGAGGGGAAGGTCGAAGACGAGTAAGATATAAGTTTTAGCGACGGCATAAAAACCGTCGCTACATACGTGACTAAATTGAACACGTGGATTACAAACACTAAGCGACGGAAGACAACGTTCGTCGCTACCATCATCAACATTAGCGACGGTGCACTCCACCGTCGCTACCATTCCTTCTTAAAAGTGAAAGAAGGGAAGGAAGACGAACAAGCTAGCGACGGTAAACTGCTTCCGTCACTAACCCCTGAATATTAGCGACCAGGTGCGTCCACCGTCGCTATGTTCCCCTACTCAAACTATGGAGGGAAGGCCAAAAATATAGCGACGTCCAGGTAATCCGTCACTAATCCCTGAACTTAGCGACCTCTTTAGCGACGATGTTTGGTTACCGTCGCTATATTCCCACGTTTAAACTAAAATAAACGGAGGGAAGGTCAAATACAATAGTGACTACAAAACCATCCGTCACTAATTTCCTGACACCTAGCGACGGGTGTATCATCCGTCACTAGCATAAGAATCTAGCGACGGTGCATACCGTCGCTCATATTTGGCGCCAACAAAACAACTTGGAGGGAAACCCAACAAGGGATAGCGACAGAATGAGCGACGGTTAAATTTTTAATTTAGCGACGTCACAACACCACCGTCGCTACATTGATGCATTAGAGGACATAGCGACCCTACATATCCCGTCGCTATCAGTTGGCGCCATAAATATATTGGAGGGAAACCAAAAAAGGGGAGGGAAATAACTATAGCGACCGGGTCAGCGACGACGTTTAATGTTGTGACGGAGGTAGCGACGGTTCTTTACCAATTTTAGCGACGGTACAATGTCGGTCGCGGATGTGGTCACTATATTTCATGGTCCAGGTCGCTTTCATTTTGTGGTCGCTAACGCGGTCACTAATTAGCGACGGCATGTGGCGGTCGCTAACTTGTTGTAGCTATTAGTCATTTTTCTAGTTGTGAATGCGACTAACACTTAGCAAATGCACCAGCCACTCTATGTGTTTTTTGAGTTGTAAGGGGAGAATATAAAGAAACAATGTCGCTAGAGAGGGGATTAAAATTTAAAAAAAAAACCACACTATGCTAATACAAATTTTGTGTTGACACTTGGCAAATTCCTCCTTCGAAGGTGTGAAAATTAGCGTTCTATGACATGGCAAATTTGCCTGGTGAACGTGCTAATTTGACCATGAATTTGCCCTTCAAGTAGACAATTTCACTACATGCTTGGCAAATGTCATGCATAAAGAATTTCGTCTGATAGTCATACGATTTTCCATTTTCATCCTTCAACCATGTGAAATTGAAATTCTAATTTGGCATAAATCACCCTAGACCACCAATTAGTTTTAAACCAGCCCCATACTTGCCATTATTTTCTAAAACAACCCTAGATTAGTCAAAAACTTTGATTTTCCATGACTAAAACTATATTCTTATCTACTAAAAGTTTGAGATCATTATATAGGTAAATATACTTATGTAAAATACAACTAAATAATTAATATTCTAAAATAATAAATATTTTTTAAAAAATACAACCTCGATCAAAGTTTTTTAAAAAAAAGGGAAAAATAAAATGAATAAAGCCCTTTTGTCTGAAAAATATTTTTATTGGTACTTTTACGGATGTTAAGTTACATGCATCACCTTAGTAAAAAAAATGATTTAAAATGGAAGCAATAATTGTATTCAACATCAGTCACTAATTACATTATATACTTAGAAAAAGGAAATTAACATTTTTAAAGCAACAAACAATTTGAAATGGACGAGAAAAATTCAATCAAACCGTGCCATTAATTGATGATCTCGAGATCAATCATGTAGCAAAGCATGTTTGTACAAGTACAACATTGTTTCCACTTGGTTGTTACCTAATCTTCTTCTTTTCCTAATTAAGCAACTTCTAATCTAATATTTACCAAATTCAAAGCAAGAATTTGCCCGTTTCTAAAACTTGATTTGATAGAAGTTTAGATCTCAGGTTTCACAATAAGCACCATGGTTTAGGAACATTAATTATAGTAAGTTAAGACATATATATATGTCAGTCATGTGTGATCATGTACTTAATTAATATTGTGGCAATGTGCTAATGGCATGCATTAGTGATTTGGTTGATTTGAGATATTACTTTTCTATTTTGTTTGAAGTCACCTAACCACTTTTTCTGAGGCCTGCTAGGTCCATTCAAACTAAGCTCCAAATACCTTTTTTCTTTATTGGACATAGTGCAGCACAAGTTATAGAAGTAACTACTAAGTACTAACTTGCAACTGTTTCAGATAATTTGATTTGTGAAGTTTAGTCACTTAACCTTTATTGGGTCATCAACCTCTTATGGTTGTATGTTGCTAATTAATACAATAAGATTTTATAATGCACGCCTTGTCTATGCATGTTTGAATGTAAATTAATCTGTGAATGTTCAAACTCCAAAGATCTAAAGAGAAAATAATGGAGGAAGGAAGGGGCATAAAAGAAGCATCCAATCCAATCCAACCATTAGTGGTATCTGCAACTTTGATTTGTGCATGCCATTAACATCCAAACACTTCTGGACAAAGAAGTTGCATAGAGATAAAGAGAGAGAGAAGAATGTTGGTATGTTTGTCCTTGTCATACATAATTGTTCAATCAAAGCATGATGACCTCCCAAGATTATTCCCCCTTCTAAGCCTTGTTTTTTGCTATTCCTCAAACGGAAAAGGTTAGGGGCATATCTATATATATCATATGCAAGGAAATTTTGTCTAACCAATTTCAATTTCAATTTCAATTTCTTTACCTTATGAATTTTGACTTCTTTTTTATTTAATTGTAATCGACCTACTCCTAAATTATATGTTTAATGTTGCATTAAATGCTTTTAACTTCATTATATAATTAATAAACTTATAACACTTGAATATATTTGTAGTTAAATGTCTTTTAATTTTATCATTGTAAAATTATTTTTTATTTTTATTAGATATTTAATTTTATTTCCTGTTATTAAGTTAAAGTTATTAAAGTGGTTAGGTTTGAGTAATAAAGTGCTCCAATAGTTAAGATTCTGACGGAGGAAGAAGGTCGCAAGTTTGACTTTCACCTTATTAACAATTAACTTGGACTTATTAAAAAAATAAGTTTGATTGATTATTAACACATACGACTAACTACAAAAGTACAATTTAAAAATATTATAAGTTGAATATAAAAAAATTAATAATCTTATAGGTACTAAAACTAAAAAAAATATTATTTTATAGGGACCAAAATATATTTATATTTATATTTATTATTATTATTAAATTGTGTCTCTTTTTTAAAAGAATTTCAGTGTAACATTTGATATTACATTATTAAACATGATTATTTTTTTTGATACATATATTAAAATTCACGTCTTTTGTTTAGTTTAATAAGTTGGCCGTGTAAAAATTTTAAACTGACAATATATCAAAATTATAATTTTCCCAAAAGCTACTTAAAATTTGATATCTTCTCTATTCAACACATTTCACTTCATTTGATTTTTGAATTAGGAATCTCTCCAGCATCTTCAACTAGGATTTTATATCAGTTATAAAATAATCAATATAAAAAATCAGTTATTTTTTATAACTGATATAAAAAATATATATTATATACCGGTTATAAAAATAACCACAATAAAGTGATATAAAATAGTAATGTTTATGATGAATCTCATTAATCAAATGGTTCAGATTGCACGCGGAGAAAACGGAGAGAAAGCATGACCGAGAGGATTCGTTCTCTTGATTTTTCTTCTTTTTTATTAAAAAAAACACATTTCTCTTTGTGTGTGGGTTTTTCTAAACTTTATTTAAGGTTATTTTTTCCTTTGACAATCAATCATTGTTTGCTACATTTCTTCAAAATCAACGGGGGAGTATAAATGAAATTGTCATGTGAGTTTTGACTTTGAAATTAGACAACAACTGACCCACTTTTTAATTATATATCATTGATGCTTTTTAAATGGTTAAAACCATTATTTAACATATTTATCATTTTAATTTTATCTCTCTTTCAAATTCTTCTTAAATTTTAGAGTATGTTTAACCTTATTTTTCATTACATTTATCCTCTCATTTTAGTCAGATTTTACCTATTAGAATGTCTATAAACTAACGAGAGAATTAGTTACTGTAATTGACGGGATTTTTTAGTTATATAATAATAATAATAATAATAATAATAATAAATCATTGTGATAAGTTTACCCACAAATATTAGCGATGCATATTTATTACGTAATTCGATGTTTAATTATTTCTTTTACAATATTTTAATATTTTTTTCAAAAAAATCTCTAGTAACAATAAAACAATAAAAAGTGAATCATATATGATGAAAATATTAAAAAATTCTCAAGTAACAAAATAAATTTATAAATTTTATCATCTCATTCAATTTAATTTTGAAATGTTTAATTATAATAAATTTTTATTTTATATGTCATATTAATCAGGGAGAGAAATAAATATACTAATTTTCTTGCTAATTTAGATGATGATAGTGTAGATCGAGCCAAGGTTTTACTGTTTTGAACAATTTTCTGTTTGATAATTCTAGGGGGTCAAATCTCTGAGGCTCTAGTTCTTTGGTTTCTTGTTTCTGTTTTATTTGTCATACTTTACCAAAATAAATGTTTTTTTTTTGTAAATGTGTTTTAGATACTGTTTTTAATTTTGAATTAACTTTGCCCTCCTTATACTTATTGGTATTTGACCAATATAGGTAGAAATGATTCCAGAGCTACGGGGAAAATGACCAAGTTGTTTTAGAGTGTGTTTGGTTATCAACTTTGGTTTTTTAAAAATAAATTCTACGGTCAAATGTAGTTTTGATTGTTTCAAATGGCGTGAAGGATCAATATTAACTCTTAAATTTTTCTATTTCTCCAACTCTATTTCTCTAACTGGATACCAAGCGGACACTTAGTTAAAGATTACAAGGATTTTGGGTATGGATCCAAATAGTGTGGTTAATGTCATGCCTTCATTTGCTTGTAATCAAAGTTACAGAGTGTCATACTTTGATCATCCATCTCAAGAAGTTGAGAGTTTTGTTGATTGTAACATTGTAATATGGGCTACTAGCCACCTCTTTTGGCTGAAATGTTTGTGGTTAATTCTGAGTTAAAATCTCCCATTCAAAAGTTTTTATTTTAAAAAAAATGGAATTTAGAGAGAGAGAGAGAAGCAGATGTTGGCAGAGGAGGAGTGGAGTTATTATTCCTCCAAAGACACGGTTCCATGTGCTAGCTCCGACATTCCGTTGTAATGTTGTGAGAGTCGTTTAGTGCTTTAGTAATGCTTTTGCCTCTTCGTACCGAAAAAAAGGAAAGATATGGTTGTGCCTCCTTCCCCCTTAGATTGCCCAATCAACCTTCTTCTTTTTGGACTTTCCACCATTCCTCCCGATTCTCATTCTCTATATCATCTAATTACTAATTACCTATAACTACCTTCACCATTATATAAGTAAATAATGCACGTGAGTAAATCAAAATAATTATATTAAAGGTATATTTACTTAACATATTTTTTAAAAAAAGTATAAATATATTCTACGAATACATAGGGAAATGGAAATTACGTTCATATACCCATTTTTTTAAAAGAAAGTGCTTGAAAAATAAAAAAGACGGTATTTTATTTTTTTTAGAAAACAACCATTATTTAAAAAATTATCCAAAATTTTTTATTGTAAAAAGGAGTGCATATTCCAAATTTTTAAAAATGAGAAAAATGAAAAACATGGTATTCTATTTTTTTCCAAAATGTAAAAGAAAAGTAAGAAATAAAATAAAAAACTAGTTGTGTTTAAATACATTTTCAGTATTTAAACTTAAAAATAAGGATAGTAGTTAAGCACATTTTTATAATTTTTCATACTTTTTTTAAAAATTAAAAAAAATTATAAACTTCTTAAAAACTAAAAAGTAAAAATTAAAGAAATGATGTCTCAACTAAACACATATTTAAAAATCAAATTTTAAAGAATCTAAGTGTGACTTTTATCCAAAATCGATGTAGAATTAGATTAATTAAAATGAAATTAAATGAAATTTTATAAAATTTGAAGGATGAAAATCGCATTTATGTAATTTGTGGGTCACTCTTTCATCGTTGGACTAAAACTTTTGTTTGGATATCAAGAGATGAAACAAGGTAAAAAAAGATTGCTAGGTAGTATCTAAAATCAAGTAGAAATTTCTACCATGCCATCAACACTATATATAGACACGTAGATCAAGTCATGGTTCCTTAACCATGCCCTCTAATTCCTAGCTACTATCCACCATTCACCCCTACAACACCATAATTATGGGTAGGGAAAGCCATCATGACCCCACAGTCTTTCACTCTTCCATTGCTCTTCTACAAGAGAGGTTTAGACAGCTTCAGAGAGTAAAAGAAATGAGGGAGGAGAGGGAGCTTCAGAAGATGCTCAATGAACCCAAACAATTCAATTCCAATATCACTATGAGTTCTTCTTATGAGCCAACAAGGCTCCTTTCCCACCCTGAATCCATTGTTCCATCAAGATCACCACCACCACCCCATGTCTCTCTTTCTCTTTGGCCAACATCACTGGACAAGAAGGAAGATTATTCAAGCGTCCATAGCCCGGTTTCACTGAACCAATGTTCCTCTTCAGATAATAATAATAATAACTATAACTACACACATTCGCAGTCCCTTCAGGTTTCATGGAAGAATGACTATGATTGTGACTCTGCTTCTGATTCTGGTGTTGACACTTCTCTTCACCTATGAAAGATTCTGTATTTAATTGTCTAATGATGTTGCTTCAAATGGATGGTCATGTGACACCACCTAGTGATTGTGACACAATGGTAAGGCATGAGATGAACATGAGGGCTTTTTGGATATTTTGATGAGCAAAGAATATCAATTAATGAACCATCTGTTTCATTGTCTTGGTTAGTTTAAGCCTTTAAGGTTTCTTTATGCCTTTATGGTTCTGGTCTAAATCTAGTTATAGTGTATTTTTTGTTAGCATTAATCTCTTGCAGCTCTTGTCACCAATTAGTCTGCTTTATTTTATCTTTTTATTTTCCTTTAAAAATTGGAACATGCAATACAGGGTCAGTGTATAATATATTTGTTATCTAACTGTAATGTCCCCAACTGCAATTTGGACATGGCCAGAATTAGAAATGTTTATAGATAATGAATGAAGGAGAAGATGGTAGTGATTAAGCAAATGTATAAAATAAGATAATAAAGAAAGAAAGGAAAAAAATCACTCTGAACAAGTAAACGGTTTCCATGCAACAAGATTTTCAAAAAATACAACAATGAAGATGATTTCAAAGTTCAATGAATCCAAATTGTTTTTTTCTGTATGTTTGGATATAAGATAACCTCATAAAGTCCATGCACCTCACTTGCTAATATAATATAATTTTAATACTTCTTAAGTCAGATACATATATAAATAATGAGCTGCATCGATCCAATATACACCAACACTAGTGGGCCATTATGCTGGGGATTTTACTGAAAAAATCATGGATCTTTTTTTACTGCTCCAAAATGAGGTGCACAAATTATTCTTAATACCATTTAATTTGAAAGACAATTTTCTTTAATGAGATTATCTTCTCCTATGAAGAAAACGTGAGTGGAGCATTTTAAATCTGGCAATGCAAATGATGCTGCATATTTTGCATCCAAAGTTTTTTCTCTTTTCATCCAATCCTTGCTTTCCTACTTTTAAAATAGAGCATCGAATAAGCAACACCAACATAAACAAGTGGAAACAAACAAATTGAAATGTAGCATTGGTTTTATTTTCATAAGATAAGGTTTGGAACAAGTATCAAGACAATGGAATCCTTTCTGATATTGAGGAGCACTAAGGGTTGCTTGCACCTGAGTACAGAATATCTGCATTATGTGATGCATTATATCCTCAATTATCATATTCAATGATTGCATCGATTCCATGGCATTTGATTACAGAACTCAAGCAAACATTTGCTGAAACTATTTGTGCATTATTGACAAAGAAATCTCCCCTGCCTCGGTTGTGGATCCTAATCATTCTGGAGCCAATCCCTGAGGGAACAAGGGTCCCAGTTGGGAAATGAGATAAATCATTGAAATAGAGAGGCATTGGAATGGCATGAGTTAGCAAGAACTCTTCTATTTCATCAACAGGAATAGAGGATGCAGAGAGTTCTCTATCATCTGGCATCAAGAAAGTTAGCTCTCGATTTGGCTGTGATGTTCCATTCAACATCTGCAAAAGTATTGCAAATCCATAGTAAGATTTTGCTCTCATGTCACCTATTACTGCTTGTATGTCCGTGTGGTTAAAAGGGTGTGTAAAAGAAGGCTGTGATTCTGCAAATCCAAGCAGAAAAAGAATCATAAACAAACAATGCAGAGCCATTGAGAGAAAATAGAATTAAGAGATTTTTTCTTATCTTTTGGGAAATTGATATGTGAATGTGGGGACGTGTGTGAATAAATAAGAAGACAAGAAAAAAGAGTTAACGGTGTTGCGACTGCAAGGTAAAAAGCATGACGACCTCATCAAAATATTCTTTAACAGAACCTAACATAGAGTAGGTTGTACACGAGGAAGCACTTTCTTTAAAAAAGCATGCACAGCTTCACTGTGGTGTGCATTTCACAGAACAAAAAAGAGAAAGATTTAGTATGACAAAACCATGGGGATAGAGACGTTCAGAGAAAGCATGTATCAAGTTACCAAGACACAGCACTCGGTACAACGTTTGGATAAAAGATTGAAAGTGAATCACTCTTCTATAATCTTAGTTTTTTCAAAACTAATTTCCAGAGCTACGCTTAGAAAATAAGGTTTTGTTAACATGGATTATGGGTTATGCAGGTAAAGTTTAAGTTTTTTACTTAGAAGAAAATATGTTTTACATTAAAAAACTAAGAATAATAAAAAGAATTTAATTTAAATACACTAATAGTAAAAAATATATACACTAACATATAATTACGAATTGTTATGTAAGGAATTATCTTTAATTTCTGTAATGATTTTTATTACTTAAAGTCATAAAAAATAGATACTAATTGACGAACAGTATGAAACTTATTACACTGATTGATCATATATATTAATTAAACTTTCTATACTCAAGATTTTTTAAAATAAAGTATAACATTTTAACTTTGAATTGTTTTTACCAAATAGAGTCAAAATTTACTGTTCATATCAGTTGTGCACTGGTTTTGTTTACCTGCTGATGGGATTTTTGAGGATAAAGCAATGTATTTGGTAATTTTGGGATAATGTTTGGAGAAGAGCATGCCCCATATGTGGGAGGTACAGACTACAGAGGGCCATAGATTTGGGTGTGTAAAGTGTGGAATAATTGCAGCAAGATTAAAATTGAACTGTGAAGCAGCCCTTTAACCTACCAAATGCAGAGGGACCATTTCTACAATTATCAGTTATGCACAAAGGAGCGCCTTGCTATTTCAATGCTCAGTTGCAACCACCACCGATTATGATCCTAGTACAACCTAATCATATTTTTGATAATTTTAAAGTTTTATGCTTTTGCTTTCATACCAAGAAGAATATTTCTTTGCACTTCAAATTAAACTTTTGGATACAACTTTGCACTTCAAATTAAGCAGATATTCATATCTGTCACGGATTTTGTTCCCGAGAAAGTATATTGCAGTATAATAGCTCGCTAATACAGTATAAGCTATTTCCTATTTGAACAACTAGTGGGTGTAAGATTTATCAATTCATTATGCGCTACAATTAATTGTCAATATATTTCACTAAAAGTAGACTAATTTATGATTCAGAATGAGATGAAAAATATGAGAAAACAAAACAATGTGAAAAGAATATAAAAATTTAGGTTTTTTTATGATAAAAGAATGAGAAAATAAAGTATTATTTCTTTATTAGTTGTTTGATTGATATGAAATAAGTTGAAAAATAATCTTATGCTAAACAGAAACGACTATTTTATTATCTTTATTTTTTTATTATTTATATATTTTTTTATTACTACTAGTTGAAAAGCCCGACACTAATCATATTTCTTATTTTTATTTTCTGAGCATAGTATAAATTTTACATATTATACTCTTCTATAAATACTAAAACAAAATATGATACTTATTTTTCTTAATAAAAAAAAGTTTTTATAAGTTAAGAAAGACAGTCTCAAAACTTAATAAATACATAAATGTATATTCAATTTACCCACTAATAAAATCCACATATTAATAGACTTGAAATCATCACTTCATAATTACAAATTTAATTTTTAATAAATTAGATTAACTTCGAAAATAAAATATGATCTATGACTACATCATTATACATCAGTATAAAAGTAATGCACACACAAAGTAACGCATATCTTTAATTATCAGAAATAATTCATTAAAGGAAATACATAAAAAAAAAATTACCCTTAGTTATGATTTTTTGTACTTAAATCTTCTTCACAAACTTGGTGGCTTGGGCATACAATATCGAAATCATAGTTCGAACCTTGTTTAAAAATTTTTTAATAACAAAATATATTTTTCTTAGTCCTATAAATTTGTTGTCTATTTGATACTTGTTTCCCATTTTCTTTCCTTCATCTATAATAGGTTCTTTCTAAATTTTTGTCACCATGTCATAACCATATAAACAATAAAGAAACAAAATTAAAAGTTTTAAATATGATTTTGGTCCTATTAAATAAGGGTTTTTTTAAAATTTTCATCTCTCTAAAATATATTTTTCTTTTACACTCAATTTATATTAAATATTTTATTTTTAATTTCTGTTGTGAACTTAAATCAATCAAGTATTTACATGACTAACTAAATTATATATTAACTTGTTCATATAGTGTTGACAAAAAAAAATTTGTTCATATGATTATGATAAGTACCAGTGAATGTTGACCTGTGATTTTGACAACTAAAATACAGATTTTAACCATTAAAAATCTCAACCTAGTTTTATTCAAACACTTTTAAAAGCAATTTTTATCACTAAAAATTATATTTTAACGTTCAAAACATGTATTATGATAGTCAATTTTACATACCAAAATCATTTAAACAAGCCAATATGTAATTTTCTTGGTCCCATTAACATTTAACGGAATTAAGTTTATAGTAGAGGCTTAAAAATAAAATATTCAATATAAGTTAGATGAAAGAAAAAATTAAAAGATTATAAATATTTTATGTAAAAAAAGTGGTGTATATAAATTATAAATATTGGTAAAGATTATAAATACATTGAGACCTAGAAAAACACTATGTAACTAAAAGTAGGATGTTCTTTGTGTAGTTTGTTTGATTTTAAAGGGAAAAATGATTTGACCTGCATATAAAAAATATTTGTGATTTTTGTTTCATTCAATTGAATAAATTTATAAAAATCACAGCATAGTAAACCGATTAATCGTGGTTTAAATTGGTTTAGATTTAAGATTTTGAATCTTCCTTCTAAATATCAAACATGATAACCATAATAAATCTAAACATTGCAAAATATAATACGTTCACAAGTAACTTTAACTCAAACAGAATACAATCCAAATTCCAAATATTATAGATCAAAAAGGGATCAAAGGATGAGACCGTGGGTAGGGATGACAACGGGGCGGTTCGGAGACGGGTTTGACTTCTACCATCCCCATCCCCGTTATCTAAGACCCTAACCGTGTCCGTCCCCGATACCCGTCGGGCAAGATAAAATGACTACCGTTCCCGTCCCCGTCCCCGGTCCGGATCGGGGAAACCCGTCCCCGTTTTTATATATAAAAAATTTCTTATCAAGTATTTTAAAAGTTGTTGTTGTATCTACAAAATTATTAAATATTTTACATACAATAATAAAAATAGTAATAAATCATCTTCGACACAATTATTAAACATTCTCTAATAAATCATCTCTTGTAATATATATATATATATATATATATATATATATATAGTGTAACATCCTAGGTTATTTTTGCATTTATTTTTATTCAGACGATTACATCTTACGATAAATTTTTCCTTTTCTTGAAAATTAATCGATATTTAGTGAAAAGCATTTATTTTTACTGACTTATTCAAGTGACAGCAGTCACAGTTAGATTAATTAAATGAGGTCTAGAAAAGAAAAGCAAGTTAATTTAAACACAACGGATGGGAGAAAGGGAATCAGGGCTTCTCGCTTGAGCGAGGCCCCTACTCGTCTAAGCGAGATTCCGGACTCTCACTTAAACGAGGTTTCTATTCGCTTGAGCGAATACCTTTCACACACCGGATTAGACAAGACATGCAGACGGACTTCCGCAAGTCTCACCCTAAAAATGATTCTGTGAACCAAAGAGTTATCATAGCTTCCATGAAAGCATATGTAAATAACAGTGACGTATTTTAAAATATAGGTTTACATCCGGTCTGGTCTTGATTAAACACAACTAATAATAATACTAAGAAGTTCTTATACACACATATGACTCTATAGAGAGTCACTCAAAGTCACTCGGACCCTGGCACCGTTCTCCCCCTTGGCGCGACTCTATGGCTCCTTCCCCCTCCCTGTCTCTGGTTACTAAAAAAAAAGGCAAGGGTGAGTGTTTGGCATTGTAATTAATATAGAATGGAACTTAACAAATATACATGCATATTTATACATACACATCAAGCATCACTTGTAAGTAAGCATACCGAAACATAGTGTATTACATACAGTAACTATATTAAACCAACTACACAATTCCATCACATTCATCACGATCACAACTGACTCTCATACAATCTGACTCCTAGTATCCGGATACTAAAGGATTGGCCTTCAGCTGAGGGTCCTACTTGACACCCCGTGAACCCTGCTTGGTTCACCGAGTCCTGCTTGACTCTCTACCTCGACCACTGGGTCCTACTTGACCACTGGGTAGCTCAACTGGGCACGAAAACCACGGGAGCCGGAAATGAGGGGCTATCATATACCGTCGGCCATCCCACACCACATAATCATTCAACAGTTTACCTTTCACATAATAATATCAATTCCTCATCACTCGGGTAGCCTGCTTGCTAACCCGACATCACATAACGCTGATCATTTCAACATTAGATATCACAAGATCATAACATGATAAACTCAACCACACCCGATCTTCCACTAATTAATGAACCCAGTCATACATGCACAAGCATAAACACACAACTACGTTTAGCAACATTTTCCTTAACCTGTTTACATTACCTCAATGACCTGAATAAGAAGCGAGTCCTATTCTAATTAATTATAACCCGAACACCCCCTTACTTTGGTTCCACGCTTCGATGATCTGTTCTCTGTGTCGATTCCTTCCTCTGAGCACTGGTTTCGCAGTCTCAACTCCGTCACTCAGTCTTCCGTTGCTTAGCCTACTACCTGCGGGTCATAAAGTACAGCTCGTCACTTAAACGCCCTTAGTTCATGGATTGCATTTGGGCTCACACTCACCGGAGGAGTGAAGAACAGCCACGAATATAGCCATGCATGGCTTTAAACCGCTAAAGAATAAAAGGAATAAGGGAATCACAATTGGAACGGATCAGTAGACTCACCTTGAAGCCTCGATCACAGGAATGAGAATAAATTGAAGTTTGGACACAAATGGAGTCCCTCTCCAGCGCATGCAACTCAGCGTTAAGAGAGGAGAAAAACGAAAGTGAAGGAACAGACCAATAGCAAAGGTAACTTGTAAATAATGAAGAGGGAAGGAAGAGAATTTCCTTATATATATAGCTCATGGGCAAGATCGTCTTTTCCTTTATTTTATTTGTATTCTTACTAAATTTAATCAATTTCACTATATTAAACTATTGCATAGTTATCAAATCAATTCAACGTATTTATTCCCTCAACGTTTAATTATTTACAATTCTCTAATACTTCGCAAGAGTATAGGCCCAATATAAATATCGGCCCCCCGGTGTCCTAACTTAGTGTTCATATCTCGGAAATCCGAGCTACAACCTGAGAGGTCGAATATCTCATCCGTGCTCACCTCTTGGTTACCTATATCCGTTGTTTCAGTCATTATGAGGTTAATCCGGGCTATGACCCCGTGTGAGGCGCTCTCCTCACAACGGTTGGACCAGACCACCTAACTCTGTCCGCTCTTCTCCTACACTCCCGATCTTTAACTCCGCCTGCTCGCGCTTCAGAGACCGATCTCGACACCGGCTTTCTTATCTCTGGCTAAGACAGAACAAATATTAAATAAAACTTCTAAAACATTTACTAATCATTTTCCATTTCTTATAATTCTCATTAAAACATCAGGGATGTTACATATAGTATGAGTATTAAGTAATTTAAGTATGTCGGGACGAGAATAGGGACGGGGACGGGGCGGATACTAATTTTACCATCCCCACCCTCATCCCCGACTTTTTCCTACCGGGTAAAACCCATCCTCGTCCCCGAAACCAACAAAACGGGAAAAACTCACTCAGACAGGTGCAGTACGGTTACCTGCGGGGATGGATTTTTTTGCCATGCCTAACCGTGGGAGAGATTGAGGGATAGACCAATGAATGTGACAAACTAAACCTGAATGAAGCAACTCGCATAAGGCTCTTTAGGGTTACAACACAAAGCTACTTAAATCATGGGTATAAAAGTAAATAACAATATATGTTTGGTTGTTCAGTTTTATGCAAAGGAACCATGCGTCGAAACAAACCACGCCAGAAATGATTTTTTTGGCATTGCAATTTTTTCGATTTATGATTTTCATGGTTTCAGTTTAGTTTTCCAATTAACCACAATTCGGTTTAATTGCTAAACATTCAAGGACCCTGACATTCAAGAGTACTCAAAATGTTACTTTTATATTGTTATAGATTAAAGATTACTGGGAAAAAAGATTATAAACATATTTTACGATACATCTATACTTTTTATCTAAGCTAAAATATGTTTTATTTTTTATTTATTTTACGTCTCGATTTAATACAAATGTTTTTTCCTTAATTTGATACCTTATAATTTAAAATAGTTTCAAAATGATCATTTTCATTAAAAAAAACTAACAAAAACATACATTTTTAAATTAGCTATTGAAAAATCGATTTAAAATAAACTTTTCAAATTGGTTTTTGTTAAGAATTAATTTAAAAAATAAATTAGTTTTGTATTAACCGGTGTAAGAAATTTCTTTGGTCCTTAATACAAAAACCTTATTAAAAAGCACCATTAATTAAATTTTACAAAAATACTTTTATTAACCATTAACGTAATAAGCATTAGTTAAGAAGAAAAAGTAAAATTTGTTTGTCCTAATAAAATATATAAGGGTACTTTTAAAAAACTAATATAATTTGTAAACATATTAAATGACTTTAACTATATTAACCAATTACTAGAATTAATTGAGAGGTTATTATATTAAAAGATGGAGGTGATACATTTTAAATCAGTTCTTAATAGAAACTAATTTAAAAAATATATATATTTTAAATCACTTTCACAATAATTGATTTCAAAATACAAATTTCTAACTTTTTAATGGTGTAGACCATTTTAAAACCGGTTCAAAATACAAAGTATCAAATTAAAACAAAATAAACTTTTCAGACCTAAAATAAACCTAAGAAACAAGACATTTTAGTCTTTTATGTAATTGGTAACTGCCCATTTTTAAGGTAATTAGTAATTCCGTGATTTTCTCTAATTTTGGTAACTAACTACCAACAAATTATGATTTCTCTCTGTTTTTAATTTATATTATCATGTTATTTTTACAACACAAATGCCACCAAAAGAGGACCAAGGGTAGAGGAACAGTAGAATCAAATAACCTAAAGGCACTGCAGGAGCAACAAGTAGCACCATGAGGAGGATAGCACCAATCCTGTGCAAGGAACTCATAGAGGAGATCCTGTCATTGCTTCCCGTAAAATCTCTAATACGTTTCAGGTCCGTGAGCAAGTCATTTAAATCCTTGATCTCTGATCCATGTTTTGTGAAATTGCACTGTCAAAGATCTTATTCTAAAATAACGCCCAAGTCCTGTTTAGTTACAAAGAACCTTTCGAACCACTTCTGCATACCATATCTTTGCAACATTCTTTGATGCCTGTCGACATCCTGATGGAACATCAACACATTGCTCTCCAGTCCAACACCACAATATTTGGGAATTACTATGCTATTGAATGCTGCAATGGCTTGGTTTTGATGCAAAAATGGTGTCCACAACCACAGTCGCAATCAAATGTTTTTCGTCTATGGAACCCTGCCACTAACATGAGATCTAATAATACGTTATCCTGTCTACCCTATGTTCGTCCCGTAGTCTTTGGGTTTGGTCATGATAACATATCTAATACCTACAAAGTTATTGTAGCCCTTCCCTGTTTTGGTTCAAAGCAACCAAGGGTCAAAGTTTACACCCCATGACACAATTATTGGAGAAACATTCAAAGCTTTCCCAGTCATAATAAGGCTTGTAAACAAAGAGGAGTATACCTGAGTAACAATAACACTCTTAATTGGTTAACGCACGCCAATGGAGTGGGCAACAGTTTGACTTCAGCAATTGTTTCACTTGATCTTGGCAAGAAGACATACAAACAATTCTTGGGGCCTCCTGATATTGATTTTTATATAAAGTTCTTTGTAAATTTTGAGGCTCAGAATGGTTGTTTGTGTGTTTTTTACACTTGGGAGGGTGCCGACAATGTTGTGTGTCAAATGAAGGAGTTTGGGAATGAAAATTCTTGGGTTCAGCTGCTGAATGTTACTTGTCAGGGATTAATTATTCATCACTTGATTCATCACTTCTTAATGATTAAACTATCACCACTGGGTCAAGATTGTTTTCTTGTGATGGTATCACATCGAGAAACTGTGACAAGGAAAATCTTACAAAGTGAAAGACGACTATCAGACCTAACGTTTGCCAACTTATATTTGATATCTGCTTATAACAACTACTTTCCGAGTTTGGTTTGGCCTTACACAAGTTAACTGTTCTTCTACCATATTTGTTGTTTCAATCCTTTCTAGCTAGTAATTTTATTCACTGAGCATAGACTTTGTGAATGGGTATGAGGGTCGTTTTTAATTTTGTGTAATGTTTCCTTTATTTTATTTTATTTGTTGAAGATACTTGAATAGGCTAGTTTTTCATCTGTGCTCTGAAGTGGCAGTTCAGTGAGTCCCTTCATAAAAGTTGTTCTACTGAGTGAAAAACATTGTTCCACGTTGATTCCCCAAATGTCAACGTTAATTTTGAATAATCAAACTCTAATATAAAAAAAATAAAATTAACTGGAGTTATAAAAAAGAATATATCTACACACAACACAAAGAAGGGAGGATCATTAGGGGACCCTTCTTTTCCATGGCGTCATAACCTTTTCAACTACCTACCAAACCCATAAGTCCTAACCACCACGGAGACACAAACCGAACCTCACTAATGGACCACGACAAGAATGCTCAGTTCCTAGTGTTCTCTTCTATTTCCTATTCCATGAACATACTCTCAGTTTTGAGACAATGAATGATGACAGTATTCAAAATGCAAAAGCTTCAAAATCAACATGTAAATAGGATAATTGTTACAGGTGAGAAAGACAGTTTCTACATCTCTATTTACAGTTTTAATGAATTTGAGCAACTACACATCAAACAAGATTATACAATTATAATTGCATATATGTAATGTAGAAATGCATCCATCTGTTTCAATATAGGCAAAGAGTGAGAGTGAGAGAGACTGACAGCTTAGAGCTACTCGCCGGAGAGCGTCTGCTATGGTGGCGGCGGGGGTTCTACAGTAACAACAGCTAATGAGGATGAAGGAGGTTTAAAACAATCTCGGTCAACCTTTAGTTCGCCGCGGTTGGAGGATATTGCCGCGGTGGAGGAGGTGCCGGGGAAAAGGGAATAGAGAAGGTTTTTGGATTTTTTGGGTGAAAGAGGGTGCGGGTTTTTTTAATAAAGAGAGAGGAAATAACGCTTCACAAAAAGAAAAAATAGAGAGCGAATTGTGAAAGTAAGGGAGGGAATCAGGCGTGACAATTTTTCATATCACAATTAGCGTGATTGCCACAGAGGTTTCAAAACACTGCCGCTAAATACACACCGGCGGCGATCTTGCTTCATTGCCGCTAATGAACCCCGTACAACCACGAATTTCTTGTAATATTAATTATTTTTAGTTTTGTTATATAAAATATTTAATGTCCAATATTATTTAATATAATATCAATCAATGTATTATTTTTATATTACTGAAATTAATTTATGTAAAATATAAACTGTCAAACAATTTTAAACAAAAATTATTAGAATTTTAAAATCGTCATTAATTAAAGGAACTGATATATAATTTAGGCTTAAGACTAAATTTAGCCCTATTAAATTTCAGATTTTGAGTTGTCTCCTAAAATGATTTTTTTTAGTTTAAGGCCTCTGTAATAATTTTTTTTGCTAGTATTAAACTTCTGTCGTTAGCAGATTCTTTTAAGTATTGAGGTGTAAGAGTTGAAGGTGTTAGTTAGGGATGGGAATAGACCGGGCCAACCGACAGGGGCCTATGGCCTGACCTATTTAAGCCTGGTCAGGCCTGGCCTATTTAATAAAAAGGTTAGGTTCAAACTTTTTAAAAAGCCTTTTTAATTTAAAAGGCCAGATTTAGACTTTTAAAAAAGCCTTTTAGGCTTGTCAGACTGGCCTATTTATACATCCTTATATAAAATTTATATAATTAGTTTATATATATTAGTTTTATAAAATAAAATCAGACTTATAAATCATATTACTAAATTAAAATATATTTATATTTTATAATTTTAATATTTTATTTTATTAATTTTTAATTATTGTAATAGTAAAAGAGGGCAAAAGAGGGCCTATTGGCCTATTTAAAACATATAGGCCTATCGGCCTATTTTTTAAAAAGTTATTTATATTGGACTATTTCAATCAAACTTGTGAGCCTATTTATTGGCCTTTATAAAATCAGGCTTTTATATAGGCTATTAGGCCTAGGTAGGCCTTTAAACAGTCCAGGCCAGGCCTATAATTTTAGCCTATGTCAGGTAATAGGTCAGGCTCAGGCCATACAATTATGAATCAGGCCAGGCTCAGGCTTTACAAAGCCCGGCCTGGCCTGGCCTATTCCCATCCCTAGTGTTAGTGGATTTACATGTGACATGTAAGTCATCAACCACCACGCTGACTTGGATAAAACTATTAATTAATTAATATTAAATAAAAATTAAAAAACTGTTAATTTATTGTTAGCGCTTTATTTGTTTAACTGCAAACAAAAATAAACATTCATATTTCTTATTACAGACAATATCATTCTTAGCGGTTATTCTATCAAATTGCTAATAAAAAAACATATATTATAAGCTTATTGTTATTGGTTCTTTGAAGGAATCGCAGACAATAACATTTCTTAAATACATATAACAAAAACATATACAAGTCCCCCTAATTGAGGATAGATTGACAATCAAGGTATTGAGGATAAATTGACTATCTTTCTTGAACTCTCTTTGATTTACCCGTTTAAATTTTATCCCACTCATTATTAAGAGGAATTCTAGAAATCTACTAGTTACAATATCCAAGGCTATTGTATTAAGTAAGCTAAACTAACATAACCATAGTCCAGGATAGGACCAAATCTAGCTCTACCAAATCATAAATAAAGGTCTGGTTCCTCATTTTCTAGTAAAACCCAATAATTACCAAGAGGACTAAACAACTTGTTTGGAACATCAAATGCTGCAACAAATAAGAATTCTGACACATCAAACTCAAATTAGGTTGATTAAACTTCACAAATATTTTATTTGGTCATTATCAAATGAAATATAGACCTTACAAACTATTATTAGTATAATAATCACATAGCCCATATGCGACCACAAGCAAACACATAAAGTTGTTTTCAATCTAATCATCTTAGTATGAGGGGCTGAAAAATCAGAAACAACTGAAACAGGACATTGCAAAAAATTGAAGTAAATATAAATAAACTCAAATCCACTTATTTCTTTAAAAAGGCTTAGCCGTCAGAACCAATTTACCTTGCAAAACCAAGACCTTGAACGCTTACTGCTTCAGCATGACCTCCACCCAAGTCCTCTACTGTAGACCCTCGCTTGGCTAATTTTGAAAACTCATGTTTATCAAGACGGTTACCCTAAGGGCAATTGGCACACTTGGGAGCTAAGCTAAGAGCTTCCCAACAAAACCAAGACCTGAAGCGTCAACATTGCTGAGGAGGACAATGGCGAAGGAAGGACACTCTGAAGAGTACGACAGAAACGAAGAGGGGGGCGATGACGACAGGGTGTGTTGGTGGACTGAAGGAAGAGGGAGAAGAAGAGGAAGGCAACAGATTCCAATGTTCAATGCATTACTGAAGATTTAAGGTTTAGGGAAAATTAAAAGAGTAAGAAAATAGATGAAGCGATCTAAAAACAAAATAAGAAATATGAATTACCGTTGATTCCGATCTTGACCTTGCCTGATAGATGCGGTTCAATTCATATTAAAAATTACAAAATGAAAAAAACCAAAAGAGAAGAGTGATCCAGGGTACATACTGGACCCCCATTACCTTTGGACGGAATGCCCATTGTTATACGCAGAGGGAAACTATACTAGAAGAAAACTAAATTACTTAGATACCAGACTACGAGCCTTAGGTACCAGACTTCAAACCTTAGAATCAATATCCTAAACGCATATCAGTACAGATATTAAATTATGATACTGATCAAGACAACTGACATATGAACACCAGTCAGGGAAGGTATGGGCAACATGTCCCTACCAACATTGTTGTTACAGTATGTTAGGAAGAGAGTCAAATCAACTCTTATATCCATGGAAGTTCTATAAATACAACTCATTTATTAACTTGAAATGAATTTTGAACATGTTCTTAAGAGCCTCTGTAATCTCTTTATTTCCTGTAATATTTGTACTAACTTAAGCATCAAAGAATCTTTTGTAGGTCCACCTTCGATGTGTTTCTCCTATATCGGTTTGGATTAAACGTCAATTCATTCCCTAAACATGAAGAGCTTAATTCCTCACTTGTAACATCCCTGATGTTTTAATGAGAATTATAAGAAATGGGAAATGATTAGTAAAAGTTTTAGAAGTTTTATTTAATATTTGTTCTGTCTTAGCCAGAGATAAGAAAGCCGGTGTCGAGATCGGTCTCAGAAGCGTGAGCAGGCGGAGTTAAAGATCGGGAGTGTAGGAGAAGAGCGGGCAGGGCTAGGTGGTCTGGTCCAACCGATGTGAGGAGAGCGCCTCACACGGGGTCATAGCCCGGATTAACCTCATAATGACTGGAACAACGGGTGTAGGTAACCAAGAGGTGAGCACGGATGAGATATCCGACCTCTCAGGTTGTAGCTCGGATTTCCGAGGTATGAACACTAAGCTAGGCACCGGGGGGCCGATATTTATATTGGGCTTATACTCTAGCGAAGTATTAGAGAATTGTGAATAATTAAACGTTGAGGGAATAAATAAGTGTAATTGATTTGATAACTATGCAATAGTTTAATATAGTGAAATTGATTAAATTTAGTAAGAATACAAATAAAATAAAGGAAAAGATGATCTTGCCCATGAGCTATATATATATAAGGAGATTCTCTTCCTTCCCTCTTCATTATTTACAAGTTACCTTTGCTGTTGGTCTGTTCCTTCTCTTTCGTTTTTCTCCTCTCTTAACGCTGAGTTGCATGCGCTAGAGAGGGACTCAATTTGTGTCCAAACTTCAATTGATTCCCATTCCTGTGATCGAGGCTTCAAGGTGAGTCTACTGATCCGTTCCAATTGTGATTCCCTTATCCCTTTTATTCTTTGGCGGTTTAGAGCCATGCATGGCTATATTCGTGGCTGTTCTCCACTCCTCCGGTGAGTGTGAGCCCAAATGCAGTCCATGAACTAAGGGCATTGATGTGACGAGTTGTACTTTATGATCCGTAGGTAGTAGGTTAAGCAACAGAAGACTAAGTGACGGAGTTGAGACTGCGAAACCAGTGCTCAGAGGAAGGAATCGACACAGAGAACAGATCATCGAAGCGTGGAACCAATGTAAGGGGGGTGTTCGGGTTATAATTAATTAGAATAGGACTCGCTTCTTATTCAGGTCATTGAGGTAATGTAAACAGGTTAATGAAAATGTTGCTAAACGTAGTTGTGTGTTTATGCTTGTGCATGTGTGACTGGATTCATTAATTAGTGGAAGATCGGGTGTGGTTGAGTTTATCATGTTATGATCTTGTGATATCTAATGTTGAAATGATCAGTGTTATGTGACGTCGGGTTAGCAAGCAGGCTACCCGAGTGATGAGGAATTGATATTATTATGTGAAAGGTAAACTGTTGAATGACTATGTGGTGTGGGATGGCCGACGGTATATGATAGCCCCTCATTTCCGGCTCCCGTGGTTTTCGTGCCCAGTTGAGCTACCCAGTGGTCAAGTAGGACCTAGTGGTCGAGGTGGAGAGTCAAGCAGTACTCGGTGAACCAAGCAGGGTTCACGGGGTGTCAAGTAGGACCCCCAGCTGAAGGCCAATCCTTTAGTATCCGGATACTAGGAGTCAGATTGTATGAGAGTCAGTTGTGATCGTGATGAATGTGATGGAATTGCGTGGTTGGGTTAATATAGCTACTGTATGTAATACACTATGTTTCGGTATGCTTACTTTCGAATGATGCTTGATGTATATGTATAAATATGCATGTATATTTGTTAAGTTCCATTCTATATTAATTACAATGCCAAACACTCACCCTTGCCTTTTTTTTTAGTAACCAGAGACAGGGAGGGGGAAGGAGCCATGGAGTCGCGCCAAGGGGGAGAACGGTGCCAGGGTCCGAGTGACTTTGAGTGACTCTCTATAGAGTTATATATGTGTATAAGAACTTCCGAATATTATTAATTAGTTGTGCTTAATCAAGACCGGACCGGATGCAAATTTACATTTTAAAATACATTACTGTCATTTACATATGCTGTCGTGGTAGCTATGACAAACCTTTGATTAACAGAATCATTTTTAGGGTGAGACTTTCGGGAGTCCGTATGCATGTTTTGTCTAATCCGATGTGTGAAAGGTATTCGCTCAAACGAATAGAAACCTCGTTCAAGCGAGAGTCCGGAATCTCGCTTAGACGAGTAGGGGCCTTGCTCAAGCGGGAAGCCTTGATTCCCTTTCTCCCATCCGTTGTGCTTAAATTAACTTGCTCTTCTTTTCTAGATCTCATTTATTTAATCTAATTGTGACTGCTGTCACTTGAATAAGTCAGTAAAAATAAATGCTTTTTCACTAAATCTCGATTAATTTTCAAGAAAAGGAAAAATTTATCGTAAGATGTAATCGTTTGAATAAAAATAAATGTGAAAATAACCTAGGACGTTACACTTGGTATCAGAGCGGTTCTTTCTAGAGCCGGTGTATGGGCCGATCTAGTGATTGTGATAGTCTTATGAAGGTTGATTATATTTCGTTGTATTGAGATTGTGTGTGGCCTGGCATCGTTCCCTTGGCACTCCACTGGCGTAGTACTCTATGAATATAAGGTAAATTTATGATCCCCTGACTGATCTTCGTTATTAATGGTGATGTGTTTGCTCATTGTAGAATTACTAAATGGCCGGAGAGACTAGTTCTGGGGGAAGAGATGATTTCTTCTCTAGATTTACTCAGCTGATGAGTAGGACCGAGTCCGGTCCCACTCTGGATAAATTCCTGAAAAGGAATCCTCCGACTTACAAAGGGGGACACGACTATGACGGGGCATACATCTGGATCAGGGATATCGAGCAGGTTTTTGAATATTTTGAGTGCTCTGAAGAGCAAAAGGTTTTATTTGCTACTTACCAACTAAAAGAATAGGCTAGAGTATGGTGGTCCCGAGTGAAGGTGCAGATGAACGCAGCAAATGAGCCGTTGGTATGGGCGAATTTCCGAAGGAGGTTCCTTGTTAAATACTTCCCGGACAACTACAAAATCCGGAAAGAAATGGAATTCCTGAAGTTGGAGCAAGACCGGATGTCTGTAGCTGAGTACACCAGCAAGTTTGACGAACTGTGTGATTTTTACCACCCTTTCTCGTTAGAAGGGACTGAAGGTAGCAAGTGCGCCAAATACGAAGCTGGACTACGGATTGAGCTCCGTAGTGTAATCGTACCGATGGAGATTAGGGACTACCCAACCCTGGTGAACAAAGCAAGACTGACTGAAGAGGTGCAGTTACAAAAGATGTCCCAGCCGAGAGATAAAAAGCCACTGAAGGCAAAAGGATTCAACTTCAAGAGGATGAGCCAATTCTTCCGGGGCGGCAAGTCTTCTGCTACCTCCTTATCCTCTTCCGGTCGGGGTTCCACTGGTCGATCGGGTAATCCTTCTGGTAATCGTACATGCTACAATTGTGGTCAGGAAGGTCACATTGCCAAACATTGCCAAGCCAATCAGATTGTGTGCTTCCAGTGCGGACAACCAGGGCACCTCAGGCCCGATATGCCCTCAGAGGCAGCAGCAGGGCAGGTCGGACAACCGAACCAACTCTTCTGGGACCCGGGGTTCCAACTTTTCGAGGGGAGGCCGGAATGGAGCTGGTAGAGGGAACCAACAATTGGGAAGATATGATGCCCAATCTAGCGGTGCCCAGAACGCCATGACCGGGCGTGTATTTGCGTTTGATGCTTCAGAAGCTACGAGGAATGACAATTTGGTACAGGGTAAGTGCCTCATCTGTGGTTATCTGGTTGATGTAATTTATGATTCAGGTGCCACCCATTCCTTTATTTCGGAAAGTTGTGTGCGACGGCTTGGTCTGCCAATCGGTTTAATGGAGAACGCTCTTATTGTTTCCACTCCAACTGGTTCCACTTTCCGTGCAACTACAGTGTGTAGAGAACTGCCGATGCAAATCGAAGCCCGTATTTTTCGAGTAAATTTTATCTGTATGCCATTGAAGGACTTAGATGTTATTCTGGGTCTCGATTGGCTTGCTGCTAATCATGTGTTGGTCGACTGTTATCGGAAGAATATTGTTTTCTCTCAGGAACTTGACATGAAGAACGGGGTGAGCGATGTCCTAACCACGTATGTTGTTTTATTCGCTTCGGAAGGTCGGCATAACCTCCTGCTAAGTGATATTCCGATTGTTTGCGAATTTCCTGACGTTTTTCTGGAAGAAATTCCGGAGCTACCTCCCAGTCGGGAGATTGATTTCTCTATTGACTTGATTCCCGGGGCAGAACCTGTGTCCCGAGCGCCATATAGAATGTCTTCGGTGGAATTAACCGAAGTGAAGAAACAAGTAAACGAATTACTAGAAAAGGGCTTTATCCGACCCAGTGCCTCACCCTGGGGCGCTCCGGTGTTATTGGTAAAGAAGAAGGACGGTAGTATGCGAATGTGCATTGATTACCGACAGCTGAACAAACTGACAATCAAAAATAAATATCCACTACCTCGGATTGACGATTTACTGGACCAGTTGCGAGGCGCCGTTGTGTTCTCTAAGATCGACTTGAGGTCGGGGTACCACCAGATCCGAGTGAGGTCGGAGGATATCCCAAAGACAGCATTTCGGATTCGGTATGGGCACTTCGAGTACGTAGTAATGCCCTTTGGAGTAACGAACGCTCCTGCCATTTTTATGGACTATATGAATCGGACCTTTCAACCGTACTTGGACCAGTTTGTGGTAGTATTCATTGATGATATTTTGGTATATTCGAGGTCGGACGAGGAGCATGCTCAACATCTTCGACTTGTTTTACAAGTACTTCGGGAGAAGAAGTTGTACGCTAAACTATCTAAGTGTGATTTCTGGGGGAGTAGTGTACAATTCTTGGGGCATATAATTTCCCAAGAGGGAATCTCAGTTGATCCGACAAAAATTAAGGCGGTTATGGCTTGGGAGAGGCCGAAGTCAATAACTGAAATCAGGAGTTTCCTCGGATTAGCTGGATACTATCGACGCTTCATTGAGGGGTTCTCTCGGATAGCACTTCCTCTGACTCGGTTAACAAGGAAAGGAAACCCCTTCGTGTGGTCGGAAAAGTGTGAATTAAGCTTCCAAACTCTTAAGCGATGTTTAACGACTGCTCCTATGCTTGCACTACCCGATGTAACACAGGAATTTGAAGTATATTGTGATGCATCCAAATTTGGATTGGGGTGTGTGTTGATGCAAGCTGATCGGGGAATTGCTTATGCTTCGAGGCAATTGAGGCCACATGAGGAGAATTACCCAACTCATGATCTGGAACTTGCAGCAGTGGTGTACGCACTGAAGATTTGGCGTCATTATCTGTATGGGGCTCGCTTTGTAGTATTCAGTGATCACAAGAGCCTAAAGTACTTGTTTGATCAAAAGGAGCTAAATATGAGACAGAGGCGATGGGTGGAGTATTTAAAGGATTACGACTTCGATTTAAAGTATCACCCGGGCAAAGCGAATGTTGTGGCAGATGCACTAAGCAGGAAGGTATTACACGTGGCTTACCTGATGGGTAGAGAACAGGAATTGCTGGAAAGCTTTAGAGATATGAATGTTGGAATTGTTATGGATGCACAAACCGAATGACAATCGGAATGTTAAAAATCTCCAACGAATTTCTGGAGTCGATGGTAGCTGCACAGAAAGACGATAAAGAGTTACTGAGGCTGATTGATACTCAGACCCAAGGCAAAAATATAGAGATAACTCGGGGTAACGATGGTATATGGAGATTCAGGAATCGAGTGGTGGTGCCTGCACATGGAGGCTTCAGGCAGGCGGTGCTATCAGAAGCACACAAGAGCTCTCTGAGTATACATCCGGGAGTGACAAAAATGTATCATGACTTAAAAAAGGAATTCTGGTGGCCAAGTATGAAGAAGGCAATAATCGAGTATGTGAAATCCTGTGTGATATGCCAGAAGTGCAAGGTTGAGCACCAACGACCTCCAGGTTTGCTTCGACCTCCAGAAATTCCGATCTGGAAGTGGGAAGGTATCACCATGGACTTCGTGTCCGGACTACCCGGCACTCAAACCGGATACAACGCGATTTGGGTGATTGTTGATCGACTAACCCAAAGTGCGCATTTCCTGGCAATAAATATGAAGTGGTCGCTAGATCGATTAGCTAAGTTGTACGTTGCTGAGGTCGTACGACTGCATGGTGTGCCCTCAAGCATTATCTCCGATCGGGATCCCCGATTCACTTCAAGGTTTTGGGGGAGTTTGCAACAACAACTGGGTACTGAGCTCAAATTAAGCTCAGCCTACCATCCCCAGACCGATGGCCAATCAGAACGGACTATACAGACTCTTGAAGATATGTTAAGGGCATGTGTACTGGAACAGGGCGGATCATGGGAGAAATACTTGCCCTTTGTAGAGTTTGCATATAATAACAGTTACCATAGCAGCATTGGGATGGCTCCATACGAAGCTCTTTATGGTCGGAAATGTCGTACTCCATTATGTTGGAATGAGAACGGCGATGCCCTTCATCTGGGGCCTGAGATGATTCAAGAGATGAATGAGCAAATCGCTTTAATCCGAGAGAAGATAAAAATTGCTCAAGACCGGCAAAAGAGCTATTATGACAACCGGCATAGACCCCTTGAATTCCAAGTGGGTGATTGGGTGTTCCTAAGGATTTCACCGACTAAGGGTGTAGGTCGAATTTTGAAGAGCCAAAAGCTTAATCCGAAGTATATTGGACCATACCAAATACTAGAACGGATTGGTGAAGTCGCTTATCGACTGGATCTTCCCCAATCGTTGACTAGCATTCACAACGTGTTCCACGTATCGCAACTTCGAGCCTACATTCCGTGTGATACCATGATTGTACGGAGTGACTCCATTGAAGTGAAGGAGAACCTGACGGTGGAGGCGGTACCAATCAGCATTGAAGAGCATCAAACTAAACGGTTAAGGAACAAGGAGGTACCGCTGGTAAAGGTGAAGTGGCAGAATTTACATTGGATGAACTACACTTGGGAGTTAGAATCCGATATGAGACGAATGTACCCTCATCTTTTCCAACCGGAACACTGATTTCGGGGACGAAATCTCCTTTTAGGGGGGGTGGATGTAACATCCCTAATGTTTTAATGAGAATTATAAGAAATGGGAAATGATTAGTAAAAGTTTTAGAAGTTTTATTTAATATTTGTTCTGTCTGAGCCAGAGATAAGAAAGCCGGTGTCGAGATCGGTCTCAGAAGCGCGATCAGGCGGAGTTAAAGATCGGGAGTGTAGGAGAAGAGCGGGCAGGGCTAGGTGGTCTGGTCCAACCGATGTGAGGAGAGCGCCTCACACGGGGTCATAGCCCGGATTAACCTCATAATGACTGAAACAACGGGTGTAGGTAACCAAGAGGTGAGCACGGATGAGATATCCGACCTCTCAGGTTGTAGCTCGGATTTCCGAGGTATGAACACTAAGCTAGGTACCGGGGGGCCGATATTTATATTGGGCTTATACTCTTGCGAAGTATTAGAGAATTGTGAATAATTAAACGTTGAGGGAATAAATAAGTGTAATTGATTTGATAACCATGCAATAGTTTAATATAGTGAAATTGATTAAATTTAGTAAGAATACAAATAAAATAAAGGAAAAGACGATCTTGCCCATGAGCTATATATATATAAGGAGATTCTCTTCCTTCCCTCTTCATTATTTACAAGTTACCTTTGCTGTTGGTCTGTTCCTTGTCTTTCGTTTTTCTCCTCTCTTAACGCTGAGTTGCATGCGTTGGAGAGGGACTCCATTTGTGTCCAAACTTCAATTGATTCCCATTCCTGTGATTGAGGCTTCAAGGTGAGTCTACTGATCCGTTCCAATTATGATTCCCTTATCCCTTTTATTCTTTGGCGGTTTAGAGCCATGCATGGCTATATTCGTGGCTGTTCTCCACTCCTCCGGTGAGTGTGAGCCCAAATGCAGTCCATGAACTAAGGGCGTTGATGTGACGAGCTGTACTTTATGATCCGTAGGTAGTAGGTTAAGCAACGGAAGACTGAGTGACGGAGTTGAGACTGCGAAACCAGTGCTCAGAGGAAGGAATCGACACAGAGAATAGATCATCGAAGCGTGGAACCAATGTAAGGGGGGTGTTCGGGTTATAATTAATTAGAATAGGACTCGCTTCTTATTCAGGTCATTGAGGTAATGTAAACAGGTTAATGAAAATGTTGCTAAACGTAGTTGTGTGTTTATGCTTGTGCATGTGTGACTGGATTCATTAATTAGTGGAAGATCGGGTGTGGTTGAGTTTATCATGTTATGATCTTGTGATATCTAATGTTGAAATGATCAGTGTTATGTGACGTCGGGTTATGTGACGTCGGGTTAGCAAGCAGGCTACCCGAGTGATGAGGAATTGATATTATTATGTGAAAGGTAAACTGTTGAATGACTATGTGGTGTGGGATGGCCGACGGTATATGATGGCCCCTCATTTCCGGCTCCCGTGGTTTTCGTGCCCAGTTGAGCTACCCAGTGGTCAAGTAGGACCTAGTGGTCGAGGTGGAGAGTCAAGCAGGACTCGGTGAACCAAGCAGGGTTCACGGGCTGTCAAGTAGGACCCCCAGCTGAAGGCCAATCCTTTAGTATCCGGATACTAGGAGTCAGATTGTATGAGAGTCAGTTGTGATCGTGATGAATGTGATGGAATTGCGTGGTTGGGTTAATATAGCTACTGTATGTAATACACTATGTTTCGGTATGCTTACTTTCGAATGATGCTTGATGTATATGTATAAATATGCATGTATATTTGTTAAGTTCCATTCTATATTAATTACAATGCCAAACACTCACCCTTGCCTTTTTTTTTAGTAACCAGAGACAGGGAGGGGGAAGGAGCCATGGAGTCGCGCCAAGGGGGAGAACGGTGCCAGGGTCCGAGTGACTTTGAGTGACTCTCTATAGAGTTATATATGTGTATAAGAACTTCCGAATATTATTAATTAGTTGTGCTTAATCAAGACCGGACCGGATGCAAATTTACATTTTAAAATACATTACTGTCATTTACATATGCTGTCGTGGTAGCTATGACAAACCTTTGATTAACAGAATCATTTTTAGGGTGAGACTTTCGGGAGTCCGTATGCATGTTTTGTCTAATCCGATGTGTGAAAGGTATTCGCTCAAACGAATAGAAACCTCGTTCAAGCGAGAGTCCGAAATCTCGCTTAGACGAGTAGGGGCCTTGCTCAAGCGGGAAGCCCTGATTCCCTTTCTCCCATCCGTTGTGCTTAAATTAACTTGCTCTTCTTTTCTAGATCTTATTTATTTAATCTAATTGTGACTGCTGTCACTTGAATAAGTCAGTAAAAATAAATATTTTTTCACTAAATCTCGATTAATTTTCAAGAAAAGGAAAAATTTATCGTAAGATGTAATCGTTTGAATAAAAATAAATGCAAAAATAACCTAGGACGTTACACCACTGGACCTAGGTGCAAAGTACCGTACTCCATCGAGACAGCGTAAAATAGAGAGTTAGTGAGGTAATCTTGGACTCTGGTTGGAATAGGTTAAGTCTTTACCTCGGACACCAGACAGATCATTGGCACATCTAGTGGGACCGAGTAAATTTAGAAGTCCCATGTCGTAACGAAATACAAATCATGGATCATGGTAGAAGAAACGAAACTCTGGAGGGCCATGTCCAGAATGTAGCAAGGACTTTGGACTACGACGAGGGGATAATTGAGACCCTGGGTTCAGAATTGAGAGCACGGGCAGTGGCGCAGCCAGATCCTAAGGATGAAATTATTAGACAGCTACGTCAGGAACTCCAGGAACTTCAAAGAGCAGAAAGAAAGGAGGACACCGGTGGAAACCAAAGGCACCGTGATTTTTGTCAACAGTGAGACTAGTTCCAAACTCACGCTTATGAGAAGTAGGAGTCAACATACCGGACTGAGGAATGGAATAACCAAAGAAGGATAATGCAATAGAGTAGGGGAGGAGAATACCGATTTAAGATACCTTTCACAAGGAGATTGATGAGTGTCCTTATTCCTAGGCATCTACAGACTTCGCAACCGCTGTCCATAGGAAAATACATAGGGGGGTCGGACCCAGGAAGCCATCTAGATGCTTATGTGAATGAATCCCTATTCTTAGAAGATGAGGAGGATGTTATGTGTAGGATGTTTCTAAGGATGTTATCGGCTAAGGCGTTGGGGTGGTTCATTCCTTTTGTTGGGAGAAATGAAGCCCGGTCAATACTTCATTCCTTTTGTTGGGTCCCAGTTAAACCCCTACATCTTCTATTGGGTAGGGACCAGGACTAGAGTAAGTAGAGGGCCCTCGGTACATCCTGCGCCCTGAAATGGATTATGAAGAGGCGAAGGGTGTCGTTCACGCTGCTCGTTGGCATATGTCAAAGATAGACGGCCTGCTGCAATCTTTCACAGAAATCACGGATCGAGCCAGGGAAAATGCCTTATGCTTTAAGCAGACCGAGAAGCTTAAGACAAAAGCAAAAACTTTCCACAAGGAGAATGAGAACTCTAATAAGGTCATTAAGGCCAAGGACAAGGCCATTGTTAAAAAAGATGAAGAAATTGCCACCCTCTAAAAGGAAATTAAGAAACTCCGTGCTGAGAGAAGTGTAGTGGAATGTTCAAGTGCCAACCACAAGGCACCATTACGCCCCACCTACAAAGTAAAGGTAATGATTCTTGCGAAAACTAGGAAAACCCCCTCTCAGAAGAATATCCTACAACAACAAAAATGGCATAAGGAGATAAGAAGGCATGAACCTTAATATGGAAGAACAAGACTTAGTCTACATAAAGATACAAGCCTCCAGTAGAAATCCATTTGCACTGCTCAGTCCACAAGACCTTTTTGAATAAAAGATCTAATTATAAGAGTAACCAACAACAATAAAAAAAATCTGATCCGGTCTGGATACCGGCCCTTAGGATAAGACGTCATCTTGGCTGTCCCAGAGGGTCAACCGGTATCGCAGGTCAATGTCCGTACTGCAAAGACATGATGTAAGAGCCTCTCCTACACCGGTCATCCGAGTTTACGTCCAAGACACCGGATACTTCATCCGCTCTTATTCTTCCATCACATATAACCATTTGCCTCAGTGTCACGATAAGATAAGTGGAGTCATCGCTTATCAAGATAGATACTCTGTATAGCAGAATATATCTATATCATTCACTAAAAGGAGTAAGTACGATTATAGGCGTGATATACGGAAAAGGTGGATTATCCTCATTCCTATGTGTCAAAATCGTACACTGATCATTGACCTACCCACTGTCCCACTCTGAACACTGAACTACTCTGATTGATACTTTGCACACGGCATCATAACTCATGGGCTCACTTGCACCTAACGATTTATTTTCCACGCTCAACTATAAATAGCATATTCCCCAACACATGCAAGGTTACATTGTTCTTACTCTTACTCTACTATTACATTGCTGAAGTGTTCATTGAGTTCATATACACTTTGCTAACTTGAGCGTCGGAGAATCTTCACAGGTGACACCACCTTTCGCCCCCGAACAACGTGAAACCCCGGTGTGAAGGATCTCCAGGACAACAAGACCGGCTTCTCCCACTGAGAGGCCGGATTATAATACCGGATACCCACTGTACCGGTGTATAAACACCCAACACATATACTTTTGTGGCTGGTCCCTACACCGGATCGTAGACCCTGGTCCAGACCAGTTCATTGGCACGCCTGGTGGGACACGATAGAGTTATTCCCACTTCTCGCAGAAGTTCAGCAGCTCACTATGGAAGGAGATGGACGTGATTTTATGGATGGTCATGTGGAGGATGTGACCTATCAACAAGCTAGCAGAAGACTTGTTTTTGACTCTCCAGTAACTCACACGAGGAGAATGGTACCCGTGGCAACCCCTAACCCTCGAGATGAAGTTATAAGGCAACTCAGAGAGAAGCTGATGGAGTTGAGAAGGGAGAAAAGGGGAACTGGGGACAGAGTGCTGTCTCAAGCTGAGGATACTCACCATGCATCTACAAGAGAGAAGTCCACAACTCTCCAGTATTCAAAGATTCCCATCTACGAGGAGAGGGAACAAACTCAAGATTCTGGAGACAGAGTCAGTGCAAGGAGGAAAGAGCAGGTGGTGGTGACCTCTCGGACATACAGACTCAATGTTCCTTTCTCAAGGAGCCTCATGAGTGTACATATCCCCAAGCACCTGTAAACAACCCAGCCACTTTTGATCGGAAAGTATAATGGGGAGACTGATCCCACTAAGCATCTTGATGCTTATGTGTATGAGGCTATGTACTTGGGGGCTGATGAGGATGTGATATGCAGAATGTTTCCAAGAACTTTAACGGAGGAAGCTCTTAGTTAGTTCAAGAGTTTACCCTCAGGTTTGATAGATTTCTGGGAAGAAACAGCAGTTGTGTTTGAGAGCCATTTTGTTATTTCTAGAGATGTTCCAAGGACTTCTCATACCTTGGCCCAGATAAGACAGGGAGAAAACAAAACTCTTAAGGAGTTTTTGAGGAGATTTTATAAGGAGGCTGCTTTGGTGCCTAACCTCACAGAGGCTATTCAGCTTCATATTGTTGTTGAATCTTTACAACTTGGATCAGCCTTTGCTTTGTCTTTGGCAAAGAGTCCTCCGACGACGTTTGAGGAGTTCCGGAGGAAAGCTTCAAAATATGTGGGCATAGAGATGCACCTGGAAGCTACTGCAGCTAGACTGAAGCCATCAGTACCCTCACAGCAACCATAGAGAGAAAAGGAAAGAGTAAGGCTAGAGAAGCATGCCCAGAGAGAGGATTTCATGAGCACTCGACCTCAACAATGGGATAGGCGTGTAGCTTCTTTCAGTAACTATGCTCCACTGAACTCCAGACATTCTCAAATCTTGAGGGAAGTTGGTTGGCCCATATTCAGTGTTTATGGGATAAGGAAGCCTCCGCCGATGAAAAGACCTGGTAATACCCGAAAATATTATGCTTTCCACGAGCAGGTTGGCCATACCACTGATGAATGTAAGGCGTTGAAGAATGCAGTAGAAACTCTCATCAGAGAGGGAAAGCTGAAACAGTATTTATTCAAGGAGAAATCCTTGGACGAGCCAGATAGGATGGAGAAGAGAGGGAGGGACCGTGATGACGAAGGCAACAATAGTCGTAATCCAGTCAGGAGGTTCACAGCTGCTGAGAAACAGAAGGGAGTGGTGATCAATGAAGGAGCTCAGTAGGATGGCATGCCTCAGTAGCAAAGGCAAGGCTGGCGCAAAGTGATTGATATGATTGCCGGAGGATTTGCTGGAGGGGGAGCGTCAATCACAACTCGTAAGAACCACTACCAAATGATCCTATTAGTGTAGGGGAAGCCCAGGGACAACTGCCCTTTCAGGGATGGCATGGCAGCACCGGCGGTGTCGTTCACAGATGACAATTTTGGCCAACAATTCCAGGAGGTGATGATGGAGTAGTTATCATCGTTGTCATAGCTAATAAAGACGTCAAGAGGATCCTCGTCGATCAGGGCAGTTCTTGTGATGTTATTTTTTATAATTGCTTCAAAAGAATGGGCTTTAATGATGCAGATTTGCAACCATATACACAAGAGCTCACAGCGTTCAATGGAACGAAGCAGCCCACCAATGGGTATCTTGATACCCTCATTTCTTTTGAGGGTGAACCTGGAGCAAGAACGGTGAAGTCTAGGATCTTAGTGATCGATGTGGAATCCCCTTACAATGGGATTATAGGTCGTCCTACTCTGAACGCAATGGAAGCCATCGTGTCTACCCCGCACCTCCTTATCAAATTCATTGACAAGGACAACGATGTGTCATCCCTCTAAGGCGATCAAGAGATGGCCAGGTATTGCTACAACCTGAGCCTGAATATGGTAAAGCTGGAGGCGTTTAACAAGAAGAGGAAGTTGAATGACGGAGGAACATTGGCTGCGTCTGTCAGTTTGATCGATCTCGATCCCAGAGCAGAGTTAAAGATCGACCCTCTCAATCCCTCAAAGCCCACGCCGGATGGAGGTTCCAAGGACGTCGTCTTAGGAGATTCCCCAAAAAAGGTCACACATCTTAATGACAAGCTGGAGTCAATTATGGAGCAGCGCCTGTTAGCACTCCTCCATAAATTCAAAGACCGTTTTGCATGGACTACTACAGACATGCCTGGGATGGACCCTGATTTATACTGCCACAAGTTATCTGTCTATCCAGAGACAAGGCCGGTTACCCAGAAGAAGAGAAGATTGGGACTAGAAAAACAGAAGGCAGCTTGCAAGCAGACGAAGGAGTTGTTGAAGGCCAGTTTTATTAGGGAAGTCCGATATTCTTCTTGGCTTTCCAATGTGGTGATGGTACAGAAGGCCAACGGCAAGTGGAGAATGTGCATTGACTATGTAGACCTCAACCGTTATTGCCTGAAGGACCCATATCCACTCCCAAATATTGATCGTATGGTGGACGATTCGTCTGGTTACCAATACCTCAGTTTCATGGATGCTTATTCAGGGTACAACCAGATTCCAATGTGGCAGAAGGACCAAGAAAAAATAGCTTTTGTCAATGACCACGGTGTCTTCTGCTACACCGTCATGCCCTTCAATTTGAAGAACGCTGGAGCCACTTACCAGCGTATGATTAACAAGGTGTTCGAGGGCATGCACACCAAACTGGTGGAGGTGTACATTGACGATATCATTGCCAAGACTTCGGCTAGAGGTGACCATGTTGAGGACCTGCGACAGGTATTTGCGCGCTTAAGACAATATAACATGAAGTTAAACCCATTGAAATGTACTTTTGCTGTCCCAGCTAGGAAGTTTTTGGGTTTCATGTTGACGCAACGAGGCATTGAAGTTAATCCAGGGAAATGTCGAGCGATATTGGACATGCAGAGTCTGAAGAACTTGAGGGAGCTGCAATCTTTAAATGGGAAAGTGGCAGCTTTGTCTTGATTCATGCCCAAGATGGCGCATAGATCCCCTCCTCTGTATAAAGTTCTAAAAAAGTCTAAGAAGTTTGAGTGGGGACAAGAGCAAGAGCAAGCGTTCCAGGAACTCAAGGAAGTGTTGTCAAGTCCTCCAATCTTGGTAAAACCAGACCCTGGTGAATCCCTCATTTTGTACTTGGTGATTTCAGATGAAGCCTTGGGCGTAACATTGGTCAAGGAAACCCCAGAGGGGCAGAGGCCAGTGTATTTCACCAGCAACACATTGCAGGGAGCAGAGAGCAGATACCAGAAGATAGAGAAGGCTGCTCTCGTAGTTATCTGGGCTTCGCGACGATTGAGGTTGTACTTTCATGCATATCTAATTTTGGTAAGAACAGATTTGCCACTCTGTTCTGTGCTTAGCAAGCCGAACCTCACTAGGAGGATGATCAAATGGTCTATCGAGCTTTCTAAGTTCAAAATTTCTTATGAACCACGAGGAGCCATTAAAGCCTAAGTCCTGGCTGATTTTGTTGTAGAAATGACAAGGGCAGATTCGGCCACACCTCGCGCCCACTGGACCATTTATGTGGATGGGTCGTCGAATAGTAAAGGTTGAGGAACCGGTGTTATGGTGGAAAGTGATGACGGTGTGCACTTAGAGATATCTCTTCGATTTAATTTTAAAACCTCCAACAACCAAGCTGAATATGAAGCATGTCTGGCCGGACTCCGAGCGGCAATTGATATCGGCGCAACGGAGGTGACATTGTGTAGCGATTCACAGCTAGTGATATCACAGATTCAAGGTGAATACCAGGTTCGTGAGCCTTAACTTCAACTGTATTTGAATTGTGTAAATGAGTTGAAAGGAAGATTCGATGTGTTGGAGTTTAAGCATGTACCAAGAGAAAAAAATACTAGAGCAGATATTCTATCAAGGCTCGCAAGTATGAAACAGCCTGGCAGTACAACAACAGTGGTACAGAGTACGTTGACATCGCCCAATATTCCTTTGTTCCCTTCTCTGAATGCCATAATGGTTAATGCTTCCTACGAGAATTCATGGGTTACTCCATATATCTGTTACCTGGCTGACAAACAGTTGCCCACCGATGAGAAAGAGATGAGAAGAGTAAAAAGGGAATTGCCATATTTCACCATGGTTGACGGTATTTTCTATAGAAGAGGATTCTCAGTGCCATATCTCCTTTGTTTAAAAGAGAACGAGGTACAAGGAGTAATGGAAGAGGTACACGAGGGGCAATGTGGGCACCACACCAGAGGAAGAAGTTTAATGAGAAAAATCCTCAGGGCTGGATATTGGTGGCCCATTATGAAGCAGGATTCCATTGATTTCATTAAGAGGTGCGATGCTTGCTAGAAATTTTCTAATCTTCATCACACACCGGCCCAAGAACTCTCTTCATCCATAGTACCATGGCCTTTCTACCAATGGGGCCTTGATATCTTGGGTCCATTCCCAACCGCACCTAGAGGCATTAAGTATCTCATTGTGGGAGTTGATTATTTCCCCAAGTGGATTAAAGCGGAACCAGTAGTGCATATCACATTATCATGGACACGATGCTTTGTTTACGAGAATATCATAGCCCGATTCGGTGTCCCAAGACAGATAGTAACTGACAACGGCACCCAGTTCACAGATAGGAAGTTCATAGAGTTGCTTGAAGGACTAGGGATAATCCAAATCATTTCATCTGTCGAACACCCTCAGACGAATAGCCAAGCTGAGGTAGCCAATAGAGAGGTCTTGAAAGGATTGAAGAAGCGCCTTGGTGAAGCAAAGAGGGGATGGACTGATCATCTATGTCATGTCTTGTGGGCCTATCATACTACACCCCATTCTTCGACCAATAAGTCTCCATACTGTCTCACTTACGGGGTTGAAGCGATGATTCCCGTGGAGCTCCAGACAAGATCGGCGAGAGTGGAATACTTTTCTGCGGAGAATAACAGTGACACTTTGGCATCAGAGCTAGATGTTCTCCAGGAGTTAAGAGAAGAGGCTTTTGTCAGGAATCAGGCGATAAAAGCGAAGGCCGCCCTCCGGTACAACAGACGTGTACAATACAGAGCTTTCAACACCGGGGATCAAGTTTTGAGGAAGGCAAGTGTGGGAAATAAGTTCGCCCATCAAGGGAAATTGGCGCCGACATGGGAAGGCCCTTATAGAGTATCCGAGGTGACCAGAAAAGGATCATACCAGTTAGAAGAGCTTGATGGAACACCGATCCGCAATAATTGGAACACTCAAAATTTACACATTTATTACAGCTAGTTGGTAAGACGACATGTACTCTTTTTCCTCACTTGAGTTATTTCCCATTGGGTTTTCTCAAGAAGGTTTTAACGAGGCATGACCCCAGCTACGCTCTCTTTGTAATTCATATTCAATTCAATAAAGATCTAATTCATGAATACATCAATTTCACGTTTTTTTCTCTTATGTTTTGCAATTTATAGCATTGACCGGTCTACGAGGTAAAGCTCAGGACGGATGATCTCAATCACCTATTCTGTGATTGACGATGTAACTCCTCGAGTCAAGAAATGGGTTGTAGGATCAAACCTTTTCCAAGGTTGTACCAAACCCCATCTGAAGACTCAGATTGTAGGACTAAACTGAACTCTGAGTACGGTTAGTAGGATTAGACCGAACATCGCTGAAGACTTGAGTTGTAGGATTAAATCGAATCTCAAGAAATGGGTTGTAGGATCAAACCTTTTTTAAGGTTGTACCGAAGCCCACGTGAAGGCTTGGATTGTAGGATTGAACCGAACTCTAAGTACAACTAGTAGGTTTGACCGAATGTTGGTGAAAAATCAATCATTGTCCTGATGATGAAGTAGTTTCCCCAGGACGGATGATCTCAACTACCTATTCTGTGAGTTGACGATGCAACTCCTGGCGTGGACAATCCCTATCATCATCTTTAAAGATGGAGGACTTAAATCATCATCCTTATAGATTGGAGTATTTTTCTTACAGATTTACAAGCACGGAATGCTATTCTTAGTATCTGTTAGTGATTATTACTCGTTCTGCCGTATTACATTATAGAGATCGGCTGGAGTTTCTCACCCTCAAAGAAGTTAAAGGTAGCACCTCATGACATCTACTTATTCCCTAAGATACTCGTACTTGGGGACAATACATGTATGAATGATGATACATTCTATAACTTGTTTATTCCAAGTTTTATTCAATTATGTCCTCCGGGATGCATATTATATTTCAACATCGAGATAACTATACGGAACGGCTGCATGAACAGTACAGAGATAAAAGCGTAGCATATATGTTTAAGTTATATTATAAAAATATGTTCTCTGTAAAGGGTAAAGACAAGTTCAAGGAAAACCACATTCATTCGTTGGAAATTCTATATAAGTTGGCGTAAAACTGAAGCTGATCCCAGAATACAACAGTAAAAGCAGAAAACTGGCCTAAGAGGAAGGTTTCGGATTTTCCGTTGTGGACGCCTTTTTACCTCCGGCGTCCTCTTGGGTACTCCGGGTCTTCTCCGATCTGGTGCCTTTTTCTTGAGCTTGTTCTTCTTGATGATCCCCTTGATCCGGAGTGGATTCAGAGGGACCTATGCTTTGACCTTCTAGGAGAGGGGGCGTTTCGTATAGAGTTAAAGGGTGTTCCTTGTACTTGACATCCACCACGGCAACTAATTTCCCTTCGTGAAATTCATAGAAGGGATCCATACCGTATAAATCAAATTTCACGCCGGGGTTATGGTAGAAAACTTGGCGGACAGCAAGGCCAAAGGAATCATACGCCATAGCGGTACATGCCTCTACAGCCTTGTTCGCCCTATTTCTGGCCTTAACCAAGTCTTTTTTCAGCTTGGCATTTTCCTTCTCTAAGGAATCAGTTGCAGCACTCCCCACCTTTAACTCTTCAAGCTGCTTGAGCAACTCCCTCTCCCTAGCAGCAAAATCCTCCTGACTCTTGAGTTTACCGGCCTCTGAAGTTGTCAGATCGTCAAAAAGCTTGGAGCTCTTTTGTTTCTCCGCCTTAAGACCCTCCTGAAGTTTAGAAATCTTCCCTTCAAGAGACGTGACTGATTTTCTCAGAGAAACTAATTCAGCTGTTTGCTCCAATTCCAGCTCCCGAGCTTTCTTCAGTTTCTCCTCTGTTGTCTTCAGATGAGCCCTGTCCTTCGCAGCTGAAAGATTCAGATGCTCAAGCTTACCAGCTAACTCATCCGCTTCTTTAACGCTATTGACAGTACGGCTGAGGGAGTTCAGGAAACCGGTCAACTCAGCTAATTACCACTTGCCAGCTGCAATGGCTTCTTTCATTTCTTCCACTTCTAAAGTAGGGCGGAGTTTGTAGAGTGGAGAAGGAAGTACGGCAGGAGAAGGCCCTTCGTACACCAAGAAGGGAGAAAGGAAGGAGTAGTTGGGTGGATCCATTCTCACCCATGGGAATGACGGAGGAGCAGAGTGGTCAGAAGGTTGAGGGTTCGCTCCAGAAGACGTTGTGTCTTTCCCCGTGCCGGTATCATGAACAATTTTTTGCCTTTTCTCTAGCACGGCGGTGGAGGTCCTCTCCTTTTCAGAGGCTTTAATAAGTTTAACTCTCTTTTTATTTTTCTCCCCTTGCGGTTCTTCTTGGGAGGCCTCCTCTTCGCCAGCCTGAGAATCCAGGAGGGGGATATTGTCACCCACCTTGGAAGTCAAGGGGATGGTCTCAGCTCTCACCTTGATGGCGTTCCTCTTAGGTTAAACATTGTTTTCCTCATTTTCAGAGAGGAGCCATCTTCAACCAGCAAAGACTTTAAGGCAAGCATCTCTGAGTTATTCCTTTTTATCCAGTCTACAAAAGTAAAAAAAGAAGTATAAGTTACAATAACACATCGGATTATCACATGCATGTATAAAGAGTTAAGCTAATTACTCAGATAAATATTTCTGCTAGAAGCGGACTCCAGGAGACACTTGCAAGAGATTTCCTTGTGAAAAGAGGTAAACGCCCTCAGAGCGCCCAAGACTTCAATCGAATGAGAGGAATTTGGTGATTCCGTCCTCACTCATCCAAAAGACCGACTCATCCAGCTTCACACGAATCCTCGTGTAGTACTGTTTGAAAGAGTGCCCTTCAATCTTCACCGATTCAGTGAAAGATTTGAAGTTGATGACTCTCGAATCGCAGCGGAGAGTTATGAAGCCCAAACCACCTTTTTTGTTAGCACGGCGGACCACCTGGCAGTAGTAGAATAGCATAGCCACGGTGGGTTTAAAATTGAAGTGTGCACCTAGGACCTCCAGAGCGCAGACAAGACTCCATCCGTTGGGATGCAACTGAGAGGAAGCACGTTCTAGGAATCTCAGTACTCCCGTTTGGAAATCAGTCATTGGGAAGCGCACTCTGAGGTATTGAAAGATAAAGTCATACATATAAACAAAGCACTTGTCTGGCACGGTGTGGCAGATTCGTTCCATAGGTCGGGGTGATAGAACCAAGAACTTCCCACGATTTTCTTCTCCAGTAAAAACTCTAAAGCGTGGGGACACCGGTCTACCATCTTCGCGAGCGTGTCGAGAGGGGATTTCTTTGAACTCTTCCTCCACCCAGCAGTAGGGGTGAGTCCGATTGATAGATTCCCAGTCCAACCGGTGTGCCACAACATTGACACACCCCTCTTGAGTGCGTACGATTGGAACTTTACCACGTCCCTCAATCTCCATCTCATCTGTGGCACAGACAAAGGCGTCTGTACTATGGTAAAAAACAACGTCATCAGTGAGGAACCATTCCGAACCCGACGAGCTTCCTGGGGAACTGATGGCTTCAGAACTAGAAGAGGGTTCAGAGTCAAGCCTAAGCACTGGCTGCCTCGTGAAAGAGGCTCCACCTCTCTCTGAACCACGAGACCCAACTCTGGAAAGACCCACAGAAATCCTTCCACTTCCATAGCCGAAGGGCCTGTAAGGGATATTTCCCCTCCTATTCAAAGGACCAGCGCGGCTCTGCCTAGGGCGCATGGTTAAAAGTTCAAGAGAAATGAAGATGAAGAAGTTAAATAGAGGGAAATGAGGTTACCTAAAAGGAAGTTAGGGTTGGAAGGAAGGAAGAACTTCACAAAATACCAGCAACAATCTCTTCGAGAAATTTCTGTAGAGTTTCACTAAGGTTGAAAGCGAATGTGATTTTTTGAAATCGCTAAGTTGTCCTTTTATAGGTAACGAGGAGGCTCAACCGTCGGACAGAAGACACATCATTTGAAGCAAAACGCAGCGTTTTCGGGTCAAACGACGTTGTCGTTTCAAGTCTTAAAGGCGCGAAACAGCGACTATTCGTGAAAGGTTTTGATGAAATGGGCCGAAAAATTCAAATTTCGGGCCCAAAATAGTTATAGCAACGGTTACCCATTTGGAGCAATGATGACTCACGTGTTAAAAAGCATTTATTGTCCAAATCATTCAGAAGCATTAAATGCGTTCTAGCAGCCACTTGAATACCAAGAGTTACAAGTTCCGAAAACTCTTGGGATCCCCCTTTATTACAAATATTTGTCCAAATCCGTTGTGAGAGCATTTTAGGCGCGGTTCCTTCTCCCATAGAACGGTGAGACGGGCAGAAGGTCGGTACGAAGCTTATAGATTTTTTTGCGAGGTTACTTACGCACCACGCCGGCATCCAGACTTCTTGCAGACAATATAGCTTATATGAGCAACTTAACAGTCCCTCACACAAGCTAGGGAACAAATAATCCGGTCTGGATACCGGCCCTTAGGATAAGACGTCATCTTGGCTGTCCCAGAGGGTCAACCGGTATCGCAGGTCAATGTCCATACTGCAAAGACATGATGTAAGAGCCTCTCCTACACCGGTCATCCGAGTTTGCGTCCGAGATACCAGATACTTCATCTGCTCTCATTCCTCCGTCACATATAACCGTTTGCCTCAGTGTCATGATAAGATAAGTGGAGCCATCACTTATCAAGATAGATACTCTGCACAGCGGAATATGTCTATATCATTCACTGAAAGGAGTAAGTATGATTATAGGCGTGATATACGGAAAAGGTGGATTATCCTCATTCCTATGTGTCAGAATCGTACATTGATCATTGACCTACCTACTGTCCCACTCTGAACACTGAACTACTCTGATTGATACTTTGCATACGGCATCAGAACTCATGGGCCCACTTGTGCCCAACGATTCATTTTCCACTCTCAACTATAAATAGCATATTCCCCAACACATGCAAGGTTACGTTGTTCTTACTCTTACTCTACTATTACATTGTTGAAGTATTCATTGAGTTCATATACACTCTGCTAACTTGAGCGTCAGAGAATCTTCGTAGCTGACACCACTTTTCACCCCCGAACAACGTGAAACCCCGGTGTGAAGGATCTCTAGGACAACAAGACCGGCTTCTCCCACTAAGAGGCCAGATTATAATACCGGATACCCACTGTACCGGTGTATAAACACCCAAAACATATACTTTTATGGCTGGTCCCTACACCGGATCGTAGACCCCGGTCCAGACCAGTTCAAAATCAGAGAGGACGGGAAGCTAGCAGCCAACTAGGAAGGCCCATACTAGGTAAGAGAAGTCATCGGTAAATGAGTATACCGACTTGAAGAGTTAAAAGCAATAAGCATCTCATGGGCGTGAAATGCTACACTCCTAGAGATGTATTACATTTGAATGTAACAGGGGCATTATTTTTCTTGCTCGAGAGGTTTTTTCCCAACTGGATTTTCCCCCAAGAGGTTTTAATGAGGCCCATCAGAATAGTAAAGATAAATTACAGTTGAATGTAACAGGGTCACTTTTTCCTACTCAAGGGGTTTTTTCCACTAGGTTTTCCCCGAAGAGGTTATCACAAGGCTCACCAGAAAAGCAATAAGACAAGTATGACTTCGCTTATCAAATTACGTTAAATCCTAGAATCTCGATCGGAGGAACAACAAAGCTCAAACCTATAAATCACATGGCATACAACCATTCGGTATATAGTCACTTGGAGTTGTCATCTCACTTGGAGTTGTCATCCCACTCAAAGTCGTCATCCCACTCAAAGTTGTCATCCCAATCAGGAGTCAGAACACCCTACGACTCAGAAAGGGTCACCTCAGCTCGGCACCTAGTCACTCAGCTCAGCTCCACACGTAGAGCTTGTGACTAGGGGGCTTATGTTCCCTTTAGATTAGCTAGGCCCTCTTTCCCCTAATTTTAGGAGATTATATTTATCTCCTCAATTCTAGAAGGTTATCTCTACCTTCTATCTTATGAAATTATTCTTATCTATTAGACATCAAGTCAAGATCAAGGCCCTTCTTTGATGTATAAATATGGCCTTAGAACCACCACTGTATTTGAAGTAACACATATTCAAGCAATACAACCCTAATTTCCCAAAGTAACTCTATAAGGTTTTGTGCATTCAATGCTTATTGTGAGCAGTAATAATAAGCATTAATATAATGTCAACTATAATACAATTTGTTATAATGATTACACAATATCAATGGATAAATATAGATGCTTAAAAGAATATATGTTATACATTAAAGTGATTATCTATTTATAATTTATTGATATAATGTTTACCAATATCTTTTCTCTAGACATATATACCAGGGGTGTCCAATTCCAGCTTTATCCATGCGAACCCGAGATACCCGATTTTGAAAATAAGAACGGGTCGGTTTGTAATGGGTTGTTGGGTAAAAACAGGTCATTTAAATGGTTTATTTTGACTAAGAATGGGTGAGTTCGGGTTAAAAAATTAAAATTTATTGGTGTGGTGGTTGTTATTATTGGTTAATGGATTACATTATATTTATTAAGGAATTAGAATTTATATTTCAACGATATATTCATTTTGGGTTTATGTTTTTACTTGATAAAAGCTTTGAAATGTTTTTATGGGCCTGTTTGTTTAAGCTTATTTAAAAAGTGATTATAAAAAAAGTTTTTTATAATCACTTTTTTAATAAGCATATCAGAGTTGCTTCTTAAAATTAGCTAAAATCAGCTTATTTTGAACTTCTGCTTATTTTTAAACTTTAAACAAACACGTCAAAATTTAAAATAAGTGTTTTTTTAATTAAAAAAGCACTTATCTCTTAAAATAAGTTTAAACAAACAAGCCCTATGTGCAAGGTGTTTGCTAAAATTATTTTATACGCAAGAGACATTTGACAAAAAATCAAAATATAAATTTTCTAAGAAACTTAACCGAAAAACCTAACCAAAAAAACTGTGAACTGCAATTAACCAAATCCAAGCAAACCGACCGTAGTATTGGGTGAAAATGAGTTATTATTTATGTTTCAAGGATAGTAACAAGTGAACTCAAAATTAACCGAATCTGACCGATGAACAACCCTAATATATACGATGGAAAATAAGTTTTATATGTAGAGAAAAGTTGTCTAACTCGTACAAGATTATATAGAATAAAAGATCAAAAATAGAAATACTTTATTAAAATTTATATTAAAATTGTTTAAAAATCAATGTGCATAGGTATTAAATTATTAATGATGTTTAAATAAAAATTATTTATTAATTTTTTAACCTATCTAAAATTATACTGATCAGATAAACTAATATATAAATAGCATAGAAATACATTAGTGGGACTTTCACAAAGTAACAGTTCGACCATTTTGTTTTTCTTTACTCCTTATAATGATAGCCCGTGAAAGTAATCAAATGGTGAGTTTGGAAACTTTTTTGTGATTTTCTTGAAAACGGCAATTGATATTTTGTGGATCTCTCGGACCCAATTGAGGGATTTTCATCTTCACAAAATGACATAAAAGTAACTATTGATTCTAAAATCACCTTTTCAGCAAAATATTGCACTAAATATAATGATTTTGAATAAATTTTTCTGTGGTTGTTGTTTCTCTGATTAAACTTTGTTGTTTATCAATTTTCTATGTCTTGGATAAATATTTAAGATTTTGTGCTTCTCCGTAAGTATTTTTATTTGTGCTTCTCTGTAAGACCAACACGCGTCTCTGTGACCCCTCCCCTTTTAACCCCCACGGTCTGCATCGTAGTAGGTTTTGGATTTGAACAATCATGAAAATAGTACAATATAATTACATACATCACCCAATTAAAGGTGGCCGTTGCCTTACCTCCATTCAAATTAATATATTTTAATTAATTTAGACTACTTCTTTTAGTTATTTGACCAAATCCTAAGTTAAAATATGTTGTTTCCTTAGTACATGTCCCACTGTGTTTGTCCATTTGAAGTATATATTAAATAGGAGCTCTAGAGAGAAACACATGAAACCATATGTGATACTGCAAGTTTTGAAATCAGTCTAATCATTTTTAAGAATGTATTAAGTGAATAAAATTGATAAATAAAATTGGTTGTAATTGGCTTTTTATGCATATGGGGGGTTATTTATAACGTAAAATTTTAGTTTTGTTATTTTTTTTAGTTATATTTATTTTGTTTTTTTATTAAAAAAATATGAATAAATGACTTAGGTTTGATATTGATACCAATATTATAAGACTCATACTAATATTTAGTCAACATTATTCAGTATCTAAGAAACCCTAAGGTGTCAAAGCCATCAAAACTCGTGATACTTGGTATAATGCTTATACCGTTATCAACAAGAGGTTAACAACTCATACCAGCGCATATTGAAAATAATTTACAAGTCCTACATTCGTATCAGTTTTTCCCGCTTTTTAATTGTATTGACACATGCATCATTACGAGGATTTATCGTCTCACTATATGAATACATGCATTCATTGCGTGTAAGGTATGTTAATCAACCTTAACGCTTGGGTTCTGGTATTTAGGGGTAGGAATAGGTTGGGTCGAGCTAGACTTTATAAGGTCTGAGCCTATCCCGGTACTTAATTACATGGCTTGAGTCTGACTTGTTATTTGACATAGGCCATATTTTTAAGTTTGACCAAGCTTATTTAGAAGCTTGATTTATCCCAATAACATGTATAAAAGTTTGATCTACATCAAAGCCAATGAAAAGACCAACAAACATATATTCAATAAATCAATGAGCTTATCTTATACAACTTGTCTGTCTAGTATGGGGATAGACTCTTGTGTTGATACCGGGTATATGTGTTTTCATCTTTTACACTGATCCAATAAGGTTTTAGTGTTGTCTCTTTAGGTTTAATAAAAATCTCAAGGTCTTATCATATTTCCATATAACACATTGGTAGTTGTGGGGGTGAAGTAAGGTGTTATGTAACATCCTAAAAATAGGATTTGTTATCAAAGCATGATTAAAAGAGGGATTTAAAGGAAAATGAGAGATTAATTAGAACAATTATAAAAATGACAAATACTTCCCTAATAATTGTCGTAATGACCAACGCATCCCTAAATTATTTAAATTGAAAAATCTCTTCTCCTTCCTTCCATTAAGTTCTACGAAAGTCACAGAGAAAGAAATCTCATATTTTCTTTCTTTCTTCTTTTCTCCTGCAGCATCACCATCCAAATTCACCATCCTCCTTGTTGATTTCATTAATTAAAGGCATGAATCCTCTTCTCCTTTCTCTGTTACGTGGAGAGTTTGAATCAAAAAGGGAGAAAGAAAGCTTAAATTCTCCAATTTAAGGTAAGATGATGAACTCTCATATTGAGTTATGGTTTAATCTTGTTTCCATCCTTTGATTCCTTTAATTTCATGAATTATAAGCAATTGAAAGCCATTGACATAAGTGGAGAGCTTAGGTTTTATTAAGAACTCTGAGCTTTTCTTGGAAAAGTGGAATCAAGTGGCTTTTAGATTGCTAACCTTGTGGATTAAAGCTTAATAATGGTTGTTTCAATAGAATAATGTAGTTTCGAAAGATTTTAGAAGTTTTTGGAGTTTGGAGTTAATCGAAATCAAATACCAGAAGTCGTCGAAGTTTGTCGGTAAGTTAAAACATACCGAAAATGATTGTGGTTTGACGTTTATTGATCGAAATACAAAGTTAACGTCGAATACGTGGTTTAAGTACATGTATTGTTAATTTTAGGAAGTTGTTTGATTCGAGGAATAGAGATCGAGGCTTACAATTCACGGTTGTGAGTGTTCGATAGCTCTCGGAACTTCTAGGATTCTCTATACGAGGTAGGGGTAGCTTTACATTTTAAATGTATAGTTTATGAATGGATTCAGGATGATATTGTTATGTTAATTGTTATATGCTATGAATTATTAGTAGGATATCCCAAATATATGATATATGGGATTTATGTGCGTAAAGATATATGTATGTATGAGTTATATTGACTTAAATGAATAATTCCTATGCATGAGATGTAGTAGGATACTTGATTGATGTGAATTATATGCATGTGAATTATATGAATATGAAAGAGAATTTATATGATTGTGGTTCGAGGATTCCACAAAAGACCTTGGTGGGACTCAAGGCAAAACCTCTTAAGCGGGGCTCAGGGTTTAGCCCGTGACACTACCGTTGTCGTTGAGAGCGATTGTGTCACGTGAGAGGGCAAACAGTTTTGTACCAGTAAAACGGCCAGATCAGCTGAGAGCTGAGTATATGGCTAAGAGCCAGTGCTACAACACAAAATAAAACTTAATAATGAATGATTGGATCTAATTGAATGAGCATGTATATGCATTGATGGATGATGTTGAGAACAACATGGTCTATATGGCTATTTGAGAATATATGAATGTATGAAATGTAATAAGATTGTATGAAATATGAATACTATTTATATATGTCAATGAATTGGATAAGTGATCCGATTCAATAATTGTCATTTAACATATAATATGCTCACCCCTATTTGTGGTTGTTTTTACAATGGATATAGGAAGAAGTGAAGGCATATGAAAAATCACTCAGCATAAACATGGAGTGTTATGTACATATGTTTGTACATATTGAGCATAGTAGTATGTATTTGCCTTGGCCGGCTCTTAAGACTATCTTATGATATGTATGAATATTTCGCGGTTTTGATAACTGATAGCTTCACTTAGAAGCCAAAAATCTGTTCATATATATATGTTTTAAAGTGAATGTCATGATCCATGAGTATGGAATAATTCATTGTGCATAATGAGTAATTTGTGATCTGAAGGGTTTGAGAACTCTAGAAAGTGTTTAATAGGTTCCTTATATTATTTATTAGTTAGGTATATAGATCTTGTCTCATTTAAATGGGAATAGAGAAGTTTTATGCAGTGAAATTATATATTTTGGTCATATCACATAATTCTGCATAAGTTGGTCATGTGTTAGAATTTTGGCGAACGGACATCGCCAACAGCTTCGAAATGGGAAAAAATATAGTGTCCATGAAGTTTCGTAGTAATCAGACTTAAAACGGGCAAAATAGATAGCTTGAAAGTTGGTTAATGAGTTTTGCAGGTTATGTTGTGCGAGAGATTTTAATGTATAGACTTTTGTTGTTAAACTCGCTCAAGCGAGAATAATCCTCGCTCAAGCGAAATGGTCGTGTATCAGAAAAGTGCTCACTGGCCAAATTTACGCTCAAGCGAGGTATGGTTTTGCTTAAGCGTGTGCCAGGGGAAACCATTCTGTGGCAATCACACTCAAGCGAGGAAGTCTCGCTCAAGCGAGTGGTTTTGGGTAAGCTACTGGAGCGTTCCCGCCCAAGTGTGTGCCCTTCGCTAAAGCGCGTAGCTGGGCGCTGGGAGGTCACGCTTAAGTGTGCGTGCGGCGCACTCAAGCACGATCGAAGTGGTGTCTTGCATTTTCATTCACGCTCAAGCGTGACAGTGTGGTGGAGATCCTCGCTCAAGCGCGGTCATGCTCGTGCTCAAGCGTGGGCGTCACGCTCAAGCGCGCCTGTGCCCATGGTTTCCACGCTCAAGCGTGGGGGGGGGGGGGGGAACCGCTCAAACGCGCTCGTGCCCCTGATTCTCCTTCTCTCCATGCTCAAGCGTGAGACAGTGTGATTGAGCGTGTGGGTGTATGCTCGCTCATGCGAGAGGGGACTTCGCTCAAGCGAGAGTCCCCTGATTCCTCAATATTTTGCCAGATTTTCATTCTTTTCATTTTTCTTTTAAATTAGTATTATTATTATTACCATAAAATTATATTTCCTTTTTGTTTAATAACTAAATTATGTCTTCTGCTAAATCCTTATGATGATCGCAATATGGATTATCCAAGAAGCATTTTTAATTAATTTTCACACCTTCTCATATCACCATATATGGGATGGATTCTTTTAAATGGTCCATGGATATTTATTAATTCTTTTATTTCGCGATCTTTCTATATTTTATTTGATTTAATAAATGACGAAAAATCAACCCTTAATTTTAATTAATTACATTAATTATATTAGGGTTAAGATGTTTTATGTTACATGCAAAGTCACTCTGATGCTCAAGTCAACACGATATTTGATATTGCAGCTCAAGCGTTAGGGTTGTTGAACGTACCTCAAAATATGGTAAATGATGGGTATTTATAGAATTAAGTGGTAATCTTGTCTTACATGACCCGTGTTAATATTTTTTCGTAAAGTTTAGGGTAAACTAACATAGTGACAGACATTTTTGACATAATTGCTTGCAGATGTTGACAGATATGTCCTTAGTGTGCACCTTAACCTCCATTTGATACCAACACACTAGCGATACCTATTATCAAAGATTCTATAGAGGAGGAATGTAACATCCTTAAGATTTTAGCAAAATTTTAATTGGCGGAAAAATATTAATAATTGCCCAACTGGATTTATTGAGATTTTGGGAATTATTACTAATATAAATGCAATTATAGATAATTAAATATGGTGGGAATAAGTAAATTTATTTGGTTGATTAATTATAAAAGGTTAAATAATGTGAAATTAGAAGGAGGTAAATTTAGAAGTTACCAATGGGAGGTAAAAGGTAAAAGTTTAATTAAAACTTTCAAAGAAATTATAAAATAAATGGGGAAATGACCATTTTACCCTTGGTCTTAAGATAACAAAGTTTCCTTCCTCTTCCTCATTGTACACGCGCGACTTCTTCTTCTTCCTCTTCCTCACCGTTGCCGTGGACTTGCATGCCTCAAGGGGAGGACCATTTCACGTCGAAACTCCAAAATAACTACGTTTTTGAGATCGTGGCTTTGAGGTGAGTACAATGGACCCTTTAAATTGAGTTATCTTCTCCTTCTTCACTTTCTCTCTCTAGACGATGGCTTTGCATGGGGGGATAAGCTTCTGTTTCCTACTCCTCTAGTGTATGGGAGTTTGAAAATGGTCTTTGAAGCATTGAGGGTGGTATAACGTTGATGAGTTTTACGTTTCGACCTCCGTAGGTAACGGAACGGACGTTGGAGGACCGAGCGGTGAAGCGGGTGTTGGATTCGGAAGTAGGACCTTGAACCAAGCACTTAGAGGACGCAACCGGCATCAAGAACGAGTTGTTAGAGCTCGAAATTGAGGTAAGGTGGTGTTCGGGTTGTAATTAATTAGAATGGGTGCATATTTTGGGTTCGGGTCATCGAACTAAATACTAAAACGGCAAGAAATATTACTAGATGATAATTGTATGTGTATATATATATATGAATATGAATTGTGTATAGATTATGAATGATTGTGATGAGTAGTGAGCTAGAATTGACAGGTTGCATGATGAAAATATGAGTTTATATGAATGAAGTGGTGCGGTGGTGATACTAATGTGATCAGTGTCGATTTTCATGAGTTTGATATATATATTTTTATTGGCACGGAGCCAATAGTAGATGTAAATGATAAATTGCTATGGGCAGGTTTTGTAAATAATTATGGGTCATGAATGATGAAAAAGGGATGAATTGTGTCTACAGTAGTATAGGTGATTACTGGACGAATCTCGCCCAAGCGGATTCAGTCTCGCCCGAGCGAGGGCCGGGGGAATTGATTCTGTGCCTATTTCGCTCAAGCGAATATCCCTCGCCCACTCCCGAGTGAGGCATGACCGAGAGAACCCCTTCCGAGTGAAAGAAGGTTAGGATGTTTCCGAGTGAGGCATGACCGAGAGAACCCCTTCCGAGTGAAGGAAGGTTAAGATGTTTCTGAGTGAGGAATGACCGAGAGAACCCCTTCCGAGTGAATGAAGGTTAGGATGTTTCCGAGTGAGGCATGACCGCGAGAAACACTTCCGAGTGAAGGAAGGTTAAGATGTTTCTGAGCGAGGCATGACCGAGAGAACCCCTTCCGAGTGAAGGAAGGTTAGGATGTTTCCGAGTGAGGTATGATCGAGAGGACCCTTTCCGAGTGAAGGAAGGTTAAGATGTTTTTGAGTGAGGCATGACCGAGAGAACCCGTTCCGAGTGAAGGAAGGTTAAGATGTTTCTGAGTGAGGCATGACCGAGAGAACCACTTCCGAGTGAAGGAAGGTTAAGATATTTCTGAGTGAGGCATGACCGAGAGAACCCCTTCCGAGTGAAGGAAGGTTAGGATGTTTCCGAGTGAGGCATGACCGAGAGAACCACTTCCAAGTGAAGGAAGGTTAAGATGTTTCTGAGCGAGACATGATCGAGAGAACCCCTTCCGAGTGAAGGAAGGTTAAGATGTTTCTGAGTGAGGCATGACCGAGAGGACCATTTCCTAGTAAAGGAAGGTTCTGGCTTCGAATGAAGAAACATCTTAGGGATATTACTTGTTTTTCTTTATAAAAGACTCAATTGTTAGTGAATTTTCCTTGCAAGTCTCGTAACTCGCTCAGGTTTAAAATGTAGAACTCGCTCAAGCGAGTAGGAACTCGTCCAAGCGACCTTCACTGGTTTCGCTTAAGCGAATCAGGGTCTCGCTCAAGCGAGTGACCCCTGACCTCATTTTCTTCTTCCACTTATTTTAATTAATTCCATTTTATTATTTGATTTATTTACTATTGTTTATTATTTTGAGTATGCTTTAGAAAAATAAATGTTATATTACCTAATTAATTATCATTAAACGCAAAAAATTTATTGTGAAAAATAGTTAAACGAATATAAATAAATGTAAAATGACGTAGGACGCTACAAGTAATATCATGGTGTACATGTTGATATCAGCTGCCATGTGTAGCTACTAGTATAGGACACGAATATGGGCACAGGTAACAAACTTAAATCATCCCCCCCGATCTATTCAGGTGACTTGGAGTTGTTTCAATGGGTTAATATACATAAGCTCTGTATCTTTTCATAGGACATCGATATTATAATTTTTTCTTCTAAAATTTCCAACTAATATGACTTATTACTTTCCTGCGGTGATCCCTTTTTGTGGCGTGAGTTTGAGAGTTAGACATGGAGTTCTATGATAGGTTACGACACTTTGATTTTTGTGTAGTCGTCATTCGGTATGTGAAAGATCACATATTCGTGCTCTCATAATACCGTCTGTTGTTTGTTGCCTTTTTTTGCCCCTGATGCTTAGCTATAAAATAGGACTCAATCACTTATGTGTCTTGTGGTGGAATGATATTGTATAATCGTTAATTCTTATATGCGTGATGGAATTAATCTAATACCAAACTAATAAATCCTCAAAAGTTTTTTAATCATATTCATATCAGTCGATTTATGTAATATAGTTAATTATCGCCTCTCTTGGGCCAAACTTAACCATCTCATTTGATTGTTCTCATTCTCTGGCCAAACTCAAATGGTAGGTTTTTTGCTAGTCGTACTCATATCGAACAATCTTAGTGATACTCAGAGTCAGACTTAGAAGAGGGGGTTGAATAAGTCTTGGACTCTTTTGCGAAATAATGAACTTTAAATCGCATAGGTAATCAGGCAGATAAACTAGATTTGAGAGAAGCAATAAAAAGAGAAGAAAGAATACCAAGAATTTATACTGGTTCACTTCCAATATAAAAGCTACGTCCAGTTCCTTCTAAACTTGAAGGATTTCTACTATTGTAAAAATCTCTTTTATAATAACAACACCAGACCGGTGCCACAAGTTTCTTGACTTTAGCCATTCCTGACTTAAACTCAAGTATTCTTTCAACAAGTCATCCATGGCTCAATAACCCAAGTATTCTTTCAAAAGCCTTTTTAGGCCACAACTGTTTCCCAATGAAACTAAGGCTGGTAACTCACTAGACTTTTCACACTAACAGATTTGTAAAAGTGAAGAACAAGAATGTCTAACAAAACTTAGTGTATGAAGGATTACATGAATATGAACAATTACACTAAGTTAAGAAAAGACAAAAGGACCAAGGTTTGCTAGGAGCAGAGCAACAAAGAAGGCCTTTGTCTTTTAGAAGTAGGAAGAGATTAAGAGAATTTCTGATCATAGAGAATAAGAATTCTTGATAGGCTTCTTCTTGTCAAAGGTGAATCTCTTCAAGCATATATATATAGGTCACTTAAGATGACCGTTGCTGATCTTGAAATGAGATATGAACGTTGGAAATCCTTTGAAGGTATTTTGCTTTGAGCGCAAATACCAGACCTTTGATGAACTGAAGAGATATCCAAAAGTCTGGTAGCAATGAACTTGAACACTTGCATGAATATGGTGCTCTTTAAAGTTAATCTCTGGCTTTCTTTCTTTAAGCAATCACGTATAAACCAAAAGTAAAACTTCTTCTGATTTGTTCTAACATAAAATGATTTGGCTTTAACTTTTCTAGAGTGTGTAGAGTAGTTACGTTAAATTTCTCAAAAATTACATTGGCTGCTCAGCTGATTCGTCTCTTATCCTTTTTGATGATAAGCTCATTCTTTGATAAGGGCTTGGCTTCCAATGCATCATCAAAAGGTTTTTTAGAACGTTGTGATTTGTATTTCTAGAGTAACGTTCATGTTGCAAATTCTTGATGTTAAAACGTCCGAGGTCTAATTCTGATGATTCATATGGCTAAGTGATCTTGAATTAGACTTTTTGGTTAAAGTCTAAACTTTGACTTTTGATGAATCAAACTTTTGACCTTATCGACTTCCCCTTTATCTTGTAACCTGTGCACTTAATTAGATAGTTCCTGAAACACTTAGTCAGACAGTTTAGATCACACATAAGTAGACTTCATTTAATTTAAAATACATTGATGTGTGTTATTAACAAATCCTAGGGTCTAGTTATAAAGAGATATACTGAGGTCTGGTCCAAATGTTAATCAACTTCTTTTTCAACCAGACTTGTCCTCAACAATCTCCTTCTATTTGTTGATAACAAACATTAAGTCTTTTTCGCAAATGAAGTCCAGGATAATTTTTAAAAGAAAGGAGGATGAATCAGACTTATATTATTAAAGCATTTGATTTTGTTTCAAATTAGAGCATTTACATAAATATGTATCAGAGATTATAAATAGACTTGTGATTTTCAAAGGATCATAGCTTTTTAGGAAAAACCTTATGGGAAAAAACCTTAAGGTAGTTGAAGTGGAGCGTAATGATCTAAGTTGAACATTTTTTCTCTTTTAAATAGGGTAGCTACCTTTATCTTGGTTCTTCTAAGAGGTCTTTCATGCTTAAGCTTCTCTTTGAACGCTGGGGTGATTGTTGGATTAATCCTGTTATAGCTATGTGTATTTCCTACGCCACATATTTAGATGATTTCTTTTTGGACTCATCTAGAGTTTGAAGTGGACCTTTAGCCAGAGACATGGCGAAAGGTTGACTTTAATTATAAGGTTTCAACAACAATATGGAGTTGGATAGGTTTCATTAACTTTGGAACCATTGATGCTTCCTTGTAGAACTTTTATAAGAAATCCTCTAATAACTTTGTTTCCCCTGGCTCGACCAAGCCAGGGTGTGGGGCGTCCTAAGGGTGTCTCTGGCGATGACGAAATGTCTACCAAAGGCCTCTATTAGTTCAAATAACGAGTCAATCAATTTTGTTGGTTGACTTTTAAATCAGCTAAAAGCTTTTCTAGCCAAAGTATTAAGGAACATTCTATACATGATATTTCCTTATGCTCCCAAAAACAATAAATCGTTTATGTAAGCATCCGAGTGCTTACTGGAATCAACCTCACTAATATACTTCCTAATGTCAATGGGTGAAGGTTTGTAAATGCCTTGGGATTGGTGTTTGCATGAAGTGTTGGGTGGACTAGATGTTAAACTTATAGTTTAGAGAACCAATAAGGGATTGCAGGGTCGATACTAGAGCAGGTGACACTTAGTCCAGTATATGGTCTCTTGGTAATCTTTGTGATGTGTTAGATTTATGAAGTATTCTGGTGTAGTTAAAACTTTATGATGAGAAACTGGGGGATGAGGTTCGATAGAAGTGGTCTGGTGTACAACGACTCAAGTCTCTTAGGGTTAACCTTGCCTTTATTTAAGATACTGTAACTCCGCCTTGAGCTAGCAGATGATCTTTTCTTGTGGATCTGGTTGAGCGGTCACTCTGGGTCTCTTTGAGGTATGAACAACTTACCTCGATGGAGTCTTCATGTAACCAGGTTGTAGCCCAATGAGTTTGGTTTCAAGTGCGCTATATCTTGCACATCGCCATTTGGAGTGTCTGGAAGAGGTTGAGTTGCGTACATGGAATCAATTACAAATGTGGGAATAACTTTAACGAGCCCTACTAGGTATGCGAATGATTTGTCTAGTATGGGGGACAGACTTCTGATGTGGATACCAGCTATATGTGTTCTATTTTTTACACCAATCCAACAGAAATATGGTATTGTCTCCTTAAGTTTAATGGAAATCTCAAGATCTTATCGTATCTCATGTTTGGGGTGAAGTAAAGTCTCACTTGATAAGACACTCCAGCACCCATGTCAATACGGTATTCAATATTAGAGTTCAAGTATTTGAGTTGTCAAACGTACATCAAATTATAGTAAATAAATAATATCTATAAAACGGAGTAGTGATCTTGTCTTATGTGGCATGTGTTCAGTATTTTTCCATAAAGTTTTGGGAAACTGACATAAGTGCATTTCTGACACATTTGCTTATAGGTGTTGACAAATGCGCTCCTTGACTTCTATTTGATATCGATACATTAGGGATATCGGCTATCACAAGGTTCTCATGGGGACCGATATTATGGAGCACATATTCATACTAGACACCATGTGTAGCTACTAGTATAAGCGTATGGATACCGACACAGGCCCAGTCATAAACCAAAGGTCGACTCGATACATTAAAAAGGCTTTTCAAAAGCCTAAACCTAGTCCTTTTAAGCAACTTGACTTTTGAAAAACCCTAATATGATTTTTTATTAAATAGGTTGTGCTAAATTATGTCTTAAATTGGTTGGGCCATGGGCTCATGACGAGCAGTCTGACCTATTCTTATCCCTACAAATATTGTATATCGTACTAAGTTGAGCGTAGGAATGTATTTACAGGTGACAGTTGAATTCACCCTACAACGCGACACCAGATTAGACAAACACTATAAAACCTCTTGACCCCTCTAGACTTGAGGATGTAATACCATATACACACAAACTTGGTAACCCTAAACCGGTTAGATCAATAAACATATTAAAATGCCTAACACAAGCATGACCTATTTGCTTTTTGACTTTTCTTTACTTAATTTAAAAAGGAAAATCTGTTAAATAATTTTAAATAAAGGGAACTTACACATTATTTTACAGAAGTAAAATAGATGAAAAAAATGTTTAAACTCGAGTTTAAATTGGTTAAACACTTTATGTTTATTTTAAATATTAATTGTATTGATTTTATAGGACAAATGAATTTACACTTTAATTATTCAAGTATTTTTTCTTCAATTTTCACTAAAAGTTAATATATTGAAAATATAAAATATAACAAATAAATTATTAATCAATGGCAATTTAACATCAGTAATAGTTTAAACTTAACCTTCAGAATTAAAATTAGCAAAATTCTTTAACTTAGTAAAAAAGATTAAAGGAAAATGCAATGTGCATTTTCTAGAAACGACATGATGTGAAAAGGCAATCTTGCAATTTTTTTATGGTAAATTACGCAAGTGCTGTGAACCTTTTTGTTAGTGGAACAAGGTTGTTGATAATTGATATGTAGTGGGAGGACACATCATTATCTTCATTTATACTACTTGGCATGGTTGGTTTGCACTTTGCAATCCATTCATGTGTGAACTCTCAATTCCTTATTTATGAGATTAATGACACAGATTTTTTGGTGCATCGTCACAAACACACGTATTTGTACATTACCTATCAAAAGATCCATACAATTAATACTCTTGATGACCCTTTAATGATTGCTTTCTCTTGCGTAAGTCGTCATCAACCAAGTTTCTACACTAGGCCAAACAAGAGAAACTCATTGTTTTATTCTACTTTTCAAGCAAAATTTCTACCACAGCGCAAGGTTTTCTTTTTCTGTTTAGACTCTATTGGTATGGTACCTCAAAAGTAATGGTAAAAAAAAATAGGCACTATATCTCTTGTTTCACCATCTGTTTGGTGTATATGGTATTGGCAAAAAAGAAAATGGGGCATCATAAATTGAGACACTGTGTTTTTAGATTATCAGAATTAGGACCCTCCTCCTTATAAATTACTTATCAGAACCTTTCTAGGGACGAGAAACTGTTACTTCTTCCTAGAAACAATAAAGGAGCACAAAAAACTACATGTTTCTTTTTCATTTACCAGTCCTTAAATGCAGAACCAGATGTCAGAGCAGGCTCATTAATGACCATGTACGTATAGATTGAAGTGCCTTTGTTTCTCTGTCTTAGCAGCCTCAATTTTTGACCACTTGTCACTCTGTGTTGCATTGTTCACCATCACCACTGATTTGGAAATACAAAGAACAAAAAAAAAAAACATGTGTCTATACTCTATATAAGTAAGTAGTGTTCATCCATAGTTCTCAATTTCACTCACTTCTCACTGTTTTAAGTTCTTGGTGGACTTCAGGAAATTTCGTTTATAGTCTTTCTTCTTCGTGAGTGTTGATTTTGGAGGAAAAATGAGTTATTTGGGTGTAGGGGTTAGTCCTGGGACTGTACCCGTTTATCACAGCACAAAATTGAAAGTGTTTGATAGGAGGATTAGGATAACAGAGTTGGTGTTGAGGTGTGTGATCCTTTGTTTAGGAATTCTTGCAGCTGTTCTTGTGGGAACTGATTCCCAAGTCAGAGAGTTTTTCTCAATTCAGAAGAAAGCTAAGTTTACTGACATGAAGGCTTTAGTGTAAGTTCTATTCTCTACAAGCTTCTCTCTATTTTGATGGCCAAAACATTTTTCAGGTTGTAGTTTTCTCCTAATATGATGGCCAAAAACTTTTCAGGTTCCTGGTAGTTGCAAATGGGTTAGCTGCTGGCTACTCACTCATCCAAAGTTTGCGATGTATCGTCAGTATGGTCAAGGGAAGTGTACTCTTCAACAAGTCCTTAGCTTGGGCTATTTTTTCTGGTGATCAGGTATATTTTTAATGTACTTAAAAAAACTGCATATTTGTTCTTGTTTTGCAGAATGACCAAAACTCAAGTATCAAGATGTTTATACCATTGCTTTATTAGGTTCTCTAGTCAATTCTTATTTTACTTATATGTCTTTTTTTTTTTGTTTTTTGTTTTTGATCTTCATAGTTTTTTCTGTATGACAATTGCCCAAAGTTGAAGTGTTTAGCTCAGGTTCCTGTTTATAATTTCTTATGTGTTCATATCAACTATTTGTTAATTTAATGGATCTAATTAACTGAGTTTAATCAAAGTAATTGATCAATGAAATGGAATAGTGAACTCATATGAAACAAATTAGAGAAAAACATCATAGAGTAGAGTGGCATATAATTGATTAATTGGTTCTAATTTCAATTTGAACATTTTTTGTGTGGAATATATGCTCTTTGCAATGTGTAAGACCTGGAGCAGGTCAAAATGATCTCAGAGTTTGTTTTGTCAAGGGTAACGAGTATTGTAGTACCTTTTTTTTCTGCTAATAAAGTGTAGGACCATTTAGGGAACCATAAGTGATTGATACCAGAATTCTAGTATCCACAAGACATAATTAACTGCATGATGAGGAGTGTCACAAATGTGTGCAAGTTGTTGGGAATTTTAATTTTAATATGGTTGAGAATGAGTAAAGACTGATGCAATTAATTGAAGACAATGAATATGCTAGCTATGCTCTTATCCTACAACTTGAATACCCTTTTACTAAAAGAAAATAATTCCTTTTTTTTGTTTTTTAATAAATCTATTTTAAATACGTGGATCCTAATCCTAAAAACACGTTTTGAAAAAATATATGTATCTATAGCTCATAAATTAAAATACTAAACAAGTGCTGCATGACCAAGAGACTTTTTGGTTCTATAAAACTGGAGTGGAGAGTTTACAGTTTTGTAACTTGGATTGTAGAAATGTGATGGCTTTAATTAAGTTATATATGATTTATACAAACATATATGATATAATACCAGTATTTTACTGTGATTGAATATTTGAGTTCCATCTAAAATCAATAGGCATTCAGTTCAAATGGTATATGTTTTATTCTCATTAAGGTCTCAATTTCAAAGCATGTGAATGGAAAAAATCTGTTAGGACCAATGAAGAATATATTTAGTTATACCAAAAAAATTGAATTCGATCCAGTAAGATAAAGTCGTAACTTGACTATGTATGCAGGTAATGGCATATGTAACGGTGGCTGCAGTGGCAGCTGCAGGGCAATCTGCTGTGTTTGCAAAGCTGGGGCAACCAGAACTGCAATGGATGAAGGTATGCAACATGTATGGGAAATTCTGCAACCAAGTGGGAGAAGGGATAGCTAGTGCTATTGTGGTTAGCCTTAGTATGGTGGTCCTGTCTTGTATTTCTGCTTTCAGTCTCTTCCGTTTGTATGGCAGTAACAAAACCAAAAATGCATCATGGTAGGTTACAAAAACACTACCATAGATACTTCAAACTAGTTAATATCCACCAATGGCTCTGCAATATACAAGGCTCTCCGTGTATATGTAGTGGTGAATGATGATGGCAATATGAGAATGTCAATTAATGTACTAAACACTTAATACTTAATGGCAGTAAAGTTTTAAGTTCTTTCATATATTTAGCTACTTTGGCTTGCTCTACATGTTCTATCTTAGCATTATGTATGGCAAATATTATGTTTGTAACTACTGAAAGCGGAAATTAGTTGCAGTGGTTAGTCTACATAACATGTGGTTTAAATTCAGGAAGCATATTTAGTTATTTACAATGGTTATTGGTTAGCCTAAAACGAAAGTTGTGACAAGCGACTTTGGATGTTGGTTTATGCATCAAGATATGGCATCTGAGCCTTAATCATTTTGCATCAAGATATGACTAACGATGTTGCTTAGCTGATTTTTGCGATACTTGTTAGGGTAAGTCCTATGGTCATTCTTACATGAAGTTGTGCAAATAGAATATATATGTATATAAAAGTATTGGTACCCGAATATATGTAAACTTGTTTTGTCACATACGGATAATCATTATATTATGAGTTAGCTTTTAAGATCTACATATACATCCATAAAAAAATGTATTATAAATTTTATTTTACTGAATGATTTATAATTTATTCATGTTTTATATGTTTATTTTTAGATGTAAGGAGTATTTGAAAATTTTTACATATGATATAATCATTTTTTTGGGTCAATATATGATTAATTAAAAATATATAAATTAGCTGGCTTTTAAATTAAGTTCCAAATTTAAGGGCGATGAAAATTTGAAAGCACAATATTTGGTTTGCTGCTGGTTTAGGGTTAGATGAGCAAGTTGGTCCATTGGGCCGCCTCTCATGGTAATGGCCTTGGGCCTTTCCGGCTGCATTGAATGAAGTATTGACAAAAAAAAATAGTAATTGTGATTATTACATTAGTTAGTGAGAACATGGCCCCAATTACTGTGCCTTTCCTTCATCCAAAATTCATACAATATGTTGTAAATTGTATGAATAAAAAGATAGAAAAAGAAAAAGAAGAAAATATGAGATGGAATGAATGATATGATACACCTACGGAGAGGAATAGAGAGAAAAAGAATATTATATGTTTCGTTGTTGTATGAATAATATCTCCTTAGCAGTAGTTTGTTCTAAAATCAGTTTTGTAAAACTTCTTATTTTTTCAGTTTTGATTTTTTCCTAAATATTTTTCAGTTATAAATACAAGATAACTTTTAATGTTTATTTTTTAATTAAACTCATATAATCTTTAATTACTTTATTTATTTTATTAAAATATGAGAGTATTAATTCATCACTAACTAAAAAAAGAGAAATAATATTGAATTACAAATAAAAAAAAAGAAACTCATCTAATGCACATTTTAGTATGTATGAAAACACTAAACATAGAGAGTATTTTATTTTAAATTTGTTCTTATAAATTATGATTAAAGTTTGGGAATGAAACTCTCCAATTCTATAGAGGATGCTTCTCCTCACGTATGAAAGTAATCTCCGAAAAATTCCTAATCTTCAAATGAAAATTTGTAAGTGATATATATATATATATATATATATATATATATATATATATATATATATATATATATATATATGTTAAGAAATTGAAAAAATATAAAAAAATTTAGTTAAAAAATTAACTTTGATGTAGGTTTCCGTAATTTTGCTTATAATCATCTTCTGTAATATTTTAGGATAAGTTTAACATAATTCTTATTTTATATTTTTAATATTTTAGACAGCCAATTGTTTTTCTTAAACAAATTTAGAATAAGAGAAGTTGTCTCTTTCTTAAGTTTGGTCTTTTCATACATCACATTTCTCGACAAAACATTTAATGATACTTAATTGCTTATTTAATTTAAGACTTTAATGAAGTATTCAATTTAAATATATTTGTTCTCCATTTTTATTGTTACGCGGTATTTTCTAATGTGTGTAATATGTACCTGTAAAAAAATCAATGGTATAAATTTTTTATTAAAAAATTGTGTTAAACATATCTAAAATACACGTTAGATTACATTAAGGTTAATTTTTAATTATTTTTTAAATTTTTAACTGCATAGACTCACATTAGAAGCACTCATACTGTTACTGATAGTAAATTAAATATCTCAAATATTCTTAAAATTTAAAAAACGACCTTGTTATGAAAGGAAATAAATGGTCACATATAAAATGCCAAATGTACTATTGCCCTGTTGACCAAACTACACACAGGGTATTAATTTTTTAAAAAAACAAACTTAAACGATTTGAATTTATTAATTTTATAATTTATTATATCTATAAGTAATTTTTTACCAATTCCCTAAAAAAATAGTAATTGTCTACCATTTGAACAATTAAATTTTCAACAAATTAATATATATTTCTTTAAAATGAGCCTATATGAAACACATAAATCAACCAGTATGCACTGATTTATCTTAACTAATAGTCTCATGTTTGAGAATTGGAAAATGCAATTATGTTAAATACTAATAATTTAAATTTTACTATACATAACGATTTTATCTATATAGTCATCAATATATACTAAACTCAAACTCGAATAAAAACCGATATTTGTATACATAATTTATTGAATTATAATTGTAAAGAAGTTATAGAAGTTTTTGTATTAGGTAAAATAACTGAAAATGATATGTGATATACTTATCTTATTTTTTTATTTTCGCTTTTTTAATGTAGGTGTATAAACTCTGAAGGTACATATTATATAATTTTAAAAAAAAATTGTTCATTCAGTTAACATCTATATGATTTTTTTATGATTTTTAGGATATATTTGACACAATCTTTTTATAAAAAATGTACAATATTACTTTAATTTAAGTGTGGATTTTGTTGACCAATAATCTATAAATACTTACGCGTCTATAAAGTTTTAGACAACAAATTTTAATCCCGATAAGTCTTTAGGACCAATCCCTCCAAATTTTCTTTTATAAAAAAGACACACGCATATTTTTATATCTTTTAACGTATACGTATCCTAAAATATACGTACAAAGATAATAAATGAGAAGAAGAAAGTAAAAAAAAAAAAAACAAATAAAAGATGATAGATGATAAAAAAAATAGTAAAAAAGTAATATTAAATAATTTCCTTAAAAATTATAACCACGTATTATTCTTTTCCTATTTTATCTTTATGTATTTAATATTTTAATATTCGTATGCTTAATATAGGATAGAGTAATTTTGACTTTAAAAGAGAATAATTTTTTAAAAAATGGTTCTTTTATGGGAAATAATGTAAAAATTACTTAAAAATCAATTTAGATAAATTTTAATGAAAATTTTTTATTTTTTCTATCTTAATAATGTCATTAGGAAAGTGATTTTGATATTTTCCTTAAAAAATAAAACTATTTTTTACAAAATAATTTTTATGTATTTTTTAAAATTAAGAAAGGGGAGAGTAATTGGAGGCATTGACCAGGAAGTTGTAACGTTTGTAATTGAATACTGATTGTAATTAAGAGGAGGCGTTATCTCATATAATTAAATAAAAAATAAAAGATAAAGAAGGGGTGGTGTTAGGTAAAGTACACGAGTCACTCTAAGGAGACCACACCACACAACACACTCACTCCCATAACAATATAACATACTCTCATTTTTCCAACACCAAACCAAATAATCACTTTTCCCAAACGCTTTCTAATTTCCTCACTACCATACCATGGTACTCTCTTCTCTCTCTCTCTCTCTCTCCCCTCGATTTTGCTTCCATCTACCTTACTGCTTTGTGTATTTGTTTCTGTGTTTCTGGCCCTTTAATTCTACAAACTTCTCTTTTACTATCTTGTATTGTGCTTTTGGAACCAATAACTTACCTTTATTTTATTCGTCAGATTGATTTTTTTTTTCTTTTGAATTTTTAGTTTAGAGTCTTTAATTTCTGTGTATTGCGAAACCGTTTTATTGAGTTGTATTGGTTTCGATAATGGTAGACAAGAAAATCCTGAATAGAAAATATTAGCCCCCTTTAGGTGGTCTGGGTTGGGTTTTAGTTTGAAGTTTTTTAAACTATTTTGAAAATGTATCGACAATTATTTTAGTTAAATAAATTACATTTAAAAATTAAAAATCAAAACTCGTATTAATCGTGTTGGGTCATGAGCATTTGATGAATTTCACAAACAAGCATGGTTTTAATTTTTAAATTATAATTATAATAAAATAAAACGTTACTGATAAAGCTGCATTGCATTGCATACCCAATTTTGTTTTTCCCTTTTTTCTGCAGTAATTGGCTTATTTGCATCTTTTTTCCTGTTCCCAATTCCCTTTCCTCTGTATTTGCCTTTTTTGTGTTCCCAAATCCAATTCCCCCTTTATTGTAAAGGGTTTCTTTTTTGTCGACGAATTACAAAAGGGTCGTTTTCCTAAGTTTCATATTTATGTTTTGGAGCCTTTTGATTTTATGAGAGAAGTGGGGCTGCTGCTCAGAATCAGCTAGGGCCCGTGAAAATGATTGATCTTAGGACAATGAATTTTCCAATGCCACATTTGATTTTAGCAAACATTTAGTTGAGCTGCTTACATATTCAGAACATTTACCTAATGGGGGTTATTTTTCGTTGTATTTGTTGGTAACATTTGTTGTGTTCACTTCAAGTTTGTTGAATTTGGTAGACTACTTCAAAGCGCCTAGCGGACAGGAAAGTTGCAAGGTTTCAAAGAAACAGTTTGAAGAAAGGATCAGAGAACTCCAAGAAAGGATTTCCCTTTCCTGTGGGCCCAATTCTTCTTGGCTTCTTCATCTTCGTTGTTGTTGGATCATGTATGTTCTTTTGCTTCCTTGGCATTGCATTTTTTTTCATTTGCTAGTTTTACTCACCAAAAGTTTAATCAATAATTCAATATTCACATTAACTATGCTAGCAGGATTGTTTGTATTTTCATTTCAATGCAAAAAAGTATATGAATGTCTTAATCTTTAATGAAATATATGCATCTTTTTTCTTATACTCGTTCATATTAAGATTTTAACTGATTTTTTTAAGGTACCTGAGGGGCAGGTAAAACCAGTATGTTTACTTGTATGTTTTTTTTTTCTGGTGACAGCTCTGTTTCAGATCATAAGGACAGCAACAAATCGTGGGAAAGCCTAAGGCAGGAGAGATGTTTATGAAGTGTGGAATATGTAAACAAATCTTTATGTGATCACCAAAATGAGAAAATGGATATCTATAAACTATGATAATTCACCCTATATCAGCCGTCTGTTGATAAAGCGTGAAATGGGGTCTGGGGACTTTGGCTTTACCAATAAAAATAAATTATGCAGTTTGTTGCCTGTTTCTCTAATCTATGCTCAATACAAGTTAGAGAATTTTTAGGGCCGTCCTGTGGACAACATAAAGGCAGGGTGCGCCAACAGCCTGCTGGTCCCTAAATATGGTCCAAGAAATTATTCTTATTTGTTGCAGTTATCGTACAAAACTGTCTATTTGACTCACGGATGGGAATTGTGCACGTTGTTCTATTTAATATATAAATATAAAAATAAAGGTTAGGTTAAATTTTTTAAAAAAGTTTATTTAATTAAATAGGATAAATATAGGTTTTTTTAAAAAGTTTTTCTAGCTTGTGGGATTAGTCTTTTTAAGTTTTTATTTATAATTTTATAAAGAAATATAGTTTATAAATACTCATATGAATTATAGTTTATAAAATTAAAATATTTTAAGATCATCTTTAATATACAAAATTGATAATTAAGCCTATATTATATATAGGTTGTTAACTTTTGAGAGACATTAATTTGTTTAAAATTGATCTATTAATCTATTTAATATATATTTATTTATATTTTCATTGATAATAACTCGAATTAAGTTTTTAAATAGGCTAGACTAGATTTACAAATATGACTTATATTAGGCCATAAGTTAGACTCAAACCTCAAAATTAAGTAGCAAACCCAAGCTATGTTGAGTTAAATTTGGCCCAACCCATTCCACTCTTATTTAATACTTATATTTGAATATAATGCTTATATTCAAGTATAGCAATGCAAAAAGTTTGATATTTCATTCATCCATTCCTTTTTATTTTTTTTTTATCTCATATCTGACATAATTTTAAAAAATGATTATTTTTTATTTGTCAATTTAAAAATTTAAGAAAATATTTCCTATTATATCTTTACTTTTTGAATAAATGATTATATTGAAGATACGAAATAAATAAGGAGATAGAAATATAAGGTTCAATTATAAAATATGATGAAATTATGCATTCTAAGATTATTTAATCATGTTTTTATATATTTTTTTTTTAAAATTATATAAATATAAACAAAGTGAGTATATTTTTATCTTTATAATTATTCAGCAAATTGGTTTTAGTATCTAACACAAAATAACTTACTCCCATCATTTCTATTTAATTATCCAGTAAGGAAAGAAAATCAAATATATTAATAAATATAATTAATGTTAATTTTTATAAAAATAAATGATTATTTTCTTATTTTATCTTTATTTCTTTCTTACTTTATCTTTATTATTGAAATAATAACAATTAATACTCTTTTAAAAACTTTAAGAGGATAATTAAATAGAAATAATTCTTTTATCTTTTATTGGAACTATTAAATAAAAATGAAGAGACTATATTTTAATCCCAAGAAAAAATTATTCTCTAATTTAATCCATGTAGTTGGTTTACCTTTCTTAAATGATGAAATGGTTAACAACTATCATTGTTAACAATGACACATCTGTTTTAAAAGTGACATCAACTTTTTCCCCGCTCTCGTATTTTTCCCTTTCTTCCCACTAGTCTCTATCCCCACCTATGATCACTATAGTGGCACGGTGGTGATTTAAGGAGGCATGCAGAAGGACTATGCTATTAGAGATTGTAAAGGTTACTAAGATCATTTGTTATATGGTTGGTAGGTCTATATCTGGGTACTATGAGTCATTATTTTCATGAGAATTTGTGAAGGAGATCATGGTAGATATGTGTGATTCTTGTGTGATTTGTTGATTGGTGTGGTTGGGAATATTTGGTTCTACAGTTTGATCATCAAACCTGTACCAACAAGGATAAGCTATATGACCAAATTTCCCACAAAGCTAATATTGGATTCTAGTACCCTGACCTGCAGAGTTTTGAAAATTGTTGGATCTTCCTCCTCTTGATCTCCTTTGATTATACCCCTTGATTTGTCCTCTATCACAAATTTCCTTGATTAGGATTCTTGACAGGGTTTTGTGCAAGATTTGCTTGTGGTGAGGGTAGCTCTTTTTGCTTGTGCCTTTCAAAATTTTCTACGTAATGCATCAATAAGACTTCTATTTGAGCAATTGTTTAGGGTTCCTCTCTGATGATGCAAGAGGTGACAAATCCATCATATTCTTTCGATAGACCATCAAAGATAACATCTATGTGATTTGCAGGTGAAATAGGGGAACCAATAGCAACCAGTGTTTCTACTAATTGTTTGATTTTGACCAAATAATCATGTTGAGTTGCTTCACTCTTGCCTTTGTCTAGGATGCAAAGTATGTTTGATGTGTGTGCCAAATTTCGTATAACCAAACATAACCTACCATACAAATCTTGAATTGAAAGTCAATGCATTCAAGGAACCAAGATTTGAGAAGATTATCTTGTTACTAATAGTTTTTGAATTAGGCATTAATTTCTCCTCTCGTCTTTATGTCATCATCAAGAAATTTCTTGGGGATGGATTCAGGACTTGCAATATAGTTCTTGAGTTTAAAACCTTTAATGGTTGCCTCTGCATGTTGCATTCATGTGAGAAAGTTGTCTTCAGTCGACTTGGTGGAAATGGTTGAAGAGAATAAATGAGAAACGAATAAAGTAGTAAAAGACAAGGCTGGATCTTGAGGCGAATGATACCATGTAAAGGTTGAGAAGGAAAAGATTGAAAAATGAATTGTATTGCTAAAATGCTTCTTGATGATAACACTAGACCCAAGCCTACGAATATATAGAGGCTGACAAACAAAATTAATAACAAGGCGGTCACATAGACCCGACCCCATCATAAAATCTCATGTCATCAACAAGCAATTAAAACATTTAACTTCCATACAAAGGGGTGGCCACACAGACCGGACCCCCATCACATATGATCAATTTAAATTTACCCAGCCACTAAGCCATAATAAACATCATAATCAAAACCATCATACAATCATCACACAAATTCAATTCTATATCCATCATATACTAACCGCCATCATAACTTATCTTTAAAACCACCATTCTCTATTCATAATTCATATCATACTATCATTAATCAATTCACATAAATTTTCATATCAGGATATATTGCATAAACATAATTAATTCCTAATTTCCATTGATTACGCTATTTCTTTTTGAAACCCCAATTAGGGTCGATACCCAATTATAATTAATTACAACTTTGGACACCCCCTTACCTCGATTCTAAGCTTCTACTAATTATTCTAGGTGCCGATCTCACCCAACGGCTTGACAATTCACCGCCCTTGTTTTGATTCCAACTCTCACTTCACTTAACGACTTGTCGAAGCTCATTTCGTTACCTATGATCATCGAAACACAAAATCCATAAGTCGTTCGCCGCACCCATTGCCATAAAAGCTATACTCAAGCTCCACATTGCCATGACAACGAAAATTTGGAACCCCCCATGCATGTACCTTATTCCGCCAAGAGAGAGACAAAGAGAGAGGGAGATCAAACTACAAAATTAAGGGTACATACAAACTCACCTTGATGCCACGTCTGAATGTTGTTTGAACTCCTTTCATTTTAATTTCATTATTTTCAAATATTTGCTTATGCGGACAAGGATCTCTAAGTGAAATTTGGTTCACAACTTCATTCCATATGGCACTTAAAAGATCCATTGAACCATTCTTTTCAGGTAACATTCCATCAGACTAACATAGGAGTGTTCCTGAAGGAGGGTTTACAAAACATGCGACATTTCTACAACTTGATTTTTGACCTTGGGTCGTCATGGATTGCATGGGAGGTGGTGACTTTAACATTAGGATATACGATGACGAAGGAAAGGAAATAACATACTCTATTGTTGAGCACCATGCTGTAAACTTTACTGTGACTCTATTTGCATATCAAGCGAAGGCTAGCCAATTGGTCAGTATTACCCTTGAATTGTTAATATTGTATTCTTTGTGTTGGACAAATTAATACTCATACTACCAAAATTACAAAAAACATTTACTACTTTTTTGATAAATAATTGATTCATGAATGAATTTACCAAAACATACCTATGAGCATCTCCTTGCATCTTCAGCAATTTAATGGACTCTGTGTGGACCAACCGGTTTTAAGGCTATATGTCATAATAAAGAAACAAAAGGGCATAAGATATGCAAAATTCAGAGCTGAGTGGAAGGTCTTTTATGACATCCATGCTCTGAAACATGGTGATCAATGCTTCTTTTCATTTAATTCAGGCAAACCAAATATTTGTTTTGTTAACATCACTAGGAATTGGCAATGTTTATACTTTTATGTATAAGGTTTAATTAAAAAATTATCTTTGAGTTATCTAATATTATTATTTTTTCTATTTCCTCATGTTAAGCAATTGTTGCATAACATAGTCCTATCATTGACCAACATAAACCGGTTTGAACTTAATTTAAAAAAATACAATAAATCAAATCTGCCATCTCAAACTTTTGTTTATAATCTGCCATGTATTTATTGTATTTATTGTGTGCCAGATTTTGTATGACTAAACACAACCTACCATACAATTCTTGAATTGAAAGTCAATGCATTCAAGGAACCAAGATTTGAGAAGATTATCTTGTTACTCAATTTTCAAATTCTGCATTAATTTCTCTTTTCGTCTTTACGTCATCATCAAGAAATTTCTTAGGGATGGATTCAAGACCTGTAATATAGTTCTTGAGTCTAAAACCTTTGATGGTTTCCTTTACATATTGCATCCATGTGAGAAAGTTGTCTTCGGTCAACTTGGTGGAAATAGTTGAAGAGAATGAATGAGGAATGAATAGAGTAGCAAAAGACATGACTGAATCTGGAGGCGAATGATACCATGTAAATGTTGAGAAGGTAAATATTGAAAAATGAATTTTGCTAAAATGCTTCTTGATGATAACACAAGACCCAAGCATGCAAATATATAGAGGGTGGCAAACAAAATTAATAACAAGGCGGTCACATAGACCCGACCTCATCATAAAATCTCATGTCATCAACAAGCAATTAAAACATTTAACTTTCATACAAAAGGGTGGCCACACAGACCAGGCCCTCATTACATATAATCAATTTAAATTTACCCAGCCACTAAGCCACAATAAACATCATCATCAAAACCATCATACAATCATCACACAAATTCAATTCTATATCCATCATTTATTAATCGCCATCATAACTCATATTTTTAAAACCACCATTCTCTATTCATAATATGTATCATACTATCATTCATAAATTCATATAAATTTTCATATCACGATATATTGCATAAACATAATTAATTCCTAATTTCCATCGATTATGCTATTTCTTTTCGAAACCTCAATTAGGGTCGATAGCCGATTATAATTAATTTCAACTTCAGACACCTCCTTACCTTGATTCCAAGCTTCTACTAGTTATTCTAGGTGCCAATCTCACCCAACGGCTTGACAATTCACCGCTTCGGTTCCGATTTCAACTCTCTCTTCACTTAGCGACTTGCCGAAGCTCGTTCGGTCACCTACGATCATTAAAACACAAATCCATGAGTCGTTCGCCACACCCATTGCCATAAAAGCTATACCTAAGCTCCACATTGCCAAGACAACAAAAATTTGGAACCCCTCATGCATGTACCTCATTCGGCCAAGAGAGAGACAAAGAGAAATGGAGATCAAACTACGAAATTGAGGGTGCTTACAAACTCACCTTGATGCCACAATCGTAAAGGTGTCCTTAATTTCAAGTTTCAACATTAAATTAACCCCCGATTCTCACCAAGAACTCACAGCCATAGGGGGAGAAAAAGAGAAGAAGAAGCAAGCGTGATTTCACAAGGAAAAAGATGGAGTTTTCATTTTAATGCTCTAGGGATAAATTTTTCATTTCAACATTTTCTTTTCTTTTCTATTTTCTTTTATTACTTTTAGTAAACTTTAGTTTTACCTTTGGTAACTTATAAATTTACCAGCACCTCTTTATTTTACATTTTAAATTTATAATTTACCATTCAATTTAATTTATTTAATTTTATCACTTTAAACAATTGTTAATTAATTTATAGTACTTTTTAGAAAAATCCAAATTAAGTCCAAATAATTTATTTATTAATTTTCACCTATCGCCAATAATTAATTACCTAGGATGTTACACTGGCTATCACAAAATATAGTAAGAACGTCTAGTGTGAGACCAAGTTCATTGACCAAACCTCAAATCCAAATAGCTTCTTTCACACCCTCTGTTACGTCCATGATGTTGAATACAAGTGGGAATAACTTTAGCAGGTCTCATTGGATGCGCCAATTTGCTATTCGGTATAGGGAGCAAACTTCTGGCATGGATAGTGGGTTAATGCTCTTTATATCTTACATGGATATAGTGAGGGTCTGACGTTGTATCAAGTCCAGTAGGGATCTTAAGGTCTTTGTATGATTCCGTCCAACAACTACTAATACTATGTTGTGGGACAAAATGGTGTGTCATCTACAAAGACACCCTAACGTTCAAGTTAGTACGATATAAGATATCAGAGCTCAAGTGTTAAGGTTGGTGAACGTACCTCATATTGTAGTAAATTAGTGGTGTTTATAGAGGATGAGTGGGTCTCTTGCCCGACATAGCCTTTGTCAACACTTTTCCGTAAAGTGCATGGGGAAAGCCGACAAGGGCGCTAGTGTGCCCCCAACATATTCTCTAGCCTCTACATGATACCAAGTTCTATTAATCCCATTTATAGGGCTTTATACAACTACCATGCGTGAGAGCATTGACACTATGTTGTTAGCTCTTTGTGGGTCTATACTGGATGCCCCCTATAAGACCGATATGGACTTGAAGTGTCTAGGCCGATATCGAACTCAGATCAATATCAATAGAACCCGAGAAGTTAATAAGGATTAGCATATATTGTTCAAGTCAACGTTAATAGGGTTACCATATCAAGGGTTACCATAAGAGACATCTCCTTAATTTGAGAGGAATAAAGTTTTCTACAAACTACGTTTAATCTTTTCTATGTCATTGTACTCTAGATTTTTTTTGTTTGAACAAAAAGATCAATGCCTTTGAATGTTTTCTCAGCTTTGGGCTTCCTTTATTTTTTTAAGATTCAAATTTAAGCAAAAAAAAAAACAATTGAACAAGAAGCCAATAAGTTGAGGATTTAGGAGGCACGATATCTATATATTTGTATTTAACGAGTAAAGTAGTAAACAATGTAAACTGAATAGAGAAAAAGTTATCTAAATACATCAAGTTAATGAATCGAACTTAGAAGTCATGTGTTGAGGTTTTTTATTTTTTATTTGTTTGATACCGTCGGAATATATATATTGATGATGTATTGAAATGTATAGTTCTATGATCTAATACGCTTCATTAACGATCCATTAAAAACATGAACTTGTGTACTAATTATTTTTTATACATAAAAGTTTAAATCAGGGGGAAATTCGCCCCAAACAAAACCAGAGAATACCACCAAGGGGAGGAATGTATCGAACCACTATTCCATTGATTTAACTCTTGTTAAAACAAACAAACAGGCTTGAATATTTTGCTATAATTAATCACCATAGTTTTTTTTTCTCTATTTAATTACTCTTGATCCCCAACCATGCCATTTTAACAATTTGTCCCACAAATTTCAAATGCAAGATTTTAATCCCCCAATTTTTAAAAATATGTGATTTTAGTTTCCAAACTTTTAATTAGGTGATTTTATCACCGAACTTTTAAAAAATGTGTGATCTTAATCACTAAACTTTTAGAAATTTGATATGTCACCTCATCAAAATGCCAGATCATCATCAACTTCAATTTTTTATCAACAACTAAGTAGAGGGCCCAAAATCGCAAATTTTTAAAGTTGGAGGACTAAAATGGAGCAATTGGAAGTTGAGATTATAAACCCTCTCATTAGTCATTACTGTATTTAAAAAAAAGGTCCATTTTGAAATATGAGGAACCCATGGACTGTGTAATTAATTCGGCCCAACCAGATGGTACCATGGCCCACGACATTGTAATTTTCCTTTTAAAACTAGATTAAATAAAATACACTACAGGAACTTTCCAAGCAATAGAGTGTTTTAACAGTAGTTATACCGTTTAAAATATTAACTGTCACATTCAACTAACTTTTCATAACATCTAGCTAATGAAAATTTGACCACCTTCATGCAACCTGAATTTGTACAGTAAGGTTCGGTGAAAATTGTGTCGTGATAATTTTGGCCTTCTGGTTTTAGGAAGGGGGAGATACAGCTCAAATGAAACATGAATAACAAGCCAAATTAATCGAATCAACACAACCAGAACAATTATGAAGTGAAATGACCATCATTAAAGGGAGGGGGGGGATAATAAATTATATATTTATTTTATAGCTATTTGGTGATGTCTAAACTAAGAAAAGGGAAGTTAAAAGTGATTCATGACTCTCAGGTGCGATTACAATAAACAAGAAACTGTGAAAGCAACTCAACAGAATCACAATAAATGAAACATGGAACAAATTCATTTGTGATAGCAACTACCTGATAGGACAAGGTACCTAATCTCCTTAAAGCTCAGGCATGCCCCTTCCAGTTTTAGCATCATAAGTCCTCTCTAACACAAGATCCATGGGAGTATCTTTGGGACCAACTGCCAAAAATGAACAACAAACAGGCTACTCAGCAAGTTCAGAAAAGGTTCAAATATATATCTGCGATAATTGAGAATACACAAAGCATAGGTTTCCCGCTGAATTACATATATCCATGTACATTTACAACAACAGAAGTAGCTAGCTTCCTACATTTGACTTTAGCACAAGAGAATGAGTTCATACCAATTACCACTGCCTAACCCATCTTCTGATTCAAAATTGAATATTACAGAAGACTAAAATCCATCAATTAAGATTACCCTGATCAATAAATTGCAGTGTTACACTATACAAAATGTAGCTTTTTACTTGTGTTTCTGCATAAGGAATGCATGTCCATCATACTTGCAACCTTGCATTGCTATTAAAGGGAAAAAACTTACCAAAATACACATCCTAGAACCAAGATTTTTAAGACAATGGAATGCACTACATAAATCTTAAATCTTGATGAATAAATTCTTCAACATTTAATCCACTCCCCCACACCAATTAATTGCCTTTTCCATTCAACAAAAGGGGTCAGTTTAAAGAATGTCCCTAAAGTGCAATGTACGTTAATTAAGATGTAGCAAAGAAGAGATAAGGTAGCACATTAGAAACTTATCACCACAATCCCCATAGTTTAATGGGTCATCTAGTTAGTTAAATATGCATATGTTATAACCTGGGATCAGTAACTCTCTCTCTTTCTAGTCTACATAAGCCACATTCATCATTCTCATTTCAACACAACTATGCTTTCAGTTCTTCACTTTCTGTCAATTCTCATTCTCTCTCTTGGCTCTTGCCATGTTTATCAACAAAATACTAGGACAACAGAAAAGCACAAGCTTTCTAGATACTCACGGACTGTAGGTCTTGGGGTGGTTCTTATCTTTAAGATCTCAGGACGAGGGATTATGGACTCAGAAGCTCCTATTCCTCTGGCAACTCTTACTTTAGTACCATCTTCAAGATATCTAATTCCAACCTTGCAAGGCTTCCTGCAAAAGCAAAAGATGGTCACTTTGTTATATATTACCCCCATCCTTAGGAGATTCAATCGCCAGTTCAATTTTCTAAAAGCACATATATACCCTGTCGCTGGATCAAGAACTTGCACGTTGGAGGCATGGATTGGGGCTTCAACAGTAAAGATACCCCCTTCATGACCTTGCCCTTGCTTGATATGCTTCTTCACCTATAAAGACCAATCCAAAAAGGCATTTAAGTGAGAAAACTATCACACAAATTTGCAATATCATATGCTCAAGCTTCAATGTGACAACTAATTAAGTTTCCGACACAAGATAATGGAATGGGAAACACATAAAAGGGCCACCCAAATTCTGATGATAAAAAATGTGCTTATTACTCACCAGATTTTTACCCTCAACAATGACACGATTCTGAGAGCGAATGACACGCTTGATAGTCCCGGTCTCGCCCTTATCTTTGCCCCTTATTATCATAACCTGTTAAAAATGAATAACTACATGAGCCTATAATTATTATTTTAAAAGAACTTCAAAAGCTAAATTAAAATACATCTTAAACAAGAGCATTGCCGTCCATAATCCTGATGGTTCAAACCCAAATAGATATATCAAATCAAACCAAAAAAGAGAGAAAGAGAACAAGAAATTAGAAAAGAACAAGCAATAATACATATGGTGGAGGATTTAGCTTAGCTTTGGCTTACATTATCCCCTCTGAGAATTTTCCAGTGCCTAATGAGTTTCTCGGCAGCTTTCCAACCCATTTCAGAATCACCCTTCACTCTAAACCAGAAAAGGCTGAATCAAAAACTGCAACAGGAAGCAATTTTAAAAACACACAGATTTGGAGGCAAATTTTCAGATGAGTTTAACAAGAACAAGTTTGTGATGAAAACTGAAAAGTACAAATCTGCAGAAGGAAATGAGGAGCAGCAACCAAGGGCTAGTACTAGATGTGAGGGTGGGGGTGTCAACAGGGTGGTACCCAGGCCCCCCTGTTACCCATGCAGGTACCCTCTCCACAGGTTCTTTTGAAAATTTGGAAAATCTGCGGGTATCCATATAATATATACCTGTTTCTGAATGAAAATCCAAAAAATATGGAGAAAAAAGGAAGCAATTCGATCACTAATTTTAAGACTTGGAGCTGGCTGGTTATGATCACACAGCTAATCAATTAAAGGGTAGTGCTTTCACAGAGATTTTAAAGTAGGCAACAAACACAAAGGATTAATTGCTGCAACTTGTTAGGACCTCAGAACAAAAGAGAAGAATGAGAACTTTTATCGATGCAGAAATGATTTCTGCACACAACTGTGCCCCAGAGCTAAACTCCTCAGAGAGAAATCTCTGCCTAAGGTTCTAACAAGTAACAACATCCAAAAAACTGAGAGCTAAAGCTACCCCTCTTTCTATTTATACAGCCCTCCTAATAACATAAGAAAGCAACAAAATAACAGCCTAATAACAGAAGAAACTAATAGGCTAACAATCAAATAACAGAATGAAGTAACAAACTTACAATAGGCTCACTAACTATTTATTTTTCCTACTAGTTCAGACTTGACCCTGTGCCCTGGGACCTAACACAACTATAGTGACCCCTCATCAAAGAGGGCCGCCCTCGCCAAGCTTTATTGTTATTTACTTCCACCATAAATCAGGTATTCAGGTCTCTTGTCAAAGTCCATGTATCAGTGTTGCAAATTGGAAGAACTTCATCATTGATAAAAAAGTTTAGGATGCTTCACATCCAAAGCAACAATGTCAATCAAGGTTGCCAAAATCGAGAATCTACCTAGAATCGTGGAGGCTCCAACGACTCCTGGGTAGAATCTTACCTATTGTTAAAAAAATTAAAAAATAAAATAAAATGACAGACCTATACATAGATGAGACACGAAAAACTATGCTGGCTGTAACATCATCTAAATTTAATTGAAATTGAAATTAAAATTTAAAATGCTATGCTGGCTGCTGTGATTCTGTACAGACTCACAAGAGAAGAGACATCTATTCTAATCTATGGTTGTCAGGCAAAACTCAGAAGAACAAGCAACTACATTTTAGAATGGGAAAGGAACAAGAGACTCACAAGAAATTGCAGCAATGGCACGGGGAGGAAGATGGAAGAGAGCTCACGAGGAGTGGGAGGGGGGACACAGTCGTGAAGGAGGGAGGCACAGCTCACACCACTGTAACCAGGCTCACGTCGTGGAAGAGGGCGGGGAAGCGACCAATGGAGATGCAGCTTAGAGGAGGGGAGAATTGCCGCCAACGGAGGCAACCGTGGCCAATGGAAGAAGACATGGCCACCGGGAGAGCGCAACTACATGAAGAAGACAAATGCAGACACAGGAGAAAAAAGAGGATTTGGGTTCAGATTATAACTTTTAATTTGAGCCTATCAAAAACGATGTCATTTTATTAGTTTAAGGGTCCAATAAATTAAACCAGCAAAATCGATAGACTCTCTAGAATCGGTTGATTCTATTGATTCCACCTATAAAACGGTTCTATTCCAATTTAACGTGAAAAGCTCACTATAATGGTAGATTCATACGATTCTACATGTTAAAACACGGTTTTAATAACCATGATGTCAACCACCAGCAAATATAAGATATTTAAATCGTCCAGAAAGCCATATACAACGACAGTAAAACTAGATGATTGTATCACCATACATGATTCACATGATATATATATATATATATATATATATATATATATACAAACACATATATATATATATATAACAAAACACTATATCTACATTTAGAACCATCAATCAATCCATAAAAATCCCCGAAACTCTACAAAAATGAAAGTACCAATATTGAGACCAATCCTGAACAAAATAGAAGAAGCTTGTGGACAAGCTATGTAGCACAAAGATGCAAAAGATGAAGAATGGCCCATGAAAAAGACACATGTTCCAATCAAAATGTTCCCCTAAAACTATACAACCAGCTGAGTAAGGTAAGCAAGGGATATAGAAAACAGTTCTTCAATTGTTTCAACTTGATGATAAAACATATAGAATACACATTGAAAGACAATTAAATGGATATCAGAAAGGTAAAAAGCACAATGATTCAGTACTGCTCCACATTCATAGGAAAATATAACTACAATATTTGTAAAATTAGTTCAATTCTCGAACTCACAGCAAAAATAATGAAGGCACCACTTTACTCAGGATTACGTAGCACTGTTTTTTCAAACCCCTCCCACCCAAAAAATAAAAGTAAAAATCACACCATTCAATAAAAAGATAAGAACATATACAGTTATCTATAGCTCATCAAAAAGCTATCTAAAAGTACCATTCAATTAGAAGGAAAATTCTTATTGCAATCACGAGAACAGAATTGCTTATTGTTTGTTGTTGTAATAGCTAAGATTTATGGATTATGTTTGCTAAGACGCCAACACCAAAACTTAGCAAAATTCAAACAAGCAGGGAGAGCAATAAATTATAAATGAATAGAGGCAACAAAGTTGAAAAGTACTAGAAGATCACTCATTCTATCAAATCACGAGACAAAACATGTAGGCTGTCCATGTTCCTTTTTTTTAGCATTACAAATATGTAATACACAAATAGGTACAAAGGCCATCAAAAAGATCAAGACATTAACAACGCAGCGTGCACTAGCTAGAGAATAGAGATCCAATATAGGCACAATAGACTCTTTTAAGCATAGCAAATATTAACCTAACAAAATAAATTTTAAAATACATTTACGCAACACATTAAAATCAAGTTACAACAACAGTACTTGATACAATAAATTCAATCTATATAAACTTTAACACCATTACTATTTTGCATACATAATCCGATATGTATCTAACAAATGTCATGTTGCAATCATACTCATATAGGTTAACCAAATATATAGAAACATGCGAATTGGTAAAAGATTTGAATATTAACTTTCTATGTTGCAATCAACTATAGAGAAAAGACAAGACCACTGATTAGGAATGGAAATAGGCTGGGTCGGGCCAGGCTTTAAAAGGCCTCAGCCTGACCTACATCTAATTGTCAAGGCATGAGTCTAACCCATTAGCCTGTCATAGGCTTTTTTTAAGCTTTGGTCTGACCTGTTTGAAGGTCTGGGCCATTTAAAAGCCTATTTAAATGGTCTGTTTACAGCTAAGCTTTTAAAAGGCCAACAACTACCTAAAAAGCCTATCAAACTACATAGGTTGGTTGACCTCATCAACTTGTAAGACAGAAGATAAATTTGTACCATCCATGCTGAGTTGCTGAAACTTTTATTTATCCAAAATGATAATTGATAAGTGCACACAGATAAATGTTAAAAATACTCAAGTGTGGCATATACATATATGATAACATTGACAAAATAAATTGCAAGAGATGCCAAAATTGAAGGTGACTCAAATACTAGAAGGATAAGCATGATATTGTTGTAACGATCTAAAAGAAGGTGACTCAAATAACTAATATGTTTTATATCCAAAAATGAAGACTTGAATTTTATCTTTATCAAAATTATTTTTAACAAGGATTTAATTTATAGTAGTTAAATTATATTTGGTTCTTATACTGTCAATGATTTTTATGAGGAATAGAACGTGATTTTCATCGATTAAGTTGTTGAACTATAAGCAATTTAAAAAAAAAAAAAACTAAACAAGTACATTTATTTTCATATATTTGAAAAGTATATATTTTGTTAGTTTTGAACTCTTTCCAAAATAGAAGTAAGCAATACAATTATCATTATCATGGACATCAATTTATCTCAATTAACCACTGTTCCAAAGGACCCAAAAGAAAAAACAAGATTACAAGTTTATAACTAAAACAACATTCCACTCAATGCAGGGATTTAGATTCCCTATTTCATTTTGGAATTTACAATGAAAACAGTGTATAAGCATAAATCATAGGCAACACACGAATTTGAATAATCTCTTTTTAAGTTTTTAACAATGTTCTTATTTACATGAACTAAATCATATAGCAGCAGCTAATACGATCATACACCAAGAACACATTCCCTACCAAATTAAGCCATTCCTAACTCCAGAACACGTGGTCTAACCTAAGATGGGTTAATTTTTTATTCAAGAAGCTTAATCAGCACCAATGGAATGAAATATATAAACACAACAGATCAGCAAGTACACTTTGCACTCAATTTTCTATATCAGTTAGAAACAAACAAGAACTATTGTGGATCTAATCTAAAGTTAATTCTCCCTCTCTAACCCTTACACGCTTAACCCGAGTTTCAAGGTTGTGATTCACGCTTTTGATGCTCAGTCAGGTAAGATTTAGATAGTTCAGCTTTATATTTTCAAGGCCTAACTGAATCAACTACTGGTTTATGAATTAGCGTTTCAAGTTTTTCTTTTGTACATCATCAACTCACATAGCTCTTCATGGTTTATGGGTCTGCTATGTAACCTCAGAAAGTAAAAATCAGTTTTAAAATTACATTCCCCTGACACTGTCCCCCCAACGTTCAGCACCATTCTCGTTTCATGCAATTAAGGAAATCTGCATACTCCTATATTGCTCTTGAAGTCAAACAGGTTAGGTGCAATGGTGAAATTATACTTGCAGCACATGGGTATTTGTATTCAATCTAAGATTTCAGCTATCTAGGATCACGCAGGCCAAATTCTTACACACCTATAAGTAATCCCCTCGTTCATGCAGAAAGTATACATTTGTACTTTGCATCCTTTTATCCATTTCTTACAGTTTAATTTGAGATGAATTAGTTATTTTCTTATTACAGGGAATTACAAAAAGGTAACCAGCTCTATCAGCTAACAAAAACACTGACATATCAGAAGAATACACATCTAACACTAGTTTAAATCCAAATTTAAAAATATTCAATTAAAAGCTTTTCTGCAGACATCATAAAACAAAATGTGACAACAGAACAAGCAAAATATTTACATACACAAAATGGGGGCAGCGTCGGAGAAGACACCGGAGTCAGAGAAGGCACCGGAACAGGGAACAGGTGAGAACAGAGACGAGAGACTGAGAAGAGAGATGAGACGCGAATGAGATGAGAGTTAGAACAGAGACGAGAGGACGAGAGAGTGACTGAGAGACAAACCTTGCAAAGAGATGAAAGTGAGCCGAGGGACGGAGACGGCCTTGCTGAGAGTGAGGGATCGTGGCTCGGGGAGACTGCCAGAGACGGAGGGAGTGACAGTGACTCAAGGAATAGAATTAGAAACCTAAAAAAGTTACGTTACCTTCTCTTCCAATTTTTTTAAATTGGAATATTAATTTATATTATGTAAATATAATATATATATATATATATATATATATATATATTATTTTTATGTTATAAATATATATAATTAATTAATAGTAGAATTTGTGACTTACACGATTATATTGTTTTTCTATAATAATTTTTATGGTAGATTTTTCTAATTTATGATTATAATATTTAGATTAAAACATATAACATATATTAAATTTTATAAATGATAAAAAATAATTTTATAAATCAATTGGCTTGGTATGATGGATATTTTTTATAACAAATATAAAAATATTTTTTAATAACTATTGTTGAATTAAATATCCAAAGAAATTTATCCAAAAATATCAAAAGAAGTATTTTAAAAATCTTAATTGAGGGTTATGTTTATTTTTTTGTTAGAGGGTACTTGTGGGAGTGTTTTCCCTATAATTTTTTACTTAATTTTTCAAGGGTTATTTTATCCCACATTCTTTCAAAAAGAAAGATTACATAAAATAGTTAACTATATCTAAAAGATAAATTAATGCTAAAGAGGAATACATCATGGTATATTTTAATTTAAATATAAAAATAATATATTAATTTTAAGGTAATAAAATTAGAGAAATATATATATATATATATATATATATATATGACAAAACCCCCCATTTGGTCCTTTACTTTTTCACAATCGGACACTTAGGTCCCTCATTTTTAAAATTGACCCCGTTAATCCCTTTCTTTGTAAACGTCGGACACCGAAGTCCCCACCTCAAGATACGTTAAAACGACGTCAAAGTTCAGTGATGTGGCCGTTTAAATCCAGGGTGCCATGCCACGTAGGGGTAAAAATGACACCGTTTTTGCCAAATAGTTAAATAAGAAAATAAACAAAAAATCTCCCTATTTTGATTTCATTCAGAAAACCCTATCCCATTTTTGAATTGCCTTCAGAGATTTTCTCGTTCGACTCTCATCTTCTGGAACGTTGGTCATCCTTTTCCCCATCGGAGTGGACATTCTTGCGAGGAGCAACACCGACGTTGGTTGAAGAACACATCACGGTCGACAGAAATGGGAGATTCTGTGGAGGTGAGTATTCTCTAGTTTTCTTCTGGATAAATGTAGGCAGGGTAAGGTTGTGTGTTTCGAACTACTGGGGTTCAGGGTTTCGAACTATTGGGGGATTAGGGTTTAAAACTATTGGGAGATTAGGGTTTCGAACTATTGGGGGTTTGTATTTCGAACTACTAAGGGCAATTTTTTTTTGCGTTCTTATAGAGGAGAACAGTGTTATGTGGTCCCGTGAACATACATTGGATTTCTGTACTGTCATTGTCTTTTGCTATCGTGCCATGAATTGTAAAATTTTTATGGTCCCCCCATATGCGTGCACTGTTTATATATGTCATATTTTACTATTATTTAAATAAGAAATGATTAATTTTATTTTGAATGATTTGGGTAGGAAATCAGGCTTAGTCTACATTATGGTGGTAAGTTTGTAGTCAATATTCATGGTGAAAAAGAATATAAATCGGAGAAAGTTGAGGTTTGGGGGGAGGTGGACCCAGATTATATAGATTGTTTTGCTTTTAATAGATTTGCTGAGAACAATGGCTATGACAGCAAATGTAACATATTTTGGCATGACCCACAGTATGGTCTTAATGATGGGTTGAAGGTGCTAAGTTGTGATAAGGATATCTTAGAAATGGTTGCCTGTGCAAAATTGAATGAAGGGTTAATGGATGTGTATTTTGAACATCCAATGGATAAGATATGTATGATGGATGTTGATGGGGGGAAATCATAGTGAAGTTGGTAACAATGTGCAGGCTGGGGTTCACTTAGTGCAGGTTGTTGAGAAGATAGTGGTTGAGGAGGATGTTAACTTGTTCGAAAATGACAAGTGTATGGCTGAGGTTGAAGGTCAGGTTCAGTTTGAAGAGCAGTTAGGTAGTGAGGCTTCAAGGCAGGGTGAAGACAGTAACACTAACATGGCTGATGTAGAAATTGGGGAGGATATGCAAAGAAAAGCTAGAAGTATGAAGGGGAAAAGAAAGATGAAGGGGAAAGGAAAGATGAAGGGTAAAGGAAAGATGAAGGGGAAAGAAAAGATGAAGGGGAAAGAAAAGATGAAGGATACAAATGCAGGAGTGAGTAAGAAGACAAAGGGAAAGTGTAAGAAGTCTAAACCATGTGGGAGAAGAAGGTCAGTTGTTCCTACTATGTCCTACATTGATACAGGGGGTGAAAGTGAGGATAATGTTAACCATGTGGGAGGAGATGATTGTGAGAGTCAAGACACATGGATTTCAGAAGAGTTGAAAACTCCTCCTTGTTCAGAGGATGAGGGTGAAGGCAGAGAGGTATATCCTCAATTTAATGAAACAGCCACTTTTGGCAATGTAAGGTTGGAGTGTGAGATAGAGTTTCAGTCACTTGAGGTGTTTAAACATGCTGTGAAAGACTACACTATCTAGGTAGGGAGAGAAATTAAATGGGTGAAAAATGATAAGGTAAGAGTAAGGGCAAGGTACAAAGCGAAGAATTGTGAATGGGAAGTCTTTTGTAGTCTGAACCTTATCAGGAATTCATTCCAAATCAAGACATTTAATGATCATCATTCCTGTGCTATGGTGTTTAAGAACTCAGTGTATGGGTTACAGGTAAGCTTGTCAACTTCATGAGGAGGCATAGAATGTTAAGCACTCTGAGGTTTATGATCTTTTTAGAGAAAAGTACAAGGTTAAGTTGGAGGACAAAATGATCTCCAGATCAATGAAAAAGAGCAGAGAGGTGATTGAAGGATGTGAAAAAGAACAATTTGCTACTGTGCAGAACTCTTAAAGAGGAATCCTGGGTCCACTGTGAACATGGAGTGCCAACCTCAACCAGAAGGTCCACCCATTTTTGATAGGTTGTATATATGTTTGAAGGGATGTAGAGATGGCTTTATAGCCTGTCGGAGACCTTTAATTGGATTGGATGGTTGTTTCCTCAAAGGTTACTACAGGGGTCAGCTTCTAACTGTTGTTGGTCAGGATGCCAATAACCATATATGGCCTATTGCATATGGTGTGTGTCAGATGGAGAATAAGGACAACTGGAAATGGTTTCTGGAGCTGCTCCATTCGGATATTGGTGATTATAAGGAAAGAAGGCTAACCTTTATGAGTGATATGCAAAAGGTAATTACATTAGCTTTTTATATGGTTTAGGGTTATACTTAATAGTTTCTGATAGTATTCCATACTTTGCAGGGACTTATTCCAGCACTCCAAGAGGTCATGCCTGGGGTGACACACAGGTTTTATGTGTGGCACTTATGGCAGAATTTTTCTAAACAATGGAAAGGGGCAGAGCTGAGGTCCCTCTTATGGCAAGCTGCAAGATCAACTACCTCGACCCAATTTCAAGGGAATATGGTGAAGATAAGACAGGTTAATCAACATGCTTGGACATATTTGACAAAGTTCCCAAAGGAGTCTTGGAGCAAGGCTTTCTTTGATGAGGATTGTAAGGTGGACAACATAACAAATAATAATTGTGAGGTACTCAATTCCAAATTGGTGCATGCTAGAAGCAAGCCCATTGTGACTATGCTTGAGGAAATAAGGACATACATTATGGTCACAATAGGCAACCATAAGGTTAAGTTGACAGGGCATGTGGGTCAGCTACCACCAATTCAACAAAGTATGAGGTTAGTTGTTATCCTGCAAGGTAGCAGTAAACCTTGGGACCCAAGAATGCACATGCAGGATGTGGCAGTTGACAGGTATTTGAAACTCTAAACACTGTAATGACTTCTTGTTGTAATGTGAGATCTTTTTTCTATCACACTTGTTTCATATTCTATAGGCATGCCCTGTAGACATGCTTGTGCAGCTATAGCTGAGAAGGGAGAACATGCAGAGGACCATTGCCATGTTGGTTTAACAATGGCAGCCTAGAATGCAACATATGAGCATCATGTTGAATCAGTTCCTGGCTCAGACTTCTGGGAGAAGACAGGGTGTGTCCCACCAATTCCTCTTTTCATCACAAACACCACTGGAAGGCCCAAAAAACAGAGACGAAAAATGGGTGAGAAAAGTAGACAGACTGCTGCCAAAGGTAAAGAAAAAAATGGGAATGAAGCTGGAAAAGCCATTAAGATGAAGAGAAAAAATCAGCCAAGCAAATGTCGTGAATGTCACGAAGTTGGACACAATAGGGCAACCTGCCCTGTGGCTAAAAAGAAAAGGAGAGTCGACCAAGTGCCTGCAGAATCAACTAACCAACCTCCGCCATCACAAGAAGTAATTGATATCACATCTTCACAACCATGTCTCAGCCAGAGGTGACCTCTGTTAGAAGAAGCCCAAGATTGGCAACCCCCTTAAAAACTGCAGCATCACCAAGCCCCACTAGATACAATCTCAAGGAAACTAAATGATTATTATTGTGTGCCTTATTGGTTTGGCTAGTAACCAGGCATGTTGGTTACATCAGGTTGTGTTTTGACAAATCTCTAGGTTAGGAATACTTTTGATACTCAATGACAATTATGTACATATTCTGAATTTTGAATGTGCTTATTTAAATTTATGTACATTGTCTATATTACTATGCCTTTTCTAGTGTTTATTTAAATTTTTATAATAAAGGTCAATGATGCATACAATTTGGTGACCAATTTTTTATGAATGAATATGGTATGCATATAATTTTGAAGGGCATCACCTAATACAATAATGTCTCATATTCTAAACTATAGAAAAGGATTATATAATGTGTACATCAGTATGATAATGGTACGATTGCAAACTATGGGAGGCAGGGTTATTCTTGATGGCAGTTGCACAAACTGAAAAACATTGTATTAATCACTCTTTCCACAAAGTACAAGGTTATGTTGAATCCTTTAAATCTACAAACACTAATGTGTTATACAATGGTGAGCAGGGTTGGATTGCTTTTGGGTTAGGAAAGCTTTTTTTAAATCTACAAATGCTAATGTGTTATACAATGGGGAGCAGGGTTGGATTGCAACTAACTTGCACCAAGGTCATCTATGTTCCATTGATCCAAAGGAGTGCAAAAGGGAACCATTCCCTGCAATTTTCATAACATCAATTTCTTCATACACACAAGGATACAAATACTGAACCATTTCAACAGTTTAACTCAATTTAAGCAAAAAACATGCACCATATGCATTTCATATTCTTACAGGGAAACACGTACATGCACCTTACATTACCACTACCGAATTAGATAGCATAAAACACCCTACATCAAAAGCCTAAAACCCCATCACCTAAATCTAAACCATATATCTTCAATAACATTAGCATAAACCCATAACAGAGAATAATATAAAAGAACTTTGAGCCAGCAAAATCATCTTCAGTTGCCCAGCTTCAGATTGCCTTTCTATACATAATTTCTTCACCACCGACTGCATATGCATTTGCCAATCACTCATTGTATCCTGCATAACTTAAGTCATGCCTTCACAGACCTCCCTACGAACATCATTTTTAAATCTAAAAATAACCTCCTCCATCTCTATCAGCTTCGTCATGACAGTCTTCCTCCATTCTTCATCGTGAGCTACTAAGTCCCTATCAACCACCCAGGCAAAGAAATCACACTGTGAACCTCAGAGTTGTGGACATGTCCAGAACTCGCGATTTGGATTGTTCGTTGTTTGGGAGACGCGCAACATTAGTGGGTCTCCACAGCGACATCGACGATGTGACATTTCCAGGCTTCGGAGACGGGGCCGACGGTGACTGGAGGCTGAGGATGATGATGACCGACTATGGTTCTGGTTCACACCTTCCATTGCCAGTGGGCATCAAAGGAAATTTTAAACTGAACTTGGGATGGGAGCTGAGCTTTCTTAGGGCAAGACAATCGAAAATGGAAAGTGGCATGGGGTAGGGATTTCTAAAGGGGATTTTTTGTTTATTTTCTTATTTAACTATTTGGCAAAAACGGTGTCGTTTTTACCCCTACGTGGCATGGCACCCTGGATTTAAACAGCCACATCACCAAACTTTGACGTTGTTTTAACGTGTCTTGACGGTGGGGACTTCGGTGTCCGACGTTGACAAAGAAAGGGATTAACGGGGTCAATTTTAAAAATGAGGGACCTAAGTGTTCGATTGTGAAAAAGTAAGGGACCAAATAGGGGGTTTTGTCATATATATATATATATATATATATATATATATATATATATATATATATACAATGCTGAGAATGATTGAAATGTTAAAATAAAAAAATGATAATGATAATAAACGTTGTTATTGATGAATTAAGATAAATTTTAAATAATCTATAAAATATGACTAATAATGATACAACATCAATTCATAAATAACTTATTTAGGAATTAATTATGAATAACTTACAAAAAAAAAGGAAAAAATCGGCTGAAGATTTATTCTCATAGAAAACATTGTATTTTTGTCTCTCTAAGTCTAAGCAAAGAGATATACCGTTTTGGTTTTTAATTTTTCATATACAACTTTTCATTTTAATTTTAATCTAATAATTTAAGATTTTTTGTTTAATTTTAAAATAATCAATGGAGAAGGAAACCAATATTTATTGAAACCAACATCTATTTTATAGAATCATGCACATATAACAAAGTATTTATTAACTATATTCTAATATTATAAGTTTTAATATTCTTATAAAAAAACAATTGAAATAATTAATAATATATTAATAAATAAATAATCTAGATTTAAATATTAAGTTTAACACGATTCATTTATTTTAATTTTTTATCATGCATATACTTAAATGTTAATTATCATATAAATTCATTAGACAAAAACATAATTTTGATTAAAATAACTTATAATTTTATCCAATACTCGATTATTATATTCATTTATTGTTCTTTATACTTTTTAAATAAATATGTCATATATTTCATCTAATAATTTGTAACCTATATCTAACATTATCTTATCCTAATTGTTCTAAAAGTTAATTATTATATTACTTTCCTAAATGTAAATATTTTTCAGAATTAATAATCAAATTAAGCATAGTAGGTAGAATGTTTAACAATGGTTTACTACTCTTTTAGTATATTGTAATTTTATATTAATTATTTCAAAATTCTAATATGTTAATATGCTAAAATATTATAGTTAGAGCAAATCAATAATTGCAATAGCTTCTGTGCCAATAGAGAACACAATTTAATTGAAAATAAATAAGTAATTTGTATTCTAAAATATTTATATTTAATTAATTTTAAACAAGTAAATTATATTTGTGAAACCTATCTAATAATTGTTAATTAATTAAAAATTATATTCTTCTAGTTAAGTAAAAATTACATTAATTACTTTGTGAAATGTAAAGATTTTTTCAAATTGAATGTATTATTAAATATCATATATTTATTATATATTATATATCTTTACTAAAAATATGTATATCTACGGTTTATACTACTAACATGATATATTTTTCAATAAATTAACACTTTTTACACAGCAAGAAAAATATAAAAATATTATGGATGAAATATGTCAGGCTCCAGCCTGAGTTTAATATTATTCATACTTGAACTGGTCTAATCCGAGGTCAAAGATCCAGAGTGGGGACCTGCCTCAAAAGTCAATGATAGGAATGTTTGTACACCGGTACAGTGGGCATCCGATATTATGGTCCGGACTCTCAGTGGGAGAATTCGGTCTTGTTGTCCTGGAGATCCTTCACACCAAGCCTTCCCGCTGAAGAGAGGCGAAAGCTGGTGTCACCTGCGAAGATTCTTCGACGTTCAAGTCAGTGAACAGAATGAGAATTCCAGGGAACTGGAGCAATGTAACAATAAATAGAGAGTAAGAATAACGTAACATTTGCTGTTTATGAAATTTGCCTATTTATAGGCGAGCATGGAGAATGAATCGTTAGGTACAAGTGGGGTTAGGGGACAAATAGTACGCTGCTCAGTGTACAATTCTGATACACGACGTTGGGAGAGCCGCGAATCCCCCTTGTGGTTGTACCTTGTACCTTCTATCGGGTGACGTGAATGCTTTCCGGTGTGTGAAATGTGAACCTGGGCAAACCGATATGGAGAGCGTCTCACACGGGCTTACCGGAGATCTACCTGTGAGACCGGTAGCCATTGAGATCGAATGAAATTACATCACTGCCTTAGGTACCGGTATCGAGACCGGATCAGTACTTAATTAATTAAAATTTAGATTTATGATTCGATTTAAATTATAATTTTGCGAGCAAATTTTTTGTGTTTGGTTCACATATTAAATTACCTATACTAGTCATATTTTAGCTCTTTCCCATTTGCAAAACATAATGCATATGTCTCTAATTTTTCCAATGCAATTAAATTTTTAACCCCAAGATGTCAAAATGAAAGGTTTGGAACATGATCTAGGCCTACAAATGCCTAGGTGTGGCGTTTAAACGTCCACCACATAGCCAAGGGTAAATGCAATGCAAATTCAAGGTTAGGGATAGAACCTGGGCGTATAGACGCCCAAAACATGGCACGGATCCAAGCACATGGAAACAAGGAAGACTCGCGAGCGTATAAACACCTGTGACGACGTATGCACGCGCGAATGAAGTAATTTGAAATTGATTCTTCGGACTTCATTCAGGTTGTTTCAAACTCTGCGCATAAAGCTTGTAGTTGCTACCTCTTTGCTCTTGCAGACCCTTCATACTTCGTCATTGAGTCCCAAATATTCTTGGAAGTTTCTTTGTTCAAAATGGTTTTCAGGATATTTCAATCAATGGCTTGAAATAAATAGTTCTTGGCTTTCCGGTCCTTCAACTTCATTGCCTCCAATTCAATCCTTTGTGCATCGGTCACTGTTGTGCCGAGTGCTATTTTTGTTATTCCCGCTAAAACAACTTGCCAATACTCCTTAGACCTCAAAATTCTCAATTAGCATGCTCCAATGATCATAATGACCATCAAAGCAAGGAATTACAGGAAGAACAAAATTATCAAAAGTCATAAGTAATATGGTGTTGGAGAAATTAAAAACCTTGGATTGCACTATCAAGTATGAATGGTGTGAATGAAGTCTCACATCGAATAGAGATAGGCAAGTGAAGTAGCTTATAAGTAGATAGACTCGTGCACCTAACACCAATTGGTTTTAGGTTGTAAGATAATCACACTTGAGGGGGAGTGTTGGAAATCAAGTATGAATAGTTTTCATAAAAAAGTCTCACATCAAATAAAGATAATTGGTTTTGCATTGTAAAATAATGTCTTGTACTTATTGACTCCTCCGTCTAAACTCCTCCAATGTTTATATCATAATTTAAGTTAAACCAACTTTTCTAAAAGTTAAAAAATATATAATTTTAACAAGTGACCATTTATATAAAAGTGTCAACACGAGTGATAAGCATAATTGTTATTCATGTTATCATTTAACAAAAAGAAATAAACCTGACAATAAAGTTCTTTTGGGGAGGGGGACTAAAACTAAAACACCGAACAATTATAGGGGCCAAAGGCCAAAAAGATATTACACTAGAATGTCCCCGGGAGGTGATACTCTTGATACATGATATAACATCAGTGGCCTAACCTCTCAGGTTGAGATTGATTATAATTTGATTTGGCTATTCCTTGCAAGACTGGTGTCTTAGGTTTAAGTGTTTGTAGTTTGTAGCCAGGATTTAAAATTCGAGACCTTATTCATTTTGCTCGTGTGCACAACTAGTGCACCATATACAACGAGGTGTAATTTAATCTTACACGTTTTAATACACAATGTCCAACTTCTTAAACAGACATATGGTATAATGACAATGACAAAACTGAAAAATGGAAACAGGGAAAAGAGATAAGAAATCTCAACAAGGGGCAGGGATTGAGGCTATTTATTTATGCAAATTTATGGTTCATTCTACCTCCATAGGCTGATTTGTTCTCTTCAGATCTTCGACCTGCTTTGGTTGTGACGCTTCTTTTGTTGGAGTTATGGCAACAATCAGAACTTCTGGAAAACTTCTTATCATAAGACCCAAAATTCATTTCAGGATATACTTTAGCATCATCATCAGATATGCTTTCACCATGCATAGAGCCAGAGCCCCTACCCTCAAATTCCTGCAGGAATTTGAGTTATTTGATTAAGGAACCTATTTCTAAAAGACAAAAATTTTACAGTAAAGTGCTAGAGAACTGTGTAGTTACCCTGGATCTTGACTTGGCATTGCAGGGTGTTAAGCAAGGATTAAGATCTTTGAGTAATAGATCATCGGACTGGTCATCAGAGCTGAAATCCTGCATGAATTGTTGAGCAGATACCAAAATAATTGTCAGGTGAAGGTAATAGAATTGCTTAAGAATAATCAAAAACATTTTTCATGGTTTGGATTGGCTTCTTTGATCTAAAATCCATCGTATAATAACAATTTTCAGTTAGGTAAGGCTCATAGATTTTTTAAGTGTTTATACAATTAGCTTTTTTCCCTAGATATTTATACAGTAAATTTGAAAATAAAATATACTACTATCGTAAAACAACATCTCAACTAATTTCAGTTTTTTTTAAAATTAGTTAATATAATTAAATTCATTTAATATATCTATAAATTATAATAGTTTTTTAAAGTACTCTTACATATTTAGTAGAGATTCACAAATTTTACTCTTCTTTTTAATTAATGTTTATTTTAATAAAAATTAATTAATTAATATACTTAAAAATCAACTAAATTAATATTAATAAGGATAATGTTATAATCACAGTATTTTGTTCTAATTGAAAGCTTACCCAGGAGTTAGAAGCATCTTCCCGGGCATGTGTTGGTGTTCTTGGAGAACTTCCATAACCTTGGACACCTGCTTTTGCTGAATACTTATCAGCCTTGACCTATCAACCAAAAGAATTATAACCAAATGAAAAGAAAAATCAATAAATATCCTACTAACCTAGATCCTAATAGGTTCTGTTTAAGCTAAAAAGAATATTCAAATCAATGGAAAGAAAAATGTTTTGAAGACACTCCAAAGAAATAAAGGATTGATATACATATGATGTGACCAAAAAAATGAGGGATAGAGAGACATAAGAGATGTTGGATGAGCTTGTACTGTTGGAGTATACACATACAATTACTCTAATGAAAAATCAATCATATGAGCTGAAATATGTTCATCAGAATGTTTAATCAGTAACCAATTTCAGTGACCAGCCTTTGCCTGACAAATAATAAAGCATTGTTACTATACAAGGGTGAAAGTTATGTATTACCTCTGCAAGATCCTCCGCAAGGCTTTGAAGCTGTCCAGTGAGAGAAGAAACTTGCTGTTGTAGAGCTGGAATAACTAGTTTTGCCTGCTTCAGCTCCGAGCCTTGCTTCTCTAGAACCTCTTGAAGCTGAGAATTCATAATATCCGGAAACAGAATTGCACTCTTCAATGACTTTATCTCTTCCCGTTGCTTCAAACACAAATCCTTCAACTTCTCCACCTGCAAAATTCAAATTCCAAACACCACATTAACAATTACAATTATACGGGTGTCCCAATAGCCATGTTAAGAAATCAAAATTGAGAAAGTTTTTATTCAAAATTATGTTAAACTTAAGTTGAAAATCACATAGAACTGCATTCATTTACGTTAATTTTAAATTAAAACTATTCATTTTTAAATTTCTCAACTTGGAACATGGGACACAAATTAGGATTTACAACTCAATCAAGTTTTAATCTTGACAACAAGGGCACATTAGAAAAATTCAAACTTCAAAGACCCATTATTGAAATAAATGCAATTTCTCATTAATCAGATCCAAAACAACAAGATGAGAAAAACACAAGACTTGATACCTCTTTGTTCTTGTCTTCAAGCATGAGCTTTAGCTGAGAAATCTCCATTTGATGTTCCTTGTTGGTGCTGAGAAGCTCCCTCTCGCTCCTGAGAACCATGGCAAGTGTCCTAGTGTTCCCCTTCACCTCGGTCAAGGCCTTGACCTTGTCTTTCTTCTCAGAGGAAGAAGCACCCTTTCCGAAGAGCTTCTTCTGCAGAGCAGAGAAACCCGTCACCTTTCTGGCATCCTTCTTCAAATCGAAATCCGAGGGAATGATCAACCTGGGGGCGGTGTTCCCGGACTTGGGCTTCTTGTCCATGAACTTCTTCACCATCGTGGTGAATGTGGGGTCCACCACCTTGGTGGATTTGACCTTGACGAGAGCACGGGATGAAGAAGAGGGTTTTGGGTTGTTGAAGTCGCGGGAAGAAGAAGGGTCTGAGAAGTGAGAGGAAGTTGAGGAGCGAGAATCGTAGGAGCTGTATCGTGAAGAAGCCATTGAGAGAGAGAGAGAGAGAGAGAGATTGAGGAGAGGAACGTTAAGGAGGAGGGTGAGGTGGTATTTGAAGTTTGGAGTCGTAGGATGTCATGGTTGAGGACACGTGGCATATGATTAGGTTTGTTCCTTTTTGCCGCTGTGCTAATTCAAAATTTTCACGTGCTGGGCGCGGGCACTGTTTTGGTTGCATTCTATGTTTGAAAAGGAGCCTAAACAACAAAGATGCCATTTAATCCGTCAAGAGTTGTAGTTCTGTTCATTAATCACTTCACTCTTCACTCTTCACTCTTGAGTAAATTTATAACAGGGAAATCATATTTACAGAATGTTTGAGTGCTATAAATTCTTCATGGATAAAAAAGTGATTGAGAAATTAGATAAATCAGTGAACTTTGTCTCCTCTATATAAAATTTAGAGTAGAATTGTAAATATAGATTACCCAATTTTACTTGTAAGTTTAAACTTTTTTGGTCGGGTGAAAAATGCCGTTTTAAATTTGGGCTTTCATTTTAAGATCCGGTCATCAGCCTAATGAGTTTAGGGCTTTTATGATCTTTTGGTAAGCCTAAATTGGTTTTTAAAATTAAAAAATACAACCACTTAAAATAAAACAAAATTTTTACATGCTTTAAATCAACTGAAATATCTAATTCAAGTAAAAAAGATTTAGAAAGTATTTTTTTCATGTTAGTAAAAAGAAAAAATATGTTGTGAGTTACATACGGGTCAGGCCGACAAAAGCTTAGTCAGGTACAAACTTAAAAAGGTCTAAATTTAATCCGGACATTTTTTGTATCGGCCAATCCAGTGGGCCTAACTCATTGTGACATCCCTCTATAGGCTACCCTTTCGGCAATATATGTGTGTGTGATCCTGGGTGAAAACCGGAGTCCAAAATACATGGTCGGGGTGATTCAAAGCACCTAACTAATTCCTTTAACTGGGGTCCAGAACTAAAGTAACTACGGACCAATATCGAGGACTCTGGTCATTCACTGGCAGCAAAAGATGAGTCAGAATCGGTATGAGCAACATGTCTTTGCAAACACTGTTGCTACAGTAGGTTAGGAGAATGGTCAAATCATTTTTCTTACTCAGGTAACTCCTATAAATACTACTCATTTATTACTGTAAAGAGAGTTAGACCAATCAGAGAATAACCTCCGTAATACTGATATTTCTGTAATACCTGTACTGATTTAAGCATCAGAGAATTGATGTGTCCCTTTGACTTCGGTACGGATTAAACATAAAACTCATACCATAACGCGAAGAACTTAGGCTTCCCGCTGAACCTAGGTGTAAAATACCGTACTCCACTAAGGTGGTAAAATTATTTTTGGTTAAATATGTTTTTGGTCCCTAAAAGCGTTAATGAAGAATAAAATGTAGTCCATTTTGAAAAATTAAAAAGTAAAATAAGTTAGAGAAACAAAACAAAAGACATATGAGATAATATTTCTGTTTATTTGATTAGCAATTCAGTTAATAATGTTATGGACTAATTTTAATATATTAAATAACATAATGACCAAAATAAATAAATAAACTAACTAAAAACCAAAATAAAAACTTAATAATTAAAAGCATATTTAAGAAACTATATAGATAGACACATACACACACCTTGTAGTGTGAAAAAATGTGAAATAATACATATATGTTATAATAATCATTTCATGTAATGTATGAAAACAGAGAGTATCAAACTTAATTTTCTACCACAAAGTAAACAAAATCGTCACTATAAGAAAAAATCCTATATTTTATTACACTACTAAATAAGTAGAAGAATAATTTTCACTTATTTTTAGCTTGGATTATTTATATCATTTCATAAATAGAAAATTGTATTGTATCTTAATGTAATTTAAAAATAAATTTATTATAAGTTTTTAATCAAGACAGTGACTAATATGACTCTTAAAAACTTTCAACACCTTGCTTTTATTTTCAAAAACTATCATTAAAAGAAAAAAATCGTAAATTGTTAGTTGTCAAATTTAGACTTTTTTTAAAAACGAACCCCTAATTTAGTATTTAATTACTTGTTTATCAAGAGAACTAATCATCATTTTGTATAGTTAGAGTATTGTCAAAATTGTTAGCTTACAAATTGTATTTGATGCATTTGAATAGGGTTAGGAGCTTTTGTGAGTCGTTAGAAGATCATTTTGTAAGTGCATGAGTTGAAATTTCATCCAATCAAAATTACATTTTCTAACACACTTTTAGTTGTGTTATATGGTTTCGTTTGGCAAAAATTCCTAACAATCTCGACCTAAAAAGACAAATGTCACTTGGGCAAAGCTTACCGAAACTTTTACCGTCATTCTAGAAGCTACTTCATCTGTTTCATTTTATCTTTCACTTTTTTTACCATTTGTTGTTTCAACATTGTTGCTACTTTTAAAAGTTTGAGAAAGCATTAATTGCTACTTTTTCAATACTACTCTTATTTATTAGAAGAAAAGTGAGAAAAAGTTAACAAGTCATAATATCATTAATGAGAATATTTTGGATAGATACAACTATTCTGTTATAGTAAATAATGCATCTAATATTTTTCTTAAAATGTGTGCATAACTTTAAAATAAATAAAATGAATGTCATATATTAATAGTCTAGAGACTATTTTTTGGCATCTTTAAACACAGGAATGGGAGTTTTGGAGCGTTTAGGATTTCTTTGTCATGGTAGGACCTTAGAGCTTTGCTTTTAGGGTTTCTCTCTGTTCTCTTATTATTGGTTAATGTATTTTGAGTCAGTCCTAATGATTATGAATGATTAATATTAATTTTTTTTATCGGACATAACTCATATTTTTCTATGACATTATATTGAATATTATGCATGTTTTATGTATTTTATATCAATATTAGTGTTTTATTTTTCATTCTTAATGCATATTTCAAAGGGATATATAATAATTTATGTATGTGTTTTGTTGTCTATACAAATTTAGAGATAAAATACCCATTATATTATTCGCTTAAAGACATAGTTGATTACAATGGTTTTTAAGATTTTCTCTCAATGCAAACACTATTATTAAATAGTTAAGGGATTAGTATTTAAGGATAAAGTTGATTAAATGTGTAAACATGCATGATAGGATTGCAGTGACATGGGTTGAATAGAGTAAGTCCGGTGCCAGCACATCCAAGCTACCAACACCACCATGGCATCCCCCTTCAAACCATGACCATCTTTATCCATCAAGGTGAGTTTTTCATTTTTTTAAAATTCTTGATTCTTGCCTCTTCCAAAATTCCAGCTTATGCATGTGTTGTGGTTCTATTTTTCCTTTGTTTTTGGGATTCAAACCGTGATCTTTTTTTTGGATGGTTGCATGTGTCGTTTCTTAGTTTCCAGAAGCGATTAGCGACGATCAACGGAAGGATTTACGTGACTAGTGAATTTTCGGCAACCCACCTATTTTTCCCTCTCAAAACCATGACTGCTCTATGAGGTAAGGGGAGCTTCTCTTCGTTTTCTTTCGCTTTTAACTATCCTATAAAATTCCTATAATTCTCGGGGATAACCCTTTCGAGTTGCGTCATGATTTGACGGGTCCGATTTAAAGTTACACAATTTTTCGTTACTGCTAACAAATTTTAATTATTGACATGTTCATAAAATTTTCATAAAGCGTGCCACAAAGGCTTTGCATTCTGTTTGAGTTTATTGAAATTTGGAGCTCAATATGAAGATTTATGGATTCTAGGAAATTATTGCGGGCTCGGTTATATTTTAAATTAGGTTTGTAATTAATTGTAATTTCATTATGTAGTTTATGTAGCTTGATGTAATTTTTCCAGTAAGTCCCGCTATTCTGTATAGTTACTAGATCAAATCCCACGGAGCGTCGCCAAATAAATTACGCATTACGAGCGGTTCCGCCAACTTACGCCAGAATATGATTTATTTTAAGACTATTTTCAAAATAGCATGCCAAAAATTTAATTAATTAACCTCATAGTTTTTTACAAGTTTTAAATGAAGACAATAGATAATAAGATTAAAAGAGATAAATAATAAATAATCGAGTAATAATAATTGAGATAAAAGCAAGTTAGAAGGAATAATGATGTGTTTGCAAATATAAGTAACTTGAATGAATTTGGGTAAGGTAATTGATAAAAATGAACTAACCAATAAATGGGTTTTATACTAAGAGTAATGATGATATAATAACCTGCATTCATAAATAACAAAAGGAGATATGTGCACATGTGTATGTTCAGGAGTATAGGTATAAATCACTAAAACTTAGGTACCAAATAGAAAGTAAACAACTATTCAAGTAGGGGACTGTACTAATAACTATAATTATGATAAAAAAGAAGCAACAATAATAAATTAGGGGTTTCAATGTCAATTGAATAATAATAATAATAACTCTAAGTTTTAGTCTTAGAAAGTTAAGAACTAGATTCTTGTTTAGTGGACCTTAAAAATACAAGTTCTAGACTAGTCTTAAAAGGAACTAGGAGTAATAGCGCCAATTTACTACTCATGAATAAATCTAGTTACTTCACCAAAAAGAAATCCTTGGTAAACAAATTTTATTTTGGAATGGAAAAGGAAAAATATGTGTGTGCTTGTATATATATATATATATATATATATATATATATATGTACACAGTTTTATATAAATACGTAGTATAGTGACAATTATTTGGTAGATATTCTTTAGTACTTAAAAATGATTAATAGGTGATTTATACCCTCCAAAGAGAATAAATACACTTATATCAATGTAGGATAATACACACACACACACACACACACACACACATATATATATATATATATATATATATATATATATATATATTCCTTTATATTTCATAACTTACCAATTATTTCTAGATATAAGAGGATACTTGTTTATCAATTAGTTGCTACTAGGTACTTATATATGTATATAACGTTTACATATATATTATGAAAATATTTATGGTAAATCATATTAATATGACACGATTATATCATTTGGGCCAACTAGATATACTGGGTTGCACATGTGAGTAAAGTCAGTATATTTTTAGATAAATAATGTGTGTTTGATAAATATGGTGTTGAACAATTATGTGTTTGATTGAATGAGGTGAACTTACAAAATTATGTTTATGTACCAATTAAATACATACTTCTATGTGTTTATGAATGGAATGAAGATGAATGAGTGACATTGGAATGCATTGACAAACTAAAACATAAGAATAAGAGTAAAGAAACATGTCTTGGTAGAGATCCTAACGCGAAGAGGAATATCATACTAGTATAATGTGGGTAGAAGGATTTAACGAAAGAATGATTTGAATAATTACCTCGGAATGGAAAATGTATACGTGTACTAAAACACCATTTTCATTCCTAATTATCAGAGGGGATACATTATGAATTGAAATAGTATTAAGAAAAGACTATAACAAAGTAACCTTAAGATGAAATAAATAACGCCCTAATAAACTATAATGACTAATCATATAGCTATAGGATAAAAACAATTCCACCTTTCGAATGACCTTAATTAATAAACCCAATATCTTAAGTGTTTGAAAATAATTAATTAATAAGAATCGACACCATAAAAGGCCAAGGCGTTTGATAAGAATTGGTGGATACCGATGTTAAAAATGAAAGTGGGCTTTTGAGGGGATCCTACTAAAGACCAGTAAAGAAAAAAAGGGTTAGCTTGAAACACGCATCATTTGCATATGGTGTGATGGAGACTAGGGCATCCAATGAAGGGTACGTTAAAGGTTATATGGGTTCGATAGCCGATGTGGAATCTTAAGAGTATAACAGGAGGGGACCCCCAATGGCTCGGCAGTAGTGCCCCAAGAATCGAGTGAAACCATGTGATCTAGGTGTACTTTGACTCAGACCAGTATCCCTATGGCCGTTGAGAACCAAGTCATGATCGTTGTTGGCCACAGATTATGGTGAGGCGAAAATATATATGAGTTGTGATTACCTTTTGGAGAGCTTGGTGGGCTCCGGTCGCTCTAGTGCAGAAACGTTGTGTCTAGGGCCAGCCTGGGCAGAACGGGTTCTGATATGATATGATTATGAGATTGGACCTATATGCATCATAACGAATTAAAGAAAGATATTGAATTAATGAAAATCCATGCATTGCATTGAATTCTCTAAATAAAATTGTCTTGGACTTTGAGTGTGGATCACTAAGGATATGTGTTAGTACTGATCTGTCCTGCACCGGGGTCAAGAGATCCGGTGTGGGGCCAGTCACAAAAGTCAAAAACTAAATGAGATTGAAGACCGGTTCTATAAGTATACAGTCTGTATATCCGGAGTCCCAATATGAAGAGAGTGGTCTTGGCGTCCGGAGGTCCTTCACACCGTCCTCACGCGTTGGTGTGGGCGAAAGGTGGTGTCACCTGCGAAGATTCTCCGACGCTCAAGTCAGTAATAGTATTCCAAATGAGGAATGTTTTCTGATCACTCTGTGGAATCCAGATAGTAGTAGTAAGAAAAAAGGAAAGAGATCCCCCTTCCGTAAATGAAGAGAGTTCTTCTACCTGATTGGCAGTGAGGAGCCACTAACCTCCATTCATTAAATAAATTATTATTTAATGTGCACTTGCCAGTATGATTGAGGCAAGCGGCTATTTTATATTGAGCGTAGAGAAAATAGGGCTAGTCTTAGAGGATAAGTTGATTATTTCCAGGAGCAGATTATGACTTGTAGTATGGAAAATGGAATCTTTGTCCTTGTTCCTGTAGCAATGCTCATTGTCTTCTATATGGTGACGTGAGTGTTATCCTACGTGCATGGCGTTATCCTGGACAACCGGTATAGGGAGAACACCTGATACGGATTTAGAGTCCGGATATATACCGATGACACCGGTGACACGTTGAAGAACTGTCAAGAGACGTTACATAGTCTTATAGAATAGATACCGGTATCGAGCCCGAATTAAGTACTTTATGTGATGGTTAGGAGTGATGAGAAAAGCAGAGGGTTAGTATTCAGGTACGAATGAGTAAGGGCAAATTAGAACCGATAACTTAGTATTAATAAATTAGGAACCCCAGTCGTAGAAGATAAAAATAGAAAGTGATATATTATTGCACTATGTGGGAGGATGTCACAAATGACAACTCCTCGATTATTATGGAAGAAGAGGCTCACCTCTAGGGTCTTCCTTTCAAACCTCCAATAGGACCACGCTCTCGTTCTCGTAGGAGCTGCACCAGGATCCCTGTGGAAGATATACCAAGTCCCAGTCACCTGCTAGTTATTCCTGGGATTCCAGAAGGCATTCTTGAGGAACAACCTTGGGGAACAAAGCGATCACAGGAAGTTGAATGTCCATTCGAGAAGGACGTAGAAGTCATTGAGAACACCATTCACAGGTATGGGGATCCCCCGTTACCTCTAGGAGCTGAGGAGTTGGCTAGTCGAGAGGCCGCTTTAGCAAAGGATCCCTTGTGGTTCCACCCCCAAAGGCCACCGCACCACCCTTCGAGATCCCCTACTTCGGAGTACATTTCACTATCACCAGGGGAGGACAATAATGAGCAGGAGAAGGATCCCGAGGAGGACCCAATAACAGTTCCTGAGGTAGAATCGGTAGACGTCTTGATGGCAGACCCCACCATTTTCCCAATATTGCCAGATCAGGTAGTTCCAGTTAAGCCCCTGGATATTTATGTTCCAGAGACGGTGATGGAGGACCCAACCCCTCCAGTGGTGACAATTTTGACTCCCATGCAGAGGATCATGGAGAGACGATAGTGGGATCGTTCCCGGAGGTATCTATGTCATATCTTCAGGAGTTTTATGTACGGAGAGATGAAAAGTCTCACCGATATGTCAAATGAGGTGAAAAGTCTACTTGAGGAGGCTTTTAAGGCTTACAACAGCCGTTTCCAACGAATCACTCCACCCATCTCTTCTCAGCCTTGACCAGCTCGGCTCTATTTGATATCTAGGGATGGAAATGGGCCAGGCCAGGCCGGGCTTTGAAAGGCCTGAGCCTGGCCTACATCAAATTTTCAAGGCCTGAGCCTGGCCTATTAGCCTGTCATAGGCCTTTTTTTAAGACCTGTTATGGCCTGTTTGAAGGCCTAGCCTGTTTAAAAGCCTGTTTATAGTGAAACTTTTAAAATGCTAAAACCAACCTAAAAAAAATTTGTGTTCCATTCCCTCCTAATTTTTTTAATTGTAAACTTGTAATATTAATTTATATTATATAATTGTAAATATGTAATATATATATATATTAGTTAATGTTATAAATATTATATATATAACTAATTAACAATTAATTTAATTAAATAAGCCGGCCTGTTGGGCTTCAAAGGCTTTTCAGAAAGCCTGTGGCCTGACCTAGTTAGTTAAAAAGGCCTTTTTAAAAGCCTAAGTCTGGCCTTCTAGCCCGACAAGTCTGGCCTATGTAGGCTTTAAACGAGCCGAGCCATAGGCCCCCAACGGACGACCTGACCCATTTCCATCCCTATTGATATCTCCACCTATTTGCACCTTCCTAGCCCACCTTTGGAGCGAATCGACTGGATCCTTTTAGTGATGATGATTAGGACTGATGTTTTCTTTTATGTTTTGTACGTCATGTTTTGTATGGGAGCCTGCATGCTCCTACTTTTTAGTTTGTACAATTTATATTTCGACCACGTATTGTATATAACTCTGTTTTATATATATATATATATATATATATATATATATATATATATATGTGTGATGTTACTGTTCTACTGAATGTAAACAAAAATAAAAAACTCTTCCACATTTTTATAAAACTCATAACCTCTCAGTTAAGTAGAATAATATAATGGAAGAGATTAACCGAGAATGTTACATAAAACATGAAATTATTTATCACCGAATATTTGATTTATGTAATAAATATTTGATTTGTTTTAAAATACAAACTTTAAATATCATGGATGAAAAAAGTTCCCAAGAAAATCAATCTCACTCTATATAGATGCTTACAATTAGAAAGAAATTGGCTTCACTCGGATTAAACCAAAACCATCAAATTCTATCTCAAATGATAAATGTTTACTTAATAATAAATAATTTTATGAAATATATGTTATGAAAAATGTTAAATGAATATTTAAGTATTATTATTTGATTGAAGAAGAACTTGAAAATAAAGATGAAAGATGCTTCGCCATTATTTTTCTTAAAATAAGTATAAATCAAAATGAAATTTGAAAAAAGATAAATTATTTCAAATTAAAGATAAAGAACAAAGATAATATGTATATTATTATTAGTTACACTTACCCACAAGATAGATTCTTCCTCGTAACCCAGTTCCAGTTACCTCAACAAAACTGAACTTGGTTTGACCATAAATAAATATTCTCTCTCTCTCTCTCTCTCTCGTCGCATTTTTATTCGACACATTACCTCGTTCTCATTTTTCACACCGTTATTTACCGCGTATTACATCCAAATCCTCAGGAGCAACGTAAAAGCTTCGATTTTTGTAAAAATACCAAACACCCAATTGCAACAAAATTCTAGGGTTTTTTATTTTTTATTTTTTTTGGTTTATGTAAGATTAAATTCTACTTGCCCCCTTCTTCGGTCGTGATCGTGCGTCTCAGCAGACTCAAATTCATTAAGGGTTTCGTGCAGAGAATCAATCAATGGGTCGTTCTCGTGGGAATTTTCACCATGCCGATGAGGATCCCAATCAGAGGTTTCCCCCCTCTTTACTTTACTACAAGCAACAATTTTGTTATTGCTGTTGTTAATAGGCGACAATTTTACTCCTTTGTCCAAATGTTAGTGTTGTTGTCACTGAAAGGATCCCACTTACAGTTGAATTTTGCAAAAGTTGTCTTATTTTTTTTGTTCCCTGAATGTGTGTAACTGGTCACTGATGCAGTAAAATGCTATGTTGATTTTGCTCTATGATGCTTCACTAAGTGTTTTTTTTTTTTATGTTTTCCATGTGTTTTTTCTGCTTAATTTTTTTTGGCTGTGTAGGTCAAGGAGAAAAAAGAATGCTGCCACTGGAGAAAATTCAGAATCTGGAGCAGCCGGTAATTTTCCCCCCATCATTATGCATTATTTGAATAAGTTCAATTCTGTAATATACTTTGAAATTATATTGTAATAAGTTCAGTTTTTGTGTATTGTTTGTTAGGTTAAAGAAACTAAACCAGTTATATGCAAAAAGAGGAAAACTATTGCAGTGATGGTTGTTTGGCGTTTTATTTATTGATTGTTAATTCGTGGATGTTGATGTTTGAAAATAATTTTACTGGTTTTCACGTGAGCCAGGCCAAGGAGCAAGTGAAGGGAAGAGAGCTTTGTACCACTGCAATTATTGTAATAAAGATATAACAGGAAAAATCCGTATTAAGTGTGCCATGTGCCCGGATTTTGATCTGTGCATAGAGTGCTTTTCTGTTGGAGCTGAGGTGACACCTCATAAAAGTAATCACCCTTACCGGGTTATGGTGAGCAACTGTTGATTTCAAATGTTTCCATTTATTGTTTGGTTAATTTAAAGCTTTTGTTACATAGATAGTTTTTTGTTATTTTTCTTGTTAGGCTGATAGTTGTTGATCGTCTGCCACTGGTCAATTACATGAATGATGAATCAGTCAAGTTAGATTGGAAGTTTATTCTGAAATCGTTTTGTTAACCATATCATGAATATAACTCATATTTGTGGGAGTTTAAGTGAATGCGACCCAAACTGATTTGAAAAATTGTGTTACTGCTACTTCTTGTCAGTATTGTTATTATGAATGCTCTATTCCTCTATGGTGATCTGTTTTTGATATAATTCCTTTTGACAGGATAACTTGTCTTTCCCTCTTTTTTGCCTGGACTGGAATACAGATGATGAAATCTTGCTGCTAGAGGTATTACCTAGTAGTAGTGGTGACTAGTGGTTCAAAAGAATCAAAACTATAAAGCATAATATTTGGTGTTCCCTGATGAAATCTCTTATTTATTTCTGATCTTTCTAGCAATAATTTTTTGGTTTTAGGGAATTGAAATGTATGGCTTGGGAAACTGGACAGAAGTTGCTGAGCATGTTGGAACTAAAAACAAAGAATCTTGCATAGAACACTATAGGAATGTATACTTGAACTCCCCATTCTTCCCCCTTCCGGTATGTGATAGGCATCAAATGAAGCTGCAACTTCTTATTATATTTATTCTCATAAAGTTATATTAATCCTGACCCTTCTTATTTTCTAGGACATGTCTCATGCTGTTGGGAAAAACAGAAAAGAACTTCTAGCCATGGCAAAAGGGCTAGGCGAGGACAAGAAAGGTTTCTCACAATAAATAGCACCTCATTCATTAGTTTCAAATTTTGTTATAGTTTAATTTTTGTTATATAGGGGCATGCATCATTTGTCACTTCTTTTGGATGGCATAAGTTTGTAGGGTGTAACTGGCTGCAGATGCTCTTAATATAGAGGTCCCGCATGTTGTTGATATTTGCATAAAATATTCTAAATGAAAGGAGAATAAATTAGCAATGTTAGGTTATGTGGCTTCTGATTGTTTTGCATGATTGGTTAGGTTTGTCTTTTGGCGGTTTTGTTATAAATTGTAGTAATTGGGGTCACTTGTAATTGGCACAGGAATCTCCATGGGGGATCTTAGTTTAAAGGAAGAGTCTCCCTTTTCTCCATCTAGAGTCAAGTAAGGCTGTCTTTTTTATATGCATTATATCTTGCAATATTCTACATCACTTTCTTTGACGTTGATTTACTGATTCAGAGTTGAAGATTCCCACAAACTTGGTTCTGCTAGCCGTTTGAATTCAGGTAAAGCGAAATAAGTTCATGGCTTCCATCCGTACATCAAGGTGCTAATGTTAATCATCTTTACATCTCTGCCTTGTTTAAATATTGCAGAGTCAGATTCTGGCCCCTTAGGTAACACACATGCTGTGGCTAATTCTAGTAAGAAGGCATCTAATGTTGGCCGGGGAAAAGGTGGTCCAGGAGTCATTAAATTGGAAGGTGAGATTCATGTTTGGTACTGATCTCAATTGACTTTTAAATAAATTCTATCCTTTGGTCTTCCACTTCTAATATAAAAAAAAATCAACAAATTAATGGATTAATATGTATGATTTTTCAGCCATGGCAATCAGCCAAACTTGAGGGAATGTAGCGATTTTATTACTAATATAACTAAGTCTAAGGCGGAACAACTTGTGTGAAACTCAATGTTTTTATGTCTATTTCTTACCAGTCATATCATACCAGTCCAACATTCATATACTTCAAAGAGGAAATTAATGGCATTATATTCTGTATTAAACTTCTTAGTTCCTCTGTCATTGGCAGATTCTCAACTAGACAGAGATTTTGGAGGAAAGAAGCCAACTTCCTCAGGAAATGAAGGTCCTTCGTTAGTAGAATCGAGTGGTTATAACCCAAAAAGGCAGGAATTTGATCCTGAGTATGATAATGATGCTGAACAACTACTGGCTGAAATGGAATTTAAGGACACTGACACTGAAGAAGAGCGAGAGCTGAAATTACGTGTGTTGCGTTTCTATGGAAAACGGTAAAAAATAAATAAATTAGTTCATTAGTTTCTCTTTCTGATTCTTTTATGTCAACCATTAACAGTAATGTTGTTATTGTTGGCTGAGCATTGCTGACACTTACATCTTTAAATTGAATCATGTTGCAGGCTTGATGAAAGAAAACGTAGGAAGGATTTCACACTTGAAAGAAATTTGTTATACCCAAATCCATTTGAGAAGGATTTAACACCTGAGGAGAAGTCAATATGTCGGATGTATGACTTGTTCATGCGCTTTCATACCAAGGAAGAGCATGAGGAATTGCTTAGAACAGTTATCTCTGAACATAGAACTCGTAAAAGACTTCTAGAGCTTAAGGTTTGAATCACACATGACATTAAATTATTATGGACATTGCCTTTATCTCTCTTTGGAAAATTTTGGGGGCACCTTGTTATCTCTATTTTCTGGATGTCCTTTGGTTGAATGTAAGGTAGAAAGTAGAAACTGCTGAATCTTGACATTTTATTGCTTGTGAGGATTAGGAAAACTTTCATTCCGGTTAGTCTGGTTATTCCTTTTTTTTTAAGTGGCTTACGTTCATCTAAATTGAAGCTTTCCAGTTAACCTATGCTAACACTAGACAAAGTTTCAAGAATTGGCTGTCTTAATATATCTTATCTTAGATATGTATGTTAACTGGTGCTTCATTCTACTACTGCTGATGTAGATTATAAGATGTGCATACTGCATGCACAAACAAATGACATTAACTCCCACATTTGTAATATATGGTACTGCAGGAAGCACGGGCTGCTGGTTGCCGCAATACCGCTGAAGCTGATAGATATCTGGCACAAAAGAGAAAAAGGGAAGCTGAAGAAAATACTCGGAGGACAAAAGAAAATGCTCAGGTTGGCCCTAGCAATCAGGGGGTTCTGAATGCATTGATGTCTCCAGACTCTGCTGGAAAGGATTTGAGTGGAAGACCTGCTGGGCCTGCTGCTTCAAGCTCTGTCAATGAAATGGATGTGGCAGGATACTATGGGGCAGATTTACTTTCCGAACCTGTAAGCATGCAGTTTCTTTCCCTGGCATTTTTTTTTCAAAAATTAGATACCTTGTGGTGATGTAGTTCTGAATTTCTGATAGTTAAAAGCTAGTTGGGGTGAGAGGGAGATTGCATTAACCTAGTAACATTTTTTTAAATATGAACAATTTGGTTTTGGATATTATCATACAAAGTTTAGGAATGCACTTTAGACAGGATGTGGATAAAGTGCAGTATTAGCCACCAATTTAGAAATCAACAGTTGTATTTGTAGTAAAATTGTTGCACTTTAAAGAAACCTTTTCCTTGGCAAAGATTCCTGTTAAATTACTAGCTTGTTTTTGTTACTTGATTGATTTACTAAGATCTTCTGCATCTTCCTTGGCAGGAAAAACGTTTATGCATTGAACTAAGGTTGCCTCCAGCCTTGTATCTAAAGATGCAAGAGCAACTGTCTCTACAAATGATTGCTGGCACTGTGTCTGCAAAATCAGATGCTCATCAATTGTTCAGGATGGATACCATGAAAATTGACAGGGTGTATGATATGCTCGTTAAAAAGGGAATTGGTTCACCCTGAGGCCTGTCTTCTTCTGATTGTAACTTCATAATCTATAATCTATTATTATAGTCCAAATAAATTGATATTGTATATCAACTTTGCTAAAAATTTTGAAGTGCTGTATCAATCTTTAGGTATGGGCTTAGTTTAGTTAGATAAAACATGAACTATACACACAAGTTAATGATGATTCTATATGACATTTGTCATGCTTCTCTCCCTACCCAACTCAACTGACCAACTCCTTGAACATGGTTGTATTTGTATGGAGTGGATAGACGTGGCAAGCTAATATTAATGTATTATGTATGTAGTGAGGGTGTTGATACGAAAGTTGAAAAATAACTTTTGTTTGTGTAGACTATGAAATCCTGTTTATTCAGTGTTTTCTATTTATAGCGAGTTTCTAAGGCCCACTAGTTTTAAGATACCCATATACTTGATGACTTGTTTCACCATTTATTGCCTACTTTTTCTCATAATAAAGTATTGGCTTACTTGTATTTTTGTTTCATTTTATTATGTGTGATTTTATTTTTTATTCTTTTCGAGTTAATTAAATTCTTTCATACTTAGAATTAAGTAAGCTTGGAGCCCGTTTAAGTATTTAAGAAAAGGGTGATTTTAAAAATTGACAGTGGTCATTGGATAAGAGGTTCTAAACTTGGTTTTTTTAATCAATAATACAATTTCAAAAACTTTACATTTTTTATGTCATTTTGAAATATATTGTAAAAGTAGTTTTCGGTGTTGCAGAATTTGAAGACGACGTAAGTTGCTATTTGGTTGTACGACACTACAAATGTGTCGCAATACAAATGTGCGACTTCTAGTAAGTGTTGCGAGAAGAAGAGCTATTACTTATTCAATTAATAAATGGTTTTTTTTATTAATGGTTTTTTTAAAAATATTTGCAAAAATAAGATTGTTTTTTAAAAACTTACATGTTTGATATTCGTTTTATGTATCGTGTTAGTCACTATAATTATAAATTTTATTTTTGTAAAATATAATTTAATTTCATATTTAAATTAACTTAATATTTAACAAATATAAATTTAAATATCATACATTATTAAAATAAAACTAATTAAAAATAAATAAATTTTATCATATGTATTTTATAATAAAGGAGATAAGTGTTTTATTTAGATTTATTAATGCATGATATTTAAATTTATATTTATTAAATATTGAGTTAATCTAAGCATGAAATGAAATTATATTTTAAAAATAAAATTTATAATTATAGTGACTAAAGATATTAAGGATAATATATATTTTATATTTAATTTAAATTTTTAGGTATTAAATATAGTAAAGTTGATTTAAATAATTATAGTATTTTATTTAAGTAGTTGTGGGATTTAATGTATTTCATGTTAAATTAACTAATATATATTGATTTTTTTAAAAATATAATTTTTATCTTAGTTTTATGTAGTATTGTTTGCAGTTAAAAGCTTTAACCATTGACGGTGCTTAAAAACGTTTCGCATTCTGGCTATGAGATGAATTGTCTGTAATTATGATTTTAATTGTTGTTAATAGTAGTGTCGTCCATGATTGATGCGACACAGCCATGCGTCGTGCTCCTGTTGTGTCGCACTGTGTGTTGTATGAGACCAATACGACACATAAAAAGGACCTTAAACATGTGACTTTTTCAAAAACAACCCCATTTTTGTAAATATTTTTTTTAAAAATCTCATGAATAAAAAAGCCTTAATAAATGGATGAGACCATTTTTTTAGTACATTCAATATTCATTCATCACCAGTTTGAGGAACCCGCAGTCTACGTGCTTACTCTAAATTCATGAATTCGGGTATATATGGTATTTTTAGGTTCTATGACACACATTGAGAAATTCGCAAGTAATTTTTTTTAGTAAAAAAATGATAAGTTTATGTTAAAAATAAAAAATACTACTTTATTAATATTAATTTTAAACATTACTGGTATTTTTGTCCTTTAATATAAGATATTTTTTCTCTTAATAAAAACATTTTTTTAATTTTTCATACCATTAATTATTTTAAAAAAATACCTTTATTAATGTATAAATTAATAAATGACATATTATAATTTCAAGGGAAGAAGAGCGTATAATTTTTATTTCTAGTTATTTAGTATTGTAAAAATGATATTCTAAAGACATTGTTAAGAAAAAAAAGATTTTTTTATTGAAAATTATATGACGATTTCTCAAAAATTAAGATGAATGAATTTTAATGATATTTTAAAATATTTTATTTTAATTTTTCTTCATTAACCAACTGGTGTCTTTAAGGTAGTCATTACTCATTAGTATTTTCTATATTTTTAATATTATTAAAAACTGATTATATGATTTTTTTGGAAAGAGAAGTGAACTTGATTAGACAAGAGAGTAACAGATACAATGAGATGGTCCTAAAAGGCCCAAAAAGAAGCAGAATACACAAGGCCATCATAATACCAATAACACATAGGGCCTGCTTGCCCTTAGCAGCCCAACTCGGCAAGGGTACCCACGGCACAGCAAGACGAGTTGAACGCAGGACAGAGGGACAAGGGGAATCCATGAACGACGACTACCCTAGAGACTGTCAGCGAGGATCCTGGATGAAGGCTTGTGAGGAGGATTGTTACGCTTGCCCTCGACGAGGACCCTCCTCAGCTCCATAGGCAGCGTGATACACCAATGTCGTCCGAACAAATTAAACTTGGCCAGTCGAGCAATCGTGTGAGCAGCAACAATTAACAAAGAAACTTTTCAGGTAAATGATGTCTTTAATTATTGTTTCTATTTCACCAATCTTAGTTTCTCCTCGGTAAGCTTGAATGAGGTTCAGGTTATCTGACTCCATAATTATGTTCTCCCATTCGAAATTTCGAGCTAGGATCATGGCATCCCTCAACGCTACAACTTCTGCATGAATTGGACTTGGAGCCCAGAAGAAGAACGATTGACCATAGACCAGATCCCCATGGTGATCCCTAGCAACAACGCCTGATGTAGCTCTCTGAGACGGGTCCAACCAAGAGGCATCAGTATTCAATTTAACTTTCCCAGGAGGAGGAGGTCTCCAAATCGATTGGTACTTCTGAGAAGGTATCTTAGGCTCCTTAGATATACAATCCAAATTGGCTTTGAGCAATTCATTCACCCTCTGTTGTAAAGTAATAACACTCTGATTTGGATCTGGATTATGACCCTGAAAAACAAAATTGTTTCTTGCTTTCCATATTATCCAAAATGTATAAAATAATTTGGTAGTAAGCAGTTGACAATCCTCTTTTTTTGAAGCAAATAACTGCAGTTTGTTGTCAATCCATTGAACTATTCCTGAAATCTGCTCATCCCTAGGATGACACTGAATATTGGCACCAAACCAAACTGGTGCAATCCAGGGACAAATTAGAAAAGTATGTTCAATAGATTCTTCTTGTTCCAGGCACAGTGGGCATATGGATTCCTTAAAGACTCTTCTATTTTTCAGATTCTGTTTAACTGGGAGTAAATTGTTGCACATTTTCCAGATAAACACTTGGACTTTCTTAGGAACTTTTGAACCCCAAATAGACTTCCAAAGATTCCTAGTAGGCATATAGGATGTGGATGGTCTTGATGCCATATTATCTATTGATTGTTTGATTACTCTGTAACCTGATTTGATAGTATATTCCCCATTAACTGAGTGGGGCCACCTCAAAGAGTCTTCCATTTCACATAGGCTAAGGGGAGTTTGAAGAGTAGTAAGCCAGTGCTGTGGAGGGAGGAGCTGCCTTAATTTAGTGAAGTCCCAGGTGCGAGAAGCTTGATGGATAATAGACTCTAATTTAATCTCCGGATCAACCTGGTTAGTGTGACACAAAGTTCCATCCCACAACCACCTTTGTTTGAAAACAGAGATTTGCTTTCCATTGCCAATATTCCATTGGCCTAGATTCAGGATGATATCCCTCCCTTGTAACAAGCTGTTCCAAGTCCATGAACAATTCCTCCTCCTTTGATAATCCAAAAAGGAAATACTTGGACCCAAAGCGCATCCGGGTTTTTCAGAACCCTCCAAGCTTGTTTAGCTAAGTAGGCCGAATTTAAGTAGAAAAGCTCCTTGAATCCCATGCCTCCAGAATGTTTACTAATGGTGAGAGAATTCCAATTCTTCCAATGTATCCCTTTATTACTTCCATGGTTCGACCACCAGACATTTGAAATTATGGAATTGATGGAGTTGATTAATTTCTTCGGCAGTCGGACTAAAGACATAGCATATGCAGGAATAGCCTGTAAAACCACCTTGATGAGAACTTCTTTCCCAGCTTGACTAAGAAGAGACTCCTTCCATCTGCAACTTTAGACATGATTTTTTGTTTTATCCAGGATAAAGTTCTATTTTTTGACAATCCCCAATCTGTTGGCAAACCCAGAAAGTGAGTAGCTTCAGTCCACTGATTCATCTGGAGCATGGATAGAATTTTTGTCCTGACAGAATTAGGAACTCTTCTACCAAAGATAACCCCTAACTTTGAAATATTAATTATTTGGCCAGATGCTTGTGTATACACATTCAGAATCCTCATGATTTCAAATGTTTCAGCTTCTGTAGCCTTGCCTAAAATGAATGCATCATCTGCAAAAAACAAGTGGGTTAGTTTGGGACAGTTTGGTGCCAATAGCATACCTGGGAACGACCCTTCCTCTATTGACCTATATAGCAAATAAGATAACGCTTCTGCCCCAAGAATAAAGAGGTAAGGAGACAGCAGATCCCCCTGTCTTAGACCATGTTGTGGGGGGGGGGGGGGGGGGGGGGGAAGGAGGGCTTCTGGCCCCATTTAGGTTAACACACAATAACTGACAGATTGAACAAGGGACATAACAAGGTCAACCAATTTAGAATCAAAACAAAAGGAAATGAGAATTTGTTGAAGGAACACCCAATCAAGGCGGTCATAGGCCTTAGACATGTCAAGCTTAATAGCCATATGGCCCCTAGAAAAGGCAGCATTACTCTTTAAGGATTGAAAAACTTCATGGCCAATAATGAGGCTATCCTTGATTTGTCTACCTTATATAAAGGCAGATTGGTTGTAAGAAATGAGCTTAGGCAAAAACATTTTGAGACGAAACTGAAGTATTTTAGAAATCAATTTGGGGACAAAGTTACAACAACTTATAGGCCTAAACTGGGTTACCTTATCAGGGTTTGGGATTTTAGGAACAAGAGAGATCAAGGTTAAGTTAGCATCTTTCGGTTCAAGCGATAAGTGAAACGTGGTCCAGGTTCAGAAATTAGGCTTTTTACTTTTTTTGGTCAAAAGAAAGAAGAATCTAATAAGAACAGGCCTAAGGCCTAAGAAAGAGTCTCAACAATACATAACATAAAGAGAAAAATAAACCCTATCGACAAAGCCTGCTTGCTTTGAGAATCAACACTTCTAACCCTCCTAAACTCAACTTGATTAGGGTAAACCTAACTATAGAGGGAAAATGCTATGTAAGTTGCGATCGGAGGAAGAGATACTGAAGAAAAGACGTTCAAGAAAGTTGCGAAGATCTTCTAGCTTCCTATCTTGGCGGAACATTGCGCTTGTCTCCCACCAGATTCTTTCTCAGGGACATTGGAGGGGAAAGCCACCAATTTCTCCCTAGGGAGTTAGTTCTTGCTAAGTGAACCACCAAATCTGCCACACCGTTTGCCTCCCTACGGGCGCAAGTAAAACCGTAAGAATTCAAGGAGTGAGCAAGGTAAGTGATATCTTGAACGATAGAGTCTATTTCCCTAATTTTTATTTCTCCTCTGCATGCCCTTACCAAATTCACATTGTCTAATTCTAAAATCACCTCCTTACATTCCAGGTTACGTGCCAGAATAAGTGCTTCCCTAAGGGCCAGACTCTCAGCCTGAAGAACATTCAATGCCTAGAATAACGAAGAGTGGCCGTATTGGATGTCCTCTTTGTGGTTTCGAATCACTATGCCTGAAACTGTCCTCTGTGAAGCCTCTTTCCAGGAAGCGTCAACATTAAGCTTTAATCTTCCCCGAGGAAGGGGTCTCCATCTATTAGTAAAAGAGTATGAAGACACTAATGGAACATTATGATGTTGAGTTTCATCTTCCTTGTAAAATTCACAGGAATGGACCCTTGAAAAATAAATTTATTTATCATTTTCTATATATGCCAGGATGTAAAGAATAATTTAGATATGAGAAACTGAAGAACAACCCTATGATAACATGCTTGGAAACATTAACTAGAACTTTAACTCGCAAGTAAATCTTGAGAACCATCCACCATTGGGTTTTCTATTTCCAGTAACTCTCCTATTTTCCTACCCAACCTCTTTACATTTTGTATTGTCATGAATTCTAATTGAATGTTATACAATTGAATCCAATAAGGAACTTTGGAAAAATCTACATTACTTAGGGACTACTTAGGTTGGCATTCTTGTAGGCTGAGTAGGAATCCCATTATGTGCCAGGGGCTACACTTCATAATAAACTTTGAAATTCCTGCATCTCTCCATAATAGTATTCTTTCCAAAATCTATAACTTGAAAAGTGCCAAAATTTTGCTAAGAAGCTTCAAGAGTTTTTTGGATGGATATAAAGTTGACAAGTTATTAGTTTACCAAACAGAGTGCTCTGATAAAGCTCTTTTATTTGTTGTTTGTTTGATTCCAACTCCAAAATCGACTCATCCCATAATCCAGTTTTGTTGATGTTTTGCAGGATTCTTGCTTTTGCCTTATCCATTTATGACATGTTAAAGGGAACAGAAAAAAAGAAGAGGAATGATGAGAGAAGGAAGCGGATAAAGATACAAGAGACAACCAGAGTGAGCTAGGGGAGAAAAAAAGGATAGATATGGGATATGGGATAGAGCAAGGGGAAGAAGAAAAACAGAGTAAGAGAAAAAACTGAGGGCAAAAATAGAATGACGAGAGAGGGGGCAGAGAAAGCCTTTTCTCTCAGGTCAATGGAAGAGGACATTCTTCTACAGGTAGCCAAAGTACCTCAAGCCTCCCTGTTGAAGCAGAGCTACTCTTTAGAAGAGAGAGTACTATAATTTTCCTTGGAACCCTTAGGCTTTTTACTGTCTGCCATAACTTTTCTTACTAGGCTATTTAACTTGTGTTATCTCTATGTTGCAACGTCTCGTTTCACACGACACTAAATTTGTATAGATTTAATACGATACATAAAAAATACATCAAATACTTTAAATAATTTAAAAATATCCAAAAGTATAAATAATTTTTGAAAATACATTATTGGAAAAAAAGGCCTCCAAACTTTTAAAAGACTACTTCCCATAATATGGAGTGTAGAACTAGAACTCTCATGACCACTCAATTTTATTAAGCCACTTCAACTTGAATATTTATTTATTTATTTATTTATTTCCAAAATCAATGTGTTAATAAGTTTTGAATATAAAAAATTAAAACAATATAATAAACTCAGTCAGAATATTGAGGTTTTTTTTTTAAAAAAAGGAGACTTTTAAGGAATTTTAGAGAAAAGGTGATGAATGGTAGGATGGAAATTGCTTGATTTTAAAGATAGAATTTAATTATCTAAATAGCACAGAAAGAACCAAAATTGGTGTCCAAACCAAGTAAGTACTATACTGCGTGTTTGCATGAACAAAAAAATCGATCTTACGAAATCAAAACCTATAATGCTATTCAATAACGCTGCTTAGGAAGCATAAAAAAAGAAAAAAAAGAAAAGAGAAAGCAACCAAAAAATAAAATAAAAATAATGTTGTGTTGAGACACCAAAGAAAAAATAGCAAACGGAGAAAGAAAGAACAAAAGGAAGTAAGGAATATGAGAAGAGAAAAGAACATGGCATAAAAACAATGACAGTCATGTAAGAGGCAGAAGAACAAGATGAAACAATAATTGGGTCGTTTTATGGTGGACCAAAAGATAGTTTAGATTACCTTTGGTCCAGCATCTTTTGAAATATGTTTTTTTATATACTTTTTACAGTGGACCTTTTTTATTTTTTAATTGGTTTTTTATGCGATGTAAATACAGTAGGTATAAAAAAATTTGTAATCGGTGTAAAAAAAATACTTTTTACACCAACAAAAATTCATGCTCGAGTGCAAAAATTTTTTTACACCCGTTCTACTAGAAAACCAGCGTAAAAAATGTGTAAATATTTATAAAGTTGCCACCGCGTTCTCATTGAGATCGCTTTTTCTACACTCGATGTAAAATAATATTTTTACACTGGATCCGTTGAACGACCGGTGTAAAAAATGAGTAGATAATTACAAAATTACCACCGTCACCTTTTGTATATCTTTTTTTTTTATGGAACTAGTGTAATATGTCTGGTGTAAAAAACCAATGAAATCTTTTATCATGAATGGACCACTAGATGTTTGGTCCATCATAAAATGCACCGCAATGATTAACCAAATATAAAAGATGTAAGAATGAGTCAGCTCTCCTCAAAAAAGACATGAAACAAATGACGCACGAAAGAATATACAAGTAACACCAAAATAGGAAAAAAATCACTATTTAGGCACAGGATAAATCGAAGAATTTACGTTAGAATTGACATTTCAGGTTAAATTTATACGTACGTGAAAGTCTCTAATTTGTTTATAAATCAAAAACATATTTTATAATATATACTCTTTGAAATTCCATACACCAAACAATATAAACAAATATTTTAAAGAACATATAACATTTATAAAACAGTTCGGAGCAAGCCATTATAACCTTGCACGGGGCAGGAATACAAATAAGATCCTTCACCCATGAATCCCATTAGAAAAATGTTTCAAAATTAGGTATTCTTCTATTTGATAATTAATATTATATTCACGAATTAGTAATAAGATAAAGCTTACTGATATTTATAAGGGTTATTCAGTTTCCAAATCCATAACGTTTTCTATTTATTAGGCAAATTCATGATCATGGTATTTGAGTGTGAATGTCTTTGATCTGTCCAAAGTTACAAGTAAATTTTAAAAATAATCATCCAATGTAGATACTCTCAATCTTTGTTCCTATTATTTCTTTTTATGATGCAACATGTTATTACTACATAGATATATATGACCGCAAGATAATTATAAACTAGTTGTGTTGTGTTGATTGGTTAGCCTTCATGATATGTTTTAATAATTTTGTACATATGTATTTCAGAAAATGTGTGCAAGCTCATGAGTCATAGGCTATTAAAATAAATTATTTTCTCTTTAATGAATGATAGTATATATTTATTAATTTGGTGTTGGGTGGAACCTATCATGTTAAGAAACAAAAGTACAGGGATAAAATACAACCGAATATAACGCTTCCTTAATGCTGTGACATAAACAAGCACCATAAGAGTCACTGCAAATACTCGCTGCAAGCTAAGTACACACTCCTCAAAGTTTTATTTTGAATATTATTAGAATGGTGTTAGATGGTGCGATCCGGTAACTGATTCAGACGAGTATCTGTTGCCATGGTGATTGAAAAAGGCCCTAATTCTAATAGATGGACTCATACAACTAATATTAATTGGTTTTGGGTTGTAAGGTAGTATCTTATACTTGTTGACTCATCTGTTTAAACTCACCCCGTACTAAATAGAAAACAGAAAAAGAAGAATAAGAAAGGGAAAATTGAGAGCACCGTTCTCCCATTAATATTATCCATCGATTTTGATCAAACGGTTCACAAGAAGTGCACTTAACCATGTACCACAGATACTGTATGGAAACAAATATAAGAGGTTGTTTTATTGATTTGGAATGGAAACAAAGGTTTTTTTTGTCAAAGTAATGGATAACCAAGTGGAGGCTGGATCCATATAAAAGGCAGGCCTGATTCATTTTGGGGATTTAATTTGAGTATACCTTGTAACAAAAAAAAATATAAATTCAAGATGAAAAATAACATTTGTGTTTCCTGTTTTAATTTTTTTATTGTCTCATGTATAAATTTTATAACATGGAAAATAATATAGTAATCTGTAATGAAAATTATAAAAAAAGCATAAAATATTTTTTAAAACCAAATAACCCCTAAATTTTTCATTATTTGTTTAGAAGAAAAATAAGGAAAGAAATAGATAAATAATTTGAGTGGGTCTGAAATTAATGCCCTATGAACGAAAGGTAGCCACATTGTTGCTTAAATAGCTTAGTAAAAATTTAAAAAATGGAAATTAAATTTTTATATGTTAAATATATTTTAGTGAAAATGATGAATTTTTTAAATATAAAATTCAATATTTATTTGGAATAAATTTACGTTAAAATATTCAAATTATACAGCTAAAATAATATATCATATTTTATATTATTTAGAATAATAGTAAAGAGAGGGCAAGATACATGTTGAAATTTTAAAAGCAGGATATACATTATTTGAATAATGGTCTTAGCATTTAAATACCAAAGCAAGAAGGCATAATTTTTATTATTAGTATATTATTTGGTGGATCATATATATTTAACTATGAAAATTTAATAAATAGACGCTAGAAACTTTTGTTAGGATTCATATTATTTACATATTTTGAATGGTACCTTCGTTCTTTCCTTTATATTTGGTATCACTATAAGGTCCAGATTCTGTAACGTGTATGAGCTACACCCTTGGAGAAGTTCAACGTTTAAATACCAAAAAAGTAGTTGTTTAAAAAGATATAGTTGCAACAGTATTTATGGCAACCGTAATTCACTTATTCAGGAAAATCATCCATGGAGACCTGAAACTTTTTATCAAATCAATATAATAAATCACCTACTCAAACAAATTTTTCTTGAAATTTCTTTATGGCAATATTTTTAACCAAATATCCTCAATATTTTTGTCATTTCGAATCTTGACTAACTGTAATCAAACCAGAGGAAGTCACTAGCCAATCGAGCAACACGAGTCTACGTTCAAACATTTGTTCCCTCTTAATATGAAATAGAAGAATATAGAAATATGACAGATTTTATAATTCAATAATATTGTAAGATTCATGGTCAAAAGTCAAAACTACTTAAAATCATTAAGTACAAACTTCACTGATGGACTAACTCTATGAAAAGCAGTTTGAACTGATCTGTGCAATTGTGCATCTACCATACCACATGGCCTAAACATGAAGCCTAAAATATATAGATATTAATATCATCCTATAGATTGTTGATCTGATAAAAGACTCTCAACCCGACAACATAAGCTATATATAGGGCTATACACTACAGTTACCCTCAAGTTAGAAACTTAAAAACCATTGTCCTCAGCAGATATTACTATCCCATGACATCATTTTGTTTTATATACAAAGTCACTGCACCACCTTCGGGTATTAATCAGTAGGAGAGAAAAAAATTCCCCATTTACCTTATCATATATATTCATTTAGCCTGTATTGCTTCGGCTGCTGCATCAACTTTAGGTTCAGAACCATCAAAGGTCTCCTCCACCATCCCATTTTCCTCACTGTCCTCTTCAGCGCTGTCAGCATCATTGTCGTCATCATGATCATCAATGTCAGTGTCACCATCAGTATCGTCACAGGAGTTATTATCCTTGTCTTCATCAAAGGCATCAAGTGGCTTCATATCATCATCAACCTTGTCAGTTTCATCATCGGAGCCACCACCAGAGTTGTTATCCTTGTCTTCATGAATGGCATCCAGTGGCTGCCTCAAATTAATTCTCTTCATACTTTCCAGGTCATCAGGTGCTTCCAAACCAGTTGGTTCTGGCTCAACCTTCTGAGCAACTTCAACTTTTGCAATTGATGACGATTTACTTTCTAATATTGCAGAGCAATCAGGAATTGATCCATCTTGCACTGCAGCATAGATGCTGGGATTGACCTTTGAAGATAAATAGCTGCAAATGTCGGGCTTTCTTGGTATAGCAACCCACCTGTTATCAATCCAATCTTGGGCAGTCCGAACATTCTTCTTCTCAACCATTAGGAGCCTCTCTTCAGCTAAAGAGAAAATCATATTATTAAGCATGGAGTGTCTAATCCAAACAAAACATGATTCACAAATTCATGCACTGTTCATCCATGAGGCGGTGAACTATCTATATCACAAAATAATTACAGAAAAATTAGCATGTATTTTACATCATACCAGGAAAATAAACTTGTAGGATTCCAGCCCCACAAACATTAACTGCGGTTACAACACCTTCCCACCATCCATCACCACACCAGGCATCCACTGCTGCTCCAATCTCAAAATTCTGATCTTTAGGATATTCAGGAGGGCGTGGCCGTACTCTTAAGCGGCCAGAACATCGCATATCCAATTTGTCAGGAGCTGCCACTCTAGATGCAGGGACCCATTCCTACAAGTGTTAGCAACAGGGCTGAGAACCATACTCTTCCCTAACTTCACCAACAGGGCTCAATAGACAATTAGTGACACGATTGGACTTCCAAGTTCCAAGCCCAAAAACCACCACACAGCATTTGTACTAGGTCAATAAAAATAGCTATATAGATAGAATGATAGAGAGAAGAAACATAAGCCATTGCATACCTCTAGTTTATCTGGTCCATCTATAAACAGCACATCGTCATACTGGACCTTCATCAGCTTCCGAGTCATGTTCAAAATTTTGCATCTAAACCAGCATCCTCTAATGCCACTATCATGACAGAGAAGCTCTATCTTGTCGTCAACCTTAAAAGATGGTTGAGGCTTTGGTCCAATAACCTTAATACCCATTGTTTTTCTTGACAGTTTTAATTTTAAACTAGGGTATTTTGGTTCACCTTTTGTCATTTCATTTATAGGAACAGAGATTTGCAGACCAGAAGAACCCTTTTCAAGTGCTTGATAACTCTGAGAAGTCCGATTCCTCTTATTGCTGAACCTTAAAGGATCATCTTGAGCAACATTCTCATCATCATCTACCTCAAATTTTGGACACTTCGTCTTTCTCTTGGAGATAATGGGGCTATTCATACAAGAAAGTACAGATTGGTTGCTATATCCACGCAACTTGGTAAGTGTGAAAGGCTTAAGCTTATTGTTTTTAAACTGCCTAAAGCATGTATGGATCTCAGACACACGGGTATGGGGCTCAGAAGTCAGGTATTTCTCATAATGCTTAGGAGTCAAAACTGTTGCAGGACCATTGACACACTCCGCACTGATCACCTGAACATGAGGTGTGATGAAAACCTCTCCCTCTTGCAGATTCAGCTGTGGAATCACATGCTTAACTTCCTGACCATGGTGAAACCATCGTACCTTCACCTTTTTCTGTTTCTTCTTGTCTTCATACATGTCTTCCAAGTAACCAAGATAATGGTGTTCTTCTTCAGCCATAATGTATACAAATGAATGAACCTAAAAATAGGAAGAAATATCTTGAGAATCATATTAGTTACACTTCCCCCCAAAAATTAAGTAAGTGATATAAAGAATGTAGGGGAAATAATTGAGATATAACAACAAATGAAATAATTTTCTTACATTTATGGTTGTTCCATTCCTGCAAAAACCTGAGTAGTGTTTCAGCTGTTTAGAACAAAACCAAGCAGTGCCTGACCATTCAATATCCGACTTTTGAAATTTCAGTTTCCTAGACATCTGTAGTACAAACAACAAAGGCACGGTGAATTCATCATATAATGATAAAATCGGAAATATAAAGATGAGCTTAATTATTTGTTATTTCTAACCATTTTATCAGGTAAATCTTTTTTATCAACATTGATTCCAAGCGTTAAATTCTTGAAATATTCTATAGCTTGTGCTGAATCATCCATCTGAACACCTGTCACACAGAAAAATTGGGCTTGCTCAGAATGTTTTCTTTCCATATCTACAGGAAATGCTGTTAAACAAGGATTGATAGATCAAGTTCTAGCAAAATAAACAAAAGACAAAGAGAAAAAAATATCCAGTTGAAGGAAAAAAGAGAGATTCATCTAAGAAAATCAGTAATTCTGTTTGCCATCAAGAGGGCCTAAAGCATTCTACTTGGACTACCGGACCACTGAAGTAACCACATCTAGATGTTGGCATCCAACTGCAATTAAGTTGAAATGTTCTAGAGCAACCAAATCAGTGAATTTTAGCAGGATATACTACATATAAAAGGACTAAACCACAATCTCCATCGATAGAAAGTCCTCATGCATTTTGAAGCTGAGAATAGGTTTCTAACCAAACACACAATGCAAAGGGAAGAGGCCACACCAGTTTGAATAGTAAGGCTTATTAAAATCAATTGATTTCCCATTTTTTGCATATAACAAAATTGTTCTTAAAACTAATTTAGGAAACAGATTAGACATCAATTACCAGACTCAATGCCTTAATCATCTTCATAGACACACAACTCGAGAGACAATAAAATATTTCTTACCAATTGATCAATGGGTACCTTGTAAAATCTTTCTTGCCATGTAAAATTAATGTAGGCCCACATTCAAATGAAAGCAGGAAAACACAATGGTGACCTTGTGTACAAGGACCTCATCATCAATAAGGGGTTTAGTACAGGAGAGACTTTTTTATGACTACCAATAGTTTCAAGTAGCAATCTAGCAAATGCATCAACGTTCAACGCTCAAGTGAAAATAAAATAAGAAAAGAAAATCGATGAATTTTGATGGCAATTGCTAATCAATCAGCACACCATTTTTAATAATGCTTCAATCTTAAACCAAAAGGAATGGACAAATAATTGACAAATCCAGATCTAAATTCTAAAGTAAACAGATAACAAGCGTAGCACCGAAGGGAAAAGAAGAAAATAAATCAAACAATTTCTTCATGCACCACAAATCCAACCAAGAGAAGCATCTCTACTCTATTTCTCTATAATCTCCACTCTTTACTAGAGTGAATACGATAACAAACGAGCAGAGGTGTTGCGTATTATATATACAAGACATACAGCAAAAGAACATTCTAAACCAATTATTAAATGACATTCGTAAGTTTCTTTTTAAGTTGAGATGGCGAGGGGAAGGACGGTAGGTAAGGGTGGGCCCATGTCACGTTTTTAGAAAAATTTCAAAATAGCGCATTTATTCAACTGCGTCAAAGTTATGCATGAATGACTTACAAAGGCTTAAAAATGTACAAGCATAAATACATTACTTTATGAAATTATTTTAATTTGAATTTCCTTTACGGGTAAGCGACAGAATGATATGGGAGGGAGACTGATATACTTTTCAGAATGTGATCGCTATGAATTTTGTGCAATGAAAAGCATTTTCAGAACGTCTTCAAAACAATTTAATGTTATCACATTAAAATGCTTTTCATTGTATAAAATTTCATGATTAACGATCACTTAGCTGACACTGACCTCAATCTCCCTTCCTTACGGCTTCGCCCCTCATCCATGTAATACAATGGGAATTCACACTAAAATCATTTTAAAAAAGAACAAAGTCATGTTTCTCCCTTTCTTAAGCTTTTGTATAAGCTCATTCATACATTACATTGATGTTGTTCAATAAATGCTTTTCTTTGGAGTTGTTCCTAAAACGTGTTACATTGCACAAAATTACAGAGAGTTTAGTTGGTCTTTCAGGAGAGATTTTAACGCGAATTCCTATTGTGATAAGTCGTCACGTAACTAGCATGTGATCTTTCAGTGGCTAAGTTAATGGTCAAACTTTTAGACCGGTATTATCTGTGCTGGGCTTCATATCATACAAGAATAAATAGTCCGTAACACTTGTAACTTGTCACATGATATATTTTAAAAGAGTCTCAACCTTAAAACAACCATGGTTCTATTAGTATTACCTTAATTTTTCTCATTCTTAATCATATTTCTGTCATAACTAAGGCTCATACTTTTTCGGCCTGATCTACTTCAAATGGATGATGACAATGTTTTGTAACTTGATCTTCCATTCAATCTTCATAAAAATTGTTAAGTCATAAGGCCCTATTATGTCTCTAAACCATGCTGTTTTTAACTGCATGGTATAACTATAATATAATATCATATTGTACAAAAATAAGCCATAAGTCACACTCCCAAGAGAGGAAAAAAATAAATATTTGATTGTTAAAATAATGTGTGGCTTCATATATTATGTTAGCAAAATGACCGGCAAGAAACCATAGCAACAAACCAATCATAGCTACTTTCACTTTTATTCACTTACCATAACTACAACAGCTGCAAATGCTAACATGGTGATTGCTAATCATCCATAGTAACATATTTCAAACTAAAAAAAGATGGAATATAAATCTCATGCAATGGCACTTCAAGTAACATAAATAAAACATTTGATATGGTAGCTAAACTATTTCAAAATAAATCAATTTAGGGCTCAAATTGCAACAAATCATCAAAAGGCTATGATTTCCATAATTTTTCACCCATCATTGCAAGTCCTCAATGTAAAGGTCCAAAGACAGCTTCCTACAAATACAGTGTGTATGTATAAATACAGTTTTCATGTCAGTGGTTATGTAGGCAAGAATGACATCAAGTCATCAACAATATAATTCATACAACACAAACTTTGACCAAATTCCTTGAAAAGGTGAACTCATGCAAAGTATCGGCATGCGATTAATCATAAGGTGTCTTACAGCTGCCTTACAAACAAGACTACAAAGCAACAGTTAATCCGTTTAAGATCAACAACCAACAACTACCAAACTATTTCATGATAAAATTCCAGGAGCCAAAACCACACACACAATAACTTAATTCAGTATACACATCCAGAACAACAATTAACATTGCACGAAAACAAATCAAATCCTCCAACACTTGACATATGCACACACAAACCAAACTACCTGCATTGTGTGACCGACTCCGTGAGACCAAACAAGTGAGCCAGTCAACAACCTCCCTCCTTGCCCTCCATTTGCAAGCATTGATAGGTTGTGTGGATCCATAAACCTGCAAAAAATGGTCAGGTACAACATACATCATGTGCCTCACACTCCTCTCAGTCCCAACAACAGCAAGCACCGAATTCCCCTTCACATCCTTTAAATAGAAATGAATCACTCGGTTCCCACGCTCCTGACATATCACTTGCTCCTCCCACGCAACAAAAACAGGACCAACCTCACCACCAGACATTCTCACCAACCCCGCATACACCACAAACACGCAAACCAAAAGTGATGGGTCCTTCCTCGACCAACACAAAATTGGACCAGGAAAAACCCTAGGCACCAAATAACGCCGCTCTCAAACTCAAACCATTGGAAAAACAACCAAACCACAACAACCCCAGAAACTAAAAAAACTCAATAAAGAAACAATCTTTTTTCTGAAGTATGAAGCCGCAAAGTAAACAGGGGATCAGGGTTTAAGAGAGACAAAACTAAGCGTCAGCAGAATTGAAGAGGGGGAGCAAGGTCCCAAACATGTGAAGTGAAGTCAAACAATGCCCCTACCAAAGGAGGGGGTTTGGGCGACCATAAAGACAAAAGAACACAAATGTTAAAGTGCATTCATCGTACTATGCAACGAGGAGTGGGACGAGGTTTGTGTGACGGAAGAAAACCTAGATTTTGGAAGTTGAGGTGGGGCTAGGTGGGTTCAACGTGAAGGGTGAGAGTGAGAGGACCCAGAGAGGAAAAAACCCAAAAAAAAGGGAACTTTCTAAAGGAAGAGAAGAAGGGACAAGAATTTATGGGGATTGTGTTGGTGTTAGTGGTGGTGTTGTTGCAGCTGCTGCTGTGACCTCACCTTCTCTTTTCTTCTCTTCTCATGTGTTGTGTGCCATGTGGTGATTCAATAGGAAGAGGAGAGAAGGGAAGAGTGGAACCCGGAGGGCATAAAGGGAAATTCAGTTGTTTCTCTTGGAGGATATTCCGGTGCTCCTCATGCATTGTAATTCTTCACACGTGGCCTTTACATGGCTTCTGCACTATTTGACCTCTCATCTTCTCTCTTTCTCTCCCTCCTCACAAATCACAAGGATACTCATGCCCTTCTTCTACCCTCTACCTAAGGTTTAAGTTTAAGGGCATCGACACGTTTCAGTTCGGATTTTTCAACAGGGTTAGATATAAATAAATTTTTAATCGGTGGGTGAAATGAAATTTGAAGATATGTTGGATAACATTTCATATTAATATTAACCTAAACTTATTTTTTATAACTAGGATACGAAATAAATAGTAAATTTAGTATCTCAAACTTAAATTAATTATCCAAACCCTTCCATTAATAAGCTAATCTTGGTGAGTAAAATAAACCCGGTTTAATATAATCCACCTAGTCTATAGAGATCATGATGGGAAGTCTTGCAACAACAACAACAATTCATTTTCCATTGACAAACTATGATGTTTCACTTCTGGAGGCTATGGATGTTAGATGAGCAATAAAGACAGTTATCAATCTTTGCTTTTGGAGGATTCGTGTGGAGACGGATTATTTCAAAGTCACAAATCGGTGGAGTTCTTGTAGGGAGATGAGCTCACACATTTTAGTGATGTACTCCATGATTCTATTATGTCTTCTGTTGATCATTCTATGTCTTCATGTGTTTCTCATATGGGTAGGGATGCTAATATAATGGCTAATTTCTTTGCCAAATTTGCTTTTGATGTTAAAGGAGATGTACTAGGTGGAGGAAAACTCACCACAATGTAAATATCTCTCAATTCATGAAGCTTTTTCTTGCATACAGTTAATATAATTCCACCTTCTTCAAAAAAAGAAAAAACTAAGGCAAATTTTATAGCTCATACTAATTATGACTGATTTTAATATATCATTATTTTCGTGAACAAAACTTTAAATAAGTTCAGTCTTAAAATTTGATCAATGAGTTTTGTTATCCAACTCATCTAAGTTTTCATTGTAAGAAACACTTAAATAATTTATCCAACATCAAGTTAAGCAACATTATTATTACAAATGATCAAATTTTTCTTATTACATTTTAACATATATTTTAAGTTTGATCTCTTCATTACGAACAAATTAAAATAATCAAGTTTGACTAAATTTTTGTTTCTACAAATATTTGTCTGTTTGAAATTACTTTGAATAAAAAAATGTTAGAATTTAATATCTAGCATCTTATAAATATTGTGATTTGATTAGTGGTATCATGTTAATTGTTGATTTAACTACTAGAAGTTTGATATGTGGTATTATTTGACTTGATCCTATGTTAATTAGGTTAACGGTTAACAAAAACAACAAAGAAAAAATTTATACATTTCTAGACTATTAAGAACTAAATATTAAGATCTACCAGAAGCCGTCTCTACTCGATGCGTCGCACGGTGGACCTCGGATGGGACGTAGAATCGTACGTTTCTACGTCCTGAGTCGTGATTCTACCAACAATGTCAATAACCATATAATAGTTAACCAAAACACTTATATAGCAAGGTTATAAGTTATCAATTACTACTAAATTAAAATTCACCCATTATCTCAAACTCATTATCATCCTAACAACTCATTCAACTACAATGTCTAATGTCATAATAATCTCAAAAACAATCGTTGGTTGTAGATGAGCACGCTTCTTGCTAACCAGAACCAACTTGACTTGTGAATGAAAAAGTAATATATCCTACAACCAAATTCTAGTATGACCTGCAGATGAAAAAGTGAAACATCAGGCAAACAAATTTAGTCCCTACTCTATAATATTGATCAAACATATAACATAAATCAAGCACACATTATTTAATCCCTATTCTATAATATTGATCAACTTTAATAACCCCACATGCATTAATTTAACCACAGATGTGAAGACAAATAGAAATTTAGTTTACCACCCTCCCACAACATACTGACATGAAGAAGAAAGCAGACCTAAATGCTTTTGGAATAAATTTTTGGCCAATAACGCTAACTTGTGTTACACACGCATATGTATAAATTTAGTATAATCTACTTTTGCTTTTAGGATTTTTTTTTATTTTTTGGTTTTTAAACAAGATTTTGGTTTAAATAATTAAGTTGAGAAAATTTTAAAGATCACAAAAGAGACAAGAATCCAATATTTTTTAATAGTCTGTAAGTTGTAATAAACATGCTTGGTTCCCATCACAGGATTTTTCTTTGGTAGCTATGATAAAGAGTTCATTAGTTCACCTCATTAATGCAGTCGTGCCATACAATAGATTCAGCTTGTACGTAAATTTCTGCACTTATAGTTACTATTAATTAAGCGTATATGGAATTGGGGAATTTTTCTTAAATCAATGCTTATCAATAACTCCAAAGAATCATGAAGCAGTTACTCATATTGAGTAGAGGTAAAATCTCCTTCTAAATGATTAACTTCAACTCCACTATGCCCCAAAGAAAAGATGGTTCAGTGACAAAACCAACCTGGAATGGCATACAACCAACACCAATCTCTCTCCAGCCTCAATCCAAAACTTTTCCTTCAAACATGCAAAGGGGTTTGTTTCAGAGAAAAAGTGAGAGTTATATGATCTTCTCTGGGTTATAGTACTCAAAGCAAAACATGTTGGATAGGGTTGAAACAAACTGACATTGCATGTCAAATGAAAAAAAGGGACTGACAATAACATGCAATGTGGCATTAACTTATTATTATGGGTTGAAATGATTTAAATTATCCTAGTTAAAGGGTTAAAACACATTGTTCAAAAAGAAGAAAAAGCAAATCTAAACCATGGCTCTGGAAATCAGAATGGACTGTCATTAAGATGCAGGGTACTGTCATGTCCTAATTTGTTTTGCTATTGGAAAATTGATCACAAGAGCTATTCAAAGAATCACATTAAGAAACACAAAAGAAGAGAAAGAGAGCTCTATCCCTAGCTAGGTCTTTCACCACTCTACTCTTTCACTTGATCACAACACAGTAGAATCTACATAAGAGTACCAATCTCAGTGCTTACTCAAAGAAAGAAGGGTTGAATGGATATATCAACTATCAAGTTCACAATACAATAGTGCTAGTGAATCAGGTTCGACCCATTACTTAGGCCAATCCTATCTCTCTGTTTCCAGAGGAAAAATGGGATAATAGACTATTAAGTAAAAAGAGCAACAGCCTTCCCCTCTTGATAACACTGCTAGTTCCCCTGATCTTAACTTTCCCAAGGTAAGTCACAAGGCAAATGTAATGTACTAATTCCAATGTAGTAAGCGGTAAGTTTTATTATTATTGGTGATAATGGTATCTGCCACTATATTTATCATTAGCATTTCGTTTCTACTGCATAGATTGCATTTTGGTTGCAGAAAAAGTCTAAATTCCAGAAAAATAGTTTATGCAAACTTGCTGAGAAGAATAATTAAAGATAGGTACTTCGACTGTTCAACCATAGAAGAAATCACAAATACCCAAATATCAGAGTAAGAAGCAAAATAGACAAGCATTGACCAATTACACAAACTTGAACAATACAAGGATTAATTAGAACAGTAAACAATAACTCAAAATTTATGCCAACGAGAGAAAGATGAATTTGCACACTCATAGGGATATGGATATAGAAATTCTAATAATGAATCAGTGGAATCACAAGAAGGAAAAGAAGAATTAGGGTTCGTGCCAGTAGTGAGAGGAGAAGATGGAAAAGCAAAACTGGATCAGAGGGGGGAGAGAGAGAGAGAGAGAGAGAGAGAGAATCATGAAGCTGAAATGGGTGTTTCAAATGGCAATTCTGACAATGAATTAACGAAATCATAAAAAAGGAAAGAGAAATTAGGGTTCTTACCAGCAAATTTCGCAGGGAGACGAAGAAATGAACCAGGGGGGTAAAGTGAAACGGGGACAAGGGTTTCAAAATTGACAAGGGTAATCTGGTAATTTCGCTACTAAAACTTTCCAAAACACCCAAATTGGTGAGGGTGTTGGGGCCAAAGTTTTTACGGCTCCCAACAAAGGTATAGCCTATAGAAGTCCTCCCCTCTTAAACAAACCTTTAATATTTTTTTATATAAATTTTTAAAAATAAAAAATAATATAATTATTTTATAATTAAAACTAAAATAATAGTTTTGTATTAAAGAGTAAAAATAGAAAATAAAAAAATATTTTTTAAAAATACACTAACCTTATTTTAAATTATAATATATAATTTTTATCATAAAAACATTATTTTAAATATAACATATTTTATATCAAAATTGTTATTTCATTTATACCGATTCAACTGCTGATAATTTAACATATTTAATTACCTATCATTGTAATTGAGTGGATGTGGCAAAAGGAAAGAAAATGTTGTATCCTAAATTAGAAAATAATCACTCAAATACCAAAGCTTAGATCAATTGTTAATAATCAGTTGCTATAACTTAACATGCGATTTTCAGTTGAATAAAAAAATAAAGGTTTTTCTGATATGTGTGAGCTTATATAGGTTAAGAAGTATTAATTATACTTACAAACTGATTTTTATGTTTGACACTTTATAAAAATTAATACTTTGTCTCGTAATTAAATATTCAATCTTTCTCTATCTACTGTTTATATCATATCACTCCGTATTAATATATTTGATATAGAATAATAAAATAATTAAAAGAATAACGTTTAATTATTTTGATGGTAATATTATTTTAGTGTATTCTATATCAAATTGTTTGTTATTTTGATTTTGATGGGAATGTTAATTTAATATATTCCAAAAATTAGATATAGGTAGTAAATTAATTTTATATAGAATATATTAAAATAACGTTTAATTATTTAATTTATTAAATATAAAATATAAAAAATAAGTTTGATTATTTTATTCTTATTCATAATTAATAAAATACTTCATTCGGTCCGCATTGTAAATAAATTTTTTTAATTTTTTTATCTTAAATATAAATAAGTATTTTATGTAATAAATGAGATTAATGACACTTTAAATAAAGATATCAAGTATTTAATAATATTAATTCAAATAAAAATTTTAAGTCAACTATTTAATCTGTGTGAAATTGGTTTGATTTGTTTCTAACCACGAAAGTAGGGAGTATAATTTATTATTTTTTTATGCCATTATATTTAAATACTACATCCGATTTCAAATACAAGCAAAAGTACATAATTTCACACATATTGAGAATAGTAATTGAAAATAGTTATTTGTATTAATGTTCTTACATATTTGATTTAGTTTTCTAAAATACCCTTAATATATCATTTATTACCTAAAGAATTAGTAGTCTTAGAAATATATACAATGAGAGTATATTTGGTAAGCAAACATTTAATAACGTTAGGAAAGTATAGTTTTGCTAATATTAACGGACTAAAAAATTCCACTAAAAATTACTTATATTTGGAATCGGGGTAGTAACATTTAATTGTTTTAATTAAATATAAAATAATTTTGATTTAGAATAATTAAGATATTATTGAATTTTAAAAAATTAAAATGATAAAATATAAAAATATTTTCTTGGGAGGCTAAATGTAAAAAAGATATCTCTTAAACTTCCACAATATTAATATGAGTATAATGTGATATAGGTCTTAATCTTTATTCATGAGAGATAAAATATTATAAAAAAATGAATTCAATTTAGGTGTAGTTAATACGTAAGGTTGCACATGTTAAAAAAACTCTATTTATATTTATATATATAATACTAATATTAGCATTTTTATTATCATTTTTATTCTTATATTTTTAAAATACAACTTTTATCCCCTATATAATTATAATATTATGTATCATTTAAAGACACTAACATAATTTAAATTGGTTTTACTAAATAGTTTTTATTTCAATAAATCATATAAAATAAACTATAAATTATAAATTATAAGATCTCAAACAAACCCTAAAACGCTAGTTAGTTAGTAAAATGAGTTTATAGGTTATAAGTTAGAGTTCATAATTTTTGAAGTAATTTATAAATTCTCAAGTATTTATTGAATTAGAGTAATTTAATAAACTCCCTATAAAATAGTTGAATTGTGGTAAATAATTTAAAAGGAGTAGTAATATTATAACCGTAAAAGATGTTTTTCAAAGAAGAGAATTAACAGTCAAAATAGTTGTTCCTATATAATTACATAAAAAAGTTGAATGAACAATGTTTAATTTTTGCTGATATGTTAGCAAAGTCTTTTATGCTATACTTACACATGCAGTCCATAAAATATACCTATTTTCGGTGACTAATAATTAAATAAAGTTCGCCAAACTACTGAGCTATACACGTGATAGAATGTATTTATAATTTGTATAATCATATTTTATAGGATAGATAAATTCTTACATAAAATATATATTGATTTGGAAACAGTGTATGTGTATGTGAGGGTTCCACTTCCACCCAAAGATAAGATAAGGTTTGGTAGCACAGTTAATGCTATCTTCACTTTCCATCCACAAGAGATCAAGATTCAATACTTTCAAGTCATTTAAGCTTAATATATACAGGATTATGTCTATTTATATATTTAAATGTATGTTTACAGTTTTATTTAATAAATATTATTTCAAACAGAGTCAAACTTTAAAAATAACCAAATTAAACCCTATAATAGACGTGCGTCAAGTTTAGGCTTCTAATAATGTCCTAACTTATGCGAAATGGGTGGGTCAGAAGAACAAGAAGGAAGGATCATTAAAATGAAAATGGGCATTTGTAGTTCTGTTGGGCCTTGCCTTTGGGTTCTCACTCGCTCAGGCCCAATCCAAAAGTTTTTTAAAGCATAATTCTTGAAAATTAAGATTTTTAAAAATTTATTTATATTTATAATTTTCACCCAAACATTCTCATTAAAAGGATAGGAATTCTAATTTCCACTTTGTCCGAATTTTTTTTATAATCTAAAAATATAATTATATTCTACGTATAAACTTGTTTAAACCTCTTTAATATATAGAATCTTTATCCAAAACTATCAGAAATACAAGAGTGATTAGAATTTGAAAAGTCTATGTAATTTTACCATAAATATTTTAATCATACCAAACATATTTATAACATTCACAGAAATTATAATTGCTAGAAAAAATAATTCCTAGGATTAAAAAAATACGTGTAACAAATTGTTTGTCTATGCAATATGTTGTAAGTGTTGTTTCATTGTGTTGCTTATTACAATGGTGGATTGCATCAACTTTAATTTGTTTGTCTTAGTGGAGAATTAGGAAGAATTAAAATGCGGCGATTAAAAAAAGGAACGTGTTTATATTCTCTCATGCTATGAGGATTTGTATTAGACTTTCCAACTTTTTACATACATTGCATGATGGCCGAGTCGTTCAAAGGATCGATGATTGCTTTTTGCACCACCATATTTTTACTTTTCACGCTATCCTTTATTTTTAATGACTTCCATAAATTAAGGGAATAAAAAATAACATGATCCTCAGATTTTAAAATTCCCATTTGTATTTCTGAATTTTAAAATCTAGGCAGTAGTCTTCTCAAACAAATCCTGGGTGGTGCACAAAGCAACCAACCAAAGGACCTATCACTGGCACTTAGTTTAATGTACCGATTGGCAGACCCAATTAATTGGGCCAACCGGTAGAGGCCCATTTCAATTTACAGGGAGCAGAACGGCGGAAAAAAAAGAATTGTAGAGTTTCACCAAATAAAACGGAATTACTAAAATACGCACGTTTAGAATGTGCAAGATATTCTTACTAACTTAAAAATGAAATCACCTTTACTCCATCTAAACATTTAGATCGAAACATGTTAGCAATTATCAAATATATTTTACCAAATAAATAAATAAATTATCAAATATATAAGTTTCTTGGCATACCATAATTAATTTCTTTCTGACTCAGGAAATAATAGTCTTCATTCTTGTGCAAGAGAATCATCCTAATATGTTTTTTTTTCTTCTCTTTTTGATCCTTATATATAAGCTTTAATTAAGTCTCGTGATGATTGATCCTTGGTGAAGAAATTATTATGTGATATTCAAAATCACATCATTCATGATCATAACTATTTATACAATCTTATAAATAATGATATAGAAAATATAACATTATAATTCATAACATGTGTCATTTACCTGTTGATTAGTATCTTTTTTATGCTGCCCTATTCATTAGGATTAATATTGTAGAACTACTTAATGGGCTAAGTAAAAGAAATTTGGATTGGATGGGTAAGAAGGAAAAAAACTTATGTCTACTTTTTTTCTTTCACTAAGAGGTGTTTAGTAGGAGGATTTTTTTTATTGATAATAGTAATTTGAGAATTTTCTATTCTTATGTTTGATGTAACCATTTTAATAAGTGTTATTTGGAAATTAAGATTTCTGAAAACTTATTTTTATTAATAATTTCTACTAAAACTTTCTCACCAAAGGGGTGAGAATCTTAATTCTCCCTGATCTAGAAGTTTTTTTACAATTAAAAATATAATTATGTATCATATATAAATTTATTTAAATTTCGGTTGCATATTGAATTTTTACCTAAAATTATTAGAAATTCAATAATAGTCAAAATTCAAAAGATCTTCACAGAAACATTTTAATCATACCAAATATATTTATAACATTTTTTGAAAAAATATAGTTCTTAGATAATATGATTCATGAAAAATATAATTTCTAAGATTTAAAAAAATTGTCCGAAGACTAAACACTCCCTAAGGGTTAATTAAAAATCAAATACATCATAAACGTACCATTAACTGTTTAATCAATTGAGTTAGATTTTTCTCGTACCATACTGTATGACATATGAACCACTAATTTTTTAACACAAATTTGATTTAAAAAATTCTTATCGTAATTAGAAAGCCATGTAGCATTATTGATAAATATAACAACAATACTCAACTCAATGCTTCAGCACGCAACATCACCTATTAGTAAGTAAAATATAATCGAATATTTGGAAACCAAAAAGTAATAAAAAAATTATTTTTAGAGAGTCTTCCAATATTATATATTTATTTCTTAAAGCCTATTGGATGCACTTTATTTTTCAGTTTCATTAAGAATTATTTAAAAATCAATGAAAACAAATCATTCAATCATGCACTTAATTATCCATAAAACAGTGACACATAATATAGCATTGAAAAATAGACCAACAACTACTCCAAGATGACTTGGCCTATAAAGGCACTCCAAGCAACCTCACTCACATAATTGATATAGGAATAGGATAACTCTCGGAGCAAGTAACAGCAAAATTTCAAAACTAAACATAGAATACAAATACTAAATTCATAGACATATCGTAAGGGATTCTTAATCTGCTTAATTAACGCATGTAGTACGCAGTTTTTTGTCTTCTAATGTACCCCTTCTCTTATAAATACCAGTATACAATCAACACAGTATTTGCTTTAAAGTTCAAAGTTTTCTGTTTCTGATAGGAACAGAGGGTGATAAAATGGCTCTTAGATGGCTTCTTCACTGTGCTTGCAATGTTTTAGGGTACCCCATGAACAACAGAGAAGAGGTAAAAAAGTGGAAGCAAATTGAAGAATATAATCCGAATGGTGGGTTTCAAATGCCACTTCACTATCCACGCTACACCAAACATGACTATGAGAGCATGGAGGAGTGGAAAGTGGACTTGCTTCTCAAGCAATATGGATTAAGTTACAAGGGTACCCTTCATGAGAAGAGAGCCTTTGCAATGGGGGCATTCTTGTGGCCTCATCAATATTAATTAATTGAATGAGTTTCTTTTATGCTAGGTGGTACTATAGCTAAATGCCAATAAATGTACTAGTAATTTCAAGTTTTGTACTTGACTTTTACTATTACATATATATAATTGATTGATCTGTTTTTCTGCATAAAGAAATTGCATTGCTTTGGTTGTTTTTTCCTCAAATTTTTGGGTTGATGGCTCTTGATGGTGATACATGTCGGCAATGTGGCAGTTGTGTTTCCACATCTATGACTTGTTTACAAATCTGGTTGGCAATCATTGTTCACATGTGCTAAATGTATCCTACTCTAACACAAATTCATATTATGCGTCCATTCAAATAATGTTGGTGATTTAAATGTTAAGGTTTTAATTTGAAGATATAATCGTGTCTAGTATTTTTTTTCATATTTGCTAGAATTATATTTATTCATAATAATGAGTATGTAAGACAAAAAATCCTAAAAAATTATTTTAAAAGTGGTTTTATTATTCAAAATATTACTTGAATTCCAAATGAAACTATAAAATTGTATTTATACAATGATAAAAGGGGAAAGAGGTGGTGCCTTCTAATCCAAACCCAATTGATTAGGAGAAGACTGTATTTTACCTTGATCATGCGAATTCATGTTCTTCATTATATTCTACAAGAATAAATAAATCCAATAGAACCACTCTCAATTCTGGAAACAACATTTAAAATATACACATTTTTTAAAGGGATAAGAAAATTTATCTTTCATTAAACTCTAAATTACTTTTTAAAGAGGATGATATTTATGATTAAAAATTTTTAAATTATCTTTATTTTTCTATCTCTTTATTTCTTTTTTTTGCATCATTCATTATTTTTTATATGTTTACTTTCTGACGTAAAAGAGGTGAAGGAAAAAAAATCATTTTCCATAATTTTTAATGATTTTTGGCACAACAGATTTGTAACCGTACTAAATAGTAATTCAAAACTCCCAGGCGTTCAATGTTTTTTTTTCTTTGTTTTACCTTTAAAGTTAGAGAAACAATAACACATTTTTTTAATAATTTATAAATACTCTCTCCTCTTAAACTAACCAGGAGTCTTTTACCGGAACAAATCGTAAGGTTATGAGAAATACTACTATCTCCTTTTTACAAGAAAAAAAATGCACTTCCTTTTCTCTGGTTCTAAATATAAATAAATTAGATAAAGTTTATATAAAATAAAAAATTAATTAAAACATTAATGTTACCATATATTAAAGTATTTATGTAAAGTGTTTTTAATCTTATTTGTTACATAAAAAATTAGTTGTTTAAAAAATATATTCAAAAATATATTTAGTATACAAATATCTAATGACATTAAAAAAAGATATTTTTGCTTATATTTAAAACAAAAATTCTTTAAAAAATTAATTTAAAACCAAGATACGATAGAGTACTTTGCTTTGTTCCTAAATATAAGAAGGGTCCATTTAATTGATGCCTTTAGGACATTGTTTAAGGAAATAAAAATGAAATTTTTTAATTGAAAATTATGTAGGTTTGTTTAAAAATCAAGATATGTGAGATTTAATAATGTTTTTAAATTAAAATTTCTACTTTTATTTCCTTAATTACTTAATTTGTATTAGGGCACTCATTCATATTCTCATATAAGAAACATGAGTAACTTTTCAAATGCATTAATTGCTAAATTTGTTAAATACCCTTAATTTATTCTAGAATTTATATCATAAAAAATTGAATTGATGAAATTATTAATTGACATTACTATTTCCAATGCTCTAGTAGTATGTTTTCTCATAATGGAATAAAAACAGTAGTACCTCCGTCTCTAAATATAAAACTCTTTTACTTAATGCACACATATTAAGAAAATTGATTAATTTAGTAAAAATCATTAAATTTATTTAAAATTTATAGTTGTTTTCTAAAATTATTTTTAAAGTGATTATCACTCATCATTAAAATTTTTTAATTATTCTATCTCTATTTATTTTCTCTCCACTTATTATCAATTATTATTGGAGAGAGATAAATAATCTAATTGAGGTATGTCGTTTATTATTATATTGATTCTAATAAAAACTATACATTAATATAGATATTTAAGTAAAAAAAGTAATTGATGACATTGAAATTTGAAAGAGAATGTTATATTAAAAGAAAAAAAAATTTCTAAAAAAGGTTTTATAACGGTGGTAGTTTCATTTAAAATAATTAAGAGTATAATTTGGCTAGAGTGGTAGAACATTGAAAAGCTCTACAAGATTTTAGTATTTATTAATAAAAAGAAGTTATGCATTGTATTAAGGACATTTTCATTTGGTTTTGGGAAAAACAAATGGTCCCAAATTGGTTATTAATCTTCGCGGAAGAAAAAAGAAAAATGATTTGCCTACATAACGTTAACTAAATAGAGTCTCTTTTCATGTACTTGTTTGGAAAGAGACACGTGTGAAGCTTTCATTGTTTTGCTTGTGGTTGAGACAAGTGTGATGGGGTTGAACATTTGATCATTGCGCTTGATTCAAGGATTGAAGCCTCAAATGTTTGATTTTCATGGTTTGCTTACGTCCAATGGGAGGGGTCACATTGACTAGAGCTGTAATCAAAGGTAAAACAGGACACGTGGTCACATATTGTATTCATAAACTTTCAGCCAGAGAAGCTTCATTACTAATAATAGTTAATCAAAGTAAAATTGATCATGATATGGCCAGTATGAAAGGTATTAGATTTCATGAGTATTTATATGTTATTGGTCTAGTGGAATTTAATATTATGTTCTTCTCAAATTTAGTGAAGAGCTAGATGATTTGGTGTCAAGTCCAAACTAGTTGATGGTTGGATTTAACATGAGTTAGTGTGATGTTGTTATCATTATCATTCATTCTCTTATATCAAATGTAAAATCCTTAGTTTGTTCATGTTAGGTTAGGTTTGAGCCACTTGATGCAACATGAATTGCTAACAAACAGTCACAAATTAAAAGGGTAGTACTAAGGTAAGGATCAAAATCCTCTAGAAATGTAATAATTCAAATAATTTCACTTGCAAAATTGACTATTGATCAATATTCAACTTCAGTACAGGACCTATAAGTAGTATTCTATTTCTTTGGTTTTCAAGAAACAAAGAAGTTAACAATAAATAGAATTGTCAAAACGGGTTAGGTTTATCGAGTTGGACTAATTCGTAAAATGGACGATTAGGGCATTAAAAAGAGCTTGAATTAAACCGGCTCTTTTAAGCCCGACATGTTAGGCTTTTTCTGAGTCAAACCAAGTCGACTCACAGGTAGCCTGCAATATGTTTTTCTTTATTGATATGAAAAAAATACTCTACATTTTTTAGTTGAATTAGATCTTGTACTTGATTTAGAGTATGCAAAAAATTTAGAATAATTTTAATAATTGTCTTTTTTGTAATTTTTTACTAAAAAAGATAATGCAAGCCTACCATAAGCCTAAAAAAGTCCACCCAAACAGGTAGCACGTCAAGTCCAATAAGTTGATGCGGGCTAGGTTCAGGCATTAAAAGTGAAGCCCGAATTCAAAGTGGACCCTTTTAACTCGGCTTAAAAAAGTCTGAACCCGCTTCTAATAACCTATTTTAACAACTCTACGAATAAACACACAATAGCCACTTGTTGATCTTCTGGGGTTTGGACAATTTTCGTAATCAATATCTGCATAAACTTTTAGGCTAAGAGAAAAATTAAAAGGGAATAACATTCCTTCTCTTGAAGAGGATTTCTAATATGAGTAGATAACAGACAAGATTGATGAGCAGTGGTTGGTGATATGAATTGACTAAGTTTGCTGACCACAAAACACATGTTAGGTATAGATATTATTATATTGAGCATGATCATTAAGTGGATATTCCCATATTTGATACTTAGTTTGAGATTGGGATCCATTGGCAAATTAGTAAGTTTGTAGTCAATAAAACCAACATTGTTAAATATGAAAATATTATATCACCAAGGACTTTGAGATTAAAAACTTTCTAGTTTTGTTGAAATTCATGCATAAGATCTTTGTTAAGACTTACTATAATAATGTCATCAAGGATGATTGAAGAAGAACCTATTTCTTTGGTGAATAAAGAGTAATCATACTTTGATTGTTGAAAGCAGAGGTTGAGAATTTTAAAAATATTTATATTAAAGTTTGCTTTATATATACTTGTTGAGCTCGCATACCAATTTGCCCCCGAAAGTTCCATGTAAACTTTTTCATGAAGGTTCCCATTTAGAATAGCATTGCTTACATCTAATCGAAGAAGATGCCAAAATGACAGTGAAGTCAATTCCAGACTTTTGAGTTTATCAAGAGAGCCATCAACTTTTGTTTTAGGTTGGAATTAATTGTAATAAGTCTCGTTATTTGGACTTAAAATAGACGTAGGAGACTTATCTTTAAATATTCTAGAACATTTTAAATTTTTACTTTAATTTTTATTCTCTTGTTATAACGTGTTATTTTAATTTTATGAGAAGTAGAATTGTTTATATAATTTTATTTTTAACTTTTCTCTGAATTTAGAAGTTTTCACATATTAATATATTATCTTGAGGTCCATTGCCGTCAGTTCTTCTAGCAGGCCGTTGATAAAATTGAGGATCATATGTTGTGGCCTAAAGCTTGCATGCAACAATGCATCTTATATATCATCATTAAATTTCACTTCCTTCAGTCACCTCTGTAAATTTATATTCATGCGCTAAAACTTTTTATAAACATCACTTGTTTTATTTTATTGATAGTTGAATTTTCTTCATAATTAAAATAGAATCTTAATATCACTAAATCCTCTAATAAGATTACATTTTAATAAGGGTAAGATTAGACTAGACCAGACTTTGTTAAAATAAACTTAATTTATTTGAAATTTAAAAACTTAGGTTCAACTTCTTATTTATTTTAGTAAAACTCAAAAAATAAAAGCTGTTAAAAGTCAACCATTTCTTTTTATAATTGAATCCTTCAACTTTCGTAATTATATTTTTAATCAATAAAATAAAATATAAGCATGACTATATAATTACTCAATTACTAAAAAATTGGAATAATGAATGCAATTATTAAGTAGATAGGATATTTAATTATTATTATTATTATTTTAATAAAATATCAATATATTAAAAAGATAATATATTATATAATTATTTTAATATATATTATGATATTATATATATATAACTAGACTAAAATGTCTAAACCTAATTTTTTATACATGTAAAGAGACTTTTTTTTTAAATGAGTATAATATTTTTATTTAATAGGCTAAATTAGACCGAACTTTAAGTATCTATTTAGTGATCAGTTATGAAAATAAAGTTGTAAAAATAATTTTTTTTAATAATTCATATTAATCATACATGTTATTTAAGACAGTTAAATTTTTGTTGAGTCAACATATCTTTTTTTTCATTAGTCAAATCCTAATTTAATTGATACTAAGTTATAGAATTTTATCAATACCATATTCTCATCTTTATCTAGAAAGGAAATAAAAACCGCTTCTAATGTAGTAAAATAAAGAATGAAGACGAAAATCTTGAAAACAAGCGACCCCTTTGAGATAGTTTTTGTTTTGTTTTTTTTTTCTCAAGAACTTGCTTTAAAACTGTTTTTTAAAAATTAAAAATAAGAAGAATTTGTTTAACAATATAAATTTTAGGAACAATTTTTAAATTTGAAAAACAAAGACAACTTACTGCTTGATAAATTTATTTTAAAAATATAATTTAAAATATACAATAAATTTTTATTAATTAAATATATAAACCACAATTAAATGTAATAAATAACCTTTTCCATCTGATATTTAAAAGTTGATAAGAGAAAGTCTAATTAGTAATAAAAAATATATTAAAATATTTTTAAAAAAACGTTATTAAATATTTAAAAGTTGCATATGAGAATGAGTTTTTTTTAAATAACTATTAGAGAAAATCTAGACGTTGTTTCTAATTTTTAGTTTTTTTAAAAGTTATTTTCTAGTTTTTCAAAACAAAATGAAAAGTAAAGGTATATTGGGGATGGTTCTAATTTTTGGTTTATAAAAGAATTTGAAAACAAAATTTATTCAGTAAAAAATTGTTAAGTTGAGTTTTAACTTAATTTTAAAATAATTTTTAAAAATATTTAAAAATAAGAAAAAATGGTTTCTTTGTTTTTGTTTTCAATTTTAAAAACCTTAAACTTTAAGTCCAAAACCACTATCACTGGTACTACCATCACTACCACCACTGCTACCACAATTACTTTAAATGTTAAACCATAAGCCTCAACTGCCACCACTAACACTATCATTGTCACCACTAACACACAACCATCATTGTTGTAATGTCCCACCTAAAATCCTAAACTTTATCCCGAAATCTAATAAAATTAGGGGAAAAGATTTGCATTTAGAATGCCTTTGGCGAATAAACCCTAAGAACCTAAGTAGTATGTGACTTTAAACAACTCCGGGACCTCTATTTGCTTCTTGGTAATCGATTATAAAAACCTTGTAATCGATTACGTAATCGATTACTCGTGAGCAATTTGTGCAGAATTTCAGACTAGCTCTCTGGTAATCGATAGCAGACAGACTTATAGAATTATACAAATTTTAGCCTTCGGGCTAACTTCTGCTACCCCTAATTTTCCCGTTTGATCTCTGAATGCCATGAAAGTTTACATATGACTCATTTCGGACCTGTTGTTGCAATCAATGCTAAAAAATTCCACTGTATCGTAGAGTTATGTAGAAAAATACAATTTGGTAAATTTCATGCAACTTCTATACCAAAACACTTCCAAACCTCATTCAATTGACAACTTTAATGCACATACAAGTTTCATATATCCTTAGGGTTCTATTGACGCCTTCCGGTGACTTTAAATCCCACTAAAACTCAAAATCACCCTTCCAACTAGATTAATTAGCCATTTTATCTCCTAAATTATAATTCCCAATATTTGGATCTATCAGTTCCCAATTCTAAACCTTAAATCATTTCCTATCTCATTGTTAACCATATTTACCAATCAAACCTAAGTTCTACCATGAATGCTTCAATATATAATTAATTTCAACCCTTAGTACATTCAATCAACAACTCATATTCTATACTACCATAATTGTTCAATGCACTTCATCATGGCTCAATGCCCACAAACACAACAACAATGACCTGCCTAAAATAACATAATTGTCAATCTAATGGCTTAGTGCCATTTCACAATTCCTGGTCATTGCTTATACTATTCATCATCAACAACATATCATTATTCATTTAAACATATTCAACTATATCTATCAATCACATTGGCAACAAAGATGCATCAAACATCACTTCCACAACTCATCAAATATCAGAATATTTATCATCATCAACCTTAACTCATCACAAACATAAGTTACACATACACATCAATTATCATAACAACATTATAATATCAAAACATCATTATACACATCTTAATTGCACATCCGTTTGGCATTGCTCCATAAGGCACACCTTGTTCTGGTTTCCATGGTATCGACAGAGTCCTTGTCTTTAGTCACTATATCAATAAGTAAAGGTGAGAGTCTGACAATAGTAAATAAATGAAAATAGTTCCAATTAAAGGAAAAACATAAATTAATCATTTAACCATCTAATTAATCATTTCATCAATTCTTTAATTAACATTAGAAAGCATCCAAATTCTTAAATTTCAATCACATTATCACAACATTTAAATTCATACTCCTCATTCTTAGCAATATTAATCAATATCTTATATTTCACAATATAAGTCAATTCAATGAACAACTAACTCTTAATCAACATAGTCATGACTCTCTAGTATCCAAATACTAAACTGGATCTACTATCAGCTGGTGGTCCTACCCGATCACCCGTGAACCCTACTTGGTTCACCGAGTTCTGCTTGGCTCTTCATCTCACCATTAGGTCTTACCTGACCTCAGAGTAGCTCAACTGGGCCACACTCAACCACTGGAGCCAAAACAAAGAGTAAATTATATCAATCGGCCATCCACACTACACAATATCAATTTAATTAATTCTCAATACATTGTCCCAGCATTACGACTATCATCGTGGGACCACAATCAAGCCACTCAGGCATATTCTCTTATTTTATCTCATTCATATCATATTCCACATTCTCAATTAATAACAACCACTATTCTATCTAATTATTCCACATTAATATGTCAATAATTCTAAATAAAATATAATTCATCCCTTATGAACTTCAAGCATATAGTTTTACAATCTATATAACAATTCCTAACATGCTCGTGTGTATAAAATTATAAATCATATAAGCATTTCAAAAGTTATATTTTCATAGCAAATCAGTACTAACAACATTAATTAATTCACCACATATTATCATAACGCAATCATACATTTCTAACCACACATATAAGAGGTTTTTATTACATGTAGGCTATTCTATCCTTTTCCTATACGTTGAATCGACGCCAAATATTATTTTCATTAATTTATATCCCAGTACACCCCTTTACCTCGTCTCCAAGCTTTCGGGACTTTTCCTTCAATATCAAGTACGCCAAATATCTAAAATTCAAGAATTTCAAGAAGGGGATTAATGTTTCAACCTTTGAAACCATAACTCACTTTACCGGAACAACCTCAAATTCATTTCAAATATTTTTGAAGCTTACATCGACTAGTTTCACCTTTTCTTTCAAGCTTCACTTCGACTAACGACTCGTCGGAGCTTGGTTCATCACCTAAATGCATTGAAATGAAAACCCATCAACTAATTATCAATATCCATCCTCCAATACTTTCATTTACAAGCTTAAAGTGCAAAACTTCAATGAAATCGAAACCCCTAATTGATTTTGCCATTTTTGGTTTGGAGCAAGAAGCCATAAAAATGGAAGTTGAAGCTACCATAATACTCACCTTGCTTTCACAATTCTAATTACACGATCAACTTTAAGTTTCACCAACGGATTGGACTCCAATTAAGCTTAGGAATACACGATTATGGAGGGAAAGTGAGTTTCTATTTTTCAAGCGTAAGGAAGAAGGAAGAAAGGAAAATGAATATATATATTTTGGCTTTAAGGACATTTTGGTCATTTTTCATTTCCTTTTTCTTTTCTAATTTTTTTTCTTTACCTTAAGTAAATACTTTTACTTCCATCATAGGATATCTTATATTTTACCACTACAATTTAATTCAACTTTAATTTCATAATTAATCACCTAAAATTTATTATTCTAATTTTTATCGCTTATTAAAAGTTCCTGATTAATTTAATTTAATGCTCAATAGTACTCATTTAATTTTATGCGGAAAAATAAACTTGTAATTTAAAATCAGGGGTGTTACAATTATCGTCACCGCCATCACTACCACCCTCATCGCAACCACTACCACCACAACCATAGCCACCGCCATCGCCACCACCACCATTGTCACTGTCACTGTCGCTACCGCCACCATCATCGACCACTTCCACCTCCACCTTTACCATCCCCACAACCACCATCGTCATCGTAGTTGCTGCCACCACCATCATCATTTCCACTACAACCACCACAATGACAGCCAATGCAACCATCATTGCCATCGATACCGCAATCCCCACCACCATGATCGCCACCATCATTGTTGCCATTGCCGCTATCACCCTATGCCCTAAACCACCAAAACTAAATCACTGCCATTATCATCTACATTGCTACCATCACCACCATTACTATCACCTTCACCACAACCACCTAAATTGTCACCATCTCCACCACAACCATTTAAAACCACCACTACCAATGTCATCACCACTGTTATCATTATTACCAGTACTGTCATTATCACCACCATCATCACCATTGTCACTGTCATCGCCGTTGCCACCGCCATTATATTACTATTATTTATTATGAGTAATATAGTTAGAATTTAAATTATGAAAATTTACAATTTTTTAAAATTTAAAACAATAAAAACTAAAATATTAAATTAAAAATTAAAAACAAGTTTTGATTTTTTGAAATTTCAAAACTAAAAACTAAACACCATTATGAATAGCACCAAAGTTATTAAACAAATTTTAATTTTATTTGTTGGATTTTAAAAATTGAAAACTTTTTCCAAAATCAATTATGAAATATATCTTAAATTATTTCTATTACTTTCTTTATTATTTTAATGAGACTCCCTTATTTAGTATATCTATCCGGATTGAAACCACTTAGTATTGTATATCTAAAGTGTCGGGTTTAATACTTTTTATATATATATATATATATATATTGAAATTCTCACCTCCCATATATATCATTCCTGAAAAATGAATTGGAAAGAAGAACCAAGGCAAGAATTGTGGTAGCCCTCAAATGATAATGAGTCATCGGGTCCACAAATTTCAGAATGCACACAAATTATTGAGCTACAGTCCCTACATATTGTTGAAGAAAAGCACAACAATCATTCTTTTTTTTTCCTTGTTAAACAGCTTATGGCTAAGAAGGGTGACAGCTAGAACCTCCACTTCACTTCTATATTCACCTTCCATTAATCATTTCTTCCAAAATATTTAGTAATTGACTCACTTTATTTTGGACTCTCAGTGTTAGCTATGCCACATATGTAACATAATCATGTTCTGCTTGAAAACCTCCTCGTTTCCCCATGTCCGTACAATCCATAAAAAATAGGCCATTTTTCCCTTCTAAATTATGAAACCATTCTAGATTTTGGCATAGTATAAATAGAAGGGAGCTTAGAGTTCAGTTTTCATTCAACACCCCAAGTACACACACAAGTCACAAACAATTTAAACACAACACATCATTTTTAATTCAAACCAATCTCCTCTATATCTCTCACAAATTCTCAATTAGCCTTATCTTTCATTATTGATATATAATTAAAACACTAGCTACTTCCTTTTTTGATTAATTTTATAGAAAAAGAGTTAGCTAGCACATCCATAGATGGATCAAAATTATCAAAGTGAGGATCAGATCAACAAGAAACAGTTTCTTAAAAGAACTATGCAGTTAGTTCTCTCAGTTTCTGTGTTTTCTGTTTTTGTTTGGTACTCTTCTGGATTTTCCATACACCCTCAGTCATTCAATGCCTACTTCTCCACGTGTCTTTTGTCCATGATCACTCACACCCTCGAAAGGAAATACATGTTTCTCATTTGCAATGGAATCCTTGCATTTGTAGCCAAAACCTCACTCAAGTCCTCTTTTTCACCACCACCATCATCATCAGATTCTGATTTTGATCAGTTTCTACCCTCCAATCTGTCAGAGATAAAAACACCAGTTTCTGACATGGTACTTGTCCCTCTTATGGGAACCTCTGAACCCTCAGAGAATGTTGAGAGACAAGTGAAATGGGAAGTTAAATACAATGAAGAAGCTTCAGAAGAAGAAGAAGCCACCTTGTGTAACAAAACAAAAGGAGCAGAAAATGAAGCTTACAATGCAGAAGAAGAGATCAAATGGGAGAATGAGGAAACAGAAAGTGAGGTTGAGGTGGCAATAGACGATGACCTAGAAGAATCAACAACAAAGGAAGATTTAGCAAGTGCAGAAGAACTGAACAGAAAGTTTGAAGAGTTCATAAGGAAAATGAAAGAGGAAATCAGAATTGAAGCTAAAAGACAACTTATTGCAGTTTAATTAGAGTGCATGTTCAATTGGTGCATACGCATTTACGGCTATTTCAAAGAATAAAAAAAATTAAATTAGAGTTGTTTAATTTGATATAAAATATGGCAAGGATTAAAATAGTTTAGTCTGTTATCAAATGACTAATTAAGGCCTTGTTAATTATCGTTATCTTATTTACTTCGAATTTGGTCCCTTTTGTATGCATGTGTAATTGTAAAGCTATTTTCCATCCCTCTGGCTAGCTTCTTTCCTTTTCAGTTCTGTCATGTCGTTTTTAAGTTAATTAGTGTAGTAATATTGCATCATGCATTGGCCTTATTATGAACTCATCTACTTCTATATGTTACACTCTCATCTTGTCTTTCTTGCTTTTCTTTTCCTTTTACTATATATTGTCCTTTCATTTCCTTAAATTATTGCTTATTTTTAGTAAGCATTACATATATACCATACCGATGGAATTTAATTGAATATCTTGAAAAAAAATGCAACCTTATAGCTTTGCAACTCTTGTTCTCCATTATATATACCTTTCTTTGGATTTTTTCTTTTTAAATGCATGGTTCAGTATGTTAACCTGCGAGAAAAAGGGAAAGAAATTGGGTGAGATATATTCCAAGAAATTTTCCTATATGGAATCTTTTATGAGAGGAAACACACAGATCAATTTACTAATAGTTTATTGTTAGATTTTTAATTTTATTTGAATAGATGGTGTATATTAACAATGTGATGTATTATGCTAATAAAATAATATATAATAATTGAATTATATTGTTGGTATAAACTCAAAATGAGTTTTTTATAAGCAAGGAGGAAAATTATACTTTAAAACATTAATTACAAGTGCTAAACCACCGCGTTTCCTTCTAAATGGTTATCCCACCATTTCAATTTTCTTTTTAAGAAATCCAATTCACATACTTTTGTTGTTAGCATTCCGCTTTATTTAATTGTAATCAGTCAGCAACAGTTGTTTCAAAAGTTGATTAGTGTAGATTTTATTTGACTTTTGTTAGATACTGCATCCATGTAATACAGTTATACGACACTTTCAATATACCATGGAAAATAAATGACTTCCCTGAATAAAATATTTTTAAAATCTAATAAATCATTAAATTGATGAGGTCACTGTTTAAATAAATTGAAAATCTGTTCAATAATTGAACAGAAATAACTATAAAAAATAAAATCAGATGGATAGTATATCTGATTCTTAATTTAATAATCCAACTGATTTTAACAATAATATTAAATAAACATGTTATTAAATTTGTGATTTGACTAGTATGGGGGATAAACTTCCTATACAAGTATATAGGTCATATCTCTTACACTAATTTAGTGGGGTTCAATATTATTTCCGTAAGTTTAGTGGAGACTCAAAAGTTTGGATATCATTTTGTATAACACATTGGTATAGTATGATAAGGCATATTGACACTCTAATATGATATTCAATATTGAAGTTCAAGTATAAAAGATTATTAAATGTATCTCAACATAGTAAATAAATGACATTTACAAGAATTATGTATGAATTTTATTTTATGTAATCTATGTTAGTGTTCTTACGTAAAATATAAAGAAACTGACACAAACCTAAATATTCTTGACATATTTGACCAATATGACCCAGCTCTATATACCTCTATGGACTCATTATTAATACGATTATCAAGAGCGTTGGAGGGTTGTGACACTAGAGCTATTGTTAATATCAACTAGGTGGTTTAGGAGGCAATGTGATACTGAATGAGAACTGCTAAGGGAATTAGCAGGTGAGTGGTGTTATGTTCTATTAGAATATCTTTTGAATAATCCTTCTTATATTTTATTATGAAAAAGTATTAGTTTTTTTAAGGCTATTATGAAAAAATATATTAAAATATGTAATATTAATCCGTGAGTGTCATTTGAAAAAACATTGCAGGATACTTTAAATTTTCCAATTATGGTTACATGCAATGCAATTGACAATTGAAATCCCAAGACTGTTATTTTGTTCTTCTTCTTAAGATGTTCCAAATTACTTGGCTATAAGCAGTGTTGATTGCCATTTCCAGCGTCGCTGCACAAACAGGGATGGGATGGTCATTAATTTTTATTGTCAAAACATGTTATCTATTCAAAGGTTTGATTAGAGAAAATGTTAAAAAGTCGATCTCCATCTTGCACTCAGGTAAAATCAATCAGCTTTATGTTACTCTCTGATTTAATATTGAATCCATTACTGAATCTTCACTTTTCCGCGTGCTTCCATTTTTATGCCGCCAAATCTCTATGATTGCACCGCATAGCCTCAAAACATCCAAACATAAACAAAAGAAAAAGAAAACATAATAGTGTTCCTACTGAATCAGCTATATTTTTATTTGGTGATTCAAAGACTTAACAGGCCTACTGAATCACTTTTCCAATTAGTAACCTTTTTGAATTTGTAGAGATTTTCTTAAGCAATATGAAACGTAATGAGGTATTCTAAGATTACTAATCTGACATTAAAAGACATTACCAAACTAAAATTAAGGATGAACATAAAGTATATTGAATTAGACAAGATTACCCATCTTAGATTAAGTTACAAATACAAAATACTTTATCAGACAATTATTTCCCTCTTTTTGTCATTTACTACAATCAATGTTCACCGATATCAACCTTTGTATTGTGAGCAAATATCATGGACAGGGGTCTCTATACTCCTAAAGGGAGGGACCCTCACATGAGGATTTGGTGAATTGAAGGAATCACATCAAACAAATTAGCCTTAAAGGGAGAAATCTAGAAGGGGCAAGAACACTTAACTAGCTTAGGAACACAAACAAATTAATATTTGTCTGCGTGTTCGGACAAATACATGGATGAGTACTACTACGATCATTAACAAAATAACAAACCTGTTGAAACAAAAACATGATATTTGATTGTAAAATGACAAGTGCACAACTCGCCGCCTTATGTTCATGCATCAATCACCCACGTGGGTCCAAATATTCAGCAAAAAAGAAAATAAAATGTGGCCACTAATTCGTCTCACAGATACAATTAATTACTTAACTAGAGCAATTGCATTATATTATATCAATTAGCTGAAGAAAAAAAATAAAAAACACAAATACAATTAATGCTACAAATTAATTAGACTAATGAGACCTTGTTCAGAATTTTCCATCTATATGTATTCATATCATTATTGGGAAGCTTCAAGACTTCAACTAGTATCAATTTATTTTAGAGTGCCATTTTGTAGCTGACAAGTTAGCTTTAGAGGTTGATGTGTTTTTCCACATTTGGGAGAACTGTCCTCCAGATGTGCTTGGGACGTTAGATTTAGATCGTGTCGGGCTTGTTTTGTCTTTATTTATTTTCCATGAACACCAAAAAAAAATTTCAAGGGTTTAGATTCTTACACATGTATGAATTTGTTGTCCTTAATATAAAAATTTTATTAAAAAGTCATTTATTTTTTTATCAAAATATATTTATTAAATAAGTTTTAGTTAAAAAAAAAAGAAAGTAAAATTTATACGTCTCAATAAAAATGTAAAGATACTTTTAAAAAACTATTATATTTTATAGATATATTAAATAACTTTAATTCTATTAATCAACTTTTCTTAAAAGTTAAAATTATTTAAAAGTTCTTATGTTAAGAGATGAACGGTGTTAGCAGTTTTTTTACACCACCAAAACTCCCAACCCATTTTTTCAATAAAATTTCATTCATAACAAATCAAACAGTACTTACAACATAGTAAGAGAGATATCAATACAATGATGCAATAATATGACAAACAAACATTATAGAACTGAGACATGCTTATTCAACATAGAGATACTCTCATTACTAGACATCAACTACATTGCACGAAACCACAAAACTTCCCAAAACAAAGTTCACGGATTACAATAATCTAACATAATAAAGCCAAAATCTAATAAAATTCCTTTTTTTTTAGACAAATAAAATTCCTTAATTTGTATGTTGTTTCTCTTCTTCACAGTTATACCAACTCTGTCGGTATTGTAGTAATAGGTATTAACTCATCACATCAGAGGATAAAAACACATAAAAAATAAATCAAAAGTCTTAGTTGTTAGAGTATTTCTTTAATAATGATATATAAAACAAAGACATAAAAATTACTCCCTACAAGTGAAAGTATTTTACCAAGAAAACTAATTGTGAGAAAGAAACTGAAAAAATAGCGGGCATGTTGATTATGATATATATTCTCAAGAACTGATATAAGTTTTATTAATTTCATGTTCTCCATAGCATAATTAACATGTTCTACACTGTAAAAAAAACCATGTTCTAATTGCCAAAATTCATAGAATGATAATCATGTTCAATATATGAATAGTGAAACTGATAATCAAATTAAATTACTTGTTGGTTGGTGAATGCACCGAAGGTCGATTGTATATTAACTTTGGTAATTAAAGACGGCATTCATCATGACAATTTAATATACTTATAAGGCATCTTTTATTGAGTTATTTGAGTCAATTAAAGAAAATAGGTTCTCTACTAATTCAACAAGTTCAATATCATAAAATATTAAATGTACTTCATCATAAAATTTATCACGGCTAATGAACCAATATCATAGTTTGTGCTGAAACCGATTAGTATGTAAGCAAACTCTCTTAATAATAAAATCCGATATACTAGTTAAATTAAACATTATTTGTAAATGTTGTCATGTATCATGATTTATGAATTAATTAGCGATAGGATGACAATGAGTTAAAAATCTCTCTTCTTTATGCCTCCATTTCCTATCTTTTTCTCTCACTTAAATACATAACAGGTCAGTCACAGATCTTTTTCTCTTTCTGTCACCTACTAAATCCCTTGTTATCCAAAGAAGATCCTAGTTGGATCACAATAATGCAGAAAAACTAATTGGTATGTAAATCAATGAGTAAATCTTTATATAAAAGATTTATATAAAACTACACGTTTTAGGAATGATGTATTTAACTATATCCTATAAAATTTTATATTACACATTTCAGGAATGATATATCCACCATAAAAATGTAATGCATGGATTATTTTGCAAGTGCCACGAGTGTTTCATATATCCAAACTCACCAGAATTGATCTAGTGAAAAAAAAAATGGTAATTTATACGAGGTTCTTGAGTTTAAATTTCACTGCTTTCACTTGTGAAAAAACGTTTTACACACCATGACAATTATGTTTAATACCTTTCGTCCTAAACCCTAAACCCTAAACTAAAATCAAAATTCATTTACCACTAAAATCGATTGCTAATACTAGAAGTAATAAACTGTCTTACAAACAGAACTACGACCACTCAAAAGAGGTTGTAGAAAGGTGGGTCACTGTAGTTGTCTACCCAAGTAGGATCTTGTAAGAAGGGTGAGGAGGGAATAAAATGAAAGAAAAAGTTCAGGAGTAGAATGAAAATACAGGATTTAAGATGTAACAGTGCATGAAATGTGTTGAGCTCTATTTTGTACATTAAATTAAATGTATATTAGAATTATTTCATCCCTAAAATTAAGGGATCCTGATAGGAGGCAGATTATAGTTTGATTGGGATTGATTTTCTTTCCTTTTTTGTGTTGTATTATTCTTTAAATACCCATGTAATTTACCTTTGGAGACAAGAAGTAAAATCATCTCTTTTATCATATTGTTATCTTTTTTACGCAACAAACTCATTTGAACCAAACAAATTGCCCAGGGCATTGTAATTTGTAAACTTTAGTAAAATCATTTGTGGGTTTGCTAACTGAAAATGGAAGTAACATGAACCATTTACTTCAGTTACACATTAACAAAGACGATGAGATAAGTAGATGTTATATTAAAACATAAAAGGAGTATTCATCAGTGATATCATTTGGCATTATAAACTTTCTTTGTACCCTGATAACTAATACAGGAGGAAACAAACCTTCAGGCAACAGCGCCACAAATCATATCTCATGTACATGTGAAGTTGCTCATTTCAAAACAAGCTGAAAAAAGTGTTTTTGACATTTTCCCTCCATCACTTCCTGTGAAGGCATCCTTTACTTAGCAACTTCCTTCCATAATTCCATTGTATTACACATATATATACAACTCAATACTTTAAACTAGCTGGCAGGTGATACAGTAATGTTCATGCAGACGCCATCCATCTCAGGCAGATTTCTAACCTCATTAAGAATCCTCGTAAGTTCCTTTGTCAATTCTTTGCGAACGTAGTCAGATCGCTCCTTTGTAATTGATGATTCTGAAAACAAAGTTTCAGCTAGGGACTGGTATTCTTGAAACCATTCCTCACCAATACCTTCATTACTATGACTATCAGCAACAAGCAATGAGCATTCCCGTCTCCATCTACTTAAAAAGTATTTGTCAGGCAGCTGGAAGTAATTCTTTATTAGCAATACACGGAGAGCATGTCCGCAGAGTATTCCTGAAGATTCAAATTCCTTGCAAGAGCAATGTATCTGATCGCCTTCAGCTATCCATATTAATAGTCGTTCTCCATCCATCCTTTTAAAGTGTCGTACAATATACGATCCGTTGCCCACTTCAGATGCAGCATATTGCATTGCCAGTGATAACTCTTGCTGCAAGGCATTAAACGCAAAAGGTGTGAGAATACTCCGTGCATGCTCTTCAATTGGTATGCAAGTTTTGAGATGAATATATTGAGTCTCCTGATGTGTTTGATGTTGAAAACTTGCAGAAATGCCAACCTGCAATATCCACAAGAGGGGAGATAATCATCAGAAGGATAAGTGAACAACAAGGCTAGTGCAAGTGCAAAGCATTCGAGACAAAATACTTCTTACTAACATACCTGCTCAAAAAAGCTACGCAAACACATATGTGGAGTGAAAATTCCCTTCAAAAATGCATCTATAGACTTTGAGTAAGCTATTGTTGCCATTCGAGCCAAAAAGTAACCTCTTACATAGGATTGTGCCCAGGATGTGCGAACAGAATACAATAAATCAGTATGTTTGTCTGAACCAAGTCCAAAAACCGAAATCATCTGGCTCCACTGAAGTTCAAATTCCTCTGTATTCTCAATGTGAAATAAGGCATCCAACTCGGATTTAAATTCTGCATACCGAGAACCCAGGGGAAGAGAAAACCAACTGGGTACCTTGTACAGAATATTCCACTGAGGAATGACATGTTTGGTTCCTGGAAACTCACTTCTAATGGCATCTCTGAGTCCCGGGTCCAGATCACTCAGAATAGTTTGTGGACATCTTCCTCTCATGAACTGGACAAAAGTCTGTATTGAGGAAAATCACTGTAAGAGGAATATTCACAAAAGGCACAAGTAAAATCTTATACAGAGGATGCTAGTTGAAACCTGTAATGCCCATGAGAAGGATTGAGGTGTTTCATCCTGCAATAGCACACAACCAAAAAAAATGGTTCTACCATAGCTATCAATACCAAACCATACTCCAAAAAGCAATCCATAAGTGATTGATCTATAAGTAGTGTCAAAATAAACTACATCACCAAACATTGCATTTGCATTAATAGAGACACCATACGACCAAGCTACATTTTCAACCTTATCACTTCCATCCACTGTATAAGCCCAAACAAAGTCATCATCTGCCTCCTTCATGGCCTTGCATGCCTCGAGAAGTTCCAAAATATCATTTTCTCTTTTCTCACAGAGCAATGCTTCATTCTCTTGAACAACCTTCTTGCGGTTTTGAACAAAGTTCCTCACATCCCTCTCCAAGAAAGGAAGTTGCCCACCTTGAATCCCCTTCTCCAGCTCAAGCATTTTCACTATCCGATGTATAGGAAAGCCTGCCTTGGAGAGCAAGAGTATACGCTCTTGATCAGCCTCGTGGATTTTACGATACGCAGGTAAAAGGCGCACTTGATCATCTTCCAAAATTTCATGATTGTGCACATTACTAAACTGCACAACAAACCATTGTGAAATCCCTTCTACAACCTCCTTGGAAAGATACATTTTTGCATCACATCCACACCTCACTGATTTCCTATCTCTATGGTGTTCTCCATTAGGCTTCTTCTTCACCGGGGCAAACCCGGACCGGTAACAAACAAAGTCACGCTTGTATACGCCCAACTGAGGGCTAATTCTTGATCTTTCTTTCCTAATAGAGAACCCATTCCTCCTAGCAAAATTGCCATAAAACTCAAAAGCATCATCATCACTCTTAAACACCATTCCAACATAGGGAGTAACCATAGCTCCAGATGATGATTTCTCCGATTTCATCAATTCAGGAGCTACAGAACCCTCCTCAGCATCACCCTCATATGTAATATAACATTTCCAATCTCCACAAGGGCATTGTTGCCTCCGAATCCATAGGTTTTTCGAAGCTATGGATGTCATTTTTCCAATTGAATGGAGGGCGGTTGAAATTACTTAAAAGTGACCCAGAAGCAGGTAGTGGAACTACAAAACCAAAAACCTTAACATGAACAGAAAAATAAACAAAATAGAAGAATGGGCAAGCTAAATAATAATAAAAAAGAGATTTTTTTGTATATACCCAGTAAATTTCAAAGCACATATTCACATTGCTACGAGAGGCAGGTTTTGGGATGCTAGAAACAAAAGCTTAAAAATTTTGGGTCACTTTTAAGGTTTTTGGGAAAATTATGGAAGTGTATGAGTAGCATACCAGAGCGAGAGAGCGAGTACAGCGTTAAATCCTTGTTCTCTGGTTCATCTTGTTCCTCAACTCCAGTTCTGCTCTTTTTTTTTGGTCAACCAGCTCTGCTCTTTTTCTTTTTCCCAGAATTCCACAAAAAAGGAAGAAAAAAATGGAAATGGATTTTATTTTGGGTTTGTCTGGCATTGGGCTTGGCCCGTCTCTAAATTTTAGATATTGTCGATGATTTGTCATTCGTCGAACAAAAACCTTATTTTGACCAAAAACAGAGAAAAAAATATTGGTATTATTTTCTAACCAAATTTAACATTTTATCTTGGTATCTGCTGCTTTTCTGGAGAATTAAAATGGAAGGAGATTATTATTGAATGATGTGTAGTTTTAAATTAAAAGTTAAATTGTCCATTTGTATTAGATCTCATCAAGATGCTCAATGAATCAAATACTCAGATTCTCTCCAAGCTCTCAAAGGAATCTGCCATGGCCAAAGAAGCAGAGAAGAAAGCAAACAAAAGAGAGAATCGGGAGAAGAGAGAAAGATTGTATATGAAAAATGATTCATTCAACTGAAATGGAAGTAAAAGAAAAAGAGTTATATACAAAAGTAACAAACTGAAATTAACTCTAATTAATCCTGTTAAACAGTAATTAATGAGTTAACTAACTAAACTAATTATGTTAATTAATAAAATAAATACATATTAACAATTTGGCTGCTGGGACAATTGTTAATATTGCTTATAAATTTTATATTGAGAACTTCCTCGAAAGGGAGAAAAAAGTAACTTTCTCAGGTTCGTATTCTTGTGCCTATTGGTTGCTGTAATCGTAATTTGATACTGTTCATATGGGACCAAAAGGACGGTGTAGCATAAAGTTTCATAGGCATCTGTAAAGTGTGTAAAACATTAGAACAAAAGTAATTTTAGTCCGTAATATTCTTGAATGCTTGAGAGCATTTGTTGCATGATGACTTGTGCTGAAGTTTAACACATTGTCAGGATCAATCGTCCCACCAAAGATGGCCATGTCTTTCCTTTCATTATCTGCCCATGAGGATTGTGGCATATATGATGAAGCCAAACCAACATATCCAATACCAAACCTTGATTTTTCCGCTCTAGGAGCATTCTGTGACTGCATCTCACCCAGGATGATCACAGAAGCTTCTTGAAATACCTTCCCAAGAGATCCGTTCATCTCTTCTTTCTGCAATGCATTCAGAAGTTGAAGACTTAAAGTAATGATATACACAAAAACACTGTTAACTTTCCCCTTTAGGATAATTTTCTCACTTTAGTTAGTCTAACTCCCTTAGTTTTATTGGTAGCTTGTATATAAACCTTTGTTTCTGTTTTTATCTTGAAGCCTTTAAGGCAACCAAAAGTTATTGCAGAGAGTTGTAAGTTCATTTCTTTACTTTAAATGGTAATAATTTGGATTCGTTAGATCTATGTTAGTTTTTCTTGCTAAGATTGTCTAAATCTATTTCCATAGGATGTTTGTAAACCTAAAGTCTATAATTCTTGCTTAGTTTCTATTATAATTCCATTGTCACATAAAAGTTGCTTCAAGACTACATCATTATACCATCAAACATGCATTGTTTAACAAAATCTACAAATTGGAAAAAGGTGTTGGGGATGATCATTACACTGAGAGAATGGGGGAATTCATGTAAGGGTAGAAGAATAGAACCAAAACCCTCATTAACATGTAAAGAAAGCTTGTTTGTATTTTGTAAAGGTACGACAACTTATGCCAGTAGCGCAGTAGTAGATTTCCCTCAAGGTCCTAGCTGCAAATGTTATAAATTATAACTGTTTTCAGCTTCTAGCCTATAGGATACACAAAGCATACTTTCACATTGATTGCTCCACATTCATAGGAATGATATAGCATACAATTAATGTATCTCCTTTACTTTTTGGTCAAAAAATCATCTAAATAACATTTGAATTTAACAGAGTCCTTTTAAATAAAAGAATCATTCAGTTCAATAATTTATACATCATGTGCTCATCAATTTTTTTCCTAAGGATATCGACAACTATAGTGAATTGCTTAAACATACATGATTGCCTTATCTAAAAGTCTAATACTTGCAAAATTTTATGTTGATGCTTCAGTAGTTATGCGGAGAGTGTGCAGTGTGAGCTTTTTAAGAAAAAAATTATAAACAATATTAGTGCGGTTTCACGTGAAGCCGCACTAATACCAGTTTTTAAAATACAAAAAAAATATGTTGAAAGCAATGGAACCTCATTACCATTTTATAAAATACAAATAAAATTATGTTGAAAGCAATAGCAATGCATGGGACCAAAGTTTTCATATAGGAACCGGTGTACACACGAATTATCATAAGAGGACATACCCTATACCTAAAGGTTTTAACGTAAGTTTTTTGTTTTTAAACGTGAGACTATCCTACACCTCACATACTGATTTTTGTTTTTTCATATTCTTTTTCTCATACTTTTCGCACTACTTTCTTTCTCATACTTTTTTTTCATATCTTTCCTTCTTATACTTTCTCGGCAACCAAACCTATCAAATGAAAGAAAATTCCAAGGCTTGGTGATTGAAATAAACAACGAGGGTCCAAAAGGTAGATTTTCTAATACTTAAAAAAAATGCAAACAGATTTTAATTTTTACCCCGAAAGATTGCATAGGATTAATGCATAACCTATATATGTGTATCTGCCTATTTGTTAATTAACCCAACGACTAAGCAGTAGCGTAATCTAATAGGTCAGTGTTAATCCAATATTCAATGTGATTGGTATTCCAATCCTTCCTTTTGTATAGGGCTTTTGGCCTAATTTTTTGGTTTTATACGGTTTGGAGTACCCTTTATACTCCCTATTCTGCTTAACCAACGAATCATTAACTAGCTTTTGGTCAACCCAGATAGGTAACCTTAGGCTGGGAACTTAATACACACTATGTATTAGTTTCAGCCAGAGAAGATATAAGAAACAAAGAAGTGAAGAAATTTTTACACTCATCATTTCCAGAAGTTTACACTAGTTTTATTTTGGTTGATATTGTTGTGACAATTGTTATGCACATTGAATAGAAGAATACAATTGTCTTTTGAGCAGCATTCCCATGATATATCTATACTAAGCCTGAAATTTGAGCACTTAATTAGAAGTTTTGAGGCTCTTGAGTGGGTTCTGACCTTGCTGCTACATAATCCAAGAGTCCTTCACCGGCCTTTTCACCATGATCTTCATTTGAGAACTTTGAAACACCTCCGAAGGCTATTATTGCTACCAAGAAGACAGTAGTGGAAGCAAACAAAGGCCAAAAATAGGCTAGAATGGTCAGAAAACTTGGAGCTGCATATAACAGCAAAGAAAATGACAGTGAAACTACTATTGCTATGGTTATGTGGTATCTATATTGCAGAAGCTTTTCTGATATATCCATATACAGAACCTTCAATAGTACTTTCACAATTTCACTTGAAAAAGAAAGAGAATGAGAAAAAGGGGTGAAGAGGGAGAGGGAGATGGATGGAGAAAAGAGAATGTATGGTTAGTTTTTCTTTGAAGAGTTTAGAGTTTGCAAGTGTTCTATATATATATATATATATATATATATAAAAGAGATTCTCTGTTGTAAATGATGGTCTCAATGATTTTCAAAAGCTTGCTAGGCCCCTCTGCCACTTTTTTTATATATTTCCCAAACTCTCCTTCCATTAATAGGTGCACAAAGTGGTAATTTTTTCATCACATTATTAATTATCAAATCTTATATTTTAATTATTTTAAGTTTTAAATAATTTAAAAATAGTCTACTTTTATTATATTATTTACAAAAACGTGAAATATATCTAGATATATAATGTTATGTATCATCTCAAGATAGTTATTGACATGCCATTCTTTTAGCAAATCAAACCATTACAAACTAAGTCATGATAGGAATCATTTTAAAAAAAACAAAATTTATGAGTATTATAGGTAACATTTTTTCAGGAAGCAAATTAAATTAAAATTAATTATATTTAGAAAGAGAGAAAAATATATTTAATCATTGTGTTGTTTTGAATGTGTAAACATAGTACTTAATCGAAAATAAATCCCAGCAATAGGCTAAAACCCTAATATGATAAGGAATGTGAGATTATTCTAACATGAAATCCATTTGCATTGAGTAGTGACTCAATGGACGGCCGAGGACGGGGAAGGGATAAGGCATTCAATAATTGTTCTGAGGACCAATTTGTGAAGGGCATATTAGTCATTAAAATAAAGGTGATGGAATGTTTTTGCGTTTTTGGTATTAGATTCTATTCTTTGTCAAAATCTTGATTGGTCGGTTTGCGGTTGAAATTTTGGAAGGGCATAACTTCTTACGTAAACGAGGTTTAGAAAAAAAAGAAAAATTTAAAAATTAATATTAATTTTTCAGGTTATTTGAAATAATTAAAATTTTGTTTTACATTGATTTTTTTTCTCTTACTCGCAAACTTTTAATTTTTAAGCAAACACATAATTATTCTTCTTTATGGTGCTAATAGATTAGTAAATCAACAATTGAGAGCCATTTGAACTAAGTTATTTGTTCTTACTTTTGATACAAGGTTTTCTTATAACATAAATTCTCATCACTCCCGACCCACGTCGTTTAATTGTTATATAGTGAGTGAAGGAAGTTATAGAAAATTATTTGATTAAGCTAAAATTAATACTCCTTCTTTTGTTTTTTTAAGGGGTTAGATCAAGATTCAAGTTTCTAACAAAATGAAATGTTATGGTTTTTGGTATACATATAGTTACATAAAATTAGATTTATATATTCCTTAAAAAAATCAGTTAATTGTTATTTAAATATGTGTAAAATAAAAACAAAATCATATAATAATTAATATTAATTTTATCCTTTTAAGTTCTAATGGGAAAACTCCAAGTCCAAGTGAAAGTTGAGACCTAAAATCAATATTCAGGAGTTTTGATTAAAGAGACATGCATGTGAGAGTTTGAGGTAGGAGGTAATATTCAATGTTATAGAAGAGATATAAAGTAATAAAGCACTCATTCCTCTGCTTTATTATATAATGAGAAGACTGGGCCCACTTTACTCATTCCTCTGTTTGCTTTGCTGTTTATATGAACACATTTTTTATCTTCTTTTTTCACTTTTTATGCACTTGGTTTCTAATAGAGATTTTTTTATAATTAGATTGAGAAAATAATTTCATTGCGGAAATTGAAATCGCCTATTTGTTTCTTTTTAAAAATTCAAAAACAGAGATAAATATATTTTTCATCTCGATAAAATTATTAAATCTCAGTTTTCATCTTATTAAATTTCAGTTTTCATCTTATGTTTTTTACCCTTTGATATTTTTGTTACAATTTTTTCTGTTTATTGTGATTTTTCAACAAAACACCATTATCTATATATGTCCAATTATTTTTTGTATTTTCTAATTTAAAAGTTATAAATAAAAATGTAAAAAAAATGACAATATGTAACTTAACCGTATTAATTAGCTTGATAAAAAAATACCATAGTACATTTAATTAGAATAACAACTATGTTTAGATACTATTATGATTTTCTAGTTTGAAAATTTGGAAAAAATGTTTAAATGCAATCATTTTTCATTTTATTTTTTTCTCTCATATTTTAACAAAATTTACAATGTGTTTTTCATTATTCTTATTTTGAAAAAACTTCGAATACTTAGGTTGTGTTTAGTTCGCAAGTTTTCTAAAAAAATGGAAAACTATTCTTGACAAAATTGTAAAAAAATATAAAAGGTGTTTATTTACAAAATATTCAAAGAAAACTTATAGAAAACAAAAAACTGAGTTCTTTTTATTTTTTTTAAAAAAACAGGGAAGTCTTTAAATAAGTTTTCCTTGAAAACTGAAAAGTGGAAAAACTTTTCAAGAATTTTTTTGTCTATTCCAAAAAATGAAAACCCTAAGCAAAAAATATTTCCCAGAAAATTAGAATAATTTTTTGTAACTAAGCGTACTCTTATCCTTTTAACAATGGAAAATTTCAAAAAACTATTTTAGATAGTTTCTAAATAATATTTTCTATTTTCCAAGTATTTTCTTTGAAAAACTAGGTGTATGAACGTGTTTTTCATCTTACTGTGTATTTTTTTGGAATATTTTCCATTTTTCTTGGAAAACATGCTAACTAAACGCACTTAGATGTTTTCGTCTCAAAAACCTCTTATATCAATTCTTAAAGATAATTACATGACATATCAATGAATTATATGAAGATTTGTCAAACAAATCATTTGTTAATCGTGACTTTCTAATGATAAACTATTTTTAAAATGTTATAATTCAACAAATATGAAAAATGTGGCAAAAAATTTATAAGGATGAACTTTAAAATTTAATAATTTTACAATAATGAAAAACATATTTAACCCATAAAAACAATATATATCATAAAAAAATTCCTTTGTAAAAGCAATATTTCTCTCTTGATTGGTAGCTTTTTGGTAAAAAAATACTAAGATGTTATTTTGCAATTAAAAAGAATAAATGAAGACTGGAGCGTAATTTAAACAATTAGAAAGTAAGACCTTGTTTCTATCTAACTTAGTCACCAAAAATGGTTCTAACACGGTTTGACCAGGGTTGGGGAGGGAATGACGCACGGTTAAGAAAACACACTCCTTTATCAACGTCCTTAATTCATGTAACCATCATTGTGGGACATGTTAAACACTTACTCATAAAAGACATGGGTAAGGATCCTCTTCAATAGCTAAACAAGTGCAGTTGGAGAGAAAAAACAGAAAGAAATAAATATATGAAACTCAATGTATATATAATATGTTAGTGAGAGATAAAAAAGGAAGGGAAACTCACCAACATTATGTAGACCAAAGAAACCACTACTATAATGTTGTACCAAATTGTTAGTCACCAATTTGAAGTTATTTTTTATATGATTTTTTAAAATTTGGTGTCAAATTACTTAATTAACATGGAATAAAGTCCTCATTTTGTTAAGATTAAAGCATAATCAATTTTGTCAACTTACAAGGTGTAATTGATGTATTTGAATGAGAATAGAAGCTTCTGGGAACTTTTGGAGTATTATTTTTGATCCGATATACATATCAGCCCTAGAAGGTTAGCAACACCGGTCAATGTAGAAATATAAAATAAATGCTAAGTCAAACAAAATACAGGGCGAAGTAAACTCAAGCTGATGTGATCATTGAGACCCAGTACAGATTTGTGATCATGACCCCAGTCAGAAAAGCTGTCACCTGAATCTGAGTCAGGTGCAAGTGGGCAACTTGCACCTGCAAAGATTACAGCCACTATTCACTGTCAGGAGATGTCAAATCACCACTCGCACTCAGGAAAGTTCTATAAATACAACTCATTCATTAATTCATAAGAGAACAATATTATTGCGCTTAACTACCTCTGTAATCTCTTTATTTTCTCGTCTGTACTGACTTAAGCATCAGAGTCCTTTTTGTAGGTACACCTCCGATGTGTCCCTGTGACCATAGTTGTAATTGACTCAGAATTTACCATAACGTGAAGAGCAAAGGATTCCCATTAACCTGTGTATAATACCGAACTCCCACTGAGATGGTGTAAAATAGAGAGTGAGAGGTATCTTTTGACACTAGTTGTATAAGGCGTACTCTAGACCCCGTACACCAGAACACAATTCGCATATGCTAAGTTCGTAAGCCTTTTTGAGGGGCTCCAAATTCAACAAGTATTTTCATCAGTTGAGAACCCATAGACAAATGGGCAAGCTAAGGTAGTGAACAGAGAAATCCTGAAAGGGTTGAAGAAGCAACTCAGAGATACAAAAGGGGAGTGAGCTAACCAGCTGTGCCATGTCCTTTGGGCATACCATACTACGCCTTATTCATCTGCAAGGGAGGCCCCATTCTGGTTGGTGTACGGTATAAACGTAATGATACCGTTTGAAGTCCATCAGATCTCCCCAAGAGTTCAATAGTTTAATGAAGTGGAAAATAGCCCAAGGTTAAGAAATGAGCTGAACTCACTTCATGAAGTTAGGGAAGCAACTTTTGTTTGGAATCAAGCTATTAGTGCTAAAGTTGCACTGTACTACAAATGAAGGTTCAGAAGTGAAGATTCAATGGTGATCTAGTCTTGAGAAAAGCTTTAGTTGGGAACCGCTTTACGCATAAGGGAAAACTCACACCTACTTGGGAGGCCCCATACCGGGTTAACGATGTCACTTCGAGATAAGCCTATCTTTTAGAGACCTTACAAGGTGAAGTGTTCAAGAATAAATGGAATGTAAAGAACCTGCGCATGTATCACAACTAACCAACATCATAAGCCATGCAATCTTTTTCCCTACCTAGGTTTTTCCTATAGGGTTTTGTTTGGGAGATTTTTAACAAGGTGTGCAGCCGGGGTGCTCCTTCAGAAATGAAATCAGTTCAAAAAGATACGATTCTCTTCTCCTTTTATGTCGGTCTTAAAAAGACTTAACGTTTTTTATAAAACCCAAAAATTACTAATGAGTCCCAAGAGTGGTTATTAAAATAAAACCTCAGAGTGGATAATAAGCCCCAAGAGTGGTTATTAAAATAAAACCCTGGAGTGGCTAATGAGCCTCAAAGAGCAGTTATTAAAATCAAAGAGCCTTAAATTTACAATAAATCTTTTAATAAAAATTTTATAAAAATAATAAAAATTTGGTTAATTTGTTAGAAAATTAGGTTTTAATTCAATAAATGGATGTTGTTGGAAATAATCTACCCTTGATCAATTTTCTCTAGTTTTGCAGTGAAAAAGTAAAGAATTCAAGAGAAAATTATACTGGAGGATCTAACACGTAGCATCAATCCCACGCGTAGCGTGGACTCTGAATTTTGATGCTGACGCTACGCGTCACAGCCACGCATAGCGTCAGTGCTGCGTGGACTCCATATCCAACTTGGCCAAGCACTCAGCTTTGACCCAATAATGGCCACCCCACTCAGCACCAATGGCCATTCCACTCAACACAAATGGCCAAAACACAGTGGAGACACGTCCAAGTGGCCAAGCATGATCAAATTTAATAATTTGAAGTGGCCATTATCAGCTGTTTAATGGAAGCTGAGTCAGGGGTAGGACGCGTAGCGTCACACTGACGTGTAGCGTCAGCACCCTTGCTCAGCCCTATAAATAGGGCCATCCAACACCATTTAACACATCCCATCCTCTGCATTCAGAGTTCTTTCCTCTCTTCTATACTCGAGTTTTGAGTATTTCTTTTAGAGTTTGTAGTTCTAGAATAGTTTTCTAGATACTTGAGTGTTATAGTGTATTGTGATCGTTGTATCGTGAAGTTTTCATCGTCTTCGTAATGTCAAACTCTGTAAGTGTTGTTTCTACTTTTACCATGTGTAACTAATTTGTTTATGTTGGAATTGGTGAACTAATCTATTGAGTATAATGTTGTGAATTCGATCTCTGCATGTTTATGATTCAAGTCCATGTTAGTATTTCAACCTTTTATTAATGTGAACGTCAAACGGGAGAATGATTTTCATGTGTATTGAAACTTGTTTTATTATTATGAATGTCAAACGGGAGAATGATTATTCATGCCGTATTGAAACTTGTTTTGACGAAAGTAAAAGTTGGAATACCCTTGGTATCTCAATTCTATAAGGGTTGTTAACCATTATTGCCATAAGGCCAGGTCTTAATGCAAGTTTTTACTGAGAAAGTTCATGAGGGATCAGACTTTACGGTGAATTCTTAGAATTTATATCACGAGGGATCGGTTATAATAATTTTAAGCTGCAATGACATAAAACTTGATGATTAAATATGCATGTCTTGAGTTCCTCATTGTTATTCTAGATTAGGGATCCAATTTCCAACATAATTTATTTATCTGTGTTTATCTCAAGTATCTTACCTATTCTAGATTGCAACTCAACTTTTTAGATAGATTTTTATTTTTTTTATCTCATGAACAACTCAACCATGCTATCCTGTGAATATTGTATAAATTGTATATAAATCATTCTTTTGTCCATAACTTTCTTTACATTTACCATAGTGAATAGAAAATTACTGTTGTTATTGGACTTTCAATCCCAGTGGAACGATATCTAAATTTTAAAAACTACAAACGATTGGTGCGCTTGCCAATTAACAACCCGGTGGTAAAAACGAACGTTTGTGATGCTATCGTTGGGTTAACAGTCTTAAAAAGACTTAACGTTTTTTATAAAACCCAAAAATTGCTAATGAGTCCCAAGAGTGGTTATTAAAATAAAACCTCAAAGTGGATAATAAGCCCCAAGAGTGGTTATTAAAATAAAACCCTGAAGTGGCTAATGAGCCTCAAAGAGCAGTTATTAAAATAAAACCCAGAGTGGCTAATGAGCCCCAAAAGCTGTTATAAAAATAAAACCTCGAATGGCTAATACGCCCCTAAGTACGACTATTTAAAGCACACCCCGGAGCAGTTAGAAAACCCTGGAGCGGTTGAGAACTTTAAATCCCCAAGAGGCTTAAGGCCCCAGAACGGATTATGGTAAATTGATCCGATGTCTTACAATCTACATGAAGAAGTTATCATTTCAATATCAAAAATAATTCTTGAAGAATTACTAAGTTACAGGCAATACCAGATTTTAAAAGAAGACAAGTCTAAGATCATAGTAAAACAAACCGATATGGCAAAAATATATATCATCATTTATCATTCAAAAAATGGGAGGCCACACCCAAAAAAAAATTTAAAGGGCACTAAGGCCAAGTCAAAGAAGATTATCAAAATGGACGGAGCTCATCCTGCCTACAGAGCTAACAAAAGAAACATAAAAACTGAAGGGTCAACAGGGCTGTCATTGTCCTCCTCCTCCTCATGACCATGCTCACCGCCCTCCTCCTCCTCACTGTGGTCCTCTTCCTCCTCCCTATTTTCATTTCCTTAATCTTTATCAAAAATCTTTTTCAGTAAGTGCTAAGGAGTGTCATCTTTACTAGCCGCCAAAGGAGTAAATCTGAAAGGCTTGTCGAAAGGGATAAAGGACTCGTCGTTAACCTCGGTGACCAGCTCCCCACTATGAAATTTGTTGAAAAATCTGATTCCATTCAAATTGAGCTCGGTAGCTTGGTTGTGGTAGACAACCCGATGAATGGCATGGCTAAAAGCGTCCATGGCAGCACGGGCGAACAATGCTATATCTTTACGATATTTTTCTTGCTGGTCTTGAACCGCCGTGGAGAGGCTTTTATTATTTTTCTGCAGATCAGCCACTTGTTTCTTCAGGTCATTTGCCTCACGGTGGAGTCGATCATTGGCCTTTTTCAAATCTTCCTCAGACTTTTGAAGAGCCTGATTACTTTCATTTAGATTTTTGAGTCGTTGATGAACCCAACCTTGATCATCCAGCAAACGGGCATTTTTCTCTTTTAGCCGCTTTATCTCCCTTAGCGGACCATCGAAGACGGTGAAGTAAATGACAGAGAGGGTTTTCAAATGGCCCCACGTCATCGTCTCAAGGGAAAAATTGATGTTGTTGGCATTCAGTCCTTCCTTGAGCCAAAACGGAAGGAGGAATTCAGTTGATGAGGAGGTGGTTCTCTCAATAAGCTTGTCAAGGGTGTCCATTCTAGTGTCCCGTTAAGGAATCTCCTTCGCCACTTTGCCAACAATGAATTTGTCTTTACCGGAATCCTTTTGCTCGACAGTGATCTTTTGTTTTTTGCTTTGGCCCTCGAGTTTCCTTCCCCTTTTCTGGGAACCAGCACCAGCCTTAACTGGGATGTTGCCACCCGGGATCTGAAGAGAGGAGGCTTTTTTTAGTTAGGGCGTAACCCTATTCTCTTACGAGACATCGACATCCATGTTGGCTAAGAGTTTGCGGAAAACATCCACACTGGCTAAGAGTTTGACAAAACCCATCCCGACACCACCATGGCGCATCACTCAAGCATACCGAAAAAAGATGGCAACAGTTGGAGTGAACCCATGTGTTTGGCGAGAACTTTGAGTGAGAGGATTAGAGCCCAACCGTTAGGGTGAAGTTGGCTGGGGCGATGTCTAAAAATCTCAACACCCCCATCTTAAATTTGGTGAATGGGAACCGGACCCCCACCTTCGTCAGGGTAAAATCATGAAAAACAAAAATCTCTCAGGGGGATATGGAAGACCCATTCCATGAATGTTGGAGCATACAGGGCAAAAGACTTCTTGTATTTTTTGGAACACTAAAAAGAACCAGCCTCGAGTTCCACGTTTTCGTTCGCATTGGCATGTCGGCTATAGATAGCAACGACGTCTCTGGCAACCCAAAAATAGGGGTCTTCAGCTTTTCAAGCCAACCAGTTCACCTTGTTTGCTATCATGTGAGTGTCCTCGGGCTCAATTCTCACGATGAGAGATCCAACAATATATATAGTGATGATGTGTTCTAGAAAGGGAACAGTCAGGTAAAAATTAGTGTTGTCAAGGTAGTAATGTACTATGCTGGAATTCGTAACTCGGTTTAGAAACGAGAGCGGTAATGGAGACTGGGTTCAAAAGAAGGAGATGACTCCCGGTTAGGGGAAAAACTATCTGGTTTGTCAAGTTAATATTCCCAATAGAGACGCCCAAGTGGCCCGCCCTAACCCATCTACGTATGTCCACTTCAGTAAACCGCGGCCCATGCCAGGGTACCCCAAGTGGCCAAAAGACAGAAAGGTTAGGAATGATCTCCATAAAGCTATCTCCTTCTTGGTCATTGTTAGCAGAAAAATCAGACATCTTAATAAAAAGAAGGTAAAAGGTCGGGGTGTAAAAGGCTACTTATGTAGATGGTTCTTGTAGTTCTTCTAGTGTGGGCTAGGACGGAATGCAAAAGCTAAGACACAGGTGGGGCAGATTTTCGGGGCAGAAATTGTAACAAGTGAGGAAGCAGTTGGAACCACTCACCTTTTGTAGACATCGAGGGTGCCATGGGCCGAAGTTTAATTGTTACGGCCCATAGACGATGTGGAATACGAAACGACCCAGCCCATAAAGTTAACTCGCTTCAGCGCTTAACAGTGTGACCGTTCTAACAGGATGACACATATCAGAAACACACTAACCGTAGTCTGCTACGTCAGTAATCTGCATGCCATGTCACTTTTCTGAAGAATACCAAGCGGCGCGCATTTAATGATACATTCAACGATATTTATTTAACCTTAATAGATTAAGGACTTAATCAAATATGTCCACATCGGTCAACAATTGCCACACTGATTACAACATCAAAACATTATAGGTTAGGTACCAAAAACACAAAGGTAGCTTATTACTACAACACCGTCGCAATAACAAGTTAGGGGACAAATGATCCGGTATGCATACCGTCCCTAGAAGGCTAGTGACACTGGTCAATGTAAAAATATAAAATAAACACTAAGTCAAACAAAATGCAAGGCAAAGTGCACTCAAGCCGATGTGATCATTGAGACCCAGTACGAATTTATGATCATGACCCCGATTAGAAAAGCTGCCACCTAAATCTGAGTCAGGTGCAAGTAAGCAACTTACACCTGCCAAGATTACAGCCACTGTTCAGTGTCAGGAGAGGTCAAATCACCACTTGTACCCAGGGAAGTTCTATAAATACAAGTCATTCATTAATTCATAAGAACAATATTACTACACTTAACTACCTCCGTAATCTCTTTATTTTCCTATAACAACCATACTGACTTAAGCATCAGAGTCCCTTTTGCAGGTACACCTCCGGTGTATCCCCGTGACTACGGTTGGAATTGACTCAGAATTTATCATAACGTGAAGAGCACAAGATTCCCACTAAACCTGTGTATAATACCGAACATCCACTGAGACGGTGTAAAATAGAGAGTGAAAGGTATCTTTTGACACCGGTTGTACAAGGCATACTCTAGTCCTCATACACCGGTCAGATCAATTGTTGTAGTTTTTAAGTTAGAAATTCATCAAAGATTAGAATTTACTTCCCAAAATATTTTTGCCCGAGCTAAATTAGCTTGCCTAGGAAAAATTTCTTACAACATCAAAATCCAAATGTTATTTTTTCCAATTAAGTCCATTTCACATGGGTGAATTAGTCGTATCCAACAGTTTCTCCTTATTCTTAGGGGTCATTTAAATAGCCCTGAAACATAGTTTTTAAACATCTTTGGATGAAGGAAAGAAGCTTTTGAAGTTTTGGAGGGTTTCTCACCATTTAAGCCCTTTAGAGCACTTTCTAGGGTTTCTTTTTCTTCTTTCTTTGTTCATTTGATATATTTAGGGTTAACCATCATGAAAATGAGCGGCTAGACCTCTCTTTTATTGGAATTTGAAAAACTCATGCTTATTTATGACTTTGTAGTGAATATTAGTGTATGTTTATTTCTCATTGCCTAATGCTTCCTTCTATTCAGGACAATGTGATTTGTGTGTCTTGTGTGACGTCCTACGTTAATTTACCTTTATTTATATCTGTTTAATTAATTTTCACAATAAATTTTTTGCATTTAATTAAGTATAATTAGTTCTTATTTCGAAATAATATTTATTCTCCCTAAACATGCTCAAATAATAATTATATAACTTGATAAAACCTTAAAGTTCTATTAATTTATAAAGAAACCAAAAATATAAAACAGGGGCCTGGCGCTGCGCACCAGTCCCACGCGTAGCGTCAGCCCTCTGCTATGCACCTCACGCTACGCGCCAGCCTCACACGTAGCGTGGGCATGACAGTGACAGCACCTGATGCTGTTACACATTTAAACCATTTTACCAACTTTTAATCTACCCAATTGGCCCATTTTAGATCCGATTGCCACGAAACTTCACGGGCCACCTGTTTTTCCCATTTTGGAACTGTTGGCGCTATCCGTTCGCCAAAATTCCAACATATGTGCAGGTTATACACAAAACACAGTTTAATTCAAATAGGTGCAACGCCTTGACACCAAACACCCTAAATGGGTTCCAAATGACCTAAGGCTGATATACAACTTCTAAATATCCTAAGGAACCTATTGATGCATTTCGGGGATTATGTAACCCTTTGAATTTCTAACTCACCTATCCAGTTCCTTTAAATTCATAAAATCACTATATGCATGATTTGCTAAATTAATCCTATCCCTCAACCAACATCATTCATATAGTACATACACCAATCATGCATCAATACAACCTGCCTATAACATTCAGCATTCACACATCCTTGGCTCAGTGCCATAATTCATCATCATCAATGAGTCATCAAACCACAACATGCATAATCATGGCAAGTTCATCACACATACTTTATCATCTATCACCTACCATAGTAATATATTACTTATTACACACTTACGCACATACACTCAAACATTACATTTATTATATACATCTCTATTCCTTGGCATCAACCTTCCTCTTGGCACACCTCCGCAGCATTAGCATCCTCCCTGTCACTGGTCACTAAAATTGAACAACAGCAAGGGTGAGTATTTGGAATATCATAATTAATATAGAACGAAATATTAAATTTAACAATACCTACTACTCTTTGTTATTACATAATCTCTTTCGATTTCCTGCACTTATCCACGTCGATGTAAATACACACATACATATCAATCTTTAACTTATTCAAGTCATACTTTCATTTATTCACATTACACTTTCAATTCATAATTCATTTTCCATCATCAATCAATATAAGATTCACATATGTCACAACTGACTCTCATGCAATTTGATGCCTAGTATCCTGATACTAAAGGACTGGCCTTCAGCTGGGAGTCCGACTTGACATCCTGTGAACCCGACTTGGTTCACCGAGCCCGACTTGGCTCTCCACCTCAACCACTGGGTCCGACTTGATTACTGGGTAGCTCAACTGGGCACAAAGACCACATGAGCCAAAAAGTGAGGGGTATACATACCGTTGGCCATCCCATACCACATATTCACATATCAGATCTCATAATCATAACATATCATCAACAAACCACATGTGCAACTACCAGAAGCTGGCATGTGTTCGTAATACAGGGCGACCAACTTGTCAAACCCATCCATACAATGCTATTGCATATATCATCAATAATCCAAAATTCCACATTCTTATTCATAATCAAATATACATACACCACTCAAAGTGGAAATATTACACATATCTTTTACTTTCATCATTCCAATCTTTATTTCATTATATAATTAATTCAATCAACATATTTCTTTCATATTCAACCATTTAATCTCACTCCATATACTCATATATTCACAACTACTATATTTAGTTACTTTATATCATTTATGACAACTCTTACTAAATTCTTGAACTTCCCATAATCTATTTTCATATCAATTCTAATTAATTATGACCCGAACACCTCCCTTACCTCTATTCTGAGCTTCGACAGTTTGCTCAAGGGGTAGATAGCGTCCTACCGCCGCTGGATTCACCATTCCTCTTTCGCTTCCGACGTCCACTTCGTCGATCGCTTGCCTAACGCTCGTTCCGGCACCTACGGTCACCGAAACATCAAACTAGTTAGTACGTTACCTTCCTTATACTTCCAAACTCATTACCCAAGCTTCACAAGCCACTGAAACTCAGAATCAAAACCCCAATCATCACATGCAAACTCGGATTTCATGAAAGGAAGGAGAAGAAACTAAAGATTAGAGCCCCTAGATGCCTTACCTTGGTTCCAAATTGCCTAAAACCACTAAGAATCCAAGTTCCCTCAAAACCCTAGCCAAATCGCCTCAGAGAAGAGAGAAAATGAAAGAAAGGGTTTACAGGTTCTGTTCTGTATGACCCTGTTATAACACAGATCACGGCGCTGGCGCTACGCGTCAGCTCACTAAATCGCACCTGACGCTACGCGTCCCAGCCACGCTACGCGTCAGGGTCCTGATGCCATTTTCCTTAAAATTTCATTTAAAACTCCTTTTCCCCGCTAAACATTTCATATACCATTTTTATTATAAGCTAAATAATAATTTACTCATTTCCAATTTATTTTCTATTATCAAAACATCAGGGATGTTACATCTTGGTTTACCGAACGAGTTTTAGGAATGGAATGCTCATTAGATTCTTCTTCTAGGGATAAAGTTTATTCTAATAGTTGTTAAAAGGTTTTCTTAATGCAAATTCTAACATTAAATTATTAAGGGATTGGGATTTAATGTTAGGGTTTAGAATCGATTAACAAAGAGATTAGGCTTAGTGACTTTTATGTCACATTTACTTATTTAATGTCTAACCATACATAATATAATCTTAAAGAAATAAATAGAATCAGAAGTCCAATCCTAACACCTTCTATTAATTGTTATATCTGTGACATCCTGCCATATTTACATAATTTAAAATAAAGATTTTAACTTTAATTTAATAAGTTTCACTTTAAATAATGTAACCCATATTAAAACTCAAACAATATCATGAAGAAAATCTTAAAAACATTTAGGGTGCATCTTTCTTGCACATCGTTCAATATTTTATGTCTAACGCAAGTTATAAAATTTCGATTGAGGTGAATCTAATTGATACATCTCTATAACTCATTTATCTTCAAATGTTATAAAGAGGTTGGAAGTCAACTATGCCCCTAAGATCGCCCAATTCACAAAAATGTAAAACTATCATGCGTAAAATTTTCAACATGAACACCTTGTAGTATTTTGAGCATTACTTGAGTTACGGACCTCCTATTAAGGTGAATCAAAATAAAAAAATGTCTGTAACTCAATTACCTACAACTTTTGTGAACGCGAGAGCTAATTCAATCTAGACCAATCACAAATTCAAAAGCAAGCTAGTAATCGATTACCAGAGAACAACTTGTGTAGGAATTCATCTCTTCTCGTGGGTAATCGATTACAGGGTTCCTGTAATCGATTATTATAAGCACAGATGCATGTTTTATGTAGATTTTGACCCCTAAGCCAACTTTCACAACCCTAACTTGCCATTTGACCTTTAAACGCTATGAAACTTTACAGGAATAACCTACTACTCATTTTGGACCTGCAGGCGCAATCCGTGCTTAAAAACTCCTCTAGATCATGGAGATATACGTTAAAATACAACTCTATTTCAAGTAACTTCACCACCTGTAACATCTTAAAAGCAATTGAAATGAAAATCTTTTTGCCCACACATACTCTAATTATTTTAGGGTCTTGTTAATGCTTTATAGGGACTCTAGATCCCGTCAAAACTCAAATTCACCCTCTCAGTTGGCTAAATTAAACTATTTCTCATTATAATTCAAGTTATCACTTATAATTTCAACATGTCTATGATCATATACCTACTACCATTAGTTCTTGATTGTACCTAGATATACTTATGCATAAGATATAGTATATAAACACAACTAAGCATACCTACATTTTTATTCTTTCCAACTAACATTCACATTCAATTGGCTCATTGTCATTAATTCATTCAATTACCATATACACCTACATACACATCATACATATCATCACAATTACCTGTTCATAATCATATATCATCAATCAAAATGGCTCAATGCCATATTATAGTCACTAGAAATCAATTAGCATATTTATCACCATTCACATCATATCTCCATAACCATGAACCAGGTCCTCAACACCACAATCAGAACATTAAGATTAATCATACTCATTGATCATTATGGTAATATACATCATATCATACTAGATACGCATATATATATATATATATATGTATATATATATATATATATATATCATAAACCATCATCATAGGAACAAACACTCAAATATAACTGATAAGCGTAAATTGTAATCATGTTTATATATGAAATCTTGACACTTTTTGGGTTTAATTACATTTATTTATATGTTAATTGTTTTAAATTAGAAAATTTATTGAACCTAGATGAATGTTTCAAGGTCTTGCAATGATTGAAGGAAATTGATCCCAATTTTTATGTATATTATAGTTAATCAAGGATGCAATGAGGAAATGATAAGAGGAATTTGGAAGAAATCAAGAGGAAGATGCCTTTAAGGCTTAAAAACTAAATGAGGAAGGCTCTCGCTTAAGCGGGAGTTAGCCAGAGAGAATCCTTAAGGTTGAAGAAATGTTGCCTGAGTGAGCTAATCTTCGCTTAAGTGAGAGTTAGCTAGATCTCGCTTAAGCGAAGGAAGGCCTCGCTTGAGAGAGACCTAATATTTGAAGCAAAATGACCTTTCTTCAAGTTGAAGTATAATATAGCTTAAGCAAGAATATTTTCGCTTAAGCGAGATTCCCTTGACATAAGAAAGATTTTTTATTGCTAAAAGAAATGGACAATGATTTTGAAGAGAAAAATAGGGGAACTTGCAAAGGGGTGAAGTGAAGTCACAGAAGTCAATTTCTTCATTTCTCCTCTATTTCTGGTTGTGTAATACCTACCACAAGTAGTTAAACCTTCTTTCGGGATTGAATATAATCGATTCAAACTTGAACATATCTTAGTGATATTTATATATAATGCCCGTTTCTATTTGACTTTGATATTTCATTCCGTTCTTAATGTTGGATTTTATCTGATCAATGGATTCTCGACTTTGATTTCTAGAGTTATTGGGAAATATTTCTAAAAAGTTGTTCTGAATGAAATATTCAATATTTTGTACACTAGGAATAGGATCCAATGTGTCAATTGCATATTACATCTCTGTTTAAGGTTGGGCAATCTTTCAAATAAATGAGGAATCACTATTTAGAGGATTTCCTTATGGATTTTATATGTGAGGAATTGATATAAATGAAATTTGTATGCAGCATCGAGTTTAATAGTTTTGACTACTATATATATATATATATATATATATATATATATATATATCCAGGATACAGACGAGGGAGATAGATGAATTTCAACCCTAACTCTTTCTATTGAATTTCTATATTACTCAACTCGTTATTTTTCATTTCAAACTTCATAGTTCAGTTGTTTTAATTTGTTGTTAGTCATGAAGACGATCATTTTTCATGTATATAAGCTTAATCAGTATAAGACTGTGAGTTTCAGTTGACATCACCCACCGTGGGAACGACATCCGTACTTGTGTACTATTATACTACAGTTGATTTTTCGTACGCTTTCCAGGAAATTAACAATAACATATATAGATATTTACACATATACATCAATATTCAAATCCCTTTGGCATTGCTCCTAGCCCATCTTAGCACTAATCTCTACGGCGTCTACAATGTCCCTGTCTTTTGTCACTAACAACAACAGTGAGAATGAGTGATTGGAAATACAAATCAATGCAAATGATCAAACTATAGGAAAATGCATAACATAGCTAAGGTTTTATTCACTTAATCATTCCATAAATTCATTTCTATTCCATTTCAATATAATTACCTATTATTAACTCCTTGATTACATAATCTGTAATTCAAGTTCTCAACATCACATTCAATTATCAAAACTTATGGCAATTTTACATAAGTGCGTAACTGATTCTCAATCAATAAAAACATATGACTCTTTAGTATCTAGATACTAAATTAAATCGATCATCAGATGGAGTCCTACCCAACCACCTATGAACCCTACCTGATCCACCGAGCCCAACTTGGCTCCCCACCTCACCACTAGGTCCTACCTGACCATTGGGTAGCTCAACTGGGTCACGCTCAACCACGTGAGCCAAAACGAGTGGCAATTATACCGATCAATCGTCCACACCACATAACAATCACATATAGCAATTGATTACAATATCACCGAGATAAATTCTGAAGTAATTCACCCTGTCATCATGGCTATCAATTGGGGATCTTAACTAGCCACTCAGGCTCATTCTCTTTCTACCATCTTATTTTGTAACATCTCTTGACTCATCAAATCATTTCACAATTCATTATCTCGTTTCATCATTTTATACAAATATCACAATCATCATCATACAACACATTTGTATCATTACATCACATCATCAATTCTCTTTATTATCACACATTTAAAATTTTGCATCGTCAATTACATGACTCAAGGTTCATATTATCACACTACCAATTATACCCATATCATCAAGCAATTCATTACTCATCACAATCTTAATTAACCACAACTAATAATTACACATATACAAATACATATATTTATAGAGGAATTAATATATATTTAAGCTATCCTACCCTTTCCCATTTTCCATAATTAGCTTCCACTATCATTTCCATTAATCTATACGCCAAGTACACCCCTTTACTTCACTTTCGTGTTTTTGAGGCTTCTAATCAAATGCCCCCCAATTCCTTAGAGTATCTTAATTCAAGAAATTTATAAACAAATTTTGCGCTTTGATTTTCGGAATCAAAACCCATTATGCCAAAATAGTTTCAAATACATTCTCTAAACTTTTGAAGCTTACTTTTGTCATTTTCAACCTCCGTTTTGAGACCTGTTTTTCCTAATGACTTTTTGGCACCAGGTCCGCTACCTAGCACGTTGAAATAACAACCCATTAGCCGATTATAGACACCCACTATATCGAGAATCATTGTTAAGCTTTGAAGTGCTATAAAAATAAAAAATGAAGAACCCCCATGAACATCCCATTTTTGGGTTAGAAAGGGAGTAGAGGAATCATGAAATTGAAAGCACCAATTGACTCACCTTAGCGCCACGAGTTCAACAATGTGGTTAATTTTAACTTCCCATGAGAAATCATGGGTCAATCAAGCCCCTATGTAGGCACGACCATGGAAATGGAAAAAGAGAGAAGAAGATTCGCGTGAATGATGGAGGAAGAAAGAAAGTGAAATCAAATTTTATGCATAAAGGCAAGGTTGTTCTTTCACCCTTTTTTCTTTCTCATTTTCCTTTTCTTTCATTTTCTAAATCCATTTCTCTTTTATTTTCTTTCTTTTAATTAAATATATTTTACTTTTACTCCATGGAAATTAATAATTTACCACCACCATTTAATTTAAAACTAATCTTTTAAATAATCACTCTTAATTAACTAGTTTAATTCCATCATCAATTTAAATATCCAATTAATTTAATTTAGTTCACATTAACTCCCAAGTAATTTATTTATTAATTCTTTATAGTATAATTAATTAATTTTAATAACCAAGATGTTACAATATCCGTTTATTTGCTTTTTGCTCTTGGATTCTAATCAATCTGTAAAACAACTCATGAACAGACCTTTGAACACACACACACACACACACACACACACACACACACACACACACACACACACACACACACACACACACACACACACACACACACACACACACACACACACACACACACACACACACACACACACACACACACACACACACACACACACACACACACACACACACACACACACACACACACACACACATATTGTAATTTACAAGTAATTACTATGTTATTACCAAATATCATACACACACACATATATTGTAATTTACAAGTAATTACTATGTTATTACCAAATATCATATAAGTCTTTATAGATACACAGTCCAATACTTATTGAAACTATTATGAATTTGATACACTTGTTAAATATAAATAAAAATAAATTCACATTAATTAAGAAAAATAATTACTAATTTTATTTAATATCATTAATTTCATCTTTTTATTTTTTTACAATATCCTTTCTTAAAACTTGCTCAATGAAATATATTACTTTCTTTTATTGAAAATTAAAAATTATACTGTTAAATAAGAACCATTTTAGGTAAAATAACATTAATGTAATCTTAGAAAAACATTAAAGTAGAGTTAGTTAGAATCTATGTATATTTATATATATATATATATATATATATATATATATATATATATATATATATATATATATATATATATATATATATATATTGCTTGTATTCATTCGGAAATAGTACAAATTTTAAGTGTAAGAGAAACTTATGAGACTTTGCTAGTATCATTCTCATTCATACTCAAAACAATTGTAATTGCATTGAAATAGTAATCAAGGCCCGCCAACATCTTACGGATAGAATATTAATATTGATTACATTTTTATTTAATTAATTATATAATTATATGCAAATTTTATGCAAACAGAACCCCTCCTTTTAGGTAAACTTTGATTAGAAAATTATTAAACAATGTTTTTTTTTCATTTCCAAAAATATACAAGCGTCCCAATAAATCCGAGCAAGTATTGAGTTAGATCTAATTAAAAAATTAATCTGAACCGATTAAAATTAGTTAGATATGATTAAATTAACTCATATGGTAAGATAGATTCACATATTTAAAATCCAACATCTAATTTAATTATAATCAGGTTTTAATTGGATTAGATTGATTCTAATCTTATGATAAGAAAAATTTAATCAAACTTAATTAATTTAGTCTAAAATAATTAAATATTTAATCTGCTCTGATCTTGCGAGTAATGTTTATCTTGAAGGGTGAAGCATCGGGACCAAAGGCTTTCGCATTACAATTGATGGATAAAATAAAAACATCCCTTTCTACAACTACCAATACCATTATGCGTGGAGGCTTCTATCAACCATTATCTTTAAAATCCTAATTCAATTATGTTCAAATAGTCATTGTTTTATCTTTTTAGAAGTATACTAGTAGTATTATAAAAAAATAATTTAAAAGCCTATGGTTCTTCTTTTAGCTGTTTGGGTAATATATACAAGTGATTATTCATACAATTACTATAAAAACAGTGATTATTGCATACTTATGAGAATTTGTTTATAATAATTAGCCGCTAACAACTACAAGTTTTCCAGATGTTTATAGACTTATGCAAAAGAAAATATACATCTGTAGATCGTTGAAACTAATATATTAAATCAAACAAAATTTTTAAGCTGTGTATTGAATTAAACCTTAAGCTTCAACAGGAATACTTATGAATTTTTCTATAAATTATACAGAAGACTCTAGCTCACGCCAGCTGGTATAAATACTTGTCATAAGATATGTATTTTAAATTCAACTACTTTTGTTTTTTTGATACATTTTATATATTGTAACCTACCAACACAATAACATAATATATATCCCACTAAGGGAACTTAATAGAAGTACAACATCCTTCTTTCACATACCTATCCAACCATTCTTAGTAACAAATAAATTCAATTTGAAATCATTGAAATCAATTACATAATTTCATCAAAAACTCATTGGAATTAATGCTTTTTTAATGAATAGATTTATCAGGGTATGTCTGTGTAATGTGTGTCTCTTCATGTGAAAGTGAGCATTGGTTGTTGGTAAGGTCCTCTGTGTGTTATACCCATCCAAACAAAAGCACAATAAATAAATAACTTATGTTTGGGTTTGTGTGCAGAAACCGTAATTTTTTTTGCTTTTTTACTTTATATAATTATTATACTTTTAAGCAAAGATGACAACTTTTTCTGAATATTGATTCAAATTTATTTGTTCTTTGAAGCCACTTTAATTAGTTGGTCGCTTTCAAATAAAAATGTCCTAATTTCTTTTGATATAATCGCAGTCTTTTCTGAGAGACTATCAGCAAGTGAAATAAAAATGATCTCAGAGAACGGTTTTAGCGCTTAAGCAATACAATAGTCCAAAGTGATATCCTTCCATTGACACAGATAGAATATGACACAAGTTAGGAGAGTTGAATTTGAAATGCATTAGTGTTGGTTATCAATAAAGGATTTAAAGAATGAATATGACAACATGGATTAGGAGAGTAAAATTTCACAGTAATTTCTGATTTTACACCAAAGGAAAGTTTACTTTTTTCTACCATATATGGAGAATTATTCCATGGCAAGTAAAGCCTTAAAAGATAGTCAAATAACTCAATCACATTGATTTTAAGGTTATGTGAATCCAATTAAACTTAAAAAGGTTAGATAGGATATTCTAATTGTGCCTATGTTGCATACCACAAGCTCTTTATTTGGTCTCATTTGTGATCCTTAATGTCTCATACTCTTGATTAACACTTGTAATTGAGATTTGAGACTGAAGCAACATGTGTCAGCAGGAAAACAAAGATTGAAAAGAAAAACTGCAACCAACTAATGCACTACTTTGTGATTATGAAATGTGATTGAAGCTGAATGTTATTGATCACATATGAATTTAGCTTAATACAGGGAATTATTGTTGCCGACAGTAACTAAGTTCAATTGGCTAGTCCAAATCTTTAATGTTCTCCTTCCTTGCCAGATGTTTATACATCCAATGTACCCTGACAATAACCAAACAAAAAACCAAAAGTAACATGATTAACCTTGCTTTTAAGTTTAATCAAGTAGTACATATTAGGCTTTGTTTACCAAGATAGAGTAGGAGGAGATTAAGGATATTAACCGAGTCATCAAGTCATTATCATAACTGTAACAATGGAAATTATAAGTTTTGTACAATTTATCATCTTGGTTTAAAATTTTCAAATAAACCTCTTTCCTGACAGAAGTAAAGTCTGTGAAGCTGAAAGGATTGACAAAAAAAAAAAAGTAGGTCAAGTAAACCTTCATTTTAATCTGTTTAAATATAAGTCTTACTTTTTTTACCTACCCTATTCAAATTCAAGTTAAATAGGATCATTATAAACAGTAAAATATTTCAAATGGAATTTTAATACAGTTATATTTTTAGGACTCAAAATTGAAACATGTTAAAGTAAAAGGGCAACTCATTTTAAAATGACATTATTTTAATTATTTTCTAATTTAAATGACAATAGAAAATATAAATGAAAGAACTTAAATGAGTGATTTATTTATTTATCTTATAAAGTTGATCACTAAATTGATTTTATAAAGTTATGGAAGACACTTGTAATTTCAAGGACTAGAATGAGGTAAGAAAAACATACTAAGGAGAAGAAATAAAGAGAAAGTAACAGTTACTGTCAAAGCTAGAATTTAGGAGAAGCTGATGAGTTAAACTAGTAGCCGGCTTAGCTGGCCCATGATGCATATTTGATTTGTCAAGTTTGCTTCACTGCAGGGGAAGCTCATTCCTCTCTTTGCGGTCAATTCCTTATAAGAATGGACTTTCTTATTTTCTGCCATAAAATTCTCTCTCATTATTATTATATATGACCCTTTAGAACCATCTTTTGTTGTTGGTGTTACAGGACTAAGCCTCACCAGTGCACTTGTCAGCATTTGGAGAGGAACCAAAGGACAAAAAAAAAGTGCTATATATACCAAGTGAGTAAGCCCCTTTTGTTGTTGAACTGAACCTATCTATGTGAGCATTTGTCAACACCTGAAAGAGCAAAATGGTGACATGTGAGGAGCTGTATTGTGGTGAAGAACTCCCTCTTGTCCAACCTGACCCTGTGGTGTTGGAGATTGATCGTTTGCAAAACCAGCTCACAGGTTCATGTCTCTTTTATCTTGTTTTCTCTGCTTCAGCATTATTTGTTTATTCCTTTTCAGTTTGACTTTTCATATATAGTCTGCATGTTCAACACAGGTAAACAGGTTCCTGCATGTTGAACACCAATGAGATTTGCCCAACTGCACCTAAGAAGTGTGTTTTTCGAATAGAATATGCAACTATGCAAGCATGAGTTTAGATGAACTTTGATTTTTGTTGGTTAAAATTTATTTGAAGAGTTATTTTGACATAATGAATCTCCTTCAAATGGTTTTAATAAAAGAATTTAATTAGAATACTGGTAAGAACTTTTTACATTATCATCCAGGTCATGAATTTTTAAATAAATAAAAATTGTTGATTTATAACTATTTTAAAAATTATATGTATGGTGATTTCTAAATAATTAACTTTGTTAAACTCTTTACAAACAGAGCATATCCCAATTAAACAGTAAATAAAACTAATTTTAGATATATAATTAACAAAAGAAGATATGACTTTTCCTATTTGATAATATTATAATATCAATATAAAGTTAATTTGAAAGTATATTTTCTTCAATACTAGATTTTACTGAACACAAAAGCAAAAAAAAATAAATGTAACTTTCACTTTGAGGGAGTTAAAATTTAAAACCAAACTTGGAATATACACATGCACAACATTGAAAGGGTTTGCTTCCTCAACACCTAAACAAGGACTTTAAACTTTTAGGTAATAATATAAATATATTTATGAATTTAATTGACATACATTAGCAATATATACCTTTTTACTAACTAAATTGAATTGACATATAGTAAAAAAATGATTAACTTTGTAATGTTCAACATTAAAACACATTTTTTATTATTTAAAAAAACCCGTAAAACCGAATCTTTAAATATGGGATCTCAATATGTTTGTTACAAAAAAAAAAAACGTTACAAAAATAAAGGATTTCATGTGACTATCCAAACTCTCACCATTAAATACACCATATTAGATAAAAGATGTATCTTTTATACATATCGTCTCAAAAATCTTTATATTAATACTCTATCAAAATTAAGCTCTTTTTATATCCAAAAACTTAAGAGCACGTTACATTTGAATACAACTTTTGTATTTCCAATTTTATTAATAATGATAAAATTAATACATTAATTTCATTTGGTTCCTATTTTCAAAGCTTCATATTGAAAATGATGGAAGCAATGTTGCTTCATATTGTATATACAAATATTTGAAAATCGAGAACAGGGCAAAAATGATAGGATACTTTTGTAACTAATGAAAATAAGAAATAAGAAAACATTCTGTCAAACTAAATATTCAATTTAACTTTTTAAAACTAAGCTTTTATGTGTTTGGTTCCAACTTATATTCCTCTAGCTGACTAGGGAGGAAACTGAAGAAGTGTATTTTTTTTATTAGGCGAACCTTTTTTTTAGTATGTGTGGATCTTAAGTTGACTAAAAACAATATTTTAATGTATTAGTCAAACTAAGTTTTTAAACTTCTCAGACGATATGTTAGATTAATATTAATCATTAAATAACTCAATTGATCAAACATAGTTTCCCTAACTAAATATCAAACAAAAACTTTATTTGCTTACTTAAAATCTAAATCAATACATGGTAAAGTATATAAAAGAATAAAGATTACTGAATAGATGTGTGTTTAACAAAGGTAAAAGGATATTAGTTTGTTTTCATGTTGTGCATTTCCCTTTTATAACAACATGAAAAAGAAAAATATAATTTAGTTTTATTTTCGTTCATAAAAAATTGAAAACAAAGACTATGTTTTAGTATGAGAATGTGTTTTTCTACTGTATTTAAATCAATGTTTCATCTAGAAAATCATGACTAAATTCTAACCCCATTGCAGAAAAGGTTAAGGAACTAGGAACTTGCCAGAGTGAAGTTAAGGCCTTAAGGGCAACTGAATCAAAAAAGGATAAGGCTATAGAAGAGGTATTTCTCATAAGAGTAAAATTTGATATATTGGCATTTACTAGTTAATGTTCTGACACTGTTAGTCGATTAAAATTAAGTATTTTTCCAGATGCAGTTATTCACACTCTCCCTAACACAGATTCAGTTACGCTACACATTTGTTTAAAAACATGATAAATGAACCTCCTAGTAACTAATATTTGCTGTGGTTTTCTTTCTTGAATTCCAGCTGAGAAATGAAGTCACTAAGCTGGATGAGAGACTTGGACTTACTGAGGATCATCTGAAACACAAGGTACACTGATGCAATACTAGTTTATCTTTGAAGTTGGAGCTATGTCAAACAATATTAAATTCTAAAAATGCATATCCTTCAAAATATGGTCATATCCAGAAGTTAGAAATCAAGAAACTAACAGAGGAGAAGAAAGATGCACTGGCTGCACAATATGCAGCAGAAGCAACACTTAGAAGGTTACATGCAGATCAAAAGGAAGATGATTTTCTTCCTCTTGAGAGTGTCATTACTCCTCTTGAGGCTGAGATTAAGATGTATAGGAATGAGGTACTAAACTAATAATGCAATTTCCATTCAAGACAAGATACTTTTACAAGGCGTGAACTATGCATAATGACAATAGTAACATCTATTTTGTCTTCAGATTGCAGCACTACAAGAAGATAAGAAAGCTTTGGAAAGGCTCACAAAGTCAAAAGAGTCAGCATTGCTTGAAGCAGAGAGGATTCTAAGAAGTGCACTAGAGAGAGCCTTAATAGTTGAGGAAGTTCAGAATGAAAACTTTGACTTAAAAAGACAGATTGAGATCTGCCAGGCATATTTTTTATGTTTCCCATTTACACATTCAATTTTCATAGTAACTGTTAAGGAGTTCAATTAATTTACAACTTCCTTGAACAGGAGGAGAACAAAATCTTAGAAAAGACTCACCGTCAGAAGATTTTGGAAGTTGAAAAACTAGGCCAAACCATCCATGAACTTGAGGAGGTCATCTTATCTAGTGGCGCCAATGCTAATGCAATTCGTGATTATCGGCGACAGATTTCTGAATTGCAAGTAGGGATATCTTATGACTACTGCCATTTTGAAGTTAATTTTGGATACATTGACTACTTCTTTCTAGTTGATCTATGTAGTAACATAATTTAGCACAAACTTTTAGGAGGAGAAGAGAACACTAGAGAGGGAGCTAGCAAGGGTAAAAGTTTCAGCCAACAGAATTGCAACCGTCGTGGCTAATGAGTGGAAGGACGAGAATGACAAGGTCATGCCGGTAAGGCAATGGCTGGAAGAGAGAAGGATTATGCAGGTATATGTTTTTTGGAACTCATGCTCTAACCTTCTCAATCTAAAAATTCTACAATTCCATTTGTAACATAGTTTTTCCTTTAATGAATCCAAGACCAATATATCCTAACTATACTTTAAAATGCCGGAGAAGGTATTTTGTCCTAAACTTTAGTGATTCAATTGAGAGCAAGAAATTTTTATGATCAAGTATGTTCATGGATATGCAGGCAGAGATGCAAAGATTGAAAGAAAAACTAGCTATATCAGAAAGAACAGCAAAGGCAGAGGCACAACTGAAGGTAACTTGTTCGTCTTCCTTTCCATGTTAGCATATAAATAATCTTCTTAGCAATAAATAACTGAAGTTATCTGGTGCTTTTCTCAGGATAAACTGAAGCTGAGATTAAAAACACTAGAAGAAGGCTTGAAGCAATTCTCAAGTTGCCCAATCAGTTCAAATTCCGAGTCTGCAAAAGCAGAAAAATCTAACATCTTAAGTTTCCTAACAAACAATAGTGGACTTAGAAACAGATCCACATCACAACCAAGGGCATCTACTGTTGGAAACTCTTTGTTCCAAAAGACAAATATAAAAGGCAACAAAGACAGTGTTGCTGGGAATCAAAAACAGGGAAACATTATAAAAAAGAAACATGATTCTACAGAAAATGTGTTGAAGAAAGGTATATGGGCATCAAGAAACAGAGTTGCTGATATTGCTGAAAAAGAAAATGAGATGCAGGCAAACGCAGACATGAATTTAAATAAGTGCAACGATGAAAAATTCACAGCAGAAATGAAATCCAGTGATGATAATGGAGACTCTAAAAGTAATGATTTGGGCAGCAATGATGTGGTCTCAGGGTTTCTATATGATAGGCTTCAAAAAGAGGTCATCAATTTGAAGAAATCTTGTGAAATTAAAGACAATAGTTTGCTTGCTAAAGATGAAGAAATAAAGGTACCACTTACTAGTGACAGCTATGCTCAATTTCCAACCCTTCCCTTTTACCACTTTAGAACTAAAGATAAGAGATATGCTTTTCAGATTCTCACAAAGAAAGTTGATGCACTGGCAAAGGCTATGGAAGTAGAGTGGAAGAAAATGAAAAGAGAAGCAGCTGCAAGAGAAAAGGAAGCTGCATCAATAAAATCAGACGATAACAGGAAAAACAGAGGCTCAAACTCCTCCAAAAGGTTCTGTAACTTCTATTTCTTAATGATTGATACACTCTTAATTGTCAAGTTTTTCTAAACTAGAACTTAACATTTTTATGGTTATTGCAGGGTGATGAAAGAACGTTGAAGATTTTCTAGTTAGAGAAAATTGAAGGCAATTTAATAATCAATGGCATCTTGTGATTTTTCTTTGTAAATAAAACACAATTGGGAGCTAGAATGTTGAAATAAAGTTCCTGTGTGGTGAGCCCCGGATCTGACTTTGTACATACACTATGTTTGTTTAAATGGAATCTTATGTGATTGTGAGTGTTAAATACCAGCCAAGTTTGTCAAATGTATCAGTAGAGACTCTAGAGAGACGAAACATGATGAACACTGTCAAAACAATTGAATAACATGTCTTCATTACATTTATTAAAGAACTTATTTACCAAAGAAGATAATTCCTGAATGATTTTGAGAATTACTCTGGAGTGAAGAAAAGCCTAATGGTGTAAGCGTGACTGTAAGTTCACTAATGATTGAGCATTTAGGAAACTCAATTCTATCTTCTAATAGAGACTATATCATTTTCTTTTTCAAACACATCTGAAATCAATTTTATCTTATAAAAAAATCTGGCGGAAAACTTCTAATAGATAGCAATGATAAAATCTAGCACTAGTATCACTTAAGCAACAGAAGTTGACAAATATCTCATTCTCATTGTTCATCCAAGAACATGAACAACAGTTAGCATTTACTACTCCTACAGTGTGAATGAAAAACTCTTTGAAGAAACAAAAGAGGATGTACAACGAGAAGCTTCTCTTTTACAGTTCTTTCCCCTGCTGCTATATTCAAAAAACTGAGCAGGTGAACATCCTTAATTTCCTGGGCAATAAAACCTACCATCTTTCAGGCCAATTTGCAAAGACTAAAAATAAAATTCATTGCACAACTAATCACAGTAATGCTTAAATTGCACCAATCCCAGCATTCAATAGTTCTGCACCTCTTTAATAGTTGGTAAAGAAGGAAGCCATTTTCGGCACCTCCTCATCCGGGTATTTTCCCTGACACTTCTCATTTGGAAATTCCTTGATCCACTCAACAGCAATTCCAATTGTTCTGCTCTCACCACAATCTTCAAATTCCTTGACTTTAGCTTTATGTTTTCAGTTGTCCTACAAGGTAGCAAAGGCCTACCAGATTGCATCATGAATGGAGCAAGATGGTCAACCTCACCATGTTGCAGCTTCCTTTGCACCAGTATGTAACGCTTAGTGGATGCAGAGTTCAACTTTTCAGGCCTACCAGATTGCATCATGAATGGAGCAAGATGGTAAACCTCACCATGTTGCAGCTTCCTTTGCACCAGTATGTAACGCTTAGTGGATGCAGAGTTCAACTTTTCAACAGGCACTGGAGCATCAACTTCTACGTCTCTTCCTTCAATTAGAGGAACTCTGGTTTGCTTCTTCGGTTGAGAGTGGCAAGGCATGCAGTTTCCCATTGTGCTTATGATCAAACAAACAATGACTCAGCCATTATATAGAGAGGGTTGGGTCAAAGTTGAATAAACTAATAACGTGCAAGCCATCACTGATCACTTACCTTTTGTTCTGAGTTTGACTTCTTTTTAAAAATCTATATACAGAAGAGTTTCATTTGGCAAGAAAAAGCTAAGTGGGGTGTGACTAGAGCCACCGCTCCAGGTCCAGGTAGGACTTGGGAGGTTCCAAGCATGTTACTTGTAAAATATTCACAACAAAAGTCAAAACCCCTTTCTTCCTTCATTTTACCAACCTTTGTTCAGAAAATAATAACACCACAAATGCACACCACAAACTTAAAAGTCAAAGTCAAAGTCAATCCCACATATATAAACAAAGTTTACTGAATAAGGTCAATCATCATGTTCAGTACGAGATCAACCTCAACCGTGCCTACATTTTTAACTTTTTTTTACGTTTAATATATTCGGTATATCATTTAAGACCAACAAAATTCAGCTTAGTTCATAGATAATGTAGATAAGCTCTTTAAGCATATTATCAAAAGTTTACATCCTACTATATAAATAGATTATACTTTGTTGAAAATAACAAAACTCACTTTAATATTTCCTATGCTCTGAAAAAATTAATATTCCGGTACATCTTAAAGAAATTAATATTCAGGTAGCAACATATCAACAGAAAGACACCAGTAGATTTAAAAAAAAAAAAAAAAAACAAACTGAACATCTCTGTAAATAATAAAACTTTGTCCAGTTCACATAATGTCTATGGTTACATCTTTTCACTTCTATTACTTTCAAGTCTGCTTCTTATTTGTGTCTTCTACGAAATTGGAACACTTGATATGAAAAATAACAGTAAACTTTCTCTACATTCCTCGTAACTAAATCTCCGTAAAAGATAACATTTTGCTTGGTAGCTCTCCACATTTTGTAAATCTGTAGCATCTCCAAAATTTTATGTCCTCAATTTGAGCACAAAAATCCCAGTTAATTAGATGGCTCCATCTAAACCTGCTCAGAGTCTCAATTTAGAAGTTGATCAGGTATCAGTTTTTTGTTTGCTCTTCACACCCCCCCCCCCCCCCCCCCCCAAAGTGCCTATTATCATAAAAAATTAAATAACAACAATAATAATCTTGGGATTGTGCACATAATATAATTTGGAAAAATAAATTACAGCTTCCAAGATCACTTGTACAGCCTGCAAAGAGATGTAGCCACTACACTAGTATCAGACCTTCATCCACAATGTACCGCACCAAAAATATAAAAATATTATTTCCTCAGTCTACTTATACCAAAATTTTCTCCCAAGTGAGAGGAAAATGCATCAAGTCTACAAGGCACAAATTTCCTAAAAGCAAAACAACAAAGTCAGTGGGAAAGAGCCACTGTTGAAACACCTACAACCTTGGAGTTCAAAGCAGCAACTATTTCAGTTGAACCCCTAGATTGCAACCAAGATGTGGCAGCTTCACCATTACTCAAAAACCAGCCAGCCTTATCAGTAGCCTTATGGAATGGAGCTTTAAGTTCCTTCAGATATGATTCAAATACAGTAGGTAAAACTTTATCTGAGAACTTGTATTTCCCATGCCCAGTATTAATTCCAAGTAGTGGTGGAAGCTCCTCCCCTGATTCCAAAGCCCTAGACAAGTCATTTATCCAAACAATTAAGGCAGTCAGAGCAGCCCCAACTGAGAGTCTCTTTAGATGCAAAGACCACTTTGTTTGAGATTTGGACTGTAAATCTCTATATATCTCAAGAGTCAGGCCCACGTCCAGAAGATCGCGAGCTCTGTCGGGCACATCCAGGTTGACACAAAGATCAATTAGACAATTGCACATTGACTTCTTTACATCATCATCAATTGAACTAAGAAGTTCGAATGCTTCCTTTCTAAAATCTTCACTGTCCTCCTGCTTTTCCATTATATATCTAATCACAGACCAAAGCTTTGGATTAGCCTTCTGAATGCAACCTGTAAGCTTACCAAGTTCTTCTTTTGGTATTTGGGTCATTGCATACAAGAGACAATCACAGAAGCAATCATCAGGACTGATGCCCAAATCCAAGAGTTGATTAAATGTCTTCACAACATCATCGGTTCGTTTGGCCTTTCCATAGCAATGGGCAAGTGATGTCAGAACCATAATATTAGGCTCAAATCCAGATTCAATCATTTCATTCAACATTGCTTCTATCTCTGCAATTTTCCCCTTGCAGGAGTACATGTTAATCAATGATGCATACGTGAAAGAATCTGGCTGGCAAGTCCCAGAACTTTTCATGTCTTTAAAAATTTCAATAGCTTCATCTGCACAGCCAACATCTGCACACATGTCAAAAAGCATGTTATAAAGAACTATATCCATATCCATTCCCTTTTCCTTCATTTCCCTATAAACACTCAAAGCATCCCTGCCAAACCGTGCTCTACAATAGGCTTGTAAGAGAGCTGCATAGGTAGGCCAATTTGGCGAAAATCCATTATTTATCATCTCCTCATATATAGCCTTGGCCTTCCTAGCCAACTTACCTCTTCCCATGGCATACAAAAGAGCATTATACAACATCAAGTTAGGCTTGGCACCAAGAACCTTCATATCATTATACACACTCAAACATCCATCATAGTTCCCCGACATCCCAAACATCTTAATCAAAGCCGAGAATGCCACGGTACCAATGTGCCATTTCTCTGCTTTTGCACGATCATACAATTTCAAAGCCATATCAGCATTACCAAGACGTGCATAAGCAGATATCACAAATGAGTACATATTCTTGTCAGGTTCACACCCGAAGGAGGGCATCTTCTCAAACCACTCCACAGCCTTATGTGGCAAAGAGCACACGGAAGCAGAGCTAATAATAGTCGAAAATGTAATGCGATCAGGCATGACCCCTCTTTGAAACATTTCATCAAACAGCTTCTCTGCACCATTGAAATCCCTAACTTGTCTAAACAGCTTGAGGGTAACGTTGTAGAGAACAACGTGCCTAGTGGGGTTAATCTTTTGCTGGAAGTAGTTAAGAACGAGGAGTGCAGTGTAGGGATTAACCATGGAATCAAGAATGAGTAGGGCGTCACGTTCAGAGACATAGTCCCCTAAAGGTTTCAAGATTTGAGAGACGTGTTGGTGGGTGGGGTTGCAGGAATCCAAGGAGTTGGCGAGTTTGCGGAGGTTGGGTTGGTGGGAATTGTGGAGAAGGTGTTTGGGTCTAGGGCTTTTGGGATTGACCCAGATGGAGTTTTTGGAGAAAGATGAAGACTTTGGAAGAGGGTTGTCATGTTTAGGTTCTTGGAGAGTACGCAAAGAGAAGCGAGGAGCGTGGAGAAGGGATTTGGAAGGGATATGGAGATAGTGGGAAGAGATAAGAGTGGTGTTGGTTATGGGTTTGCAAGACGGAGAAGGAGGGGGGCACAAGCAGAGAGGGTGAGACTGTGCCATTATCCCTCTCTCTCTCTCTCTCTCTCTCTCTCTCTCTATCAGAACCCCCAGCTCCCAAGTACAGTTCGAGAAATTTGATATGGAAATTTCAGGGTTTTTTTATAAATAATGCAAAAAAATAAAAATATTTAGGTATTGGGTTTCTGGCTAAAATAATCCCTGGGTAGAAGCGGTCATATCAAGTTTAAATTTCGCACACCCAGTTTTGCAAAATCACGTTGAGGCAATTCGAAAGTAACATGTGGCTTGGTTGAAGTGTAGTGTAGTAGGGTTAAATTCGCACGTCCTATGTGCGAAATGTCAGTCAAGGTAGAGTCAAATCACGCGTCAGATTTTGCAGGTTAGCCATGCAAAATTCGTGCATGGCTTACGCGTGGAACGCATGCAAAATTTGTGTCAGGATTTCACGGGTTGACTAGGTGAATTCGAGGGGGTGCTGACACGTGGTGGTCGGGGTTTTTGAAGCATGCACACCTCTTCTCCTTATAAGAACAGTTGTGCATGACCGTTTTTTCCCACACCCACTTTCACTTCCACTCTTTTCCATTCTGAAGTGCACTTAATCTCTTTTTATTCACATTTTGTGTTAAATTTTTTAAGCATTTGAATGTAGTTTTTGAAGTATTAAAAGTTATGTATACAATTTTTGTTTTATTTTTAATAATATAGTAGCATAGTGTTTATTTTAAATGTGTAAGGCTCTTTAATGAAAATAATATTTATGATTTAATTTATTATGTTTAGAGTTTGTATTATATTGATTATATTAATTTTTGTCGTTATCATATTTGTATGTAGTTCATATTTTGTCTAAGGGTCATAAGTAGTGTAAACTTGATTAAAAAAAAGGTTATAGTATTTTGTTAGAGATGTGTTAGGACTAATTTGTTATTTTGTTATTATTGTCTAATGAACATAATGGTTAATAAATATTTTATGGTGTTTGTTAGATAAGTTTTTGTATTGTATGTGTAGGGTTTTGATTCGGTCTGGATACCGGACCCCAAAGTTATGACGTCGGAGCGACTTCTTAAAGGAGCATTCGGTGTCACAGGAAGACAGTGCCGCAGCGGTCATCTGTTGTCACTGTATCCGTTCTCACTTTGTTAAATGATTCATCCATCCTCTCTACGACGGATGCCTTATCCGTTCTCATTTCCACAACGTGTATAACCGTTTGCCTCAGAATCACTATGAGATAAGAGTTCCTTATAACTTATCAGCGAAGATACCCTGCATAGCGGAATGTGTCTATGTCAATTACCTCAGAGAGTAAGTACAATTGTCAGTGAAATATGCGGAAAGGTGATTATCCTCCATCCCTATCACAGGATCGTACTCTGATAATTGACCTACCCCCCTGACACACTCTGAGTACTGAGTCATCTTGATTGACACACTCTACACGCTATCAGAACCAAGGGGCCCACTTACATCCAACGATTCATTTTCTACGTTCAACTATAAATAGCATGTTCCAATACACATGCAAGGTTACGTTGTTCTATCTCACATTCTTACTATTGCATTGCTTGAGTATTCATTGAGTTCATACACTCTTCTAACTTGAGCGTCGGAGAATCTTTGCAGGTGGCACCACCTTTCACCCTCTCTCAACGTGAAACGTTGGTGTGAAGGATCTTCAGGACAACAAGACCGGTTTCTCTTACTGAGAGGCCGGATTACAATACCGGATACCCACTGTACCGGTGTACAAACCCTAAAACACCTGCACTCTTGTTGCTGGTCCCACACCGGATCCTAGACCACGGTTCAGACCAGATCATTGGCACGCCCAGTGGGACCCGTTAGAGTTATTCCCACATTTTGTAGAAGTTTGGTTGTCAGAATGGAAGGTGATGGACGTGATTTTGTTGATGGTCATATGGAGGATATGACCCACCAGCAGACTGGAAGGAGACTCGTCTTCGAATCTCCTGTCACCAACACCCGAAGGATGGTACCAGTGGCAACCCCTGGCCCTCGTGATGAAGTCATTAGGCAACTCAGGGAGGAGTTGATGGAGCTAAAGCGGGAGAAGAGAGGAGCTGGGGACAGGGTGACGTCCCATGCAGAAGAGGCTCACCATGCATGTGTGAGGGAAAGATCTACGACCCTCCAGTACTCGAAAATCCTTACGTACGAGGAGAGGGAACAGACCCAAGACTCTGGTGATAGAGTCAGTACCAGGAGAAGGGAGAAAGCAGTGGTGACCTCTGGAACTTACAGACTAAGTGTTCCTTTCTCGAGGAGACTCATGAGCGTCATCATCCCTAAGCACTTGCAGACGACTCAGCCACTGTCGATCGGGAAATACAATGGAGAAACTGATCCCACTAAGCACCTAGATGCTTATGTTTATGAGGCTATGTACCTGGGAGATAATGAAGACGTCATGTGTAGAATGTTCCCCAGAACCTTGACGGAGGAGGCCCTTAGCTGGTTCAAGAGCTTGCCTTCAGGATCTATAGATTCCTGGGAAGAGATGGCAGTTGCGTTCAAAAGTCATTTTGTCATTTCCAGGGACATCCCAAGGACTTCTCACACCTTGACTCAGATAAGGCAAGGAGAGACTGAAACTCTCAAGGAGTTTCTGAAGAGATTCTACAAGGAAGTTGCGTTGGTCCCACACCTCACGGAGGCCATACAGCTCTACATCGTGGTCGAAGCTTTGCAACCTAGTTCCGCTTTTGCCCTATCTTTGGCAAAGAGCCCCCCAACAACCTTCGAGGAGTTTCGAAGGAAAGCTTCCAAATACGTGGGTATAGAAATGCACCTGGAGGCTACAACAGCTAGAATAAAGCCTCCAGCGCCCCCTCAGCAGCCACGGAGAGAGAAGGAGAGGGTGAGACCAGAAAAGCATGCCTTCAGAGAGGACTTTGCAAGCGCTCGACCTCATCAACGAGAGAGACGTGTCTCGTCTTTCAGCAACTATGCTCCTCTGAACGCCAGGCATTCCCAAATCTTGAGGGAAGTTGGCTGGCCAGCGCTCAGTGTCTATGGTATAAGGAAGCCAGCCCCAGTCAAAAGACCTGGGAACCCACGTAAATATTGTGCCTTTCATGAACAGACGGGTCACCACACAGACGAGTGCAAAGCGTTGAAGAATACTGTGGAGACCCTCATTAGAGAGGGAAAACTGAAGCAATATCTGTTCAGAGAAAAATCCTTAGACGAGCCTGACAGGATGGACAAGAGGGGGAGAGATCCAGATGATGAGGGTGACAATAGTCGTAACCCAGTTAGGAGGTTTACTGCGGCTGAAAAGCAAAAAGGAGTGGTGATCGCTGGAGGAGCCCAGCAAGACAGCATGCCTCAGCAGCAGAGGCAAGGTAGGTGTGAAGTGATTGAGATGATTGCTGGAGGGTTTGCAGGAGGAGGAGCATCAATCACAGCAAGGAAAAATCACCACCGGATGATCCTGTCTGTACAGGGCAAACCTAGAGATAACCGCCCTTTCAGGGACGGCGTGGCAGCTCCGACAGTGTCATTCACTGACGATGACTTCGGCCCGACGATCCCAGGAGGAGACGACGCAGTGGTGATCATTGCCGTCATTGCTAACAAAGATGTGAAGAGGATCCTCGTCGATCAAGGAAGTTCTTGCGATGTACTTTTTTATAACTGTTTCAAAAGAATGGGTTTTAATGATGCAAATTTACAGCCGTATACGCAAGAACTCATGGCTTTTAATGGGGCGAAGCAACCTACCAAAGGGTACCTTGATACCCTCATTTCTTTTGAAGGAGAACCTGGCGCAAGAACGGTGAAATCGAGAATTCTAGTGATCGATGTGGAGTCCCCTTACAACGGGATCATAGACCGTCCTACCTTGAACGCAATGGAAGCAATTGTGTCCACTCCTCACCTCCTAATCAAATTCATTGATAAAGACAACTGTGTATCTTCCCTCCGAGGTGATCAAGAGATGGCTCGATACTGTTATAATCTAAGCCTCAATATGGTTAAGTTGGAAGCGTTTAATAAGAAGAGGAAGCTGAATGACGGAGGAACAGCGGCTGGGTCTGTCAGTCTGATTGACTTGGACCCCAGGGCGGAATTGAAGATCGACCCTCTCAACCCCTTAAAGCCCACACCGGATGGTGGTTCCAGGGACGTCATCTTAGGGGATTCCCCAGAGAAGGTCACGCATATTAATGATAACCTGGAGTCAGGCATGGAGCAGCGCTTGTTGGCTCTCTTGTAGGAGTTTAAAGACCTTTTTGCATGGACTGCAGCAGACATGCCTAGGATGGACCCTGATTTCTGTTGCCACAAACTCGCTGTTTACCCAGAAACGAGACCGGTGGCCCAGAAGAAGAGAAGGTTGGGACCGGAGAAGCAGAAGGCAGCGTGTGAGCAAACAGAGGAATTGTTGAAAGCTGGTTTTATAAAGGAGATTCGTTATTCATCTTGGCTTTCCAACGTGGTGATGGTGCAGAAAGCCAATGGCAAGTGGAGGATGTGCACAGATTACGTAGATCTCAACCGATGTTGCCCCAAAGATCCATATCCCCTCCCAAACATTGATCGTATGGTAGACGACTCATCTGGTTATCAGTACCTCAGTTTCATGGATGCTTATTCAGGGTACAATCAGATTCCGATGTGGGAAGGAGATCAAGAAAAGACAGCCTTTGTCAATGACCATGGTGTCTTCTGCTACACCGTCATGCCGTTTGGACTGAAGAACGCCGGTGCTACCTACCAGCGCATGATCAACAAAGTATTTGAAGGCATGCACACCAAGCTGGTAGAGGTGTATATCGATGATATCATCGCAAAGACTCCCGCTGGATGGGATCACATTGACGATTTATGCCAAGTGTTCACTCGACTACGACAATACAATATGAGGTTGAACCCATTGAAGTGCACTTTTTCCGTTCCAGCAGGGAAGTTCTTGGGATTCATGTTGACCCAGCGGGGCATCGAGGCCAACCCTGGTAAGTGTCAGGCAATACTGGATATGCAAAGCCCCAAGAGCCTAAGGGAGGTACAATCGTTGAATGGGAAGGTAGCCGCTCTAGCCCGATTCATGCCCAAAATGGCACATAGATCCCTTCCTCTGTATAAGGCGTTGAAGAAGCACAAGAATTTCGAATGGGGAGAGGAGCAAGAGCAAGCTTTCCAGCAGCTTAAGGTCGTGCTTTCAAGTCCACCAATACTAGTAAAGCCTGACCCTGGTGAGACTCTAGTTCTGTATTTGGCAATTTCTGATGAGGCCTTAGGCGTGGCTTTGGTCAAAGAAACTTCAGAGGGACAGAGGCCAGTGTACTTCACCAGCAAAACATTCCAGGGGGCTGAGAGCAAATATCAAAAGATAGAGAAGGCCGCTCTAGCAGTTGTGTGGGCTTCACGACGGTTGAGGCCGTATTTTCACGCTCATCCAGTACTTGTGAGAACGTATCTACCTCTCCGTTCAGTGCTCAGTAAGCCAGACCTCGCTGGAAGGATGATTAAGTGGTCCATCGAGATTTCTGAGTTTGAAATTTCTTATGAGCCTCGAGGAGCTATTAAAGCCCAAGTTTTGGCAGATTTTGTGGTGGAAATGACCGGGGCGGATCCAGCCACACCTCGAGCGCATTGGACCGTTTATGTTGATGGGTCGTCGAACAGTAAAGGTTGTGGAGCCGGTGTTGTGGTGGAAAGCGATGACGGTGTGCATTTGGAAATTTCCCTCCGGTTCAATTTCAAAACCTCCAATAATCAAGCTGAGTATGAGGCATGCCTGGCCGGCCTCCGAGCGGCGATTGACATCGGAGCATCGGAAGTAACATTGTGCAGTGATTCACAGCTGGTGATTTCACAAATCCAGGGAGAGTATCAGGTTCGAGAGCCACAACTTCAACTGTACTTGAATTGTGTGAACGAACTAAAGGGGAGATTTGATGTGCTAAAATTTAAGCATGTACCAAGAGAGGAGAACACCAGAGCGGATATCTTATCAAGGCTTGCAAGCACAAAATAGCCTGGCAGTACCACGACTGTGGTTCAGACCACGCTGACATCTCCTAGCATCCCTCTGTTCCCATCTCTAAATGTTATAATGATCAATTACCCTTACGAGAATTCTTGGGTCATCCCCTATATCCGTTATCTGGCGGACGAACAGCTCCCTACTGATGAGAAAGAAAGAAGGCGAGTGAAAAGGGAACTGCCATACTTCACCATGGTTGATGGAGTTCTATACAAAAGAGGATTCTCAGTCCCATACCTCCTTTGTTTGAGAGAAGATGAAGTACAAGGAGTGTTGGAGGAAGTACATGAGGGGCAGTGTGGGCACCATGCTGGGGGTCGGAGCTTAATGAGAAAAGTCCTCAGGGCTGGATATTGGTGGCCCACGGTGAAGCAAGACTCAGCTGATTTTGTGAAGAAATACGATGCTTGCCAAAGATTTTCTAACCTCCATCACACACCGGCCCAAGAACTCTCTTCATCCGCTGTGCCATGGCCGTTCTACCAGTGGGGCCTTGATATCCTAGGTCCGTTTCCTACCGCTCCAGGAGGCATTAAATATTTGATCGTGGGGGTGGACTACTTCACTAAGTGGATCGAGGCTGAGCCAGTAGTGCATATCACCTCTGCGCGGATAAGGTGCTTTGTATATGAAAACATCATAGCTCGATTCGGTGTCCCAGGGTGGATTATGACTGACAATGGCACCCAGTTCACAGATAAGAAGTTCACAGACTTGCTCGAAGGACTGGGGATAGTCCAAATATTTTCATTTGTGGAGCACCCCCAGACAAACGGCCAAGCAGAAGTAGCCAATCGAGAGGTGCTAAAGGGGTTGAAGAAGCATCTTAGAGAAGCGAATGGAGGATGGACTGATCAGCTATGCCATGTTCTGTGGGCATATCATACTACACCACACTCTTCGACTAATGAATCCCCATATCGGTTGACTTATGGGGTCGAGGCGATGATCCTTGTAGAGCTACATACCAGATCAGCCCGAGTAGAATATTTTTCAGCGGAAGACAATAACGCCAATCTGGCATCAGAGTTGGACGTTCTCCATGAGTTGAGAGAGGGAGCCTTTATCAGAGACCAAGCAATAAAAGCGAAGGCAGCTCTCCGGTATAACAAGCGTGTCCAATATAGAGCGTTTAACACTGGGGACCTTGTCCTGAGGAAGGCGAGTGTGGGGAATAAATTTGCTTATCAAGGGAAGTTGGCACCAACATGGGAAGGCCCTTACAGAGTTTATGAAGTGACAGGAAAGGGATCATACCGGCTCGAGGAGCTCGATGGAACCCGAATTCGTAACAAGTGGAACACTCAGAACTTACGTATTTATTACAGCTAGTTGGTAAGCCGGCATGTACTCTTTTTCCTTACTTGAGTTTCTTCCCATTGGGTTTTCTCAAGAAGGTTTTAACGAGGCATGACCCCAACTACGCTTCCTTTGTAATATATATTCAGCTTAATGAAAATGCAATTCATGACTCTCTCGCTCTCACCTTTTCATTTATATGTTGTGATTTATAGTTATAAGCTGTCGCGATTAAAGACCCTCAGGACGGATGATCTCAATCACCCATTCTGTGTATTGACGATGTAACTCCTCGAGGGGTGAAATGGGTTGTAGGATTAAACTGAACCCCATTTGAAGACCCAGATTGTAGGATTAAACTAAACTCTGGGTACGGTTATTAAGTTTGGCTGAACACCGGTGAAGGCTCGGATTGTAGGATTGAACCGAACTCCGAGTACAACTAGTAGGTTTGGCCGAACGTCGGTGAAGAACGGTGAATGGGTAAAGTCCAACACCGATTGAAGATACGGCTAGTAGGGTCAAACCAAACGCCATCGAAGACCTGAGTGGTAGGATTAAACTGAACCTCAGGAAATGGGTTGTAGGATTGCACCGAACCCCATTCGAAGACCGGTGAATGGGTAAAATCCAACACTGACTGAAGGCTCGGATTGTAGGATTAAACCGAACTCCGAGTACAACTTGTAGGCTTGGCCGTTTGCTATTGAAGAATTGATCGTTATAGAATTCACTCGGAAGTATTCCTGGAAATTCCTTACTCGGAAATATTCTCTCTTGGGATTCCTTACTCGGAAACACTTTAAATTCGATGCGAGACTCTTAAATTCTTCAGTCGACAATACCTCATTGAAGCCCGACTCGCGAGCTCTGTAAGTTGAGAAATTCTCACTTTGAAGTTTCAATCAGGAATTCGAAACGTACTTGCGAGACTCTTAAATTCTTTACTCGGGAAAGTCTCTACCCGAAACGCACTCATTCGAAGTCGAAGCCTTTCTATGTCCTTAAGTGTTTCACTCGGGAAATGCTTTCACTCGGCATTATGTTCCACTCGGAGCTATCTTGTTTCGAAATGCTCCACTCGGTACCATGTTACCCGGGAGTCAGAAATATCTCACTCGGTATTTACCCCGCTCAAAAATGTCACACTCGGCGACACCTTCTCAGGAGAGTTGCACTCGGAAATCTCCAACCCGAACGAAGACTCAGATTGTAGGGTTAAACTGAAGTAGACCGAGCGCTGTCGAGGCATCAGTCGGAAATCTTCACACGGGAATGGCCACTCGGAAATCCTCCTCCTAGAAGGATCAATATGAGAGCTCCCACTCGGAAGTCTCACTCGAAACTTCCCAGGTAATACGTCCAGAACCAATTTCACTCGGAGTGATCACTCAGAGTCAAATGCTCACTCTGAATCGGTCATTCAGAATCAAATGTTCACTCAGAGTTGTTCATTCAACGTCAAGCCTCCACTCAGAATCACTTACTCAGAGCCATTTGATTCACAACGCTTAGTGCCAATGTTTGACGATTAACGAGTATTACTAAGGTAAAAACATAACGTGTAATTTTGTAGGTTACACCAACATCTAGACCCCTCACAAGTTGTGTAGCTCATATAAGCAACTTCATAAGTCCCTCATATAAACTAGGGGACATAATATCCGGTCTGGATGTGAATATTGCCATTCCACATCTGTGAGATTGAATAAGCCTTTTTAATCTCCGAGAAGTTAAAGGTAACACTTCACAACAGATATTTCCTTCCCAAAATACCCACACTTGGGGACAGGGCATACTTTAATGTAAGTATCGTGTATCTCTTATGGTTTTTGTTATCTTTTTCCAGGGTGAAAACTACGCTTTAAATGACAGTACAGTTAAACAAAGCGGATGTACAACGAATGAAGAAGTAAAAGTATAGCGTATATGTCTAAGTTATTTGGCAATCATATACTTGTTACAAATGATAGAAGAGAAGTGAAGACGAGTTTAATTGATAAGAAGGAAAGTTTTATAAGTATAGTTCATCAAAACTGGAGCTGATCCCAGTACACAGCTATAAGTAAAAGCACAAAATTAAAGAGCAGATGGTTGGTTCTCCGATGTGGGCACTTCCGTTCTCTCCTCTTCAGCTCCCTCAGCTTGAGTCTCATCCACTTTGGTCTCTTGGCCAGGTTGGGCATCCTCTTGTGTTTCATTTTCGGGGCCAGGAGTGGTCAATGTTGGTTCCATGCTTTGACCCTCCGGAAGTGGAGGCAGTTCATAAAGAGTATCAGGAGGATCCTGGTGCGAGTCGTCACTCTTCACTTCGACAAGCTTCCCTCCGTGGAATTCATAGAACGGATCTAGTCCGTACAAATCAAGCTTCACGTCGGGGTTGCGATAAAAGACTTGACGAAGTGCCAGGCCGAAGGATTCGAAAGCTACGTTTTTGCATATCTCCAAGGCTTTGGCAGCCTTGGCCTTAGAAGCAGCCAATTTCTTTTGAAGCTTGGTAAACTCCTCCTCCGACGGCCCAGTGCTCACACTCCCCTTCTTTAGCTCTTCAATCTGAGCCTGCATTTCCTTCCGAAGAGCCTCCCACTCTCCTAGGCTTTTATTATGGCTGGCCTCTATTGCTGCAAGATCGTCAGCTAGCTTGGCTAATTTTTTTTTCTCTAATTGAAGCTCTTCTTCAAGGAGGGGGATTAATTTATTCTGCTACTAAAGCTCAGTAACCTGCCGCTCTAAGGATTTATTGGTGAAGTGGAGCTGGCTTATTTCTTCAGTCTTCTTCTGCAGCGTCTCCTTGGCCTTAGACAATTCTGCCTCCACCCCTCTGTGAGTCTCAGCTTGCTTGGCCGCCCAGGCCTCCTTTAAGGCGATGTCGACTTCAAGTTTTTCAACCTGTTCCATGTAGTCTGCCTTGTCTCTTAAGGAGTCCAAGAGGCCGGAGAGCTCATCCAGCTGCCAGCGACCGGCCTGGCAAGCGCCTCAAACTTCGGCAGCATCGAGAGAGGGGCGGAGACAGTACTGACAGGGCCCGCAAGCGCACGGGTTATGTCGCGTAATATAAAAGATTATCGTTCTCCACAGGGACTGTGTTCAAAGTACCAGCATATTGAAATTTAATTATCCACACAATTAATTTTTAAGATTTTTATAAAATAAAGCACAAATTAAAGTTGCACAGAATATGAATAAATATAAAAATAAAATTTACTTGACACTAAAAAAATCAGAGTTGAGAGTATCTTGGGATTTTGGGGGATTAAGACTCTATTTTATGTTTAATGAATTTTAACTTTTCATAAATAAGAATCGAATTAAGTTTTCCAAGGCGAATTTTCCAAAAGCTAATTAATATGTTCCTCTCGGAATCCTATTAATGTACCTAACCTATGGAAAGCGCTGCTTAATCCTCAGAAAGGCCCATTATCGTTTTATGAAAATCCCTTTTATTTCCTCAAAAGAATTTTGATTACTTTCACGGTTTTACCGAGGTCACAAAAAGCATTTCAAAAATCTTAGGTTTAGTTCAAAGCTTTCCGGTAAAAATAAATCTCTCGATTCTATTTATTACCTAAACTTACTAATATACCCGTAAGTATACAGTTTTATCATTTAGGTTCTTGTTAGGAATTACTAAAAGCATTAAGCATAATTGAACTAAATGGAAAACAGAAATTTATTTAATTCCAAGTCAAAATATCATTAAAATAAAATATTATCATACCCCCTTTATCCCAAGATAATTAATTTAGCTACTCATGAAATAATTTAAATTCATGTAAATAATGGAAAAATAAAACATACAAGACATGGTAAAAATAAAGACTTACGGGTTTCTCCAAAAGCTCAGAATAATTTACCACTGTAATTCCTTGTTGCAATAATTTCTCCACCAATTACAAATTTAAAATCTCACTTTTACAGCCCTCACACTCTTACAAAATAAAAGAAAGAAAAGAAAATAGAAAGAAAGAGAAGAAAAACGAACAGAGAAAGAAAAATGGAAAAGAAGAAAGCTAAAGAGAAAAGGAGAGAAAGTAATGAAGAAAGAAAATAAATCTGATGGTAATTAATGGAAGTGATGATTGATTGCTCCTGGTTGCTCTCCTTTTTATAGGCGAATGGATGAATGAATCCAGCTAAGGAAACGCGTTAAAATTTGCAAGTGGGAGAAACTTTCGGTGCATGTGAATTCCAGCTGTGCCAACTTGTTTCCAATTTGCATATTTAATATTTCCAATAATTCGGTGCTTGGATTTTAGTGAAGATTGGTGCAGAATGATGAAATTCATGGTGAAAAAATGTTATTTTCCCACAAATCTTAGTGAAAGCTTGCTAGACGGTGTTGGTGAGTGAACTGGACAGCGTGGAGAGGAGTTGCTGTTAGATGGAGATCTGGACGTTGTGGGCTGGACGGTGTTGAATTGATGAAAAGTCTGGGCGGTCTTGAGAGGGTTACTAGGCGGTGTTATGTATTAGAAGAAGAAAGGGAGACGGTGTTGGGATGTTGGGCGGTGTGTTGAGGTGAGGATGGTTGGACGGTGTGTTGAGGTGAGGATGGTTGGGCGGTGTTGAGAATATTGGGAAGGAGAGGACGGTGTTGTGGATTAGGAGCCTGGGCGGAGTTGTGGATTAGGAGCCTCGGCGGTGTTGGTTGGAGAAAAGAGCCTGGGCGGTGTTGGTTGATGGATTACTGGGCGGTGTCATGGTATGGATTAGAAGGGGACAGCGGATAGAAGAGAGGAATGTGGGTCGGTTTTGAAAGGAGAAGGGACGGTGTTGTGGCTTGAAGGAAAGTAGAAGGAGGCGGTGTTGATGGAGGTAGTGATCCGGTGTTGCATTTGTGAAGAATTGGGTCGGTGTTTGGAGGAGAACCGATCGGTGATGAAGCTGAATGAAAGGACGAGTGAAGATTGACTGAAGAGCAACTTTTGATTGAGCCATTCAGTCGGAATTGCCTGCAGAAGGACTCGGAACCGACTGAAACCATTCACTCGGCTCAGGTTCATGGAGTTCATTCAGAACAGATTGAAGACTCACTCAGGATCAGAATTTATTCAATCGATTCTCAATCATTTTCACTCGGCTGTAATCTGAACCACTCGGTTAAAACTCTGCTCGGATTTTTGCCCTGGATTTCACTCGGAAGTGCCTTCTTATTTCTCACTCAGAACTTGCACTTGAAGGACTCTGGAAGCTGGCTGGTAGAAGTTTATGTCCGAGCCTTGTTTTTCTCGGAAATGCATCTTTCTGACCCAACTCACTCGGAATTCCTTTCCTTGGAGACTTCTCACTCGGGCTCAGTGTGAAACTTGAGAGTCTGCCTGAATGTGATTCATTTCCGGTCGGATTTTTCCTTCCTTGCTAAGAATTACTCGGAAATGCTTTGTTCTGCTTGAGAATGTCATTTTCTCTGAGTGAGACCACTCGGATTCCTCCTTAGTCAGCATTTATTCATTTCAGTGGCCTCTTCTACTCAGAATCCATTCACTCGGAATAGCTTTCACTCGGATTAGTTGCAATCAGAAAGCTCCCACTCGGATTCACTTCAATCAGCAAGCTTTTCACTCGGAAAATAGCTTTGGACATATTTATTGGAGGTCAGTCTTATTTTTTCACTCGGAATGGCTTTGTCAGGGAACATTTAACTCGGATTTTCCTCCAGCAGTGCAGTATTCCACTCGGCAATGCTCTATTCTGAGTCCTTCCACTCGGATTTGGTCATTTCTGAGTTATCCCACTCGGATTTGGCCATTTTGAGTCGGATTTCAGTGCTCTGAGTCGGATTTCAGCTTTAAAAAGAGAATTCTTTCCACTTTGGGCTTGTTATTCTTGTTTCTTTATCATTTTATGGTCGTTTTTCTCTTGTTTTTGACCCTTTATTACCTTAATTCCTGTAAAATAACATACTCAAGTAGACTAGAGTGGAAAGAAAGCAAAAATTGCAATAAATAAAGGAAATACAGTGGATAATGACTAAAATCCTAAGCAGTTTAGACCTAATTTATTATATTATAAAGCATTTATCAAAATACCCCAAACCAAAACATTGCTTGTCCTCAAGCAATCACCATATTCACAAGATAAAATACAGAAAACACTAAACTTAATAAACTAAGGAATCCAAAACAGAGAAACAGATTTATTCAAATGCCAGTTTTATTTTTCTTATGTGAATCAATTTTTAATGTCAAGACTTGAGATACTCTTCTCACAATTTTCACTCAAGTGTTTAAAGGTTTGTATATCTCTCAAATCATCATAGTCAAAAAATATTACCATAAGCTTGTTAATAAACCAGAAACTCCACAGTTTAGATAGAAAATATGTCAAAGTCTAAAGGTCTTTCAAAGGTTGTAACGTGGCCTTGGGTTGTATTGGTAGGAATTTCAAGAAAAATGGAATACAAAAGGGCTTTAACATCATGAATGATTCAAATTACCATTATAATTTTAACAGAGCAAATTTTTGAACTTTTATGGACTTTTTTGGAATTCATTCAATATCATCCTTTTGATTTTCTTTTTCTTTTTCTTGCTTTTCTTTGCATCCAATACCATATTTTTCTTAAGTCCTTTTTTATTTCTTTGCTCCACTAAATTTCTAACTTTTTCACCATTTAAGAGAATATTAGTCAATGAAAGGTTTCAAAGAAAAATTTTTGCTTTTAGGCTCAAAAGGGGCAACTAGGGGTCAAATTATACAAAAGTCTGAGGCTTAAGAATAAGACCTAATTGTGCCTTTATCATCCTAAGACATACAATCAAAAACTATTTTGAATCGGTTGAAAAACAAGTTCTAGAATATTAATGACTATGAGATTCACTCAATCAAGAAGATATGGGTTTTGAAAATTTGTTTGATAAATAACCCATTTTGGCTCAAGTCTAACCATGGAAAGTATTTTCAAAGAAAATTTTAATCACATAAGGTTCATTTAAGCATTTATTTGGCATTTAAACAATCAAATTTTTGAAAATTTTACTCAAAATTTTGGTCCTTAGATACTTTAGCTTTGTGTTCAAAGTAAATTTATCATGCAATCATGGTAAATTACAAGATTACAAACAAAGCAAGGAAAACACATGCAAAATAAAATAACAATCACACAACCTAAACAAAACAGTTAAGTTTTCTTACTTACCAACCTAAACAAAACAGTTAAGTTTTCTTACTTACCACCCCAAACCAGAATTTGACATTGTCCTCAATGTTAAAAATGGATGATAAAAGTATAAGAAAACTTACCTGTAGTAACCCCAAACCGGCATCTGACATAGTTGGTTTTTTTTTTTAATAGAATAAAAGCTTAAAATAAAATAACAACTTTTTATAGGGTTACCTCCCTATCAGTGCTAAGTTTTAAGTCTTCAGCCAGACTTCTCACCGTTTGGATTTACTCATCAGGAGCATCAAACAAGTCCAAGTCACTTGCTTGTTGTATTGGTTGACCGGTGAAGTAATGCTTTACTCTCTGCCCATTTACCCTAAATGTACCAGATTTCTCGCTCCATAGTTCGACAGCTCCAAAGGGAAAGACTTTTGTCACCTTGAATGGTCCCGACCATCGGGATCTCAGTTTACCTGGAAAAAGCTTCAATCTGGAATTAAACAGTAAAACCATATCACCTGGATTAAATGTTCTCCGTTGGATGTGACGATCATGCCATTGTTTGGTTTTTTCTTTATAAATTCTGGCATTTTTGTATGCATCTAGACGGAGTTCTTCAAGCTCATTTAATTCCAACAATCTTTGTTCACCTGCAGCCTTATGATCAAAGTTAAGAGTTTTAACAGCCCAAAAAGATTTATATTCTAGCTCAACAGGTAAATGACAGGGCTTCCCATATACTAGCTTAAAAGGTGTGGTTCCAATGGGAGTTTTGTATACGGTTTGATACGCCCATAAGGAATCATCTAACTTAATAGACCAATCCTTACGTGATGTATTCACCACTTTTTGAAGAATATTTTTAATTTCCCGATTGGATACCTCAACTTGTCCACTAGTTTGTGGGTGATAAGGTGTAGCAACCTTATGCTTAACTCCATATTTCTTTAGAAGGGTCTGAAAATTTTTCTCAATAAAATGAGACCCTCCATCACTTATAACACATTTTGGGACCCCAAACCTTGGAAATATTATTTTCTTGAAAAGTTTAATAACAGTCTTAGCATCAGAATGGGGTGAAGCAATGGCTTCCACCCATTTTGACACATAGTCAACTGCCACTAATATGAACTGATTTCCAAAAGAAGAGGGAAAGGGACCCATAAAATCAACACCCCATACATCAAACAGTTCAACTTCTAAAATTGTATTCAATGGCATTTCTTGTCTCTTACCAATGTTACCTGTTCTTTGGCAAGCATCACAAGTTAGAACATACTTACTTACATCCTTAAAAATATTTGGCCAATAGAACCCAGCTTGTAATATTTTAGCAGCTGTCTTGGAGGTGCTCATGTGCCCTCCACAGGAAAGAGAATGGTAATGATCCAAGATAGCATGGACATCATCTTGTGAAACACATCTCTGAATCATACCATCTGCACATTGCTTGAAAAGGAGTGGTTCATCCCAATAATAATGCTTGACATCTGCATAAAACTTTTTCCTTTGCTGAAAGCTAAGATCAGGAGGTAAGATACCACATGCAAGAAAATTTACAAAATCAGCATACCAAGGAACACGTTGGATACTAAGATTCAAGAGTTGTTCATCTAGAAAAGATTCATTGATGGGAATATTATCTGTTTCTTCTTTTTCAGATGTCAACCTAGATAGGTGGTCAGCGACCAAGTTCTCGGTACCCTTCTTGTCCTTAATTTCCAAGTCAAATTCTTGCAATATTAGAATCCACCTAATTAATCTAGGCTTTGCTTCCTTTTTATTCAATAGATACTTAATGGCAGAGTGGTCAGTGTAAACAGTAACATGTTAACCTACCAAATAAGACCTAAATTTATCAAAAGCAAAGACAATAGCTAACAGTTCTTTTTCAGTTTGGCATAATTTACCTGAGCATCATCTAGCGTCCGGCTGGCATAATGAATTACATGGAGCTTTTTATCCTTTCTTTGCCCCAACACAGCTCCCACTGCGTAATCACTTGCATCGCACATCAGCTCAAATGGGAGTTTCCAATCAGGTGGTTGTACGATAGGGGCAGAGATTAGAGCTTGCTTAATCCTGCAAAAAGCTTCCATACAAGATGAATCAAAATTGAAAGGCACATCCTTACCCAGAAGAGTTGTAAGAGGCTTTGCGATTTTGGAGAAATCTTTAATGAACCTGCGATAAAACCCTGCATGTCCAAGAAAACTCCGAATACCTTTCACATTCGTGGGTGGAGGTAAATTTTTCAATTACTTCCACTTTAGCCTTATCAACTTCTATACCTCTCTCAGACACTAGGTGTCCAAGAACTATGCCTTCTCTTACCATAAAATGGCATTTTTCCCAATTTAGAACCAAATTGGTTTCTTCACAACGCTGCAAGACTTGGCACAAATTTGTTAAACAATTATCAAAATCCAAACCATGCACTGAAAAATCATCCATAAAGACTTCCATCACATTTTCAATAAGATCAGAAAAAATTGCTTGCATACACCCTTGAAAAGTCGCAGGTGCATTACATAAACCAAAAGGCATACGTCTGTAAGCATAAGTCCCATAAGGGCAAGTGAAGGTAGTCTTTTCTTGATCAGATGGATGAATGGGAATTTGATGAAAACCTGAATACCCATCCAAATAACAGAAATAAGAGTGTTTCGCAAGTCTTTCAAGCATCTGATCAATAAAAGGGAGGGGAAAATGATCTTTTTTCGTGGCGCTATTTAACTTCCTATAATCAATGCACATGCGCCAACCAGAGACAATCCTAGTAGGAATCAAGTTATGTTTATCATTTTCAATCACAGTTATTCCCCCCTTTTTAGGCACCACATGGACAGGACTTACCCATTTACTACTATCAACAGGATATATGACTCCAGCAATTTCAAAATTTCCTTTTTAACCACTTCTTGCATTTTAGGATTTAATCTCCTAAGTGGTTCTACTGTGGGCCTACTTTCATCTTCTACAGTAATCCTGTGCATACAAAGAGAAGGGCTAATCCCTTTGATATCATCCATTGTATAACCTATTACCTTTCTATACAATCTAAGTTGTTTCAAAAGTTTTTCAGTTTCAGATGGATTCAATTCAGCATTGATAATCACAGGATATGTGGAATTAGGACCAAGAAATTCATACCTTAATGAAGCTGGTAAAGGTTTTAATTCCACATTGGGGCTTACCACTTTGTCACATATGACCTCAGTATCATATGGGGCCTCAGAGCAATCAGATGTTTCTGTCGGCTCAATCATGAAAATAGTTTCAAGTGGGTCATTAGGAAGGGTTGATTCCTTTACCACTTGTTCGACAAAATCCACAGTACAACAAACATCATTATAAGGTTTTTCTAAAACATTTTTCAAGTTGAAATCAACCTTTTGGTCTCCAACAGTTAGAGACAACTTACCATTCTTGACATCAATCACAGCACCTGCAGTTGCTAAAAATGGTCTGCCTAAAATAATAGGAATCAAAGAATCTTCGTCCATTTCAAGCACAACAAAGTCAGCAGGTATAAAAAATTTTCCTATCTTAATAGGAACATCCTCTAAAATTCCCATAGGATATTTTACAGATCTATCAGCCAATTGTAAAGACATCCTAGTAGGTTTTAACTCACCTAATCCTAACTTTTCAGCAACAGATAATGGCATTAAACTCACACTCGCTCCTAAATCACACAATGCTTTATCTATATTCATGTCACCAATCATGCAAGGAATAGAGAAACTACCTGGATCTTGGAGCTTGGGTGGAAGTTTCTTTTGAATTAGAGCACTGCACTCTTCAGTAAGTGCAACTGTACCATCTTCCTCCAGTCTTCTTTTGTTGGACAGAATGTCCTTCAAGAACTTTGCATATATAGGCATTTGCTGTAAAGCATCTGTAAAAGGAATATTAATATACAATTTCTTTAAAACATCAAGGAACTTACCAAATTGTTTGTCCAACTTTGCTTTGGCTAAGCGCTGAGGAAATGGAATGGGGGGTTGATATGGCTTAACCTCCTCCTTCTTTTCTTGTGGTTTCTCTTCTTCAATTACTGGATGAGATGAAGATTCATCGACTTTCCTTTCCTCCTTTGCTGTCTTGTCAACTGGCCCATCATATTGAGTACCACTCCTAAGAGTGACAGCCATGGTTTGGTTAGATGGTCCAGCCTCTGGTTTCCCAGGAAATGTTCCCGGTGCTCTTTGAGAATAAGAGGCTTGTTGGGCAATTTGATTTTCCAGTATTTTGTTGTGAGTGGCAAGAGAGTCCACTTTTGAAGCCAAGTTTTTTATTGCATCAGAGAATTCATCATTTTGTTTAAGTTGAGTAGCTACAAATGTCTCCATCAAGGATTCTAGCTTTGATTTTTGTGGAATATAGGTTCCTTGTTGAGGTTTGTAGTTACTTTGGAATTGAGGTGACCTATTTTGGAAGCCAGGTGGACCTTGTGGAGGTCTGTAGTTACCTTGATAGTTTCCACCATAGTTTCCAATAGCGTCTACCTGATGCATTTCTTGTTCTTGATTAGGGGTCATTGCTAAATGGCAGTTTGTAGCTCCGTGTCCTGAAACACCACAAACTTCACAAACAATATTAGTAGCACCTGTTGACCCTATTTTATCAAGTTTTAATGTTAATGCTTCAACTTTGGCAGAAAGTAAGGAAAGAGCATCAATAGAGTACTTACCTGGTGTTTTAGAAGGTAATCCTCTCTCAGAGTTCCATTGGTGAGTGTTTTGAGCTATTTCCTCGATCAGGTTCTCAGCTTCATCAATATTTTTACTCATGAAGGCTCCTCCAGCTGCAGCATCTAAAGAGATCTTTTGTGTGGAAGTTAGTCCATTATAGAAAATATAGATTGTCAACCACCTTTCTATCCCATGGTGAGGACATTCTCTTAGCAACTCTCTGTATCTTTCCCAGGCTTCATATAAGGATTCATCATCTTTTTGTGAAAAATTGATGATTTGTTTTCTCAGCACATCAGTTTTGTTCCTTGGGTACCATTTATTGATAAAAGCACTGGACAATTGTTCCCAAGTTGTGATGGATCCTTCAGGAAGAGAGTATAACCATGCTCTTGCTTTATCTCTTAAGGAGAAAGGGAAAAGTCTTAAGCGAATGGCATCATTGGTGGCTCCGTTTATCTTCAGGGTGTCACAGTATTCAAGAAAGATTTGAAGGTGAAGATTTGGATCTTCAGAGGGTAAACCTCCGAATTGGTTCTGTTGAACCATTGAGAGTAGTGAAGGCTTCAATTCAAAATTGTTAGCCTCCACTGTGGGTCTAAGGATGCTAGATCCTCTCCCATTAGTGCTTGGAGCGGCAAAATCTCTTAAGGGTCTGTGTTGGTCTGCCATTTGTTTTTCTTTTTGTTCTTTTTGTTGTTTTTGTTGTTTTCTCAAAGCTCTAAGGGTACGTTCTATCTCAGGGTCAAATCCTAAGTTTAGATCGACACTATGGCTTCGTCGCATAAATAGAAAATAAATGACAAATAAAACAAATAATTACAAAAATAAAAAATAAAACAGCAACAGATACGCAAAATAATAAACAAAATACAAGATTACAAACAAAATAAAATAAACAATAAAAATACAGAATAAGATATTAAAATAAAAATACAGAAAAAGAAATAAATGAAACAAATAACATAAAAGAAAACAACAATAAACAAGTACAAAGAACAGAACAATATCAAGAAAAATATCACACTAAATATACAATAGTAAAATAAAATAGAATAACAAAATTTTAAGAACAAAATAAAATAACAGAACAATTAATTAGAAATTCAAAAATAGTAACAATAAAAGAAAAAAGAACAGAATACAAAATACAAAATAACCAAATAAAATAAACACTAAAAACAAACAAATATACAAAAAGAAATAAATCAAACAAACAAAACAAAATAAAAATTAAAAAGAAATATTAACAAGTATGATCTAATCGAATTTCAATACTGCCGATATTTGAGGGACAACAGTCCCCGGCAACGGCGCCAAAAACTTGACAGGGCCCGCAAGCGCACGGGTTATGTCGCGTAATATAAAAGATTATCGTTCTCCACAGGGACTGTGTTCAAAGTACCAGCATATTGAAATTTAATTATCCACACAATTAATTTTTAAGATTTTTATAAAATAAAGCACAAATTAAAGTTGCACAGAATATGAATAAATATAAAAATAAAATTTACTTGACACTAAAAAAATCAGAGTTGAGAGTATCTTGGGATTTTGGGGGATTAAGACTCTATTTTATGTTTAATGAATTTTAACTTTTCATAAATAAGAATCGAATTAAGTTTTCCAAGGCGAATTTTCCAAAAGCTAATTAATATGTTCCTCTCGGAATCCTATTAATGTACCTAACCTATGGAAAGCGCTGCTTAATCCTCAGAAAGGCCCATTATCGTTTTATGAAAATCCCTTTTATTTCCTCAAAAGAATTTTGATTACTTTCACGGTTTTACCGAGGTCACAAAAAGCATTTCAAAAATCTTAGGTTTAGTTCAAAGCTTTCCGGTAAAAATAAATCTCTCGATTCTATTTATTACCTAAACTTACTAATATACCCGTAAGTATACAGTTTTATCATTTAGGTTCTTGTTAGGAATTACTAAAAGCATTAAGCATAATTGAACTAAATGGAAAACAGAAATTTATTTAATTCCAAGTCAAAATATCATTAAAATAAAATATTATCATACCCCTTTTATCCCAAGATAATTAATTTAGCTACTCATGAAATAATTTAAATTCATGTAAATAATGGAAAAATAAAACATACAAGACATGGTAAAAATAAAGACTTACGGGTTTCTCCAAAAGCTCAGAATAATTTACCACTGTAATTCCTTGTTGCAATAATTTCTCCACCAATTACAAATTTAAAATCTCACTTTTACAGCCCTCACACTCTTACAAAATAAAAGAAAGAAAAGAAAATAGAAAGAAAGAGAAGAAAAACGAACAGAGAAAGAAAAATGGAAAAGAAGAAAGCTAAAGAGAAAAGGAGAGAAAGTAACGAAGAAAGAAAATAAATCTGATGGTAATTAATGGAAGTGATGATTGATTGCTCCTGGTTGCTCTCCTTTTTATAGGCGAATGGATGAATGAATCCAGCTAAGGAAACGCGTTAAAATTTGCAAGTGGGAGAAACTTTCGGTGCATGTGAATTCTAGCTGTGCCAACTTGTTTCCAATTTGCATATTTAATATTTCCAATAATTCAGTGCTTGGATTTTAGTGAAGATTAGTGCAGAATGATGAAATTCATGGTGAAAAAATGTTATTTTCCCACAAATCCGAGTGAAAGCTTGCTGGACGGTGTTGGTGAGTGAACTGGACAGCGTGGAGAGGAGTTGCTGTTAGATGGAGATCTGGACGTTGTGGGCTGGACGGTGTTGAATTGATGAAAAGTCTGGGAGGTCTTGAGAGGGTTACTAGGCGGTGTTATGTATTAGAAGAAGAAAGGGAGACGGTGTTGGGATGTTGGGCGGTGTGTTGAGGTGAGGATGGTTGGGCGGTGTTGAGAATATTGGGAAGGAGAGGACGGTGTTGTGGATTAGGAGCCTGGGCGGAGTTATGGATTAGGAGCCTGGGCGGTGTTGGTTGGAGAGAAGAGCCTGGGCGGTGTTGGTTGATGGATTACTGGGCGGTGTCATGGTATGGATTAGAAGGGGACAGCAGATAGAAGAGAGGAATGTGGGTCGGTTTTGAAAGGAGAAGGGACGGTGTTGTGGCTTGAAGAAAAGTAGAAGGAGGCGGTGTTGATGGAGGTAGTGATCCGGTGTTGCATTTGTGAAGAATTGGGTCGGTGTTTGGAGGAGAACCGATCGGTGATGAAGCTGAATGAAAGGACGAGTGAAGATTGACTGAAGAGCAACTTCTGATTGAGCCATTCATTCAGAATTGCCTGCAGAAGGACTCGGAACCGACTGAAACCATTCACTCGGCTCAGGTTCATAGAGTTCATTCGGAACAGATTGAAGACTCACTCAGGATCAGAATTTATTCAATCGATTCTCAATCATTTTCACTCTGCTGTAATCTGAACCACTCGGTTAAAACTCTGCTCAGATTTTTGCCCTGGATTTCACTCGGAAGTGCCTTCTTATTTCTCACTCAGAACTTGCACTTGAAGGACTCTGGAAGCTGGCTAGTAGAAGTTTATGTCCGAGACTTGTTTTGCTCGGAAATGCATCTTTCTGACCCAACTCACTCGGAATTCCTTTCCTTGGAGACTTCTCACTCGGGCTCAGTGTGAAACTTGAGAGTCTGCCTGAATGTTATTCATTTCCGGTCGGATTTTTCCTTCCTTGCTAAGAATTACTCGGAAATGCTTTGTTCTGCTTGAGAATGTCATTTTCTCTGAGTGAGACCACTCAGATTCCTCCTTAGTCAGCATTTATTCATTTCAGTGGCCTCTTCTACTCGGAATCCATTCACTCGGAACAGCTTTCACTCGGATTAGTTGCAATCAGAAAGCTCCCACTCGGATTCACTTCAATCAGCAAGCTTTTCACTCGGAAAATAGCTTTGGACATATTTATTGGAGGTCAGTCTCCTTTTTTCACTCGGAATGGCTTTGTCAGGGAACATTTCACTCGGATTTTCCTCCAGCAGTGCAGTATTCCACTCGGCAATGCTCTATTCTGAGTCCTTCCACTCGGATTTGGTCATTTCTGAGTTATCCCACTCGGATTTGGCCATTTTGAGTCGGATTTCAGTGCTCTGAGTCGGATTTCAGCTTTAAAAAGAGAATTCTTTCCACTTTGGGCTTGTTCTTCTTGTTTCTTTATCATTTTATGGTCGTTTTTCTCTTGTTTTTGACCCTTTATTACCTTAATTCCTGTAAAATAACATACCCAAGTAGACTAGAGTGGAAAGAAAGCAAAAATTGCAATAAATAAAGGAAATACAGTGGATAATGACTAAAATCCTAAGCAATTTAGACCTAATTTATTATATTATAAAGCATTTATCAAGTACCTCGCCTTCGGAAGAGTGGGGGCATGGACCCCTGGAACCAGAGATAAGGAGAGAGAAAAGACTCGCTTGGAGGGTCAATCATTGGAGGAGGACCGCTCTCAGAGTCTGGTTCGGACGTGGCATGTGAAGGAGGGGCAGAAGAATCAAGGATGGGTTTCTTCCCCTTGTCTTTTTTCAGCCTAGACTCCTCGAGAGTGTTTTGGCATTTCTTTACAGGGTCACCAGAAGAAGGCTTCTCCACATCTGTTGCCTTGACCAGATGCCTCTTTTTCTTTTTCTTCTCTGGGGCGACCTCTTCATTACCCTGCCTCGCGGCCTCAGTTTGTCCCTCAGGTTCCTTCTCATCAAAGAGAGGGACCTTATCTCCCACAGCGGAGGTAAAAGGAATTGTTGGAGCCACTGCCTTAGTGGAATTCCTCTTGGCTTGAATTTTGTTTTCTTCAGAAGAAGAATCGCCATCCGCCAGCATGGATTTCAGGGACAACATCTTGGGAGAGACTTTTTCGATTTGCTCTACAAAATAAGGAAAATTGAGTTAAAACATGGAAGGAAAAATAATAAGAACGGAATGAATATGCAACATAACCACAGTTCAAAGAACGGTTATTACGAAGGTAAGTGTCCCGGACAGCGGCATCTCCCAGAAGAAGCCTGCAAGAGAACCCCTTGAGGACTTTTGAGGCCGATTGCATGGCACTCAATACTTTGATAGAATGAGAGGAAAGTTCACTCTCCTCAGTATAGTAAGCACGACTCAGCAGCAGAAAGTGCTCGTGCGACCAACTGATAGGGAATTTGGTGAACCCTTCCTTGTTGAGCCAGAAGACCGGCTTATTCGATTGAACTCGGACCCGCGTGTAGTAATGTTTAAAGGAGCGTTCGTCCACCTTAGCAGATTCGGTGTAGGACTTGAAGTTTACTACCCTTGAGTCACAACGGAGTGTTATGAACCCAAGGCCGCCCTTCTTGTTGGCACGGCGGACCACTTGGCAGTAGTAAAATAGTTTGGCCATAGTGGCGGTGAAGTTGAAATGCTCTCCCAGAATTTCGAGAGCGCGCACTAAGCCCTAGCCATTAGGATGCAGTTGAGTAGGGGCGTAGTCAAGGAAGCGGAGGACGGCCATTTGAAACTCTGTCATGGGGAAGTGGACTCCTAGGTTTTGAAAGACGAAGTCGTACATGTAGACCGACCTCTCGTCAGGGACACGGTTGCAGACCCTCTCCATTGGGTAGGGGGAAAGGACGAGAAAGCGTCCCTTATACTTCTTATCGGAATAGATTTTGCAGCGAAGAGTAACTGGGTTTCCCTCTTCATTTGCATGGTGAGAGGGGATGTTCAAGAATTCATCCTCAACCCAGCAGTACGGTTTTTCTCTGTTCAGCTTTACCCAGTTCAGCCAGTGTGCCACGACATTGACACACCCTTCAGTAGTTCGCAGAATCAAAGTTTTACCAGACCCCAGAATCTCCATGGTACCTGATGCAAGATGGAACGCGTGTGTACTGTGGTAGAAGGTAACATCGTCAGAGAGGTAACCTTTATTACTTGACCCATCGTCAGAGCAGCTGGTAGCCCTCGAGTTAAGGGTATCCTCAGGGCGGCGCCGAACAACTGGCGCTCGCGAGGAGGAAGTTTTAACCCTCTCTGAGCGACAAGGCCCAGCCACTGGAAGATTCACTGGAATCCTTCCTCCACGGTGGCTAGAGGGGGCACAAGAGCTCAGACTCCCCCTGTTTGAGGTACCAACACTGCTTGTTCTAGGGCGCATGGTTGAAGCAAAATAAACGAAAATGATATAGAGGAAAGGGGTAGGGAGGTTACCTAAAGAAGGAAGAGCTTTGTGAAGAGGAAAGGCAGCAAGGGAGTCTTCAGAAATTTGAGCAGAGGTTCACTAAGCTTGATGACAGAAATGAATTCCAAAATTCGTTAAGTGACCCTTTTATAGGTAACGAAGAAGCATAGTGTTCAGCCAAGAGTCACGACATTTATTTCAAAACGCAGTTTTTTGGATTCAAACGACTTCGTCGTTTCATAACTTAAAGCGCAAAAATAGTAACGCTTCAGGAAAGTTTTTGAACGAAACGGGCCTGTGGAAGTTGAAATCCAGGCCAAATAAGCCCAATCGACGGTTACACTCTTGGGTAATGATGGTTTACGTGTTAAAAAGGGCATTTAATGTCCAATCATTTCAGACGCATTTAATGCACCCCAACAACTATTCGGATACCAAGAGTTTCGATTTCCAAAAACTCTTGGGATTTCCTTCGCTATGAATTCTTGTCTAAATCCGTTGAGGAGACATCAGAAGATCGGTAACTTAATCTACAGAGCGGATGTGTTGGTAAGAAACCAAACACGCATATGTCAAAGAGTTTTTAGAAGGAACTTCGGGAGTGTCCCACTGGCATCCAGACTTCTCAAAGACTGAATAGCTCATATGAGCAACCTAACAGTCCCTCACATAAGCTAGGGGACAAATGATCCAGTCTGGATACCGGACCTCAAAGTTATGACGTTGGAGCGACTTCTTAAAGGAGCATCCGGTGTCACAGGAAGACAGTACCGCAGCGGTCATCCGTTGTCACTGTATCCGTTCTTACTTTGTTAAATGATTCATCCGTCCTCTCTACGACGGATGCCTTATCCGTTCTCATTTCCATGACGTGTATAACCATTTGCCTCAGGATCACTATGAGATAAGAGTTCCTTATAACTTATCAGCGAAGATACCCTGCATAGCGGAATGTGTCTATGTCAATTACCTCAGAGAGTAAGTACAATTGTCAACGAAATATGTGGAAAGGTGATTATCCTCCATCCCTATCACAGGATCGTACTCTGATAATTGACCTACCCCTCTGACACACTCTGAGTACTGAGTCATCTTGATTGACACACTCTACACGCTATCAGAACCAAGGGGCCACTTGCATCCAACGATTCATTTCCTACGTTCAACTATAAATAGCATGTTCCAATACACATGCAAGGTTACGTTGTTCTATCTCACATTCTTACTATTGCATTGCTTGAGTAGTCATTGAGTTCATACACTCTTCTAACTTGAGTGTCGGAGAATCTTCGCAGGTGGCACCACCTTTCGCCCTCTCTCAACGTGAAACGTTGGCGTGAAGGATCTCCAGGACAACAAGACTGGTTTCTCCTACTGAGAGGCCGGATTACAATACCGGATACCCACTGTACCGGTGTACAAACCCTAAAACACCTGCACTCTTATGGCTGGTCCCACACCGGATCCTAGACCCCGGTTCAGACCAGATCAGGTTTTATGGAAAATGTAGTATAAGTTAATAATTTTCAAAGTTGTTAAAATTATTAGATACAAATTTAGGATTAAATGATATGAAAGTTAGAAAATATTAGTTTTTTCATAACATTGAAAAAATTGTCCATAAATTAATGTTTAGGGTGTGTTCATAAATTAATGTTTATGGTTTCTCATGAAATTGTTTGTAAACTAATGTTCATTAAAATATTATTTTGATATAAATATTAATTTTTTAAAAATAATGATAATAAAGAAATATATGATATTAGCTTATATGTAATTTTTTATATTAGTTTTTATGGAAAAAGTTATAAATTAGTTTATAATAATAATGTTCATAACTATTGTATGATGTGTCCGTTGTTGTTATGATTTATTATATATATGTGAGTTATTGTAGGATACATTCATCGTCTTCATCAATGTCTAGGTCACGTGAAGTGAACCTTAGTCCAGAAGACCCTTCATTATTAAAATTTCAAAGTGCCTATGTGTCAGAGTCTGTTTGGAACGAAAGAGCAGATAGAATTTTGAAATATAGACATGCTTTAGTTTTTCGTAGGGCAGTTGTTCCGTAATAGATTGTACCATTTTTGCAAAAGGCAGAATTTCTTGGTGTTGCACAACTGTATTTTTTTACTGTGGAGGCTGCCCTTATATTTGTCCTTGTTGAAAGATGGAGACCGGAGACACGTACATTTCATATGCCACTGGTGAGTGTACAATTACACTTCAAGACATTGTGATCAGGCTGGACTACGTGTGGATGGTTTGCCATTGATAACAGACAAATCTCCTCGTGACTGGAAAGTAATGGTTCAGAATTTGTTTGGCATATACCCTCTTGACGAAGCATTTCATATTGGTTGTTTAAAGTTAAAATGGTTTTCTGATAACTTTGCTAATGTTAAAGATCACCTGAGCGATGAACTGACACTTTTGAGGTTAACGAGGGCATATATTATGTGATTGATTGGTGGTGTTGTATTTCCTGATCAATCAAGTAGTAAGGTCTCGTTAATGTATTTGTCGTTGGTTGAAGACCTTGATATGTGTGGCCAATATAGTTGGGGATCTACAGCACTCAGCTATTTGTATTGGGAATTGTGTTTAGCAACTAAGTATGAGCGCGTCTCAATCTCTAGCCTCATTTTGCTAGTGCAAGCCTGGGCTTGGGATAGGTTTCCTGAGATTATTCTAAACGCCCCTCCGAATGGTAGACTACCAGGCATACCCTATGCTACAAGGTGGGTGGTTTAAGAACTGATTGTATGTTTGTATTCAATATTAGTATGAGTTTCATTGTATACTAATGACAATATGTCTGTCAATTGTAGGTGGTTGGGAGGTAATAGCTTCAAGGCAGTCAGATAAGACATAGATTTCTATCGACGTGCATTCGATCAAATGAAATGCACTGATGTGAGTAGTTTTAAAGTGTGTAATTTTAAATTGGTTGTTATGTTTGGAATCTAACAAGGACAGTGTTGGTTGAACAGATTGTTTGGACCCCATACAGTGAAGACTTGGTGCAAACATTGCCAGCCATTTGTTTAAAAGGTTCAGAGGGGTGGAGAGTCGTAGTTCCTCTACTGTGTACAAACATAGTAGAGTGACATCAACTAGACCGTGTCATGAGGCAATTTGGTATGCAACAACATATACCATCGCCTCCTCATCAACCTGAACATCTACACGGCCTAACACAAAGAGGCAAACAAGGAGAAAATTGGAGTGAAGTGTGTATACCCTTAATTGCAATATAGGAAAGTCGTGCAAATTTTCCACATACAAACGGTCCACAAGAGGGGTTATTAAACGTAAACTCAGACTATATGTGTTGGTATAACCTGCATACCAGATGGTGGATCGCAAGAAAGCATGTGACTTTAGGTCGCTAAGTGAGATTTTGGGTTTACAACTCATTTGTTAATTGATGTGTTGTTTAGGGTTTAGGGTTTATTTTATAATCAAGTGTTGTGTTTGTGTGACTTTTTTGGTTGATGCATTGAAGAGTATCCATTACCTGGCTACGGAGGACGCACAGGTCCCGTTTCACTCACCTGCATTTGTATTTGATCAAATCAGGCAACAATCCTTGAATGTCATGCAAATTTTAGAAGCCAGACAACTTCCTCCTGTACCCATGCATGAAGCACCTAATGTTGAAGTTGACATTAACATGTGGGGTACATGAAATGAGCGGGAGAGGATTATAAGATGAAAGACACGTGAGGAACGGCAAGTTTACAGTTTACCAGTACTACCACCCCGAGAGCAAGGTTCATACTTTGTTCCCTCCCAATCTGGTTTGTTTTATCCATGGTCCATAAGGCGATGACACAAGTAAGCACTTTTATTGTAGCCCTTAAGCTGACCATTTTTTTGGCACACAAGGACCAAACATGGCAAGAGGGTGTAGTGAATATGTTCCCTCACCGACTTAATCATCGACGGTGTTTGTTCAAGAATTGTTGACCCTCAACACACCATTGGTGAGGCACAGAGGAGAAGGACCTTCGCACCCAACTAGCCAAGGTATAGACCTTAACATGGATTTGTTTGCAACAGCTAATAGTGTTAGCTTGGAAACAGATGAGGATATACTTGATCTCCAACCAAGAAGGAACCTCTACCGTGCTACAAGGGATTTTACAAGGCCTTGTATTTTTTCACCAGAACCCCACCCCGAAACCCAATAGGTAGTAGTTAATGCATGTAGCCGTTATGTGTAAAATATTTCACTAGTGCTTGTTATATTGGTTATGATTTTGTAAAATATTGTTATTTGACATTTTATTTAATAGACGGTATTTAATGATACACTATGCTACAATTATCATATGATATTTTTAGAATCAAGTCTGAACTTAAGACTAAGAAGTCCAAACCCCATGTGATTTGTTAATAATATACATCAAGACTCTTAGCTAAAATAAAGTCTGTACATTTGGTTTATCTAACTATTCTGTTCAAGTGTGACAGGGAGTCCGTTGAACTCCAATTACAAAGAATATAGGGAGTCCGTAAAACTCAAATTCGCTTATGATAAGAAAAGTCTGCACTCCCTATAGACTTCAAGCAAAATCAAGTCTTTCTGAAGCTACAGACTTCAAGATGATATCTTCTCTTTCATAATACAACATGCGAAAAGAATCTTTCCCTTTTAAATAAGGAGTTGCATGAACTTTCATATGTAAAATCTATGCCTATCATCAAAAAGGCAATTAACGGAAAAGATGAAGGCTTGCTTACAAGAATCAAGAAAATTGCCTTACATATTCCAATGTGTCAGCAAACACTGAACCTACGCAGAACAAACAGCCTAAGGTCAACTGCTATGAAGATGTACCTGTTTACTGAAAATAAATAAGCAAAAGAGATCTATTTTAAGAAGACTATCGAGATAATCCATTTAAGGAAGTATTTCTGAAGCATTTTGTCTGCACTTGTTGATTGTACAATCCTCGAGAAGATCAACATCCTTCAAGATGAACCAATGGCTATCTCAAGAAGGGTTATAAATACAAGAAGCTTTTAAATTCAAGAGAGACTTTTTGCCCTCATTATTTCAACATTCTCTGATCTCTCTCAAAAACCAAAAGTCTGAAAGACTTTTTCTAAAAAATTTCTAAGTTCTTGTATTTTTACTACTTAAGTCTTCTTTGTAGTTTTGCTTCCAACAGACCTTGACTTATAGTAGTCTGTAGCTCAGTGTACCTGTCTTAGCATTTCATATTGCTATATGCTAAGTTATTTGTTGTAACATCAAAACTCTTTATCACTACTCTCTATAAGATCTGGTGTGTTACCAGAGTCTATTAGTGTGGGAAACACTTTTGGCTTAAAGAGGCTTTTGAAAGAATACTTAGGTGTCCGTAGCCAAGAGTGGCTTTTTGAAACAATACTTGGGATATAAGCCAAAAGTGGCTGGAGTCAAGAATACTTGAGACACTGGGTTGGTGTAGATATTTTAAAGGTGTTTTTTACAATAGTGAAAATCCTTCTGTCTAAAGGGACTGGACGTAGCTTCTGCATTGAAAGTGAACCATTATAAATCCACTGTGTGACTCTCTATCTTTTCACTGGTTTATTAAATTATTTAAGTTGTCCAGCAATCTATATGCTTTGCGAAAAAAATTTTAAGACTTATTCAATACCCTTCTAAGTCTAACTCTGTACCATCAGATATATTATTTATTAAATGATACTCAACGATGTAACATGATAACATAGAACTTTAATAGTTATAACAAGAGTTTAGGACTCATTATGACTACTGCTTGATTTGACTAAATTGGGACAACTACGACGATTATTGCATGTCTGCTTGCATTGTTGGCACGTAAATTTTCTCTGATGCAAGTCACACCAATCCATTTCGTTTTGAATTCTTGAAGATTTTAGCTGACCCTTTGGTCACAACCTCATCAGGTCAGGAGTAAGTATCCATCCATCATTGGTTACGGGTATGTCTTCGTCATTACCAATATTATTCATCATATATTATTCAATCGAAGGCATCATAAAGGAAAACTTCCTCAAATCAAACAACAATTAACATATCTTATATGTTATACAAAAGAAGAATCAATACAAATAGTCGAAGATATAATTCCTAGTACGATTACTTGTCACACCAAACAAGTTAGTGAACAAACTACCATATTTCTTTCATAAACATATATTTATATTTTTTCTTTTTTTGATTCAAAATATATCATCAAAGGAAAAATATGATCCTATCTTATACAATTTGTTGTATTAGTTTTAGATTACAACAATTATCTACCCATTAAAATTCACATAAGTATCTATACGAACTCAAGGACATGGCAAGGAATATCCTAATAGGGTTTATTGAGTTTGTCTCCACTTCTCCACATACCACATTAAGCTAGTGTTAAATTCGTTGATCTTAACATCCTTCATTTGACCTGTCTTTCACTACTTAGTGTAAATCATTCGGCGTGATCAATCTCGATAATTTATAGCTAAGTAGTTAAAGTCATGACAACTCCAGTCTAAAATCCATATCAAAATATTCCTAAGACTTTTTCCTAAAGCTTAACTTTGAATTCTTATATGAAAATATATGTTATTAAAGATCTTTTATTGTCTTATCTTCCTTATTGTCTCTACATGTAAACAGATAAAACATGCGCACACAATTTGTTTAACTTCTTTCATTAATAAATGCTAAGACTGACAAGACATTCAAACAAAATATCAGACATCTTGTCTCTTTATATACAATATGTCCCATACCATATTGTAAAAAAAGGCAAATGTTGAATATTTCATTATCACATATCAACTAAAGAATCAAACACCATAGATCACATCTGGAATAAAAGGAAATAACTATATTACCTTATTATTCCACCATACATTAGCGCCCATACTTAAATAATGTCAAGAAAGACTTCAGAATGGTCAGTCTCTGATAATCCCTGCAATAACATTTTTCAAGTAATAGGCTGTAGAGTTCTAACTTATACTTCTTATAAACTTAAAACTAGTTCCTTCTTTATCTTTTTCTTTTTAATTCCTAACTTTTCTTCACTTGCTTCTTGTCATCTACTCCAATTGTAAAATTTCCTCCTCTATCAAGCATAGAATCTTTTGACTAACTTAACCATCAGAGTACACAACAGACTAGTAAGACCATACCCCAAGCCGATTTGGATGGAACTGCTCTGATACTACTTTGTAACACCTCCTTATATACACGAGATATATAAAAAAAACTTTTAGAAAGATATACATATTTATCACTCTTTATCTCGCGTATACAAGGACGTATATACATCTGATTTCCTTTGAATATTGAAAGTAAAAAAAAATATTGTCTTTCAATATTTATCCATAATGATAAAATAATTTATAGAAATCATAAGTGATAAATCATTACAGTATTATATCCGGATGGGAAAGTTTATCAAAGTTTAACCTTTACCTTGTTACAATTATCTAACTTGATATTGTAATAAGGCAAGGTAAAACTAACTATACCTCTACTATAAATGTGACCAATCATTTCCTAGTCCTTGAACCATCGAGTTTTGGAATTCTACTATTGTCATATCTCTTCATCTATCTGATTGAGGATGAGACCACTTTACCCTCTTGTAATTACATATCCTTCCATCTTGAACCGCTAGCTATATATCACATAACATATATTTTGGACACAAAATTCAAACAAGAAGGAGTGAGAAACAGAATATAATACTTTACAGATAAGACATAAGTATAAGGGTTTTCATAAACTAATAAATTAATATCATTCAAAATCTTGTACACAATTGATTATAAATATAGGGTTCTCACACACATAGCAATCATACTTTCATTCACAACCATTCATACAGAATATCACAATTACATGTATGACATGTAATGCTTTTAATACTACCTCATTCAGTTTATGCATGTGGGCCCTTAAAGTTTTAATTTGCACTGGGCCAACCAGGAGTTTACACTGTTCCATAATTCCGGATAATAACATAAATGCCTTTGTAGCATATGAACAGCTCAACTGGCGTGGAAACACTTAGAGACTAGTCAGACTGAGAAGGTTTTTATTGTGAAAGTACCCGACACTAGGGAGCGACCCCAGGTCCCCTGAAGCACCCTTCCACACCCTCTCATCCCAAGGTTCGCATTTGAACCTCCTCTAATGTATCCTCGGTTTCTATAATCCGTCCCCAAGCAACATCACATCTCATTTCTCTTTAATGATTCATGATGCATGAACTACTCACATATTTAGTTAGTTAAGACTTTTTGAAACTCAATTATTAAATACCATAAAGGTTCACAAATCATCTCAATAAAACTATACATTCCCATAAGTTCTTCTTTGAACTTCTATCCTACATAATAAATTTAGTACAGTCTTCGAATTCAGATCTCACCAAAATTGAGTTTCTAAGCCTTAAATATCTCAAAACTTTCTCTTAAAAAAACTTCACATATTTACATAATCTTTCTCAATTTGAATCTTAACTAGATTGAGTTTTAGAAATCTCGACAAAATATCCTTTAGTTATTTCGTTGGGGAAAACCAAAATAATTTACTTTAAACTTCTAATTTCTAAAAGAAAATAATTTTAAAATCATTAACTAAGAATACTTAAAACTATAAAAATTTTCTTTAATTCAAGAATTAATTATCTCAATCTTTGTTTTTCATAAAATAGTTTCTTTCTAATACTAGATTTTATTCTAGAGATTAAAAATAAAGTTAGTAAAAATTATTTCTAAGAAGAAATAAAAGACTAAAATAATTATAAAATACTTTCTCTTAGAATAAAAATTTAAAGAGTAAGGTAAGAAAATTCTTATTGAGTTTTAACTTTCTGTCATGCTTGCTATATGCTCAAACTTCATATCACAATGTCATCAATCATTCATCAACCACAATCAAATATTGTAATGTCATCAATCACAATCAAATATCATCAATCACAAATATTATCAATCATAATTACATATTATTAATCACAGTCTAATATTATAAATCACAATATCATTAATCAAAATCAAATATAGTTAATTATAATCAAGTCAAATCAACTAAATATCGCTCATAAATATAATTCAAATTTTAATGGTTATTTAAATTAGTAGAGTTAATTTTGAGTCCTTATAGTCCATTCCTCGCACAGGTCTATATAAGTCCATATATATAATCCAGTCTTCTTATAGGTGTAGTTCAGTCCATACAGGTCATAATAGTCCAAGTCCTTGCATAGGTTTAGTACAGTTCGTATAGGTTATCCAGGTCTTTGCATAGGTATTTCAGATCAAGTTACACAAGATACACAATTTAAAATTTATATAAATTTTAAGTTAAATAGTTATTATTTTAAAATATTATTATTATTATTAAATTTAAAAGGAGTAGGAGACTCCTCCCATTATTCTTTTGTCATTTCATATTATATTCCTATCTCACTCCCCCTTACCTTGAATTGCTACCAAAAGTGAGTTCGCTTTGCACCTTCGAGTTGTAGAAATATTAATACCAACTTATCTCAGTATAGGCATAAGATCAAAAATAAAGATTACTACGTAAAACAGAAATGGTAAATTTTGAATAGTGAATAGTAAAATGTAAATAGTAACAGTAAATAGTAAAATATGAATAGTAACCATAAATAGTAAAATGTAAATAGTAACGGTAAAAAGTAAATCATAAATAGTAACAGTAAATAGTAATTCACTATTTGAATAGTAATTTACTATTCGTAATAGTAATTTACTATTTGAATAGTAATTTACTATTTGAATAGTAATTTACTATTTGAATAGTAATTTACTATTCTCAATAGTAATTTACTGTTGACATAGTAATTTACTATTCAGAATAGTAACTTAAAATAATATTATATCCAGTATAATAATAGATTTCTAAAACGATATGAAAATAAACCTAAAAAGTATAAAAGAGAGTTATTCTTACCTTATGATTTTGGCAGTCATAAAAATTATTTCTCTCTCTCACTCCTACCACTATCTCTCTAACACTACTATATTAAGAAACTTTAATCTAAACTGTGAATTTTCCCTTCGGTGCTCCCCTCTATTTATAGCAAAAATATGTATTGTGCATTTCATTATTTTATTATAAAAGTACTGTGCAATTTCTGAAATTTTTGTTTCTGGTTACTGTGCAAGTTTGAAATTTTCATTCATGCACAGTGTTTTGCATAGTAAATATCGGCTGAATTATTAAGCCAAATAGTAACTATTCATTCGGTATATTTTAAATATTCAAAATCGACCATTTTCAAAATTTAACAATATTATATCAGTTCTCACTAATTTTATGATAAGTAATATAAAGTTTAAATTTTAAAAATCTAAAATTTTCTGTTAATAAAAATTTATTGATACGTTTTCTATTTTTTTTACGATTGGTAAAAATCAAGATTTTACTTAAACCGATAATTTTTAGATAAGTCTACTTGAAATGAATTTTAGAAAATTTTCTTATAATTTAAATTCACTTTCTTTTAAATATTTTTAATTTTAAGTAACTTTATATGAGTTTAAAATTATTTAAAATATTATTTTATTAAAGTATTTCAAAAAATTCAAAAATTTCAAAAAATCATAAATATTATGTAGATCAAAAAGTTCTAAAGAACCATAGTCTAATTCCTTCAAAATTGTATTTTAAAATTCTAATAAGAGTTAAATCACAAATATGTAAAAACATAAATATAAAAACATAAAATAAAAGTTGTGAATAATAAATATATTTAAAATTCTTAATATAATTTCATTAATCAATGAATACTAATTAAGTTATTTTAAAATTCTCATTCAAAATACATAAATATTTTTATTATTATTATTTTATTTTATTTTAAAAAACAAATAATTAAATATAAATACCAAAATTTCATTAAAAATAATAATAATAAACTAACTTATAGTAAGCATTTCTCATTAAAGATATATTAATATCTATTTTCTATTTATGTTGAAAATGAGATGTTACAAAACACCTCCTTATGTGGGGTGCAACGAAGACGTCAAAACATCAATATCAACAAATATCTTAAGTGCATTCATATCTGACTGACACTCACAAAATTTCACCAACAAGTCAATCTCTTCATCATCGTTTATTTGAAAACCTTCAATTTTTTTCCTTTTGTTAATAATTAACCTACTAGTTATTTGCGTTATGGTCTGATTCGCTTGGAGCTTCAACTTATCAGAAATCCTCTTCTTAAGTTGAGCAATTGTAATACCGCATTTAATTTGTATCAATCTAGTGTCCCCATCAAATGAAAAACCATCTAGGCCTTCAAATTTCCTTCCATTCGTGTACAAAATCACGCCAATTTAAGGAGTCATTTATGGAACCTAACTATTAAAAAAAACTCACCAATACATTAAAACAACTTGAGAATAATTTAAGAAAATCAATATATAAATGTATAGAATCCAGAATAGCTTTACTAATAACTCAAAATATTACTAAATATATATATATGTAATAAATACTAAATATATATAATTAATTTAATAATAGTTAATATAATTTTAAAAAATTATTTTATTAATATTATTACTATTAGTAATATTAATACTATTAATAATAGTAATATTTTAATATTATTATTATCCAAATTTATATTATTCATACATATATACATATAGAATGTGATTTATATATTTTTTATTTTTTTAGATACTACACTAAATATATAAAACTAAAATTAATATATCATCAACATACCTTTAGCATGAAACAAAACTGCACAGCCACACCAATAAAGAAATAAATCCTCACCAAGAAGGAAACAAATATATTCCTATCTAATAACCTTCTCTCGGTATATAAAAGGCAAAATTGACCTTTTTAATATTTTTTGTAGCTAGGTGTAGCTAAAATATTAATTTAGCATGCTCGTCTCACGAAAAGTAGTTGAAAATTCTCACACAAACACTGTGAAAAATTCTGACAATTCGTACATTCAGTCTATGAAAAAATGCCACCTGGATTGACAATTCACACGTCAAACAGGCAAAATAACATTGTGACGTGACGCATCCAAATTCGTCAATTTGACGTGTGAAATGTTCCGGGGCTTGACACGTGGCAGTCTCTAATGAATTTTGTAACACCCTTTGTTACACCTTAATAAATTCTAGAAAAATTCGTATTTTTTTTACTAAAGATATGATTGTTAAAAAGAAACTATCAGAATAAATTATATACATTATTTCTGAAATACCTCATAAATATTATTAAAACTTTATATAGTAATTTTACATTCATCCGACGAAAAAAATATTAAACATTATAAGAAAGAGAGGAAACTCCATGGCCCAGAAATAGTTACTTAATAACATTATTTATTCATTGGACCACGGTATTCATACCGAGCTCCCTTTCTAGAACGTGCTATATCTACTGCCGAAATTCATCGATCCTTCCCTCTGAACCATCAATTTGGAATATATGAAACAAAAACACAGAGAAAGGAGTGAGAAACAGAATATAATATTCTCGATTAAGACATAAGCAACAAAGGGTTTTCACAAACCAATACATAATAATATCAATCACAATCACATACACAATCAATTATGAATGCATGAATGTTATGCAATATCTTCATCATAACTTACCTATATATGTGGGCCCTTAAATTTTAATTTGCACTGGGCCAACCAGGAGTTTATACTGTTCCATAAGTCCGGATAATAATAATATGAACAGCTCAACTGGCATAGAAACACTTAGAGACTAGTCAGATTGAGAAAGTTTTTATTGTGAAAGTACCCGACACTAGGGAGCTACCCCAGGTCCCCTGAAGCACCCTTTCACACCCTCTCATCCCAAGGCTCGTAATTAAGCCTCCTCTAATGTATCCTCGGTTTCTATAATCTGTCCCCAGACAATATCATTTTATTTCACTTTAATGATTCATGATGCATGAACTACTCGCGTATTTAGTTAGTTAAGGCTTTTAGAAACTCAATTATTAAATACCTTAAAAGATTTACAACATCATTTATATAAACTGTACATTTTCTCAATTCTCTGAATTTATGTCCCACAGAAATAAATTTGGTACAGTTTTTAATTCTCACTGAAATTGAGTTTCTAAGCCTTAAATATCTCAAAACTTTTTCATATTAAATCTTAACAAGATCAAATTCTCAATTATTTTCAAATATCTTTAGTTATTAAGTTGGAAAAATAAAATAATTTTCTTTTAAAAATTTTATTTTATTAAAAGAGAATAATCTTTAAATCATTAACCATAAATACTTAAAATTACAAAATTTTTTCTTTAATTCAAAATTTAATTATCTCAATTTGTTATAAATTAATTTTCATAAAATGTCTACTTTCTAAAATAAATACTAATTTTTTTTATTCTAAATATAAAAATAATTTCTAAGAAGAAATAAAAGATAATAAAAATTTAAAGAGTAAGGTAAGAAATTCTTACTGAATTTTAGCTTTCCGTCATGCTCGCTATATGCTCAAACTCCACATTACAATATCATCAATCAAATATTATCAATCACAGTTAAACATCATCAATCATAAATCAATCATAAATCAATCATAATCAAATCAATTAAATATCATTAAATACATATCATAATGCAAAATTTAATGATTATTAATATAGTTGATTTTTTTTTAGTTCCTTTTGTCTATTCCTAGCATAGGTATATGTAAGTCCATATAATCCAGTACTTGCATAGGTATTGTTCAGTCCATATGGGTCATAATGGTCCAAGTCCTTGCATAGGTATAGTCCAGTCCATATAGGTCATAATGGTCCAAGTCCTTGCATAGGTATGTTAGAGTTAGTTAAACCGGATATTTAATTTAAAATTTATTAAAAATTTTAAGTTAAAAAGTTAATATTTTAAAATAATAATATTATTAAATTTAAAAGGAGTAGGAGACTCCTCCCATTATTCTTATGTCTTTTCATATTATATTCTTATCTCACTCCCCCTTACCTTGAGTTGTTACCAAAAGAGATTTGCGTTGCGCCTCCGATTTCTAGAAATATTAATACCAATCTTATTTCAGTATAAGCATAAGATGAAGATTAAGATTACTACTTAAAACAGAAATGGTAAATTTTGAATAGTGAATAGTGAATAGTAAATCGTGAATAGTAACAGTAAATAGTAAAACGTGAATAGTATCAGTAAATAGTAAAACGTGAATAGTAACGGTAAATAGTAAATTGTGAATAGTAACGGTAAATAGTAAAATGTGAATAGTAAAGGTAAATAGTAACAGTAAATAGTAATTTACTATTTAAATAGTAATTTACTATTGAAATAGTAATTTATTATTGAAATAGTATTTTACTATGCAGAATAGTAACTTAAAATAATATTATTTCCAATATAATAACAGATTTCTAAAAATGATATGAAAATAACCCAAAATTATAAAAGAGAAGTATTCTTACCTTAGGATTTTAGCAGAACCTTCTCCCAAAAAAATTTACTTCTCTCTCTCACTTCCACCACTATCTCACTAGCACTACTATATTAAGAAAACTTAATTTGAAATTGTGAATTCTAAAGAAGAAATCCTTCGGTATTTATAGGAAAAAAATTTACTATACATTCCATTATTTTAATATAAAAATACTATGCATTTTTGAATTTTTTATTCCTGGTTACTGTGCATCTTTTGAAAATTTCATACATGCACAGTATTTTGCATAGTAATTGTCGGCAAAATTATTAAGTCAAATAGTAACCCTTCACTCGATATATTTTAAATATTCAAAATGAGTCCTTTTTGAAATTTAGCGATATTATACCAGTCCTTACTAATTTTATAACAAGTAATATAAAGTTTAAATTTTAAAAATCTAAAATTTTCTGTTAATAAAACTTTATTGATACGTTCCCAATTTTTAACGATTGGCAAAAATAGAGATTTTTCTCAAACCGATAATTTTTAGATAAGTCTACTTGAAACGGATTTTAAAAAATTTTCTTATAATTTAAATTCACTTTCTTATAAATATTTTTAATTTAAGTCACTTATATGAATTTAAAATTATTTAAAAAATATTATTTTATTAAAAAAATTACAAAATTCCAAAAAAATTCCAAAAAATCATAAATAATATGTAGATTAAAAAGTTCTAAAGAACCATAATTTAATTCCTTCAAAATGTCAATATAAAAATAAAAATAGGGGTGTTACAAATTTCGCACGTTGGGTGTGCGAAAATCTGACACGCTTGATAATTCGTTAGTTCAACGTGCGAATTGCAAAATTGATGTGAAACTTTTTACCCAGACCAACAAATATTTTCTGGTCAACCCTAAAGCATAAATTATTTTTTGGGGGGGAACTATTTAAAAAAAACCTGAAATTTCAACGTGACCTACGCCACCTGGAACTGTTGCATAGTGATAGTGCATATCTTTTTTTTTGACACTAATAGTGTGTATCTTATTCATGGTGAATTCTATGGTACACTTTAGTCTGATGGGTGTACGGTAGACCAAAGAATATCAACCCTTGGATGTTAATCAACGACCTATATTAATTGATGGCAACCTGTTTAACAGGTTACCATTTGAAACTTCTGATAATTTTATTTTCTACCTCTCAATCATTTAAAATTCTAATATAAATCATATTAAAACATTTTAATTATATTAAGTACCCATTGATCATATTCCTTCCCCTTTCATTTCCCTTATCTTCTTTCCTAACCAAATTTTTAAATAAATCAAAATCAAAATCACATTCTCTTCTTCCCTCAGCCGTGTGAACCTCTGTTTGATAGTAGTGCTTTACACAATGACGTTGAGAGGAATGTGGAGAACCTTCGAGGCGCAACATGGTGAGCGCGGCGTTTGAGGGTTTCAGGGTGGCAATCTGTGAGAGTGACGTGTCCATGGACAGCAGTTTCAAGGAGGAGTTGAGGGTGTTGCTGGAAGGGGAGGAGAGAGAGCAAATGGTTCCTCCGAGGGTTTTCATGAAGGGTTTCTACATCGACGGGGTCAAAGAGATGTTGAAGGTGACGGAAGAGGGGCAAGCACTGGATCTGGTGTGAAAATGGGGTTCTTCTCACTGTAGAAGTAGAAAAACACCAGGAAATGCTCCGCATGTGTCAGAGGATGTAGTACAATCTTCATTGCTGGACACAATTACGCGCTTCGGAAAAGCCACAAAGGATGTGCAATTTAAACGATTCAAATAGAGAAACCACTTCGTTGAGGACCAAATCCCTGAAGCCATCGCAATCGATTATATCTTTGTCACAGTATCCTCTTGGTGTTTTCTTTATTTTTTTTAATCATGGGGTTTTCTTATTTTGATTAGTGTATGGAATGGTACAGTAAAGTTTTTTGTTTTTTTCCTATGGGGTATGGGATAGGGCTTGATGGTTCATTGCTTCTTTGAAAAAAGAAAATATGGATGAATAGATCTAAAATCCTGTTTCTACAATTTCTTTTTTTTACATGTATAATTGGTTGCCATAAAGTTTAAGGATTGATTGAACTTGTACTCTCTATTAGTTTAGGGATTGATTGACTACAGTGGTGGGGTGTGGTCTACAATGGCAATGTTAGTTGTTCAACATTTGATAACGTGTTAATACATTAACATGTTGATTCTGTGAAATTTTTGTATTGTTGGGATTATTTTCAATCTGAAGGGGAAATTTTGTCTTCTGAATTCTAAAGATGTTTATATGACCATTTTCCACTATGTGCCTTTGAGTTTAGTTTATAGTTAACATGTTGAAGATGGTGGTTCATGATTATCTCTGTTTAATTTTAGTTATCAGTGCACTACTTTTTTTCAATATGAATTTCGATATTTAAATCTGGTGAAGGGTGTTTTTTGATTTTTGGTTTGAATTTGTCTCTGTTATATTTTTTGAAGTTGGAAGAGGAATACACTTTCATCTAGGAATCAGGAAGGCAACTATGTGATGCTCTTAGTTTGACTAGAAAATCATGCATGCACCAAACACATATGTTGAAACGAGTAATTCAGACTTGGGAACTTTGCCACAGGCACATTCAAGTGGCTATTTTTTTTCCTTCATGCCTGTGCTTGTGGTCATTCTCGACAGTTGAAACAAAGGGGCACAGATGCGTTCTCTATTGCATCTTAAGTATTGTTAGCGGTTTGGTGCTTTAACCGCTAACAATGTTCGTCAGTTTTTATACATTTTAAATTAGCTTTAAACACATACATTAATATTACAATATTAATTTTTTACATAAACTTTGATTTCATTAATTTATTTTTTTAATATTATAAAACTGACCACAAAATATGTCTAACTGTAATATAAAAAAACTATGTGTCAAATATTTAAATTGTAAAAGATGGGCATAACCTGGGGTTTTTGGCCAAAATGGGGTCTTTAATAAAAATATTTAGGCTTTAGGTTTTACTTGGGTACCCTCTCTAAATTGAGGGTTTCAATACCCCTAGCCACATGTCATGCCATGTGTGAAAATTGTGTATAATTTAAGTAACTAGAATTGATGCCCTTAGCCACGTGTCATGCCACATGTCGAAATAAATGGTACGCATTAAAATATTTAAAATGCCAAAGTTTGATAGTACTAAGACTTGATCCCACAACACATGGGAAAGAAACAAGTAGTCTTACCACTAAGCTACTTAACACATTTAAAAATTATAATGCAACTATATAATTATATTATATTTGTAGAATGTATATCTGTTAATAAAATTTATTAACAAAATAAACATTTTTGTCTTTTTCATTTAGTATAACAATTAAAATTAAAATTAATGAACGAAAAAATGTAGGAATATTTATTTTGCAAATAAATTTTATTAACAGATATATATTTTACAAATATAATATAACAATATATGGTGATATTATATATCTTAAATGTCACCCAGTGGCGAGCCTACTCTTCCATCTCCTGCTCAAATCGAACGCTACAAATACTATTTTGGAATCCAAACAAAAATGATGACTTGGAAAAATATATGACATAGATTGAGTTGACACATGGCTAGAGACTAATACATGTGGCATAAATTCAATTGACACATGACTAGGGGCTAGGAGCATTAGAGCCCTCAATTAATGCGCTTAGCAACTGGTCAAACTAGTCAGTCGTAAATAGTCAACATTTTAAAATATTTATATTTCAAAATTTAAGTGTAACAAGGTTTGATCCCCTAACGTATATATAAGAGATGGAAGATGAGCCTTAGCAAATTAAAGGCATATATTATTAGTTTTTTTAGGAATAGATGCCTATAGTCATGTGTGTGAAGCAACTGGAATGGATGCCTCTAGCCATGTGTCAACTAAATTTATACCACATGTATTATTCTCTAGCCACATATCAACTTTGTCTGTGCCACATATTTTTTAAAATCATCATTTTTATTTAGATTCTAAGATAACATTTGAAGTGTTTGATTTGAGTAGGAGATGGAAGAAAAGCCTCACCACTAGGTTACATTTAAGAGATGTAATATAACCATATATTGTTATATTATATTTGTAGAATGTATATATATTAATAATATTTATTTGCAAAATAAATATTCCCGCCCTTTTTTTTGTTCATTAATTTTACTTTTTATACAAAATGAAAAAAGACAAAAATGTTTATTTCATAGATAGATTTTATTAACGGATATACATTCTACATATATAATATAACTATATATAGTTGCATCATATTTTTTAAATGTGTCAGATAGTTTAGTGGTAAGGTTCTTATTTTCTCTCCAATGTGTTGCAAGATCAAACCTTGTTATATTCAAATTTTAGCATATAAAATGTTTTAATGCATTGACTATTTATGAGTGATCGATTACTAGACACAATCATGTCCATCCATCCTAGTTGCTTAAATCACACATGATTTCGACATGTGGTATGACACGTGGATAAGAGCATTAATTCTAATTGTTTAAATCACACATAATTTTCACATGTGGCATGACATTTATTTGGTTGTCTGGGGGAAAATTAATAGCGTTTTTAATACAGACATACCATGTGTCACGCAAGTACTGCCACCATGCATTTTCAGTTGGGCACGTCAGCCTATGCACATACATGCAAATATTAATAAAATTTGCATGCACCAGGGGTCAAATTTGGAACTTGTTAAACGTAACCTACCATGGTAACCACTGAGGCAAATGCTTGATTTATGCAATTAAGGAATGTTATAATATCTATATCATTTGTATATTAAATATATATAATATAAAAAATTGCATACAACAGAGGTTGAACTTGAAACTCTTTAAGCACAAAAAACACTGACAACCATAAAGACAACTGTTAAATTTATTAATGCTACATTATAAAATATAAAATATATTAATGTATAAAATATAAATTATAAATTACTATTAACGTTAAATTATAAATTTGTTAACGTTATAACGTTAACAGTAATTTAATATATAAATTATTTTATAATTTATATTTTAAAACCATTAAAATATTTTATAATTTTTAATATATAAATTATTTATATTTTATACATTAATTTATATTTAATAAATTAAATTATATATTTAATATGTAAATGATATAAATATTATAATATTTTTTAATTGCATCAATTAAATAGTTGTCTTTATTGATATCAGTGTTGGTTGTGTTTAAAGAGTTCCAGGTTCAACCTTTGTTGTATGTAATTTTTTATGTTATATATATTTAATATGCAAATGATATAGATATTATAACATTCCTTAATTGCATAAATCAAGCACTTGCCTCAGTGGTTACCATGGTGGCAGTGCGTTTTTCAGAAAACTACACATTTCTTTCACAAAAGAAATTGATATATATATATATATATATATTCTAAAAGGTCAAACATATTTATATATAAAATTGCAATGTTTGAATTTTGAAATGACATGAAACAATTTCAAACATTTGAAAAACTTTCAAACTGTTTTCTACTATTGCAATTAAATATACATATATCCTATCGATATATAATATATATTATTTATATTCTTGGTGCTAGCAAAGAATACAATAACATTTCACCTTTTAAGAAGAATAATTTATTTGAAAAAATTAAATTTATTAATTTAATTATCAAATAAAATATATAATTCTTTAACAAAGATCAGAACACTCATTAGTGTGTGACCCCGTAGTAAATTAATCAAATTATTTACCAATCAAGGTTAGCGTCTAGCAACACTCCTTAATGGCTAGATAGTATGAAGTAAGTATTTTACTTTTAAGAACCACTGGAAGATTTGTATAATATTTCTCTCAATCTATAAAGCTCTAAATTAACTCTAGAGTATGGTATTTTGTCAAACTCTAATAAGTTAATTTATATGTGACGGCTTAAGAAACTCTTTTTCTTTATTTATTCAATTGCCTTGGCTAAGGTCTTTATTTTGTCACAGAACTCATTACCAAGAATTGATGGATTCCATCTTGATTTATCATTAATTCTACAAGTATTTAATTATACCCAATAATCATTCAACTAATACCTTTAGGCATTAGGTGTTCGGAATCAAAATATAATAAATAACTTGTTAATTACTATGATAATCTCAGGTCAAAAAAAATTATTATTTTTCTTCACGAGAATTTTTCTATTGACAATTTTAAAGAGGATTCGATGTCTGCCAAACCCAAAAATATTTTACATAAGTTTAGTTTCAAGTAATAGCAGACACTTTTAGAGACAAATATAGAAAAAACTACGCCTTAATTATAAAACCTTATGGCGGTTTAGAAATTATGATAGATGATTGTTAATGATGTTTTTAAGTACAAAATTTGTGTTTAAATTTTTTAGTTGTAAATAAATTAACTCTTTTAGTTTTAAAACAACCGTTTTAAGATAAGCCAGGACTTAAAAGTTTAAAGTAGTTGAAGCCAAAATTTAATCGGCTTGTCTGCTCCATATGGTGTTTTCAAACTGAACACACAGTGTGCTTGGTTTTGTTTTATAATTCAAGGTGGATGGGCTCTTCTTATGGGTTTAAGATTAGTTTGGGATAGTAAGGTTCAAAGACTATGGTTCTCAGATTATGGTGAATTTGATTACAAAACAGTGTTCGCAAGATCATCATGTTACCCTTTGACCAGATAGATTAAGAAACTTCTCCAATATAGCTGGTTTATTTTAGTTAGACATGTTTATAAATTGGGTAATTCTTTAGTGTTGATTTTGCAAGTCTCAGTCCCTTGTATTAATTTGGATGTATTATTTTTTCTTTATTAGTTCTTTATCTCTTTTAGATTGGGATTTGTGGGTATCTCCCCCTGAATTTATTTATGATTTTGATTAGGTTGTTGGTTTTGGATTGATAAACTCAACTATTAATAATAATAAAAATGGCTAGCATAGAATTTATAATTATAAACAATCATAAAGTGAACACAAAGTCGTACATAGTATCATATCAACTAAAATTTAAAGCATATTTTTTTAATTTTATTCATAGATAAATTTGAATTAATTACACTATGTAGATCATATCCATAATTAATTGTATAATTTATATTTTAAAACTCCTTTTATAAGTTTATGCATTACTTAAATATCTAATTTCACACGGACTTAGAAATTAATAATTTTAATTAAATATATTAAATTTGTTAATATTTTGTTATATTTTTAAAATTACCCATAATACTAATAAAGAGAAAATGGAACTTTGCGTATTATTAAATATGAATAGATAAAATTTAATTAATAAGAATATATATTTAAAAATAAAAAATGCATATTATAAATTAAAAAAAATCTTAGAAAAAGAAACAATAAAAACTCTTAAAAAAAGCATCTTATAAAAAACCAGTAGCATGTAATCTGAGTAAAGGTAAAGATATGTCCTATGAGACTCAATAAAGACTCTCTAAACTATTGTTAGGGAACTATTATTGGCCTTGCAAAATAAAAAAAATTGAACCAAAAAACAGGCACTAGTTATCGTAATCAAGAATGAATACTCTTTCTCTTTCCAAAAAAAAAGAATGAATACTCTTTGAGATTATAAGGGTCAAAACAAAAAATAACTTTCATAAATATTTTGTTCGAGTTAGAGTTAAGAGGTATGGGTTTTTTGCCACTTTAGGTTCTTTTCTAAGTTAATTATGAGATTGGGGCGCTTTTTAAAGAATTTAGATGTCTGGGGTAGAAGGGGTCATGTCAACTTTTACGTTACATATTTCTGGCACCCGTAATACGTATTAGGTATGCCCAAAATACGTAAACGTTGCATGGCTGACAAGTGGCACGGCCCCGTCCATTACGCATGACCATAAAACGTAATGTCAGTCTGCATTACGTTCTTCCAAGCTACGAAATACAGAGGTGCAGAAGGTGGCAGTGTTGACCCTCGTTACGTAATCCCATGATACGTAATGCATGGGGTTGTGGCACGTGGTGTAACATCCTGGTTTAGATTTAATTACCGATTAAGGTTAATTACAGGATTAAGATTATTGATTGAATAATAATAATAATAATGTCAGGTAAAATTACACATGTGCCCTTGGTGGTGAAAAAGGATTTTCGGTCCCCTCTCTCCCTCATTAATCATGCTGATGTGATTAGCATTGAATGAAGATGTGATTGTTGATTGAGAGGGGTGCTGGCACAGAACAGAGCAATGATAATAGCTTCACTTTCACGTTTTCCACCCACTCTCTGCTCATTTCACTTTGGATATGCTGAAAACACTCTTGGGTTCTCTCCAAAATTTCTCTGGAGACTCTTCTCCTTCTTTGTTGTTCTTCTTCTTCTTCATCTTCTTCTTTCACTCGAACACTGAGTAGAACCACGAGTGGGATGTGGGAACACAAAGTGGGAACAACGTGGTGGTTGAGAGAACAGCATGGTGCTGAGTATCTGGGAGGCTAGGATCCTCCACTGTTCTGCCAAAACAGTGATGGGTGCTTGGAAACATGGAAGTCCTTCACTATTGGTAAGGACTGGGCTGTTCGTGTGTGGGAACAGCTTTGGAATCCTCCACTGGACCGAGTGAGGACAGCGTTGTGACTTGGAGGCTTGGCATGGAGTGTCTTGGTGGTAGAGCTGCTCGAGAGGAAACAGCGTTTGGTTCTTCTAAAGCTGAGAGCAGAGTACTGTGCGGCAAGCTCAAGGAGCTGTTGGAATCTTTATTCCAGGTAGGGGGGCTGATTTACATCTCAAATGTATGGTTTATGGACGGGTTCCGGGTGAAATTACTTCACTGTGTTGTGTTGTATTTGTAAATGTGTTGATTGTTGTATGTCGATTGAGTGATAGCCCGGATGTGTGTTGTTTATGAACTGTGGTGCATGATGATGTCCGTCCATGAGATGTATGTTGATAAACATGAAGGTGTCGAGTGAATGCATGTGTGTTATTATGATTGTCGAGGGCATTATACTGAGAGAGTTGATAAATATCTATGTGGTTATATTAAAATGCATGTTGATGCCGAGTGCATGAGTTTATTATATTGATCCCCGTGTGTGATTGTGTTTAAATGCATGAGATGCTTGTTGTCACGACCGGGGTCCCGGCGCACGACGCGGACTGGTTAAAGACAAATAAAAGAAAATTGAAACTGCATTGAAGTGAGGCTCTTGAGAAGCCTAAAAAATAAAGGGTTCAAGGAGTCGCCACCAATATTTATTAAGGAAAATATTAGGAAAACCTTTAAATAGCACTGGTTTTTTTTTGTTTTAAAAAATGAGATTCTGTTTAGTCCGGGAGTCAAATTACAGGTGGGGAAGGTATTAGCACCCCACACTGTCCGTAAAAAACGGTTACCCAAATTGATCATGCGTAATTTAAAAAATGATTATCAAATATTTCATCCTTCATAAAACAATCATAAATAATATACACAATAAAAAAAATATATCAATATGAATAAAACAAAGATAGTAAAAGAATACATCCCCTAAGTTTGTTGTTTTTAGTTCTAAAAAAAATAAATAAACAAATGATTAAAAGACCATAAAAATAAAAGGATAAAAAAAACAATAAGACGTCTTGTCTTACTTATTTTCTAGTAAAAAAAATTGATTTTTATTGAGAAATATAAAGTTTAAAACAAATAAATAAATAAATAAATAAATAAAAATAAGAGAAAAAAATAGAATTAAACACATCGACATGAAGATAAAGAAATATAATACACTTAATTAATTAAAATTGACAAGGAATATTATTTAATTATCTTTTAGAAAAAATAAGATTAATAAGATGTCTTATCTAAATTAATCTCATCTTAAATTTTAAAAAAATGAATGAATAAATAACACACTATTTATTAGTCTTGACCTTTTTTATTATTATTTTTATTTTTATGAAAGTGATTTTTTCTTAATTATTAAAAGGTTACTAAGAGACAATAATAGGAAATCATGACCATAATAAAAAAAAATAGATAATTATGTATACATATATATACATACTTATAAACTATTAAAATGGTTAAACATAAATAAATAAATAGAAAGTGTAGAAAAATAAATAAATAAATAAATAAATAAATAAATAAATAAAAGATAAATAACTAAAAATAAAAGTACAGAGAATAAATAATAAAAATAAAATATAAAAATAAAGGTACAAAAATAAATAAAAGTTCAAAAATATAAAAAAAAAATAAAAATAAATAGACATAACAATAAATACATTAAAAATAAAAGAACGGAAAAATAAATACATAAAATAAAGGGGCAGAAAAATAAATAATAAAAAATAAAGGAGCAGAAAGGTAAATAACAAAAATAAAGGGGCAAGAAAGTAAATAACAAAAAAAAGAGACAGAAGAGTAAATAACAAAAATAAAGGGGCAGAGAAGTAAATAACAAAAAATAAAGGGGCAGAAAAGTAAATACATAAAAAATAAAGGGGCAGAAAAATAAATAACAAAAATAAAGGGGCAGGAAAGTAAATATGTGAAAATAAAGGGGCAGAAAAGTAAATAACAAAAATAAAGGGGCATGAAAGTAAATACATAAAAATAAAGGGGCAGAAATATAAATAACAAAAATAAAGGGGCAAAAAAGTAAATACATGAAAATAAAGGGACAGAAAAATAAATAATAAAAATAAAGGAACAGAAAAGTAAATACATGAAAATAAAGAGGCAGAAATATAAATAACAAAAATAAAGGGACAGGAAAGTAAATAAATAAAATAAAAGGGCATAAAAATAAATAAATAAAGATAAAAATATAAAAAATAAAAAAAAGGAAAAAAAATAAATAAACTAATAATTGCAGAAATATAAAGTGCGGATAAATAAAGTGCAGAAAAATAAATTAACAATAATAAAAGTGTAGAAAAGTAAATAAAGAGAAATAAAAGTGTAAAAAAAAATAATAAATAAAGAAAAATAAAGGTACAAACAAATAAATAAAGATGGAGATGCATAAAAAATAAATAAACAAATAAATAACTACAAAAAAATAAAGTGCAGGAAAATAAAGTGCTTAAATATAAACAAAGAAAAATAAAAGTGCAGAAAAATAAATAACAATTAAATAAAGACGAATAAATAAATATAAATAAACAACTTTGTATTAATAAAAAATACCTTGGTACAAGATCAATTACAGAGAAATTAGAACGGAAGTCGGGAAATCAATTTTGTGTGGATTTCCTTTGCTTTTGGCTTTATTTGGACTTGATTTGAAGGTATTTGGATACCGGTTACAACACTTGGACAGTATTTTAGCTCACAAAAACTCACATACTAAGACAAACTAGAGTGGTGCACTCATTTTCCTAACTAAGATTACACAAAGAAATTTTTGAGAACCAAAACTTCTAAAAATTCTCACAAAAATTTAGCACTCTTTTCCCTATTTTTCTTCTTCTCCTCCTCAAATGCCTCAATATCACCTTCTATTTATAGAAGAAAATTGGCATTGGATCCTACCTAAAAGACATCACTTTCTTACTTTTCCAATTTGTCCAAATTCTATATCAATTTCCCCAATTTTCTCCAATTATCCAACCAAACCGGGGCCCACCACTAAAACCACCGAAAGCCAAACGTGACTTTCCTCTTTTTTTTTTAATTTTCGTTTTTTTTTTGGTTTTTGGACTTTTTTTTTTGCCCATTTCCTTTTTTTTTTTGCCCATTTTCCTTTTTTTTAGATTTTTTTTAGGGCCCATTTTTTTTCTTTTTCTTTTTATTTTTCTTTTCTTTTTTTTTGCCCTTTTTATTTGATTTTTATTTTTTTATTTTCATTTTTTTTATTATTTATTTATTATTTATTTATTTATTCATATTTTTTTCTTTTTTTTTCTTTTTATTTTTTTTTGCCCATTTATTTTTCTGATTTTTTTTTTGGGCCTTTTATTTAAAGGTACAAATGAAAACATAAATTATTTATTACATATATGGAAATATATAAAATATCCAATAAATATAAATTACTACCACACTATAAGGAGTAAAAAGGTAGTCACAAAACATCGTCTTCCCTCCCTTATTCTTTCCTCTTGGCTTCGGCATCCATCAGCCATTGCTTGAGAGAAATGAAGAGAATTAATGAAATGAGAGGTGTGGTAGGAAACGAAGAGGGATTGGGTATTTATAGAGATGAGGAAGGGTTACTATTCCAACGGTCACTATGCAATTTTTAATATTATTTTTTTTTTAATATGATCCGGGGTGGCAATCTGGACTGGGCGGGGTTATAAGCACTGTACCGCGTCACCAACGAGAACTGGTAAGTCATAACCGGGGTCTGAAATCATTGGTCAACTATAGACATTTCTCTTCACCTCGGTTAAATATTAAGCATTGGGGAATCTCCTGCAGGTGTACCTCCGGTGTGTCTTGAAGTTCAAGTACGGATTAACACATCAGTTTTAACTTGAAGAACCTCGGATTCCCTTCGAACTGAGGTGTAAAATACCGTACTCCACTGAGGCTGTACGAGCTTAGAACTAATGAGGTAACACCGGTCATGAAACCGTGCTAGGACCCCGGTTAATGCAGTCAACATTGACTCCGGACTCTAGGACAAAAAAACTCTTTTTTTATTCTTTTTTTTTCTCTTTTTTTTTCTTTTTAATATATATCACCGGACAAAAATAGGTGTTCACAGATGCCCCTCTTTACTTCTTTTCATGAAAGAATATGAGACATATTCATATTATTGATGTGAAAGGAAAGTAAAGACGTGAACACCACTAAGAATACTCGACAACTTTTGACAAGAAGTAAATAGCCGAATGGTGTTGTCCCAATGCTAGACAGTTTAAGGAGAGGCATTTGGAACATGACAGGAAGATAAATGGCTTAACCTAGGGGTTAATACCTGAAGCTTTGGAAAAATATGAAGTTGTCTTGACATTTCGAGGAGCCTAAGAATGGGTATTTGAGGCTTCGACACAAAATAGATGACAGGGGGATGCCCCTGAATGATTTTGATTGAGATAGCCTAGGGAAGGATACCTGAAGCTTTGACATGAAACTAAATGACTGGGAAGATGCCCCTGATTTGATTTTGATTGAGATAGCCTAGGGAAGGATACCTGAAGCTTTGACATGAAACTAAATGACTGGGGGGATGCCCCTGATTTGATTTTGATTGAGATAGCCTAGGGATGGATACCTGAGGCTTTGACATGAAACTAAATGACTGGGGATACCCCTGATTTGATTTTGATTGAGATAGCCTAGGGATGAATATCTGAAGCTTTGACATGAAAATAAATGACTGGGGGGATGCCCCTGATTTGATTTTGATTGAGATAGCCTAGGGATGGATACCTGAGGCTTTGACATGAAACTAAATGACTGGGGGGATGCCCCTGATTTGATTTTGATTGAGATAGCCTAGGGATGGATACCTGAGGCTTTGACATAAAACTAAATGACTGGGGAAATGCCCCTGATTTGATTTTGATTGAGATAGCCTAGGGATGGATACCTGAGGCTTTGACATGAAACTAAATGACTGGGGAAATGCCCCTGATTTGATCTGAGTAGCATAGGAATGGATACCTTAGGCTTGGACATGAAGTAAGACTTAAGGGAGATACCTCTACCATAATGACTTATGGTAGAGAATTATATGAGATTTATGCTCAAGAAGAATGTGTCTGAGATTGACTTTTCTGGTTTAGTGTGGGTTCCGAGTGAATACAAGGATTGCATTTTCACATCTTAGTAAACCATCCCGACTGGAGTTAGGTGATAGGCTGAAACTGTTGATCTCGACTCTTCATGGGGAGCATTTGTCCTTGTTGTACCCTCAAACCTGCATGGAAGAAATAGTCAAGTGGAAAACCAAAGGTCAAAGATCTTGTTTCCTCCAGGTGACTACCACAATCCTTATGGGACTTGTTATTACTCATGGCAGAGCGGAATATCCTGATTACCAAGGTCTGTGTAATTGGGAAGTATCAAGCTTGTTTGAGATTAAAAATATGCCTTTCATATATTTTTTTAATATTTTCCACAAAATGCATGCAAATGAAACCTGACAAGACCAGGATTGGAACTGAAATTGAGAATTCCATATATTTACTTGGGAAAATTATAAGTTTATATCATAATTTTTAATCCAAACTTTTAGAGGACATAAAGACTACCTTATCCCTTTAGAGTACGCTCAAGCATAATACTTCTTGACTGCATCTGAATTGACCGGGAAAGATAACTCCTCACCATCCATGTTCGTCAAAATCAAAGCTCCTCCAGAAAAGGCTCTCTTTACGACGAATGGTCCTTCATAATTTGGCTTCCATTTGCCTCGGTGATCATTTTGATTCGGCAAGATTTTCTTCAGTACCAAATCACCTTCATGAAATTGACGAGGTCGCACTTTCTTTTCGTATGCCTTCTTCATACGCTTTTGGTATAACTGCCCATGACAGAGAGCGGTTATCCTTTTCCCATCAATTAAATTTAATTGATCATACCGGGACCGAACCCATTCAGCTTCTTCTAATTTGGCATCCATGATTACTTTTAAAGACGGAATTTCCACTTCTATTGGTAAAACAGCTTCCATACCATACACCAATGAGAAGGGTGTTGCCCCTGTCGAAGTTCGTACAGAGGTACGATACCCATGTAAAGCAAAAGGAAGCAACTCACTCCAGTCTTTGTAGGTTTCAACCATCTTTTGTATGATTTTCTTTATATTTTTGTTAGCAGCTTCCACTGCTCCATTCATCTTAGGTCTGTATAGAGATGAATTGAGGTGTTTGATTTTGAATTCCTCACAAAGTTCATCCATCATTTTATTATTCAGGTTTGTACCATTATCAGTGATGATCTGATTTGGTAAACCATATCTACAAATCAATTCTCTCTTGATGAATTTGACCACAACATTTTTAGTCACGTTGGTGTAGGGAGCTGCTTCAACCCACTTAGTGAAGTAATCAATGGCCACCAAAATAAAGCGATGCCCATTCGATGCTTTTGGTTCAATGGGACCAATAACATCTATGCCCCACATAGCAAAAGGCCAAGGCACAGTTAGAATGTGCAAAGAAGATGGTGGTGCATGAATGTTATCTGCATAGGTTTGACACTTGTGACATTTCTTGGCATAGTTATGACAATCATTTTCCATTGTCATCCAATAATATCCAGATATGAGAATTTTTCTTGCCATCGAGTGCCCATTTGCATGTGTTCCGAAAGGCCCTTCATGAACATCCTTCATGATTTTGTTAGCTTCTGTCACGTCTACGCAACGAAGGAGAACAGAATCATAATTTCTCTTATAGAGTGTATTCCCAGTCATAAAGAAATTCATGGCTAGGCGCCTGAGGGTTCTTTTATCATTTTCTGAGATACCAGGAGGATATTCTTGATTTTGAATATAATTTTTGATGTCATGAAACCATGGTTTCCCATCGGGCTCTTCTTCTATCTCATGACAATATGCAGGTTCGAGACGCCTTTCAATCTCGATGAAGGGCATGTCACAATCCCTACTTACGTTGAACATGGAGGCCAACGTGGCCAAAGCATCGACTAATTGGTTATCATCCCGAGGAATATGATGGAAAGAGACTTCATCAAACCCTTTGATTAGTTCCATGATGTGAGCTTTATAAGGAATCAATTTTCCATCTCTAGTATCCCATTCTTCTTTCAGTTGATGAATCACCAAGGCAGAATCTCCGTATATTTGTAGAGATTTCACCTTTGCTTCAAGTGCCGCCTGAATCCCCAAAACACAAGCTTCATATTCTGCAATATTATTGGTACAATCAAAACAAAGTCTAGCAGTGAATGGGAAAAGCTTGTTATCTGGTGAGATTAGGATGGCCCCAATCCCATGCCCCAGTGTATTCGACACCCCATCGAACATCAAAATCCAAGTTCTATTAGGACAATCTTTCTCTTCTGACAACATCATAATATTTTCATCAGGAAATTCGAATGACATTGGTTGGTACTCTTTTAGGGGATGGTGGGCCAAGTGATCAGCTAAAGCACTCCCTCTTACAGCTTTTTGGGTGACATGAATGATATCATACTCAGTCAAAAGAACCTGCCAATGAGCTATTCTTCCCGTCAGAGCCGGTTTTTCAAAGATGTACTTAATTGGGTCCATCTTAGATATCAACCAAGTAGTATAAGATAACATGTATTGCCTTAGGCGACGAGCAGCCCATGCTAATGCACAACAAGTTCGTTCTACAGTAGAATATCGTGCTTCACACTCAGTGAACTTCTTGCTCAAATAGTAAATAGCATGCTCTTTTCTCCCAGACTCATCATGTTGCCCCAGTACAGAGCCCATAGACTCATTTATCACCGTCAAATACAACAGGAGTGGTCTTCCTGGGGTTGGGGGAACCAAGATCGGTGGGGATTGCAAGTATCGCTTTATTTGGTCAAAGGCCTCCTGACAATCATCATTCCATTGTGATGGTTGATTTTTACGAAGCAACTTAAAGATTAGATTACATACAGCTGTTAGTTGAGAAATGAAACGAGCTATGTAATTCAACCTTCCAAGGAATCCTCGTACTTCTTTTTCAGTGCTAGGGGCAGGCATTTCCATGATTGCCTTTACTTTATCGGGATCCACTTCGATACCTTTCTCACTGACAATGAAACCAAGCAACCTTCCAGAGCTAGCCCTAAAAGTGCATTTAGCCGAATTTAATCTGAGTTTGAATTTTCTCAGGCGTTCAAAGAGCTTTCGTAAGTCAATCAAATGACCTTCAACAGATTTGGATTTGGCAATAATATCATCCACATAAACCTCTATCTCTTTATGCATCATGTCATGAAATAGAGTTACCATCGCTCTTTGGTAAGTGGCACCGGCATTTTTCAATCCAAAAGACATCACCTTGTAGCAGAAGGTTCCCCACAAAGTAATGAAAGTGGTTTTTTCCATGTCTTCGGGTGCCATCTTGATTTGGTTGTACCCAGAAAATCCATCCATGAATGAAAAAATGGAATGTTGGGCCGTGTTATCAACAAGAACATCAATATGTGGTAATGGAAAGTCATCTTTTGGGCTAGCTCTATTCAAATCCCGGTAATCAACACACATTCGTACTTTTCCATCTTTCTTCGGGACCGGAACAATGTTGGCCACCCATTCAGGGTATTTGGAGACAGCCAAGAACCCAGCATCCAACTGTTTGGTTATCTCTTCTTTAATCTTTAAGAGCATTTCTGGCTTCATCCTTCTCAACTTTTGCTTTATGGGGACGCAACCGGGTTTCAATGGCAACTTGTGTTCAACGATGCAGCTATCTAATCCCGGCATATCCTGATACGACCAAGCAAACACATCGCTGAATTCGACCAACAATTCTATTAATTCTCTCCTATGTTCTCTACTCAAAGAGGTGCCAATTTTGACTTCTTGTTTGTTTTCTTCACTCCCCAAATTTATGACTTCAACAATTTCTAGATAGGGAGAAATTTCTTTATCTTCCTGATCTAGCAGCCTTAGTAATTCAGGGGAAGGTTCATCAGACTCTTCATCCTCTTCGCTTGTTGGATTAAAATCATGATGGGAGAAAGCAATCTTATTATTTTGGAATTCAATTTCAGATCTGCAATTTATTTAATATAAAAAAAGCAAAATAAGGAAAATGATAATTGAACTTAACTTTTATTTATTTGAAATGATAAAGGAAACATGTTTTGCTCTTATCAAAACTCATCCTAAGGCTTTAGGCATAGCCAAAGGATTTAAACAAAAACCTACAAAGTGAACAATTACTTTGAAATGATCTCTGGAAGCTCAACGGCTTCCCAATTACACAGTTCAGTATCTGAAGGACAAGGGTAAATCAAGTCTTCTTCTCTCTTGGACTCATCATCGATGACCGCCACTTGGTCTGGAGATGTCAAGCCTGCACTCCTGAAGCTTCGGTAAAGGTCATAGATAGGGATCTTCGCAGTTAGGGGTTCTCGGTTTTCTAACCGTGCAAGTCGCTTTTCTCTCTTATCTGCGAAAATCTTCGCTCTTTCCATTGGAGATGGATGATACCCCAGCCCAAAGCCGTTCTTATTCTCCTTAACCAATAATGGGTCTACTCCTCCATCAAGCATCTTCCCAAGCCCTTTCCCTGGCTGGAATCCAGATTTCATCATCACTTTAGCTACCATCATAGAAGCTTTAGAAGGACGAGCTAGTTGTAACCCTTCGCTCACATAGGTAGTGTGAGCAATTTCCAATGATTGGAAGGAAGTCTCAAGACTTTCTTCAGCCGCTTCTATATATGGAGTTGACATGGGCTTACTGATAAGGAAATCTCCCTCACCAGAAACAATGATTAGCTTGTTGTTTACCACAAATTTAAGCTTTTGATGAAGGGTAGATGGAACCACACCGGCAGAATGTATCCAAGGCCTCCCCAATAGGCAGCTATAAGCAGGATTGATGTCCATCACTTGAAATAATACATTGAAGGTGCATGGGCCCACTTGGATGGGGATCTCAATATCTCCAATGACCTCTCTCCGAGTACCGTCAAAAGCTCTTACTACCATTGAGCTTGGCTTCATATATGACCCATCAAAAGGTAGTTGATTTAAAGTGGACTTTGGCATGATATTCAGAGAGGAGCCATTATCAACTAGGACCTTGGCTACGATATGATCCTGACACTTGACAGAGATGTGTAATGCCTTATTATGACCTCTTCCTTCAGCAGGTATCTCTTCGTCGGTGAAAGTTAAGTAGTCATTTGAGGCAATATGCCCCACTATCCCTTCAAACCTTTCTGGCGAAATATCTTTCGCAACATGTGCTTTATTCAAGACCTTCAATAACCTTCCACGATGTGGTTCTGAGTCCAATAAGAGAGATAACAAGGATATTTTTGCAGGAGTGCGGTTTAACTGGTCAAGGACCTGGTATTCGCTTTGCTTAATGAATTTCAAAAATTCACAAGCATCTTCCTCTGTTATTCTTTGGGGAGGATCTTGTTCTTTACCACGACTTTCTTTTTCACTTACAGGTGCATCCTCCTTTCTCAAGTTTTCAGGAGCATAAACTCGTCCACTCCTAGTCATTCCACTTGTCTCGGAAATATTGGTTACTGAGGATGACGATCCCTTTAGGAGTTGAGGGATTACATCCACTTCATACTTCCAAGGTACTGCATGGGTATCCTTATATGAAAATGGAGATGGGGTCCTAATTGTCAAGGACGGATGGTTTATGACTGGTTCGGTCAAAGGTTTCTTGGTGTAATAGACCACCAAAGGAACAGGGGTGACTGGGCTTACTGAGTCTGTACCATGCTGCCCATGGATCATGTTGACATCATTACAAGGGGGACAATGATCACTTCCCAAGTCATGTGTTATTGCATTTACCCCAGTATTTCCATGATTAGGCAAAGGATTTCTAATCATATTTGGGGAGCCTTCTTCGAAATCCAACCACTTGGCATTTATCAAATCACGTACCTTAAACTTTAAGGCAATGCAATTTTCTGTAGAATGCCCCGGTGCCCCAGCATGATAATCACACTTCACATTAGGATCATACCCCTTAGGATAGGGTGGCCCTACGGGTTTTAAAGGACATCGTACAACAAGAGAACTTTTGAGAAGTTGAGGCAAAAGTTCAGTATATGTCATGGGAATTGGATCAAATTGGACAGAAGGACGGTCATTGTTTGGCTTTTTTTGTGGAAGATTTGGGTTGGGATTTTGCATCCATTGTTGGGGAGGAGGTGGTGGTGTATTCTTGAAATTATGGACGGGTGGGGGTCTATATGATTGAGGATGGGGAAATGAATTTCCAGAAGCAGCAGCTACATAAGGGTAAGGTCCGTACGGTGGATAATGAGGTGGGAAAGGGAAAGGGGAAGGTTGAAACATTTTTTGATTATGTTGACCTTGATTTCCCATTACAGCATTTGCTTCCTCACCCTTTCTTCTTCCTGCCCCTGTCATAGGTCTTCCTATTGATGGGGAACTTTGGACAACTTTTCCTGTTCTCAAACCGCTTTCAATTCTTTCCCCTATTACCACTATATCAGAAAAGCTTGATGATACACTCCCAAGCATCCTTTCATAGAATGGTGGATGAAGAGTGTCAATGAACATTGCCACTATCTCTTTCTCTATCAGAGATGGTTCAACTTGTGCAGCCATTTCCCTCCATCGTTGAGCATATTCTTTGAAGGACTCAGTATTCCTTTTGGTCATATTCTGAAGTTGTAGCCGGTCTGGTGCCATGTCCATATTGTATTTATATTGCTTCAGAAAGGCATCAGCTAGATCCTTCCAACAACGAATACAAGTTCGTTCAAGGTGAGTGTACCAGCTCAACGCTGCCCCAGCAAGGCTATCTTGAAAAAAATGGATCAGCAACTTTTCATCATAAGCATACCCAGCCATCTTTCGGCAGTACATGGTCAAATGGTTACGAGGACAAGTTGTTCCTTTGTATTTATCAAATTCCGGCAATTTGAATTTGGGAGGAATTACCACATCTGGAACTAGGCATAATTCAGAAACATTTGTTACGCCTAAGCCACTTCCTCCCTCTACTGCACGCAACCTTTCTTCCAATATTTCCATTTGCCCTTTTGACAAAGGCGCTGCTGGCTGATCAGGATTTGGTGGAGGGACTTGAGCTTTGTGTGACAAGTTTTGGGAAACACCTGCCTGTGGTATTGGGCAACCATAAGGGAAATAATATGGCACTGCTTGTGGGTTTGGTTGTGTGGCATCATTTGGAGTCTGGTGATTTTGTGGTGGAATTGTATTAGGTGGAGTGACATTGGGTGGAGCCTGAGTGTTTTGGGGAATAGCTGTTGATTGGTTGAAATTTGGAGGGTTAGATACAGGGGGATTGGGAATTTGTTGAACAGCAGGAGGATTCTCTTGATTGGGATTAGGATGCATGGTGTAATATCCTTGAGGTAAGCCATATGGAGGCCAAGCATATGCTTGCTGAACATTCCCGTCTTGGGAAACAAAAGGTGGCAATGGCATACCATAAGGTTGGTGTGAGATGAATGGAGTTTCAGTGACTGGAGCAGGATCATTTAAAGGTATAGGGTTCCCCTCTTGAGCTTGAACTTGAGGAGTGGATGTTTGTTCCCCATTTCCTGCAGAAGATCCCCTTTCTGTACCTCTTTTTTCAAGAAGCTTAAGTATTTCTGCCATCTGCTCCTTGATCTGGCCAACTTCATTCCTTAATTCTTCAACTGCGCTTTCCGGCTCTGCCATGAGTCTTGTTTGCAGTCTGGTTTGATAAGGATGCTTTGAGCCCCTTCTCCCCGTGATGTGAATAAATACAAAGAAACCCCCCTTGGTACAAGAACAAGTATTGTTAAATGACATAAAGAGATGTAAAGTAAATACATGATGAATTTTAAATATCGGTAAGTAAAGATAAACCTTTCTTTTAGAATGTCTTTTTCTAAAGTACTAAGTTAGAAGAAAAATGCAAATTCAACATGAGATTTATTCATTGATCAACAAGTTCTGATACATTGTTTGTTACAACAACTCAAAATCAATTCTCTCTTGCTTTAGCAATCCAGACCTTCATTTCATCCAATCGCCCCTTGCAGTATTGGATGAATATTGTAATTTCCTCCGGTGTAGAAAGCGGATTCATCATCGCTTCAGCCTTCTTCAACAGGTGAGGAATATTTCCAAGTGTTCCATTAGCAAGACCGGCTAGATTAGAAAAACGGTCTCTCCAAGAATAGACAAGACTTTCCAACTCAACCCTTTCTAGGGTCATTAAACGTATAATCTCTTCATATCTATCCTTGTCTTCCATGGCTTGCCATTTTTCTTCATTTATTTCACGCTCGCAAGCACTAACGACATCTCTGACTTATCATTCCAGTTCATCAATTCGCGCTTGCATAAGGTTCTTTTCAACTTGAGCTTCTTCTTTTGTCTTGGCTAGAATTTCTCGTAACCGCCCTTTGTCAGCCAATATATCATTCTTTTGTTTCTCTTTGGTCTTCAATTGGCTGTTCGCGGTTTGGAGGCATTGATCCAATTACATCATATGTTCTCTTTCAATTCGCTGCTTCTTACCGATGTCTTCAAAGGAATTTTCTAATTCACACCTTTTTCTCTTAAGGGAAGCATTGTCTTGTTGAATTTTGATCAAATCATCCTCCAAAGCTTGATTTTTCTTTGTCATTTCAGCCAACTCACTCCTCAAATTTTCAATCTCTTTGCTTTCATCGGGAACTGGATTTCTCACATGAGCACCGTGATCTTTAAAGGGTAATTTAACAATGGCTACCCTATTTGAAATCCACTGGTGGTAACTTTCTTTTGCGGCATGACTTCGGACACCCAATTCTTTTCCTTTACTATGAACCTTGCCCCAAGCATCAATGACAGTTTGAATAACAGGAGCACTATTTCCCTCAATATAATAATGAAGGAAAGGCGTTACTGTTTCTTCTTCTAGAGGCTGTATCATAGGATAAGCAAGTTGTCTTTTTGCAATGCTAGGATTGTAATTGATGCATCCTTGAGTTCCCATGAGAGGGACATTCGGAAATTTTCCACAGCAGTAAATAATGGAATCCACGTTCATCCACTGAGGGTACCACCGAATCATGCTAGCAGATAATCCTGCCAGATGTCCTGCCCACTCCCTATTAGTCTTCTTGGTTAACCTAAGGAGCTTCAAATCAGAGATAGGACATTCAACCTTGCCAACTTGATTGAAGACATGAGAAGTAAGCCATAGATACAAGGCGGGTAGACAACAGACAATCTTTTTCCCATTCCGGTTATGACAGGAATCCATTGTACAATAGATATCAGCTAAGACAGCAGTCATGGAACTTTCACCCCTAAGCTTTCTAGCTAGGAAAACATCAATTGCCTTGAAATCAATATAATTATCAAGGCTTGGGAAGAGGATCACACCATAGATGGCCAACGCCAAAATGTCAACAAACACGTCCCATTCTCCTTTCCCTGCCTGACTGAGGAGTTGCTGCTCAAAGAAGCTTAGTGCGAATCCTGAAATTTGGTTCCTGTTTAATTGAGCATTCTTAAGCATTTCAGGATCCATCTTGAGGATGCGAGCTACACTGAAGATTGAAGCATGATGTTCAGTTCGATGATAAGGTTTCAAATCTTCTAACGGCAAGCCAAATATCTGTTCAAACTCCTCCAAAGTAGGAGCTAACTGGAAATCTTTGAATGTAAAACAGCGAAGAGGAGGATCATAAAACTGAGCTAGAGCAGTAAGGGCCCCTTCTTGCACTTCGACCTCTAAGAATTTTAAGATCTTTCCATACTTCCTTGTAAAGGTCATTTTCTGGGTAATATCCATCCTTTTGCTTAAGGACAACAGATTGCTAGTATTTGATCTGATGACTTTGAGGTGTAACAAATTTTTTAAACCAGTTGCCTTCACTTCTTGATCACTTGATCTCATGTTAAATTCCATTTTTAGTGATACTTACCGATGTTTAAATTTCACCTTTAACAAAAGAAATAAATGAATCAGATTAACAAAGAAAACAGTTTGATAAATATCCTCACATAAGAGTGTGATAATACTTATCATGACTAAAGTATAGAAAATATACATTTTTGATTTTTTTTAAAAAAAAACTTCGTGCAAATGAATAAAAGATAAAAGGAATGTCTGCCCAATTGTGTCTTAGACAAGGTAACCACCTAATTGGCTCTAAGGCTATTTAATCGCGTTTCTTCAAAAGGTAATTGTTCTAATTAGTTCTAAGAAGGTCACCGGAGCTCTGATCTTTAGCTATGAGTCTTATGCAAAAAGTAGGGAATCCTACTTAGTGCGGACATCATAACTAAGATAACACCCCGGCTGAGATTTTCACGCGAATCATGGTAGGACGTCTCGTCCTAAATGACACCGCTAATAATCTCCCCTAGCCTATGTCTTTTGCGGGGCCCGGGAATAGGGTCCATTCTAATAGTGTGTGCATTATGGTGAATGTGAAGTGTGTGGGGCATTCATACCTGGATTTTTACCCATTCTTCACAATGAACAAACATAAAGCAAAATAAATATCACATGTCTTCTACCCTAAGGTTCTAAATTAAGGCAATAAAGAAGTAAAAAAACAGTATAAAATCTAAAATTAATGGAAGATTAGATAAACAACAAGAATAACATAACAAATAAATATAAAGGATGAAATAATTAACAATCAACAAAATACACAAGATCAATTTAACGGGCTTGACTCTCAAAATATCCCCAGCGGAGTCGCCATCTGTCGCGACCGGGGTCCCGGCGTACGACGCGGACTGGTTAAAGACAAATAAAAGAAAATTGAAACTGCATTGAAGTGAGGCTCTTGAGAAGCCTAAAAAATAAAGAGTTCAAGGAGTCGCCACCAATATTTATTAAGGAAAATATTAGGAAAACCTTTAAATAGCACTGGTTTTTTTTTGTTTTAAAAAATGAGATTCTGTTTAGTCCGGGAGTCAAATTACAGGTGGGGAAGGTATTAGCACCCCACACTGTCCGTAAAAAACGGTTACCCAAATTGATCATGCGTAATTTAAAAAATGATTATCAAATATTTCATCCTTCATAAAACAATCATAAATAATATACACAATAAAAAAATATATCAATATGAATAAAACAAAGATAGTAAAAGAATACATCCCCTAAGTTTGTTGTTTTTAGTTCTAAAAAAAAATAAATAAACAAGTGATTAAAAGACCATAAAAATAAAAGGATAAAAAACAACAATAAGACGTCTTGTCTTACTTATTTTCTAGTAAAAAAAATTGATTTTTATTGAGAAATATAAAGTTTAAAACAAATAAATAAATAAATAAATAAAAATAAGAGAAAAAAATAGAATTAAACACATCAACATGAAGATAAAGAAATATAATACACTTAATTAATTAAAATTGACAAGGAATATTATTTAATTATCTTTTAGAAAAAATAAGATTAATAAGATGTCTTATCTAAATTAATCTCATCTTAAATTTTAAAAAAATGAATGAATAAATAACACACTATTTATTAGTCTTGACCTTTTTTATTATTTTTTTTATTTTTTATGAAAGTGATTTTTTCTTAATTATTAAAAGGTTACTAAGAGACAATAATATGAAATCATGACCATAATAAAAAAAATAGATAATTATGTATACATATATATACATACTTATAAACTATTAAAATGGTTAAACATAAATAAATAAATAGAAAGTGTAGAAAAATAAATAAATAAATAAATAAATAAAAGATAAATAACTAAAAATAAAAGTACAGAGAATAAATAATAAAAATAAAAAATATAAAAATAAAGGTACAAAAATAAATAAAAGTTCAAAAATATAAAAAAATAAAAATAAAAATAAATAGACATAACAATAAATACATTAAAAATAAAAGAACGGAAAAATAAATACATAAAATAAAGGGGCAGAAAAATAAATAATAAAAAATAAAGGAGCAGAAAGGTAAATAACAAAAATAAAGGGGCAAGAAAGTAAATAACAAAAAAAAGAGACAGAAGAGTAAATAACAAAAATAAAGGGGCAGAGAAGTAAATAACAAAAAATAAAGGGGCAGAAAAGTAAATACATAAAAAATAAAGGGGCGGAAAAATAAATAACAAAAATAAAGGGGCAGGAAAGTAAATATGTGAAAATAAAGGGGCAGAAAAGTAAATAACAAAAATAAAGGGGTATGAAAGTAAATACATAAAAATAAAGGGGCAGAAATATAAATAACAAAAATAAAGGGGCAAAAAAGTAAATACATGAAAATAAAGGGACAGAAAAGTAAATAATAAAAATAAAGGAGCAGAAAAGTAAATACATGAAAATAAAGAGGCAGAAATATAAATAACAAAAATAAAGGGACAGGAAAGTAAATAAATAAAATAAAAGGGCATAAAAATAAATAAATAAAGATAAAAATGTAAAAAATAAAAAAAGGAAAAAAAATAAATAAACTAATAATTGCAGAAATATAAAGTGCGGATAAATAAAGTGTAGAAAAATAAATTAACAATAATAAAAGTGTAGAAAAGTAAATAAAGAGAAATAAAAGTGCAAAAAAAATAATAAATAAAGAAAAATAAAGGTACAAACAAATAAATAAAGATGGAGATGCATAAAAAATAAATAAACAAATAAATAACTACAAAAAAATAAAGTGCAGGAAAATAAAGTGCTTAAATATAAACAAAGAAAAATAAAAGTGCAGAAAAATAAATAACAATTAAATAAAGACGAATAAATAAATATAAATAAATAACTTTGTATTAATAAAAAATACCTTGGTACAAGATCAATTACAGAGAAATTAGAACGGAAGTCGGGAAATCAATTTTGTGTGGATTTCCTTTGCTTTTGGCTTTATTTGGACTTGATTTGAAGGTATTTGGATACCGGTTACAACACTTGGACAGTATTTTAGCTCACAAAAACTCACATACTAAGACAAACTAGAGTGGTGCACTCATTTTCCTAACTAAGATTACACAAAGAAATTTTTGAGAACCAAAACTTCTAAAAATTCTCACAAAAATTTAGCACTCTTTTCCCTATTTTTCTTCTTCTCCTCCTCAAATGCCTCAATATCACCTTCTATTTATAGAAGAAAATTGGCATTGGATCCTACCTAAAAGACATCACTTTCTTACTTTTCCAATTTGTCCAAATTCTATATCAATTTCCCCAATTTTCTCCAATTATCCAATCAAACCGGGGCCCACCACTAAAACCACCGAAAGCCAAACGTGACTTTCCTCTTTTTTTTTTATAATTTTTGTTTTTTTTTTTGGTTTTTGGACTTTTTTTTTTTGGCCATTTCCCTTTTTTTTTGCCCATTTTCCTTTTTTTTTAGATTTTTTTTAGGGCCCATTTTTTTTCTTTTTCTTTTTATTTTTCTTTTCTTTTTTTTCCCTTTTTATTTGATTTTTATTTTTTTTATTTTCGTTTTTTTATTATTTATTTATTATTTATTTATTATTTATTTATTTTATTTATTTTTTTTCTTTTTTTTTTCTTTTTTTTTGCCCATTTATTTTTCTGATTTTTTTTTTGGGCCTTTTATTTAAAGGTACAAATGGAAACATAAATTATTTATTACATATATGGAAATATATAAAATATCCAATAAATATAAATTACTACCCACACTATAAGGAGTAAAAAGGTAGTCACAAAACATCGTCTTCCCTCCCTTATTCTTTCCTCTTGGCTTCGGTATCCATCAGCCATTGCTTGAGAGAAATGAAGAGAATTGATGAAATGAGAGGTGTGGTAGGAAACGAAGAGGGATTGGGTATTTATAGAGATGAGGAAGGGTTACTATTCCAACGGTCACTATGCAATTTTTAATATTATTTTTTTTTAATATGATCCGGGGTGGCAATCTGGACTGGGCGGGGTTATAAGCACTGTACCGCGTCACCAACGAGAACTGGTAAGTCATAACCGGGGTCTGAAATCATTGGTCAACTATAGACATTTCTCTTCACCTCGGTTAAATATTAAGCATTGGGGAATCTCCTGCAGGTGTACCTCCGGTGTGTCTTGAAGTTCAAGTACGGATTAACACATCAGTTTTAACTTGAAGAACCTCAGATTCCCTTCGAACTGAGGTGTAAAATATCGTACTCCACTGAGGCTGTACGAGCTTAGAACTAATGAGGTAATACCGGTCATGAAACCGTGCTAGGACCCCGGTTAATGCAGTCAACATTGACTCCGGACTCTAGGACAAAAAAACTCTTTTTTTCTTCTTTTTTTTTCTCTTTTTTTTTCTTTTTAATATATATCACCGGACAAAAATAGGTGTTCACACTTGTCATTATACATGCGAATGCTGGGTGCATAAGATGGGGACTGTTGTGATGATTCCCGTGTGGGATTTTATGTTAAAAAGCATGTGATGCATGTGATGCATGTGATGAACGGGTGAATTGCCGAGTGCATGCAATGCTGTGTGAATTCCTTATGATTATATGATAAATATGAAATATAACAAAAGACCTTGGGTTGGACTCGAGGTAGTGCCGAGTGCACTATAAAAGACCTTGGGTTGGACTCAAGGCAATACCGAGTGCATTGGCGTTGGACGCCTGATGAATAAACCGTATGCATCTGATTCGCCATTGGAAATTCCGAGTGCATATAGCGTTGGACGCTTAACATTGAATCGGCAATCAGATGAATACGTGTGAAATATAATGAAAGACCTTGGGTTGGACTCAAGGCAATGCCGAGTGCATTAGCGTTGGACGCTTAAAGACCTTGGGTTGGACTCAAGGCAAGCCTACCGAGTTGGACTCGGGGCTCCCCGTAACACTTCCGTTGTCGCTTGGAGTGACTGTGTTACATGTGAGGGCAAACGGTTTGGTACTAGTAAAACGGCCGGATCAGCTTGGAGCTGAATAAAAGGCTTGGAGCCTATGTTGCAACAATAAAATTTAATAATAATGGATCGGATCCGACTGAAATGATGTGCACACACTTAAAATTTTTATTGAGCTCAATGTGAATTGTGTGAATATGTGGATATGTTATTGAGAATAACGGCATTGATATAGCTTGGAATTGATATGAGTAAATCCGAGTGAATGAATGCATGTATACTGATGCTAGGCCGAGTGCACACTTATATCCGAGTGGATGAATGCATGTATACTGATGCTATGCCGAGTGCACACTTATACTGTTGATGAGTTCATGTGGTTGTATATATATACATATGTGTAAATGCTGATGTGAATAGCATGATTAATATAGCCATGAATAATTAGAGTGAATTCCGACTGAGTGAATATATGTACATTGGTATTGTTGCCAAGTGCAATGTGATGTTATGGCTGTGAGTATGTGATTGAGAATGATGTGAATTGCTCAGTCTTGATTGAATTGCATGAATCCCGAGTGGATGATGTTATTAGAGTATTCATATTGAATGACAGGGTGTATTATTGCTGATTGAATAATGTCATTGTATGGTTGAGAATTGAGGATTAAATCCGAGTCAATAACTGTCATTTAATATGTAAAAGCTCACCCCTACTGTGGCTATATTTTTCAGTATATACAGGTCGGACTGGGAATGATGAGATAGCCTCAAGTCCGAGTGATGAGCACTTAGATTGTTGAAGTGCATGTATGGTATACATTGTAAATACATATGTTAAAGCCTTGGCCGACTCTTTTGTAATCCGAACGGATTTAATTATATGGGTTGACTATCGGGTTTGTGAACAAGTATACATTGTATGTATATATATATATATATATATATATATATATATATATATATATATTACATTGTTATGAAGTTACCCGAAATTGTTCATTATGTGGTGTCGAGAGAATAATGCTAAGTCAATGAATTCCGAGTGGAATGTTGATGGGAGAGCCATTTCCGAGTGAAGCTTTCGTGTGTGGGCCTTCTCCGAGTGATAAAGGCATAATAGTTCCGAGTAAGATGTACTCGAGTGGACTACTTCCGAGGGAAGGCTAGTCCATAGGTTACCGAGTGGAAATAGCTGAGGGAATACTCCCGTGTGAGAAATCCCGAATGAACCTATCCCGAGGGAAGAGTGATCGTGACGGTTCTGATTGAGGTGTATCCTAGGGGTCCTCTTCCGAGTGAACGAGGCTATATATATTCCGAGTGAATGTTATATATTCCGAGTGGCTAAGTATTGAATAAGTCCAAGTGAGACTTAACTTGGTGAATTCCTCCGAGTGATGTGAGGACAGAGGAATCCTGAACGAGACTTGATTGTGGAGACTCCTTCCGAAGGAATGGAGGTTTTGGTGATCTCCGAGTGGGGAAGATAAAATATGCCGAGTGCAGAATGGATAATGTACCTCCGAGTGAATTGAGGTTGAAGTATGCCGAGTGGTATTGGACTGGGGAAACAATCCGGGTGAGGGAAAGCTTATGGACTCCGAGTGGAGTAACCATGGGAATCATTTCCCGAGTGGAGATTAAGACGCTTCCGAATGAAGCATGTATGTGGGCTTACTGAAATAAATTATCTGGCTAAGTATGAATTTACCGGGTGAAGCATGACCCTAGGGGGGACAGTTCCCGAGTGAACTTAAGCCCAACTCCGAGTGACGGAATATCCGAGTGAATGGGTCGGCTTCAGCGAATGAGGATTCGCTTTAGCGAGAAAAGGGCTCGGTCAAGCGCTGTATTCCGCTGGGCTGTGCGACCGAAGCTGGGTCTTGTCAGCATGTGGCATCCAGACCCGGCTTCCCTTTTTCTGGTCGGCTTTCACTTACCGACTGCCTTGTGATCGGTTTTCTGCTTTCCCTTACCTTCATTCTGTTTATTTACCCGACTCCTATTCTAAGCTGATTTGTGGACGTTTAGAACATTCTAAATTTTGGAAAAATTTTCCCTAGTCTCAGTTTACCTTTATTTATGTCGGGTTATTTCACGTGGCACCGAAAACCCCTTTAAAAGGGTATGTGGTCCTTACTTCTTTAGTGTAAAAACGGTTTTACCATTTGCATTTTACCAGCAGCAGGTTAAGTTTGGCCTTGGGTGTCTCCTTTTCCATTGAATTTGAGCTCTCATTTTGCATTAAATTGAAGGTTCCAGCATTTGCCTTCCATCTTTGATAAGGTATGTGGGAAAGCAGTGTTATGTTTCTAGTTTAAATTGTTAAAATATATAGTATTATGTATGTGATGTTGGGTAATTTTTTTTAAGTATATGATAGTTTAAATGTAATTTTTTTTGTTTATATTATAGTTAAGATGGATGAAAAAGTTTGTATTTTATTCTGTGTATATATGTTGAAAAATATATGTTAGTTAAAATGTAATTATTATGTGTTATTAATTTATATTGTATTGTGTAAAATGTTATTAAGATGGATGCATAAGTGGAAAGTGTTATTAAACAAAACTATTTGTTGACATGGATCCAACAGTATTTTATGTAAAACATTTTAATTAGAATGTATTTATTGCTTGTGTAGTAGTTGTGTTTTTTGTTAGTGATAAATTGAGTTTTATTACAGTATGGCCTCATCGTCGCAGCCTCATGAAGTGAATCCGGGTCTAGAAGATCCGTCATTGTTGAGGTTTCAAAATGTCCACGTGTCTGAATAGATTTGGAACGGAAAGCCAGATCGAATTTTAAAATGTAGGCGTGCATTGGCTCTCCGTAGTAGTGTACAAGGTGTTCCAGAGGTGATTATGCCACTGTTACAGAGGGCGGGATTTCTTGGTGTCGCCCAACTTCATTTCTTTCAGATAGAGCCCGCGTTGCTGTCAACACTTGTTAAGCGATGGAGGCCTGAAACACACACGTTTCATATGCCACCGGGCGAGTGCACGATTACATTGCAAGATGTTGCCATCCAGGTCAGTTTACGTGTAGATGGGTTACCTTTGATTGTGGAGACACATGCTCGTGACTGGAGTGCAGTGGTAAATAATTTGTTTGGTGTATACCCACCAGAAGATGCATTTCAGGTTAGGTGTTTAAAAATAAAGTGGCTATCAGATAACTTTTCGAACATTGCAGATCATATGGGCAGTGAACTACAATTATTTAGGTATATAAGAGCGTACATTGTACGGTTAATTGGGGGTGTAATATTTCCTGATCATTCAAGCAGTCGTGTTTCATTAAAATATCTACCTTTGTTGGAAGACTTGGATCTCTGTGGTCAATACAGCTGGGGATCTGCAGCTTTAAGTTATTTGTATCGTGAGTTATGTTTATCCACCAAGTATGAGTGGACATCTATTTGCGGGCTTCACCTATTGTTACAAGTCTGGGCTTGGGACAGATTTCCAGCAATTGCTCCAAACGTGACGATACAAGGCAGACCTACAGGGACGCCATATATCGCAAGGTTTAGAGCTTTTATAATTGTAATTTTTGTGTTGTGTTATGTTATTTGACTCACGATGACCGCATCTAATTATTTTATAATAACCTCCAATGTAGGTGGTCGGGTAGGGAAACTTTCAAGGCTGTTAGGAAAGACATTGATTTTTATCGTTGTGCCTTTGATCAGATGAAGTGTTCTGATGTAAGTGGATGTTACAGAGAGCTCCTTTGTAAGACACTGAACTCTAATATTTATTGTACTAACTTTGTTGTCTTTGTTGTGTAGATTGTGTGGACTCCCTACACGAATGAGGTAATGCAAACGTTACCTGCAGTGTGTTTGCAAGGAGCAGGGTGTTGGAGAGCGGTAGTTCCGCTGCTTTGTACCAACATAGTGGAGTGGCATCAACCAGATAGGGTGATGCGGCAATTTGGGATGCAGCAACATGTTCCTTCTCCTCCTTGGCAGCCAGATCATCTGCATGGCATCACACAAAAGGGGAAGGCTGGGGGAAATTGGAACCAGGTCTATCAGCCACTGATCAACATTTGGCAGCGTCGCACAGATTTTGTATATACAAACCCACTGCAAGAGGGTTTACTTGCTGAAAACTCAGACTACATGCGGTGGTATAATCTGAACACATGTCGATGGATAACCCGGAAACATGTTGTGTCAGAACACTCGGTATGGTTAAGTTACAAATATGTTACATAGTCCATGCGCTAACTAACCCCTCATGATTTACTTTATATTTTATAATTGCAGGTTGACGTAGTGGAGAACATCCACTATATGGCATCGAAGGAGGCAGGGATGTCGACTCAAGGCCCTGACATGTTGCTTGACCAGATCAGGCAACAATCCCTAAATGCTATGCAGTTGATAGGGGCAAGAGTACAGGGTTTTGGAAGCAAGACAGTTTGCCCCAGCTCCACTTCAGGAGGCACCTGTAGTTGAATTTGACATTAATATGCCTGGGACACGCAACGAACGTCAAGGCATTACCAGGGGTCAGACACAAGAAGAACAAGTTACCTACACTCTCCCAGAGATGCCCCCTTATCAGCAGGGAACTTACTTTGTTCCATCACAATCTGCCCCTAATGATCCGTGGTCAACATATCAGTTTCCTTCCCAAACAGAGTTTGCTGGGGATGAGCAATTCTATGCCTACACTCCTCCAACCGATAACCTTTACGGATGCCCCAATGGATATGTTCCATCATCGACACAGTCACCCACTGCCTTTTTCCGAGAGCTGATTACACCAGAGACTCCACTTGTGACACACAGGGGAGAAGGGTCTTCCCGTGCCTTTGACGAAGGTGTAGACCTTAGTCTACACTTGTCTGCTGCAGCTACTGACATTAACTTGGCGGATGACGAGGGTGAACAGGAATTGTCTCCTAGAAGGAATCTAATTCGGGATGCCAGGGGTCGTAGACGGCCATGCATACTGATCCGATCTGGATACCGGCCCCAAGGTTATCCGGTCTGGGTACCGGTCCTAAGGGGTAATGATCCGGTTGGTTAACACAGGCGAGTCTCTCCTACACCGGGTGGCTTATCCTCTCTCCTACACCGGGTGGCTGATCCGCTCTCTAACCGATTGCCCCAGTGTCATAACGAGGAAGGTACTCTGCATAGCGGAATATGTCCCTTTCATTCACTGACAAGAGTGGGTACAATCACCAACGGAATTTACAAAAAGGGTGATCATCTTCTATCTCTGTGTCAAAATCATATACTGATAATTCACCTACCCTCCTGACATACTCTGAATACTGGGCCACTCGGATTGTCTCTTTATACACGTTATCAGAATCTACGGGCCCACTTTTACCCAATGATTCACCTTCCACGCTCAATTATAAATACCATATTCCAAAACACACAAAGGTTACGTTGTTCTTACTCTCATTCTGACTATTATACTGCTTGAGTATTAACTGAGTTCATTTACACTCTTTTAACTTGAGCATCGAAGAATCTTCGCAGGTGACACCACCTGTCGCCCACACCAACGCGTGAGGTCGGTGTGAAGGATCTCTAGGACAACGAGACCGGTTTCTCTCACCGAGAGGTCGGATTACAGAGACCGGATACACACAGAACTAGTCTCTAACCTCATTCAATCCTTAACTCTTGTGGCTGGACCAACGGCGGATCCTAGACCCCGGTCGGGACCAGATCATTGGCACGCCTGGTGGGATTCGATAGAGTTATTCCCACTTTTCGCAGAAGTTTGGTAGTTCAGGATGGAAGGTGATGGACGCGATCTTGTTTATGGTCACGTGGAGGATGTGACCCATCAGCAAACTGGGAGGAGACTCGTTTTTGAATCTCCTGTAACCAACACGAAGAGGATAATATCTGTAGTAACCCCTGACCCTAGGGACGAAGTTATAAGGCAGCTCAGGAAGGAGTTGATGGAGCTGAGAAGGGAGAAAAGAGGAGTCGGGGATAGAGTGACGTCCCAAGCAGAAGATGCTCATCATGCATCTGCGAGGGAAAGGTCCACGACCCTCCAGTACTCGAAAATCCCTACGTATGAGGAGAGGGAACATACTCAAGATTCTGGGGACAGAATCAGGGCAAGGAGGAAGGAGCAGGTAGTGATGACTTCCGGGGCATACCGACTCAATGTCCCTTTCTCAAGGAGGCTCATGAGTATACTCATCCTCAAACACCTGTAAACAACCCAACCACTCTCAATTGGAAAGTATAATGGGGAGACTGATCCCACTAAACATCTCGATGCTTACACGTATGAGGCCATGTACCTGGGAGCCGATGAAGATGTGATGTGCAGGATGTTTCCACGAACCCTGACGGAGGAGGCTCTCAGTTGGTTCAAAAGTTTACCCTCGGGGTCAATAGACTCTTAGGAAGAAATGGCGACTTCATTTGAGAGTCATTTCATTATCTCTAGAGACGTTCCAAGGACTTCCCATACCTTGGCTCAGATAAGGCAGGGAGAAAGTGAAACTCTCAAGGAGTTTTTGAAGAGATTTTACAAGGAGGCTGCTTTGGTGCCTAACCTCACGGAGGCTATTCAGCTTCACATCATTGTTGAAGCCCTACAACCTGGATCCGCCTTTGCTTTATCTTTGGCAAAGAGTCCTCCGACGATGTTGGAGGAGTTTCGAAGAAAAGCTTCAAAGTACGTAGGTATTAAAATGCACTTGGAAGCAACAACGGCGAGAAGAAAATCCCCAACGCCACATCAACCACAACGGAGAGATAAGGACAGACCCCGATCGGAACACATGGAGAGGCCGTTCGGTAGTAACATTTTCGATAGCCCTGCTCAGCAGTACCAGGAAAACCGAGTAAGTGCGTTTAGCAGTTATACTCCGCTAAACTCTAAGTGTTCATAAATTCTGAGGGAGATCGGATGGCCAACACTTAGTACATACGGGGTCAGAAAACCACCCCAGCTTTGCAAACATGGTGACCCTCAGAAATACTGCGAATTCCATGAGCAAAAGGGCCACTCGACAAATGAATGTCGAGCCTTGAAAAATACTATTGAGACCCTGATCCGAGAGGGTAAACTCAAACAGTACCTTTTCAAAGAAGGGACTTTTGATGAACCAGACCGGATTGAGAAAAGGGGAAGGTATCATGAGTACGGTGATGACGATAGTTCCACTCCGATCAGAAGGTTTACTGCTTATGAAAAGCAAAAGGGAATTCTGGTTGGTGAGCCTGCACAGCAAAATGTTATGTCCCAACAACATCATCAGGGCCGTCGAGAGGTCATTGATTAGGGATCAGACTATCAAAGCTAAGAACACCCTCTGTTGCTGTAGCTAGTCGGTAAAACGGTGTGCATTCTTTCCTTACTTGGGTTTTTCCGATCGGGTTTTACCAAAAAAGGTTTAACGAGGCATAACCCCGACTCGGCTCTCTTTTTCTCTCTTTTGTATTATAATTCATAATCAATGAAATATTCTCTGTGTTCACCTATTGGCTTTATGATTTTATTCGATGCACAACTGTGTTGTGACAAGATACTTTCAGGATGGATGATCCTAACAACGTCGTTAGTGATGAACCTCTTCAAAGGTACAACTGGGTGAACCATATTTCGAAGGCTTGGATTGTAGGATTAAACCGAATTTTGAGTACGGTTAGTAGGATTAAACCGAACACCGGTGAAGACCTAGGTTGTAGGATTTAACCGAACCTCAGGAAATGGGTTGTAGGATTGAACTGAACCTCATTCGAAGGCTCGGATTGTAGGATTAAACTGAATTCCGAGTACGATTAGTAGGATTAAACCGAACACCGGTGAAGACCTGGGTTGTAGGATTTAACCGAACCTCAGGAAATGGGTTGTAAGATTGAACTGAACCCCATTCGAAGGCTCGGATTGTAGGATTAAACCGAATTCTGAGTACGGTTAGTAGGATTGAACCGAACACCGGTGAAGACCTGGGTTGTAGGATTAAACCGAACCTCAGGAAATGGGTTGTAGGATTGCACCGAACCCCATTCGAAGACCGGTGAATGGGTAAAATCCAACACCGAGTATGAAGAACGGTGAATGGGTAAAATCCAACACCGATTGAGAAGGCCGGTGAATGGGTAAAATCCAACACCGAGTATGAAGGCCGGTGAATGGGTAAAATCCAACACCGATTGAAGAAGTACGGTTAGTAGGATTAAACCGAACGCCATTGAAGGCTTGGATTGTAGAATTAAACCAAACTCCAAGTACGACTAATAGGTTTGGCCGAACGTTGAAGAAGAATTAATCGTCATTCTCATTATTGAAATCGCTCGGAAGTACTTTCCCCGAGAGTTCTTCACTCGGGAATATCTCACTTCGGAGTCAATCGTAATCCTCATTACTGAATCCGCTCGGAAGTACTCTCCCCGAGAATTCCTCACTCAGAAACACTTCAACTTCAAAGTCAGGCTCGCGAATTCTTTAGTCGGTAAAGTCTCACTGAAGTCCGACTCGTGAATTCTTTAAGTTGAGAATATCACTTCGAGGTTGCAATCACGAATTATTTACTCGGGAAAGTCTCTACCCAAACATATTTATTCGAAGTCAAAGTTTATCTGTCCAGAAGTGTTTCACCCGAAAAATGCTCCACTCAGTGCCATACTACACGGGAATCAGAGATGTCTCACTCAATGCCATCTCACGCTGAAGTGTCACACTCGGGGACACCCCACTCAGGAAAGTTGCACTAGGAAACTTCCAACCCGAATGAAGACTCGGATTGTAGGACTAAACCAAACTCCGAGTGTGGTTGGTATGATTAAACCGAGCGCCGTCGAAGGACTATTCGGAATCTTCCACCCAGGAATTATCGATCGGAAATCTTCCACACGGGAACGGTCACTCGGAAATCCTCCTCCCGGAAGGATCAATCTGAGAGCTTCCACTCGGAAGTATCACTCGGAATTTTTTAAATAATAAGACTCGGATAATGCTATGTACTTTTACCAAACAGCACGAGGAGGTTACAAGTAATGGAACGTCCCAGGTGACACGGCCAGAACCAACCTCACTCGGAGTCGCTCATTCAAAAGTCAATTGCCAATTCAGAGTCTCTCACTTGGAACCGATCACCCGATAACGCTCGGGGACAATATTCAACGGTTAACGAGTATTGCGAAGGTAAAAATTTAACATGTATTCTTGCAGGTTATGTCGGCATACAGACCTAACTGCATAGCTTATATGAGCAACTTACAGTCCCTCACACAAGCTAGGGGACAAATGATCCGGTCTGGATACCGGCCCCAAGGTTATCCGGTCTGGGTACCGGTCCTAAGGGGTAATGATCCAGTTGGTTAACACAGGCGAGTCTCTCCTACACCGGGTGGTTTATCCTCTCTCCTACACCGGGTGGCTGATCCGCTCTCTAACCGACTGCCCCAGTGTCATAACAAGGAAGGTACTTTGCACAGCGGAATATGTCCCTTTCATTCACCGACAAGAGTGGGTACAATCACCAACGGAATTTACGGAAAAGGTGATCATCTTCCATCCCTGTGTCAGAATCGTACACTGATAATTCACCTACCCTCCTGACATACTCTGAATATTGGGCCACTCGGATTGTCTCTTTATACACGTTATCAGAATCTACGGGCCCACTGGCACTCAACGATTCACCTTCCACGCTCAATTATAAATACCATATTCCAAAACACACAAAGGTTACGTTGTTCTTACTCTCATTCTCACTATTATACTGCTTGAGTATTAACTGAGTTCATTTACACTCTTCTAACTTGAGCGTCGGAGAATCTTCGCAGGTGACACCACCTGTCGCCCACACCAACGCGTGAGGTCGGTGTGAAGGATCTCTAGGACAACGAGACCGGTTTCTCTCACCGAGAGGTCAGATTACAGAGACTGGATACACACAGAACCGGTCTCTAACCTCATTCAATCCTTAACTCTTGTGGCTGGACCGACGACGAATCCTAGACCCCGGTCGGGACCAGATCACATACTTTCCCCCGAGCAAGACCCCACACACCATCGTCATAGGTAGTTTGATGTGTTTGTCCTATCCTCGAATGTTGATCCGTTTAGTGCAGTGTTATTTTACAATACAATTGGATGTAATATTTAGGTAAAGTGTTATTTTACAAGACAGTTGGATGTAATGTTGCTGTACCTTACGTAATGTTACATGTGATATATTTGTCTTTAATGTGTTTGTTATATTATATGAACCTTGTGTAATGTTACATGTGATATGTTTGTCTTTAATGTGTTTGTTATATTATATGAACCAAGTACAACTTATATTATAAGAACGAGTTAGAATCAAATTAATCTCATCAAAGTTGAAATGACTCTATCATTATGATGACGCATAATACATTAAAGTGGAACCTATGCCTACATTACATAAGGGGATAATTATTAGCGTTTGTTACGTAGATCTCAGGAAGTACTACCACTAGCGTTTGTTGGACAACGACAGCGTTTATGACCTTCTTTCCCACATTTTGTACACCTGGGTTGAGACGTCTGGGATTCCACACAGTCCATCTCATTTCTAATTCGGGATGACTTCGGACGACCTTTGGGTCGTATCCTGCCATAGTCGGGAGTTAGGACCCAACCGTGATCGGTGATAGGCATATCATCATCATTACCCAGAGGGAACCAACGCGATGAGTAAGCGTTAATAACGTTATCAATGGTATACACCGGGTGGATGAATTGAAAGTAGTCGATGCTCACAACTTGGCATGCCGCAATCACATGCGAGCAGGGATAGTGATACACCTGAAACTTCCCACAATCACAGCTTGGTTTCTCAGATAATACAACAGTATATTTTCTTCCACCCCTCTGCTCCACAGGGTCAAACCCTTCTTCCACTTCAAACCGTGTATCATAAACATCATACCGATGAACCGAGTGAGTGGTAGCGCTAGTCTGGTTCTTGGTCAGGGCGTCAATCAACCTCTTAGTGTACCTCATGCCTTCCCCAAACTCTGCCCTGGCACGAGCACCCCGCTGAACAAAGTACTCAACCAACCGTGAATACGTACATTTAACCAATGTTGTGATGGGCATGTTCCGAGCCCCTCTGAAGACCTTGTTGACACATTCAGCCAAGTTGGTTGTCATGTGCCCAAACCTACGCCCCTCAATATCATACGCCATGCTCCACTGCTCTTTAGGAATTTCATCGATCCACGTTACGATTTCTGGTTTCACCTCTCAAAATCTTTGCAACCTCATGTCGAACACCGCTTTACATGGCGTGTATCCTGCAACAACACATATTAATCACATTTGCTATGAGGCGATTATGTATAAAACAGAAGCTATATCAAAACTAACCCATTTTCAGCAAATCTTGCTTTAGCGCAACATTCTTAAACTTGTGGGTGAAATTACTGGCTATATGTCGGATGCAAAACACATGGTGGGCATTCGGTGGTTGCCATCCGATCTGTGGATTTCCAACAGCTGACTTGATGCTTTGGTGGCGGTCTGATATAAGACACAAACCAGTCCTTTGCGTCACATGGCATCGAATTTGCATCAAAAACCAACTCCATGCCTGGAGGGTCTCACCTTCAACTGTGGCAAACGCTATAGGAAGAACCGAGTTATTTCCATCCTATGTTGTAGCAATCAACAAAGTGTGTCGATACTTTCCGTATAGAAAAGTGTCATCAACCTGCAACATAGGTTTGCAAAAGGCTAGTGCATCAACACATGGTTTAAATGCCCAAAACACCCGTTTAAATGTACAAAATCGTACATCGACCTCAGTGCCAGCAAAAAATTCAGTCGTCACCATTTCAAACGCAGAACCCGGGAGGCAATTACGCATATGGCTAAGCCAACGTGGCAATAAACGATAAGATTCATCCCACTCCCCAAACACCTTAACAATTGCCTTTTGCTTAGCCTTCCATGCCTTACTATATGAGCATTTATATCCAACCTGACTGCTTATCCGTTCTTGTATCAATGCGATAGAGATAGACGGATCTTGGTTAACCATTCTTGCATAAAACATTACCAATGAGAATTACATAAGTGTGAACGACGAACCCACTTTAATTCATGATAATCATCAGACTATGCATACCAACCTATTATGCATGAAGATATAAACTCTGAGTCCAACTTGGCATGATCTTGGGAAAGTCTTACATTTACACAGGTATGAGACCCTCCCCACTTACTAACAAGCCACGAGTTTGTCTTTTTTGACAACATTGCCCTCATCCTCCATGGGCAACCATCGAAATGGTTTGGACAACGAACAATAAAATGTGTTGGTTTTGATTCAATGACCGTGTATGTTTGATGGACCCTCATCGAGTATTGTTTCAACGTAATTTGCACCGCATTTTTAGAGCTAAATTTTAACCCAACATACAGTTCATCCCCAACACGCCATTCAGGATGGTTATCAAACCCCACCATATCATTCTCCGTAGCTGGGTGATCTAAATTTACATTATTGTAAAATGGCGAGGAACTCCAAAAGGCTTGGCCGCTCGACCCTACAGTGATAAAATAATTGGCTTTTAGGGTGTCACGTGTTTGTTTAAGTTAAAATACACATTGTGAGTAATACATACTAACCAGTTAAAGACGGACCAACGCGACGTGCATTTCCTAATTGTAGGGTCACCGATAATGACTCAAAGTCACCTTCAACATCGGTGTCCGCATCACTATCAATCGGAATATTGTCTTCATCAAATTCTTCACCATCACTTTCAAACTCAAGTTCCTCATTTAAATCCAAGTTATCATCAACAAGTAAATCATCATTTCTTTCATCTGCACCTAAAAAAATAACACAACTTTCATCAATGTGGATCCTAACAACAAATAAAGCCATGTACCTAATTGGTAAGATGTTCACCTTGTGTTAAACACTGCGAAGGGGCTTCCGCCTCATTCGAATCACACCTCCCAACATCAACAAAAACCTCGACTGCAACCATGTCAGATTATTTTTCAAAAATGCGCAACACCGACTCCAGCTCCTCATCATCAGTTAATTGAAAACCAGAAAATTTATTTTTTTTCTTACCGATAACCACCCTGTAAGTTAGCTGAGTAATTACAATGTTACCTTTCAGTTTCAACTTACTACAAATTTTAGCTTTTAGCTCCTCAAAGGTAATGTCACGCCTAATTTGAATCAACTTTGTGTTTCCTTCAAAGGTATAACCTTCTGGCCCTTCGTATTTTCGCCCATTTGTATAAATAACCATCATGACTTCGGATGCCATCTCTGTATATTTCTTGCAGAATTTCTGATTGCAATTCTCACAATTGCTGGAGAGGAGACGCAGTGGAAGCTAGCTTATATAATTTCCATTTCGTATTTGCATATCACGTAATGCCACGTGGCATTGTCTGATTGGCTCCACGTCCAGCTAATACGTATAATGGGACTACGTAACTCGTGTTACGTATGCTGGAAATACGTAACCCATTACGTCCTTTCAAGATACGTAAAGTCCAGTCATTACGCAAGTCAACAGTACGTATTGCTCAAACTTGTGCCAAGTGTCGTCCCTTCATGCATTACGTTTTTGAGAAATACGTAACACTATTACGTTAATTCACAGTACGTAACGTAATAACTGAAATGACGTTTTCTACCCCAGACATTCAATTTTTTTTAAAACCACCCCATTTTTATAATTAATTTAAAAAATGACCCTAAACTGGCAAAATTCCCTAAGAGGTATACCATTCTGATTCTTTGACTTGGCAAAAAAATAAAGAGGGGGAAAGCCGATAAAGAAAGAATAAATAAATGGAAATGATTTCACTCAAATGACTTATTGAGTAATTACAATTTAATTTCTAGTAATAAATTGGGTTAGTTTCAATTTACTATTTACTTTATTTCCATGATTTCAGAGCTAGCAGATTTATACAGACTTGTGAAGCGTATCATATACAAGAGAGGAAGTTGCAGTGGCACCAGAAAACACATTCCTCAAACTGAAGAGGGTACAGAGCAGGAAATAGACTTAGACGGTATGAAATTCACTCCATTCTAATTTTTACCACTCAAAGAGTAGAACACATTATGATTTCATTCCATTCAACTCCATTCCATCAATTTAAATGAAGCTTAAATTTGCTTCTCAATTTTCCGGATACATGGAGTTCCTCTATTTCTTTCTCAGCATTACTATTAAGCCTCTGGCTGAGTTAATATGATAAGGATTATATAAAAAATTTTAATTCTTCAAACTTTTATGGACCACCTTGGCCCATTTGCATTACATAAGGTGTGGAATTCAAGACCCTTTAGTTCCTCCATGTTTTTCTGATTTTCTCTCGTTTATACCAAGACTCCCAGACTGGTAGAATATGCTGCAGCTGCTAGTGGTAGTAGCCACTTGATCTCTTCTATTATTTATTTATTTTAAAGTTTTTCATCAATATTCACTTTCAAAAAATGTTTGAGGCCATGAAAATATATCCACTTTGCCAAATTTGTAAGTGACACAAGGAAATAGGAAGAAAATGTACAATAAATAATAACATGGCATATCTTTCCTAAAACAGCATTATCAATATCAAAGGGTCACTGTTGGAAGACCAAACTCCAGAGAGTCAAACTTAGCAATTGATTCAGTTGAACACCAAAATAACATTGCTGCTTCCTTTGTAACCAGAAACCAGCCAGGCTGATCTGGATCCTCATGAAATGGAGCATTGAGTTCCTTCAAATGTGATTTAAACACACGAGCCAAACCTATGTCTGAATACTTGTGTTTTCCCTGCCCGGTATTTATTCCAAGTAGCGGTGGAAGCTTCTCTCCTGATTCCAAAGCCTTGGACAAGTCATTTATCCAAACATGTAATGCAGTTATAGCAGTTCCAACTGAGAGTTCCTTCAAATGCAAAGACCACTGAGTTTCTGATCTGGACTGTATATTCGCATATATCTCAAGCTTCACTCCAAGGTCTAGAAGGTCACGTGCTCTTTGTGGCATATTCAAGTTGACACATAGATCAATTAGACAATTGCACAAGGGCTTCTTCACTTCAGCATCAGTTGAATTAAGAAGTTCTGATGTTTCCTTTCTAAAATCTAAATCACCCTCCTGCTCTTCCACCAAATAACTTACCACAGACCCAAGCCTTGTATTAGCCTTCTCAATGCAATCTATTAGCTTACCAAGCTCTTCTTTCGGTGTTTGAGTCATAACATTCACAAGACAACAACAAAAGTGATCATTTGGAGTGATGCCCAAATCCAGGAGTTGCTTAAATATCTTCACAGCATCATCAATTCGCTTTGCTTTTCCATAGCAGCGGACAAGAGAGGTCAGAACAAAAATATTGGGCTGAAACCCAGACTGGATCATTTCATTCAACATTCTTTCTGCCTCTAAAACTTTCCCGCTACGGCAATACATGGCAATCAGGGATGAAAATGTCCAGCTGGAAGGCGTGCTAGCCCCAGAACTTTTTATGTCTTCAAAAATTTCAACAGCTTCATCTACACAGCCAACTTCTGCACACATTTCCAAAAGCATGTCATAAAGAAATATATTCACATTCATTCCTTTTCCTTTCATTTCCCTATAAACACTCAGTGCACTCCTGTTATACCGTGCACTACAATAGGCTTTCAAGACAGCTGTATACGCATGCCAATTGGGCGAAAAACCATTATTTATCATCTCATTATATATACCCTCGGCCTTCCTAGCCATCTTAGCTCTCCCCATGGCATGCAACAGAGCATTATATAATGTCATGTTAGGCTTTGCACCAAGAGCCTTCATATCATCATACACACTCAAGCATCCATCATAATTCCCCAACATCCCAAACATCTTAATCAAAGCCGAGAATGCCGATGTACCAAGGTGCCATTTCTCTGCTTTAGCCCGATCATACAGTTCCAAAGCCATATCAGCATTGCCAAGACTTGCATAAGCAAATATCATAGATGAGCACATATTCTTATCAATTTGACACCCGAATGACGGCATCTTCTCAAACCACTCAACAGCTTTATGTGGCAAAGAACAGACGCAAGCAGTGATAATAATATTCGAAAATGTAATGCGATCAGGCTTGACCCCTCTTTGAAGCATTTCGTCAAACAGGTTCTCTGCACAGTCGACATCCTTAACTTTTTTGAACAACTTGAGGGTAACGTTGTAGAGAACAACGTGCCTAGTGGGGTTAATCTTTTGCTGGAAGTAGCTGAGAACGAGGAGTGCAGTGTGGGGATTAACCATGGAATTGAGAATGAGGACAGCATCACGTTCAGAGACATTGTCCCCTAAAGGTTTCAAGATTTGAGAGACGTGTTGTGGGGTGGGGTTGCAGGAGTCCAAGGAGTTGGCGAGTTTGCGGAGGTTGGGTTGGTGGGAAATGTGGAGAAGGTGTTTGGGTCTGGGGCTTTTGGGATTGACCCAGATGGAGTTTTTGGAGAAAGATGAAGACTTTGGAAGAAGGTTGTCATGTTTAGCGTCTTGCAAAGAGAAGCGAGGGACGTGGAGAAGGGTTTTGGAGGGGATATCGAGAAAGTGGATGAAACAGGGGAAAGATATATTTATGGATTTGCGATAATGGAAAGCAGAAGCCGGAGAAGAGCAGGGAGGGTCGTAAGACTGAGACATTATATCTCTCTCCGGCGATAGATTAGCGACCTCATTTACCCCATGGATATATCTGTAACCATTTGGGTTACGTTAGGAATTCTATAATGACTATCCGATTAGTTTTTAGTAGGTTTGAACTGTTTTCGAGTTAGGTAAAAAAATCTCATTTAAATTTGGGTTTTAATTTTTGGATATTGTTTTTTATATAAAAAATATAATCATTAAAAATATATTAAAATTTGTTACATGTTCTAAATTAATAATAAGATCTAATTCAAACAAAAACATATAGAAGAATTCTTTTTTCATGTAAAAAATAATGCCCTAATCCACCCATTTTATAGACAAACATGACGATTTTTACTGTCTTAATATTCTGTTCGTCCAAACTTGTTTCAACAGTGTATAAAATCCCTCTCTCTTTTCTGTCACTGCACCCAAACCAATCGTCGTGGATTTGCAAACTGGATCAAGGCAAGTCCATAATATTTTTCCGTTACCTTCGATTATTTCTTTTTGGTTATAGGTCAGTTCCATAGTTAACCTTGTTGAAAATTGGGGGCGTGGTGGGTAATATGGAAAATGGAGAGGGTAAGTGGTTTAAGTATTTGCCAAATATATGGCTACTCGAACATAATAACTAATGTACCTGGTTAGAGGAGTCTATTTAGACTTTAACTCGTGATTCAATCAATTTATTATACATTTTAGATCACCCGGATTAACAAAAATTATTTAAATTTAAAATGATTTTTTTTTGTCTAACTCACAAAATCCACATTTGATCAAGTCTAACTAGAGATGGCAATATACACTGGGTCCATGGGCTGGCTCGTTTTCCCGAATAGGCCTGGTCCATTTTGGCTCGCCAAAAAACTTACCCGTCACAGACCAGCTGGCCCGGTGGGCTTTTATTAAAATATATATTAATATGTTATATATATATATATATATAATATTAATATTTGGTTGGTTGTAATTTTGATTGTTTGATAAGAAATTAATTTTGATGACTATTTATTGTTTCTATTTAATGAAATAAATTGGATTAATTATAAAAATTTTGCTTTGGAAAGGTGAAATCTAATTTTTAATTTTAATTTTTCTTAAAAAATATTTAAAAATAGTTTAAATTTAAAATAAAAAATAGCTTGTATAATTTTATTAAATAATTGGCCGGACCCGGCCCATATTTGGACTGGCCTATGCGGGCTTTGGTTCGGCCCGGCCCGAAGGGCCGTTTTGCCACCCCTAACTCTAACTAGTAGTAAGTCACGTGGACCTTGAGATTGTTATATAAATAAATAAATAACCTCATTTCATTCATGACTTTATTCTATTTCTATAGAAATTATTATTAATTATGTTTGTTGATTGTGTATTGTTGAAATGAAATGTGTGGAAAATTTATATTTCCATTATATTTATTTGTTTTATTTTGTATTTTTTACATTTTAAATTTTCAATAATACAGGACAACTTAATGGATTAAGCCGTGTTGAAAAAATTTGACTCACTTTAAAGGTTAGTCAGGTTAAGTTAGTCCATATAAAAACATAAACTTGGGGTGGGCCAACTTATGTGAGCTGAATTGACCTTATTTTGGCACCTTTATATCTAACATGTGTAAAGAACTATGACACTTCTTTGGTCCTCTTAATTAGTGAGGACATTGGCTAAGGAATTAAAATGAAAATGTTGAAAATTGAGTTAGGATTGTTTAGAGATGAAAATATTAATGATGATATTAAATAAAATTTTGATATTTTTTATTCTTTAACGAATACACTTAGGGCACTCTTAAGATTTGCTTTTTTTTAGCCTTGCAATTGAAACATAACTTTTTGTTTGGCCATTTGGATGTAAATACATTACAATATATACAGAGACGTAAATGGATTCATCACACTGTCTATAAATGAAAATAGAATTCATATTTTATTTATATAAGTGTGGAAATGTGAATATCTATTGAAATTGTGAATATCACGAGTAATTATTGATATTCCCTGATATTTATTGGACATACAAATAATGCAAACTTCAACACTGGTGCTTCATGACCATAGGCGGAGCATGGTTATGAACTTCTTTTAAAAAATATTATATACTAAGATGATAAGAAATTAATAGAAGAAAAGTAGCGAGTTATTGCTAATACATACAATTAGCTTACTTATTGAAGTTAATAAAAAACTTGAGTGCAATTCTATCGGTCTCATCATAGTCAAGAATAAATAATTTTATATATCATGATTGTGGTAATGGTTAGTGTAAATAAGAAAATTAAATATTTATCAACTTTTATGCTTATTAACAGACTTACGTTGGGTTTACTAATTTTTGCAGAAAGTATTAACATTCACTTTTTCTATAAATATCAACAAAACTAAGTTTTGAAAAAAAATTGTTAGATCTTACTAAGATGTTGAATGAATCAAATGCTCTTATTCTCTCAAAGCTCCTAAAGGAATTTGCCATGCTGAGAGGAAAGCAAACAAAAAAAAGAGAGAACCAAGAGAAGAAAAAAAGAATGTGTGTGAAAATGATTCATTTAATTCAATTGGAAGATAGAGGAAAAAAGTTATATACAAAAATAACAAACTAAAACTAACTCTAACTAATCCTACCAAACACTAATTAATGAGCTAACTAACTAAATTTATTATGTACATTAATAAAATAAATACATATTAATAGCCCCCTCAAGTTGGAATGTGGATATCAAGCATTTCAAGCTTGAAAATGAAAAAATTGAAAGTGCTAACAGTAAGAGGTTTGGTGAGGATACCTGCCAACTGTTTTTTAGAAGGAATAAGGAGAAGGTGAATTTTTCCATCTAAGACTTGAGCTCTCACAGTATGGCAATCAGGCTCAATGTGTTTGGTGGGCACATAGAAAACCGGACTAGATGCAATATATCTAGCAAACTCATTGTTACAAAAGATGGTGATGGGAGAAGGAGTAATGAGAAAGTCTTGCAACAAGGACATGAGCCACTGAGCTTCACAAGTGGCTAATGCTAGAGCTCTGTACTCGGCTTCAGATGAGGACCTAGAGATGGTATGCTGCTTTTTGGATTTCTAGGAAATTAGTGATTGGCCTAAGAAAAAATAGAAACCAGTTACTGATCTTCTAGTGTATGGACATGAAGCCCAATCAGAATCTAAATACCTTATGAGCTTGAGATCAGAAGAAGAAGGAAAGAAAATACCCTTTGCAAGAGCTTGCTTTACATATCTAAGAACTTTCATTGCAGCTTGATAATAAACAAAGGTAGAATGAGAAAGAAATTCACTGAGTTTACCCACAAAGAAAGATAAATCTAGTATAGTGTTTGTTAGGTAAACAAGTTTTCCAATAAGCTTCCTGTAAGAAGTAGGATGTGAAAGAACAGTCCTTGATTGGAGACCAATTTACAATGCAAGGTCCATAGGAATAGGGATTGGTTTGGAGGCAAGTAATTCATTTTCCTGTAGTAGTTCAAGAGCATACTTTCTTTGATAGAGGAGGATACCAGAGGATGATCTTGCAACTTCAAAACCCAAGAAAAATTTCAAGGAGCTAAGATCCTTAATGTCAAACTTACTATGCAACAATTGCTTCATGTGATTTATTTCAATTAAGTCCTAACCAGCAAGAACTAGGTCATCAACATATGTAAGAATTGCAGTGAAACCTTGTGGAGACTGCTTGGTGAAAAGAGAATAATTTGCTTTAGACTAAGTATAACTAGAGGAAGTTAAAACTTTAGTCAGTTTGACATTCCATTGCCTACTCGCCTGCTTAAGACTATAAAGGGACTTAGCTTGCAAACTAAACTAAAAGCAGGCAAGGATAGACCTGGAGGTGGCTGCATGTACATATCCTAACTCAAAGAACCATGAAGAAATGTTATGTTGATGTCTATTTGGTGAAGATGCCAGTTCTGTGTAGAGGTAATGGATAAGAGAACCCGAATTGTTGTCATTTTTACAACAGGGCTGAATGTTTCCAAGTAGTATATGCCCTTAGTTTGAGTGAATTCTTTGGCAACAAGCATGGCTTTGTGCCTTTTAATGGAGCCATCAGCTTTCAGTTTGGTCTTGAAGACTCATTTGCATTGATTTAGCTTCTGCTCTATAGGAAGAAAAGTGAGTTGCCAAGTCTTATTAGACTCTAGAGCCTACAACTCAACATTGATTGTATTTTGCCAACACACTTCCTTAACAACTTCAGAATAAGAATTAGGCTCACAAACAAAAAATATCATGAAAGAAAAATGATTATGAGATAGATGCAAAGAATGGTAAGACAGGGAGGATGACAATGGATACCTGACATAAGGATGATTTAATGTGTTACCTGAAGCGGCCAGTGTGTAATGATAGTCCTAAAGATAGGATGGAAGATGTCTCTCTGTTGGGCCTTTTAGGGGGAGGAATGGGGGGATGTTCAGGTGATGGATGTTGCTATAATGGTATTTCTGTTGGTGAAGGAGTATTTGGTATGAGGTTATTGGAATTGAGGGCGGGATCAGGGTGAGGTGTATCATCATCAAAAGAGATAAACTGAACAAAGGAGGTGTGAGGATAAGTAGTGGGCTGAGAATCAGGTATTGCAGGAGCCATAGGAAAAATATGTTCATGAAAATCAATATTTCTAGACAAAAATAGCTCTCTTGTTTCATGTCATAAAGAAGATAGTCTTTTGTACCATGTCTATAACCTAGAAAAACACATTTCCTGGATCTTGAATCAAGTTTAGTTTTGTTTAAAGCCAATGTGGATGCAAGAGCTAAATATCCAAAAACCTTCAGATTTGAAATTTCAAGTATCTTTCCATTGTATAAAACAGTGTAAGGTGTTTTATTGTTTAAAAATCTTGAAGGAAACTTATTAAGTAAGTACACTGCATGAGAAACAACATGATTCCAAAAGGTTTTTGGCAAATGTGATTGAAACATCAAAGTTCTGGAATCAAAATGTGCTTATGCTTTCTTTCAACAATACCATTCTATTGTGGTGTTTCCACACAAGATGTTTGATGAAAGATTCCTTTTGATGCATACCAGATTTTCATAAAAAAAATTTAGTGCCATTGTTAGTTCGAATAACTTTGATGTGTTTTTGAAATTGAGTTTCAATAAGCTGTACAAATTGTGGGATCAAAGTGCCGACTTCAGTTTTAGACTTTATGAAATATAACCATGTGAATCGACTAGTGTTATCAACAATAGTGAGAAAGTACCTATGGCCTAAAATGGAAGGAATAGCTAAGGGACCCCTAACATCAATGTGTATTATTTCAAAAAAAGGAAGTTTTAAAATGAAGTTTACAAAATTGCTATTTAAAAAAAGAAGTTTCTTTTGTTTTCCAAAGTAGCAAGGATCATAAGGTGTATTGGTTTTACTATAAGTGATATAGGGAGATATTTGCTTGAGTTGTTGAAGCTTGTCATGAGAAAGATGGTCAAACCGGAGGTGTCAAAAATTATTGTCATAAGTACAAAAGCTATTGGCCCATCTTTAAGAGAAATTAGGCAAACACATTTTGAAATGGCAAGAGACATCACATATAGGTCAGCTCTCAGGTCAACTACACCAATCATCTTCAAGGTGGTAGAGTCTTGAATCTGACAATGATCCAAGAAGAAAATAAGCTTGCAGGGTAAGGAACTAGTAATCTTGGAAACAAAAATCAAATTGAAATGAAAAGAGGGCATAAATAGAACATCCACTAAGTATAATTATTTGGAAAGAAATATTGTGCCAGAAACTGTAGCACTAATTTTGTTACCATCAGGTAGAGTTAAGAAAACATGTTTAATGGTTCTATGAGTGTAAAAGAGATTCAAATCATTGCAAACATGTTTAATGGCTCCTGTATCAAGGATCCAAGAGTTAGAACAAAAAGAATTGGTTAAAATACAGACAAAACCTAATGGTAGTGAGTTTAAATTCTTATTATGCTTGCTGAATGTAATCTAATTAACAGATTGTGTACTAGTATGCTGCAATAATGCTAGCAATGCCTTGTGCTATTCTGGAGTGAAACTTAAACTAGAAGAATCTCTAACTTCTTGTAGTGATTGAATACTAACTTTGTCATCACCATCGTCATCAATATCCTCATGGATGCAGTGATTGACATTGTAATTTTGCTTAAAGTAATAAGGAGGAAAACCATGCTTTCTATAGCAAGTGTCCACTGTGTGACTAGATCTACCACAATGAGAGCATAGCTTTGAGTTGTGACCTTGTTGGGAGGTCCACGCCCACCAGAATTGTCAAACTTGCCTCTTCCGCCTCAAAAATTTCCTCTGCCCTGTCCACCACCAAAGGTCATCAGGACAAGTGAGACTTGTGAATTGATGTCAAAGCTTCCTTAATGAGTAATGTTGAGAACTTGAGACTCGGTAACAGCAACAACAAGTTGTCTTGCTTGTTGTACAAGAAGAGAGAAAACTTTACCAAGTTCTGGTAAAGGTTCAAGCAACATAATTTGGATCTAACAACAGCATACGATTCATTAAGGTCTTTCAAGAAGCGAATCACATAACCACTCTCCCTATATTTCTTAATAGTTGGAATAAGCTAACAAACACAAGCTATTTGACAAATGCAAGTAGGTACTGATCTAAAATTGTCTAGTTCTTGCCATAATCCATTCAATTGTATATAATATTCTGTAATGGAAAAGTGTCCTTACTTCAAAGCATATATCACTGCTTACAACTCAAAAATGTGAAACACATCATCTTGATAGTAACGATCCTTCAAGTCCTTCCAAACTTCAGCAGTTGTGTCCATCCATAGCACACTTTGTGCTATCAATGGTTACAAAGAGTGAATAAGCCATGACAGCACCATAGTATTACATTTCTCCCATGCATTATACATTGCATCATCCCCTCTAGGTTTAGGCAAAGTGCCATCAATCAACTTCATCTTATTCTTGGATCGCAATCACATGGTCACAAATCTGGACTGAGTGGTAATTCATTCCATTCAACACCAAAGGAGCAATAGACACACCAGGATTCTCATCCGCGTGCAAATAATAAGGACTTGAAATGTCTATTGTTGAATTGGCCATCAATTGCAGAGATCGATAACAACAAATCAAAGACGAAGAAAGAAAGAGCACAACCAGATCTAACAAAGGAGAGAGAAAAGAAATCAACAGCTAGGACAAATTCGTCGATTAGAAACAGAGAAGAAACAACTCAAGGTAAAAATCAATTCCTTAAAAAGAAGAATTGAAGACCTTCGATAACAAATTTTTCGAGTTCTAACTGTGTATTAGAGCCTCTAGGAAAGGGCTCTGATACCATGTTAGATCTCACCAAAATGTTGAATGAATCAAATGCCCTGATTCTCTCTAAGTTCCCAAAGGAATTTGCCATAGCCAAAGAATCAAAGAGGAAAGCAAACAGAAAAAAAGAGAACAGAGAGAAAAGAGAAAGAATGTGTGTGAAAATGATTCATTCAACTCAATTGGAAGAAAGAAGAAAAAAGTTATATGCAAAAATAACAAACTGAAATTAACTCTAATTAATCCTACCAAACACTAATTAATAAACTAACTAACTAAACTAATTATGTACATTAATAAAATAAATACATATTAACAAAAATGAAAGATGGCTTTCAAGAATATTATTTTGTATATATTAACATGAATTTTCTTTTTCCTCTCTAAATGTACAACTTGAAGTAACATAAAACCTGTTTGTAACAATACTTTTTAGATAAATATATCATTACATGATTTAATTAGGTTTAATGTTTTTTCTTATAAGATAAGAGTTTTTTGGTTTTGGTTACTATATAAAAAAAAATTACATCCCTTTATACTGAATAGTTTGTTTTCAGTATAATTTTTACTTTTTAATAGTTAACTTTGTTTAGGAAAATGCACAAGAAAACTTGTTTATATGAAAATGTAAATGGATAAAATAAGAATAATTTTTAATATTTAACTTGTTTATATAGTTCTAACATGTTTAACTAACTATTAATGTGACTTTAGTGGGTTAAAACATAGTTTGTAGTAGTTAAAATTTCTATCAAAATTGTCAAAATAATAAACTTGTTAAAGGTTTTTAATGACTAAAATATGTATTTTAACTCATTAATAATCAATTAAAAATGTTAAAACAATTTAAACAAACTAACATGTAATTTAATTTGGAATTAACAAATTTAAGTTTAAAATAAGGACTAAAAACATAATATTCAATGTAAGACATGTAAAAACATATTTTATAGGGATCACAACAAAAAAAAGTCTTATTTTATAAGGACAAAAACATATTAAAACTAATTAATTACTTTAAAGTTATTTAATTTTTTCTCTCAATTTTTGTCTTATTGATATCTTATATTTTTATAATAATTTTATTTATTTAGTAATAAAAGTATATTTCACACAATATTTCCTAATTAAAATATCTATATATTGTCATCTAAAATTACCATAGCCAGTGGCTAACAGGGAGGTAGGGAGCAAGATTCAGATATTATATTATCATCTAATACCACCATAGTTAATGCATCCTTAGTTGTATGAGCTGAAGACTACATTCTATTTAATGAGTCTGAATTCTATTCGGTGACAGTTTTACAAGCGGTTGGATAAAATGAATTTATAATTTATAATTTGTTTTATATGTACAGATTATGAAATATATTTAGTGTATCTTTTTTCTTGTGCATTTTCCTAAACTATCCTTCCTTTTTTATAATTAATATTAAACTAATTTTTTTATGTTTTAATAAAATAATTAAAAAATCTAAAGGTATACTTAAAAAAGAAACATAAAATAAGTAAATAATAAAAAATGGAAAGATAAAAAAAATTGGAGGCGATGTTGCAAATTATTTTCATGTAGATTATTAAAACGCAAATAGGGTAATGAGTTTTATTGCTAATTTAGCATGCACGCGAGAGTTTCTAGTTGTAATTCAAGATGTCCTATTAACATTAGGCAGCTGCAAGCTGATGGGGTTTTATAATCCCAAAATTGTTCTTAGTTTAATCTTTAATAAAATGAGCTTAGGCCTCTCCCATTATAAAAAATATATATAAATAAAAATAATAACTAAAATATTAAAGTAAAAACTTATAGCTTTGAAGAATTGAAAGGTAGCTTTTGAAAATTTATGAGCTCTTTTTTCTTTTTTGCCACAGTTTTAACTTTCAAAAAAAAATTATAAACTCCTATGCCAAACAGTCACTTATATACTGTTTTTAGTTCCGACATGCTCAGTAACTTCTGTCCAGTTTCCCAAGCCATACATATCAATTTCCTAAAACCAAAAAATTATTGTTAGAAAGATCAGAAATAAATAACAGATTTCATCATGGAACACTATTATGCTTTATAGTTTTGATTTTTTTAACCATTGCTACTCGGTAATACCTCTAGAAGTAAAATTTAATGTTAAAAATCAAATCAGTATCGATAAAAGTACTGGTTCAAGTAAACCATGATTAAACTGGAGATCAAACCGTGGTTAAACTAGTAATAATAAAAAAAATTGATTCGGACCAATTACTTAATCAATTCATAGTTTAAGTGATTGGAATCATCAGTCCAGTTAGGTTTTAATAACTATAAAGTTTCATCATCTGCGTTCCAGTACGAGCAAATAAAAGAGGGAAAGACAAATTATTATCCTGTCAAAATGAATCATATTAAAACAGATCATCAGAGAGGAATAAAGCATTTATAACAACAATACTGCCAAAGAGTAGCAGTTACACACTTTTCTCAACATCAGTTTGGGTCGCATACTCTTAAACTCTCACAAATATGAGTCATATTCCAGATATGGTTAACAAAACAATTTCAAAATAGACTTCCAATCTAACTTGTCTGACTCATGATCCATGTAATTGACCAGTGTCAGATGATCAACTATCAGTCTAGCAAGAAAATAACAAATAACTTTCTACGTAACAAAAGCTTTAAATTAACCAAACATTAAATGAAAACATTTGAAATTAACAGTTACTCACCATAAACCTGTAAGGGTGATTGCTTTTATGAGGTGTCCCCTCAGCTCCAACAGAAAAGCACTCTATGCACATATCAAAATCTGCCCACATGGCACATTTGATACAGATTTTTGGTGTTATATCTTTATTACAATGATTGCAGTGGTACAAAGCTTTTTTCCTGTCACTTGCTCCTTGGCCTGACTCACATGAAAACCAGTAAAATTACTTTCAAACATCAATATTATGTGAAATCCAATTAATTGTAAAAAAACAATAACGTGAATCACTTTAAATTTTGAATATTAAAATTTAAATACATTGTTGCCTTCTTCCTCTGTGGAATAGGAAAATATATCCACTTTACCAAATTTGTTTATGACACAAAAGGAATAGGAAAATGCATGATAAATAACATGGCACATCGTTCCTAAATCAACACTATCGATGCTGAAGGATCATTGTTGGAACATCAAAATTTGGAGAGTCCAACTCAACATCTGATTCAGTCGAACTATTAGACTCCAGCCATGATTTGGCTCCTGCTTTTGTAACCAAAAACCAGCCAGCCTGATCTGGAGCCTCATAGAATGGAGCATTGAGTTCCTTCAAATGTGATTCCAACACACCAGCCAAACCTCTGCCTGAATACTTGTGTTTTCCCTGCCCAGTATTAATTCCAAGTAGAGCTGGAAGCTCCTCCCCTGATTCCAAAGCCTTGGACAAGTCATTTATCCAAACATGTAATGCAGTTATAGCAGCTCCAACTGAGAGTTCCTTCAATTGTAAAGACCACTGAGTTTCAGATCTGGATTGTATATTTGCATATATCTCAAGCATCAGTCCAAGGTCTAGAAGGTCACGTCCTCTGTGTGGCACATTCTGGTTGACACAAAGATCAATTAGACAATTGCACAAGGGCTTCTTTACTCCAGCATCAGTTGAACTAAGAAGTTCTGATGTTTCCTTTCTAAAATCTATATTACCCTCCTGCTCTTCCACCAAATATCTTACCACAGAGCCAAGCCTTGTATTAGCCTGCTCAATGCAATCTATTAGCTTGCCAAGCTCTTCTTTTGGTGTTTGAGTCATAACATTCACAAGACAACAACAAAAGTGATCATTTGGAGTGATGCCCAAATCCAGAAGTTGCTTAAATATCTTCACAACATCATCAGTTTGCTTTGCTTTTCCATAGCACTGGACAAGGGACGTTAGAACAAAAATATTTGGCTGAAATCCAGATTGGATCATTTCATTCAACATTCTTTCTGCCTCTAAAACATTCCCACTGCGGCAATACATGGTAATCAAGGATGAAAATGTCCAGCTGTCAGGCCGACATGTCCCTGAACTTTTCATGTCTTCAAAAATTTTAACAGCTTCACCAATGAAGCCAACATTCGCACATGTAGCTAAAAGCTTGTTATAAAGATCTGAACTCATATCTACTCCACTCCCCTTCATTTCCTCATAAAGTACGAGAGCATCCTTGCTACAGTGTGCTCTAGCATAGACTTCCAAAAGAGATGCATGGGTTATAAAATCTGGCGAAACTCCGTTACTTATCATCTCTCTATATATAGCCTTGGCCTGCTGAGGCCACTTAGCTCTCAGCATGGCACCCAACAGAGTGTTATATGTCACCAAGTTAGGCTTCACACCAAGAACCTTCATTTCTTGGTGGAGTTTCAAGCATTCATCATAGTTCCCAAACATGCTATGCATTTTAATCAATGCTGAGAATGTTGCTGCGTCAAGGCACCATTTCTCAGCTTTTGCACGATCATATAAGTTCAAAGCCATATCAGCATTATTAGTACGTGCATAAGCATATACCATAGCAGAACATGTGATGCCATCTGGTTCACACCCAAAACCAGGCATCTTTTCAAACCACTGCACAGCCTTATCTGGCACACCAGCCAGACTAGCACAGCTGATCAGAGTTGAAAATGTAATGTTATTCGGTTTGATTCCTCTTTGAAGCATTTCATCAAAAAGCTTCTCTGCTCCTTCAAAATCCTTACACTTCCTAAACACCTTAAGGGTCACATTGTAAAGAATCACCTGTTGGTCCTTTTCGTCTCTATTGTGTCTAACCTCATTCAAAAAGTATCTAAGAACAAAGGAAGCTGTGTCAGGATTCACCATCCTATTGAGAATAAATACAGCATTTTCTTGTGCAACATTATCTCCTAGACCCTGCAAAATTGTGGAGACATGTTGCTCCCATGGATTACACGAGTACAAAGTCTCGTCGAGTCTAACATGAGTACTGTACATGTTGATCAACGATGAGCAAGTATACCCGTCTGGCTCCCAAGTCCTGGAACTTTTCATGTCTTCAAAAATTTCAACAGCTTCATCTACACAGCCTACATCAGCACACATGTCAAACAGCAAATTATACAGAACTAAATTCATATCCATTCTCTTTTCCTTCATTTCCCTATAAACTCTCAGTGCATCTTCATGAAACCGCGCTTTACAATAGGCTTGCAATAGTGCTGCATAGGTAGGCCAATTCGGCGAAAATCCATTCTTTATCATCTCCTCATATATAGCCTTGGCCTCCCCCGCCCTCTTAGCTCTCCCCATGGCATACAACAGAGTGTTATAAGTTACCATGTTAGGCTTCCCACCAAGAGTCTTCATATCATTGTAAACACTTAAGCATCCATCAAAATTCTCCAACATCCCATACATCTTAATCAAAGACGAGAACGCCACCGTGTCTATGGGCCATTTCTCTGCTTTTGCACGATCATACAGTTTCAAAGCCATGTCAGCATTACCACTACGTGCATAAACATGTATCATAGAAGAACATACATTGTCATCAGGCTCAACCCCGAAGGAGGGCATGCTCTCAAACCACTTCACAGCTTTATGCGGCAAAGCACACGTGTAAGCACAGCTAATTAAAGTTGCAAATGTAATGAGATTAGGCTTAACCCCTCTTTGAAGCATTTCATCAAACAGCTTCTCTGCACCTTCGAAATCCCTAATCTTCCTAAACAGCTTGAGGGTAACGTTGTAAAGCATAACGTGCTTTGCGGGGTCAACCTTCTGCTGGAAGAACTTAACAGCGAGAAGTGCAGTGTGGGGATTTACCATGAAATCGAGAAGAAACAGAGCATCGCGTTCTGAGACGTTGTCGCCTAAAGGCTTCAAGATTTCAGAGACGTGTTCCTCGGTGGGATTGCAGGAATCCAAAGACTTGGCGAGTTTGGCGATGGGCGAGAACCTGGGTTCTTGGGAAATGTTTCGGAGTTGTTTGGCTCTGGGGCTTTTGGGGTTGACCCAGATGGAAGTTCGGGACGAAGATGAAGACTTTGAATGTGGGGTATCATCGTGTAGAGTGTTGAGGGGTTTAAAGGAGAAACGGAGAAGGGTTTTGGAATGAGAAGTGGTGACAGTGATGATGGGTTTGGGATGATGGAAGAGAGGAGGAGGAGGAGACGAAGAAGAAGTAGGGGAAGAGCAGAGAGGGTAAGCCTTGGCCATTTTCCCTCTCCCCTTTACTATCCGGAAGTTTAGATTTAGATCATTTTCATCTCTCTGATTTTTGGATTTGGATAATTATATTTTTTTGTTACAATTTAGATAATTATATTTTAACATTATTATAACTGTAAGCCAAAGACTCTAAACTATTGATTTTAACGTCAAAAATCGATTTATTTTGTATATGTTATAAAATACTTGATAATTGGAAGTAAAATAATAAATGAAAATTAAAAAATGAAGTAAAGGATTTAGAAGGAGAGTTAAGAGAATAAGATTGAGTAATGGAAAATGAGAAGTCTATCATTATGTTTGCTTTGAAGTCCAATTTATAGAACAATTTGGACATCCATAAATAATAAAATATTCATAACACTCCCCCTTAGACGTTCATATTTAAGAATGTGTCTCGTTAAAACCTTACTAGGAAAAACTCAGTGGTATAAAAACCGAGTGAAGGAAAAAGAGTATAGCATTCTTTACAAATTAAATTCATGGCTAAAAAAAATAAATTACACGTATTTAATTCTCCCTCTCATTAGAACATTTATGTAAGCGTCGAAGAACAATCTTCTATACTAGTTGCTCGAAAACTTTGGTTGGTAATGATTTTGTAAAGATATATGCTAGATTCTCACATGATCGGACTTGCTAGACATTTATTTCACCATTCTTTATAAGATCATGAGTAAAGAAAAATTTTGATGAAATATGTTTTGTCCAATCTTCTTTAATATAGTCCTCATTTAATTGAGAGATACAAGCTGCATTATCTTCACATAAAATTGTTGATGGTAATTTTTCAACATGCAAGCCACAAGTTTCTTGAATATGTTGAATCATAGACCTCAATCAAACAGATTCTCGACTTGCTTCATGTAATGCTAGAATTTCAGCATGATTATATGATGTTTGCTGTGATCGTTTGTTTTATGGATCTCCATGAAATTGTTGTATCACCACATGTAAACAAATATCCTGTTTGTGATTGACCATTATGAGGATCAGATAAATACTACGCATCTGCATAACCAATTAGGTTTGCCTTACATACATATGGGAAAAATAAACTCATATCCATTGTACCTCTAAGGTAGCGAAATATATGCTTAATCCCATTCTAATGCCTTTTTGTAAGTAAAGAATTATGTCTTGTTAACAAATTGACAACAATGATATATCAGGTCGTGTATGACTAGCAAGCTATATTAGTGCACTAATTACACTGAGATATGGTACTTTAGGACCAAGTAGTTCTTCATTTTTCTCTTAAGGTCGAAAAGGATCTTTGCTCACTTCAAGTGACCTTACAACCATTGGACTGCTCAATGGGTGTGACTTGTTCATATAGAACCGCTTTAGCACCTTTTCTGTACAAGTCTTTTGGTGCATTAAAATTTCTTCCTTTAAATATTCTAATTGTAATCCAAGACAAAACTTTGTTTTTCCCAAGTCTTTCATCTCAAATTCCAGTAATTTACAGTCTTTGATAGTTCTTCAAGAGTTTCGATGATGTTTAAATCATCTACATAGATAGCAATTATAACAAACTCTTTCCCGAATCTTTTCATAAAAACGCATGGACAAATCGAGTCATTTTTATACCCTTCTTTCAACAAATATTCATTGAGACAATTATACCACATGCGTCCAGATTGTTTTAGTCCGTAAAGGGATTTATTCAATTTAATTGAATAATTTTCTTGAGAATTTGTCTTATATGCTTCAGACAAATTAAATCCTTCAGGGAGTTTCACATAGATGTTATTTTCTAATGAGCCATATAAATATGCTGCAACAACATCCATAAGGCGTAAATCAAGTTTTTTATGAATTGTCAAACTAATCAAGTATCGAAAAGTACTTGCATCCATCACTGGTGAATATGTTTTCTCGAAATCAATATCAGGTCTTTGTGAGAAACCTTATGCAACAAGTCTTGCTTTATATCGCACAATTTCACCATTTTCATTTCTTTTTCTCGTCAAAACCCATTTGTACCCAACTGGTTTTACACCTTCAGATGTTTGGACTACAGGTCCAAAAACTATTCATTTTGCAAGTGAGTTTAACTCTTATTGCATTGCATCTTTCCACTTTGGCCAATCATTTCTTTGTGCACATTCCTTAACAGATTTTGGCTCATGATTCTTATCATCATTTATAATATCAAGAGCTACTTTGAATGCAAAAATTTCATCAACATCGACTTTAATGACATAATTTATTGAGATCTCTTTATTTTTAACAATTTCAGGTACCTTGGTTTCTTCTGGATTTGAAACCCTGATTATGTCAGGACACTTTACTAGAGTCTTTATATCCTTGATTTGATCATCTTCTTTATTTACTTTTCTTTTTCGAGGATTTTTATCTTTAGAACCAACAGGTCTGTCACGTTTTATTTTGGCTTCAGACTTATTTGCAATTTTAGATTGTCCTACAGGGATATCAATCTTTATTGGAGTATTAAGAGCTGGTATATATGACTTAGTCACTCTTTTTGGATCAGCAAATGCATTTGGCAATTGGTTTGTTAAACTTTGTAAACTAATTATTTTCTGAACTTCTAGTTCAGATTGCTTTATTCGAGGATCAATATGTGATAGAGATACCTCATTCCAACTAATCCTTTTATCCAACTGTTTACTTTCTCCCCCTAATGATGGAAAAACAAATTCATCAAAATGACAATCAGCCAAACAAGCTATAAATAAATCACCTATTAAGGGTTCAAGATATTTTATGATGGATGGATTTTGATATCCAACATATATTCCAAACCTTCTTTGAGGTCTCATCTTAGTGCGTTGTGGAGGAGAAATAGGAACATATACCGCACTTCTAAAAATTCTTAGATAGGAAATATTTGGTTTTTTACCATGAACCAATTGTAAAGGGGAATACTCATGATAACTTGTAGCCCTGATGCGAATAAGTGCTGCTGCATTCAAGATTGCATGTCCCGAAGTTGAAATTAGGAGTTTTGATCTCATTAACAATGGTCTTGCTATCAATTTCAAACGTTTAATCAATGATTCAGTAAGTCCATTTTGTGTATGAACATGTGCTAAAGGATGTTCAACATTAATTCCAATAGACATACAGTAATCATTAAAAGATTGAGATGTGAATTCACCAACGTTATCAAGGCGTATTTTCTTAATTGGATAATCTGGAAAATGAGCTCTTAAACGAATTAATTGAGCTAGTAATCTCGCAAACGCCTGGTTGCGAGTTTACAATAAGCAAACATGTGGCCATCTAGTTGATGCATCAATCAAAACCATAAAATATCTAAATGGTCCACATGAAGGGTGTATTTGTCCATAAATATCACCTTGTATACGTTCTAAAAATGAGAGTGATTCACTCCCAATTTTCATTGGTGATGGCCGAGTAATTAATTTCCCTTGAGAACAAGCAGCACATGAGAAATTATTAGTTTAGAGAATTTGTCTGCTAGACAAGCAATGACCATTTGAATTCTCAACTATTTTTCGCATCCTTATTGTTCCAGGATGGCCTAACCGTTCATGCCAAATAACAAAGTTATTCTTATTTGTAAACTTGTGGTTTACAATAACATTTGCTTCAACTGTACTAATATAGGTGTAGTAAAAACCAGAGGAAAATGAAGGCAATTTTTCCAATATACATTTCTTATTAGAAATTAACTTTGTGATGTAAAGATATTCATCTTTTCCTTCATTTGTGGTCTCAATATGGTATCCATTTCTGCAGATATCCTTAAAACTCAATAAATTTCTTTAAGACTTCGTAGAATATAATGCACTTTTAATGTGTAATTTTGTTTCTCTAGGTAACAAAATATTGGCTCTGCTCGAGCCTTCAATTATATTTATACTACCAGATATAGTATTAACATTGACTTCTTGTTTTTCTATATGGTAGAAAAATTTTTCATTGTTGAAAATAGTATGAGTTGTCACATTGTCTGCGAGACATATATCTTCATCATTCACATGAGCATTCATTCTTCATTAGATAATAATAAAAAAATAATGCTTGAAAAATATAATTAACAACAATAAATATTTAACATAAAATTTTATTGATAAAGACTAAATTCATGAAACATTAAATAATTTATTTAGGGACACTCCCCTCTCCAATCGAGTGGTCAATGTCTTCTTCAGGAAGAATAAGGAAATCATCAACATCAAAGTGAGTATAAACATCATCTATACTAGTAAAATTTGTTTGTATTGTTTTCCCTGTATTCTTAAGGGATTTTTGGTATAGATCAATCAGATGTTTTGGTGTGCGACAAACCTGAGAGCAGTGATCTTGGCTACCACAACGATAGCAAATATTTTTAGTTTGTTCGCTACTTTGACTATCTTTTTCTTTTTTCATATGTTCTTTACTTTCCATGTAAATGATGATTTATTATCATGTTGACTATGACCACGACCATGAGTATAATGATCTTGTGTTGCTACATTCACTTCTGAGAATGGAGCAGTTTAAATTAAATGGGACTCATGGTTTTGTATAAGTAATTCATTATTTTGTTCAACCAGAAGGAGACAAGTGATTAAGGTAAAATAACTTATAAATCAACTTAAATAAAATTTCACATGAGTGATCCAGTAGTGAAAATTTAAATTTTTTTATAAAATATTGTAACATCCTAAAATTTAGAATTTTAGAAAAATAATTCATTAAGGATCAGTGGATAATTTCTGAGTGAAATTCCGAGTGAATTATGTCTGAGATAAGACATTCCGAGTGAAAAATGGATATGACTCCGAGTGTGGGAAGTTAAGATACTTCTGAGTGTAGGAAGTTAAGCTACTTCCGAGTGTAGGAAAGTTGAGATAATTCCGAGTGAAGAAAGGGATATAATTCCGAGTAAAATCTTTCTGGGTGAAAGAACTAGAGTGAAGTAAAGTTAAGATGTTTCTGAGTGAAACATGACCGAGAGAATCATTTCCGAGTGAAAAAAAGCTCTGTGTCCGAATGAGACACTTTTGAGATACAAATCTGAGTGAAATGTTTCCGAATGGATCGTTTCCGAGAGAAGTACTTTTGAACGAAGTAAAGCTTTGATTTTGAAATGAGTACTTCTCGGGCTGAGATATTTTTATAGTGACCGAGTGGAGTATCTTCGAGTTGTGTGACTTTCCGAGTAAGGTGTCTCTGAGTGCGACACTTCCGAGTGGTATGGCACCGATTGGGACATACCGAGTGAGTCTGTTCCAGGGAGAGTACTTCTAGAAAGAAAAAGACTTTAATTTCGAATGAGTATGTTCCGAGTGAATAGTTCCCGAGGGAAGTAAATATCCGAGTGGTGAATTCATTTAATTCGTGCTCGGGTGTTTTAAAGTTTTCGAGAGCTTGTGCTCAGGTTTGTATTCGAGATTGTCCTCGACCCCGAGTGATCCTTTCGAGTGGAAAGATTTTCGAGAGGACTGAACTTCGAACTCCGAGTGATCTTTTCTATTGAAAGACTTCCGAGTGACGCAAAGTGAAGGCTTTGACTCGGGCAGAAATATATCCGAGTAATGTATGTCTGAACGAGACATTCTGAGTGGATCATTTCTGAGGAAGGAAAGTTATGAGTGTTTCATGTGGAAACCTTTCCGAGTGAATTTCCTCCGAGTGAAGTAATTCTGAGCGGAAAGAGGCTCTAATGAATCTTCTCGGAAAGATGTGTCCAGAATACCGAAACCGAGTCGGAATTAATAATTATTTCAATTATTGAAGCTTTCCATGTCACTCTATTCTTCTAAATTCTAGCAGATTCTCTTTTCTGATATTTTTCTAAGTATGGGACCCTCTCTATTTTGTCCTATCCTCTTTTCTTTAAAATATCTTGTTTCTTCCTTATCATTTAATACACGTATCAGACTTCTTCAATTCGTTCACGTCTCTTTTGCATGAACGATATATATATATATATATATATATATATATATATATATATATATATATATATCAAATTCTATTGTTGGATTAGCTTGGAATTTAGAGCGTAAAATATCACTTCTATCCTTTTCTTTCCAATCTTTACTGGAAATTATCAAACAAAGAAGGAAATCAAACTTCACTTCTTCTCTTTCACGAAGAAGCTTTGGACTGGTTCAGAATTGAAATTCCAGTCGGAAATTCGTGAACTGTGATTTGGATATAGCTTAAAAAGCTGCTGGAACTCTTCATTTCCAGGTAGGGGGAGCGTTACATTTTAAATGTATGGTTTATAAATGGATTCAGGACATTATTATTATCTTTAATGAGAAATCCCGAATATGTATGATATGTGTGATATATTATGATGTTTTCCGTTCATGTGAGTGTTATTGATTTTGGTATATGAGATATGATCTGTATATGTGATTGATGATGATGATATGAATGTTATTCATGAAGTTTTCATGATATATAACTACATGCTATGCTTGTTGTTATATTGAGTTGAGACCCTTGGTGATGGTAACCGAGTGGTAGCCCTGATGATGGTAATCAGGTGGTTTGTTGATGATTGATAATTATTTGGCATAGCATTTGCATTCAGACGCACACAGGACTGCAGGGGGCCTGTGATGCCGGCCCAGATGGGAGGGCGGCCTGGTGATAAGGCACAGACCCTGTGGTGGTTTCTTCGGATTCCACAGACGCCTTTGAGTTGGACTCAAGGCCGGCCCGTAACACAGTTGAATTACCGCTGTCACTGAGAGTGACTGGTGTTACATTATGGGCGCGCGGTTTGGTACCTGTAAAACGGCCGAATCAGCTGGGAGCTGAGATATTATGTTGTGAAAATCTCATCATTAGAGTCGGATCCGCATGCATATGCATTGATATATGTTATTGAGAATAACATGATGGCATGATCATTTAATGATATGAGAATGAATGATATATATAATAAAATTACGTTATATGATTTTGATTTATTTATGGTTATGAATTGGACACTTGATTTGATTCAGTAACCGTCATTTGACATGTATATGCTCACCCCTACTGTTGTTATTTTTACAGTGGATATAGGACGCAACGATAATATATGAAGTCACTCAGCCTGCAGGGAGCATTATGTACATATATGTATGGTACATGTAACATCCCATTTTCATCACAAATAGGAAATAGATATTAATATATCTTTCTTGAGAAATACTTACTATAAGTTAGTTTATTATTATCATTTTTTTATTTTGATATTTATATTTAATTATTTGTTTTTTAAATAATAATAAAAAAAATAAAAATATTTCTGAATGAGAATTTTAAAATGACTTAATTAGTATTCACTAATTAAGAAAATTATATTAAGAATTTTTAATATCTTTATTATTCATCATTTTTATTTTATGTTCTTATATTTATGTTTTTACATATTTAAGATTTAACTCTTATTAGAATTTTAAAATAAAATTTTGAAGGAATTAGACTATGGTTCTTTTGAACTTTTTGATCTACATAATATTTATGATTTTTTGGAATTTTTTGAAAATTTTAAATTATTTTAATAAAATAATATATTTTAAATAATTTTAAATTCATATAAAGTTGCTTAAAATTAAAAATTTTTATAAGAATGTAAAGTTAAATTATAAGAAAATTTTCTAAAATCTATTTCAAATAGACTTATCTAAAAATTATCGGTTTGAGTAAAATCTTGATTTTTACCAATCGTAAAATAATTGAAAACGTACTAATAAATTTTTATTAACAAAAAATTTTAGATTTTTAAAATTTAAACTTTATATTACTTATCATAAAATTAGTGAGAACCGATATAATATCGCTAAATTTCAAAAAGGATTAATTTTAAATATTTAAAATATACCGAGTGAAAGGTTACTATTTGGCTTAATAATTCTGTCGACATTTACTATACAAAACACTGTGCACGTATAAAATTTTCAAAAGTTGCACAGTAACCAGGTTTTAAATTTCAAAAAATGCATAGTACTTTTATATTAAAATAATGGAATGCATAGTAAATTTTTTTCCTATAAATACCGAAGGAATTCTTCTTTAGAATTCACAATTTCAGATTAAGTTTTCTTAATATAGTAGTGTTAGTGAGATAGTGGTGGAAGTAAAAGAGAGAAATAAATTTTTTGGAAGAAGGTTCTGCTAAAATTCTAAGGTACGAATACATCTCTTTTATATTTTTTAGGATTATTTTTATATCGTTTTTAGAAATCTATTATTATACTGAAAATAATATTATGTTAAGTTACTATTTTGCATAGTAAAATACTATTTCAATAGTAAATTACTATTTGCTGTTACTATTTACCTTTACTGTTACTATTTACCTTTACTATTCATGTTTTACTATTTACCGTTACTATTCACGATTTACTATTTACCGTTACTATTCATGTTTTACTATTTACTGTTACTATTCACTGTTACTATTCACTATTTATTATTCAAAATTTACCATTTTTATTTTAAGTAGTGATCTTAATTTTCATCTTGTAATTATATTAAAATGAAATTGGTATGTTTTAGAACTCGGAGACGAGGCGCGCACGGATTTTCAATAACGAATCGGTATACAAGAGGTAAGGGGGAGTGAGATAATAATATAATATGAAAGACATAAGAATAAAGGGAGGAGTCCCCTACTCCTTTTAAATTTAATAATATTATTATTTTAAAGTAATAACTTCTCAACTTAAAATTTATAATAAATTTAATATATTGTGTAACTTATTCTGAAATATCTATACATGGATCTGAATTATTATAACTTATACGGACTGGACTAAACCTATGCAAGGACTTGGACTTTTATATCCTATATGGATCGAACTAAACCTATGCAAGGACTTGGACTATTATGACTTGTCTAGACTGAACTATACCTATGCGAAGACTGGATTATATATATGGACTTATATAGACCTGTGCGAGGAATGAACTATAAGGACTCAAAATCAAATCTACTAATTTAAATAACCATTAAAATTTGAATTATATTTATGAGCAATATTTAGTTGATTTGACTTGATTATAATTAATTGTATTTGATTTCGATTAATGATATTGTATTAGACTGTGATTAATAATATGCAATTATGATTGATGATATTTGATTGTGATTGATGAGATTACTATACTTGATTGTGGTTGATGAATGATTGATGACCTTGTGATATGAAGTTTGAGCATATAGCAAGCATGACGGAAAGTTAAAACTCAGTAAGAATTTTCTTACCTTACTCTTTAAATTTTTATTCCAAGAGAAAGTATTTTATAATTATTTTAGTCTTTTATTTCTTCTTAGACATAATTTTCACTAACTTTATTTTTAATTTCAATAATAAAATCTAGTATTAGAAAGAAACTATTTTATGAAAATCAGAGGTTGAGATAATTAATTCTTGAATTAAAGAAAATTTTTATAGTTTTAAGTATTTTTAGTTAATGATTTTAAATTATTTTCTTTAGAAATTAGAAGTTTAAAGTAAATTATTTTGGTTTTCCCCAATAAAATAACTAAAGAATATTTTGTCGAGATTTCTAAAACTCAATCTAGTTAAGATTCAAATTGAGAAAGATTATGTAAATATGTGAAGATTTTTAAGAGAAAGTTTTGAGATATTTAAGGCTTGGAAACTCAATTTTGGTAAGATCTGAATTTGAAGACTGTACTAAATTATTTCAGTATAACAGAAGTTCAAAGAAGAACTTATGGGAATGTACAGTTTATTGTGATGATTTTGTGAACCTTTATGGTATTTAATAATTGAGTTTCTAAAAGTTTTAACCAACTAAATATGCGAGTAGTTTATGCATCATGAATCATTAAAGAGAAATGAGATGTGATATTGCCTGGGGACGGATTATAGAAACCGAGGATACATTAGAGGAGGCTTAATTGCGAGCCTTGGGATGAGAGGGTGTGAAAGGGTGCTTCAGGTGACCTGGGGTCGCTCCCTAGTGTCGGGTACTTTCACAATAAAAACTTTCTGAGTCTGACTAGTCTCTAAGTGTTTCCACGCCAATTGAGTTGTTCATATGCCATGAAGGCATTTATGTTATTATTATCCGGAATTTATGGAACAGTGTAAACTCCTGGTTGGCCCAGTGCAAACTAAAGCTTTAAGGGCCCACATGCATAGAATGAATGAGATGATAGTATTAAAAACATTGCATGACATTCATATGATTGTGACATTCTATGTGGGTGGTTGTGAATGAAAATATAATTGTTATGTTATGAAAACCCTTATGCTTATGTCTTATCTGTAAAGTATTATATTCTGTTTCTCACTCCTTCTTGTTTGAATTTTGTGTCCAAAATATATGTTATATGATATATAGCTAGCAGTTCAAGATGAAAGGATGAAATTACAAGAGGGTAAATTGGTCTCATCCTCAATCAGATAGGAGAAGAGATGTGACAAGAATAGGATTCAAAATCACATGGTTTGAAGATAAGGAAATAATTAGTTACAGTCGAAGTAGAGGTATTAAATTTTTAGTTTTAGTTTACCTTAATACAATATGAAGTTGGATGATTGTAATATCAATGTAAAGGTTAAACTTTAATAAACCTTATTCTTTGGATATGATACTGAAATCTTTGATCACTTATGATTTTTTGAAAGTTCATTTTATCATTATAAATAATTTAAAACTTTTTACTTTCAAAATTCAAAGAAAATCATATGTATATATGTCCTTGTATACACGAGATAAGAAGTGATAAATATGTATATCTTTCTTTAAAAAAAAAGAGCAAGAAGAATAGATATATGTCTCGTGTACATAAGGGGGTGTTACATACATAGTGCACATAGTTATTTTGTAGTAACCTTGGCCGGCTCCTGTGCATACCGAGTATTTATTTGTATACTTAAATGAGCCGGTCGGTTGATGTAAAACCGATATTGTTATTGTTTAATCCGAATCCTGTTCTGAAATTTAAATTATTTGTGAAAAATTTATTTGGATTATTGAAATTTTATTTTAAAAATAAGAACGTTATAAATATCATTCAAGTACTAGTGGCCTAGTGGTAGAATGATAACTTATCACAATATAGAACCTGGGTTTAATCCTTTACTAATGTGTATTTTATTTATTAGCTCCTTTATATAATAAATATATTATATCAATTATAAATTCTCATGAAAAACAATTAATTGTAATTGTGAGTTACGAGAACGTGCAATTAGCCATTTAGCAATAGAATTTAGGAATCTACTAAAAGTAAAATATGAAAATCACAATAGGTATAAAACAAAATAATATAATATATCAATAATCAAGCAGTAATGTACTAACACATGTAATTGAAATCAGCTTGCAAATTAATAAAATCAAGATGGAAATCATAAAATAGCAATTATTTGTGCAAATCAGCTAATGAAGTAGGTATAAATGCTCCCATGAAGTATTATTTGTGTAAAGTATAAGTCAGCATGCTCCGTGAAGTTATAGTGAAAAACAATCAATTGGTGTAATAATGGTGCAGTAAAACAACCAGGTAGCAATTGGAAGCAAAACGTGAAACGTGAAGGCACAGTTGCAATTGGAAATCAACAAATAAAATATAAGCAATTGGATTAGTAAAAAAATAATTAATGATTTTATTTTTAAACTTCTTAAAGTGTTATAGTTCTTTAGGAACCTATTTTTTTATGATATAGATATAATCTTATACATCCTTCTGGGATGTTTAAAATATAGGTTCTTCGGGAACTTTTATAATATATATATTGATCCAGTCTGGATACCGACCCCTAAAGTTGTAATGTCAGCACGATTGATTCCAGAGGGGCAATACCACGCGGTATTCGGTCTGGATACCGACCATATCACTCGGTGCCATACCATGAGGGAATCAGAAATGTTTCACTCGGTGACATCCCACGCGGAAGTGTCGCACTCGGAGACACTTTTCTCAGGAAAGTTGCACTCGAAAACTTCCCATCCGAATTTGAGATACCGGACACTTCATCCGTTCTCGCTTCTTTGTTACTTATAACCGATTGACTCAGTCATTTCGAGAGGTTGATCCGGACTATTTACCGGTTTCCATTATATAACGTTCAACCGGTGTCATCGGTATACATCCGGACTCTAATTCTGAGTCGGGCATTCTCCCTATACCGGTTGTCCAGGATAACACCGTGCACACCGGATAAGGCACCTGTTACAAGATAATACGTCTTTGACTGTTCTCCAACGTGTAACCGGTGTCATCGGTATACATCCGAACTCTAATTCCGAGTCGGGCATTCTCCCTATACCGGTTGTCCAGGATAACACCATGCACACCGGATAATATACATGTCACCCGACAGAAGACAATGGGCATTGCTACAGGGACAGAGGTAATAATTCTATTTCCCACACTATGAGCCATAATCTGCTCCTGGGAATGATCAACTTGTTCCCTACAACTAGCCCTACATACTATACGCTCAATATATAAAATAGCCACTTGCCTCAATCATGCTGGTGAGTGCGCATTAAACAATAATATACTTACTTAATGGAGGTTGGTGGTTCCCCACTAACAGGTCCTCGTAAATCGAGCCAATCAGGTATAAGAACTCACTTTAGTTTACTGGAGAAGGGTTCTGGTTCTGGTTCTGGTCCTTCTCTCCTGAATGCATCTATTTGATCCCATAGAGTGATCATTTACATTCTACACTCGAAATATATTACTGACTTGAGCGTCGGAGAATCTTCGCAGGTGACACCACCTTTCGCCCATATCAACGCGTAAGGTCGGTGTGAAGGACCTCCAGGACGTCAAGATCACTCTCTACATATAGAGACACCGGATACACATACCGGATACTCGCAGAGTCGGTCTTCAGTATCACTCGGTCTTTAACTTCTGTGACCGGCCCGACACCGGATCTCTTGACCCCGGTTCAGGACCGATCATTGGTACGCCCAGTGGGACTCACTAAAGTTATTTCCACCTATCGTTTCTAGAGTCTTGTCTTGTATCATGGAAGGCAATGGGAGAAACCTACCAGATGGGCATGTGGAAGACATCACTGCCCAAGAACAACCAGCAAACAGGCGCTTAGTTTTCGAGTCGCCTGTGGAAAGTTCAAGAAGAATGGTGCACGTGTCTGCACCAGATCCAAGGGATGAGATGATACGAAAGTTGATGGAAGAACTGATGGAATTGAAGAGTGAAAGAAAAAGCATGGAGGAGAAAGCCATGTCTCAGACCAATGGGACACATCACACAACCGAGGGAGAAAAATCCACAATCCCCCAATATTCAAACATCCCCACATTTGAAGGGAAGAAACAGATCCACGATTCTGATGAGAGAGTCGCTAAAGGGAAGAGAGAGCTGATGACAGTCTCTCTGGTAACTTATAAGCTCACAGTTCCTTTTTCAAGGAGACTTATGAGCGTACATATCCCTAAGCACCTGCAGACTACTCAACCACTCTCTATCAAAAAATCCAGTGGTGAAACTGATCCTGCTAAGCATCTTGATGCTTATGTATTTGAAGCCATGTACCTGGGGGCAGATGAAGATGTCATGTGCAGGATGTTCCCCCGGACTCTTGTTGATGATGCTCTTAGTTGGTTCAAGGGGCTATCATCAGGTTCCATCGACTCATGGGAAGAAATGGCAACAGCGTTTGTGGACCACTTTGTCATTTCCAGAGATATTCCCAGGACATCTCATACTTTGGCCCAGATTAGGCAGTGGGAACTTGAAACTCTCAAGGACTTCTTGAGGAGGTTTTACAAGGAAGCAGCTGTTATTCTAAACTTGGCAGAGGCATTACAGTTGCACATCGTGATAGAGGCTTTGTAACCGAACTCTGCTTTCGCCCTGTCGTTGGCCAAAAGTCCTCCGGTGAGTTTTGAAGAATTCAGGAGGAAAGCATCTAAGTATGTGGGCATTGAAATGCACTTGGAAGCAACAACGGCGAAAGGGGAATCCCCAACGCTACATCAACAACAACGGAGAGATAAGGACAGGCCCGGGTCGGAACGCAACGAGAGATCACTCCGTAACAGCGTCTTTGATAATCCTATACCTCTGAGTCGGGAAGAACAGGTAAATTCATTTAGCAATTATGCTCCGTTAAATTCTAAGCGGTCACAGATTCTGAGAGAGATCGTATGGCCAACACTTACAACATACGGGGTCAGGAAGCCGCCCCAGCTTCGTAAACATGGTGACCTTCAGAAATACTACGAATTCCATGAGCAAAAGGGCCACTCGGTAGACGAATGTCAGACCCTGAAGAATACTATCGAGACCCTGATCTGAGAGGGTAAGCTCAAACAGTACCTTTTCAAAGAAAGGTCTTTTGATGAACCAGACTGGATTGAGAAAAAAAGAAGATATCATGAAGACGGCGATGATGATCATCCCACTCCGATCAGAAGATTTACTACTTCTGAAAAGCAAAAGGGGGTGATGGTTGGTGAGCCTGCACAGCAAAATGTTATGCCCTAACAACAGCATCAGGGCCGTCGAGAGGTCATTGATTAGGGATCAGGCCATCAAAGCCAAAAACGCCTTTCGCTATTGTAGCTAGTTGGTAAGACGATATGCACTCTTTTTCTTGACTTGGGTTTTTCCGATCGGGTTTTACCAAGAAGGTTTAATGAGGCATAACCCCGACTCGGCTATCTTTCTCTCTTTTGTAATTCATAATTAATAAAATATTCTATATGTTCACCCATTGTCTTTATGATTTTATTCGATGCACAACACTGTTGTGACAAGATACTTTTAGGATGGATGATCCTAATAACGTATCTGTTGTTAGTGACGAACCTCTTCGAAGGTACAAAGGGGTGAACCATATTTTGAAGGCTTGGGCGTAGTAAGCTGGTTTCTTTCTAAGGCCAAGTTGAACCCCAAGTGTGGCTAGTAGGATAAAACCGAACGGCCGCTTGAAGGCCTGAGGGATAAGATTAAAACCGAGTATGAAGAACGGTGAATGGGTAAAATCCAACACCGATTGAAGAACGGTGAATGGGTAAAATCCAACACCGATTAAGAAGAACGGTGAATGGCTAAAATCCAACACCGAGTATGAAGAACGATGAATGGATAAAATCCAACACCGATTAAGAAGAACGGTGAATGGGTAAAATCCAACACCGAGTATGAAGAACGGTGAATGGGTAAAATCCAACACCGATTAAGAAGAACGGTGAATGGGTAAAATACAACACCGATTATGAAGAACGGTGAATGGGTAAAATCCAACACCGATTATGAAGAACGGTGAATAGGTAAAATCCAACACCGATTAAAGAACGGTAAATAGGTAAAATCCAACACCGAGTATGAAGAACGGTGAATGGGTAAAATCCAACACCGATTGAAGAACGGTGAATGGGTAAAACCCAACACCGAGTATAAAGAACGGTGAATGGGTAAAATCTGACACCGATTGAGAAGAACGGTAAATGGGTAAAATCCAACACCGATTGAAGAATGGTGAATGGGTAAAATCCAACATCGATGAAGGCTCGAGCGTAGTAAGCTGGTCCTTCTTCAAGGCCACGCTAAACTCCGAGTAACGGGCGCAGTAGGTTCAGGATTAGCCCTGATCTGAACCCCATTTGAAAGCTCGGATTGTAGGAATAAACCAAACTCCGAGTATGGTTAGTAGGATTAAACCGAACGCCATTGAAGACATGGGTTGTAGGATCAAACCGAACCCCATTTGAAGGCTCGGATTGTAGGAATAGACCGAACTCTGAATACGGTTAGTAGGATTAAACCGAACGCCATTGAAGATATGGGTAGCAGGATCAAACCGAACCCCATTCGAAGGCTTGGATTGTAGGATTAAACCAAACTCCAAGTATGACTAGTAAGTTTGGCCGAACGATTGAAGAAGAATCAATCGTCATCCTCATTATTTGAATTCGCTCAGAAGTATTTCCCCCAGGAATTCTTCACTCGGAAACACTTCAAATTCGAAGTCCGAATCATGAATTTTTAGTCGGAAATATCTCACTTCGAAGTTACAATCAGGAATTATTCACTCAGGAAATATCACTACCCGAAACGTACTCATTCGAATATCTTTTCCACTGGAAATGGACCACTCAAAAATGTTTTCATGCGGTGCCATACCACGCGAGAATCAGAAGCGTTTCACCCAAAAATGCTTCACTCGGTGCCACACCACGTGGGAATCAGAGAAGTATCACTCGGTGCTACCCATTCAGAAATGTCTCACCTGGGGCCATCCTACGTGGAAGGATCAATCGGGAATCTTCCACCCAGAAAGGATCACTCGGAAATCTTCCATCCAGGAAGGATCACTCAGAAATCTTCCATCCAGGAAGGATCACTCGAAAATCTTCCATCCGGAAGGATCACTCGGTATTTTTAAGACAAGCCTGGGCACGAGCCCTCCACATAACGAAATAATACCGAACGATACACATGTAGATAAATATTTTCTGCATAAAGTATACCGGCATCCAGACTTCTCGTAGATTGTATAGCTCATATGAGCAACTTCATAAGTCCCTCATACAAGCTAGGGGACATATGATCCGGTCTGGATACCGACCCCTAAAGTTGTGACATCAGCACGACTGATTCCAGAGGGGCAATACCACGCGGTATCCGGTCTGGATACCGACCATATCACTCGGTGCCATACCATGAGGGAATCGAAAATGTTTCACTCGGTGACATCCCACGCGGAAGTGTCGCACTCAGAGACACTCTTCTCGGGAAAGTTGCACTTGGAAACTTCCCATCCGAATTTGAGATACCGGACACTTCATCCGTTCTCGCTTCTTTATTACTTATAACCGATTGACTCAGTCATTTTGAGAGGTTGATCCAGACTATTTATCAGTTTCCATTCTATAACGTGCAATCGGTGTCATCGGTATACATCCGGACTCTAATTCTGAGTCGGGCATTCTCCCTATACCGGTTGTCCAGGATAACACTGTGCACACCGGATAAGGCACCTGTTACAAGATAATACGTCTTTGACTGTTCTCCAACGTGTAACCGGTGTCATCGGTATACATCCGAACTCTAATTCTGAGTCGGGCATTCTCCCTATACCGGTTGTCCAGGATAACACCATGCACACCGGATAATATACATGTCACCCGACAGAAGACAATGGGCATTGCTACAGGGACAAAGATAGTAATTCCATTTCCCACACTATGAGCCATAATCTGCTCCTAGGAATGATCAACTTGTTCCCTACAACTAGCCCTATATACTCTATGCTCAATATATAAAATAGCCACTTGCCCCAATCATACTGGTGAGTGCGCATTAAACAATAATATACTTGCTTAATGGAGGTTGGTGGTTCCCCACTAACAGGTCCTCGTAAATCGAGCCAATCAGGTATAAGAACTCACTTCAGTTTACTGGAGAAGGGTTCTGGTTCTGGTTGTGGTCCTTCTCTCCTGAATGCATCTATTTGATCCCATAGAGTGATCATTTACATTCTATACTCGGAATATATTACTGACTTGAGCGTCGGAGAATCTTTGCAGGTGACACCACCTTTCGCCCACATCAACGCGTGAGGTCGGTGTGAAGGACCTCCAGGACATCAAGATCGCTCTCTACATACAGAGACACCGGATACACATACCGGATACTCGCAGAGCCGGTCTTCAGTATCACTCGGTCTTCAACTTCTGTGACCGACCCGACACCGGATCTCTTGACCCCGGTTCAGGACCGATCATATATATATATATATATATATATATATATATATATATATAATATAAGGTATATAAATTGAGATTAATAATAATAATAATAATAATAATAATAATAATAATAATAATAATAATAATAATAATAATAATAATAATAATCATGTATTACCTCTCTAGACTTGAGTATATATCAGTTGGTCAAAACTTCGTGCTGATAACATGTTATAAAATACTTGATAATTGGAAGCAAAATAACAAATGAAAATTAAAGAGAGAACCAAAGGATTTAGAAGGAGAGTTAAGAGAGTAAGAGTGAGTAATGGAAAATGAGAAATGTATCATTATGTTTGCTTTGGAGTCCAATTTATAGAGCAATTTGAACGTCCATAAATAATAAAATATTCATAACAGTATATACACTTTATTTTTATTTGTTGGTTCCATATTCGTATGAAACTTTGTTTTTTATTAAGTCCAATGAGTTCTAGCCGAAGTTGTTGTAAATTTTTTATTCATGTTTAATGTGGTAAATTTTTACCAAAACAATCAAAAAGACTGACATTTTACACAGAATTTAAGTAAATGTAGTATAAATTTAAATATTTGAAGTTTTTTCCTTCTTTATCTTCTTGAATAACATTAAAAAAGGTGTATAAGTGTTAAAAAGTAAAAAAAAAAGAGTGTTTGAATTCAGATTTTGATATTCTATATTCGTGATACACGTTAATTACTTGTATTGATTTTAATGGACAAATATTAATTAAATTTTGTTATACTTTATTAAACATTTTTGACATGCTAATTTATTAATCTAAACATATTATTTCTTATTTTAATATTTTTCTTGTAACTTCCAATCTAATTATTACGGCATATATTTGTTATTACTCGTCTAAATAAACTTTTTTTTGCTGAAATTTGTCTAAATAAACTTAAAAATAAGGAGGACAAAAAATAATTTCATGAAACTATATCTGTTTTTGGTTAATAAGAACAAAACAAGATACATAATAATCATAGAACCGCTACTCTTACCTTACCCAATCCTTTTTTTATTTGAATTTGTAATACATAATATTAATTTTTTTATATTGGTTATTTTAATGATTAGTGTAAAAATATTTTTTTATTTTGATTATTAAAATAATAGATATAAAATATTAAATTTTTTATATTTTTTATACCGATTGTTTCAATAACCAATATTAAAATAACCAACATAAAAAAATTTACACCATTTATAAAATAATAGAGTTAAATATTAATTTTTATATTTTATATACCGGTTGTTTTAAAATTGAGTAATTTTTTTAAACTAATTATTCAAACAATCGTTATAAAATATTTTTTACATTGATTATTAAAATAATAAGTGTAAAAATATTTTAAAAAATAAATTTCACTCGAAAAACTTCAAACACTTTAACCATGGTTAATATATCCATGCGGCAGCCAGTTGATCACTCAAATGCATCATTTAGTTTTGCCAAATTTTTACTTTTGATTATATATAATTTTTTGAACAATAAACTTTTTTTTTCTTTAAAACTTCTTATCTTTCAGTGCTTTGTCGTGAAAAAAAGAATACGTCTATGATAATTTGGCAAAAAATTATATTAGAAAGTGTCTAATTCTTTTTGGGTGCAAAATTAAAGTGTTCTAATTTGAAATTGGTAAAACTAAACGCAAATTGCAATCATAAACAAAAATACTTTTTTCAATTTCAAATATAAACAACAAATAATTAATTCATACTAATTAAGAATATTAGTTATTAAAAAATAAACTACAAATTTTAAATTATTCTGAACAAATATGTGAATTCTTAATAACTGTAATGTCTAAAACTCTACTTGTTTTGGTGTGGTTAAATTTTTTAAGTATTTTTTATACATAGATAACACATCTCAATAGTCCTGCATCAATTAATTTGATTTTTTTTTACCAAAAATAAGCTTAACTATATTTTTTAACAAAAAATCTTCACTCATGGTTTGTCTCTATTTATTGGGTAACTATGATTAAGTTAATGAAATATATAAACATAATATTTCTTTCTGTTACTTAACAGCTATGGTGGATTGCAAGGTAGGAAAATTAAAGGAAGTTTCTATAATTTCTTCATATAAATTTAGTGGGTTGTAATTTCCCTGAATTTTACGGAGCCTTTGTAATTTACCTTTTATTTTTTATAAAGTTATTGAATGGTTCATGCAAATAACCATTTTAAAATGGTTAGCATATAAAAGCTTTGTAATCGGTTTGTAAGCGGAACCGGTCTGAAAACCTGATATAAAAATGCATGATACACACCTGATGATATTGGTTTACAAATCACAATAGCAGTGTGTGTTACAGATGATTTAGAAAGTTGGGTAATTAAATTCCAATGAACTCTCATGATGAAATAAAAGAACTTCAGAAGATAAAAAAAAACAACAAAGGAATAGGAGGAAAAAGAAAAATAAAAATCTGCATATCACACATCAAATGACTAGTCAAGGTTATGTTGGCATTTTCGCGGGAAAAAGAATTGGGCACACGGGATAAGACAGATAAAACGAAGTTGCAAATTGGAACATAATCTTCATAACTGGAATATACAGAGCGGGAAGAACTGAAAAAAATAAACAGACGTTCCCAGCAACAGTGAGCCCTTCACTACTTCGAATTCATGGACATAGACGATAATAGAAAGCCTTATCCTCCTTTTATAGGACTTTTCTTCATGTAAATGGATCCATATTTCACATGTTTCAATTGTTCATGAATACAGTACTTATGATGTGCCTTTAACTGGAACTGAAACATTTGGTATTGTACTTATTAATTAGTTATTTCTCCTTCAATCTCAAAGTCTAAAAATGACTATCAAATGCTTCCAGTTCAGCTATAAGGGAATATAAGATATCTGTATCAAAGTCAAAGATTTGAAGAGTCAAATATACCATGCATTCCATGGATATAATAATATGGATGCTGTGCTGATAGATGGTTGCTTCGTAGAAGTATTTGGGTTTCAGTTGACAGATGATGGGGTAACATCAAATATGACAAAAATATAATGAATTTCATATGCACTAATAAAGAAAAATTTCTAGGGTATAACAGATATGCAGCTCCGTAGATACAGAACAGCTGCAAAGAAATCTACCAACTACACTAGACATGACAAATCATTCCTAAAACAACACTATTGTCTATTGATACTGAAGAGCCATTGTCGGAACACCTGAAACCTGAGAGTTTAAATCAGCAATTGATTCAGTTGAACCCCTAGACTCCAGCCATGATTTGGCTGCTTCCTTTGAACCCAAAAACCAACCAGCCTTATTTGGGGCCTCATGAAATGGAGCATTGAGTTCCTTCAAATGTGATCCAAATACACTAGCCAAACCATTCTCTGAATACTTGTGCTTTCCCTGCCCAGTATTAATTCCAAGTAGTGGTGGAAAGTCGTCCCCTAATTCCAAAGCCTTAGACAAGTCATTCAACCAAACATGTAATGCAGTCATAGCAGCTCCAACTGAGAGTTTCTTTAGATGCAAAGACCACTGATTTTGAGTTCTGGACTGTATATCTATGTATATCTCAAGTGACATTCCAAGGTCCAGAAGTTCACGTGCTATGTTCAGAACATTCAAGTAGACACAAAGATCAATTAGACAATTGCACAAGGGCTTCTTCACTTCAGCATCAGTTGAATTAAGAAGTTCTGACGCTTCCTTTCTAAAATCTATACCACTCTCCTGCTTTTCCACCAAATATCGTACCACAGACCCAAGCTTTGTATTAGCCTTCTCAATGCAATCTGTTATCTTACCAAGTTCGTCTTTTGATATTTGAGTCATAACATTCAGAAGACAACAGCAGAAGCGATCATCTGGAGTGATGCCCAAATCCAAGAGTTGCTTAAATATCTTCACAACATCCTCAGTTCGCTTTGCTGTTCCATAGCACTTGGCAAGTGATGTCATAACAAAAATAGTAGGCCGAAATCCAGATTGGATCATTTCATCCAACATTCCTTCTGCTTCAGAAACTTTTCCAGCACAAGCAAATACAGTAATCAAGGATGAAAATGTCCGGCTGTCGGGCTGGCAAGTCCTAGAACTTTTCATGTCTTCAAAAATTTCAACAGCTTCATCTATGCAGCCAGCATCAGCACACATAGCTAAAAGAACATTATACAGGTCTACACTCAAATTCATTTTGTTCCCCTTCATCTCCTCATAAACACCGAGAGCATCGTCGCTATATTGCCCTTTAGCATAGATTCGCAGAAGATATGCATAGGTTATTAAATCTGGTGAAACTTCATAACTTTTCATCTCTTTATGTATAATCTTGGCCTGCCATGGTTTCTCAGCTCTCAACATGCCACCCAACAGAGTGTTATAGGTAACCACATTAGGCTTCATACCACGAACCTTCATTTCATAGTAGACATTTAAGCACTCATCATAGTTTCTTAACACGCCAAACATCTTAATCAATGCTGAGAATGTCACTGCTTCAAGGCGCCATTTCTCAGCTTTTGCACGAGCATAAAGGTTCAAAGCCATATCAAAATTATCAGTAACTGCATAAGCATAAACCATAGCAGAACATGTGATGCCATCAGGTTCACACCCGAAGCCAGGCATCTTCTCAAACAACTCCACAGCCTTTTGGGGCAAACCAGACATCCTAGCACAGTTAATAACAGTTGAAAAAGTAATGTTATCAGGCTTGACCCCTCTCTGAAGCATTTCATCAAACAACTTCTCTGCTCCCTCAAAATTTCTATACTTCCTAAAAACCTTAAGTGTCACATTGTAAAGAATAACAACCTCTTCATCTCTAGTGGGTTCAATCATGTTAAGAAAGTATTCAAGAACAAAGGGTGCATTTTCGGGATTCACCATCTTATCGAGAATATGCACAGCATCACGTTGTGAAACTTTGTCTCCAAGAGACTTCAAAATTGTGGACACGGGTTGCTCGCTGAAATTGCACGAGTCCAAGGACTCGGCGAGTCTGGCAAGAGAACTGAACCTCGCATTGGACGATTTCTTCAGAAGCTGTGTGGCTCTGAGGCTATTGGGATTGACCCAGATGCGGTTTTTCCTTAAAGACGGAGAATTTGCATCTGGGTCGTGAGAATCTGTGTCTTGCTGTGGCGCGTGGGTATTGGGGTGGGGAAAAGTTTTGGATTGAAGCGTGAAGCGTTTGGGGGAGAAAGCAACGTTTATAACTTCGAAATGGAACAGAGAAGAAGAAGAAGAGAAAGAGGTAAGAAGAGAATGGCGATCGTGAAAGAGGGAAGATTGGGAGGAGCAAAGATGCGAAGCCATTCTCTTAGCTTTCTTTCAGAATTCAGATAATGTTTATGGCGGTGTTTGGCGAGTTAACTCATAACTGGGTCGAATGGAGCAACGTTGTGTTTAGCTTTCTTCGTCTTATTTTTTCCATTTAAATTAAAATATACCACTATGTTTTTTCAGCTGTGGAACTTAACACGAAAAATAGATTATTCTCTTGGAGCTTAGAAAGTTAACTTTTTTTCATTATTGATAATGTACAACTTAAATGAATCATTATTCATAATATATTTCTAAATAAAAACTTACATAATAAATATTCTTATATGAAGATTTATACTGTATGATGATAATTTAGAGAAATCAAACTAATTTTATAAATTTCTCATAAACTATTCTAGAGACACTCTAAATAGTAAAAGTGAAAATTAAAGACAAAAATGGATTTTAATGTTTGGTGGAAATCATGGAACCATTGTGGTGTATATTTTGGTTTGATTCTTTGGCTTTTCAGAGTTCCAGAATCATGAATTTGCATTAGGACAACTGATACTGAGATTAGCTTATGTCTAAGGGTGGAATTGACAGAAGGAATGTAAAGTAGGCCTCCTTCCTTTGATCCAAGTGTTTTCTTTACTCATTTTTCTACTTGTGAAAGTGTCTTTGTTTATACAATTTGATTAATTTTTTAGAAGGTATTTGGTTTTTCATTCTACAAATGAAACAGAGATTCTAAAACCTTAAAGAGTTTTAACTGTAATAGTATAACAAATTAATATTAATCTTTATTTTTTTTTTCTATCTTTTACAAATTCATAACTAACACTTAAATTTGGTTACCTATGGTTTAATGGACACACCCCACCTAACATGTTGTATCGTTATTTTGTCTTGTATTGTGAATCAGTTTGGTAAAATTCAAGCCCGGCTGGTGCTTAAACGAGTTGGAAAGAGAAGATGGTGCAGGCCACATCATTTTAATAATTGAGACATTTATTATGAATATTCTAATAAAAGGTGGATGTCCACCTTGGGTTATAAAAGGGAATCATTCCCTTCATAGTTTGATGTAGAAAAACTTGGTTGAGTTCATTCCCTTCTTTCTTCCTCTCTCGGATTCTCTTCTTTATTTTTTTTCATTAAAATTTTAATTATTTTATAACACGTTATCAACACGAGGTTCTGATTAACTGAGATCTAATTAAGTCTTCAGGAGGTAACACATGATTATTTTATTTTATTTCTTCCTTCATGATTTTATTTTAATTTATGTATCTCCTGTTACATATATATTTAAAAGTATCTGAAGAACTTATATTTTAAACATCCCAGAAGGATGTATAAGATTATATCTGTATAATGAAAAATAAGTTCCTGAAGAACTTATTCATAAACATCCTTGCAGGATTTATAAAAAAAATTAATAGTCAAATAACTTAGAATTCTGGAAGAATTCTTGTACATATTACTTGATTTTATTAACTTGCTAGCTAATTAATTATACCTACTCTTTTATCTTTTAGATGATTTCCATTACATTTCAATTGCTATATATTTTTCTGTGTTGATTTCAATTGATGATTCCATGATTTACTATATATTACTTTATATTAGCACTTGCTGGTTCCACTTACAAGCTATATATTATTTTATATGCAATTGCTTACACGCTGATTTGCTATAATATTATTTTATATGCAATTGTTGATTCCACTTACACGCCAATAATTGCTACAATTACTTTATATATGATTTAATTGCTACAATTGCCTTTATCTTATATTATACATAGTGCGTGTTGCTACATATCCACTTTTATTACATACTGCATGATTGCTACATACTGTGACTTTACAGGATAACATTGCCTTATGGATTATTATATAACTAATTTGCTATTGCATTGTTTTATAATATCTATTTGCTATTGCTTTGCCCCCGTGGATTATTTTATATAACATTGCATAATGTTTTATAACATTTATTATTTTATATAACAATCTAATATATATATATATATATATATATATATATATATATATATATATATATATGATCATAAAATTATGCTTTATACATTTAATATACCTCCTGATTTCAATTGCTATATATTATTTTATACATCAATTGCTATATATTATTTTATACATTTCACGTTGATTGCATTATCCATTGCCACTATAACTTTAAATTGCTTGTCCATATTATTTTATATTATTCTGCTGGGATGCTACCAAATTACAATTGTTATGCTTTCCACTTCACGCTGATTGCTACGTGATTATTATTTTATTACTATATGCTATTTGCTTTTGGATTATTTTATTGCTATATATTATTTGCTTTATATCCATCACAAATTCTGCTACGTGATTATTTTGCAATTGCTACATCCATTACAATTATTTTACATTTTGCTTTATATGCTATTACTTTGCATACTTATATTATTCTTGTGATCCATTGTAATTCCACTATACCTGCGTGGACATACTAGGGATTTTATATTAAATTAAATAATCAATATAATATATTTTATAATTTTTATTATAAAAGAGTTAATAATAAAGATACTCATTAAACCCAGGTTTATAACATGATAAGTTATCACTCTACCACTGAGCCACCAGTACTTGAATGATATTTTGTAAAAAATTTTTAAAATTTCCCGGATCATTTATGTGAAATTTTTTTTATACTTGTCTCATTGTGACTGAAAAACAATAATATGAGTCTCGTCCAACTGGAACCGCTTCATTCCCAGAAGTGAATGTAGTAACACATGATCATTATACTCGTGGTCGTGGTCAAAATGATAACAAATCATCATTTACATGGAAAAATAAAGAACGTGTGGAAAAAGGAAAAATATGTTCAAAGTAGCGAACAAACTAAAAATATTTGTTATCGTTGTGGTAGCCAAGACCACTGGTCTCGGGTTTGTCGCACACCAAAACATCTGATTGATCTATACCCAAAATCCCTTAAAAATACAGGGAAAACAATAGAAAATTTTTTTACTGGTATTGATGATGTTTATACTCACTTTGATGTTGATGATTTCCTTATTCTTCATGAAGAAGACATTGACCACTCGATTGGAGAGGGGAGTGTCCCTAAATAAATTATTTAACGTTTCATCAATTGATAAACATTAAATTCATGAAACGTTAAATAATTTATTTAGGGGCACTCCCCTCTCCAATCGAGTGGTCAATGTCTTCTTCAGGAAGAATAAGGAAATCATCAACATCAAAGTGAGTATAAACATCATCAATACCAGTAAAAAAATTTTCTATTGTTTTCCCTGTATTTTTAAGGGATTTTTGGTATAGATCAATCAGATATTTTGGTGTGTGACAAACCCGAGACCAGTGGCCTTGGCTACCACAACGATAACAAATATTTTTAGTTTGTTCGCTACTTTGAACATATTTTTCCTTTTTTCATACGTTCTTTATTTTTCCATGTAAATGATGATTTGTTATCATTTCGACCACGACCACGAGTATAATGATCATGTATTACTACATTCACTTCTGGGAATGAAGCAGTTCCAATTAGACGAGACTCATATTATTATTTTTCAGCCACAGGGAGACAAGTATAAAAAAATTTCACATAAATGATCCGGTAATGAAAATTTAAAAATTTTTCATAAAATATCATTCAAATACTAGTGGCTCAGTGGTAAAGTGATAACTTATCATGTTATAAACCCGGGTTTGATGAGTATCTTTATTATTAACTCTTTTATAATAAAAATTATAAAATATATTATATTGATTATTTAATTTAATATAAAATCCCCCAGTATGTCCATGCAGGTATAGTGGAATTGCAACGGATCACAAAAATAATATAAGTATGCAAAGTAATAACATATAAAGCAAAATGTAAAATAATTGCAATGGATATAGCAATTGCAAAATAATCACGTAGTAGAATTTGTGATGGATATAAAGCAAATAATATATAGCAATAAAATAATCCAAAAGCAAATAGCATATAGCAATAAAATAATAATCACGTAGTAATCAGCGTGAAGTGGAAAGCATAACAATTGTAATTTGGTAGCAACCCAGCAGAATAATATGAAATAATATGGACAAGCAATTTAAAGTTATAGTGGCAATGGATAAAGCAATCAGCGTGAAATGTATAAAATAATATATAGCAATTGATGTATAAAATAATATATAGCAATTGAAATCAATAGGTATATTAAATGTATAAAGCATAATTTTATGATCATATATATATATATATATATATATATATATATTAGATTGTTATATAAAATAATAAATGTTATAAAGCATTATGCAATGTTATATAAAATAACCCACGGGGCAAAGCAATAGCAAATAGATGTTATAAAACAATGCAATAGCAAATTAGTTATATAATAATCCATAAGGCAGTGCTATCCCGTGAAGTCACAGTATGTAGCAATCATGCATTATGTAATAAAAATGGATCTGTAGCAACACACACTATGTATAATATAAGATAAAGGCAATTGTAGCAACTAAATCATATATAAAGTAATTGTAGCAATTATTGGCGTGTAAGTGGAATCGGCAATTGCATATAAAATAATATTATAGCAAATCAGCGAGCAATTGCGTACAAAATAATATATAGCTTGTAAGTGGAATCAGCAAGTGCTAATATAAAATAATATATAGTAAATCATGGAATCATCAATTGAAATCAACACAGTATAATATATAGCAATTGAAATGTAATGGAAATCATCTAAAAGATAAAAGAGTAGGTATAATTAATTAGCTAGCAAGTTAATAAAATCAAGTAATATGCATAAGAATTCTTCTAGAATTCTAAGTTATTTGACTATTAATTTTTTTTATACATCCTGCAAGGATGTTTATGAATAAGTTCTTCAGGAACCTATTTTTCATGATATAGATATAATCTTATACATCCTTCTGAGATGTTTAAAATATAAGTTCTTCAAAAACTTTTATAACTTATATGTAACAGAAGATACATAAATTAAAATAAAATCATGAAGAGAGAAATAAAATAAAATAATCATGTGTCACCTCTTGAAGACTTAATTAGATCTCAGTTGATTAGAACCCTTGCAGATAACGTGTTATGAAATAAGTGAAATTTAAAATGGTGGAAGAAGGAAAATAAAGAATAGAAATGCACACGGAAGGCACAACACACAGAAGGGAATGCAAAGCAATGCCATCAGCCAATTCCATTTATTAATGAAGGGCATAAGACCCCTTTTTATAGGCTAATTTGGACATCCAATATTATTAAAATATTTATAAATACCCTTCTTTCAACAAATATTCATTGAGACAATTGTACCATATACATCCAGATTATTTTAGTTCATAAAGAGATTTATTCAATTTAATTGAATAACTTTCTTAAGAATTTGTCTTATATGCTTCAGGCAAATTAAATCCTTCAGAGAGTTTTATATAGATGTTATTTTATAGTGATTCATATAAATATGCTACAACAACATCCATAAGGCGTAAATCAAGTTTTTCATGAATTGGCAAACTAATCAAGTATCGAAAAGTACTTGCATCCATCACAGGTAAATATGTTTCCTCGAAATCAATATCAGGTCTTTGTGAGAAACCTTGTGCAACAAGTCTTGCTTTATATCACACAATTTCACTATTTCATTTTTTTTCTTGTGAAAACCCATTTGTATCCAACTGGTTTTACACCTTCAGGTGTTTGGACTACAGGTCCAAAAACTTTCTATTTTGCAAGTGAGTTTAACTCTTCTTGTATTGTATCTTTCCACTTTGGCCAATCATTTCTTTGTGCACATTCCTTAACAGATTTTGGCTCATAATTCTTATCATCATTTATAATATCAAGAGCTACTTTGAATGTAAAAATTTAATCAACATCGACTTTATGTTGATTCCATTGTATTCCATCCATGACATAGTTTATAGAGATCTCTTTATTCTTATCAATTTTAGGTACCTTGGTATCTTTTATATTTGAAACCTTGATTATGTTAGGAGACTCTTCTGGAGTCTTTATATCCTTGATTCAACCATCCTCTTTATTTACTGGGGATTTTTATCTTTAGAACCAATAGGTCCACCGCGTTTTATTTTGGTTTCAAACTCATTTGCAATTTTAGATTGTCCTGTAGGGATATCAATCTTTATTAGGGTATTAACAGCTGGTATATGTGACTTAGTCACTCTTTTTGGATCAACAAATACATTTTGGCAATTGCTTTGCTAAATTTTACAAACTAATTATTTTCTGAACTTCTAGTTCACATTGCTTTGTTCGAGGATCAAGATGAGATAGAGATATCTCATTCCAACTAACACTTTTATCCAACTATTTATTTTCTCCCAATAATAGTGGGAAAATAGATTTATCAAAATGACAATCAATAAAATGAGCTGTAAATAAATCACCTGTTAAGGTTCAAGATATTTTATGATGGATGGAATTTCATATCAACCATATATTCCCAACCTTCTTTAAGGTCCCATCTTAGTGCATTGTGGAGGGGAGATAGGAACATATACCGCACTTTCAAAGATTCTTAGATGAGAAATATTTAGTTCTTTACCATGAACCAATTGTAAAGGGGAATACTCATGATAACTTATAGGCCTGATGCGAATAAGTGTTGCCGCGTGCAAAATTGCATGTCCCCAAGCTGAAATTGGGAGTTTTGATCTCATTAACAATGGTCTTGCTATCAATTTCAAACGTTTAATTAATGATTCAGCAAGTTCATTTTTTGCATGAATATGTGCTACAGGATGTTCAACATCAATTCTGATGGACATACAATAATCATTAAAAGATTGAGATATGAATTCACCAGCGTTATTGAGGCGTATTTTCTTAATTGGATAATCTGGAAAATGAGCTCTTAAACGAATTAATTGAGCTAGTAATCTTACAAACGTCTGGTTTCGAGTTGACAATAAGTAAACATATGGCCATCTATTTGATGCATCAATCAAAACCATAAAATATCTAAATGGTCCACATGAAGGTGTATTTGTCCATAAATATCACCTTGTATACACTCTAAAAATGTGAGTGATTCACTCCCAATTTTCATTGGTGATGACCAAGTAATTAATTTCCCTTGAAAACAAATAGCACATGAAAAATTATTATTTTGGAGAATTTATCTGCTGGACAAGCAATGACCATTTGAATTCTTAACTATTTTTCGCATCATTATTGTTCCAGGATAGCCTAATCGTTTATTCCAAATAACAAAGTAATCAGCGTGAAGTGGAAAGCATAACAATTGTAATTTGGTAGCATCCCAGTAGAATAATATAAAATAATATGGACAAGCAATTTAAAGTTATAGTTGCAGTGAATAAAACAATCAGCGTGAAATGTATAAAATAATATATAGCAATTGATGTATAAAATAATATATAGCAATTGAAATCAGGAGGTATATTAAATGTATAAAGCATAATTTTATGATCATATATATATATATATATTAGATTGTTATATAAAATAATAAATGTTATAAAGCATTATGCAATGTTATATAAAATAATCCACGGAGGCAAAGCAATAGCAAATAAATGTTATAAAGCAATGCAATAGCAAATTAGTTATATAATAATCCATAAGGCAGTGCTATCCCGTGAAGTCACAGTATGTAGCAATCATGTAATAAGTAATAAAAGTGGATCTATAGCAACACGCACTATGTATAATATAAGATAAAGACAATTGTAGCAATTAAATCATATATAAAGTAATTGTAGCAATTATTGGCGTGTAAGTGGAATCGGCAATTGCATATAAAATAATATTATAGCAAATCAGCGTGTAAGCAATTGCGTGCAAAATAATATATAGCTAGTTGAACTGGTCTGAACCGGGGTCTAGGATCCGGTGTGGGACCAGCCACAAAAGTATAGGTGTTTTAGGCTTTGTACACCGGTACAGTGGGTATCCGGTATTGTAATTTGGCCTTTCAGTGGGAGAAACTGATCTTGTTGTCCTGGAGATCCTTCACACCAGCGTTTCGCGTTAAAGGGGGGCGAAAGGTGGTGCCACCTGCGAAGATTCTCCGACGCTCAAGTTAGAAGAGTATAGGAAACTCAATGAATACTCAAGCAATACAATAGTAAAGATGTGAGATAGAACAACGTAACCTTGCATGTGTATTGAAATGAGCTATTTATAGTCGGACGTAGGAAATGAATCGTTGGGTGCAAATGGGCCCCTTGATTCTGATAGCGTGTAGAGTATGTCAATCAATATGACTCAGTGCTCAGAGTATGTCAGGGGGTAGGTCAATTATCAGAGTATGATCCTGTGATAGGGATGGAGGATAATCACCTTTCCGTATATTTCGCTGACAATTGTACTTACTCTCTGAGGTAATTGACATAGACACATTCTGCTATACAGGGTATCTTCGCTGATAAGTTATAAGGAACTCTTATCTCATAGTGATCCTGAGGCAAACGGTTATACACGTCGTGGAAATGAGAACGGATAAGGTATCCTTCGTAGAGAGGATGGGTGAAACATTTAATGAAGTGAGAATGGATACAGTGACAATGGATGACCGTTACGGCACTGTCTTCCTGTGACACCGGATGCTCCTTTAAGAGGTCACTCTGACATCATAACTTTGGGGGCCGGTATTCAGACCGGATCATTTGTCCCCTAGCTTATGTGAGGGACTTACGAAGTTGCTCATATGAGCTATACAACCTGTGAGAGGTCTGGATGCTGGTATAACCTGCAAAATTACACGTTATGTTTTTACCTTAGTAATACTCGTTAATCGTCAAACATTGGCACCAAGCGTTATGAATTGAACGGCTCTAAGTGAGCGGTTCTAGGTGGAGGTTTGACGTTGAATGAACAATTCCAGTGAACATTTGATTCTGAATGACCGATTCAGAGTGAGCATTTGACTCTGAGTGATCACTCCGAGTGAAATTGGTTCTGGCCGTATTACCTGGGAAGTTCCGAGTGAGACTTCCGAGTGGAAGCTCTCATATTGATCCTTCTAGGAGGAGGATTTCCGAGTGACCGTTACCGTGTGAAGATTTCCGATTGATGCTTCGACGACGCTCAGTTTAATTCGGTTTAATCCTACAATCCGAGTCTTCATTCGGGTTGGAGATTCCCGAGTGTAACTCTCCTGAGAAGGTGTCCCCGAGTGTGACATTTCTGAGCGGGGTAAATACCGAATGAGATATTTTTGATTCCCGGGTAGTATGGCACCAAGTGGAGCATTTCGAAACAAGATAGCTTCGAGTGGAATATTTCTGAACAGGATAATACTGGGTAAAACATTTCCGACCTCCACATGATATGGTACCGAGTGAAGAATTTCCGACCTCCACGTGATATGGTACCGAGTGAAGCATTTTCCGAGTGAAACACTTAGGGACAGAGAAAGGCTTCGACTTCAGATGAGTGTGTTTTGGGTAGAGACTTTCCCGAGTAAACAATTCCTGATTAAAACTTCAAAGTGAGATTTTCTCAGCTTATAGAGCTCACGAGTCGGACTTCAATGAGATATTGCCGACTAAAGAATTTAAGAGTCTCGCATCGAATTTGAAGTGTTTCCGAGTGAGGAATCCCAAGGAAGAATATTTCCGAGTGAGGAATTCCCAGGAATACTTCTGAGTGAATTCGATAACGATTGATTCTTTAGTAGCGACCGGCCAAGCCTACAAGTTGTACTCGGAGTTCGGTTTAATCCTACAATCCGAGCCTTCAGTCGGTGTTGGATTTTACCCATTCACCGGTCTTCGAATGGGGTTCGGTGCAATCCTACAACCCATTTCCTGAGGTTCGGTTTAATCCTACCACTCAGGTCTTCAATGGCGTTCGGTTTGATCCTATTAGTCGTATCTTCAATTGGTGTTCAGTTTGATCCTACTAGCCGTATCTTCAATCAGTGTTGGATTTTACCCATTCACCGTTCTTCACCGACGTTCGGCCAAACCTACTAGTCGTACTCAGAGTTCGATTCAATCCTACAATCCGAGCCTCCACGGTGTTCAGCCAAACTTACTAACCGTACCTAGAGTTTGGTTTAATCCTACAATCTGGGTCTTCAAATGGGGTTCGGTTTAATCCTACAACCCATTTCACCCCTCGAGGAGTTACATCATCAATACACAGAATGGATGATTGAGATCATCCGTCTTGAGGGTCTTTATACGTGACAACTTATAACTATAAATCACAACATACAAATGAAAAGGTGAGAGCGAGAGAGTCGTGAATTGCATTTTCATTAAACTGAATGTATATTACAAAGGAAGCGTAGTTGGGGTCATGCCTTGTCAAAACCTTCTTGATAAAACCCAATGGGAAAAAACTCAAGTAAGGAAAAATAGTACATGCCGTCTTACCAACTAGCTGTAATAAATACGTAAGTTCTGAGTGTTCCACTTGTTGCGAATTGGGGTTCCATCGAGCTCTTCGAGCTGGTATGATCCCTTTCCAGTCACCTCAGAGACTCTATAAGGGCCTTCCCATGTCGGTGCCAACTTCCCTTGATACGTGAATTTATTCCCCACACTCGCTTTCCTCAGAACAAGGTCTCCAGTGTTAAACGCTCTGTATTGGACACGCTTGTTGTACCGGAGAGCTGCCTTCGCTTTTACTGCCTGGTCTCTGATAAAGGCTCCCTCTCTCAGCTCATGGAGAACGTCCAACTCTGATGCCAGATTGGCGTTATTGTCTTCCGCTGAAAAATATTCCACTTGGGGTTATCTGGTTTGTAGCTCTACTGGGATCATCGCCTCGACCCCATAAGTCAGCCGATATGGGGATTCGTTAGTGGAAGAGTGTGGTGTAGTACGATATGCCTACAGAACATGGCATAGCTGATCGGTCCAACCTCCCTTTGCTTCTCCGAGGCGCTTCTTCAACCCCTTTAATACCTCTCGATTAGCCACCTCTGCTTGGCCGTTTGTCTGGGGGTGCTCAACAGACGAAAATATTTGGACTATCCCCAGTCCTTCGAGCAAGTTTGTAAACTTCTTATCTGTGAACTGGGTGCCATTATCAGTCACAATCCGCCCTAGGACACCGAATCGGGCTATGATGTTTTCATATACAAAATGCTTTGTTCGTGCAAAGGTAATATATACTACTGGCTCAGCCTCGATCCACTTGGTAAAGTAATCAACCCCCACGATCAAGTATTTAATGCCCTCTGGAGCGGTAGGGAACAGACCCAGGATATCAAGGCCCCACTGGTAGAATGGCCATGGCACAGCGGACGAAGAGAGCTCTTGGGCCGGTGTGTGATGGAGATTAGAAAATCTCTGGCAAGCATCACATTTCTTCACAAAATCAGCTGAGTCTTGCTTCATCGTGGGCCACCAATATCCAGCCCTAAGGACTTTCCTCATTAAGCCCCTACCCCCAGCATGGTGCCCACACTGCCCCTCGTGCACTTCCTCCAATACTCTTTGTACTTCATCTTCTTTCAAACAAAGGAGATATGGGACTGAGAATCCTCTTTTGTATAGAACACCATCGACCATGGTGAAGTATGGCAGTTCCCTTTTTACTCGTCTTCTCTCTTTCTCATCGGTGGGAAGCTGTCCGTCCACCAGATAACAGATGTAGGGGATGACCCAAGAATTCTCGTAAGGGTAATTGACCATTATAGCATTTAGAGATGGGAACAGAGGGATACTCGGTGATGTCAGCGTGCTCTGAACCACAGTCGTGGTACTTCCAGGCTGTTTTGTGCTTGCAAGCCTTGATAAGATATTCGCTCTGGTGTTCTCCTCTCTTGGCACATGCTTAAATTCCAGCACATCAAATCTCCCCTTCAGTTCATTCACACAATTCAAGTACAGTTAAAGTTGTGGCTCTCAGACCTGATATTCTCCCTAGATTTGTGAAATCACCAGCTGTGAATCACTACACAATGTTACTTCTAACGCTTCGATGTCGATCGCCGCTCGGAGGCCGGCCAAGCATGCCTCATATTCCGCTTGATTATTGGAGGTTTTGAAATTGAATCGGAGGGAAATTTCTAAATGCACACCGTCATCACTTTCCACTACAACACCGACTCTACAGCCTTTACTGTTTGACGACCCATCTACATAAACGGTCCAATGTACTCGAGGTGCGGCTGGATTCGACCCAGTCATTTGCACAATGAAATCTGCCAAAACTTGGGCTTTAATAGCTCCTCGAGGCTCATAGGAAATTTCGAACTCAGAAAGCTCGATGGACCACTTAATCATCCTTCCAGCGAGGTCTGGCTTACTGAGCACTGAACGAAGAGGTAGATTCGTTCTTATAAGTACTGGATGCGCGTGAAAATACGGCCTCAACCGTCGTGAAGCCCACACAACTGCTAGAGCGGCCTTCTCTATCTTTTGATATCTGCTCTCGGCCCCCTGGAATGTCTTGCTGGTGAAGTACACTGGCCTCTGTCCCTCTGAAGTTTCTTTGACCAAAGCCACGCCTAAGGCCTCATTGGAAATTGCCAAATACAGGACTAGAGTCTCACCAGGGTCAAGCTTTACCAGTATTGGTGGACTTGAGAGCACGGCCTTAAGTTGCTGGAAAGCTTGCTCTTGCTCCTCTCCCCATTCAAAATTCTTGTGCTTCTTCAACGCCTATACAGAGGAAGGGATCTATGTGCCATTTTGGGCATAAATCGGGCCAGGGCGGCCACCTTTCCATTCAACGATTGTACCTCCCTTAGGCTCTTGGGGCTTTGCATATCCAGTATTGCCTGACATTTACCAGGGTTGTCCTCGATACCTCACTGGGTCAACATGAAACCCAGAAACTTCCCTGCTGGAACTGCAAAGGTACACTTTAATGGATTCAATCTCATGTTGTACTGCCGCAGCCGAGTAAACACTTGACGCAGATCTTCAATGTGGTCTCCTCCAGCGGGAGTCTTTGCAATGATATCATTGATATACACCTCTACCAGCTTGGTGTGCATGCCTTCGAATACCTTGTTAATCATGCACTGGTATGTAGCACCGGCGTTCTTCAATCTAAACGGCATGACGGTGTAGCAAAAGACACCACGGTCATTGACAAAAGCCGTCTTTTCTTGATCTTCTTCCCACATCAGAATCTGATTATACCCAGAATAAGCATCTATGAAACTGAGGTATTGATAACCAGATGAGTCGTCAACCATACGATCAATGTTTGCGAGGGGATACGGATCTTTGGGGCAACATCGGTTAAGATCTACGTAATCCGTACACATCCTCCACTTGCCATTGGCTTTCTACACCATCACTACGTTGGAAAGCCAAGATGAATAGCGAATCTCCTTTATAAAACCAGCTTTCAACAATTCCTCTGTTTGATCACACGCTGCCTTCTACTTCTCTGGTCCCAACCTCCTCTTCTTTTGGGCTACCGGTCTCACTTCTGGGTAAACAGCAAGTTTGTGGCAACAGAAATCAGGGTCCATCCCAACCATGTCTGCTGCAGTCCATGCAAAAAGGTCTTTAAACTCCTACAAGAGAGCCAACAAGCGCTGCTCCATACCTGACTCCAGGTTATCATTAATGTGTGTGACCTTCTCTGGGTAATCCCCTAAGATGACATCCCTAGAACCACCATCTGGTGTGGGCTTTGAGGGGTTAAGAGGGTCGATCTTCAATTCCACCCTAGGGTCCAAGTCAATCAGACTGACAGACCCAGCCGTTGTTCCTCCGTCATTTAGCTTCCTCTTCTTATTGAACGCTTCCAACTTAACCATATTGAGGCTCAGATTATAACAGTATCGAGCCATCTCTTGATCACCTCGGAGGGAAGATACACACTTGTCCTTATCAATGAACTTGATAAGGAGATGTGGGGTTGACACGATCGCTTCCATAGCGTTCAGGGTAGGGCGGCCTATGATCCCGTTGTAAGGGGATTCCACATCGATCACTAGAATTCTCGATTTCACCGTTCTCGCGCCAGGTTCTCCTTTAAACGAAATGATGGTATCAAGGTACCCCTTGGTAGGTTGCTTCACCCCATTAAACATTGTGAGTTCTTGCATATACGGCTGCAGATCTGCATCATTAAAACCTATTCTTTTGAAACAGTTATAAAAAATTACATCGCAAGAACTTCCCTGATCGACGAGGATCTTCTTCACATCTTTATTAGCTATAACAGCGATGATCACCACTGCGTCATCTCCTCCTAGAATCGTTGGGCCGAAGTCATCATAGTAAATGACACCGCCGGTGCTACCACACCGTCTCTGAAAGGGCGGTTATCTCTAGGCTTGCCCTGTACGGATAGGATCATCCAGTGGTGATTTTTCTTGGCTGTGATCGATGCTCCTCCTCCTGCAAATCCTCCAGCAATCATCTCAATCACTTCACGCCTGCCTTGCCTTTGCTGCTGAGGCATGTTGTCTTGCTGGGCTCCTCCAGCGATCACCACTCCTTTTTGTTTTTCAGCGGCAGTAAACCTTCTGACTGGGTTGCGACTATTGTCACCCTCATCATCTGGATCTCTCCCCCTCTTGTCGGTCCTGTCAGGCTCGTCTAGGGATTTTTCTCTGAACAAATACTGCTTTAGCTTTCCTTCTCTAATAAGGGTCTCCACCGTATTCTTCAATGCTTTGCACTCGTCTGTGTGGTGACCCGTCTATTCATGAAAGGCACAATATTTACGTGGGTTCCCAGGTCTTTTCACTGGGGGTGGCTTCTTTATCCCAAAGACACTGAGCGTTGGCCAACCAACTTCCCTCAAAATCTGGGAATGCCTGGCGTTCAAAGGAGCATAGTTGCTGAAAGATGAGACGCGTCTGTCTCGTTGATGAGGTCGAGTGCTTGCAAAATCTTTCCTGAAGGTATGCTTTTCTGGTCTTACCCTCTCCTTATCTCTCCGTGGCTGCTGAGGGGGCACTGGTGGCTTCATTCTAGCTGCTGTGTCCTCCAAATGCATTTCTATACCAACGTACTTGGAAGTTTTCCTTCGAAACTCCTCGAAGATTGTCGGGGGGGCTTTTTGCCAACGATAGGGCAAAAGCAGAACCAGATTACAAAGCCTCCACTACAATATGGAGCTGTATGGCCTCCGTGAGGTTAGGGACCAATGCAGCCTCCTTGTGGAATCTCTTCAGAAACTCCTTAAGAGTTTTAGTCTCTCCTTACCTTATCTGAGCCAAGGTGTGAGAAGTCCTTGGGATGTACCTGGAAATGACAAAGTGACTTTCGAACGCAGCTGCCATCTCTTCCCAGGAATCTATAGATCCTGAAGACAGGCTCTTGAACTAGCTAAGAGCCTCCTCCGTCAGGGTTCTGGGGAACATTCTACACATGACGTCTTCATCAGCTCCCAGATACATAGCCTCATAAACATAAGCATCTAGGTGCTTAGTGGGGTCAGTTTCTCTATTGTATTTCCCTATCGACAGTGGCTGAGTCGTCTGCAAGTGCTTAGGGATGACGACACTCATGAGTCTCCTCGAGAAAGGAACACTGAGTCTATAAGTTCCAGAGGTCACCACCGCTTGCTCCCTTCTCCTGGTACTGACTCTATCACCAGAGTCTTGGGTCTGTTCCCTCTCCTCGTATATAGGGATTTTCGAGTATTGGAGGGTCGTAGATCTTTCCCTCACAGATGCATGGTGAGCCTCTTCTGCATGGGACGTCACCCTGTCCCCAGCTCCTCTTTTCTCCCGCTTTAGCTCCATCAACTCCTCCCTGAGTTGCCTAATAACTTCATCCCGAGGGTCAGGGGTTGCCACTGGTACCATCCTTCTGGTGTTGGTGATAGGAGATTCGAAAATGAGTCTCCTTCTAGTTTACTGGTGAGTCACGTCCTCCACATGACCATCAACAAAATCACGTCCATCGCCTTCCATTCTAACTACCAAACTTCTACGAAAAGTGGGAATAACTCTAACGAGTCCCACTAGGGGTGCCAATGAACTAGTTTGAACCGGGGTCTAGGATCCGGTGTGGGACCAGCCATAAAAGTATAGGTGTTTTAAGGTTTGTACACCGGTACAGTGGGTATCCGGTATTGTAATCCGGCCTCTCAGTGGGAGAAACCGATCTTGTTGTCCTGGAGATCCTTCACACCAGCGTTTCATGTTGAAGGGGGGCGAAAGGTGGTGCCACCTGTGAGGATTCTCCGACGCTCAAGTTAGAAGAGTATAGGAAACTCAATGAATACTTAAGCAATACAATAGTAAAGATGTGAGATAGAACAACGTAACCTTGTATGTGTATTGAAATGAGCTATTTATAGTCGGACGTAGGAAATGAATCGTTGGGTGCAAGTGGGCCCCTTGATTCTGATAGCATGTAGAGTATGTCAATCAATATAACTCAGTGCTCAGAGTATGTCAGGGGGTAGGTCAATTATCAGAGTATGATACTGTGATAGGGATGGAGGATAATCACCTTTCCGCATATTTCGCTGACAATTATACTTACTCTCTGAGGTAATTGACATAGACACATTCTGCAATGCAGGGTATCTTCGCTGATAAGTTATAAGGAACTCTTATCTCATAGTGATCCTGAGGCAAACGGTTATACACGTTGTGGAAATGAGAACGGATAAGGTATCCGTCGTAGAGAGGACGGGTGAATTAGTTAATGAAGTAAGAACGGATACAGTGACAACGGTGACCCTTACGGCACTGTCTTCCTGTGACACCGGATGCTCCTTTAAGAGGTCACTCTGACGTCATAACTTTGGGGACCGGTATCTAGACCGGATCACTAGTAAATAGAATCAGCAAGTTCTAATATAAAATAATATATAGTAAACCATGGAATCATCAATTGAAATCAGTACAGTATAATAATTAAGAATGAACGTGTTATAAAATAATTAAGAATGCAGAAACAGAGAATACAAAGAGATGGAATTTTCTTGTCTATTCATATTCTGATGCATTGTTATTTATAGGGAGCTAGCAAGCATATAGAAAATCTGGAGACATGCCACTATTGGGGACAATGGGAAGTTGGGGTGTCACTTGCAGCCTTAGTGGACATCCACTATATATATAAATATTCATAACACTCCCCCTTGGATATCCATATTTTAGAATATGTCTCATTAAAACCTTACTAGGAAAAACCCAATGGGATAAAAACCTAATGAAGGAAAAAGAGTACAACATTCCTTGCAAAGTAAATTCATAAATAATTAAATATACAAATATTTAATTCTCCCCCTCATCAGAACATTTATGTAAGCGTCGAAGACCAATCTTCTGTACTAGTTGCTCGAAGACTTTGGTTGGTAATGGTTTTGTAAAAATATCTGCTAGATTCTCACATGATCGAACTTGCTGGACATTTATTTCACCATTCTTTATGAGATCATGAGTAAAGAAAAATTTTGGTGAAATATGCTTTGTTCTATCTCCTTTAGTATAACCCTCTTTTAATTGAGAAATACAAACTATATTATCTTCACATAAGATTGTTAGTGATAATCTTTCAATATGCAAGCCACAAGTTTCTTGAATATGTTGACTCATAGACCTCAACCAAACATATTCTTGACTTGCTTCATGTAATGCTAGAATTTTAGCATAATTAGATAATGTTGCTGTGATTATTTGTTTTATGGATCTCCATGAAATTGCTGTATCACCACATATGAACAAATATCATGTTTGTGATCGGCCATTATGAGGATCAGACAAATACCCCGCATCTGCATAACCAATTAGGTTTGCCTTAGATGCATATGGAAAAAATAAACCCATGTCCATTGTACCTCTAAGGTAACGAAATATATGCTTAATCCTGTTCCAATGCCTTTTTGTAGGAAAAGAACTATGTCTTGTTAACAAATTGACAACAAATGATATATCAGGTCGTGTATGACTAGCAAGATACATTAATGCACCAATTGTACTAAGATATGGTACTTTAGGACCAAGTAGTTCTTCATTTTTCTCTTGAGGTCGAAAAGGATCTTTGCTCACTTCAAGTGACCTTACAACCGTTGGACTGCTCAATAGGTGTGACTTGTCCATATAGAACCGTTTTAGCACCTTTTCTATATAAATCTTTTGGTGCATTAAAATTTTTTCCTTTAAATATTCTAATTGTAATCCAAGATAAAACTTCGTTTTTCCCAAGTCTTTCATCTCAAATTCCCTTTTCAAGCAATTTATAGCCTTTGATAGCTCTTCAAGAGTTTTGATGATGTTTAAATCATCTACATAGATAGCAATTATAACAAACTCTTACCCGAATCTTTTCATAAAAATGCATGGACAAATCGGGTCATTTTTATATTCTTCTTTCAACAAAAATTCACTGAGACGATTGTGCCACATGCGTCCAGATTGCTTTAGTCCGTAAAGGGATTTATTCAATTTAATTGAAAAATTTTCTCGAGAATTTTTCTTGTATGCTTTAGGTAAACTAAATCCTTCAGTGAGTTTTATATAGATGTTATTTTCTAGTGAACCATATAAATATGCTGCAACAACATCCATAAGGCGTAAATTAAGTTTTTCACGAATTGCCAAACTAATCAAGTGAATTGGTCTAGTCCGGGGTCAAGGATCCGGACTGGGGACCAGCCACAAAAGTCTGAGATTGAAGTGTTTATACACCGGTATAGTGGGTATCCAGTATTATAATCCGAACTCTTAGTGGGAGAGTCAGGTCTTGTTGTCCTGGAGATCCTTCACACCAAGCTTTCACGTTGATGAGGGTAAAAGGTGGTGTCACCTACAAAGATTCTCTGAAGCTCAAGTCAGTGAAGAGAATGAAAACTCAGAGAAAACTTGAGCAATGCAATAGTGTATTAAGAGTAGGAACAACGTAACCTTTTCTGAGTGCGAAAATCGAATATTTATAGATGAGCGTGGAGAATGAACTGTTAGGCACAGGTGGGGCCAGGAGACAAATAGTACAATACTCAGTCTATGATTCTGACACACGACGTGAGGGAGCCGCATTTCTCGTGTATCATTCTTGTGGCTGTACCTTATACCTTCTATCGAGTGACGTGGATGCTTTCCGGTATGTAGGCTAAGAACCTTGGCATTCCGGTATGAAGAACGTCTCATATGGAGTCATAGTCAGAAAGTATACCTGTGAGGCCGGTAGCGCAATGAGAACGGATATAATTACTTGTCTGTCCCTAAGTACCGGTATCGAGACCGGATCATCAAGTATCGAAAAGTACTTGCATCCATCACTGGTGAATATGTTTCCTCGAAATCAATACCAGATCTTTGTGAGAAACCTTGTGCAATAAATCTTGCTTTATATCTCATAATTTCACTATTTTCATTTCTTTTTCTTAAGAAAACCCATTTGTATCCAACTGGTTTTACACCTTCAGGTGTTTCGACTACAGGTCTAAAAACTTTTCGTTTTGCAAGTGAGTTTAACTCTTCTTGCATTGCATCTTTCCACTTTGGCCAATCATTTCTTTGTGTATATTCCTTAACAGATTTTGGCTCATGATTCTTATCATCATATGTAATATCAAGAGTTACTTTGAATGCACAAATTTCATCAACATCGACTTTATATCGATTCCATTGTATTCCATCCATGATATAATTTATAGAGATCTCTTTATTCTTATCAATTTTAGGTACCTTGGTATCTTCTGGATTTGAAACCTTGATTATGTCAGGAGACTCTTCTGGAGTATTTATATCCTAGTTTCGACTATCTTTTTATTTACTTTTCTTTTTTGAGGATTTTTATCTTTAGAACCAACAGGTCCACCATGTTTTATTTTGGTTTTAAACTCATTTGCAATTTTAGATTGTCTTGTAGGGATATCAATCTTTATTGGGGTATTAACAGCTTATATGTGTGACTTAGTTACTCTTTTTGGATCAGTAAATACATTTGGCAATTGGTTTGCTAAATTTTGCAAACTAATTATTTTTTAAACTTCTAGTTCACATTACTTTGTTCGAGGATCAAGATGAGATAGAGATACCTCATTCCAACTAACACATTTATGCAACTGTTTATTTTTTCCCCTTAATAGTGGGAAAACATTCATCAAAATGACAATCAACAAAATGAGCTGTAAATAAATCACCTGTTAAGGGTTTAAGATATTTTATTATGGATGGACTTTCATATCCAACATATATTTCCAACCTTCTTTAAGGTCCCATCTTATAAGTGCGTTGTGGAGGGGAGATAGGAACATATACCGCACTTCTAAAGATTCTTAGATAGGAAATATTTGGTTCTTTACCATGAACCAATTGTAAAGGGGAATACTCATGATAACTTGAAGGCCTGATGCGAATAAGTATTGCCGCATGCAAGATTGCATGTCCCTAAGTTGAAATTGGGAGTTTTGATCTCGTTAACAATGGTCTTGCTATCAATTTCAAACGTTTAATTAATGATTTAGTAAGTCTATTTTATGCATGGACATATGCTACAGGATGTTCAATATCAATTCCGATGGACATATAATAATCATTAAAAGATTGAGACGTGAATTCACCAGCGTTATCGAGGTATATTTTCTTAATTGGATAATTAGGAAAATGAGCTCTTAAACGAATTAATTAAGCTAGTAATCTCGCAAACGCCTGGTTGCGAGTTGACAATAAGGAAACACATGACCATATAGTTGATGCATCAATCAAAACCATAAAATATCTAAATGGTCCACATGAAGGGTGTATTGGTCCATAAATATTACCTTGTATACGCTCTAAAAATGTGAGTGATTCACTCCTAATTTTCATTGGTGATGGTTGTCGCAACCTGGATCGCGACGGCGCGGCGGAAAAGAGAGGTCCAACCGTAAAAGGGTCAGAAACAGGGAGTCGCCACCAACGTTTTTATCCATAGGAAAAAACATTGGGAAAAAACTAAGTTCAGTAAAGCACTGGTTAAAAATGAGATTCAAGTTCAGGAGTCAATAATGAGTAGGGAAGGTATTAGCACCCTACATCGCCTGTCAAAAATAGTACCAAGATTGAAAATACGCAATATAAATAGCCTTACAAAAATATTATGTCTCTTCCCTTTTATTATTGTACTTTGTGTAAAAGAAAACGAAAAGGAACAAACTGGACGAACATGAATTGTAGGTCAACAGGACGTCTCGTCCAAATTAACCTTGGCTTCGGTATAAAACCGGAAAAGGGAAGGATGCCAACAGGACGTCGTGTCCAAATTAGTCATCCTTTAATCAAAATGCGGGGTCAAAAGTGGGAAGGGGATAAACGGGACGTCTCGTCCCAAGTATCCCGTTCCTTATGAATCGTGGTGGTGGTCTATCAGAAATAGGGGAAAATCAACAAGACGTCTCATCTAAATTGAGCTTCATGAAATTTAATCAAGATACAGGGTTAGAAACGGGAAGGGGATAAGCGGGACTTCTTGTCTCAAGTATCCCGTTCCTTATGAATTGTGGTGATGGTTTATCAGAAATAGGGGAAGATCAACAAGACGTCTCGTCTAAATTGACCTCTTTTGGATAAAATTTTTTTTAAAAAAAAACAAAAAAAAAGTAGTAAAAATTTATCAAAACAAACTAGACGAAGAATACACGGACTTACTAAAGTGAACAATGGGTAATGTTTTTTGGTTGAAGATAATGTTGAGTTGTTAAAATTTTAATTAACATAATTTTGAAATAACAGAAAGAAAAACAGAAACTAAAAAAAATAAAAAAATAAACAATAACATTTTTGTTAAGCTTTGTTCAACCCGGTTCTTTCAAAGATGAGCGAGTGCCTTAAAAAAAATTACACCTTAACTATACGATAAATGAATTATCCGGAAAAAGAAATAGTATACAGAGGAGGACTGATTCCTTACAATAGGATTAATATTTTGGGCAATAAAATTATAATCACAACTATCCTTCATACAATTTAAATTTGTACAAAAACAAAAACATACACTAACAACTTGAACAATAACGTTGGGCAATAAATAAACAGGAAAAGTAACATGAACAGAAATAGTAGCAGAGATAGAGTGAAGATTCAAACATAAATCATAATATGCTACTGTAAAAACCAAATTATAATAACAACAATAGACAACAGAACAGAGAGTCCAATACAACAATACTAATCTGATCCTTATACAAAAAACTTAATATTTTGGAAAATAAACACTGTTTTCACAAAATATATAATGTTCTTGCTCACTGATTGAGTTCTTGCTCATTGTTGCTGTTTTTGCTGTTGCTGTTGTTGCTGTTGCTGTTACTGTTGCTGTTGTTGTTGCTGTTGCTGTTGCTGTGAATTTCTACTATAAAAAATCCGGAAGTGCCTCTCAAAACTCAAGAATGTTGAGATAATCTCCTCCCTAGGAAATCTTTTCCAAACCTCTCTAGAGAAAAATTTTTGAACCCCCTCAGTTTGCACTGCTCTTTTCTCTTTGCCCTTTCTGCTCTCTGCTATTTTTCTAATTTTTCTCTTTGACTCTCCCTTCTTGCTGTGTATGTTCTCTTTTTCTTCCTCTAATCCGTGCTCTCCAGCCCCCTTCATTCAGCTCTTGGCTCCTTATTTATAGCATTTCCTTGGCTGGTTTTTGGACATAAAAATTCAGCCCATATCCTTTGCCATAATGCTTCACGTTAGCTTTTTTAGAGCAAAAGGGAACATGCTCATTAATCCTTCATGGTCGTGAGAGTGTAAGGCATGTTATGTTTCTTCTTTTGAATTTATTTTATGCAATAAAGTGACAATATTTTGTCTAGACATTCAGCACTTGGAAGCCTTTCACGTTGGAAGTATTTGCCTTTGTCCATTATTTGCATTGAATAATTTTTTGTACATGGAACCTTGCTTGGTGCATAACGTGAATAGAGCTTAAAGTTACCAATACTTTGCATAAAATATTGGTACATGGGGCCTTGTTAGGTACAGCTGAAAATGGACTTGTATGTGACCATTTAATTGCATATTTTAATGATAAAAGAAGCCTTGAAACCGTGAGAACAATTGGAGAAGTAATGGTAGCTTTTGTTTTGTAATTTTTCTTCATGTAGGACCAAGTGTGGGTCATGGAGAGCATGGCAATTTGGAGTGTTTCTTTTGGATAAAAATTCTACACTTTGGGAGCTTGTTTCTTGATTTAATTTTGACTTGGTCAAAATTGGTAGGCTTAGGTGACAATTTGTTGCAAATTTGAAAGCCTTTGTCATGACCACAATTTTGATGGTGGGTTCCATTCTCTTCATCACGAAACTTGCTTGCATATTTAAGGAAAAATTCGTGCCAAATTTGAAAGAGAGTCCAACATAAAAATTGTAGATCTTTCTCTTAGCTTTAATTTGATATATGGCACAAAAGTTTTCATCAAGAAACGAGGGAGATATGGCCCTTCTATGAAAACTGCTCTAGAGTGTGATGGGAATACATTTGCAAGCAAAATAAATTTGCTGGGCAAAATGGGTAGAGAATTAGCTTTTGTGCCCTTCATGAAGTTTGTAGATCTCCTTGATGTGGATCCATAGCAAAAAGAACAGAGTCATTTCAGTAATATATGAGGGAGATATGAATTTTTCCTAAAGGTATGTAGAGCAGTCAGAAAATTGGAACATGTCTAGGAAGATTATTAAAACTATACCAATTGGTAAGGATATAGCTTTCGAGGTCTTCACAAAAGTCATAGTCAATTTTGTTTCAGAAATTTGGAGACCGGGTTTGCGCAAATCGAAGGTTGTACGAAGGAGTTATGAATTTTTAAGTGAACCATGCGCATCAGAGAGTCCCCAAAGGATGGAACTGTACCAATAGGCTGGACAAAAAGAGGTGTTCACAGATGCCCCTCTTTACTTCTTTTTCACAAGAGAAACACGAAATTTTCCGTGTTTTTGAAGTGAAAAAGAAGTAAAGATATGAACACCAATGTATGAGTCAGGTGGGACCTCTTGATCTTTTAAGATGAGCATTTTCCACATCTGTCCTTTTTCTTTTTCTTTTTTTTCTTTTTTTTTGTTTTTTTTGTTTTTTTACTTTTTTTTTGTGTTCTGAATTGAACGGGAAAAATTGTCTTTCAATTAACAGGAGGTGAGAAAATTGGGGTTGACCCCTGGTAGACTGGAAGGTAGAGGTTGCCTTGTTAGGCGAATGGGAAAGTAAAGGGTGCCTTCATAGGCGACTGGAAAGTAAAAGGGTGCCTTCATAGGCGACTGGAAAGGTAAAGGGTGCCTGAATAGGCGACTGGAAAGTAAAGGTGCCTGTATAGGCGAATGAAAAGTAAAGAGTGCCTGCATAGGCGAATGGAAAGCAAAGAGTGCCTACATAGGTGAATGGAAAGTAAAGGGTGCCTGAATAGGCGACTGGAAAGCAAAGAGTGCTTGCATAGGCGACTAGAAAGTAAAGGGTGCCTGCATAGGTGACTGGAAAGTAAAGGGTGCCTGCATAGGCGACTGGAAAGTAAAGGGTGCCTGCATAGGCGAACGGAAAGTAAAGAGTGCCTGCATAGGCGAACGGAAAGTAAAGGGTACCTGCATAGGCGACTGGAAAGTAAAAGGTGCCTACATAGGCGAACGGAAAGTAAAGGGTGCCTGCATAGGCGACTGGAAAGTAAAAGGGTGCCTTCATAGGCGACTGGAAAGGTAAAGGGTGCCTGAATAGGCAACTGGAAAGTAAAGGTGCCTGTATAGGCGAATGAAAAGTAAAGAGTGCCTGCATAGGCGAATGGAAAGCAAAGAGTACCTGCATAGGTGAATGGAAAGTAAAGGGTGCCTGAATAGGCGACTGGAAAGCAAAGAGTGCCTGCATAGGCGACTGGAAAGTAAAGGGTGCCTGCATAGGCGACTGGAAAATAAAGGGTGCCTGCATAGGCTAACGAAAAGTAAAGAGTGTGGGGTTGACCCTCGGTTGACAGGAAATGCAGAGATTGGGGGAGCTAACAGGACGTCTCGTCTGAATTAACTCACCGTTGGCAGGAAATACAGAGATTAGGGGAGCTAACAGGACGTCTCATCTGAATAAACTCACCGTTGGTAGGAAATCTAAAGGTTCAGGGTGATGCCCCAGTTTGACATGATTGAAGGTTCTTGGGGAATTGCTCCCTGAATGAAAGAGAATGAACCTGGGGTGATGCCCCAGTTTGACATGTTTTGAAGGAATCTTGGGAATTACCCCCCTTGACTGAATAGATCTGAGGTGATGCCCCGGTTTGAGATGGTTTGAAGGAGCCTTGGGGAACTGCCCCTTGGCGGAAAGAGAATGGACCAGGGGTGATGCCCTAATTTGACACGATTTGAGGGTTGTTGGGGAACTACCCCTTGAATGAACAAAAGAAATCTAGGGAGATGCCCTAGTTTGAGTTGTTTAAGAAATGTATTTCTACTGGGAAAGGATTGATGGCTCGGGGTACCGCCTCTTTGGGTGAAAGAGAATGAACCTGGGGTGATGCCCCAGTTTGAACTATCTACCTCAAAACCTTGGGGAGCTGCCCCTTGAGTGAGAAGAAATAATCCTGGGGTGATGCCCCAGTTTGATTTGTCTGGGAAGTGTAGTTCCACTGGAGAAGGATTGATGGCTCGGGGCATCGCCCCTGATTGGGAAGGGAAAATCTGGGGTCCTCCTGGTATGTGTGGATTTACTGAGGGAAGTGTGCTGGGGCTTTTTTGGGGATAGTTCTTCTAAACCTGATTAGAAAAATGTTCTTATTAGGGGGAAGAAGATGATCTGGATTTTTGGCTCACCGAGAGAGAGTTTGGTGATTCTGCTGGGGGAGAGAATTTTGCTGGAAACTATCCTTGGGCTTGGGAAGGGGACACACTTGACTGTTGGAATGTATCAGGTAGATTCCTTGGAAGGGAGTTTGGAAAGTGTCAGCTTTGGCAGTTGAGGGAAAGACTCCAAGAAGTGCCAACTTTGGCGATTTAGGGAAGGAGTTCTAAGAAGTGCCGACTTTGGCGGTTTGAGGAAAGGATTCTGAGGAGTGCCAACTTTGGAGATTAAGGAGAAGATTTTGAGAAGTTCCAGCTTTAGCGATTTGAGGAAGGAATTCTGAGAAGTGCCAACTTTGGCGATTTGACGAAAGGATTCTGAGGAGTGCCAACTTTGGCGATTAAGGAGGAGACTTTGAGAGGTGCCAGCTTTGGCGATTTGAGGAAGGAGTTATGAGAAGTGCCAACTTTGGCGAGTGAGGTTCTACTGGGGAAAAGAATCTGATAAGTGCCAGCTTTGGCGTTTGAGGTTCCACTGGGGGAGAGAACTTGGGAAGTGCCAGCTTTGGCGATTGTGGTTCCACTGGGGAAGAGAATTTGAGATGACGAGACTCCACATGACTGCTTGTTATAACAACCTGCAGAAAAGGGATAAGTATAGCAACGACAAAGTAAATAGAAATCTGAGGAGACTCCCCATGGAACCATGATCTCTTGAGGTGACTCATGACCGAACAGAACGAATGAAGTAACTTTAACTTCAAAGAGCGTGTCTGGGCTCAAGTCTTCATAATGATCACCTGAGGTGAGATCGAGCAATAGGACCATCTTGCCCCCCACAACTTTAAATAATTATATTTTTATTTTATTTGATAAAGGAAAACACATGTCTTATCATATTCATGAAATTCACAATATAAACACGTATCGAAAAGGGTGAAATTTATTTACGAGTTGAGTAAGTACATGGAGAGGGAAGTAGGGAAAACAAAAGAAGTCTAATACACAGGTTGATAATAGATGAAACAGGGAAAGCTTGCTGATCTTTTGGTGAACCTCTGAGGATAACGCGCATCTTAAACCCCATATCATGACTTCAAGCTCACCCTTCGACTCTGCTTCTAAGAAAGTGATTCAGTCATGATCTATGTGCCCCAATTTGGACTCGCACTTTTTGCATAGGAAGTCTCAGTCATACTGTTAGGATTTTAACCCTAATTTTTGCCCGAGCCGCCTTTTTAGGTTTTCGACTCACCGGGTCGCTCTAACTTTTGCCTAGGCCGCCTTTTCAGGTTTACAGCCTAGCGAGCATCTTTTTTACTTTTTTTTTCTTTTCTTTTTGTTTTGATATTCTTTTTCTAGGAAAAGTATTTCTTGACCGCATCCATATTTATGGGCATTGGTAAGTCCTTACCGTCCATGGTCGTGAGTATCAAGGCTTCCCCAGAAAAGGCTTTCTTCACAACATACGGACCTTCATAGTTAGGTGTCCATTTGCCCCGGTTGTCTTTTCGGATTGGCAAAATTTTCTTGAGGACTAAGTCTCCTTCCTGAAATTGTCAAGGTCGTACTTTCTTTTCAAACGCTTGTTTTATACGCCTCTGATACAACTGACCATGGCAGTGGGCATTCAGTCTCTTCCCATCTATCAGGTTTAATTGGTCATATCGAGCTTGGACCCATTCAGCCTCTTCTAGTTTCGCCTCCATTATCACCCTAAGGGATGGAATCTCTATCTCAAAAGGTATAACCGCTTCCATACCGTACACCAGAGAAAAAGGGGTTGCCCCTGTTGAAGTTCGAACCGAGGTGCGATATCTGTGTAGAGCAAAAGGGAGCATGTCGCTCTAATCTTTGTAAGTTACGACCATCTTCCATATGATCTTTTTAATGTTCTTGTTGGCCGCCTCGACTGCCCCATTCATCTTCGGCCGATAAGGAGAGGAATTGTGATGACGAATCTTAAAGCTTTCACACAATTCTTTTATTATCTTGTTGTTTAAATTCGTGCCATTGTCAGTAATGATCTGATTTGGCAAGCCATACCGACATATCAATTCTCGCTTGACAAATTTGACCACAACGTTCCTTGTCACATTGGCGTATGAAGCTGCCTCCATCCACTTGGTGAAATAATCAATGGCAACTAAGATGAAACGATGACCGTTTGAGGCTTTTGGTTCAATGGGTCCAATAATATCCATGCCCCACATTGAGAAGGCCACGGTGCCGATAAGACATTCAGGGATGATGGGGGTGCGTGAAGATGATCAGCGTATATCTAACACTTATGACACTTTTGAACATAAGTGAAACAGTCAGCTTCCATGGTCATCCAATAATATCCAGCCCTCAAGATCTTTCTCGCCATGGCATGTCCATTGGTATGAGTTCCAAAGGATCCTTCATGAATATCTGCCATGATCTTGCTTGCTTCAACAGTATCGACACAACGAAGGAGGATAAAGTCATGATTTCTCTTGTAAAGCACATCACCATTCAAGAAGAAACCCATTGCAAGTCGTCTCAAGGTCTTTTTGTCATTCTCTGTGGCACCCTCAGGGTATTCTTGACTCTGGATATATCTCTTGATATCATAGTACCATGGTTTCCCATCCGACTCTTCTTCTATTACTTGGCAGTATGCGGGCTTGTTGTGTCTTTCTAACTTAATAAGGGGCATATCACAGTCTTTGCTCAATTTAAACATCGATGCAAGGGTGGCCAAAGCGTCAGCCATTTGATTGTCATCTTGGGAGACATGGTGAAAAGAGATATCATCAAATTCCCTGATTAGCTCCTTGATATGAACTTGATAAGGAACCACCTTGCTGTCTCTAGTCTCCCATTCCCCTTTTAGTTGGTGAATGACCAAGGCGGAGTCCCCGTAGACTTCTAACTTCTTCACTTTTGCATCTAATGCTGATTGGATCCCCAGAGAGCATGCCTCATATTCGGCGATGTTATTAGTACAGCCAAAACAAAGTCTAGCGTATACAGGGATGAATTCTTGATCTGGTGAAATTAGGATGGCACCAATCCCATGCCCCAGTGCATTAGAAGCTCCATCAAATCTCAAAATCCATTTGTCTTTCTGGGTATCTTCTTCATTAAACAATGCCAAGATATCCTCATCCGGGAACTCAAAGTGCATGGGTTGGTAGTCACTTATAGGTTGATGGGGGCTAAGTAGTCTGCCAAAGCGCTCCCTTTTATGGCTTTCTGAGTGACATAGATTATGTCATATTCAGTTAATAGAACCTGCCATCGAGCGATTCTTTCTGTTAAGGCGGGTTTTTCAAAGATATACTTGACAGGATCCATTTTGGAAATAAGCCAAGTAGTATGACTTAACATATATTGCCTTAAACGTCGGGCTGCCCATGCTAATGCACAACAAGTTCTCTCTAAAGCCGAATACCTCATTTTACAGTGAGTGAACTTTTTGCTCAAGTAGTAAATGACATGTTCTTTCTTTCCAGTCTCATCATGTTGCCCCAATATAAAACCTATAGATTCATCCAACACTGTCAGATACAAGATCAGTGGCCTTCCAGGAGTCGGTGGTACCAAGATCGGTGGCTCCCGTAAATACTGCTTTATCTTCTCAAAAGCCATTTGACAATCTTCATTCCATTACGTCGGTTGGTTCTTACAGAGTAACTTAAAGATCGGCTCACAAGTTGCTTTCAGTTGTGAGATAAACCGAGCAATGTAGTTCAACCTTCCTAAGAATCCTCTGACTTCTTTTTCTGTACAGGGAGGAGGCATTTCGAGAATCGCTTTAACCTTATCAGGATCTACTTCTATTCCTCTCTTGCTTACAATGAACCCTAACAGTTTGCCTGATCTTCCGCCAAAGGTACACTTGGCTGGATTCAACCTGAGCTTATACTTCCTTAACCTTTCAAAAAGCTTTCTCAGATCAACAATATGCTCTTCATCAGTTCTAGATTTAGCAATGATATCATCCACATAAACCTCTATCTCCTTATGCATCATGTCATGGAAAAGGGTCACCATTACCTTTTGGTAGGTTGCCCCAGCGTTTTTCAAACCGAAGGACATCACTTTGTAACAGAAGGTGCCTCACAAGGTGATAAATGTGGTCTTCTCCATGTCTTCGGGTGTCATCTTAATCTGGTTATACCTGGAGAAACCATCCATGAACGAGAAGATTGTATGTTGGGCTGTGTTATCAACCAAGACATCAATCTGTGGCAGAGGAAAATCGTCTTTGGGACTAGCCCTATTTAGGTCCTGATAGTCTACACACATTCATACCTTTCCATCTTTCTTTGGGACAGGGACGATATTTGCTACCCATTGAGGATACTTTGCCACTGCTAAGAATCCGACATCAAACTGCTTTTTAACTTCTTCTTTGATTTTCAAGAGCATTTCGGGCTTCATTCGGCGTAATTTTTGTTTTTTCGGGGGACAGTCTAGCTTCAGTGGTAATTTATGCTCAACAATGCTAGTATCAAGGTCGGGCATGTCTTGGTAAGACCAAGCAAAGATGTCACGGAACTCTATTAATAGCTTAATTAGTTCTTGCCTTCGCTCCTTACTCAAGGAGGTACCAATCTTGACTTCCTTCTTATCCTCCTCATTCCCCAAATTAATAATCTCAACTATCTCCAAATAAGGCTGAATTTCTCTATCTTCTTGTTCCAATAACCTTGTTAACTCAGGTGAAGGATCACAAACTTCCTCATATTCCTCATCAGCATAGTCAACCGGGTGGTCAAAGTCATGAAATGGGATTGAAAGCTCATTATTCTCAAGAGGATCATCTTTAGATCTGCGTTTATTTAGGTTATTATGGTGAATAATAAAAACGAATAAGTAAAGGATAAGGGAATCAATGCAAAGATAGGGAAAGCAAGAAGGACTGGAATTCAATACATATTTATTGTGAAAACTGAAAATGATAAAAACATGTGTTTGCCCTTATTACAGAAAAATACCCCAAAGCCTTAGGCATAGCAATGAGGCCAACAAGTCATTAAAGTTTTGTCAATTACTTTGATAGAACATTTAAAGTTGTGGGCAGCTTGATGGCTTCCCAGTTACAAAGATCTCTGTCTGGTGAGCAAGGGATCACAAAGCTTCCATCTTCATAGGGATTATCTTCAATAGCAGCTATTTGATCAGGGGGTACCAGACCAGCACTTCGGAAGCTCTGATAGAGATCACATATGGGGACTCTAGCAATGCAGGGTTCTCGACCCTCTAAACGGGCAATCCTCCTCTCTTTCTTTTCTTCTACTACTCTTCTTTTGTCAACTGCTGAAGGTTGGTATCCCAAACCATACCTGTCTTTATTTTCTGGAAGATGCACCAGTTCCATTCTTCCTTTTAAGCCATGCCCCAAGCCTTTCCCAGGTTGATATCCCCCTTGTAACATCATTTTGGCCATCATCAGGGATGCATTTGGCATATGGGCCTTTTTTTCTACACTTCCTTCTCCAACATACGTGGTATTTGCAATCTCTAAAGCTTGAAAGGAAGTTTCAAGTGCCTCTTCTGCAGCTTCGATGTAGGGGGTAGATAGGGGTTTACTGACCAGAAAATCTTCTTCACCAGAAATGATAATTAGTTTATTATCAATAATAAACTTTAGTTTTTGGTGCAAAGTAGAGGGAACCACTCCAGCTGAGTGGATCCAGGGCTGACCCAACAAGCAGCTATAGGCAGGCATAATATCCATCACTTGGAAGAGAACCTGGAAAGTACATGGCCCTACTTGAATTGGAAGCTCAATTTCACCTATCACATCCCTTCTAGTGCCATCGAATGCTCTCACCACCATAGAACTTGGTTTCATATAGGTTCCATCAAAAGGGAGCTTGGCCAATGTAGATTTTGGCATGACATTTAATGATGACCCATTGTCGACAAGCACCTTCGCCAATATGTGATCTCGACACTTAACTGAGATGTGGAGGGCTTTATTATGCCCCATTCCCTCCACAAGTATCTCATCATCTGTAAATGATAGATAATTGTCAGCAGCGATATGCCCCACTATTCCTTAAAATTTATCAACGGTGATGTTATGAGTTACATGAGCCTCATTAAGCACTTTCATCAAAAATTTTTGGTGGGGCTTAGAATTCAGCAAAAGTTATAAAAGGGAAATCTTTGCAGGGGTATTGTTCAACTGGTCTATCACCTGGTACTCACTCTGGTGAATAAATTTCAAAAACTCTTGAGCTTCCTCATCAGTCACAGTTCTTTTGATTTCTCCATCAATGTCCCTTTTGACCAACTTGGCCTTTCCACTACTACCAGCTCCACTCACTGGACTTGGTTCCTTCCTTAATTCCGGTGGGGAGTAAACTCGACCACTCCGGGTCACCCCTCCTATCCCTAATATGTTTGACAAAAATGGGTCATTCATTTTTGAGCTTTCAGCTATTACCTCCACATTATATTTCCATGGAACAACACGAGAATCTTTGAACGCAAAAGGAGCGGGTGTCTGGATTGTGACAGGCTGATGCGTAGGGCTTATAGTCGTTGAGGGGTTCTTAGTGTAGTAAATTACCAGTGGTTTAGGAACTGACATTCCTGTTTCCCCATGACCATGTTCACATCACTGTCATGACGCTTATAGACTTGGAAGACATGACTATCCATGAGTCCTTGGAGTACTTTACAAAAATTTTGGTGGCTAATAGTCTGCTCCTTATCATTTTCACAGTCCCAAGGTTTTCTTATTAAACCTCTCTTGAATAATTGGGCATGAATCTCCTTCAATGGTGTCTTGACATCAGAGACATTCGTCACACGCTCCTCATCTCCTTCCACAGCATTAATCTCAGGACCTTGATGGTTGGGCAAGGGATTTATGGTCACATTTGGCATTCCTTCCTTAAAATTTAACCAATTGGCTTTGATTAAATCTCGCACTCTATATTTCAAGGCCATACAATTTTCTGTGGAGTGTCCGGGTGCCCCGGCATGATAATCACATCGGGCATTTGGATCATACCCCCTAGGGTAGGGAGGTTCCAATGGTTTTGCAGGACAAGGGACTACAAGAGAATATCGAATAAGGTGAGGTAGAAGTTCAGTGTATGTCATAGGAATTGGGTCAAATTGGACCGGTGTTTGTTCATTATTTAGTCTTCTTTGGTTTTGGTTGGGATTAGGTGGTTGAGGCCATTGTTGCAGAGGATTGTACTGGGTTGGCTGTGGATTCGGTGCCCTGATGATGGGTGGACGGATGTGGGATTGTGGTGATACGGGATAAGGGATCTGGTTACGGGTAGCGGCTGCCATATGTGGGTATGGAGCATGAGGAAAGTGATTGGTATGTTGAAAAGTGGTAGGGCCAAATGGTCTGGATTGAGCTCTCCTTTGGTCATAAGAGACGGAATTGGTTTCCCCATCTCTCTTTCTCCCCTCACCTAGTGCTGATCTTTTTGTAGCGGGTGCCCCAAATGGGCTTTAGGAAATCTTCCCTGTCCTTAGACCACTCTCTATTCTTTCTCCAATAATTACAATATCAGAGAAATTGGATGAAACACTACCGATCATCTTATCGTAGAAAGGTGATTGGAGTGTGTCAATAAACATGGCCACTACCTCTCTTTCAGAGAGTGGAGGATCTACTTGCGCGGCTATCTCACGCCAGTGTTGTGCATACTCCTTGAATGTCTCATTATCCTTCTTTGACATGTTTTGGAGTTGAATTCTATCAGGCGCCATGTCTAAGTTATACTTGTACTGCTTCAAAAAGGCATCCGCCAGGTCTTTCCAACAGCGAATACGAGTTCGCTCCAAATGAGTGTACCAAGTGAGTGCAGCCCCAGCTAGGCTGTCTTGAAAGCAATGTATCAGCAACTTGTCATCGGAGGCATGGGAAGCCATCTTTTGGCAGTACATTGTAAGATGATTTCGAGGGCAAGTCATCCCTCGGTATTTGTCAAAGTCTGGCATTTTGAACTTTGGTGGAATAATGACATCTGGGACTAAGCAGAGTTCAGAAGCATTTGTTAAGCCAAGGCCTTCCACACCTTCCACAATCCGTAATCGCTCCTCCAGGATCTCTATCTTCCCTCTTTGCTGGGACTCTGTGGTTGTGCCATGATCAATAACCGAATTTATCATTTGAGTCGCATCTCACGGGTTGGCAGTGTAAGAATTCATGTATCCATACGGGTAACCGTAGTATGGGTAAAAAGGCATTGTCGAATGAGCTTGGTTTATCAGGTTAGTGTTTTGCACCGGACCCTGTGATTGGGCTGTTGCTTGGGTAATGGGGATTAGCGGAGCTGTTTGGGCGGTTTGAGTTTGGGTGGTTTGAGCTGGGGTGGTTTGAGTTTGGGTGGTTTGAGCTTGGGTGGTTTGAGGACCTAGGGTTTGGTTGACTGGCGGAATGGTTGTTTGGGTAGGGTTTGGAACTTGGAGATTTGTCCACTGTAGGGTATTACCATCTTGGGAATTGATTAATAGAGGAGGGAAATATCCTGGAGGTAAGCCGTATGGTGGAAAGGGTACAGGGTTACCGTCCGAGCCAATGAAAATGTGTGGTGGCGTATAACCATATGGCAAGTCATGAGTCCTGGTGTGGGAATCAGCAGGTTGATTGGGACTCCTAACATTAATAGTGAGGGGAACTACCGTGGGATTTACAGCCTGGCCCGACGTTGGATCAAAACCTGGGGGATATGGTAGAGTAGGTGTTTGTTCCTTATTTCCCGTAGAAGGGCCCCCTTTAGTGATCCCCTTTTCCAAGAGCTTCGTTAGTTCTGTAATTTGTTCCCTTAGCTGATTATTCTCATTCTTGAGGTTCTCATTCATTTGTTCTGTTTCAGCCATGAGCTTCCTCTGTAGTCGAGTTCCGTAAGGGTGCGTCCCCGTGCTGCCTTTAGAAAGGAATACAAAATTTAGAAAAATGAGCAAATAATAAAATCAAGTAAAATAAGATTATGCGGGAAGCGATGTCGGAACTTGACGAATCCTTTAACCTTTCCTCAGAACTCACGTTCAAAAGTACTAAGTAAAGCATTAAATGGAAATTAACATGAGATATTTGTGAAGACAAAGGAATCCATCATCTCGAAAAAAGTACATTACTGCCATAAAGTGCTGGGTTACAAAGCAGGAAAATAAATCAGTCATTCCTAGCTCGGGCAATCATTTCCCTTATTTTACAAATTCGTCTTCTGCAGTAATCTAAGAACGTTGTAATTTCTCTAGGAGTATTGATAGGGTTGGCAATTCCTTCAGCTTGTTTGAGTAAAAACGGGAGGTCTTCTAGAGCCCCGTTAGCCAGGTATGCCAGTTTAGCGAAACGATCTATCCACAAGTGAACAGTTTCATCTTGTTGTGTTAACTCAGCTTCCAAGAGGCGTATGGTCACTTGACAGTCTTGTTCAATGTCCATGGCGCGTTGTTGCTCCCCATTGATCTCTTGCTCGTAAGCCTTTACCACTTCATTGAGCTGTTGTTCTAATTTATAGACTTGTGACTGTAGAAGCTCTTTTTGCACCATGATACTCCGCTCATTTTCTTTTGATTATGCCAACATATCCTTCAGAAGATGTTTCTCAGCCAAGATAGTATCACTTTGTTTGCTCTTCATTTTCAGCTGAGAGTTGGCCGCTCGAAGACATTGGTCTTGTTTTATCATGTAGTCTTCTTCAACCTTCTGTTTTTTTCTAATTTCTTCAATGGCTTGCTTGTTCTCCAAGTTCTCCCTTTTCTAAAGGGTGTATTCTTGCTGACATCTCAATAAGTCTTCCTCTAACTTCTTGTTCTTGGCAGCTAACTCTTCTATTTTGGTCTTTAGCGCCTTGGTTGCTTTATCATCCACAACAAGTGATGGAGCAGGAGTGTTTTCCAGGAGATAAGAGGGACTTCTAAAGGGTAATTTAACAATAGAGACCCTATTCAAGATCCATTCATGATATTCTTCTCTGACAGCATGGCTCCGGGCCCCTAATTCCTTTCCTTTTCGGTGGACTTTCTTCCATGCATTTGCTATATCCCGAATGACAGAGACATAGCTTCCCTTCAAGTAATACAAGATGAAAGGAGTGAGAGACTCTTCATCAGGTGGTCCAAGCAAAGGATAAGCTAGCTGACGCTTGGCTATGATGGGATTATAGTTGATACATCCTTGCGTACCAATAAGGGGAACATTTGGGTAATCTCCACAGTGATGAATGATGGATTCAACTTCTAACCATTGGGGATACCATCTGACTTTCTCAGCCGTGAGCCCTACAAGGTGATTGGCCCACTCACGCCCACTTTTCACTACTAGTTGGCATAGTTTTAGATCAGAAACAGGGCATTCGGCCTTACAGACTTGGTGGAAGACATGAGATGTGAGTCATACATACAAAGCAGGTAAACAATAAATAACTCTCTTTCCACCTTGTGTATGGCAGAAATCCATAGTACAGTATACATTTGCCAATATAACTGTGACAGGATTCTCAAGCCTGTGCTTGCGAGCTAGGAATACAGTGATAGTATCATAATCCATATAGTTATCAATGTTGGGGAACAAGACAACACCATAGATGGTAATAGCTAGAGTATCCATGAAGGCCTCCCAATCTTCCTTTTCCGCCAGGACCTGCATATGTTTCTCAAGAAATTCCTGAGTGAATCCGGGGGCCTGATTTCTATTTAGTTGTACACTCCTTAAAGTTTCGGGATGGATCTTCAGAACACGGGCGATGGAAGTAACAGTTGCATGATGATCAGGATGACGGTAAGGTATCTGTCCTTCCAAAGGCATCCCCAAGATTTGTTCAAATTCCTCAATAGATGGGGCCAACTGAAAGTCTCTAAATGTGAAGCATCTGAGAGGTGGGTCGTAGAACTGTGTTAAGGCAGTGATCGCCTCAGTTTGCACTTCCACTTCTAATAGCTTTAGAATCCTCCCATACTTTTTTGTAAAAGCCATTTTCTGTGTTAGGTTTAATTTTCTCCCATTGTTTGTAGACTACCCATGTCAATCCTCTTGGCCTTAACGTGTAATATTTTTCTCAATTCGGTTACATTTGTGTCACAACTATCGGATCTCATGTTAATTTCCATATTGCTCAAAGGTACTCGCTAAGTTCCAAACAGCTTCCTGCAAGAACAAAGAGAAAGGAAAAAATCAGCTACTGTCATGTTTTGTAAACCACTACTTCTTTATTAATTTATTGGAAAACACTTTCACTTTGAGAAGTAGCGGTCGGCAAAACTCGTGTGAAACTAAAGTCGCATGGGTCATGGATCTTCCAAACATCGTCAATATCTACTTGAAGAGAATTTTTGTTTTCATTTTTGTTTTGACGATTGGGAAGATTTATAACCCAGGACTCAGAAGTACACGAAAAGAGAGGGAGCCGCTTACTTGTTAAAGGATTACTAGTTTTTTTTTAAAAAAGAAAGTGAGTCATTTTTTTGGAATAAGGTAACCCTTTGAACATGTAAGCAGTTCATCAATTTCGATTTAAAGGGAAAGCGAGAATGAGATAAGGTATAGTAAAGTCTGCCCTTTTGTGCCTTAAGTCAGGTTTTTCTGAAAGTCTTTTCTGGGACCTATAGCTTATGTAACAGTGGACTCCTCACATTGGGTGGCTTGTACTAGACTTCTAAAAGGTCACTAGAGCCAAGATCCTACTCATGATGTAACCACAACAGTAGGGAATCTACTAGGTGCGTACATCATGAAAGGTCGAACTCTAGTTGAGGTTCTTACGCGCCGGATGGGAAGTACATCCCAAACGACACCGCTACCAACCTCCCCTAACTTAAGCTTCATTTGGGGCCCGGGTATAGGGCGCCACTCATAAGTGTGTGAAAATTGTGAGTGTAGTGTGTGGAAGGGCATTCAATGCCTTTTGCCTTGCCCCATTCTGCACAAAGAACAAACACAGAACAAATATACAAAGTCATCTACCCTAGGGTTCAATGATTGCAGAAAAGTAACATGGTCCTCTACCCTAGGGTTCAACAAACATGCAAAATATAAACAACAAAACAAATAACAAGATACAATTAAAACAAAAACAAACATTCACAACAATCAACAGAAAATTAACAAGGGGAAGAAATCCAAGCTAACAAAGGCTATATAAAAAGAACATGCGCTTTCAATCAAACTGGCCTGACTCTCTTAAGTGTCCCCAGTGGAGTCGCCATCTGTCGCAACATGGATCGCGACAACGCGGCGGAAAAGAGAGGTCCAACCGTAAAAGGGTCAGAAACAGGGAGTCGCCACCAATGTTTTTATCCATAGGAAAAAACATTGGGAAAAAGTCGCCACCAATGTTTTTATCCATAGGAAAAAACATTGGGAAAAAACTAAGTTCAGTAAAGCACTGGTTAAAAATGAGATTCAAGTTCAGGAGTCAATAATGAGTAGGGAAGGTATTAGCACCCTACATCGCCTGTCAAAAACAGTACCAAGATTGAAAATACGCAATATAAATAGCCTTACAAAAATATTATGTCTCTTCCCTTTTATTATTGTACTTTGTGTAAAAGAAAACGAAAAGGAACAAACTGGACGAACATGAATTGTAGGTCAACAGGACGTCTCGTCCAAATTAACCTTGGCTTCGGTATAAAACCGAAAAAGGGAATGATGCCAACAGGACGTCGCGTCCAAATTAGTCATCCTTTAATCAAAATGCGGGGTCAAAAGTGGGAAGGGGATAAACGGGACGTCTCGTCCCAAGTATCCCGTTCCTTATGAATCGTGATGGTGGTCTATCAGAAATAGGGGAAAATCAATAAGACGTCTCGTCTAAATTGATCTTCATGAAATTTAATCAAGATACAGGGTTAGAAACGGGAAGGGGATAAGCGGGACATCTCGTCTCAAGTATCCCGTTCCTTATGAATTGTGGCGATGGTTTATCAGAAATAGGGGAAGATCAACAAGACGTCTCGTCTAAATTGACCTCTTTTGGATAAAACAATTTTTTTAAAAAAAACAAAAATAAAAAAAATAAGTAGTAAAAATTTATCAAAAAAAACTAGACGAAGAATACACGGACTTACTAAAGTGAACAATGGGTAATGTTTTTTGGTTGAAGATAATGTTGAGTTGTTAAAATTTTAATTAACATAATTTTGAAATAACAGAAAGAAAAACAGAAACTAAAAAAATAAAAAAATAAAGAATCACATTTTTGTTAAGCTTTGTTCAACCCGGTTCTTTCAAAGATGAGCGAGTGCCTTAAAAAAAAATTACACCTTAACTATACGATAAATGAATTATCCGGAAAAAGAAACAGTATACAGAGGAGGACTGATTCCTTACAATAGGATTAATATTCTGGGCAATAAAATTATAATCGCAACTATCCTTCATACAATTTAAATTCGTACAGAAACAAAAACATACACTAACAACTTGAACAATAACGTTGGGCAATAAATAAACAGGAAAAGTAACATGAACAGAAATAGTAGCAGAGATAGAGTGGAGATTCAAACATACATCATAATATGCTACTGTAAAAACCAAATTATAATAACAACAATAGACAACAGAACAGAGAGTCCAATACAACAATACTAATCTGATCCTTATACAAAAAATTTAATATTTTGGAAAATAAACACCGTTTTCACAAAATATATAATGTTCTTGCTCACTGATTGAGTTCTTGCTCACTGTTGTTGTTTTTGCTGTTGCTGTTGTTGCTGTTGCTGTTACTGTTGCTCTTGCTGTTGCTGTTGCTGTTACTGTTACTGTTACTGTGAATTTCTACTGTAAAAAATCCGGAAGTGCCTCTCAAAACTCAAGAATGTTGAGATAATCTCCTCCCTAGGAAATCTTTTCCAAACCTCTCTAGAGAAAAATTTTTGAACCCCCTGAGTTTGCACTGCTCTTTTCTCTTTGCCCTTTCTGCTCTCTGCTATTTTTCTAATTTTCCTCTTTGACTCTCCCTTCTTGCTGTGTATGTTCTCTTTTTCTTCCTCTAATCCGTGCTCTCCAACCCCCTTCATTCAGCTCTTGGCTCCTTATTTATAGCATTTCCTTGGCTGGTTTTTGGACATAAAAATTCAGCCCATATCCCTTGCCATAATGCTTCACGTTAGCTTTTTTAGAGCAAAAGGGAACATGCTCATTAATCCTTCATGGCCGTGAGAGTGTAAGGCATGTTATGTTTCTTCTTTTGAATTTATTTTATGCAATAAAGTGACAATATTTTGTCTAGGCATTCAGCACTTGGAAGCCTTTGCCTTTGTCCATTATTTGCATTGAATAATTTTTTGTACATGGAACCTTGCTTGGTGCATAACGTGAGTAGAGCTTAAAGTTACCAATACTTTGCATAAAATATTGGTACATGGGGCCTTGTTAGGTGCAGCTGAAAATGGACTTGTATGTTGTAACGCCCCGGTCGCTTTTCAGGAATGAACGACTCGCCCCACAAACCAACACGAGACCTTTTCAATGTGCTTTTGTCCTCACTCACACATTTCCTGAGAACTTCCCAGGAGGTCACCCATCCCAAAATTACTCTAAGTTAAGCACGCTTAACTTTGAAGTTCTTAAGTGATAGGCTACCGAAAAGGCTAATGCATTTGTTGGTATAGGTAGTACGAATTCATTTCTTTAAGCTATCATCGACTGTATAGTCCCATACCTATACAATCTTTGGATCCCTCTCATTCCGGTATATATTCGATTCATTCATGTGTCCCTCCCACTGGAATCCTACCAGGAGCCGCTCCTTGTCCGTGCTCATGCACCGGCGATCACTCCCCGCCCTCAACAGTGCCCGGGATGTCACATGCCCACCAACTTCCGCCTGGTTCGTCCTCGAACCATACCGTACTAGGAGAGGCTAGGCTCTGATACCACTGTAACGCCCCGACCATTTTTCAGGAATGAACGACTCGCCCCAAAGACTAACACGAGACCTTTCCAATGTGCTTTTGTCCTCATTCACATATTTCCTGAGAACTTCCCAGGAGGTCACTCATCCCAAAATTACTCTAAGTTAAGCACGCTTAACTTTGAAGTTCTTAAGTGATAGGCTACCGAAAAGGCTAATGCATTTGTTGGTATAAGTAGTACAAATTCATTTCTTTAAGCTATCATCGACTGTATAGTCCCATACCTATACAATCTTTGGATCCCTCTCATTCCGGTATATATTCGATCCATTCATGTGTCCCTCCCACTGGAAGCCTACCAAGAGCCGCTCCTTGTCCGTGCTCATGCACCGACGATCACTCCCCGCCCTCAACAGTGCCCGGGATGTCACATATGTGACCATTTAATTGCATATTTTAATGATAAAAGAAGCCTTGAAACTGTGAGAACAATTGGAGAAGTAATGGTAGCTTTTGTTTTGTAATTTTTCTTCATGTAAGACCAAGTGTGGGTCATGGAGAGCATGGCAATTTGGAGTGTTTCTTTTGGATAAAAATTCTGCACTTTGGGAGCTTGTTTCTTGATTTAATTTTGACTTGGTCAAAATTGGTAGGCTTAGGTGACAATTTGTTGCAAATTTGAAAGCCTTTGTCATGACCACAATTTTGATGGTGGGTTCCATTCTCTTCATCACGAAACTTGCTTGCATATTTAAGGAAAAATTCGTGCCAAATTTGAAAAAAAGTCCAACATGAAAATTGTAGATCTTTCTCTTAGCTTTAATTTGATATATAGCACAAAAGTTTTCATCAAGAAACAAGGGAGATATGGCCCTTCTACGAAAACTGCTCCAGAGTGTGATGGGAATACATTTGCAAGCAAAATAAATTTGCTGGGCAAAATGGGTAAAGAATTAGCTTTTGTGCCCTTCATGAAGTTTGTAGATCTCCTTGATGTGGATCCATAGCAAAAAGAATGGAGTCATTTCAGTAATATATGAGGGAGATATGAATTTTTTCCTAAAGGTGTGTAGAGCAGTCAGAAAATTGGAACATGTCTAGGAAGATTATTAAAACTGTACCAATTGGTAAGGATATAGCTTTCGAGGTCTTTACAAAAGTCATAGTCAATTTTGTTACAGAAATTTGGAGACCGGGTTTGCGCAAATTGAAGGTTGTACGAAGGAGTTATGAATTTTTAAGTGAACCATGCGCATCAGAGAGTCCCCAAAGGATGGAACTGTACCAATAGGCTGGACAAAAAGAGGTGTTCACAATGGCCGCATAATTAATTTTCCTTGAGAACAAGCAGTACATGAGAAATTATTAGTTTGGAGAATTTGTCTGCTGGACAAGGAATGACCATTTGAATTCTCAACTATTTTTCGCATCATTATTGTTCCAGGATGACCTAACCATTCATGCCAAATAACAAAGTTATTCTTATTTGTAAATTTCTGGTTTACAATAACATTTATTTCAACTGTACTAGTATAGGTATTGTACAAACCGAATGAAAATGAAGATAATTTTTCCAATATATATTTCTTATCAAAAATTAACTTTATAATGTAAAAATATTCATCCTTTTCCTTTATTTATGGTCTCAATATGATATCCAATTCTTTGGAGTAAAACTTAATAAATTTCTTTTAGACTTGGTAGAATACAATGCACTTTTAATGTGCAATTTTGTTCCTCCAGATAACAAAATACTAGCTCTGTCGGAGCCTTCAATTATATTTATACTACAAGATATAGTATTAACATTGGCTTCTTGTTTTACTATATGATAAAAATATTTATCGTTCTTGAGAATAGTATGAGTTGTTACTCTGTCTGCGAGACATATATCTTCGTCATTCACATGAGTATTCATTCTTTATTAAATAATAATAAAAATCATAAGTGAAAAATATAATTAACAACAATAAATATTTAACATAAATGCATAACAAAACAAATTACATCAAATATAAAATAATTTATTTAGGGGCACTCCCCTCTCCAATCAAGTGGTCGATGTCTTCTTCTGGAAGATTAAAGAAATCATCAATATCACAATGAGTAAAAACATTATCCATACCAATAAAATTTATCTATATTGTTTTCCCTTTATTCTCAAAGGATTTTTGGTATAGATCAATCAGATGTTTTGGTGTGCGACAAATTTGAGACCAGTGGCCTTGGTTATTTCAACGATAGTAAATATTTTTCGTTTGTTTACTACTTTGAACATATTTTCCTTTTTCCACATGTTCTTTATTTTTTCATACAAATGATGATTTGTTATCATTTCGACCACGATCATGACCATGAGTATAATGATCATGTGTTGCTACATTCACTTCTGGGAATGAAGCAGTATCAATTGGACGGGACTTATGATTTTGTATAAGTAATTCATTATTTTGTTTAGCCATAAGGAGACTAGTATAAATAAAATTTCATATAAGTATGTACCCCTGTAATCATAAAATTATGCTTTATGTATTTAATGTACCCCTGTAACTTCACAGGTTATACTCTTTGATTTTATTAATTTGCTTGTTATACTCAATTGCTATTGTGCTTTAGCTGATTGCTTTGCTCATTTTATATTATATAGCACTGCATGGTCTGATTTCAATACTGCGCTGATTGCTGATTTTGCCACTATAACCTTAAATTGCTTGCCCATATTATTTTATATTATACAATTACTATGCTTTCCACCCACTTCACACTGATTGCTATGCATATTATTTTATATTACACAATTGTTATGCTTCCCACCCACTTCACACTGATTGCTATGTGATTATTATATGTTTTTTATGTTGGATTATTTTATTGCTATATGCTATTTGTTTTTGGATTATTTTATTGCTATATGTTATTACTCATTGCAATTATTTTGCTAGTGCCTCCTTTGCGTTACCTGCTCCAGTAATAATTGATATTCCACTACATTCATAATTTTATTATTATAAAATTATATTTTTTATATAGAAGGAGTTAATAAATAATATACGCATTAGTAGAGAATTGAACTACCACTATGTCATTAATACTTAAATGATATTTATGAAAACTTTTAAACATTCATTACTGAATCATTTATGTTAAATTTTATTTATACTTGTCTCCTTGTGGCTGAAAAAAATATAATTAATAACTTATGTAAACTCATGAGTCCCGTCTAGCTAGAACTGCTTCATTCCCAGAAATGAATGTAGCAACATATGATCATTATACTCATGGTCGTGGTCGTAGTCGAAATGATGATAAATCATCATTTACATGAAAAAACTAAAGAACGTATGGAAAAAGGAAAAGATATTCAGAGTAGCGAACAAACTAAAAATAATTGTTATCGTTGTGGTAGCCAAGGTTACTGGTCTCGAGTTTATCGCACACCAAAACATCTGATTGATCTATATCAAAAATCTCTTCAGAATAAAGGGAAAATAATAGAAACAATTTTCACTAGTATAGATGATGTTTATACTCCCTTTAATGTTGATGATTTCCTTATTCTTCCTGAAGAAGACATTGACCACTTGGTTGGAGAGGGGAGTGCCCCTAAATAAATTATTTTATGTTTCATGTAATTTGTTTTGCTATGAATTTATATTAAATATTTATTGTTGTTAATTTTATTTTCACTCATGATTTTTATTATTATTATTTAATGAAGAATGAATACTCATGTGAATGACGAAGATATATGTTTCACAAACAGTGCAACAACTCATACTATTCTCAAGAATGAGAAATTTTTCTACCATATAGAAAAACAAGAAGCCAATGTTAATAATATATCTATTAGTATAAATATAATTGAAGGCTCCGACAGAGCTAGTATTTTGTTACCTGGAGGAACAAAATTACACATTGAAAGTGCATTTTATTCTACAAAGTCTCAAAGAAATTTATTGAGTTTTAAGGATATCCGCAGAAATGGATACCTTATTGAGACCACAAATGAAGGAAAAGGTGAATATCTTTACATCACAAAGTTAATTTCTGATAAGAAATGTATTTTGGAAAAATTGCTTTCATTTTCTTCCGGTTTGTACTATACTTATATTAGTACAGTTAAAACAAATGTTATTATAAACCAGAAGCTTACAAATAAGAATGACTTTGTTATTTGGCATGAACGATTAGGCCATCCTGGATCATTATGATGTGAAAAATAGTTGAGAATTCAAATGGTCATTGTTTGTCCAGCAGACAAATTCTGCAAACTAAGAATTTCTCATGTGCTGCTTGTTCTCAAGGAAAATTGATTACTCAGCCACCACCAACGAAAATTGGGAGTGAATCACTCATATTTTTAGAGCGTATACAAGGTGATATTTATGGACCAATAAACTCTTCATGTGGACCATTTAGATATTTTATGGTTTTAATTGATACATCAACTAGATGGTCACATGTTTTCTCATTATCAACTCGCAACCAGGCGTTAGCGAGATTACTAGCTCAATTAATTCGTTTAAGAGCTCATTTCCCTGATTATCCAATTAAGAAAATACGCCTTGATAACGCTGGTGAATTCACATCTCAATCTTTTAATGATTATTGTATGTCCATTGGAATTGATGTTGAACGTCCTGTAGCACATGTTCATACACAAAATGGACTTACTGAATCATTGATTAAACATTTGAAATTGATAGCAAGACCATTGTTAATGAGATCAAAACTCCCAATTTCAACTTGAGGACATGCAATCTTGCATGCAATAGCACTTATTCGCATCAGGCCTACAAGTTATCATGAGTATTTCCCTTTACAATTAGTTCATGGTAAAGAACCAAATATTTCCCATCTAAGAATTTTTAGAAGTGCGGTATATGTTCCTATCTCCCATTCACAACGCACTAAGATGGGACCTCAAAGAAGGTTGGGAATATATGTTGGATGTGAAAGTCCATCTATAATAAAATATCTTGAACCCTTAACAAGAGATTTGTTTACAGCTCGTTTTGTTGATTGTCATTTTGATGAATCTGTTTTCCCATCATTATGAGAAGAAAATAAACAGTTGGATAAAAGGATCAATTGGAATGAGATATCTCTCTCACATCTTGATCCTCGAACAAAGCAATATGAACTAGAAGTTCAGAAAATAATTAGTTTGCAAAATTTAGCAAACCAATTGTCAAATGCATTTGCTGATAAAAAAAATGACTAAGTCATACATACCAGTTGTTAATACTCCAATAAAGATTGATGTCCCTGTAGGACAATCTAAAATTACAAATGAATCTGAAGCCAAAATAAAACGTGGCAGACCTGTTGGTTCTAAAGATAAAAATCCTCGAAAAAGAAAAGTAAATAAAGAAGATGGTCGAACCAAGTATATAAAGATTCTAGAAGAGTCTCCTGACATAATCAAGGTTTCAAATCCAGAAAAAACCAAGGTACCTAAAATTGATAAAAATAAAGAGATCTCAATAAATTATGTCATGAATGGAATACAATGGAATCAACATAAAGTCGATGTTGATGAAATTTTTTCATTCAAAGTAGCTCTTGATATTATAAATGATGATAAGAATCATGAGTCAAAATCTGTTAAGGAATGTGCACAAAGAAATGATTGGCCAAAGTGGAAAGATGCAGCAAGAAGAGTTAAACTCACTTGCAAAATGAAAAGTTTTTGGACCTGTAGTCCAAACACCTGAAGGTGTAAAACCAGTTGGGTACAAATGGGTCTTTACAAGAAAAAGAAATGAAAATGATGAAACTGTGCGATATAAAGCAAGACTTGTTGCACAAAGTTTCTCCCAAAGACCTGGTATTAATTTCAAGGAAACATATTCACCAGTGATGGATGTAAGTACTTTTTGATACTTCATTAATTTGGCGATTCATGAAAAACTTGATTTACGCCTTATAGATGTTGTTGCAGCATATTTATATGGCTCACTTAAAAATGACATTTATATGAAACTCCCTGAAGGATTTAGTTTTCCTGAAGCATACAAGAAAAATTCTTGAGAAAATTATTCAATTAAATTGAATAAATCCCTTTACGGACTAAAGCAATCTGGACGCATATGGTACAATCGTCTCATGAATATTTGTTGAAAGAAGCGTATAAAAATGACCCAATTTGTCCATGTGTTTTTATGAAAAGATTCGGGAAAGAGTTTGTTATAATTGCTATCTATGTAGATGATTTAAACATTATCTGAACTCCTGAAAAACTATCAAAGGCTGTAAATTGCTTGAAAAGGGAATTTGAGATGAAAGACTTAGGAAAAACAAAGTTTTGTCTTAGATTACAATTAGAATATTTAAAGGAAGGAATTTTAATGCACCAAAAGACTTATACAGAAAAGGTGCTAAAGCGGTTCTATATGGACAAGTCACACCCATTAAGCAGTCCCATGGTGGTAAGGTCACTTGAAGTGAGCAAAGATCCTTTTCGACCTTAAGAGAAAAATGAAGAATTACTTGGTACTAAAGAACCATATCTCAATGTAATTGTGCACTAATATATCTTGTTAGTCATACACAACCTGATATATCATTTGCTGTCAATTTGATAGCAAGACATAGTTCTTTTCCTACAAAAAGGCATTGGAATAGGATTAAGCATATATTTCGCTACCTTAGAGGTACAATGGACATGGGTTTATTTTTCCCATATGTATCTAAAGCAAACCTGATTATTTATGCTGATGCTGGGTATTTGACTGATCCTTATAATGGTCGATCACAAATAGGATACTTGTTCACAACAATTTCATGGAGATTTATAAAACAAACGATCACAACAACATTATCTAATCATGCTGAAATTTTAGCATTACATGAAGCAAGTCGAGAATGTGTTTAGTTGAGGTCTGTGATTCAACATATTCAAGAAACTTGTGGCTTGCATGCTGGAAAATTACCACCAACAATCTTATGTGAAGATAATACAACTTGTATTTCTCAGTTAAAGGAAGGTTATATTAAAGGAGACAAGAACAAAGCATACTCACCAAAAATTTTCTTTACTCATGATCTTATAAAGAATGATGAAATAAATGTCTAACAAGTCCGATTTTGTGAGAATCTAGCAGATATCTTTACAAAATCATTACCAACCAAAGTCTTCGAGCAAATAGTACAGAAGATTGGTCTTCGGCGGTTAGGACATAGATGTTCTAATGAGGGGGAGAATTAAATACTTGTAATTTAATTATTTATTTTATCCATAAATTTACTTTATAAAGAATGTTGTATTATTTTTCCTTCACTAGGTTTTTATCTCAATAGTTTTTTCTAGTAAGGTTTTAACGAGACACATTCTAAAATATGGACATCCAAGGGGGAGTATTATGAATATTCTAATAAAAGGTGGATGTCCACCTTGGGTTATAAAAGGGAATCATTCCATTCATAGTTTGATGTAGTAAAACTTGGCTCAGTTATTCATTCCCTTCTTTCTTCCTCTCTCTGATTCTCTTCTTTATTTTCTTTTTCATTAAAATTTTAGTTATTATATAACGAAATTCAATTTATGAACTTTAATTTTATGAAGTCTTTTAAAGCAACATTCCAAGCATAGTATTACATGGCCTTTTGATTATTATCTTCACCTGTTCCTCGTTGTTTTAAACTTTTAGACATCAATGACAATATGAATTGGTTCTAGGATCGTCATTAATAATGAATAACCTTGTTAGTTAGTTATAATGAAACACATACTAGTATTCAATTGTCGTACTACAATGCAACTACTAGAATCAATTACACCCATTTTCATCGCAACACGCATTTTTTGATTGTTTTGATGACTTGGTAATTATTTAGAAAAAAATCTTATATCAATTAGAAATATGATCATCATCTAATTTATGAAATTTAGAATAATTTTTAACTCTTAAATTAAATTTTGGATTGAATTAAGTCTGTCTATTTATTAATATGGTATTAGCTAACACCCATAAATGTCTAATAACATGAAATAGTGTGTTAAGACTTAAAATTTTTATGACTTTTAAATTGAGTTAAATTTATCTATTTTCTAATTAGGATGTGCGAGATTAACAAATTATGTCTAAAATAAAACCAGCAAATAATGTTTATGTTGAAACTTAATTACCTTGAATCCAACTAATTTAAGTTGGGCAAATATATTTATTGAAGGAAACAAATCTTCGGTGGTTTTTTTCTTCTTTTTTTGACAGGACTGAAGCGAAACAAATTTATAACTTCTAAGATAATTTATAGTAATTTACAGTTTTGCAAGCAACTTAATAAATCAGAATTACTTAATAAAATTGAATTAAATTATGTTACATGACTTACTAAAATATGTAATATATTATAATTGTATGGAGCATGTAAAGGTTGTATTATATCCTTTAAAAAAAGATACAAATAGAAATAGTAATTGAAATATTATTTATACCTTATGAAAGTTATTTTTACAATAAAAATATTTATCCTTAATTTATTAATTTTTTTACAGAAAGATGAATCAATGACCTCTTCTTTTTTTTTACAAGATCAATCTTGTATATTTAATCTTTTACAATTTGAAAGTTTCTCAAATATTTTTTTAAAAGTTCATATAAAACATTCGAAAATTTAAAGAATTTTTTTTTCCGATTTAATTCTTTACCCATTTAGGTAGTTCGGACCTTATAACAATAAATTGTAGAAAATTCCACAAAATCCAACTTCTAACTACCTTAATTTCTTCATATGATATCCAATCACCACCTAACTTTGACACAACCCAATATAATGTGAAGTGTAGCCACCGGCCGCACTTGAAAATTCCCTAAAAGGAATGACTTGTGCGTAAAAGCGTGTTTTACCGGTTTTAAAACAAAAATGTGTAACTCGGGATCCAATTCCCATTAAATTTGGTCCATTTCAAATCCTACCAGTCCTAAATCATGCATATTACTTATTGGAACCATTCCAAAGAGTCTAACTTTCCTAAATTACAAAATGACATATTCACTTCTTTGTTTATGCATTAAAATCACATGGAAACTTCAATTTTCAATTATCCATCATCAAACTAGATTCCAATACTTAATATAAATGCACATCTCAATTATATGCAATGCAATACAGTCCCTGCCCATATCATGAATGCAATGCATCAAAGGTTTACAACCGCATTTCCTGGACATATCAATGCATCTCATACATAATGCAGAACCATCCATGGTCACACAACCAAATATCATCAGCCTCTATATCATCGTCATATATATATAATCAAAATATAATCTAGGCTTCCAGTAAAGTCGTCAGCTACCTATAATCCACTAAACAGGATATATATACATCACCAAAATAGTTATATACAAGAGCCGGTCAAGGCTACATCACCAAAACGCTATACAACATATACAGACATATACAATTATCTCCTGCACATCATGGTGACATCTCACCAGTCACCATCACGGTCCAGACCCACTAAAAAATAGCCACAAAATAGAGGTGAACATCATATATGTTAAATGACAGTTAGTAAATCAAATCCAATTCTACACTATACATCATCATATTACAATCTATCAATGATATACACTACCATTTAACTCAATTCATATTTCATAAAATATTCCCAATATCATTCAACACGTAGGCTATTATAGATATCTTATTCTCAATAACATACACCAATGCATATACATATATATACAATCACACGAATCCGAATACACATCATACAATATAGTGTTGCAACACAGGGACTCTCAGCCATATTATATTAAGCTCTCAGCTGATCCGACCATTTTACTAGTACCAAATTATTTTCTCACACGCACAACACAATCACTCTCAGCAACAACGGTAGTGTTGCGGGCTAGTCCTGAGTCCCACTTAATAGGCTTGCCTTGAGTCCCACCTAAGGTCTTTTGTGAAATCCTCAAAACCACTAAACATAGAAATCTCATTTCATATGTACACATTAACAATAAGTATCTCATGCTATAAAATGATATTAAATCATCCATTTACTTGCATCTCATGCAATATCCCAATATCACTAATATTTAATTGCATCCCATGCATTAACAATAACACCAATTCAATTATTCTATCATGTTTCATGCATAGAAAACATTAATTCAATCAATTCATTACATCTCGTGTAACATACTAATCAATTTAATCACTTAACTACATCTCATGCAATTAAATATTTACATTAGACCTATCATAATCATCGATAATTCTCAATTATCATACAAGAGGGGTATACCACTAATATCTCATACTTTAAACAATTCAATCATCATATTTCACAAGTATATAATTCATACATATATTAATATACCTTTAAACCATCCATAAACCATGCATTTAAAATATATTTGCTCCGCCTACCTGGATTAAACGATTCCAAAAACTCAAGAAGCTAACCGAACGCTTACCAGTCACTAGGGATGGAAATGGGCCAGACCGTCCGTCGGGGGCCTATGGCTCGGCTTGTTTAAAGCCTACATAGGCCAGGCTTGTCGGGCTAGAAGGCCAGGCTTAGGCTTTTAAAAAGGCCTTTTTAACTAACTAGGCCAGGCCACAGGCTTTCTGAAAAGCCTTTGAAGCCCAACAGACCAGCCTATTTAATTAAATTAATTATTAATTAGTTATATAATATTTATAACATTAACTAATATATATATATATATATATATATATTACATATTTACAATTATATAATATAAATTAATATTACAAGTTTACAATTAAAAAAATTAGGAGGGAATGGAACACAAATTTTTTTTAGGTTGGTTTTAGCATTTTAAAAGTTTCACTATAAATAGGCTTTTAAACAGGTCACGCCTTCAAACAGGTCAGACCTTCAAACAGGCCATAACAGGCCTTAAAAAAAGGCCTATGACAGGCTAATAGGTCAGGCTCAGGCCTTGAAAATTTGATGTAGGTCAGGCTCAGGCCTTTCAAAGCCCGGCCTGGCCCATTTCCATCCCTACCAGTCACCAACAGAAAACTCAAAATTCCCTAAAAAACCATAAACACTAATTTTAATAACTCATAAGCTATTAAATTACAATTTGGCACCACAATTCATTAATCCATAATTATTTGATAGTTTACAACTTATTGAAATGCATCGATGGTTTTGATACACACTTTCGAATACTCTCCGATCACGAATGAGTAACTCAAAAATTCCTAAAACATCAATGTTTAATTTTTAATAACACGTATGTTATTAAATTCGCACTTCGAAGCTTATAACCAACAATTTACATGATATTTAGTGAATTATGACTCACCGCAATACACTGACAACCACCGATACTCACTTCTGACAATACCCGTACTTCGAATCGCCATCGAATGAAGAAAAATCAAAACTCGCGAAGTACATAAGTTTCCCACAATTTAAATTTAACTTAGAATATTCCCAACACACATAAAAATGCCATAACCAACTCCTAGATTCTCAAAATTAAAACTCAAGACAATGGGTTCCTTCTAAACTTACCCAAACACAAGGAATCAAGAAATTCTCAACCCTTCAATGTTGCCCGAACCAAGAAACATCCCCCTAACCAATTCTAGAAGTATAAAATTGAAGCAATTTAAGGATAGTCTTATAAGGAGTTAATGAAAATAGAAGTGAAGCCACGGTCCCATACCTCACCAATTGAAGAAAATAGAAGGACCCGGACCCAACAAATGTTGTCCACGAAGATGGTGAAAGAGGAAATATGTGGAATTGGCCTTTGCATGCAGAAAAATCAAAGAAAATGGAAAGGATTGCTAAAGGGGTATGCCATTCATGATGAAGAAGAAAATCCTTGGTCCTTTTATTTTCCCTGTTACACGTGAGTGAAAGAGTGCAATTGAACAATTTCTAATTTTCCCCTTTCCACAAAGGTTCGCGTAAAAGCTGTAAGGAAAATGACTTTGTTTTCTTTTTCTAATTCAACGTGAATAGGCCCATTCACTGTTCCTTCCAATTCCGCATGATTGAAAAGCTAATTACAATGGCATTTCAATTCTTGAGTTATGGGTAATTAGGTAATTATGCTTGTTTAGTTAATTTTAAAACCAACCGGGTAATTAACAGTTACCCGAAATATATCTCGGTAAATCCTAAAAATTAACTTAACTACTTTGAGATAATTTAACTCGTTCAATTTAATTATTTGGCCAATAACTTACCCCAAAATTAAATTTAGAAATGTCACATCATACTTTCGATTTTTCTAAAATGTTAACAAATCACGAGTTATAAATCTCAACATCTAAAAAAAATCGACTTTTAGAAACACCCTTTAGTCCTTTAATAAAACTAAGTTACCGAATAGGTATAATGTATAAAAGTTTACTTAATGATTGCTTAATTTATTAAGTGAGAGGAAAATGAAAATAAGAGTATAATATTTCCATATACAGCAACATAGTTTTAATATATTAAAAAGGGTATAACGGGTATCCTAACCTATATTCAAAAAGTAAGTAATTACAATCTTAATAAACATAAAATAGGCTCCCTAAACCATTCAATAAAACTTTTAAAGAACTCATTCAGACAAAACATTAACCAAAGTCACGATCTATACTGAACCAACTCAAACATGTTCTTAACAGCCATATTTCTTACCTTAGAAATTACCACATTCTTTATTACTCGATAGTCTAAATAATAGCAAGCCACATTACAGTCAACTCAAGTTTAGTCCTATTATTGAACCTATATCTCAAAGTACATTCAAAGTGTTCCTTACCACAATGATGTAAAACCGAACAAAAACCCAACCAATCAAAACATAATTGTCATAAAGAATAAGATACTTTACACGAAAAGAACAAATGAGAACAATTCTCCTCGCATTCACCATAAAAGACGCATAGGCCAAAAGAATTATCAGACACAATCCCACATGAAGCTAAATTATTTTTAGTTTGAATTCGATCCAATATTAACCTCCATCCAAGGCCTCCCACTTTAAGAGACACAACATTATTCCAAAAGAAACGAACAAAATATGAACCTCACAACCATAACTAAGAATATGATGCAACCACACACATACCAACAAAACTTCCAAAATCATAAGAGATGACAACAATTCGCGTTCCCAGACAAAAAACTCTCTACGCCATTTAAGATCTCAGACCTACACATTCTCCATCCATACACCCCATATCAGCTACAGAAACATGTTGTTGTGTTGAAATTAGGAACAACCTGTGATACCTGGATTTCAACGTTTCCCCAACTAGCAGTAAGACCAAAACTTTGTTTTTATCCCATCACCTAACACCCTCCTCACACTAGACCGAAGTCACCCAAACTCATCAGATAATTTCAAACACTCCAAAAATCCCTCTACCATCTTGAGCCTTTCCTAAAATCCTCCTAATCCCCTTACCAAACACCATTCCCATATTTAGATTCTAATACTATACCCTACAAACACTCATGATCTCCCAACAACCTCTACACCCATTTTCCTAACAGTAATTATACCCTCCAAAATCATAAGAGATGACAACAATTCGCGTTCCCAGACAAAAAACTCTCTACGTCATTTAAGATCTCAGACCTACACATTCTCCATCCACACACCCCATATCAGCTACAGAAGCATGTTGTTGTGTTGAAATTAGGAACAACCTGTGATACTTGGATTTCAACGTTTCCCCAACTAGCAGTAAAACCAAAACTTTATTTTTATCCCATCACCTAACACCCTCCTCACACTAGATCGAAATCACCCAAACTCATCAGATAATTTCAAAACACTCCAAAAATCCCTCTACCATCTTGAGCCTTTCCTAAAATCCTCCCAATCCCCTTACCAAACACCATTCCCATATTTAGATTCTAATACTATACCCTACAAACACTCATGATCTCCCAACAACCTCCACACCCATTTTCCTAACAATAATTATATTATTGGATACTTTATTCTTGTCTCATTGTTTATTTAAATGATCAAAATAACATATTAACTTATGGACAAAGTTCTAATAAGTCTTTTTTTTGGTATAGGGGAAGGGGAGGCAGGACTTGAACCCTGCTAATTTAAGTGACTCTCACATGCTTTAAAGCACTTGAGCTACCAAGGTAGTCAGGTTCTAATAAGTTAAAATGACTATTGTGATAAAAGTTTAACATTGACTATAATACAATTCAAAAGTTAAAAACTTAAACAATTATAATTTTTCATATAGTTTTGAAATTTAACCTTTAGAAATTATATTTTAACTATGATACAACCACATAGATAATGATCTTATATATAATTCAATTAATTATATCACCACTTAATAATATTCAAATTTACAATAGAAACTAAAAAAAGTTAATACAAATTAAATCAGACATCTCACGATTAGAATATAACAGGGCTCGATCAGACATCTTTGCTAAACTTATATACGTTTTTTTTTCTATGATAATACAAAGATTTAAATCTAAAACTTCATGTATGCTACCCATATTAGTTAACATAACTTAAAAGATGAACCTGTTTAAAACTCATTATAAGAAAAGTATTCAAAGTAATAATACTTGAATTTATTTTAAAAATACGTATAATTAATTCAAATAAAATATAGGGAATTAATATAGATTGGAAAAATAAAATAGTCTAAAATATATATAAAAAATAACTTTCACTTAAATCAATTATGCATATTTTATATGTCAATAATTTGAAATTTTTATTTTATATTTTAAGCTTTTATTTGACTTTAAAGTTTAATTTTCTTAAATATAATAAATCTGTGTCTTCTTTTAAAAAACTTTGGTAATGTTCGCACCTCTTTCTTCACATATATAGCCACACGCAATTTCGACCCTATTATGACATTTCCTTATAAACTTCCACATCAAATTACATAATTATTTTTATTTAATTACTAGTGCATTAAAATAATTTTTTTAAACTCCAATTAATATTATAATTTATTTGTTGAACATATTAAGATTTTTGTAAAATCTTAAAATAGTCATTGATTAATTAATCTAACTTTCGGAATTAAAGGTTTGAGATATTTATATTTTTACATATAAATTTATATTTTCGTTACTAATAAATTATTTCATTAATTAAATACGTTATATATTTATTTATTCGTATTCGTATATATATTTTACCCATGTACAACATGTTACTTACTAGTAGTTGACTCAATTTACACGATAATTGCTCGTTATGTTAACACCGTGACGGTGCCGACACAATTCTCAGTTCATTGGGATCTCTTATGCTGTTAAACACTCAGCACAATTTCCACCAAAAAGAATATGACACTCTTAAGTAGTTTAGTTTCCTTAAAAAAAGATAAATAATATTTTCCTTCAAAAATAAGATTCTTCTAGACTGTTTGGTGAGTGGCCCTTTCCTAACGGAATGAAGGTGGTCAAAAGTGAAAATTTGAACTTCCTGTTAAACCGAGTTTTCATTGTCTTAAACGATGTGAATAATTAATATCAACTTTTAATTTTTTTTATTTTTCCAATTCTATTTCTACAACAGTAAACCAAACATACCTTTCATATCTTCTAATACATATATTTAATAAAAAATAAACTCCTATAATCTTAATCTTAATCTGTATTATCAATTTCTACAATGGGCTATTTTATTTAACATAACAGCCCAAATCATGTGGTGCAAGCAGAAGAAGAAGGTGACAAATTTTGGTGGCATGGTAGCTTCGAAAGGATTTTGAAATGATGGTGCTAAAGGATTTGTATGACACAATAATTGAATTTTGGCTATTAATGGTAGGTGCACGTATTTTTTAGTTCAGATATATGTTTATTCGGTTAAGTTTTTTTTAATTTTAATTTGATCTTTCATGTTTTAAAACAATTTTAAATAATTATTTTTGTTAAAAAAGTTAGTAGAAATTTAATTTTTAAATCAATTATTAAGAAAATTGATTAAAAAATACTTTGTAAATCATTTTATATTGAAAATCCATTTAAAAATATATGTTTAACTTGATTTTGTTATTAACTGATTTAAAATATATTTTAAAATTGATTCTTAATATAAAAGTCTATTTTAAATAAGTTATGTGATAACTGATTTTAAAACATAAGTTTTTGGTAATTTTTTTAAAAGAAAATAACCATTTTAAAATTATTTTTAAATGTAAAAGGCAAATTGAGACAAAATAAATATTGGATATGAAATTAAAACTTAAAATAAATATATGGAAAAAATATTTTAACATATTTTTTATTAATAGATTTATGACTATATGATGTCATCATCATATTATTAATGCCGTTAGCCACATTCTCCTCACCCGTATAATATTCGACACCTTTCTTTTATATTTTCAATTCGATGTTACGTCTACGATCATTCTACTTAATTTTTTCAAACTTTTGTCAAAAAGTTATCTTAAAATATAAGGTGTAACACATAAAATCAAACAACAACTTGGAAGCTGTTTTAATTTAATTAAGGAAAAAGAATAGAGAAAATAGACTGTATGAAGTTTGGGTGCAACAAACTATATAATTCAGGTAAAGAATCTTATTGAATAATTGAACTATTGTTAATTGAATTAGCCTGTGAAAAATAATTAACACAAACAAAATTATTATATTCGGGTGAAAGCATGCAATTTTCTCTTGATGTGGATTGTCATGTTCCTTTCCTAATATCTCTTTCTGTCATAAAGAAACATTTTTCTTCTGAATTACTTTTAATATCCATGTATGAAGAGGCAAAACTAAAATTAATATACTAGATGGGTAGATGAGTTTGCAGAAAATTCTATTTAATTAATAGATAGGGTTAAGTTTACTAGAAGTAATTCTGATCGAGTTGAAAGATTTAAATTATGGGTTAATTCTTTAGATAAGATTTTTTTTTTCATTTTAAAAATTTTATTTTGTAATTTTTGTGAAAGGTTTCGTACATATCTTGGTGGGAAAAATCGAACCTGTGGGTGTGGGTTTGTCAATTTGTCATTGTCTTCTGAGGTCATTGATCTATAACTACTAAAGCATGCATGGATGTGAGCACCGGACAATACAAGATAAGATCATTTACTGGCCAAATTCTCATTCAATCTAACAGCTTATTTGAGTTTACATGTTTGTTTGTATCTAACAAAATTTTCTTAGTTATATGAAAAATGTGCCCAAAAGAATCTCGAGACAATGAATGAAATTGAGGGTACTCGAGCATATTACCTACTAGATATCATTTCATTTTATTTGGTTTGTAATTGAAGAATCAGAATTAAGAAAATAAAAAAAATTTAAAATTTAATATTAATTTTTTACGTGATTCGAGACAATTAACACTTTATTTAATAGTAGAGTTTTTTTGTTTAACCAACTCAACGAAAAACCAAACAAGACGAACCTAAACAATCTGTTGGAAACTTTATTCCTTCAAGGGAGGAGAAACAGAGGTATACTATGATAGAGGTTGGAGCTTGCAGAACAGAAGTAGGCACATGGAATGAAACGGCATAGACAACCCAAACACGATATCATTACCACGACGTAAGAGAAATAGAGATCCACACAAGACGAAGGGGTTAACGGGGAACCAAATGGCCTCTAAAACACAAAAAGTACTGGTGGGGCTAAAGTTTAGAAAGTTGATCACTTTAAACAACAAATCAATTTGTAAAGTAATACCCTGCGCAAGTAAAGTTAGATCGCTGGTTGCAAAGAAACTTTTTATTAATTTATCAAACGTAAAACAAAACATCTCATAGTAGTATTAATTAGCATTTAATCTTTGATTAAATAACCTTTATTTATTTATTTTCTTTCTCAACATGGATGAATTTTAAATAACAAAAAGAAAGAAATGGTCGATGATTAAAAGATGATGAGAGTTGAAAGAACGTGCATGGGCACCATTTTTACAGATCCAATAATGCAATTATCACATGATTATGCACCCAGACGCGTTTTCTTCGCTGAAATATTGGTCACACCGGTTCACGTAATAGGGCCTGCCCCCACCGTAGCTATCATAAACGGGCCTCGCGTAGTAGCCGTCATAACAAAGCACCGGCCCACCATATTCGTAGCATGGCCCAACGGGCCTACCTTCATAGCAAGGAGGAACATAGCACATTCCCACTGGAACAGCCATCGGTGTTGACACCTGTGGCTGCATGGGTATAGGAGCAGGTGTGGGCTTTTCCTTGGCCTTCTCGGGCTCACCCTTGGGCTTTGGAGCATCCGCTTTAGGTTTATCCGCCTCTTTCTTTTTCTCGGGCTCAGCCTTGGGCTTCTCTGCCTCCTTCTTTTTTTCGGGCTCTGCCTTGGGCTTCTCAGCTTCTTTCTTCTTGGGTGGATCCGCCTCTTTCTTTTTCTCGGGCTCTGCCTTGGGCTTTTCAGCCTCCTTCTTCTTCTCGGGCTCAGCTGCTTTGGGCTTTGGCGGTTCCACTATTTCAATGCTCTTGATAGAGCCTCCACCTTTGTAACAGAGCTTGTCCCTGATTTTCTCAGGGCTACAACATACAACCATGATCATCACAATGCTTTCCTTCTCGTCGTACTTCTGGTCTCGAATTTCTCTTGTTCACAAAAATTTCAACACCAAAAATTAACTCAATTTGACACCCTTTTATATAAATAAAAAAGAATCATGTCACAAAATGAAATGCATAAAAATTGCAAGTGGTGATTGAACTCACGAGGGAACTTGGCTAGAAGCTTCTTAACCTTCTTGTAGCATTTCTCACACTCAAGGTCAACCTTGAGTTTCATGATGGTCACCTGAATTAATTAATAAAACCCACCCATTGAACCAAAATTATGATTTATAACATAGAATTAGGGCATTACTTTGCTAGTTATGTTACAAAATTCAAGCAGAACCCATTGATCAAAATCATATTTTTATTTTAAGGATCAAAAAAATTTGAACATTTATCTAAAAGGGCATGCATAAAAGTGTACCTTTTCAGCCATGGCTGTGGATCAGCGATCAGATCTGAGGCTATGATGGAAATGATAGAGAATGCTGAATTGCTGATAAAAGTGATCAGAGCAATCAACAAAACAGAGAGAAGAGAGTGAAGAAAGAAAGCAAACTTAAGAAGCAATTAGCCGAACACGCAAACCAATCAAACACCAACACGTAATCCTAATAAAAGGTTGTTTTTACAATCACAACAGAGGTAGAGACTGAAAATGCCCGGAACCAAAGGGGTGTCTTTGCTGTTTATGTATGCTTATAGTGACACAGGATTGGTGGCTTTGCAATTCAGCACACAGCTTCTATTCCCATGTGCTGTCTTTGATTTACACGCCCAAACTTATTGACTCTATGCACCTTCTTGAACCCCTATTAATAGCAACTAATTTAATGCCAATTTCGTTTTACAAAATAACTTACCATGATTAGTTTTTTGATATTTTATTCATATCTGCATATGGTTTTCAAGAGTTTTGTTGTGTGCAATAATGATCATGCACTACCACATGCCAACCGTACACGTGTCTCAAGGGTAGTATAATATTTTTGTAGCACAGAAATAGATCATATATATAGTGACTAGTGAGTAGTAATGAATATTAGACCAAACTAGCTAGAGATGCTTTGAATTGTTTAGAGGGTGAAGTTGAGTAAAGCCACCACCACCTAATTCATTTGGTTGTAGATGAAGTGGTCCAAATTTGTGGGCTCCATGGTTATATTTCTTTGAGGCAGTGAAAGCTTGGTAATCATAGTCTTTAACCGAATGTGACAGTTGCTTCTTGCAACTTGTGTTAATGTGGTTCCATCGTGGAGAAATATGTTTTTATTTTTTAGTTGGAGTATGTTTATTTATAATTGGAGGACCCTTTTGTGGCGCTTATTTTTAATTAGTTTGGCGAATGTATTTTTCATTTATTCTGTTTGTCTCTGGTGGATTGAAAAGCTACATCTAGAAGCTCACACGAAATGTGATGTTTTCGGTTACAACCTCTATCATAGGTTTGGATTCGAATTTTCGTGAAACCATCTAAAATTTCAATTGGAGAATGACCCTTTTCTAAGAGATTTATAGCGTTTAGGAGATATGAAATCATTGCAGTTTAGTACGATTCATTGTCATCGCCTTCTTAAGGATTTTCCACCCTAAAAAACATAAAGGAAATATAGATAGTGAAATTTGGTTTTCGATTATCATGGGGGAATTTTTTAAAATACGATATCAAATAATCCAGATATTTTAAATTTCAACAAACATATAGGCAGTAATTTTAATTGAATGGGTCTTTGGAGACACTGAGATCACTTTTTCTTAAAATTTTTTGGTTGGAAAGAAATAGATAAAGTTGTTAAAACGGACTAATTAATCCATTACCGGTTTGATACAATAAATAATTATGATGAATTGAACTTAATTAAGTCAGGGTAATTCAAACTCGAGAGTATGTTTAAGTCCAGTTTATAAGGAGCATGGTTCATATCGAATCTCACCAAACCAGATTAAATGAAATCAAATTTAATTAAAACATCACATTAAATGAAAGCCCATTCATTTTATAAATTGGACTAGTTTAACAGACCAACATGTCAAGCTTGACATATTTTGATAGGTTGATATAGGATGTATTATATGAGAAATGTTCTTTTATGTGAGAGTGAGAGGAACGAATCTGAGCTATACAACTGTATAATGGATGGTTAAGATTAATCATGTGAGTTTTTAAAAAGTCATGTGACCTTTTAAGTGATCATGTGACTTTTAAAAACTTTTAATCTCAACTATCCATGTATGGTTATACGACCTAGATTTGCTCCTCTCACTCTCATATATATATATATATATATATATATACATATATATATATATATATATATATATATATATATATAATGAGAAATGTTCTCTTATGTGAAAATGACAGGAGAAAATCAAGGTCGTATTATCATACAATAGATGGTTGTATGACATGATCACTTAAAATGTCACATAACATTTTTAAAAACTCGCATAATTAATCTTAATCATCTATTATATAGTTGTATAACAAGCCTCTCACTCTCACATAAAATAATTTTTCTCATATGATATATTTTGTGTGTGTATATATATATAGGTAGATAAAATATGTAAAGGAGATGTACTTTAAATGTTACTCATTTATTATTCTAAAATGGGTAATTATGCTGGTAGCATTTATTCTAAGGACCAAAGCTAACTACCGAAATCAATAGATCTCTCCCTTTTTTCCTAAAGGATATAAATAAATATCTGTTGAGATAGTATTTTCTTTTTTTAAAATGCATTCTTTTTATTTTTACATTTTCAATCCATTTTGCTTTATTTTTTTCTTAATTAAGTGGTTAATGTTTGTGCAAACTCTTCTATATATTCAAACTAGTGTAGGGATCCACAGAATACACAAAAAAAATGAGGCTATCTATATTTTAGATTTGCTAAGAAAATATGGAATCCAAAAGATAATAGAATTAAGTAAATTTACAGGAAAAGTTGTTTATATAAATTATTAAACACTAAATTAAAATATTAACATATTGTAATATACATATTAAAGAATATCAATTAAGAATATCCGAAGAATAATAAAAGGATTTTAGGGACTATTAAATACCAAATAATTGTCAATTGAATTCAATTAAATATTAAATATATCAATTGAAAACTTATTTAATTCATGTCTTGACACTAAATATGACTTGAGAAATCACAAAAGCTTCAATGTTTTAAAGAATAATAAGAAATGACTTTAATTAATATTACCTCTAATTCTAAATATAAGTAAATTTTAGTGAAATTTTTTAGTCTCTTAATATAAGCAAAATTAGATTTTTCCAATATCATTAAATGCTTGTTTACCAAATATGTTCTTATATATTTACAAGACCACTAATTCTTTATGATATAAATGATACTAATAGTATTTTAAAAAATTAAATCAAATATGTGGTAACATTATACAAATAACTATCTCCAACCACTATCCTTAATATGTGTGAAATTACCTACCTAGATACTAAAAATGGTTTTGAAAATCACAAGAGTCTTTAATGTACTACCTCCGGTTCCAAATATAAGTAAATATACCTAACTTCACACATATTAAGAATAGTAGTTTGAGGTAGTTATTTGCATTAATGTTACCATATATTTGATTTAATTTTCTAAAATACCCTTAGTATCATTTATTACATAAAGAATTAGTGGCCTTGGAAATATATATGATGAGAACATATTTGGTAAACAAGCATTTAATGACATTGGGAAAGTCTAATTTTGCTTATATTAAGGGACCAAAAAATTCCACTAAAATTTGCTTATATTTGGAACCGGGGGTAGTATTAAAGACTATCGATTAAATAATATCTATATTAGAATAATAATAAAAAGCTTTTGGGGAATATCAAATATCAAAACGATTGTCAATTGAATTTAATTAAATATCTCAATTAAAAAATATATTCAACTCATACCCATTTCGACACCTAAAAAGCTTAGAAAATCACAAAAGTCTTCAATGTAAAGACTAATAAAAAGAGTTTTAATTAATGTCTACCTCAATACTAAAAATGGCTTAGGAGATCACAGAAACTTTCAATGCATTAAAGAATATCAATATCAAAATAGTAATAAAAGGCTTTTGGGAAATATCAAATATCAAACAATTGTCAATTGAATTTAATTAAATATTAAATATGAATTAAAAAACATATTTAATTCATACATACCTACCTCAACATTAAAAATGGCTTTGGAAATAATAAAAGGCTTCAATGTAACATCCCAAAATTTATAAAAATATGATTAATTATGAGGAATAAATATTAAATAATTATATATATATGAATTGATTTATGTTCCAAAAATGTAGAAAATAATTAAATTGGGATTTATTATGAATATTCATAAATGATTGAGGCTTAATGTATTGAAATTGTACCTGATTAAAATATGAGTGTCTTTGATTGAGGTACTATTGGTTAGGGCTGTTAAAAATATTATTGTGAATCCGAATATATTTTCGGAATAATTTTTGAATAATGTATTGAGCCCGAATAAAGATCCTGTTTGATATAAAACGGTAAATTTTAATTAGAGCTTTAATTTAAAATAAAAATTTTCCTTCCTCTTTTATGTTTCACATTGGTTCTCCCTCTCCAAAGGCATTCACTCTTTTTTCTCTATGCTCTCATTTTCTCTTCATCTTCTTCCTCTCTAAAACCCTAGTGGTGGTGTGCCCTTCTCATTCCTTTATTTTCGTTGACTTCTACAAGCTTGAAGGAGAAGTTTTTGATTGGAACTCCTCCCTCTCTTCCCTAATTTTTGTCACCCATCTCCCTTTCCTTTGGGGCTTATTGTTGTTGTTGGTTGAGGTAAGTTCCTCTCTCTTTTATGAGTTTATGCCTTAGGTTTTGAGTTATGGTTGTTGGGTGGGTGTTTAAATGCATGTGGGTATTGAATGAGACTATTAAATATGGAAACCCTAAGGTGAGGTGCATTAAATGCAAGCTTTTATGTGCATTAATGGTGGTTAATGTTTGTGCAAACTCTTCTATATATTCAAACTAGTGTAGGGATCCACAGAATACACAAAAAAAATGAGGCTATCTATATTTTAGATTTGCTAAGAAAATATGGAATCCAAAAGATAATAGAATTAAGTAAATTTACAGGAAAAGTTGTTTATATAAATTATTAAACACTAAATTAAAATATTAACATATTGTAATATACATATTAAAGAATATCAATTAAGAATATCCGAAGAATAATAAAAGGATTTTAGGGACTATTAAATACCAAATAATTGTCAATTGAATTCAATTAAATATTAAATATATCAATTGAAAACTTATTTAATTCATGTCTTGACACTAAATATGACTTGAGAAATCACAAAAGCTTCAATGTTTTAAAGAATAATAAGAAATGACTTTAATTAATATTACCTCTAATTCTAAATATAAGTAAATTTTAGTGAAATTTTTTAGTCTCTTAATATAAGCAAAATTAGATTTTTCCAATATCATTAAATGCTTGTTTACCAAATATGTTCTTATATATTTACAAGACCACTAATTCTTTATGATATAAATGATACTAATAGTATTTTAAAAAATTAAATCAAATATGTGGTAACATTATACAAATAACTATCTCCAACCACTATCCTTAATATGTGTGAAATTACCTACCTAGATACTAAAAATGGTTTTGAAAATCACAAGAGTCTTTAATGTACTACCTCCGGTTCCAAATATAAGTAAATATACCTAACTTCACACATATTAAGAATAGTAGTTTGAGGTAGTTATTTGCATTAATGTTACCATATATTTGATTTAATTTTCTAAAATACCCTTAGTATCATTTATTACATAAAGAATTAGTGGCCTTGGAAATATATATGATGAGAACATATTTGGTAAACAAGCATTTAATGACATTGGGAAAGTCTAATTTTGCTTATATTAAGGGACCAAAAAATTCCACTAAAATTTGCTTATATTTGGAACCGGGGGTAGTATTAAAGACTATCGATTAAATAATATCTATATTAGAATAATAATAAAAAGCTTTTGGGGAATATCAAATATCAAAACGATTGTCAATTGAATTTAATTAAATATCTCAATTAAAAAATATATTCAACTCATACCCATTTCGACACCTAAAAAGCTTAGAAAATCACAAAAGTCTTCAATGTAAAGACTAATAAAAAGAGTTTTAATTAATGTCTACCTCAATACTAAAAATGGCTTAGGAGATCACAGAAACTTTCAATGCATTAAAGAATATCAATATCAAAATAGTAATAAAAGGCTTTTGGGAAATATCAAATATCAAACAATTGTCAATTGAATTTAATTAAATATTAAATATGAATTAAAAAACATATTTAATTCATACATACCTACCTCAACATTAAAAATGGCTTTGGAAATAATAAAAGGCTTCAATGTAACATCCCAAAATTTATAAAAATATGATTAATTATGAGGAATAAATATTAAATAATTATATATATATGAATTGATTTATGTTCCAAAAATGTAGAAAATAATTAAATTGGGATTTATTATGAATATTCATAAATGATTGAGGCTTAATGTATTGAAATTGTACCTGATTAAAATATGAGTGTCTTTGATTGAGGTACTATTGGTTAGGGCTGTTAAAAATATTATTGTGAATCCGAATATATTTTCGGAATAATTTTTGAATAATGTATTGAGCCCGAATAAAGATCCTGTTTGATATAAAACGGTAAATTTTAATTAGAGCTTTAATTTAAAATAAAAATTTTCCTTCCTCTTTTATGTTTCACATTGGTTCTCCCTCTCCAAAGGCATTCACTCTTTTTTCTCTATGCTCTCATTTTCTCTTCATCTTCTTCCTCTCTAAAACCCTAGTGGTGGTGTGCCCTTCTCATTCCTTTATTTTCGTTGACTTCTACAAGCTTGAAGGAGAAGTTTTTGATTGGAACTCCTCCCTCTCTTCCCTAATTTTTGTCACCCATCTCCCTTTCCTTTGGGGCTTATTGTTGTTGTTGGTTGAGGTAAGTTCCTCTCTCTTTTATGAGTTTATGCCTTAGGTTTTGAGTTATGGTTGTTGGGTGGGTGTTTAAATGCATGTGGGTATTGAATGAGACTATTAAATATGGAAACCCTAAGGTGAGGTGCATTAAATGCAAGCTTTTATGTGCATTAATGGTGGTACACAAAAATGGAATGATTAATGATGGAGATGATGGAAAATAATGTATATTGATGATGGTTGTTAGGTTTTTGGTGAAACCCTAACTCTAGAAATTAAGGGACACATTAAATGTGGTTTGAGAATTGATTTTTGAGAGGAAATGTATGATATTTAGATTGTGGATATCATTAAACATGTTGGGAGAATGCTTATTAATAATGAAAGATGACATTAATGATGGTAAATGGTCATTAATGGAGGTTGATGGTCATTAATGTGTGAAGTCATCAATGGGTGTAGCTTTAAATGAAAAATAATGAACTTAAACATCAATCCCATGGTGGTTATGGTGGAATTAATAAAATAAAATGTAGTTAGTAATGAAAATGTTGTAAACACCAAGTACTAAAATTGAAAACATGTAAGACTCGCTGGTTGAATAGAAAGTAATGGTATGGTGTATTGTGTGGTGTAGGATCCAATCCGAACGACGAGGCAGGAATGTCCAATCGCTCGGATTACTTCTCTTAAGGTAGGAAAATAGTTTTATATTCTAAATGCATGAATTGAGTATTGGTTGATTGTCGTATGTGACAATACACATGTTTGCCTTGCATATGTTGTGTTGATAAATTGAGATGTTGAACATGGCGATGTTATTTGTGCTTGGAAATACGTGGTATGCTTTATGGTGATATTCTTGTTTGACAAATGTTGTGCCTTGAAATATTAAGAACGTATTTGTGTCCACCACAAATATTGAATGATGATTGTTGATATTGAATAAGTATTGAATGTGGGTGTTGAGCATACCTTGAATATTGATGAAGAATTGATGAATGTTATTGATGATTCTGATGCCATTATGGTTTATGCAAGTGTAATATATATATATATATATATGATCTGTCCTGAACCGGGGTCTAGAGATCCGGACTCAGACCAGTCACAAATAGTATGTAAATACTGTATAGAAGACCGGATGTATGTGTATCCGGTGTAGGTATCTGTTGTCCTTTAGTGAGGAGAGCGGATTGGGCGTTCTGGAGATCCTTCACACCGACCTAACGCGTTGAAGTGGGCGAATGGTGGTGTCACCTGTAAAGATTCTCCGACGCTCAAGTCAGTGATTATATTCCAAGTAAGGATTGTGTTCAGAGAGTAATCAGTCATAAAAATGAGCTGAAGATCCCTCCCTTCAATCATGAAGTGAGTTCATATACCTGATTGGCTCGATTAACGAGGATTCGTTGGTGGGGAACCACCAACTCCCATTAGCATTATTATATTGCGCACTTACCTGCATGATTGGGTCAAGTGGCTATTTTATATTGAGCATAGAGAATGTAGACTAGGATTAGGGAACAAGTTGACCATTCCCGTGAGCAGAATTTGGCTCGTAGTGCAGGGAATTATTGATCGATCCCTGTATCAACAATCCTTGTCTTTTGCACAGTGACGTGTGTATTGTCCGATGTCATGGTGTTATCCTGAACAACCGGTATAGGGAGAACGCCTGATACGGAATTACAGTTCGGATGTATACCGATGACACCGGTTACACGTAGATGTCTTATCAAAGACGTTGAAATATGTATTACAGATTGGATACTGGTATTGAGACCGGATCAATATATATATGAGATAAAATTGTGTTGATGGAAAATGTTGTGGATGTAAAACTTGAAACAATGGAAATAACCAATGATAATAAAATCCACTAAGAATTATGTGGTGATATTGGTGATGGTGATGATTGATGAGTGGCGTGATAGGATGCATAGTGTGAGAATGCACATGATTTACATTTATATTGTATCCATGGCATATTGCATAGCTATCGGTAAGGGAATGTTAGGGGTTTCTCCGGTTGACCCAGTGGGAGAGCGGCTCTGTGCACGAGCATTATTGTTGTTACCCTAGTGACTCGGTGTATAAGTCACGAAGCTGCCTATGCTTAGCTACGAGGAGCTGTATGTGGTTGACCTTGTGGGGGTGGTTCTTTGAGGAGTAGGTTTCCCTGGTGGTCCTATGGATCATAGTAGCCATGGTATAATTCATGGTTGGCCTGCAACACCATATGTTGTTTACCGCGATCATGGTGAAAATGACCGACATTGCAAGATGGGCGATGTAGTTTGGTACTTGTAAAATATGGTGTTATGCATGCAAATGATAAGATAAGTGTAAATATTTTACTACTGCAGTAGGGGCATGGTTATGTATTCATGCTTGAACCCACAAATTGGTGTTTTATATTCCCATAGTCAGATCCGAGATTGATATTAATACCGTTGTGCATATGTATTAGCCTAAGAGCATTTTCATATAGCATTGAGATATGTCAAAAAAGGATAAGTTGAGAAGATGGTTTAAATGGGTAAAAGATTACCTAAAGATAACAAATAAAATATAAATACAAGGAAAAGACTGTGTATGGTGATGAAGTTATGTTAGCCCAAAACGATGAAAGGCAATGATGTGTATATGTATATACTTTGCTATAGATTATAGTTAGCGAATATGATATTGATCCGGTCTCAATACCGGTATCCGATCTGCTATACATATTTCAACGTCTTTGATAAGACATCTACGTGTAACCGGTGTCATCGGTATACATCCGAACTGTAATTCCGTATCAGGCGTTCTCCCTATACCGGTTGTTCAGGATAACACCATGACATCGGATAATACACACGTCACTGTGCAGAAGACAAGGATGGTTGCTACAGGGATCGATCAATAATTCCCTGCACTACGAGCCAAATTCTGCTCACGGGAATGGTCAACTTGTTCCCTAATCCTAGTCTACATTCTCTATGCTCAATATAAAATAGCCACTTGACCCAATCATGCAGGTAAGTGCGCAATATAATAATGCTAATGGGAGTTGGTGGTTCCCCACCAACGAGTCCTCGTTAATCGAGCCAATCAGGTATATGAACTAACTTCATGATTGAAGCGAGGGATCTTCTTCCTCAGCTCTTTTACGACTGATTCCTCTCTGAATACATTCCTTACTTGGAATATAATCACTGACTTGAGCGTCGGAGAATCTTTGCAGGTGACACCACCATTCGCCCACTTCAACGCGTTAGGTCGGTGTGAAGGATCTCCAGAACGCCCAATCCGCTCTCCTCATTCAAGGACAACGGATACCTACATCGGATACACATACATCCGGTCTACTAGACGGTATTGACATACTATTCGTGACTGGCTTGAGATCGGATCTCTTGACCCCGGTCCAGGACAGATCATTGGCACGCCCGGTGGGACACGATAAAGTTATTCCCATATCCTTTGACAGAGCAGGTAATCCACTATGGAAGGCGAAGCACAAGACTTGGTGGAGAATCATGCTGAAGGCAGAACTAATCCTAACGTCTTCAGAAAACTCAACTTTGATTCTCATGGGGGCAACTCAAAGAAGATAGTAACAGTGTCTGATCCTGATCCTCGTGATGAGTTGATCAAACAACTTCAGAGGGAACTCGCTGAATTGCGAAGAGAAAAAAGGCAAAGCGAGGATAAAGAGTCATCTCGCACGCGAAATACTCCCCACACAACTGATGGTGAAAAGTCCACCACTCTTCAGTACTCGAAGATCCCAACGTTTGAGGAGGGAGAACAAACTCGCGATTCTGAGGATGCAGCTTCCCGAAGGAAGAGAGATTCAACAACAGCACCCCCATTGTCTTACAATTTGAAGGTTCCTTTTTCAAGGAGACTTATGGGCATCAGCATCCCCAAGCACCTTCAAACCACCCAACCACTTTCCATCAGAAAGTATAATGGTGAAACTGATCCAACTAAGCACCTTGATGCTTATGTGTTTGAAGCCATGTACTTGGGGGCTGATGAAGACGTGATGTGCCGAATGTTCCCTCGAACATTGTCTGAGGAAGCCCTCGGGTGGTTTAAAGGCCTGCCCTCTGGATCCATAGATTCTTGGACGGAAATGGCAGCTGCCTTTGAAACCCACTTTGTCATCTCCAGAGACGTACCCAAGACGTCTCATACCTTGGCTCAGATTAAGCAAGGTGAAACTGAGGGCTTAAGAGATTTTTTGAAGAGGTTTTATAAGGAAGCAGCCCTGGTTCCTAACCTCACAGAATCTATCAAGCTGCATATCGTAATTGAGGCATTGCAGCCAGGATCAGCTTTCGCTCTTTCATTAGCAAAGAGCCCCCCAGCAACTTTTGAGGAGTTCAGGAAAAAAGCCTCAAAGTATGTGAGCATAGAGATGCACCTGGAGGCAATGGCTGCAAAGAAAAAGCCACCAACACCATCTCCCCAAACCCAGAAGGGTAAGGAAAAGACAAGGTCAGAACGCATGGAGAGGCCATTCACCAATCCTAAGGTGGATAACCACCCTCCTCGACCTCGAGAAAGGCATGTCAATTCCTTCAGCCATTATGCACAGTTATCTGCCAGACCATCTCAGATTTTGAGAGAGGTCGGATGGCCAGTTTTCAGCACATATGGCATCAGGAGACCAGCCCCTATGAAAAGGCCAGGAAATTCACGAAAGTACTGTGATTTTCATGAACAAAATGGTCATTCCACTGATGAATGCCAAGCTCTAAAGAACGCGGTTGAGACGCTAATTAGAGAAGGCAAATTGAAACAATACCTGTTCAAAGAAAAATCCTTCGACAGGGCAGAACGGAATGAGAAAAGAGAAAGAGATCCCGACGATGGGGATGACAACAACCCCAGTCCGGTTCGAAAGTTCTCTGCTGCAGAGAAGCAAAAAGGTGTAATGACCGATAATGTAGCACAGAAAGACAGCATGCCACAGCAACAACGTCAGGGCCGACGTGAAGTCATTGACATGATTGCTGGAGGATTCGCTGGAGGAGGAACTTCAATTACAGCCCGAAAGAATCATCACAGAATGATTCTATCTGTGCAAGGGAAAGTCAAAGACAATCGCCCTTACAGAGGAGGAATTGAGGCTCCCATAATCTCTTTCTCTGACGAGGATTTTGGCCCAACCGTTCCTGGTGGTGACGATGCTGTAGTCATCACTGCTGTGATCGCCAACAAGGACGTCCGAAGAATCCTTGTTGACCAGGGAAGTTCCTGCGATGTTATTTTTTATAATTGCTTTGAAAGAATGGGTTTTAAAGACTCAGACTTACAGCCTTACACGCAGGAACTAACAGCTTTCAATGGCGCAAAACAACTAACTAGAGGGTATCTTGATACCCTTATCTCGTTTGAAGGCGAGCCAGGAGCCAGGACGGTTAGGTCTCGGGTGCTAGTGATTGATGTCAAATCACCATTCAATGGCATCATAGGCCGTCCTACTCTGAATGCAATGGAGGCAGTTGTATCAACCCCACATCTCCTTATCAAGTTCATTGACAAGGATAATGCTGTGTCATCTATCCGGGGTGATCAAGAGATGGCTAGGTACTGCTACAACCTTAGCCTCAACATGACAAAGCTGGACGCCTCCAATAAGAAGAGAAAACTTAATGATGCTGGAACATCGGCTGGATCTGTAAGTCTTGTCGACCTGGATCCTAGAGCGGATTTGAACATTGATCCGTTCAACCCATCAAAGCCCACACCGGATGGAAGTTCCAGGGACATTGTCTTGGGAGATTCTCCAGAAAAGATCACCCATATCAATGACAAGCTGGATGCTGAAATAGAGCAGCGACTGCTGGCTCTCTTACAAGAGTTTAAAGACCTCTTTGCATGAACTGCAGCCGATATGCCAGGCATAGACCCTGAATTCTGCTGTCATAAACTTTCCGTCTATCCAGAGACGAAACCTATGGCCCAAAAGAAAAGACGATTGGGCCCAGAAAAACAGAAGGCAGCTTGCCAGCAAACTGAGGAATTGCTGAAGGCCGGATTCATCAGGGAAATCCGATATTCCTCTTGGCTTTTGAATGTGGTGATGGTCCCTAAATCCAATGGTAAATGGAGAATGTGCATTGATTATGTGGATCTTAACCGCTGCTGTCCAAAAGATCCTTATCCTCTTCCTAATATAGATCGGATGGTGGACGATTCCTCTGGTTATCAATACCTGAGCTTCATGGACGCTTATTCTGGTTACAACCAAATTCCGATGTGCGAAGAGGATCAAGAGAAGACAGCTTTCATAAATGATCGTGGTGTCTTTTGCTATACAGTCATGCCCTTTGGCCTGAAAAACGCTGGGGCGACATATCAGCGCATGATCAACAAGGTTTTCGAAGGTATGCACACCAAACTTGTTGAAGTATACATTGACGACATAATAGCAAAGACACCGGTTGGTGGCGATCATATTGAAGACCTGCGCCAAGTATTCACCCGTTTGAGACAATTTAACATGAGGCTAAACCCAATGAAGTGCACATTTGCTGTCCCTGCTGGGAAATTTTTGGGTTTCATGTTAACTCAACGTGGTATAGAAGCCAATCCAGGGAAGTGCCAAACGATTCTAGACATGCAAAGTCCTAAGAATCTCAAAGAAGTCCAATCCCTGAATGGCAAGGTAGCAGCTTTGGCACGATTCATGCCGAAGATGGCTCACAGGTCGCTCCCCCTGTACAAAATACTGAAAAAGTCCAAGAAATTCGAGTGGGGACAGGAACAAGAAAAAGCTTTCCAAGAGCTTAAGGAGGTGTTGTCCAAACCTCCCATTCTCACAAAGCCTGACCCCGAAGACACACTCATTCTGTACTTGGCTATTTCAGATGAAGCTTTGGGCGTTGCCTTGATAAAAGAAACTCCTGATGGACAAAGACCGGTCTATTTCACTAGCAAGACCTTGCAAGGTGCTGAGATCCGGTATCAGAAAATTGAAAAGGCCGCCCTCGCTGTTGTTTGGTCCTCACGACGGTTGCGTCCGTACTTTCACGCCCATCCAATCATAGTGAGAACGGATTTGCCACTCCGTTCTGTCTTAATCAAGCCCGATCTTGCTGGGAGGATGATCAAATGGTCTATTGAACTCTCCGAGTTTGATATATCCTACGAACCCCGCAGCGCTATTAAAGCTCAAGTCCTGGCAGACTTTATTGTGGAAATGACAGGGACTGATCCGGATTACCCTCGAGTCCATTGGACCATATACGTTGATGGTTCATCAAACCAAAGAGGCTCTGGAGCAGGTGTAGTTCTCGAAAGTGATGACGGAGTACACCTGGAGATCTCCCTTCGTTTCAATTTCAAAACATCCAACAACCAGGCTGAGTACGAAGCTTGCTTGGCCGGGCTAAGAGCTGCAATTGACATCGGAGCTTCTGAGGCGACACTCTGTAGCGATTCACAGCTGGTGATTTCGCAGATCTTAGGAGATTATCAAGCTCGCGAACCTCAACTCCAATTATACTTGAACTGTGTCAAGGAGTTGACTGAGAAATTCTCAAAGGTGGAGTTCAAGCATGTTCCACGTGAAGAGAATACGAGAGCGGATATACTCTCCAGGTTAGCAAGCACTAAACGACCGGGTAGCACCACTACTCTGGTTTAAAGCACGCTAACGTCGCCCAGCATTCCTCTTTTCCCTTCTCTAAACGCCATAATGACTGACTCCCTTTACGGAGATACATGGATGGCTCCTTACATCCGTTATTTGGCTGATGGACAACTACCCACAGATGAGAAGGAAAAGACGAGGTTAAGGAGAGAATTACCGTATTTCACTATGATTGATGGTAATCTCTACAGAAGGGCACTCTCAGTGCCCTATTTAGTTTGTCTCAAAGAGGATGAGGTGCAAGGTGTAATGGAGGAAGTGCATGGAGGACAAAGTGGACACCACGCCGGAGGAAGAAGCTTAATGCGAAGAATCCTCAGAGCTGGATACTGGTGGCCCACAATGAAGCAAGACTCCATTGACTTCGTCAAAAAATGCGACGCTTGCCAAAAATTCTCTAACCTACACCACACACCGGCGGAAGAACTCTTCACATCCGCTGTTCCATGGCCTTTCTACCAATGGGGATTAGATATTCTGGGCCCCTTTCCAACTGCTCCTGGGGGCATCAAATATCTCATTGTAGGGGTCGATTATTTCACTAAGTGGATAGAAGCAGAGCCGGTGGTGCATATTACTTCAGCCCGAACTCGCCATTTCATGTATGAAAACATCATAACACGGTTCGGGGTCCCAGCACGGATTGTCACAGACAATGGCACCCAGTTCACGGATAGAAAATTCACAGATTTGCTTGAAGGGTTAGGAATAACCCAAATATTCTCATCCGTCGAACATCCCCAAACTAATGGTCAAGCTGAAGTGGCCAACAGAGAGGTGCTTAAGGGACTAAAGAAGCGCCTTGGTGAAGCCAAGGGCGGATGGACAGACCAGCTGTGTCATGTCCTATGGGCATATCGGACAACGCCTCATTCATCCACCAATGAATCCCCATATCGCCTAACATACGGGGTCGAGGCAATGATACCTGTGGAACTGCAAATTGCTTCCACAAGGGTTAAGTACTTCTCTGAAGAAACCAACAATGCAAACTTGGCATCTGAAATGGATGTCATACAAGAACTCAGAGAAGACGCTTTCATCAGAGATCAAGCCATCAAAGCCAAAGTTGCTCTCCGGTACAACAAACGAGTCCAATCAAGGACTTTCAACGTTGGAGATTTGGTTTTGAGGAAAGCAAGTATAGGGAACAAATTCGCCCATCAAGGCAAACTAGCCCCAAACTGGGAAGGCCCATACAGGGTATCCGAGGTCACTGGCAAAGGCTCTTATCGCCTTGAAAACCTTGATGGCACTCCAATCCGAAACAAATGGAACACCCAAAACTTGCGCATCTACTATAGCTAGCTGTTCCTACACTCTCCTATCCATATCTTCGATTGAATACTGGAGAATTTATTTTCACAGCTACGCTCTCCTTGTAATTCTTATTTTTGATTTAATAAGAATCTCTCATAACGAATTAACTCTTTCGAGTTTTTCTTATGCTGTGATTTTCAGTTTATCCGGTGTACAAAAGCATATTCAGGACGGATGATCTCAGCTACTTATTCTGTAGTTGACGATGTAACTCCTCGAATATGCGCAACGCACAAGAACATACTCAGGACGGATGATCTCAATTACCCATTCTGTAATTGACGATGTAACTCCTCGAGTGTGTAAATATTGAAGGCCCAGATTGTAGGATTAAACCGAACTCTGGGTACGGTTAGTAAGTTTGGCTGAACACCGGTGAAGGCTCAGATTGTAGGATTAAACCGAACTCTGAGTACGACTAGTAGGATAAACCGAACGTCGGTGAAGACCTGAGTTGTAGGATTAAACCGAACCTCAGGACATGGGTTGTAGGGCTGGCACTTTTTTAAGGCCACAAACCGAACCCCATTCGAAGACTACATGGGTTGTAGGGCTGGTTCTTCTTCAAGGCCACAAACCGAACCCCATGCGAAGGCTTGGGCGCAGTAAGCTGGTTTTTCTTCAAGACCACGCTGAACCCCAAGTGACGGGCGCAGTAGGTTCAGGATTAGCCCTGATCTGAACCCCGTATCGAAGGCTCGGATTGTAGGATTAAACCGAACTCTGAGTACGACTAGTAGGATTAACCGAACGTCGGTGAAGCATTGTCATTGGATAAAACCAAAGACCAATTGAAGAACGGCTGGTAGGATTAAACCGAACGCCAAATATTACATGGACAGTAGGATCAAACCGAACTCCAAACACAACAAGTAAGTTATACTGAACTCCAAATTAATACTCTCGTGAAGTTCTTTATTTGGAAGTTTTATAGCTTATAGTTCTGAGTCATCAATTTTTCAATTGAGACCTGACTCGTAAACTCCGACACAAACAATTCACTCGGGTACACCACAATCTAAGGTATATTCACCCGAAATCTCTCAGTCGGAAATATTTGAAGAGGAATTTCTATTTTAAATCCTCATTCTCAAGATATCTCACGTGAAAATCTCACTCAGAGTTTATTCAAAGTAATGATCACCAAATGATACTGGGGGACAACATCAACGGTTTAACGAATAATTTGAGGAATGAACTCTCATCTAAACGACCTCACAATCATTCCCCTTAAGCCGTTCTTGAGGCACTGATGTATTCCCTCACAAGCGGTGGTTTTATCATGAAATTCATTTCGCATGTATATGTCCGGTATGGAGATTTTGTTTTACAATCCGATCTTCATTACTTAAATCCGGAATAATACAATAAGACACATGCAGTCCCTCTATTAAAGTTGTTTTTCACTAAACAAGAATGGAGGTAAAAAACTCTTTTATTGATTCAATAAGAATTACAATTCGTGTAATAATCCGGAGCTGATCCCGGAACACAGCGAATTCAAATCAATAAAACGAAAAAGAAAACAAGAAAGGCGCTACTCTTTCTGGCTTGAGTCTCCCTCCTTCCCTTTGCCTTTGTCTCCGGTCTTGCCTCCTTCAGTGCGAGAGCTCGATCCTGTACTTATGGGTTTCAGGAGGGAAGGTCTCAATGATTGACCTTTAGGTAAAGGAGCAAACTTATAAGGAGTTCTAGGCGGACTCTCTTGACGATTGTCAACGATGGCCACCAGTTTCCCTTGGTGAAACTCATAGAACGGATCAATACCGTTCAAATTAAGTGACACCTTGGGATTCCGGTATAACACCTGACGAATTGCCAACCCGAAAGCCTCCTTGACTGCTTGATCACACATGTTTACAGCATCGTCCAAGTCTGCTTTCAGGGTCTTGACTTCGCCATTCAAATCCTCCAGCTTTAATAGCAGCTCCTTTTCCTTACGTGACCAATCATCCGCTCCTTGGGAATAGACGACCTTAGCCTCCTTCAACCGCTCATCTAGCTTCGAAGAGCGTTCCTTCTCCACACAAAAATTGGCATGGAGGTCAGCGTTGATTTTCTTCTGATCAAGAACCTGACCCTCCAGCTCCTTGGCAAGCTTCTTCAACTTGGCGATTTCTTCATCCTTCTTCTGAGTTTCCTCTTCGGAAGTTTTTAATTTTCCTTCTAATTGGAGGATGATTGCCTTGTCCTTGCCAACCATCGAGGTGAGCCTCTCGTTTTCTTCTGTGAGCTCGCGAACCGACTTGAGGAGCTTGGATAAATCAGCCAAGTGCTTCTGTCCGTCGTCGCAAGCTCTCATCATTTCTTCACTCTTTAACGAGGGCTTCACCTTGGGTGAGGATTCAGGAACGCCCTCAGGAACGGAGCCCTCATACACCGGATGTTGAACAAGACCGGAATTACCTTCAAGAGAGCAGGGGACTTTGGGCGCGAAATAAGTCGTTATTGGCTTCGCCCCACAAGTGATTACACTGCCGGGGGCATCCGGAGTGGGTTCTTCCGCTCTCTTCTCTTTAGAGGGCACAAGCTCAGCAGCCCCTCTTGAAGTTTTTGGTTTTTTGGGCGAGGATTGACGGTCTGAGGTTTTCGAAGGATCACGCTTAGTCCTCTTCTTTTTCTCGACCACCTTCTCAGATCCGCCCTCGATCAGAGGAATATCGTCACCAGCAGACGAAGTTAATATTATCGTCTCAGCAGTAGCCTTCTTCGAGTTCCGCTTTGCCTGAATGTCATTTTCAGCCGCAACGGAAGTCTCTCCGGCCTTGAGACCTTTTAGTCTATTCATCTCTGGTGATTCGCTCTGAATTTCACCTGCACAATTAAAAGACACAATCAGAGACGAAAAAGTTTCAAGACATGACATAATAACGCATGAAGAATGGCAGGGAAATTACGTAAATACTCCTCGCGAGTAGACTTTGGTCCTAACAAACGCCTGCAGGAGAAAAATTGGTGTGAGGCTGTGTAGGACTGCAGAGCCGAAAGAACTGAGATTGAAGTTGGGCTCAGTTCGTCCTCCTCGGTATAGTACGCTTGGGAGGTCAACAAAAAATGTTCGTGCGTCCAAGTCACTGGGAATTTTGGAATCCCTTCTTCAGTCAACCAAAAAATTGATTCATTCGGATGGACGCTAATCTTCGTGAAATAGGACTTGAATGAACGCCCATCAACTTTGGCGGAGTCAGTGTACGCCTCGAAGTTGATGATCTTGGAGATAGTTCGGAGGGATATCAAGCTCACTCCTCCTTTCTCCTTATTCGCACGATGGACCACTTGAGTGAAGTAGAAAAGCATGGCCACCGTCGGTTTAAAGTTGAAGTGCTCCCCAAGCACTTCAAGAGAGCGGACCAATCCCCATCCATTAGGGTGAAGTTGCGAGGGGGCGCAGTCCAAGAATCTCAGGACTCCCATCTCAAACTTCGTCAAGGGGAAACGCACACCCAGGTTCAGAAATAAAAAATCATACATGAATAAGGACCTCTCGTCCGGTGCGTGGCATATCCGTACTGATGGAAGGGGAGCGAATACTTTAAAACACCATTTGTATTTGTCCTTCTTCCATACGGTAAACCGCGGCTCCAGCTCCCCTTCATCCTCCCGAGCGTGGACGGACGGTGTCTCACGAAATTCCTCAGCCACCCAGCTGAATGGGCGTTTCTGTTGGAATTTCACCCAGTCTATCCGGTGTGCAACCACATTGCAGAGGCCGGATTGCGTCTTCAAGATATACTTCTCGGAAGGGGATTCCCTTTCAGACGACTTCCTCCCAGTTGCTTTCTTTGTCACCATCGTGAAAGCCTTGATGCTGCGATAAAATTTCACATCATCAGAGAGATACAAATCCCCACTTTCGACACTCTCACTGGAGGAGGAAGACTCTGAAGAGGGTATAATCACCCTTCGCCTTTGATATTGCGACTCCTCCCCCCCTGTATACTGTGGCCTCGATTGGAAGATCACTGGGATCCTCCCACCACGAACATTAGGGTTTTGAGCCAAAACCCTTCCTCCTCTTCCCCTAGGGCTAACGCCACTGAAGCTAACACCCTTCCTAGCCATTCTCAAATATTGAAAAGAGATGCAAAAAAATGAAGGGAAAGTGGTTACCTAAGGATAGTGAATTGAAATTCACAGAGGCGGACACGAAGAACTTCTTGGGACTTTTGCAGAGGTTCGTCGAAGAAGCAAGAAGAAATGGTAACTAAGATTGCCAAATATGCCTATATCAGGGCACAAAAATTTTTTCAAATACCCACTAAACACAATCTGTCGTTTACCCATAAACGACCCCCCGTTTAGTGGACCAAAATTGTCGTTTAGTACCTCATGGCGCGAAAATCCCATCGTTTTGTCACAGAGCCATCGAAATGGGCCTATTAAAACTAAATCCTAGGCCCAACAAGACTATGCGTGACAGTTACTAAGACATGCGCACTTAATGCAATAATGGCGCGCCCACGTGAATTAAGGCATTAAATGTCCAATCATTAGAAACGTGGCCACCATTACCCGAATACCAAGGGTTGCGAAATTCGATAAACTTCTAATATTCCCATTGTCGAATCCGCCCTTAAAATTTCACCACTACGGAACATGGTTCCCAGAGCGGATATTTACACTTCGGTACAAACCCGAAATCCAGATGTACTACGATCAATATAGCTCATATGAGCAAGTCAACTGCTTCCTCACATCAGCTAGGGGGCTAGTAGAGGTAAGACTCGGATTTCGGATGGAGCGAAAATTGCCAATTGAATCCGCACTCCTGTGATTGGAAAAATTCACCAGGACGGATGATCTCAATCACTTATTCAGTGATTCGATGATGTAACTCCTGGTACGAAGGACTCCAATAATTACACCAGGACGGATGATCTCAATCACTTATTCAGTGATTCGATGATGTAACTCCTGGTACGAAGAGCTCCACTAATCATTCCAGGACGGATGATCTAAATCACCTATTCAGTGATTCGACGATGTAACTCCTGGTATGAACAATTCTCATCATCATTCTTACGATGAAAGTATTCACTCAATCCGTACTCCTACGATTGAAAAATGTCTCCAGGATGGATTATCTAAATCACTTAATCTGTGATCTGACGATGTAACTCTTGACGATGTGTACTTTTCCAGAACGGATAACCTCAGTCACCCATTATGTGATATGACGATGTAACTCCTAACGCGGTGTACCTGCCCAGGACGGATGATCTCAATCACCCATGCTGTGATCTGACGATGTAACTCCTGGCGCCATACACACCCAAAGGACGGATGATCTCAATCACCTAATATGCGACCTGATGATGTAGTTCCTGGTATCGTACACATCCCCAAGACGGATGATCTCAATCACTTATGAAGTGATTTAATGATAAAACACCTGGCATGATCAATACTCATAATCATCTTTATGATGGAAAATTCCGAAAGTCAGTCCGCACTTTCACTTTCTAGTGGTATTCTCCCAGGACGGATACTCTTTATCACCTATTCTGTGATACAACGACGTAACTCCTGGCGTAGAAAAAACTCCCATCATCATCCTTATGATAAAGGACTCAAACACCACTTCCTTGCAGTTCCCTAAACTTGGAACAATATTATCATCTCCTGTAAGAATATTACGGGTTAGAAGCAGTCATCCGTCCTGTTACACTACTTTGCTAAACAGCGGATCGACCCATCTTTCCCCAAAAGAATTAAGGATCATGCCCCAGAGACAGGCACCTTCTTCTTAATACGCACTTGGGGACATGTATATATTTATCCGTTCTAAATTTTATTTGTTATTTAATCTTCCGAGGCTATTATTTCAATCCGGCCTTAAGATTAATTACACTGAACGGATTAGTAACGATTTATATATACATGAAACAATGAAGACAAATTTCTTCAACTAAAATTCATTCATTGAAACGAAATTACATACAATAGTTTAAAATCCGGAGTTGATCCCGGTACACAACTATACATGTAAACGAAAACAAAACTACTGAGGAGGAATCTGTTCTTCAGTTTTTTGCGCCTCCTCAGCACCAGGCTCTTGTCCCCCTTCCTTGGGAACCTCATCAGGAATCTCCCCCCCAGGAGCTTCAACCCTTTCTTCAGTAGAGGGAACCTCGGACATAGGAAAGACATAATCAGGTCCCATGGATTGACCCTCAGGAAGAGGAGCCAAACCATATAAGGACGTCGGTGGATCTTCGTGACGACCATCCACCACTGCGACTAACTTTCCCCCATGGAATTCATAGTACGGATCCATTCCATAAAGGTTAAGTTTCACAGTGGGGTTGCGGTAGAAGACTTGGCGTATGGCTAGGCCGAAGGACTCTTCAACAGCTCGGCTGCATATGTCAACAGCTTCATCTCTCTCAGCTTTCGCTGTAGCCAATTCTCCCCGCAACTTGGACAGCTCCTCACCGGATATCTCGGGCTCCACTTTCCTAGCCTTCAGTTCCTCTATCTCAAGAAGGAGCTTCTTCTCCCTTTGAGACCACTCCTCAGCATCAGCCTTATTTTTATCCTGGCTGCTGCGGAGTTCTTCCTCCTTCTCCGCCACCTTGCCTTCCAAGTTTTTAAGATCGCCTTTGAGCTTGAGATTCTCTTTAGTTACGAGATCCCCAAACTCCTTAGACTTGCTAAGACGATCTTCCATTAACTTCATGGCGGCTTTGTCTTTGTCTGAGGCAAGGTTGAGCTCTTCTAATTTGTCACTTAGCTCCTCAACCTTATCAACGTTCTTAGCCAACTCGCTGACGGAAGATAGCAATCCAGCAAGTTCGGCTAGCTGCCACCTTCCGGCCTCACACGCTCCTTCAATTTCTTTAACACTAAGCGTAGGCCGGAGTTTATACATCGGTGGTGGAAGAGTGGCAGGAGTAGAACCTTCATAGGAGAGGAAGGGGGTGAGAAACGAGGTCGTTGGGAAGGAGGTCGGATTTGACCCAGAAGCTCCAGCAGCAGTTTCTTTACCCTCCGAAGTTTTGCGCTTTTTGGACGGGCCTCCCACTGAGTCATTCTTGATTTTTCTTCTCCTCTCAGAAATTGGAGGATGACCCGTGGATTCATCAGCGGCAGAAGAACCGCCCTCAACCAACGGAACGTCCCCTTCAGCATCCGAGGTCAGTATTATTAACTCAGGACGATCCTTGGTTGAGGGCCTGGGCTTCACTTCATTCTCACGGGTGACGGATTTACCAGCCGCTTTGAATTTCTTTAATTTGTCCATCTCCGGAGTTTGCTGTTCTATTTCACCTACATGAACAAACACAAGATGTCAGCAACTACAAATATTCTATACATATTTGATAAAGGAGAAAAGATAGAATAAAACGAGAAGTACGCAAATATTCCTTCCGGACTCCGCTTGAGCTACTTAGCAGACGCCTACACGAAAAGACGTGACGACCTGTAGTGTGTGATTCAAGTGCGAACAACACTCTCGACGTTTCACGAGATAGATCGGATTGATCAGTGTAGTATGCGTGCGAACTCAAGAGGAAATGTTTGTGTGTCCAGCTCAGGGGAAATTTGTCAACATCTTCTTCGTCCTTCCAAAATTTCGGTTTGCCCTTCTTAATGGAGATACGAGTGAAGTAGGTCTTAAACGACTTCCCATCAACCTTGGCCGAATCAGTATAAGACTCAAAGTTCACAAAAGAACAGAGAGTCCGGAGTGTCACCAGACCAACTCCGCCCTGCTTATTCGCCCTTCGAACTACCTGAGTGTAGTAGAACAGCATCGCTACTGTTGGCGTGAAATTGAAGTGCTCCCCAAGCACTTCGAGAGCTCGGATGAGGCCCCAACCGTTGGGATGAAGTTGGGAGGGTGCACAGTTCAAAAACCTCAAAACACCCATCTGGAGTTCGGTTAATGGGAAGCGGACACCCAAATAATGAAAGATGAAGTCATACATATATACTGAGCGGTCATTAGGGACGAGATGGCATATCCGCTCTGTCGGAAGTGGTGCGTAAACCCTGTACCACTTTTTCGTCTCTTCATCCGAACTCAGCGTGAACCTCGGTTGAATCCGAGATCCCTCCTCATCCACATGACGAGAGGCAAGATCCTTAAACTCGCTGGACACCCAACAGAAAGGCCATTTAGCCTGAACCTCCTCCCAATTTAGTCTCGAAGCAACTACGCTGTAGAGACCTTCTGCTGTCTTTGAAATGGCGCTATCTCCAGAAGATCTTTCTCCAGTTGCCATTGGAAATATCTAGACCGAACTCCTTAATCTACGATAAGGAATAAAATGTCGTCAGAAAGTTGCAATCATTACTCACTGCATTTTTAAAGCAATTACAATCAGAGGGCGACTCTGAGAAGGGAAAGGTCACTTCCCGCAGTGAATAAGATCCCCTTTCTGAGCGACGCGGTTCAGTCTTAGGAAGAATCACAAGGATTCTTCCCCACGACTATTAGGGTTGAGGGAAACTGATTCCCCCCCCTTTTTAGGTGAAGCCTACTTTCTATAACTACGAGTAGCAAGTCAAAGCGAAACTAAAGCGACAAGGAAGAGATAGTTACCTCAGATAACAGTGATGAATTTGAGGAACGAAGAAACCCTCGCAATGTAGGCGATAAACTTCCTTGCAAAATTTCTGCAGAGTTTCGTTGAGAAAGCAAAAGCAAGTGGAACCCAGAATCCACTAAGTATTCCTTTTATAGGAAACAAAGAGGACCGGTTACCTCCTCTTGAAGTTGTGTCGTTCTCGATAAAACGCACCTGTTCACAAGCGAAACGACACAACCGATCCAAATTCTTGGGCGCCAAAACGATAGCGACTCAGCAAAGGGCTATCCACTAGGCCCAAAAGTTTCGAAAATTTCAGGCCCATTAAGCCCAAAACGACGGTTAATAAGATTTTCATCTCAGGCGCAATAATTGCTTGCCCACGTGATTAAAAGCATTAATGTCTAATCATGCAACGCAATTTACGCTTTACAGCCGTTACACGAACTTCAAGAGCTTTCAATTCCAATAAACTCTTGAAATTCTCACACAACGAATCTTTGTCTGAATCCGTTGTGGCAGTACCGAAAGGTCTTTTCTATTAAATTCAGAGCGGTTCTTTACGAATGACAACAGATGCTAAGGAACTGTTACACACGTAGGCTTACCGATATTAAGACCTCTCGCAGGTTGAGTAGCTTATGTGAACAACTATTTAGTCCCTCACACAAGCTAGGGGACATATGATCCGGTCTCAATACCAGTATCCGATCTGCTATACATATTTCAACGTCTTTGATAAGACATCTACGTGTAACCGGTGTCATCGGTATACATCCGAACTGTAATTCCGTATCAGGCGTTCTCCCTATACCGGTTGTTCAGGATAACACCATGACATCGGATAATACACACGTCACTGTGCAGAAGACAAGGATGGTTGCTACAGGGATCGATCAATAATTCCCTGCACTACGAGCCAAATTCTGCTCACGGGAATGGTCAACTTGTTCCCTAATCCTAGTCTACATTCTCTATGCTCAATATAAAATAGCCACTTGACCCAATCATGCAGGTAAGTGCGCAATATAATAATGCTAATGGGAGTTGGTGGTTCCCCACCAACGAGTCCTCGTTAATCGAGCCAATCAGGTATATGAACTAACTTCATGATTGAAGTGAGGGATCTTCTTCCTCAGCTCTTTTACGACTGATTCCTCTCTGAATACATTCCTTACTTGGAATATAATCACTGACTTGAGCGTCGGAGAATCTTTGCAGGTGACACCACCATTCGCCCACTTCAACGCGTTAGGTCGGTGTGAAGGATCTCCAGAACGCCCAATCCGCTCTCCTCATTCAAGGACAACGGATACCTACATCGGATACACATACATCCGGTCTACTAGACGGTATTGACATACTATTCGTGACTGGCTTGAGATCGGATCTCTTGACCCCGGTCCAGGACAGATCAGATATATAAATATATATGTTGTGAAATGACATGATCATGATGATAATTGATGTTGTTGATGCAAAGTGTACATGTTGTATGCATACGTACATAATCACAAATGTATTCATATTCATCACTTGGAATGTAAGACTCACCCTCCCATGTTGTCTATTTTTAGCATTGTGATGCAGGATATGCATGGGGTGAGATGCATCTATTTTGAAAGTGTACATGTTTTGGCGGAGAAGGTAAATTAGTGGTATAAGAATACCTTGGCCGGCGATTGTTTTGTATAGCATATATGTTGATATATGCTTGATATGTATTTGAATAGATATGATGTGTATTTTGATAGGTCATGTGTGAAAATTAGTTCTTATTGTTGAAAGACTAATTTTTGGTTATGACCTTAACATTAATGGATGACTATTGTAGTACATTGGCTTATGCTACATTAATGAATCAATGATGTTATTCAAGGATTATGAGTATTTATAGTTATGTTGGATATTCATATGCAATTAAAATGATGAAAGGTGTGGATATCGGGAAGTGGATATGTCATAATCCTATTTGATGGCTAAGACCTTGTGTAGAGGTTTCCTCTAACTCATGGTGCATGTATGTTATGACGTCCCGTATAATTTTCCGAATAAATTTTTCACGTTTTTAAAAGATCATTTTAAAATTCATAAATTAAATTCAGAATTCACGTAACAGTTAATAATTGCGGAATATTATCATACATACTAGTCGTGAATAATTAAATTCAAGAAAACATTTAAGTAGCGAAAACGATTTAGAAAATAACGGTACATGATACGTTATACTTATTACAACCCATAAAATCAAAGTCCAAATAATAATTCATATAGGCATCAATCATGGCATCACTCTTCATTCTGCGTGGCATTCACTGTAAAAATTAATGTAAGAGTGAGACAGAATATAGAATAAATATAAAATAAATAAAATTGCACAAACACAATTAACAAACCATAATGATATGATGAATATACCAAACAAGTTCATTTATATTTAATAAGTCTTTAATTTAGTCCAATGATGTCATGCTGGATCCATTTGGTTTGATGGGAATACTGCAGTAAAAAGTCTCATAGAGACTCCAGTAGGAATTAGCATAACCATGAATCCCTACACTTTCATGGCTCCTACGAAATTAAGTGCACAAGTAGGAATTAGCATAACCATGAATCCCTACACTTTCATGGCTCCTGCAGAAATAAGTATACTAGTAGGAATTTACACAACCATGGATCCCTACACTTCCATGGTTCTTGTGAAAATAGGGCTTAAACTCATCATAGAGTAACCCCCCACCAAGGTAGGCAATCATGGAACCCCTAAATTCCATGGTGCGTCCAAATGCTTATGATGCATGAATGCCTTTAATTCTCTTTATCATTTAACATACCATGATATATCAATTTCCAAAACCACTTGGAAAACCACAATTCCTCAAAGGACACATCACATATAATAATTTTCAGAATCATGGATTTACTGTTTCAACCACATATTTCAATAACCGCAAGGTATTCATGTATATATATTAATTTAGTCATTCATAATTATTCACCACCAAAATACACAAACTGAATGATGCTCATTAGACACTCATCAACATTCATAATACTTCATAATCACTCAAGAATTCAATAATAATTTGTTACCCATAGGGAAAATATCATTTTTATCCATAATAACCATTATAAGCAAATTTCAGCATTTCCAACAGCAATATACGTTAGTAAAACAGTCATAACATGAGCAAATCAAATCCTCTTCATGTGATTCCACTTTCTATAGCTCAATAACATAAATATATACAACTTTCATGAAGACCATAAATTCAAATTCTAAATAGAAACATCACTTATTCACAAAATACAAAACTGCCTCAAAGAGGATTTTTAAAACATACACAGGTTAGTATTTCTAACGTTTCTGGAGCTGCAAAAACAATTTTGGCATGAAACCAGTTCTAAATTATTCTTAATACAAATATCTACAACTTTCATGAAGGCACCAACCACTAATTCTCACCACAAAATTCCCAGTTTTAAAAATAAGATTCAGATTTCATAATTAACAGATTTTCATCATGAACATACTTCTGTATTTTGAGCATATCTAGAGCTACAGGCATCTTTTTAACTCAAAACCACTTTATATAGATCCCTAACATAAATATCTACAACTTTCATAAAGACATCAAAGTCTAAAAACGTATGTATAATTCCCAGAGTATTCATATATGCACAAAACACAAGATAAGTATTTCAATCAGACATACTGTAGTATTTTGATCATAACTCATGCTATACATATCCAATTCAGTCAGTTCAGGTCTCAAAATTCACATAAAAAGAAGATATACAACTTTGATGAAGACACCAATCACTAATTCTCACCACAAAGTTCCCAGTTTTAAAAATAAAATACGTATCTCAAGTTAACAGATTTACAGCTTGAACATACTTCAGTATTTTAGGCATAACTCGAGCTACAAAAATCATTTTGACTTGAAACTACTTTCTACAGATCCATAACATAAATATCTACAACTTTCATAAAAATATCAAAGGCTGATTATGCATGTATAAGTCCCATAATTTTAATATATACACAAAATATAGGATAAATATTCCACTCGGATATGCTGTAGTATTTTGGCTATAACTTTTGTTATATATATTCAAATTAATTGATTCAGGTCTCAAAATTCAGATAACAAAAATATTTACAACTTTCATGAAGAAGTCAGAATCAAAATCACATGTTTTAAATCTCAAAACTGAGTAATAAGATACGAAAATAAAACTGGAATCCTAGGATAGCATACAATTCTACCCATTTCATAATCATTCACAACCCTGTCCCCTCTTACTTGGTTTGCTGACTGAAAAATGGTCTCCTTGCTGTCCTTGCTCCTGTTTGAAGGTGTATTGAGGAAGAAGAGTAAAAGAGAGGAAGAAGGTATACTGGCTTTGTTCTCTGAAGGTCTGAGCAGAAGCAATGTTAATAATGCAAGGACAAGTGGGGAACCACTTTCCCTTGAGTGGATGTTTAGTGCTGTTAGTGCGTTGATAATGGGAATTAAATAAGAAAGTGGGCTTATAATGGTCCACTTCTGGCCGTCCTACACATTAGGGTGAATAATGAGTTTAGGTATATTAAAATATGCATAAGAGACAAGAATGGAGTCAAAAAGTTACTCCTGCACTGAAAACCGACTGGAATTTCACTCGGTCAGCCACTAAACCGACTAGAAACTGCCAGTCGTTGTGAAGAAGAAGGGAATCCGAGTCCCTCTCGCTCAAGCGAAATCCTCTCTCGCTCGAGCGAGTGCCATATATAACACTGGCAGAAGGGAGTTTCGCTCAAGCGTTTCCGACTCGCTTGAGCGAGTCATACTGTCTTCGCTTGGGCGAAATGAAAAATAGAGTATCAGGGCCGAGCGCGCTTGAGCGCAGTATGCTCGCCTGGGCGAAGTAAAGAAAAGTCTGATTGCAAGGAGAAATTATGCATCAGGGGTCCATCTCGCTCAAGCGAATTCCGACTCGCTTAAGCGAGACACACGAGTCTCACCTATGCCTCTCTTTACTCGCTTAAGCGAAGCATTCATTCGCTTAAGCGAAATCCGACCAGAGGTCGTCATTCCCCAAAACCGATCCTTCATCCACTCAGTTTCCACTCAACAACTTAATCCAGACCGACTCAAAGCTCTCAGATTCCCACTCAGCAGAACCTCCTGAAACCGAGTCAGCTCTCAATCAGTCTCTTACTCCGCAGTTTTCAAACCAAATCATTCCTAAGCCGACTCACACTTATATAGTCTATCACTCGGCTATTCATTCTAATTCCGAGTCATCACAAGCAGTCTTTCACTCAATTAAATCTTTCTAGACCGATCCCACACTCTTTGGTTTGTCACTCGGCAGATTACTACAAATCGACTCATTCTACTCGATTGTGCACTCGGTAAAATCAATTAAAACCGATTCCCAACACCCAGATTTTCACTCGGTAAAATAATCCTTACTGATCATCATTCACTCAATATTTCACTTACAGAACTGATTCAACATCAGATCGGCCATCACTCGGCAATTCATCTTCTTACCGATTCATCTCCTAATTAGTTCTCACTCGGTGAATGACAGTTATCCCACTCGGAATCCATAAACCTTCCTTACCCGGATTATTTCCCAATCAAACACCACTCGGTGTATTCCAACCACAACACAATCTGGATTACATTACACTTTCACCACTCGGTATATTATCACCTTATGCACTCGGAGAACACATAGACTTTCCTTTACTCAGAAGGGGTCTTCCACATGTATACATTACTCAGAATATTCCAGCCAAATCCACTCAGCATATGATAACTTATTCATTCAGGAGTTTTACACGTTCATCACTCGGTATACCGACTCCCAGAGTCAAACCTCACTCGGTATCTAACTCTAAGACCGACCAACGCCCATTTGATCTTTACTCGGTATTCATACCTTTTCTTACCTGAGGAATAACTTAACCATTCATACATCAGAGACAAGCATCATAGTCAAGTCTCACTCGGACACAACCATTACTTAATTACTCATGATACATAACTCCCTATTTACTCGGAATAGGTACCCATATTCACTCGGAACAAATATATAACTTTCACTCAGAATAGTTATAACATCTTTCATTCAGAAAGCAACACTCAGGAATATTAAAGTTTTCCCCACTCGGGGTTCACTCTGCTAATCATCACTTAGCCAAGGTTAGGTCAACTTCTTCAACTACATTTCACTCAGAGTCCATTAAGGCCATCACCACTCGGAAAATGCCCACACGTATGAGTCTCACTCGGAATGGAGTCGTAAATCTAATTTTTTGTTCCTTTATGAGTTATTATGTAAATAAAAAATATCTATGTACATATATTCTAATCTATCTATATTATCCATATAATAAATGGATGTAGTAACAAATGGATGTACTAGTCATATTAGTTAGTCCCTTCTTTTGAAATTAAGGCTCACTCGAAATGTTACACAACTCTGGTTCCTCTCTCAGAAGTATCTCTCCAGTCATATTTCACTCATAAATAAATTTTCCTTTGTACTCCTTCTCAGAAATGAGCACTCAGGAAACTTTCACTTAGAAATGAAAATGCTTAATAATGTATGACTTAGAATTGAGTCGTTGGAAAATACTTGACTCAGAAATGAGTCCTTCTGAGATGTTTGACTCAGAATTGAGTCATTCAGATATAATTGACTTGGAAATGAGTCATTTGAATGCTTTTGACTCAGTAGTGAGTCATTCTAAGGTGAGTCACTCAGATTCTTTCACCCAGAAGTGGTTCTATCAGTCCCACTTCACTCAGAAGTGCCTCAAACAAGGATTCCACTCGGAATAAACTCTCTCGGCCATGTTCCACTCAGAAAACACAACCTTCACTCGGAATTTCTCTTAGTCACTCGGAATGTTCCTTTTTCACTCGGAATTTCACTCACTATATCACAAAATTATTTTCTAAGGTTCCTATTTGAACGGAATTCATCCAGTAACTCCCAGGTTGCTTAACATGCTTCTTGCTTTGAGCTAGAGCTCACTCGCCTGAGCGAGATTGATCCCAAACGCTTAAATACTAATGTAAGGGATTCTCGCTTGAGCGAGATTCTTTCTCGCTTAAGCGAGAATACTATGAAATGACCAGAAAACGAATTTGTCCCAGCTCCACATATGGTATCTCATTGTAGGCCTATTAAATCATATCTGACATATCATATATGACATTTTGAGGCACATAAAGCTTGTTCTGAGAGTTCTTACTCTGAAATCCTCATTAAAAGCCAAGTTTGGATATCTCCATTACTTCATACACACAAAAAGACATATACAGCCAGTTCCCACATTCATACTTATAAATTTCCATTCTAAATTTATCATTAATAATTTTAGGATGTTACATATGTGACTTGTATGTATGAGTGGTTGTGGCCAAATAGGCCTATGTGGTAAATTGACATGTTTGGTTATGCCAAAAAGCGTTTGAAAGGCCATTTATGCATTTAACGTGTTAGAAACAAAATTGAGGTGTGTGGTTTATTGGATCAAGTCTCAAATGTATGCCAAGTGTTGAATTGGGCCAATCTTGCATGAAATGAGTTTTGGTATGTCATGTTGCATAAAATATCCAAGTTTTTATGCATTTACTGGTAATATTGCTCAAGCAAGATGATTCTCGCTCAAGCGAGATAGCTATGTGTAACTCCCCGGCCGCTTTTCAGGAATGAACGACTCTCCCCACAGACCAACACGAGACCTTTCCAATGTGCTTTTGTCCTCACTCACATATTTCCTGAGAACTTCCCAGGAGGTCACCCATCCCAGAATTACTCCAAGTTAAGCACGCTTAACTTTGGAGTTCTTAAGTGATAAGCCACCGAAAAGGCTAATGCATTTGTTGGTATAGGTAGTACGAATTAATTTCTTTAAGCTATCCTTGACTGTATAGTCCCATACCTATATAGTCTTTGGATCCCTCTCATTCTGGTATGTATTCAGTTTATTCATGTGTCTCTCCCACTGGAAGCCTGCCAGGAGCCGCTCCTTGTCCGTGCCTATGCACCAGCGATCACTAATTACTCCAAGTTAAGCACACTTAACTTTGGAGTTCTTAAGTGATAAGCCACCGAAAAGGCTAATGCATTTGTTGGTATAGGTAGTACGAATTCATTTCTTTAAGGTATCCTTGACTGTATAGTCCGATACCTATACAATCTTTGGATCCCTCTTATTCTGGTATGTATTCGGTTTGTTCATGCGTCCCTTCCACTGGAAGCCTGCCAGGAGCCGTTCCTTGTCCGTGCCTATGCATCGGCGATCACTCCCCGCCCTCAACAGTGCCCGGGATGTCACACTATGCATCAGATATGTGGTTTCTGGCCATTTTTCACTTAAGCAAGCTTGGCTTCGCCCAAGCGAGGGCCAAGGGATTTGGTTCTATCAAAATCTCGCTCAAGCGAGTGTATGTATAATTGCTTCTAGATTTTTTCTCTCTAGCAAGTGAAACTCGCTTAAGCAAATATTCATGCAATTTGGTTCTGGAAGTTTTTCGCTCAAGCGAGCATAGCTCGCTCCAGCGTGGACTTGGGTCTGATACTCAATGTTTTCTCGCTCGAGCGAGTTTGAGCTTGCTTAAGCAAGTGATCATGGTCTCGCTTAAGCGAGTGATGCTTCGCTTAAGCGAGATGGCCTGAATTCAATTTTCTCAATTTCTTTGTTAATTTGGGCATTTTCTCATATCTTCGTATACGAGATTAGGTGTATTGCCCTGTATGCATATTCTTTTCCGCTGCAAACTCAATTAATTCATAAACGCATTAGGGCTATCCATTTATCGATCTAGTTTTCATATTCTTAAATCTCACTCTTTGGCTTTCCAGGGTTAAGATCTTAATGTAATGTTGAAGGGTTTGGACTTCCTTACACGCAAAAAAATTACTTACATTTTTATTGATTAATTAACTTGATTACACTAAGATTTGAGTCCGGGAAATCGAGGTGTGACATTCAATGTTTTAAAGACTATCAATTAAAGATTAATAAAAAAATGGCATTAATTAATGCATAACTTGACACTAAAAATAACTTAGGAAATCACAAACCTTCAATGTATTAAAGACTATCAATATCAAAAGAATAATAAAGGTTTTTCAAGAATTTCAAATATCAAATAATTTTCAATTGACTTTAATCAAATATTAAATATATAGGTTAAAAAATGTTTTTAATTCATACCTACCTCAACGGAAAACATGATTAAGAAATCATAAAAGTTTTTAAAGTATTAAAGACTATCAATTAAAAACTAATAAAAATAGCTTTAATTAATACATACTTCAACACTAAAAATGATTTAAGAAATCACAAAAGTTTCAATGTATTAAAAATATCAATTAAAGAATATCAATATAAAAAATAATAAAGGGCTTTTAGAGAATATTAACTGTCAAATACCAAACAATTGTTAATTAAATTTCATTGGATATTAAATGTACCAATTGAATTTAGTATTTATTAATTAATATTGTAATTTCAACTTATGAATGGAACCTGCTAAATATATAAAAAATAAATTAATTAATTAGTTAATTTTTGTTTACAATTGATTAAATTAGTTAATTAATATTGAAAATTCAACATTTGTATGTAATTTGTTGAATACAAAATATCAAATCACTAGAAACAGATTTAAGAAAGGAACTTAATTAAATTTAAAAATGTGAGGGCGGAGAAAAACTTATCTGTTGGGACTTAAAAAAAGGACGTGTCGATAGAAAAATTAAGCTCTCATTTATATATAACAACGACATGCAGCAAGATCCTCTAAAGATATGAGTAAAGTCTAGAAAAAACAATCTTAAAGTTGCTTATTTAGTAAAGGGAAAACAAAATCAATGACTATTTATAAACATGTTTATTTGATATATAATCAATTACAAAAGAGATATTGCAAAAAATAATAAAATAATTAAGATATATAAATATAAATAGATGAACTAGTTAATATCAAAAGATTTCCAAAAGCAAACCCTAGTCGAAGCAAAATTCGGAATCATGGGTGAGTATGTATACCTTAATCACAAAAATGGAAGATCTTGCTCCTAAAAGAAAAACTTAGCGTTTCACACTCGTAAATCGTGAACTCATGGGTCATGGGTTGATACAACCAAGATTTAACTTTGGCATCAAGGCTACTGGGAATGAAATCATGGGCTTATTTTGTCTAAAAGGATAAAAAGAAAATTTCACAAAATAGACTATGTATGAGGGAAGGACAAACTAATATGGGGGAAATAAGATAAAATTAAAAAGTTGTTATCAAAGAGAGAGGGAGAATGTTATGAGATTAGAATAGTGGAAGAGATAAAACAAAAATGAAAGAAAAGAGAGGGGAGCATTGGTCAGAGAAGATGATTAAATAGAGAAGGAAAAAAATGAAGAGGTGGGAAGTAAAAGAGTTTCTAAAGAAAGGGGAATGAAAAAGTTAAAGGTTATTATGTTAGGAAAAAGAAAAAGAAAATACATTAAAATAGGGTAATTTGTATAGATTTTTAGAGGAAAACTTGGTATTATAGGAAGTTGACACATTACATTTTTCACTTTATGGTATGATACAAAATCATTGGATAATGAAATCTTCTAGCAAACGTATCAATCATTAAAAAGTAGTAATTAATATCATTCGTATGGGGATTGTGTTAAGTACCACAATCCGAGGGAGAACACTATCTGAACCTTCACAAGTAAGCAATTATGTTTTTGTATTTTCTGAATTATATTGTATTTTTGTGGTTTTTCTAGAAGTAATGTCACAATTAAGTAATAGGAAAGGATAAAAAAATATTCTAACAGTAAATTGGAAACAATCTCAGCATACAATTTCACCTAAATTTACATGGAAGTAACATCAGATTCAGTCTCAGTAATGTTTGATTTCACAGATGAACAATTCCTAATCCCTTAGGTAATTATCACTAATCCAACAGAAACTAATCCTAATCCCCTAGGTATCAATTTATACTGTTAATTATGAAATTAAATAGTAGCTATTCACCTAATTCCTTAAGCCTGAAGCAACTAGGTTAACAATTCTAAACCTAAAACTCTCACCATGATTCCTTCCCAATGATTGCTTATGAATAAGCCTTGGATTTCCCAATCTGAGTAGATAAACTTTGAAATTGCCATGTTCTGAACTTGCTTCAACTGAATGCTCTGCTTCCAATCACTTGAACTCAAGATCCATTTCAGCTTTAATCAATCCCAACTCTAGGGATTTAGGCACACATAGAGGGAAAAGAAATGGAACATAGAGAATGAAGATGCAAAAGATGAGAGAATTTAGAGAGAGAGAGAGAATGCTAGAGAGTGTGTGAGAAACTGAAAATGAATTAATTCTATACTAGCTTAGTCACAACTTAGTTACAAATTAAGTTACCTTACAAATATTAATACTAATTAGACTAACTACCTAAATTAAATCTTAAAAATAATTTCACTAATGAATGTACAATTAAATAGGTTCACTTAAGTTAACTAAAATACAGAAGGTAACAAAATCTGGAAATGAATAAATCATGGACGTGCCACACTAGCATATCCATGTTGTCATGGTCATAAGTATACGTTAGGTGAATGATCATGGTCAATAAAGTTGGAGTGTACACATTAGAACTGGGCGTGTAGATGTCGGTCAAGTGAATCTTGGTTCACTGGTTGAACATATGAACGTTGGATTGTGGTGTATGGACGTGGAGTCCCTGGCTTGGCAAGTTTGGATAGAAACCCTTGGGCGTGTGGATATGAATGTTGGGCGTAGCCACGCCCAGCTGCTAGAGTGGCACTGATGATAAGCGTAGGTGTTGGCGTGAATGTGGCGTTAGCACACATGGTCTCTGGAAAGGAACAATGCTTGCCACAAACACTAGTGTGGACTTATGCTGGTAGGGCGTGGTCATGCGTAAGTGGTCCTTGATCTCTGCCTGATGCATGGTGAGTGTAACATGGACCAGCGTGAGCATACACTAACCAACATGCTCACGCGTGGTGGGTTGGCTCCACGTGATGCTTGCTTTTGTTCCCCCGGCTTAAGTGCATGTTTCCCTTGACCTGAAACATCATACAAATTCACACACACGCACAATGTGCCTACGCTGGCTCTGCCGTAGGTACGCTAATGTTGAATTACCATATTTCATAAATTTATAATTTAAGGCTAATAATTACATAATTAATAATAAAAATACAAATAATTTATAAAATGACTGAATTCCATAACTTATTGAATATTTTAGCAATTATGCTCCTAAATTAACATATACAAGTCATAAATTAAGAAAATGCTATCTAAAATAGACCAAATAATTAAGTCTTTTCAAGGCTTATCATGGTACTCTCGATGAAACTAAAAAGAGCTTGATCACTAACCGTAATAATATGTTCTAATTTAATTTTGAGTAATAGATAGAGCGTGGGAAATTAACTAACTCCAAAAGTAAATTTTGTAAATTTAACTAACAACTTTTATAGAACCTCATTGAATATTATAATATTAACATGACCATCATGAATGTCAGATTTTTAAAAAATGGACTTACATAAATATGTAATTTTATCGTCGAATTTTACTTATATTTTAAAACTATTTTTTCAAGTTAAATTTTAATGAAACATCAATTAAATTTTATTTTTTTATGAATTTTTATAAACTTGATCCATGTAATAACTATTTATTTTTTAGAAATTTCTATATATTTCAAAAGTCTTTAGTCCCACAATATTTAGTTTTTACATAGATTTTACATATACAATTGAGATTTATATAATAAATAAACTAAAAAAACAAGTGGATTTATGCAAAATAAGATTGGACCGAAACATTAGTTTTCAAGGTAAATGTGATGATTTGTATTTTGTTTACATGATAGTTATGAGACTATTGCTTTAATTTTTATTTTATTTTCTTAAAATTAAAATTTAAAAGCCTATCTGAAAAGGGATAGTTTTGGGGTGTTTAAAATTTAAACGACTTTTATTTGCATTTAATAGAAAAGTTTTAATATGTAACCTAACAATTATTTCTAGTTTACTCTAGTATTTATTTGATTTATTCTAAATGTTGTTATTCATAATAAACCCTATTAAATGACTTTCATTGTTGGATTATTCTTTCTCGTTTTTTATTCCTTTCCAATTTAATCATAATCGGAGTAGATGCATAGATCCTAAAGCTCAACATTTTTTGTTTGTATCAAAGAAAGACACTAAATAGATAAATCAAAAATAAGTAAATGCAATAAATCAAGATAAAGGAACTTTCAAAAAGTCAATTGAAGTCTGTCCCTTACTCCACAATCAGCTACATTATTATTCTCTCTTGGTATAAGCATGGAAGTAGTCTCCTAATCCCAATTCCACATTTGATGAATATTAGTTACCTCTTCTTTCAACCAGTGATTATCAACATTATGGTTAGATTGAACAAGCGTCATAGCCTCCATATGCTAATATTTTCAGGTGCTTGTGATTTCCAAATCACACGCCAAATGCTCGATGCATTCTCGTCAGCCTCAGACAGCCACTCATAAGTTGTTGCTATTGTATACATCTCATTCTAGTTATGGCTCCTTAATATAACATCAATGCATGTTTTATTAACAGGGATAACAATATTTCTCACCATCTCCTTTATCATATACGGTAGAAAAATATATATACTATCAGAGTTTCATTTATCATGTTCCTGTAATCAGAAACTCTGGCATTAATACTGGAGATGTGAACAAAAGGATTCCATCACAAATTCTTCCCACCCTATCCACTCACCAAACCATAATGCAACACTCATTTAACCTAACCAAGGCTTAAAACCCTATCTCAACCAACTCTTAGCCTTCACCATACTTTACCATGCAGGAATCTCCTCGTTTTACTTCCATTGAAAGTACTGATCCATACCCTACATATTTCTGTCATAAAAAACAACAAATTGATACATAATGTTACAAATCACTATTACAGTTCAAACATACTCCTTCAAAAAATATTCTCATTAGATATTCTTAATCTCATAACAAAAATAAGAAAAAAAATGTAACAACTTAGGATCCTTGGAATTGGGAATTAGGGATTAGGGGCATAAAAGAGGGAGTTTGTTAGAAAGAAGAAAGGGATGGGAATTTATGATCCTTATTCTTGTTTTTGCTTTTTAGTTCTTATGTTGTTATTAGTATGATCTTGTGATGGGAATTTACGATGTATTTTGAAATAATGGATCAATGGTTATTTATAGAAGGATTGAATTAGAAAGAAGAGTAGTTTAATTATTTTTCGCATCGGGGAGTGTGTTGAGAATGCCTTGAAAGATATGGCAATGGTAGGGATTCTTCCATGTACAATTCACCGATATGAATCCCTAAAAGTACGGATAGCTTTAGCCATTGTCGTATAGGTAAATTAATTTTGTATGCTTTATTAAAAATGTATAAAAGATGTCTACTTTAAATGTTACTCCATTTAATCCTAAATATAAACAAATTTTAATGGGATTTATTGTCCCATAATATAAATAAAAATATATTTTTTAAATATCATTAAATGTTTATTTATCAGATGTATCTTCCTGGTATATATTTTCAACTTAACTAAATCTAATTGTTTGTCAAATAAATGATGTTAAGGACATTTTAAGAAATTATATTAAATACTACCTTGTCCTTTAACACAAGAACTTCTTGAAATATTTCTTTGGTCCTTACCATAAGAACCTCATCAAAAGTCAACAATGATTAATTTTCCATCAAAATTACTTTATTAACCATTAATGAAGTAAACATTAATTGATTTATGATTTTTTAGAAAATTTCTACTACTTTCTTTTTCAAATATAAGCAGAACTAATTAATTTCATGCATATTAAGAATAGTATTTAGAAGTAGTTTTTGTATTAATATTATAAAATATTTGATGTATTTTCTTAACATCATTTATTACATAAACCATTAGTGACACTGAGAAGATATAAAAGGGAAACAAACACTTAATGACATTTAAAATGTATAATTTTGCTTATATTATGAGACCAAAAAATTCTAATAAAATTTGTTTATATTTGGAAATGGATGTAGTATAAATTTTTAAATATATTTTGAAATTGATATATTTCAATTAAGTTTATATTTGTATAAAGTTGTTTATAATAAAACATTTTCACAAGAGTGTGAAGTGAAATTATGAAAAGTTTTCAAAAAAGTATATTTCAACTAGCTTTACCTAAAAAATATTTAGTTTAAGTAAACTTTTGATTTTTACCAATTACGAGGGAACCAAAAAGAAACTTGGAGAATTTTTAACATAAATTTTAGGATTTTTAAATTTAAATTTTATAGTACTCTTTCTAAAATTAATGGGTTTACTATGATATCGCTACATTTTGAAAATGATTATTTTTGGGTTTTTAAAATGTACTAAACACAAAACTCTTATTCCCTCTTATTAATTCAGCCGATATTTTACTATGCAAATTCATCTCACATGAATGAAATTTCAAATGGTGTATAATATCAATGAGGTTTTTCTTAAAGATATTGAAATAATTAAATGTACAGTTAAATTTTTTCCTATAAATAGACATCAAAGAAACAAAGGATTCCACACCTTTATATAAAAAATTTAGAGAAATAAGAGTGTTAGAGAAAAAATAGTAGGTGTTGGAAATAAAATATTTTCTAGCAAAGAGATATTTTATCAAAATTATGAGGTAATAATAACCTCCTTTTACACTTTTTGATGGTTATTAAGATTGTTTTTATATCACAAGTTATTATTATATTAGACTTAAATAGTTACTATGCAATTACTATTCACAGTTATTATGCGTAGATACTAACTTAAATAGTACTATCTAGTTACTATGCAATTACTATTCACAGGTATTATGTGTAGATATTGTCGAGATCAAGATTGACGTGGGAGGTATAACACCCCTGATTTTCTGTACTCGAATCCCAATGTAATCGTCATAATTAATAAAAATGCGAATAAATTTTTCGCGTTTGAGAATATTTCCAAGACACCACCACGATTACATCAAGACCCAAATCACATAAAACTAAAGAGTGAGATTAAATAACCTATAACTGGATTGATAAATAGTTTGCCCATAACGGTATACAAAAATAATAGAGTATACAGCGGAAGAATGTGTATACCGGGTACACGCCTAGTCTCATATATGACGATATGAGAAAAGGCTAGGCAAGCATGCAAACACCAAACACATTCATACACTTACAACATACGCATACATTGCCTAAGATACAATAATTATATATATGTATATATATACATACATTTGGGGATCTTCTCCCGACTATCTCAATCATCAATGAACATCGCTCAATTTCAATTCTTCTAATACACATCAGACCATCTCTTACATTCCACATATATATATATTCACCATCCACAAATTCAAGGATTATCTTATACATATCCAAAATCTCTAAATCATCTACATTCTCATAACCAATTCATTCATTACATAAGAACTCACAAATGATACCGGCCAAGGCAGGAGGCTAGCCGATAAAAGAAAATTTGAATTCCTTAAAAAGCATAGAGTCGTCACCAATATTTATTTAAAAGGAAATATCGAGAAAACCTTTGTTAAGACACTCATTACGTAAAGAAAGTTCTAAGTTCAGAGTCAAATTACATTTAAGAAACGTATTAGCACTTCACGCCATCCATCATAAGACGATTACCTCAAATTGATTGTGCATAAAAATTGATTTAACCTCTTTTAAAGGAAAAAAGAAAATTTCAAAATAAGGTTAACATGACATCTCGTCTAAATTAATTTTAAATTGAACATGTCTGAAATTTGACCAGATTAATAGAACATTTTGTCCAAATTAATCTTGTTACGAAAAAACTTTGGTTTGTCAAACAAAAGAAAAGTTATAAATATAATAAGATTAACAAGACATCTCATCTAAATTAATTTTATCCCAATAAAACAATGCTTCAAATTAAATCATAACAATTTTAAAGTCGAGCAAGATAAATTGCACTAAACAAAGATTTATTGAAGGATGAGTGAGTTTGACAGGAATTGATCATGCTCCTACGTATTCCTAGGTACGCTAGGAAATCAGGGTTACATACTTCTTTATCAGATTTGATTTGAAAATTTATTTTTAATATTTTTAAATAATTTTTAATTTTTAAAAATTTTGATTTGGTTTGAAGAAATGATATTTTTGAATTTTTTTCATATATTTTGAAAAAGATATTTTACTACACTTTTTTATTTTGAGAATCTATATAAAAGAAAGGTTTTATGCATAAGGAAAATACAAAATAGAGTATTTAGTACGTGTATTGTAACACCCTCGGTTAGATAAGACAAACCCTTCTGTAAGTTCATCCTATTTAACTGAGAGGTCACAAGTTTTTAGAAAAAGTGAATTTTTTTATTTTTTTTTAAATAAAGAGATGGCAGATCAGTGGAAGCAAATAGTAGATAATCACATAGTCATTCACAAACTGTAAGTAATTGTACTCTTAACAGAATGGGGCACGTAGGCACCCTTAAATATTATACAGTCATCCATAAATATTCAACTACTTATATTCTATTTAAGGAGCGCTCTCATTTGGTTCAGCATATTGCTGTTCTTCATACTTGGGTTCTTGATTTCCTAATTCCTCTGAAAATATTCAACAGTAAGGGTGAGTATAACCCAAGACCCTGATGGTTAATCCGGTGCGGACATAATCCAGTCAACAGATAATATCACATAAATCATACAATTAGCATATTCATAACTATAACAATCAAATATGTTGTCATGGAATGCATGAATTCGTTTTATTATAATATATCTTGATTAATTCTCATGATGCATGTGGGCCCAATAAATCAATCCACCATCATCATTCTTTCATTCTTTGGAATTCATCCTGCTCAAGTTGTCTCTTGGGCACAACGTTTCCATTCTAGAGCGATCAGAGCTCACCAAGTCCCCCATTCTTTATCATAGGGTACGAATGAACTCACAGGTTCTTATCAATATATATTATTTCATCTTGGGACTTGGCTCTACACGATCATAGATACATCCCGTCATTTAGTCGAAGTACACCAGAATTGCATTGTCTCACCCGGCTATCAGGCGTGACTCTGATGCCATTGGGTTGCCGTTCCAGTCGTACTCCCAAGATTCTTCTACTGAGATTGAACGTGAATGTCCTCCAGCGTACCAGGTGTATGCTCTAGTTTTTCTTCTTCAAAAAATATTTTTATGATGCGAATGCATTATTTTTATCATTGATTATTGGGTATTTATGTGTTTCCAGTCTCATATACTTGTTCATAAGCTCTTGATTTCCATCAACTTGTTCAGACGTTATTGTCTTATTCGAGCAAATATATCGGTTGTGTTTTTGGTTCTAAATTATACTTTATATAAAGAGTAAAATAATATATTCCTTATTTAATTACTTATAATTAAAACAATATTAATATCAATAATAATAATAATATTAGTTAATAATAGTAAGAATAACAATGATAATAAGAATCATAATAATAATAACAATAATAATAATAATAATAGAAATAAGAACAATAATGATTATTGTAACCTTCCAATATTTCAAAAAAAAAGTAAAGTAGAGTTTAGTAAATGAAAATCCGAGTGAAAATGTCAAAAACCAAGTTTTCCGAGTGGAATAAGCTAAATACCGAGTGAAAATGAATTATTCAAGTAAAAATAAATCTGTTTCCGAGTGAAAAATGAATTTTCTGAGTAAAAGAGTTTGATACCGAGTGGAAATGAGTTTTCTGAGTAAAATAAGTTATTTCCGAGTGAAAATGTTGATAACTAAGCTTTCTGAGTAAAATAAGTTTAATACTGAGTGCAATCAATAGGATTCCGAGTGGAATGAGTAGGATTCCAAGTAAAATCAGGCTGAGATGAGTTTCTGGGTAAAATGAACATGAATCCGAGTGAAATCAGACTAAAAGAGTTTTCTGTGAAGTTAAAAATGTTTTCCGTGTGAAATATGATTGTGGAAGAGTTTTTCTGAGTGAAAATAATATGTTTTCCGAGTGAAATTACTGAAAAGAGTTTCCTGAGTGAAGTTAAACTGTTTCCCGAGTGAAATTACTGTAATTCTGAGTGAAAATGAGTTTCTGAGTGAAATCAAGTATGATTCCGAGTGAAATCAGTATGAAAAGAGTTTCCTGAGTAAAAATGTTTGTGAGTCTGAGTGAAAATAAGTCTCTGAGTGAAATAACTATGTTTTCCGAGTGAAATCAGTCTGAGAGGTGTTTTCCGAGTGAAACAGATACTGAAAAGGATTTTCTGAGTGAAATAACTTAAATTCTGAGTGAAATCCGACTGAGAGAATTTTTCTGAGTGAAAATGTTTATGAATCCGAGTGAAAATAAGTGTCTGAGTGGAATAAAATATGATTCCGAGTGGAATTAGTCTGAAAGGAGTTTTCCTCAGTGAAGTTAAAATGATTTCTGAGTGAAATATGTTTGAGAAAGAGTTTTCCGAGTAAAATCAAACTGGGAAGATGCTGTCCAAGTGAAATAAGATGTTTTTCCGAGTGAAAAATGTTCTGTCCGAATGACAACTGTTCTTGTAAAGTAAAATCCGATTGGAACTATGTATTTTTAGATGATCCGGTCAGTTTATACAAACAGATATTTAATTCAGAATCTATTTGAAATTATTATTATGTAAACCGATTGAAATGATGTAGAACCGGTCGGATTGGTATAAAAACAGAGCTTATTATCATTAAATTCATCTTCTATTCACAATTCTTCACTGGAAATCACACTGGTACCCATGATTCTTAGTATTTTCAGTCCAATACAGTTCATATCTTTTCACAATTCAACACTGAGCATATGCACTTAGTAACAAATATATATATATATATACAAATAGTAACAATTAAAGCATTTAATTCACACAACACAGAATCTGTCCTGGAAAGGTGAAGAACAAGGTTCCTTAACCCTTTCCTTCACTCGAATTTTCCCAGAATACCCGAGAATATACCCCCCTTACCTTAATGGAGTTCTTGGATGAGAAGAAGAGGTTCCCTTCACTGCCCTTGCTTCTGTTCCGAGTGGGAGAGGAAAGGAATTGAGAGAGAGGAAGCTTGTTCGTAGAAGGAGGAAGAAGAGAGAGCTGGTGTTAATTTCAGTAGATTCTGAACTTGGGAATGAATGGTGGCATTGATTAATAAGGAGAAGACAAGTGGGAGACAGTTTTTCCCGTGACTGAAGGTTAGGTAGAAAATAATGGAAACTTTTGACCCCTTTCCATGTCAGCTTGCATTGATTGGAATGAGTATATAATAAAATATATAAAGGTGTTTTGTTTGGAGTGAAAAGTGCCTGCACGTGAAGAGAAAAGGAAACAGGACCGATTGCGTGGGTCCTTCACGCTGTGTCAGCAAGGCAAAATTCTACCTCGCTCAAGCGAATTTCGACTCGCTTGAGCGAGTCATGCATACTCGCTCAGAATTCATCTGAAACCGACTCAAGTACTTGGTTTCTCACTCGGTAGGATCTGTCCAGACTGAGTTCTCTCTCACTCAGACTTCCACTCGGTAATTTATGCTGAATCCGAGTCTTCGTTCACTCGGGTTCCACTCGGTAAAGCCTTCCAAAACTGACTCCCACCTAATTTGATACTCACTCGGAACTGTCCTCTTGAAACACTCAGTCAGATCTTCCTTTCCGAATGGAACCACTCAGATTTTGTTACTCAGAAATGAGTTTTTTTCTCCAATCGAACGTGCATCTCTCTGATTCTCACACTCAGGGGAGTTTCACTCGGAAAAGGAAGTACTTGCAAGGTTTGACTCGGAAACGAGTCATTCGAGGTTGTTTGACTTGGAATTTCACCCAGAAGTGGTTCTCTTGAACACACTTCTCTCCACACCAAGATTTTACTCGGTAGTATCCCTCTTGGTCATGTTTTACTCGGAAAACGTAACCTTACACTCGGAATTTCATTCCTTCACTCGGAATTTCATTCCTTCACTCGGAATTTCTCTCTGTCACTCGGAACAGAGCCCTTTTTCACTCGGAATTTGCATAATACCATTAATGGTCTATATAATTTCCATAATTATACACAAAAATGATATTTCTGAGATATCACATACCATCTGTAGGGTATTTATTCACTTATTCTTACTTACAAACTTTCCATACTTCAAAATTACAAGATTAAAATTGTTTCTAAAAACAGAGATGTTACACTCTCCTCCCCTTTTAGGAATTTCGTCCCGAAATTCAAAGTTGAAACAATTGAGGGTACAGTTCCCTGATCTTCTCCTCAATTTCCCAAGTAGCGTCCCCATCATCTGTTTGACTCCAAACTACTTTGACCAAAGAGATTTCCTTGCCTCTTAGCTGTTTGAGACGTCGGTCAATAATCTTAACTGGTGATGCTTCAAAGGTAAGGTTTTCTTTTAGAACAAACTGATCAGGACTCAGAACATGATCAGGGCTTGGTACATATTTACGAAGCTGAGAGACATGAAAGACATTATGAAGGTTTGTTAGCTCGGGTGGCAGAGCAATACGGTATGCATGAGTTCCTATCTTTTGCAGAATCTGATAGGGTCCTACGTATCTGGGGCTTAACTTCTTGGCCTTCAAAGCTCTTCCTACTCCAGTGGTAGGGGTAACTTTGAGAAAAACATGATCTCCCCCCTCAAACTCCAATGGCTTCCGACGTTTGTCGTAGTAACTCTTTTCTCTATCTTGCGAAGCCTTCATTGCCATTTGGATCTTTTGGACTTGTTCTGTAGTCTTCTGAACAATCTCAGGTCCAATTATCGTCTTCTCACCCGTCTCATACCAACACAAAGGTGTACGATATTTCCTTAAATATAAAGCCTCATAAGGGGCCATTTCGATGCTAGCATGATAGCTGTTGTTGTAAGTGAACTCAACTAGTGGAAGATATTCTTTCCAACTACCCCCATGTTCTAAGACACAAAGACGTAACAGATCTTCAAGAGTTTTGATTGTTCTTTCTGATTGTTCGTCTGTCTATGGATGATATGCGGAACTTAACTTTAGGCGAGTTCCTAAAGCTTGTTGCAAGCTCTTCCAAAACTGTGATGTGAAACGAGGATCTCGGTCGGACACAATTGCAGTGGGTGTTCCATGTAATCGTATGATTTCCTTGATATAGATCTGGGTGAGTTTCTCTAGAGAATACTTCATATTGACAGGAATGAAGTGAGAAGTCTTTGTTAATCGATCCACGATTACCCAAATGGCATCATATCCAACGGATGTTCTGGGAAGTCCGGTCACAAAGTCCATAGCAATCTCATCCCATTTCTATTCTGGAATTTCTAAAGGTCGAAGGGTCCCACTTGGTCGCTGTTGTTCCGCCTTTACCTTCTGACACATCAGGCAAGCTGTTACATACTCAGCGATATCCCTTTTCATTCCTTGCCACCAGAATATTTTCTTCAAGTCCTGATACATCTTGGTTGATCCTGGGTGGATACTGTATTTAACTTTGTGTGCTTCATCTAGGATGGATCTTTTAAGATCTGTGTTGACTGGAATACAGAGTCTTTGTTGGTACCTGATCACCCCATGTTCATCTTTGCTAAATTCTGAGCCTTCTTCTTTTGTCTTTTCTGCTAGATCTTGTAATTCCTGGTCATTAGCTTGAGCTTCTTTGACTTGTTCCAGGAAATCATTGGAAATTCTTAACATTCCAACCATGAGGCTTCCCCTTTTTGGTGTTACTGCCAAATTCAGATCGCGAAACTGTTCAATCAATTCCAACTCCTTTGTCATCATATATGATAGGCGTAAAGCCTTTCTGCTGAGTGCATCAGCCACAACATTTGCCTTCCCAGGATGATATCGGAGCTCGAAATCATAATCTTTGATGAATTCCACCCACCTACGTTGTCGCATATTCAACTTTTTCTGATCGAACAGGTACTTCAAGCTCTTATGGTCACTGAAGACTTCAAAATATGTGCCATATAAATAGTGCCTCCATATTTTCAAGGCAAACACAACTGCAGCTAATTCCAAATCATGTGTAGGATAATTAACTTCATGTGGTCTTAGTTGTCGTGAGGCATAAGCAACAACCTTTCTTTCTTGCATTAGAACACATCCCAGTCCTTGTCTTGACACATCACAATATACTTCATATGGCTTCGCAGGATCTGGCAAAATCAAGACAGGTGCACTAGTGAGTCATTGGCGTAACTCCGTAAAACTGCTTTCACATTTATCGGTCCATTCAAATGGTTGATCTTTACGGGTCAGCTTAGTTAAAGGTGCTGCAATTCGAGAGAAATTCTCGATGAATCGACGATAATATCCAGTAAGTCCAAGGAAACTGTGAATTTTCGTCACATTCTTGGGTTGTTCCCACTTTAGTACAGCTTCAACTTTTGTAGGATCCACGGCAATTCCCTCTTTAGAGATGACATGTCCTAAAAATTTTACTTTAGTCAGCCAGAATTCACACTTTGACAACTTGGCGTATAATTGTCTTGCTCGTAGGGTATTTAGAACAATTCGGAGATGCTCTTCATGTTCTTTATGGCTCTTGGAGTAGACAAGAATGTCGTCAATGAATACCACCACGAATTTTTCCAAGTACTCATGGAAGATCCAATTCATGTATCCCATGAAGACTGCAGGTGCATTGGTAACTCCAAAGGGCATGACCAGATACTCATAGTGCCCATATCGGGTCCTGAACGCTGTTTTGGGTACATCATCTTCCTTCACCCTTATTTAATGGTAGCCTGATCATAGATCAATCTTTGAGAAGACAGTGGCTCCTCATAGTTGGTCCATCAAATCATCAATCCTTGGAAGAGGGTATCGATTCTTGATCGTAACTTTATTCAACTGACGATAGTCAACGCACAACCGCATACTGCCATCCTTCTTTTTAACTAGAAGAACTGGTGCTCCCTAAGGTGAGACACTGGGTCTGATCATTCCTTTCTCTAGAAGTTCTTCTATTTGCTTTTTGAGCTCACTGAGTTCCTTGGGTGACATTCGGTAAGGAGCAATAGAGATTGGTCCCACGCCTGGTATAATGTCAATACTGAATTCAACTTCTCGCTCTGGAGGTAGCTCTCGTATATCCTCAGGGAATACTTCCAGAAATTCTTGAACAACAAGAATCTGATCAATTTGAGAAGTGTCCCTATTTTCAGTATCAGTAATAATCATGTATAGTTGGACTTCCTCTACTGGGATTACCTTTTCTGAGCTAACAAGACAAGAATCAATGACTTGATCACACTCAGATGTAGTAAACCCGAGAGAGATGGATCTATTATGACAGTCAATAAGAATATGGTTGGCAGCAAGCCAATTCATCCTTAGAACAATATCTAGATCAATCAAAGGCAAACATATCAGATCTACTTGATAAATTTTCCCTTCAATGTTGAGAGGACATTCCAAACACATGAAGGAAGGGCAAATAGGCTTATTAGCAGCAGTTGTGACAATCATCTTATTGAGCAAAGAGGTTGTAGGAAGCTTTAAATGTTTCGCACAGTTCTCAGATATGAAAGAGTGAGTGGCTCCAGAATCATATAGTACATTCAATAGAGTGCTTCCTATAAAACATGTACCTTGCACAAGGTCGTTCCCTTGTGATATCTCCACACTATTCATGGTAAAAACTCTGGCATTCCCACCCTGTCTTCCAGTTGAACCATTTCCAGGCCTTCTAGGATTATTGTTCTGATTGAAGTTGTCACCGCGGTGAACATTTTGCATCCTTGGGGCATTGTTCGTAGAGGTGTTTGTAGCAGATCCTCCACTTCCTTGACCTGTTGGTCGTACTGCCTGTCTTTGAGTCATCTGTCGCTGGTTATTCGTATCCTTGTACCAACATTCAGCATCACGATGTCCAGTCCGTCCACAAATTGTGCAGGTTCTACAATTTACTGCCATATGTGGTCCTCCGCAGATATAGCATCTCAAGCTCCGGCTGTTCCCTTGATCCCTAGGAGGAATTCGGGTAGCTGAGTTAGAAGGTCAGAAATATGGTCGATCTGTTCGGAAATCCCTTCTTTGTTGTCGATCTGGCATACGTCGTTCTGGACCATGATTAGACGTTCCAGGTCGTCGAAGATTAGAGGTATTCTCAAATATGCGGCATCGGTCAACCAAAGTAGAGAATTGAGTGATTTGTTGGCAACATATGGCTTGACGGATCTCCTGTCGTAGCCCTGCTTCAAACTTTGCACATCTCGACGCTTCTCCCATTTGGGTGTAATAGGGACAACATTTGGCTAATTCATCAAATTTGGAAGCGTACTCCCCAACTGTCATGTTACCTTGTTTCAGATTGAAGAATTCCTGCTCCTTCTACCTCCTTATGTCTTCAGGGAAGTATTTGGCGAGAAATTATGTCTTGAATCGTCCCCAAGTGAGGACGTGTCCATCAGTTGTTAATCTGATTCTAGCATGAGTCCACCAGTGTTCTGCTTCCCCAACTAGCATGAAGACGGCAAAAGTTATCCTGTCCTCATCAGAGCATCGCATAGCAGCAAAAATCTTTTCAAGGTGTTCGATCCATAATTGTGCTCCTTCTGGATCGAAGCCTCCCTTAAACTGCGTAGGATCGTTCCTCTGAAAATTAGCTAATCCTTGGCTCTGCCTAGTAGAAGCATGAGGTAACTCCTGTCGTTCTATTACCTCCATAATTCGGGTAAGAAGTTCCTCCATGACATGGTCATTGTTTCGGCGAGCCATTAGGAATTTGCTGTAAGAATATCAACAAAAATGTTCAGGGTATAAGTTATGTGGAGACTTCCACATAGAAAATTTAGTCCTAGATATTTTATGGATTATGTAATAATTCTATCAGAGCACGTGGAAACCTAATGGTCCACTCCCCAAGCTTAATGAATCGACTATGCTCTGATACCACCAATGTAACACCCTCGGTTAGATAAGACAAACCCTTCTGTAAGTTCATCCTATTTAACTGAGAGGTCACAAGTTTTTAGAAAAAGTGAATTTTTTTTTAAATAAAGAGATGGCAGATCAGTGGAAGCAAATAGTAGATAATCACATAGTCATTCACAAACTATAAGTAATTATACTCTTAACAGAATGGGGCACGCAGGCACCCTTAAATATTATACAGTCATCCATAAATATTCAACTACTTATATTCTATTTAAGGAGTGCTCTCATTTGGTTCAGCATATTGCTGTTCTTCATACTCGGGTTCTTGATTTCCTAATTCCTCTGAAAACATTCAACAGTAAGGGTGAGTATAACCCAAGACCCTGATGGTTAATCCGGTGCGGACATAATCCAGTCAACAGATAATATCACATAAATCATACAATTAGCATATTCATAACTATAACAATCAAATATGTTGTCATGGAATGCATGAATTCGTTTTATTATAATATATCTTGATTAATTCTCATGATGCATGTGGGCCCAATAAATCAATCCACCATCATCATTCTTTCATTCTTTGGAATTCATCCTGCTCAAGTTGTCTCTTGGGTACAACGTTTCCATTCTAGAGCGATCGGAGCTCACCAAGTCCCCCATTCTTTATCATAGGGTACGAATGAACTCACAGGTTCTTATCAATATATATTATTTCATCTTGGGACTTGGCTCTATACGATCATAGATACATCCCGTCATTTAGTCGAAGTACACCAGAATTGCATCGTCTCACCCGGCTATCAGGCGCGACTCTGATGCCATTGGGTTGCCGTTCCAGTCGTACTCCCAAGATTCTTCTACTGAGATCAAACGTGAATGTCCTCCAGCGTACCAGGTGTATGCTCTAGTTTTTCTTCTTCAAAAAATATTTTCATGATGTGAATGCATTATTTTTATCATTGATTATTGGGTATTTATGTGTTTCCAGTCTCATATACTTGTTCATAAGCTCTTGATTTCCATCAACTTGTTCAGACGTTATTGTCTTATTCGAGCAAATATATCGGTTGTGTTTTTGGTTCTAAATTATACTTTATATAAAGAGTAAAATAATATATTCCTTATTCAATTACTTATAATTAAAACAATATTAATATCAATAATAATAATAATATTAGTTAATAATAGTAAGAATAACAATGATAATAAGAATCATAATAATAATAACAATAATAATAATAATAGAAATAAGAACAATAATGATTATTGTAACCTTCCAATATTTCAAAAAAAAAGTAAAGTAGAGTTTGGTAAATGAAAATCCAAGTGAAAATGTCAAAAACCAAGTTTTCCGAGTGGAATAAGCTAAATACCGAGTGAAAATGAATTATTCAAGTAAAAATAAATCTGTTTCCGAGTGAAAAATGAATTTTCTGAGCAAAAGAGTTTGATACTGAGTGGAAATGAGTTTTTCGAGTAAAATAAGTTATTTCCGAGTGAAAATGTTGATAACTAAGCTTTCTGAGTAAAATAAGTTTAATACCGAGTGCAATCAATAGGATTCCGAGTGGAATGAGTAGGATTCCAAGTAAAATCAGGCTGAGATGAGTTTCTGGGTAAAATGAACATGAATCCGCGTGAAATCAGACTAAAAGAGTTTTCTGTGAAGTTAAAAATGTTTTCCGTGTGAAATATGATTGTGGAAGAGTTTTTCTGAGTGAAAATAATATGTTTTCCGAGTGAAATTACTGAAAAGAGTTTCCCGAGTGAAGTTAAACTGTTTCCCGAGTGAAATTACTGTAATTCTGAGTGAAAATGAGTTTCTGAGTGAAATCAAGTATGATTCTGAGTAAAATCAGTATGAAAAGAGTTTCCTGAGTAAAAATGTTTGTGAGTCTGAGTGAAAATAAGTCTCTAAGTGAAATAACTATGTTTTCCGAGTGAAATCAGTCTGAGAGATGTTTTCCGAGTGAAACAGATACTGAAAAGGATTTTCTGAGTGAAATAACTTAAATTCCGAGTGAAATCCGACTGAGAGAATTTTTCTGAGTGAAAATGTTTATGAATCCGAGTGAAAATAAGTGTCTGAGTGGAATAAAATATGATTCCGAGTGGAATTAGTCTGAAAGGAGTTTTCCTCAGTGAAGTTAAAATGATTTCCAAGTGAAATATGTTTGAGGAAGAGTTTTCCGAGTAAAATCAAACTGGGAAGATGCTGTCCGAGTGAAATAAGATGTTTTTCCGAGTGAAAAATGTTCTGTCCGAATGACAACTGTTCTTGTAAAGTAAAATCCGATTGGAACTATGTATTTTTAGATGATCCGGTCAGTTTATACAAACAGATATTTAATTCAGAATCTATTTGAAATTATTATTATGTAAACCGATTGAAATGATGTAGAACCGGTCGGATTGGTATAAAAACAGAGCTTATTATCATTAAATTCATCTTCTATTCACAATTCTTCACTGGAAATCACACTGGTACCCATGATTCTTAGTATTTTCAGTCCAATACAGTTCATATCTTTTCACAATTCAACACTGAGCATATGCACTTAGTAACAAATATATATATATATATATATATATATATACAAATAGTAACAATTAAAGCATTTAATTCACACAACACAGAATCTGTCCTGGAAAGGTGAAGAACAAGGTTCCTTAACCCTTTCCTTCACTCGAATTTTCCCAGAATACCCGAGAATATACCCCCTTACCTTAATGGAGTTCTTGGATGAGAAGAAGAGGTTCCCTTCACTGCCCTTGCTTCTGTTCCGAGTGGGAGAGGAAAGGAATTGAGAGAGAGGAAGCTTGTTCGTAGAAGGAGGAAGAAGAGAGAGCTGGTGTTAATTTCAGTAGATTCTGAACTTGGGAATGAATGGTGGCATTGATTAATAAGGAGAAGACAAGTGGGAGACAGCTTTTCCCGTGACTGAAGGTTAGGTAGAAAATAATGGAAACTTTTGACCCCTTTCCATGTCAGCTTGCATTGATTGGAATGAGTATATAATAAAATATATAAAGGTGTTTTGTTTGGAGTGAAAAGTGCCTGCACGTGAAGAGAAAAGGAAACAGGACCGACTGCGTGGGTCCTTCACGCTGTGTCAGCAAGGCAAAATTCCACCTCGCTCAAGCGAATTCCAACTCGCTTGAGCGAGTCATGCATACTCACTCGGAATTCATCTGAAACCGACTCAAGTACTTGGTTTCTCACTCGGTAGGATCTGTCCAGACCGAGTTCTCTCTCACTCAGACTTCCACTCGGTAATTTGTGCTGAATCCGAGTCTTCGTTCACTCGGGTTCCACTCGGTAAAGCCTTCCAAAACCGACTCCCACCTAATTTGATACTCACTCGGAACTGTCCTCTTGAAACACTTGGTCAGATCTTCCTTTCCGAATGGAACCACTCAGATTTTGTTACTCAGAAATGAGTTTTTTTCCAATCGAACGTGCATCTTTCTGATTCTCACACTCAGGGGAATTTCACTCAGAAAAGGAAGTACTTGCAAGGTTTGACTCAGAAACGAGTCATTCGAGGTTGTTTGACTCAGAATTTTACCCAGAAGTGGTTCTCTTGAACACACTTCTCTCCACACCAAGATTTCACTCGGTAGTATCCCTCTTGGTCATGTTTTACTCGGAAAACGTAACCTTACACTCAAAATTTCATTCCTTCACTCGGAATTTCATTCCTTCACTCGGAATTTCTCTCTGTCACTCGGAACAGAGCCCTTTTTCACTCGGAATTTGCATAATACCATTAATGGTCTATATAATTTCCATAATTATACACAAAAATGATATTTCTGAGATATCACATACCATCTGTAGGGTATTTATTCACTTATTCTTACTTACAAACTTTCCATACTTCAAAATTACAAGATTAAAACTGTTTCTAAAAACAGGGATGTTACATGTATCAATCTTATGATATCGATTTAGGCAAAGCATATCACATGACACTATTATAAGATTGTTACATAATGTATTTAATAAAAATGATGCTTTCTGTTTTTTTCATTTTTAAAATTTCCATAAGAATGGTTCTTAAATAAACACTCTTGAACCAAGTTTATTTTAAAAAACCTTTTTAAAAAAATGTTTGCTTTTGTTTTTTTAAGATTTGTAAAGTATTTTGCTCTTTTCTTTTGTAGTAAATAATTAAATGAATAAAGTATTTGATTGCTCTCAAATATGAAAAAGGAAAGTAAAATAAGGTAAAATAAAGTAAAACAATAAATAAAATAAAGTGACATAAACCGAAACAACACACACACAATAAGAAGGGGGACTTGTTATTAATCTTTCTCTTATTTTATTTTTACATTAAGAGAAAATAAACAAAAAAGTAAAATACATGATAAAAACAATGGGAAAAACAAAATGGGCCTTATTTGCCTAACCTTAGACAACAAAAAAGGTAGAATGAAATAGGGATGGGGAAGAGAGGAGAGCAAGATTCAAACCAATGCCCCTAGGCCGTTAAACTAACATGTCTTACCAATAGGACCAATGAGTTCCTAATTTACAATATGGCAAACTAAACCTACATGACCTAAATTAAAATGAACAACTTTTTTTAAAGGGAAAATAAGCCTCAACCGATAAAGAGAGCTTCATTAGCCTTGAACCAAAAAAAAATAATAGAAACCCTAAAAACTAACCTCCCTTATATACTCACACGCTTGAAAAAAGGAGCAGCAACTTGGAGATCATGGTGGCCTATGATGTAAGGATGAAGGTTCATGGCGGTGTGACTTGCTTAAGGAGGTCAGGACAGGTGGTGAGGTGGTTGCATGGTTAAAAAAGGTTTTCAATGGGGGTTTGGTTGCTTGTGGGTGAGGTTTTGAGGAAGGGGGTTATAGTTTGGCAGAGGTGGTTGGGCTCGGTGGTGATGAAGGTGAGTGATAATGATGGTTGTTAGTGGTCACAACTAGGTGGTTCTATTTGACAGGGTCCATAGTGGTGATAGTAGCCACGGGTAGGGGATAAAGATGATGGTTCATGGTTTGAGAGGGGATTTAGGTTATGTGATTAATTGTGAAGAAAAAGATGGTAAAGGTTTGGTGAGGAAGATAATGGTCTTTATTTTTGTATTTTCTAATTCTTTATTTTTGTAATGTGCATCTATACATGTTTCACCTTGTTTGTATCCCTTTTTATTTATATATTCTCTCTTATCTGGCTGTCACACTCTCTTTTTCTATCTTTATGACCTTCATTTAAAAACTAAGCGTGGTAAGCTTGTATGAGAAACATAAAACAAAGTTTTGGGGATGTGAGTGAGGTAGAGGTAGATAGAATGAGGTTTTGGGTGTTAGGGAGAATGAAGGTCAGAAACCATTGGAGAATGTGAGGAAGAAGAAACAAAATAAAAATAAAAATAAAAAGGAGTTCTGAACTTTTCATTTTTTAAAAGAAAGAAAGACTTAAAAAGATAAAAAAACACTTAATCTTGAAAAAATCATTTTTTATGCATACTTTATTTTATATATATAAAACCTAAATTATTAAAAATTTTAAGACATTAATTTTTTTATTTGTATTTTTTAATTAAGAGGAAAAGGTACTCAAATAAAAAAAAGTGTTCACAAAAACTATGTAGTTATTATTGATAGATCATTATCCTAATTATTATTGACTATTTTCTATTTAATTTTTACTAATTATGGTTATTATTTATTATTTACTTTTACTATTTTTTATCAGTTACTACACACAATTACTATTTATTATTTACTTTACACGGTTATTATTCATAAATAGTCATTCTTAAAAATAAAATAAAATAGATAATAATTATTTTATGTAAGATAACTTTTATTTTATACATCCCAACTTTTGTTGTAGGTATATTAATTATGATATACTTGTATTTTTTTTATCTTATTAAAATAGTGAGTGTTGAAATCTTTACAAAAAATATTTCCTTTTGAAATGATTTTTGTTTTTGTTAATTATTTAATAATTTTAAAATCTTCTGTTTCATACTAAACAAATGTGGTATTGATATGTTTTAGAATTCAAAGGCGGAATGTACATAGACGATTCACAGACAATTGAGCTTTAAGAGATAAGGGGGAGAAATAAGAATATAATATAAAAAGACATAAGAATAGTGAGATAAGTCCTTTACTCATTTGTAGTAATATACTTAAACACCTGTCATGATTTAAAATAATAATAATTATTACTTTAAAATTAAAGAACTTGAAATATATAATTTGCCATTGTTTGACCTAATTGGACTATTTGGACTTGATATAAATTGGGATGAACTTGTATGATAATTTGACGATTTGGACTGTATATAGACCATGATGAACTTGTGTGATAATTGAATCATGTTGACTTGATTGGACAACTATAATTTAATATGGACTAAAATGACTAAACCATTTTGTGTTAAACTACGACAAGCATATATCAAACATAACAGAAAGATAAAACTCGTAAAAATTTACTTACTATTTCCGTTATTTATTTATTTGCCTTAGAAGACCATTATTTTTGCTTCTTATGAAATTTTATTTTTGAATAATCAAATTTCTTCCAAGGATTATTTCTATTTTTTTAAAAGTTTATGATTTAATGCTTATTTGGATTTATTTAGAAACTATTCTTATTTCTACATGAGAATAAAACTTTTCTTGAATTTTTTTTAGTTTCTAAAAAATAATTATTTAAATTAAATTTTAGAATGACCTTTAGTTATTTTATGTTAAAAAGAAAAATAAATTATTTGATTAACAATGGTCTTATTTGGGATATTTTATTATTGAAAAAAATGTGATTTTTCACTCATGTTAATAATTAGTTTTAAATTCTTGATAATAAAAAAGTTTGAGTTTTATGGTGTTTGGGAATATTATTAAATCTTTTAATGCTTTAGTTTTCCAAGTATCTTTGTGGATTAAAAGTTGTTCGTGAGTTAATATCAAATAAAAAGGGTTTTGAGTTTTGCAATAGACTTATTAAAAAATGTTTAGATGTATTCAAGGTTTTGAAACTCAATCTTATTAAGATTTTATTTTTGAATGATTGTGGAACAATACTAAAACTTTGCTACGTGTAACTTATTTGATGATTGGAAATATACAGTTTAGTGGGTGGTTATGTTGAGATTTATAAGCCCAAAAAACATATTTGTTAATTGAGTTTCTAAAAGTCTTAATCAACTCAATACATGAGTATGGTTCATGCATCATGGGATATCCAAAAGAAAAGATGTGATATGATATTAGATGAGGATTGAGGACAACTATAGAACCGATGATGCATTAGAGGAGGTTCAATTATAAACCTTGGGATGAGAGAACGTGAATGAGTGTTTCATGTGACCTGGGATCGCTTCTTAGTGTCGAATACCCTTTGCAACAAGCTCTACTAATTCTGACTAGTCACTAAGTGTTTTTGATTTGGGTCGCACACCTAGGCCCTCAAGAAGCAAAGACGATCCATGAAAAACACTTAACGACACCCGTTGCACCTGGGCATGATCTTGAACCACAACCGGAGTCCTTGAGAACTGGTGTCTTGGTGAACCTGACAAACATGTTGGTGGCATGCCGATAACTAACATGTAGAGTGTGTCAGGGACGTCTGCGTAAGACTCAACTATCACTCAACTCTATAAATACTTCTCACTTATAACCTACCAAGGTATGTTACTCTGTCTAACTTACGCCTAAGCTTCAATATTAAGTATGTGGACTGACTTAAGTGTCAAAGTGTCCTTGCAGGTGGTACATTCTTTTGTCCATCAACGCGATAAGACCAGTGTAATAACTGTAGATCGGACACCAAGACTTCTAATTCTCTAGGACATATAATATCAATATATAAGAGAGAGTAGACACTGGTGTGCTATCCCCGTAATGGGTAGTTCAGTTTCTATGACAGTGAAACTCTAGTTAATAAGATTTTAAAAGTCTACATGCATAAATAGATAGAATTGACAATGAAAACATTACATTGCATTCATGCAATTGTAACTATTTATACGTGATTGTGAGTAAGAATATAATTACAATGTTTGTGAAAACTCTTTTATGTTTATCTAATATTATATTTGGTTTCTCAATATCTAAAACACATGTTATGGTTAATTGCAGTATAGTGATTATAGCTCTCAAACAAATACAAAATCATACAACCACAAAAATGTGAAATGGTCTGACACTTCAATCGAAAAACAGAAGGGAAGAGATCTGGTGCTACTCGTGGGCCGTCTTTATCTAATAGGCCCAATTCAAGTAGTCCATTGAGGTCCAATGAGATACAGTGTTGAAAAATAATCAGGTGAACAGAGTTTGCAACATTGTGATGATATATGGACATTCTTCTCTGCTTCAATTAATTGTTGGAATGACTGTTAAACACCGATGGGGTTTGCGTGATTGTGCCTTTGCGAACCATTTACTTTCTCCAACTGCCACTGTACCTTTTTCTTAACGATAGAAATATGCAGCAGATTGAATGGAGTGATCTGGACTCTCACCATTCCTACCCGAACCAACATTTCCTGGGAACCACCTCCTTATGGGTGGGTGATGGTGCTTTTAGAGAGAGGCAATTCGTGGAGGAATAATCAGAGATAACGAAGTTCATTGGCTCCAAGAAAATTGGGAAAAAGGAGTCCAATGTAGAGTTTGGGGAGAATACGTTTTTCACATACGTATGTGTTCTGTCTTGGGGAAGAAGGCATGTATCAGCCGCCGTCCAACGGACCTTCCCTGACCGGCCTTCTCACGACCCCATCCTTCTCTGTGATCGGCGTGCGATCATTACGACGGAGCTCCTTCACCCTCGCGAAAGGTTAGTTCCTTCTTCCTCCTTAGTGTTTTGTTATCCTTATGTTTCTTGAGGACGAGTTTGTTGTTATGTTCTGTTGTTTGTTCTCCGGTGTTTACTTGAGATTTTATTAATGAAGATCAAGCTAGGGTTTTTATTTCTCGTTCTTAAATTTGTTTGGGCATTTTTTTATGTTAATTTTCGTGTGTTGTTTTATGGAATTGAATTATCAATTAATGGTACCGGTATTTTTAGTTGATTTCTTCATCTTTTGATGTTGTTTCACATAAGAATAAATAAAGGGAAAATAAAAATTTGAAATTCTCTAGTTTCAACGATTCAATCACATTTTCGTGTTTGTTTAGTGCGGTGCAAAAAGCGCGAAATTAATCTTCAAGGTTGTAAAATTCTCATATCACATCAAACAGTTTGCCACCTAGATGGTCTAAGTACTTATCATACTGCAGTTGAAGTACTTAAGCAAATGGATAGTGATTACCTCAATGAAGAGAAGGGGCATCGAAGGATGCTAGTGATCACAAATCGGTAGAACGATCAATGACAAAGGATTAATCAAGATGGAGTTATAATTTGGGTTGGTAAGTTTCTTCCTCTATGCATGTTTACCATTTTCTTTGGTTCATATACTTCATAGTAAATTTTATGATCAAGTAAATAAGTTGCACTGCTGCTAGTTGATCCAAGAAATGGTAATTAGTTTGTAAACTCTTGCAAGTCATTTTTTGACTTGGAGATTTTTCAATTATATTTGATACACAGTAATTACTTTGTAAACGTTGCATTGATTAACTTTTTTTAGGATTATACAGAGCAGTCTCCACCTTGAACTAATTGTCAGAGATCTTCAAAAAAATGAATGGAAATTTAGACACCTATTCTTAGGTTAGATTTTAAAAGCTTTACATAAAATTATTTGCGGTTGTTGTATGTTCTTAATACTTATCACGATGGGCTAAATTCTGATATTGGCAATTTGGATTTGTGAAAAATAGACAAGGTTATTTAATTTAATGTTGATTATGAATATTAGTTTTGGGCCTCTTGACTACCCAAAGTTGTAAGAATCGCCTATCTAAACATATTTGAGCTTGACTTGGAAATTGGTATACTACTTCGGAAGAAGATAAATCTGTGTGCCATGAAGGTTCAACTCTGTTTTTCTTTTTCATAGAGTGTAAGTTATGATATGTTTCGATTATTTTCAAAGAGTTATGAAAAATAATAAGATTATTAGTTAATGTTAGTTAGGGTTTCATCTCAAAACCAATTGGCCTAACAGAAATTTAAACCATACCACATATATAAGATAAGTGATGTGGGACTTCCAACATGCCCTAACAAAAGGGCAACTCATGGTCCATGACAACCGGAAAGAAGTTAGGCCTTAACTCTAATACCATGATAAGGTTCCATCTCAAAATCAATTGACAATGAAAGGAGTGACCGCCTAATAGGTATATAAGACATACCATATATTATGAGTTAAACGATCTGATACTTTCCAGTTCCCACAGTTAATAAAAAATGAAAAGGAGATCAATGGCCTTGAAAAATATGTTTAGTTAACAACCAGAGATTGTTAAATGAGAGATGGGACACTAACAAGTTAATATATAAAATAGGGAAATTTGACTTTTTTGAATTCATTATATAACATGTGAGTTTGAATTGATCTATTTCATAAGTGGTTTGCATCATTCCTTGTTTTTTGTTAAGCATTGCTTCGATTGTCTTGGAATCCATGACTAATAAAATGCATGTTTCAGTGTAATTTAAATTAATATATACATTTGAGTGTTCTATTATTTTTTAATTATTGGTATGTGAAAAGAAGATGGAACAACGATTTTAAAGACTACTATTGGATTGACAAAACTCTATGTGATGAGAATATGAAGAAGATTTTCAAGACTACTACTTGATTCCTTATCCCCACCACTCGTAATTTTTTATATGGACATAACAAATTGTTATTTGTGTTAGGTGATGTGGTTGTGGAGGTTTAAACCCTATCATTATAGAATATAATCACCGGGGTAATGTTTAGTTAACTAGATTAATTACCTTTTAAGTACATTGATGATTCAAATGCACCCTAGTAAATGCTTAATCAACAATCTCAGTTGTTTGAAGTGTTTTAAAGTGGAGATAATTTGCATATTATATGATGTTATTCTTTGTGTGGGTGATTTGGGAGAATACAGTGGTTTAGGCCAACTGATGCCATTTTTTATCTTTATTTAAATGTCTTTTATTTGGTAATATTTAAATGATTATTTATTTTTTCCTTTACCAATTTATACAAATCAATTGCATGTCATATTTCCATTAACTATTAGTTAAACTTAGAATTAGATGATATAAAATTGTATACAGGCTGAAGTACGAGGAGTAAAAGTTCAGTTAAGATACATAATATTTATGGGTAAAACCCCTTTTTATTGATGTACCTGGGTAGGGGGTTTTGGCAATTTTCTAAAAATATATTTGTAGAGTAAAAGAAATGCATTCGGTAATAGTTTGATTTACATATTAGGTTCTGTGGCCTTCTACAGATTTTGGTTGAAACTGGTCATATGGGAAGACAAGCAAGTGGCTCTGTTACAGTTACGGATGGAGAGACTGTAAGTTCTCATATAAAGTTTAGGTATTAGGAGAAAGTCCCTTAAAAAAAAATTTAGGATTTTAGCCCTTATAAAGTTTTAGGGTTTTCGAATTTAAGGAAAACGCCGTTAACTAATGAGGTGGCGTGAGTTTGGGCCACCTCATCAGTGACATGTCATATGACGTGGCTACTTGAGTTAATTTTATGTTAAATGGTGGTTTGATTATTAAATAAGACATTAGTTATTTAAATTTTTAATTAAGGTAATTAATTTTTTTTCCCCAAAACATTGTGTTTTCAATGGTTGAGGCTTTCCCCTCTCGCGATCAAGTCCCAAAGGCCCAAAATCCCTAACCCAGTTGTTGGTTACTCTTCCCCTCAGACCAAGATCAGGCAGAGGAAGTTCTTGGTGGCAAAGAAGAAGAAGAATCAGAACGACGCCGTTTCAGGGCCTTACAAGTGCGGGAACAACAACAGCAAGTGCGTTTGCGTCGCTTACAACAATCTGAGGAAGTCACAGGAAGAGTTCTTCAAGAACAAGCTTGATGATGGTGGTGATGATGATGAAGGGGTTTCTGAAATTGGGTCTGAAACTCACTCTCTGAGTGTGGTTCAACATGAAGAAAATGAAGAAAAAGGAGAAGACTTGGAGAAGGTTGAAGGGGTTGGTGGTGAAGCGTAGGAGGGAGAGGATGATGAAGGAAGTTAGAGAGAGTGTTCCTGGGAGTGGGTCTGGGAAGGTTATGAATTTGGTTAAGGCATTTGGGAAATGGGCATTGCCAGGGTTGCAGTTTCATGCACCTTCTGAAACTGAGGTTTCTGCTGCTGCTGCTGCTGGTGGTTCTTCATTTTGCCCACCGAGCTTTGTTTTGACCTCTGAAAACCTTGGCTTGGATAATCGTGTGTCGGTTTCTTCTTCCTGGGATAGTAGCCGTGGAAGGTTGGATTTCATTCTTCTGAATCCATGTTTGGTTTAGACTTTAGTTTTGATTCATTTTGACAGAAAATTATCAATGTTTTGGTGTTTCAAGGTTATAAAAATGCAGGAGAAAAAAGCAGGAGAAATGTAAGGCTTTAGTGAAAGTTATATTTTTGTAATTTTTTAATTAGCAAAAATGCAAAACTGTTAATGGTTTATTCAGCAATCAGCCGATCAGAGTATTGAATGAATTTTAATTGAATGGATTGTTTCAGAGCCTGGAATCATCAAGCACTTTTGAGAGTAGGAGGTGGAAAAAGAAGCAAGAGAGAGTCACCAACCAGAAACCATTCAACCATTCAAAACGCAACGTTTTGGAAAAAAAAATTAATTACCTTAATTAAAAATTTAAATAACTAATGTCTTATTTAATTAATCAAATCACCATTTAACATAAAATTAACTCAAGTAGCCACGTCATATGACATGTGTCACTGATGAGGTGGCCCAAACTCATGCCACCTCATCAGTTAACAGCGTTTTCCTTAAATTTGAAAACTCTAAAACTTTATAAGGGCCAGAATCCTAGGGTTTTTTTTAAGGGGCCTTTTCCTAATACCTAAATTTTAAGAGGGTTAAAAAGAGTTTTTACCATAATATTTATTTATCATGTAAGCCTTACACTTACTGGGGTTTAACCGCCAATATTATTCCAGGGGTTGACTATGGTAAACACCCACATAACATACCCATCAGTGTACCTAGTATACGAAGCAACCGGTAAACCTCCCATAGTGGGTCAGCTAGCTTGGTTCATTCATGTTCACAAAATAATTGAGTCTATTATAGCAAACACCCTAGAAAACTGAACAGGGCAATGAAGTTCCATGGTTATAAAAAATAACATCCAAAGTCCATGTGAGGGTATGTAGCTTTGGTAGTGCTGACTCAGCCATATGCTGTTCTAGGTGTATCTATTCTGCATTAAACGGTCCACCTCAGATTTTCAGAATCCCCACCTTAATTTAATATTCTTCTCCCTCATCCCCTCCCTAAAAGAGAGCAACATCACTACTGCTACCTCCAATATATTACACCATTTTCTGAAGCAAACCATTGTCTATTATCACACAAATGGGTGAAGTAAGAGTTCTCTTAGTTCTACACAAATTATTCTTATCCATTTTTATTCTTAATCACTCCTTTTCTTTCCTCTTGTTCAAAACTTTTACTTCCAAAGCTAACTGCATTAGCTAGGACTATAATCATATTTAAGTCTCATACTGTTGTTTGAGTCTCACATGAAATGGAGATTTTTTGGGTTTGTACTAGTTTATGTTTGCTGTGTGAATTTGACATGTTAATTAATTTGTTGTTAAAGGAGAACAAGGAGGAAGGAAAGAAAGTAGAAACCAAAGAGGAAAAGAATGAAGAGAAAAAGGATGAAGAGCCTCCAGACATAATACTCAAGGTTGATATGCATTGTGAAGCCTGTGCAAGGAAAGTTGCAAAAGCTTTAAAAGGATTTGAAGGTCATTTTATTTACTTCACTTTCATGCTCTCTCTCTCTCTCTCTCTATATATATATATATATATATATATATGTGTAACCCATTTTCTGACATGAATTCTAACTTAATATTGTCATTCGATCTGATTTATAAACATAAATTTATGAATGCAATCAGAGGAGAATCAAAGGAGCTTTTGCTGTAATGTATTGAATGGACCTTTAGGAACAAATGAACAATCATATTACACATGACTTGATTGATTGTGAACAAGTGGTTGTACTTTTATTCTCTTCTTTCCCTCTTTCTTTTTCTTGTTAGAGGGATCTATTATCCATGATTAGATTTGAATTTCACCACATATATGATCAAAGTAAGCTGTCAGGTTGATGTTATTCTCAACTTTAAATTAATCTACACATGTGCATTCAAATAGAGACAAAAGTTCATCATTACATTCATATGTTTACCGAAGATAAAGGTAAATAGGTGGTGGAAAAGTTAAACAATAAAGCATTATTTTTTTGAACAATAAACCATTATTAACAAATGTTAATTACTTCCTAATCTTTATGTGAGACAGGAGTGGAGGAGGTGACCGCAGATAGCAAGGCAAGCAAAGTGGTAGTGAAAGGAAAGGCAGCAGACCCCATAAAGGTGTGTGAGAGATTACAAAAGAAAAGTGGTAAGAAAGTGGAGCTCATTTCACCTTTGCCAAAACCACCAGAGGAGAAAAAGGAAGAAATCAAAGAGCCACAGCCAGAGGAGAAAAAAGAGGAGGTAATTAACAAACCATTGCCATTCATTCTCCCTTGTCTTATTGTTTGCTGTCTCTTTCACAATAAACTGAGAGATTAATTAATTAAGCATGACAAAATGTTGTAATAGATCATTAATTCCCCTCCAAGAAATATATTTTAAATTGATTTTTTATGTGTAAGGTTAGATAAGATTAAAAAACTGATAAATAAGAAGTTTTTATTAACAATTATGTTGGACTTACTTTGAAAATCACGTAGAACCGTTAATGTTAACTTTTAATGAATTCTTTTTACCTTTTGTATTTTTTATTATGTGTAAGATTACACATATTAAACAAATTTATTCTAAATTTCTTTCCTTGTGACGCGGATTACAATTCTCTTGTATTGATATGTTGTGATGCTACAAAGACAAAAAGAAAAAACTTAAGAGACCCTACATAAGTAACAATGGATCTTAATATAATTTTTTGTATTTTATAAAGTTAGCATAGTTGATAATATAAAATGCTAGGAGTAGATTTGGAACTCTGTTCTCACGCTTCTTCCTCTTTACTTTACTGTTATCACAAAGGATAGAAACAAATATACAAGTTTTCCAGCATTTAATATGACAATGTCATCTTACTTACTAAGGAGAATTCAAATCCGCATGCCATTACATGCATAACTTTTAGGTAACCCTGTAAGTTCTTTTATTATAGCTTGGCGATTAAGATGAAATGGGTGGACTTGTGTATGATAAACATGAGCAACATGGTTTGATCGGAGTTAATTTCCGTAGTCTTTCTCTTTTGGTATTTTGTTCCTGTTGTTTCCATGGTGGAAGGATATGGTAAGCAAGTAGCATGAAAGTAACGAAACAAAGTGAGGAAAATGATGGCCCTCTCTCACAAGGCACATGTAACGAGGGCAACGGTGGTGACAATTAAGAGGGCTCGACCCCACTCCCCTTTGCAACTTGACATGTAGCTTGCAGCAAAATGGGGTCACAGTCACGGGCTCATTATATACACACAAAACATCTCCCCTCTACTTACCCTGCTATCCTTGTTTAATAACAATTCTGTTAAATAAAGTTTGGTTAATGTTACAATCTAATTATTAATATTGATAATATATATTTAAAAAAACTTAATTCTGATTAGTCCCAATTGAGAACAATACAAAACACTGTATCTATATGTTTATGCCATACATTTCAGAATTTTGAGGGCACGTATATATGGTACAAAAGGTACAAACATAACCATGTGATGAGGTGGGTACGTGGAGAGGCTGAAACAATTCAAGTGTGCTCTCTATTATGCATTAGATGAGATCATCATGGTAAGGTAACTCCTCTGGTGACTGCTCCTCTGCTGACTGTGTTTTGGGACAGAGATTGTAAATTTTGCTCCTTGGTTTTTATTTATTTTTAGCGTACTTGTAAAATGTAAAATTGTAAACCCACTATGGCCCGTATCTGAAATTGAAAAATACAAATCTGTACTGCAAACACCTAGGGACCTCCGTTTTCAGCCACTTAAATGGGTTGTCATAACTAACCACTACCATGTAAACATTCAAAATGGAATAAATTAAACACCAAGCACATAAAAGGGTCTCGTCATCCTTAAAACAAATGTCTTGTGGTCGACAGTGGATACCTTGATTACACATAAAAACAAAAAAGACGATGAGTTTAATAAATCATATCGAATTAAGTTCTAGAGAATGTAACTATGTTAGATTTCGGTAGAGAAAGCTTTGTTAAACGGATTTGAGAATTGAGCGGGTAGTATCACTACCGACGATAAAATTTTTCCTATCAATATTTTGAATTGCATTTACTAGTACTTCAATTTAAGAAAACAAGTTAAGGTAGAATGGACCAATACCAATTGATTTACCGCTTGACAATTATTTATAACCTACGATTCAAGCTCAAATAGAAAACTTATAAAAATGAAATAAGGTAAAATAACTTTAACTCATGAACCAATCAATGTTAACCCTGTAGGCTTGTAGGGAATGATTCCTGTTTTAAAGTCTACTGCTTTAAAAGATGACACAGGGTTACAAGCAAAATTCAACACTAACTTTGATTTATTATTTTTTTTGTTTCTTCTGTTTAAGCCGGTATTGCTCGTGTTTTATGCTTTAATCATGGCTAAAGTAATATTGTTGAGTGACTGTTGATGTCTGTGTGTGGTGTTTGTCAGGCCCCTCCCCCTCCTGTGGTAACAGTTGTCCTGAAAGTTGGAATGCATTGTGAAGCATGTGCTCAAGTTATACACAAGGGAATCCGAAAGATTCAAGGTACAAACATTCATGCAATCTCGTGCACACTATTACATTTACAACAACCAAGTTTATTTTTTACCCTTTTCCCTGTTCATTGAATTTTCCGATTCATTGTTTTTATGTTTATCATAATTTTTCATAATGACGAATATGCATTACACTAGAAAGAATTTTCATTACTGTAAATAAAAGTATAGATGCCTTTTGTGTTATTTTTATATTAAATTTATACTATTATTTAATAATTTTATACAGTTTAAAAGGAGGACTGTAAAATGTATGTATAACCGAGAACTGATGGTATAACTCAGCTATTGTTTACTTTCAAACTGAATATGTAAAAACCAGTAATTAAGAATCGGTGATGCAGTGGATTGAGTGGTTATTTGGTTGGTCCATCAAACTTAGGTTTGTCCAACAGAAAAAAAAATCTGTTGGTTAAATAGAATTTTGATTATTGTCTTGAATGATATGAATAATTAATATAAAACATTAGATTTTTACATTTTCACAACTCTATTTTCCTTAATAGTTATCAAATGAAAACACTCAGTTAAATTGATGACTTGATGAATTGAACGGTTGCAATTCAACCAATTAAAATATATTAGCTAAATTTATATTTTAAATTTTTAAACATAATTAATCATCAGTAACTAGTTATTCATTAGTTTAACCGTTGACTCATCATCTATTATTCATTTATTCTAAGTAAGTTGATAATTAGTCCAATTTTAATAATGGGTTTTTTTTTTCATGTGTTTCAAAATACATTTTAAATGATATAAAGGTAAAAAGATTTTATTTATGCATAATTTAATTTAAAATTGTTTAATATGTTTTATGAGACAGGACAGACATTCTGAAAAAACTATTTTAACAATATTGCTTAGATTATTTTTTAAACACCGTTATCTGATAAAATGACATGTGGATAAATTTAGAATGCAATATACTTTCGTATTAAGAGCAACTTATACTCCCGGTAACTAGTGACATTTTTTTGGACAATATTCCGTCTTTGTTGTGGGATAAATTTTATGCAAGTCTCACTAAAAAATCAAAGCGTGTTAGTTAAGGTTTGATTAATGAAGCTCTAATGAAATTATCTCAATAATGGAGACTATTCAAATCAATGAATGTTGGTAATTTCTAGTATTAAAAACAATAAGGTACATGCAGTAATTTACCATTTTTCTTTATATCATGGCGTAAGAATCATAATAAGTGGCGCTAATCCCGTTGCTTTAGTTTGAACATTTTTCATGCGACCTTCAGATTTGACCGAAATAGTTAGAATTTTTGCTGATTTTATTTGAATCTCGAGGGTTATATATTAAGCACAGTAAGTTACACGACGCTGAGATGTTGAGCAGAACCAATAATTGATTCGTGGTTTGTACCTACCTCATCAATAAATTAAAATATTTACAGAAAAAAAATTAAAAAGCCGCATGTAACACGTGTTTTTACATTAAACTTACAAACATAATCAAAGTTTTAATTAATCTCTAAACTTTGTCTTTGCATTGTCTAAACTCTAAGAAAGACACCCTTTTACTCCTTTTTCTAGATTATTGTTTGAAGTTCTTAACTGTATACTTCATTAGACATTTTATGAAGTTTAAGAAGCATTTTTGTGTCCTACACTTTTTTTTTTCTATATTTGTGTTTTTTTTAGTTAAGGAACATTCTAACTACTTTATAATTACTATAACACGAATATGTCATGTATTAATGGTAACATGTGCAGGAGTAGAATCAGTGGAGACAGACTTGGGAAATGATCAAGTCATAGTAAAAGGTGTGATTGACCCAGCAAAGCTTGTTGATTATGTGTACAAGAGGACAAAGAAACAAGCTTCTATAGTGAAGGAGGAAGAAAAAGAGAAGAAGGAAGAAGAGAAGGAAGAGAAGAAGGAAGAGAAAGAAGAGGAGAAGGAAGGTGATGAAGAAAACAAGGAAGAAGATGGTGGTGATGATGATGATTCTAAAACTGACATCAAGCGTAGTGAATATTGGCCATCAAGATACTATGTTGACTATTATGATCCTCAGATTTTCAGTGATGAGAATCCAAATGCCTGCACTATAATGTAGATCAGTTATTCTTACTGACTCAGTAGCTGAAGCAATTTCTGTGCAGTGTTGTTGGGGCGTGGAATAAAATGTATAGTGGATAGTAGTGAAGTGGATATTTTAAGCCTTTATGCTTTCAACGGAATCCCTCAAAGCTAACTTTATCTGTAGTTTGATGGCTTATTTCTTGTGTTTCTGAGCTTTCAACGTTTTTTCTTGCCAAAGGGTGGCATAAAGAATCACTGAGTTGGTGTGTGCTGAATTTTGGTATACAAGTTCTGTACCTATGATCTTGACATTAATATTTCAAGCGTGCATGTTTTGATTGAACTTAATTAGTGAGAAAATATCACTTCGAGCGACAATCACGACGACAACAATAAGATCTTATTTTACTAAATGAGATTGGTTACACGAATCATGTGATGTCATCATGCCCTAATATTCACCAACTCTTTAGGGATTTTATTCACCAAAAAATTCCTATCAATAACTCCTTAGAACATGTCACTTTAAACGAGACTACAAAAGTATTACTTGAAATTAACAGATTTCATAAGCCATCTCAACCTTTAGTGAAATAGCTTGAATTTTCTTATTATTTTTCTTACGCATTAAATGAAAATTTTATCATTTTTTATGTTTTCAAGATATTAATTAATCACATATACTATTCTATTGAATATTTACTACATAAAGTAGGAAAATTAATACGATGCTCTTACAGATAAACCCAATTAGACATGATCCTATCAATTTAGCACACATAGAGAATCAAGTAAAGTAGTGCCCGAGAATCTAATTCCAAAAGGAATAGGATGCATGCAATCTCTAAAATAAGAGACGTTTAAGATAGCGAAGTATCTAAATGGCTGCAACAAATTAAAAAACGAATCAGGAGCACTTTATTCTTGTAAAGCTTGCTTTTTTGAGGTGGCAAAGTAAGACAAAGAAACTACATCACATAGACTTTTATTTTACATTGGTCTTCTTAGTGGAATCATAGACATAGCAGTTATTCTAATTTTGTAATTCCATCCATCATTTTTTAATGGGAATAGAATTCAACTTACACAATACATTGCACCAAACAGTGGCTATATAAGTTACAAAGTTTAGCATTGTATAAGTTATATTAAGCTGGTCTCAAATGGGTTATGAGAGAGAGAGAGAATGGGATGGATATGAACTGCAAACGAGGTTAACCCAGAAAATATAAAGAAATTACCTTTTTTATTATTATTTTAGTTCGGTTTAATCAAAATTCCTAGAGAATAGCATCATCAAATGATGTAAGAATGGAAACAGAATTGCATGATGAATGGCCATCAAGCAATTGCATTATATGTACCACAATCTTGATTTTCATGTAATGATCCTCATGGAGCTTAAAACTTCTCACTTATAACCGTACTGGCTGAAGCTATATCAACTAATAGAAGGCTACATAGTCCATGTCATTTATGTTTACCTCTGCAAAGACTTGTACAGCACCACAGTCACATATTTGGCTAGAAACCGATGAGTTGTACCAAGTGCAACCACTGAAGGGCTGCCCTTTCCTTTCTGCATGTAAAGATGATTAAGCACTGTATGCTGAGGTCTGGATACAAGAGGTTGACATTCCATATTTGTTGAAGGAACATTAAGAAGCGTCATTTGCAAGAATGGAGGAACCAATGGTGGCTCCTTCGCATAATCTTCAGAACTAAGTTGTAAATTATTATAACTAGAGTCTGGTGACTTGGGAGGTTCAAAACTAGAAATGCTTCCTATGTCTTCAGGAACATAATCCTGTACATGATATATAAAATTGTTAGTCTCAATATAGATATTAATGACTTCTACCATTAAACTAAAACATAAAGCAGATTAAAGACAATATTTTCAGTCCTATAAGATAAGCAATAAATTCAATTTTGGTATCATTCTCTCATCCCCGGTTTTGGAATTGCAAGCTACACTGATCACCATGTAAGGTTAACCCACAATTTCAATTCTAAGAATTAGAATTACTAATTCTATGTTTGGATCGCATAAAATTAAAATTTAGAATTCTAAACTAAAATGAGTGGTGGTGGAGAAGACAACAATGGTGATGACGGCAGTGGTGGTTATAATGACGACAGTGGTTCTGATGGAAGTGGTAGTGGTGGTGACGGCGGTGGTTGTGGTGATAATGACCGCGGTGATGATGATGGTGGTGACGATGACAGACGTGGTGGTGGCGGCGGAGGGAACGATGGTGGTGGTGCATGACCACTACAACAATGTAGTGTGATGTTAGGAATTTGATAATTCAAAAGGTATTAGCTCAGGATTGGAAATAGTTAATTGAATTTATATTCCAATTCCATGGAATTCGATCTTGAAATTGTAATTCTAATTCCATGGAATTCGACCTTGGAATTGTAATTCCAATTGTAAGAAGGCTTCCAAACATCATAATTGGAATTCTTAGGATTAATGATTATTTAAAAATGAGAGAAGGCCTATAGAGCAACTTAACCACAAGATCATATTTATTGAAAACAAAAGTTATTGCAAGAAGAGATGAGAATTCGGCCTAAAAACATGAAAAATGAAAAAGTGGAAACATGTCCCAAGGAGTGAAACTGAATGCAAGGGATGGTACTTGGTATAACTACTAAAAACGAGCTTTGATGCCCACCCCCACCCCCCCAACAAAAAAATAAATAAATTACAAACCCTGAAAGTAGAGAAGTGAAAACCAAATCAAGTTGCTCCAAAATAACAAGGTCCTTAAGAATTCACTTGTACAGGGTTCATTTTATGCAGAAGTCCCTAATCATGTTCAAAACCAAAACTCATAAAAATAAGCCAGTTATTGACCACATCATCCTTTTTCTGCTTGAAATTTGTTTTATTAGATAAGTATGCATAAGACCACAAAAAAATAGTACCTGCAAGTCCAGGATGTTGTAAGGATTCCCAGCATCATCTTGAGCCCAAGGTAAGTCAGGTGCATACCTCCATTGTCCATCCACAATAAATCTAAATTGGTATACACCGGACGGCAGCACCTTCATTATTGTGAAGTCCTTCCCTGATCTCTGCAATGCCATTCTGATAAACAAGGAATATTAGAATCTGAGCAACAGTTGTTGAAACCTTTGAAGGCAAACAAAGAAGAAATTAAGAACGCATTTGATTTGTTTTTCATTTTCATTAGATATGTGTTAACTTTTAAGTTTCAACTAATTATCACAAAATTGTCACCTCACTTTTACCTTTGTTCCAGCTTTCAAGAATTCGTAAAGGAAATGTTGAAAACAAAAACAAGAGCAACATTTTTCAATTATTAGAGAAAACACATAAACTGAAAATAAAAACCAAAGACATCCTAAATTCTCCAAACCTTGCTTTCCAATTATCCCATGATCCTTCCACAGCTACCTCTTTTCCACCGTAACTCCAAGTAATCATTGTCGGGATTCCTAGCTCACTGTACATATCTTCATACCCCGATGTAGTTTGCATCCAGGAAGGGCTTGAAGCATACATCTCATCAGGTCTTTGTAGCGGAACCACAGGGACCTAAACACATGGAAAAGCGATGATTGAGTGACAACTGATGAAAATAAAGAATCCACAAAAGTAATACTATAACCAGAACCAAGCTTAAGAGGGACCATACAATACAACACACCTAATCTAATAAGATTGACAACAAAATATGGCAAACCCGCAAATGTCCATTTAGTACACTCTAGTGTCCTCAATCACCTTTGGGAGGGGAAGGGGCAGGATGGATGATTCCCGAACTGGTAAAAAATCTAGAATATGCGAACTTTGTTCCTTTAGAGTAATTCCAATACCATAAGCAAGTTGCTCCCAATCACAGCAAGACTCAATTGGGTTCCAACACATGCTTAATTAATGAAAACCAAGTGGTAGCACATAGGTCAGCATCTCAATCTCGTCTCAGTGATCCAATTACCAAAAAACCCACTTGGTGAAACCATGCAGCTACAAATTACTAGTAGACGAACAAAACAAGGAGAATATATATATATATATATATATATATATATATATATATATAACAGTTTTATAACTTCATAATCTATCTTAAGAATTTGCATCAAATAGCACATCGGCGTTTTCACTATCTAAAAAGAAACTAAAAGAAAACATAACCGAATGCAATCAGACATCATATCTGCTGAGAACTCCTCGAACCCGGACAAAACAATATTCAATCACAACAAAACCTATGTGAATCGCACGTTTGACTTTTGTCAACTCATCAAGAGGGTGAAAAAATCCAAACTTTTTTACTATCCGAACGAAAAAAGAAGAAGAAGAAAGTACCCATTTAGCAGTGAGTTGAAAAGAAGAAGAAGAACCGGAAAAGGTGAAAACTTACTTGAGGGGTGAACATGAATGGAGATTGGGTAGCTCTAGGGCTAGCAGGGGGAGAAGGACCCATCAACTCAGAAGGAACAGGATGGTTATCGTTGGCACCTTCTTCTTCTTGTTGTTCTTCTCCATCTTCTTCTTCCTCTTCTTCTTCAGTGACAGATGGAGTACCGTTCACATCGTCTCTGCCATTGACATTCCCCATGGGTGGAGAAAATGGAAAGGGGAATAGTGAAAAGAGAAAGAGAAAGTGAAATTAGAAAGAATGAGGGGGGAAAGGGATGGTGGTCACGTCATGATATTGTTGGAGTGGAGTGGGGTGGGGAGTTTCAACGTGTGTGAGTGTGTTGTGTGTCTTTCTTCCCATGGCAGTACGCCACCACTCATACAATGGCAGCCGTTAACATCGTCTCCTCTCGGTTTTTTTTTTGGGGGTGGTTTTCTGATTGCGACTACTTTCTCCATTTAATTACCCACTTTCCTTCTTCTTCAATCTTAATTATTGAATCTACCATAAATCATCATCAATATTTTAAGTCTTTTCTTAAGTGTATGTTGATAATATGAAAATTAATGTGTTATCCGAATTCTTTTTCTTTTTTTAAAAAATTGATTTCAACTGTTTTTTTTTTTTAATTCCAACCAAAGGGTTAGAAATACAGAAATTAAAAGTGTAGTTAAATGAAAGAGATTCATCTTTAATTACTATCAAAATATAAAGTAATTTTAAATCTTTTAACTCTTTGTTTCATTTATCGAAGTGTTTATGAGCTGGTTATTTATACCCGAAAATAACACCACTTTTAATATTTCTTTTTAAAATAAAATCTTTGCCCTCCCAAAGTTAATACTAGTAGTTCTATTCTAGTTAAGGATATTGTTTACTCAATTATAGTAAATCTGTTATTGAATATAAATAATAAAAAAATTGTCCTCAAATATAAAAAAAATTAACTAATTATAGTTCATTAAATGTAGAAGTATTTTTAAAATATTCTTATTTAGTACATACTTTATTTTTAAATGAAGAGATATTAAATCTCCTTAACAAGTTTTTAATAAAGGTCATTATAATAAGAAAAATACATTTTTAAATGAAATTAATAACAATAAATAAGATTAACTATTTTCTTAAAACATGAGATGGTTACTTTTTATTTATATTTAATGATGGAGTAATAGGTTTTTTTTTCTGCCCGTCAACAAAAATACATCCTATAAGGGTATAAGGGGTTTACGACTATTTCACTTTTATAAAAATGCATTATGTTTTGCTTTAATATGAATGAGTTTATATGTTCACAAAAAAATATGAATTGGTTTACTATGGATGATAAATAATTATGATCTAGAATATTAAAAAACAAATTCTTTCTTTAGAGTTCATATTTTCTTTTTCAAGTTTATTTTATTTTCTCATAGATTTGGTTGTATTTTTAGATAGATTTAACATTCGTTTGAAAAACAGTTGTAAGAATGTAGTTAAAGAAACCAAATCATCTAATGATTAATATTGATCATGCATGTCATTCAAAGTTAGTCAAACTCTATTTAACCAACAAAGTCATTAGTCATCCCCAATTGAGAACCAAACAATCCTTTACTTGATTATTGAAGTTGCTTGATTGGTTAGATTATCCATCGTATTAAAGGCTTAGTTAGGTTTAAGGTTGCAAAGTGGCCAACATGTGTTGACCCTATAAACCTATAAGAAATGAAGTAGGGTGAGTTAATCTGCCATTTAACATAAGGAAGAAAAGCATAACCCATCCGTTTTATGGTTGGTTAACCCATCTACTATATTTTAAAAAGCAAGGTGTGTAGTGAAGATGCAATGACAATTAAAGGTATAAGTATGATGAAAATGATGCAAATGACAAGACACTCGAGCACGATAGTTGTAAGAGAGAGGAGGCATGAGCATAACCACAACACAATTGACAATGGGAAATTGGCATTGAGTGTAGAAAACATAACGATGACAAAACAGTGCAAAATGACTGAAAGATCGACCATCACACCACAATGCAAATGTGAATCAACAAAACCATTACATCATATGCAAGTCCAACTAAGAACAAGATGATGATCAACAAATAAGTTGTCAAGCATTACAACAATTTGGAGATGCACTTTGCATTGGGCAAGTAAAGCTTTTGTTTTAGCTTGAAAAATAAATTTTCTATTGATAAATTTGATACATTGGTCAACATTATAAGTTACATAAGAAGAATTCATTCTTTTTTCAAATGTATCTATTGCATGGAATAATGTCAATAATTCCAATAACAATTACTTCAATTGAAGGAAATTTTTCAAAATTAAAATTAATAGAGACTTATTTATGATGAACTATATCCTAACAACAATGATAAAATGGATTTCTTTTATTGTTAATTAAAAAAGAAATGTTGAATGAATTTCAATTAGGAAACATTAATGAATATCCCACCAATCTCAAATATAAGCATCAAATAACTAATTTATGTTAATTAATAATGTTGTAATTTAAACATTTAATAAAGGAAGACGTTATTTTTTAAGTTTTTTATGACTTAAAGGGGTGAAAACACCTAAAACAAACTATCTAAACTCCTTTAAAACAAGTGAGGAAACATTGTCAAACATAAAAAGTACAATAACCTTACTAGGAAAAGACTTAAATACATGAAAATTACGTCAAAGATCATGACCTAACTTGGTAAAACATATGTAGTAGTGTTGCCTTTTTTGTGAACATGATTCTAGAATAATGATTCGTAATCTAGGGTCAAGGCTTTGATTTCCTCACTCACCCTTTTCGGAGATTAACGAAATCAACTCATTATTTTCTCAGAACAAGTCATTGTCAAGCAGAACCAAAGGCAAAGATCGTAACTTTTTTTCTAGATAAGTCATAGGTCTCAAAATCTTCAACTTTATTTTTTCCTTAAAGATGTCTCATAAAGGAGTGCATCGAGGAAGAAGGGGAAATGATAGTGGTATGCTTCATAAGGTTGTTGTTCTTCTCTGAGAGTCATCTTCAATAATGAAGAAGATGAGGGAAAAACGAAACAAACATTGGGGCTAAGAAAGGGTAAGCAAAGTTGTAAGGTAGATAAGGAGAGGGTTAGGGACAATTTTTTGTTTTAGGTAACATTTATTGTTTAGTTTTTTAACATGTGTAAATGTTTTAGCATAGTCAGTTGCCAAGTATGATCCACATAACCTCTTTCTGTCATTAGGTTAAACATGTTAATAGAAATGACTTGATCTGGACATAATATCGATCCTAAAGATGTGCTTTAAAGTTTCATCATTAGCCACACTGGATCTGAATCAACATCGCCAGAGTGAGACTTCGTAAAATACCTGCATTGGTCTTGTCCACCTACACACTCCACGGCGTATATCACTGACCAAAGTCAGCATGACAATCCACGTATCTCTACCGGTGTAGCCTATGACTGGAGTTAGGGAATCACCATGAGTGAGTACAAGGCATACCGACTTTTATTCTGCAGAGGGTGTCAGGAACGCTTACAAGTGTGGCAACTTTATCCCTGATTTGTAGAGTCCTCACTAACACATGTCACATAGGACGTTTTCACCATCATTCCCTATAAATGCATCTCATGCATGCCTCAAAGGGAGAGGTGTTATGTTCACTAAATCCATGCTTTTATTCTCTAATATTAAGTATCATGACTGACTTAAGCTATGGAGTGTCTTTATAAGTAGTGCCACATCTTGTCCATCAGTGTGTTATGTTGGTGTGATGACTGAAGAAGGCACCAGGACATTGGTCTTTTAATCCATCTACAAGACGTCAGCCCCAGATAGGACCAAATGATATCACAACGAAGAGATAAACTGACATCCTAATCAGAGTCATATCACCCATACCAGATAGAACATTGGCACACCTTGCGGGACCTGTTAAAGGTATTCCCACATTCATAAGTACTTCCTTCATAATCTTGGATGCCTCACCAAAGTAGGTTTCCAACCTCATACTCAAAACCGATATGTACCCATCAAAGATTTACACGCCCCATGTGTGAACTTCAAGTGACAACGCCTGAATTAGACAACTACATGGCCACTCCAAAAAGACCACATCATTTTCAACAAGGTGGTGTTAGATAGACCACCTTGAGCATTGCAACAAGTAGCCCTAACAAGTGCGTGAGGATTAATGGTCTTATATAAGGCTTATACCGAACCCTGATGAGTGGCACCCCCAGACATCGAAGATGATAATTGGCTACTTGGCCCGATGAGTGGTGAGGATTGGTCACTAACAAGGTGCCATACCAAACCCTGGTGAGCGGTACATGTAGAACATAGCCTTAGGAGTGGCCTAGTAAACTAGCTGACATGAGCCTAGTTAAGAAACCCCAAGAATGGCATCCCGATCATCAAAAATGATGATCAACTACTTAGCCATGATGAGTGGCGAGGATTGGTTACCTTAGCTAGAACCATACCAAACCCATGAGCAACGAAAGTAGAGCTTCCAAGAAAATGAAGTTGATATTACCCAAGAACAATAAAACAGGTTACAAAAGTCTTAAATCATTACCCAATAACTAATACATATTCGTCCATACATGTAGCCAATAAAGAAACCTATGAGACGCAACACTATTATGCCTTTGGCGGGCATAAGAAGTGAACTGGTCTGGACCGGGGTCTAGGATCCGGTGTGGGACCAGCCACAAGAGTATAGGTGTTTTTAGGGTTTGCACACCGGAACAGTGTGTATCCGATGTATTAATCCGGTCTCTCAGTGGGAGAGGCCGGTCTTGTTGTCCTGGAGATCCTTCACACCAGCGTTTCGCGTTGCAGGGGGGCGAAAGGTGGTGCCACCTGCGAAGATTCTCCAATGCTCAAGTTAGAAGAGTGTAAGAACTTAGTGAATACTCAAGCGAAATAATAGTAGAGTGTGAGATAGAACAACGATACCATGCATGTGTATTGAAACGAGCTATTTATAGTTGTACGTGAGAAAATGAGTCGTTGGGTACAGGTGGGTCCCTTAGCTCTGATAGCGTGTATATTATGTCATTCAGGGTGGCTCAACTCTCAAAATGTGTCAGGAGGGTAGGTCAATTATCAGAGTACGATCCTCTAGGAAGAGGGGAGGATAATCACCTTTTTCGCATAATCTGCTAACACATCCACTTGCTTTCTGAGGCCATTGACGTGACATATTTTGCTACATACAGTGTCTTCGCTGATAAGTTATTAGGGGCTCTTATCTTGCTGTGACTGAAAAGCCAACAGTTACATAAATGTCCTGTGTAAATGAACAAAGAACCGTTATAGAGAAAATAAGTGGTGCAGTCGTGAGATGAGGACGGACGGCCAGACATCGGATATCCGGTGTGGTAATGTTGAACCAGGACACCGGTTTTCCTTATATGAGGTCACTCTGACGTCACAAGAATGGGGGCCGGTATCCAGACCGGATCATCTGTCCCCTAGCTTGTATGAGGGACTGTTAAGTTGCTCATATAAGCTACACCACTCTAGAGAAGTCTGGATGCCGGTAGTACATTCTGGAAGGTCTCTGGGAGCTCTGTGGCGTCCGCTGTAATAAACGGGTGACCGCTCTTATCGCGTTGAGTACAACGAATTCAGACAACATAAAATAAATAATGGAAATCCCAAGAGTCTTTGAGAATTGAAACCCTTGGTATTCGAAAGGTGGTTGGGAGGCATTAAATGCGCATGGCATGATTGGACAGTAAATGCGTTTTTTACGCATGAGCCATCATTACCCAAGAGTGTAACCGTCGATTGGGCTTATTGGGCCTGGATTCAAACTGAACGGGGGCCCATTTTGCCAAAATGTTTACTGAAACGTTACCACTTTCGCGCCCGTACGTGACGAAACGACGGAGTCGTTTCAATTTGAAAAGGTTGCGTTTTGATGCAAGCCTTGTGACCTTCGACGAAACACTGTGCCTCTTCGTTACCTATAAAAGGGACTCTTAGTAGATTTTGGAATCCACTCTTGTTTCCAAGCTTAGTGAACCTCTGCTCAAATTTCTTTGGAATTTCTCTGTCGTCTTCAAACTTCTCAAAGATCTTCTTCCTTTAGGTAACCTCCCTTTCCTTCAACTTCTTACAATTTTAGTTCATTCTATTTCCACCATGCGCCCTAGAGCAGGCCACGTTGGTCCTTCAAACAGGGGGAATTTTGGCTCTCGTGCCCCCTTTAGCCACCGTGGTGGGAGGATTCCAGCGAATCCTCCTGTGGCTGGGCCCCGTCGCTCAGAGAGAGCCGAAGCCTCTTCCTCACGAGCGTCTTCTTCCCAACGTCGCTCTGAGGCTCCCCTTGACTCGAGGGCTACCAGCCTCTCTGATGAGGGGTCAAGTGCTGAAGGTTACCTCTCTGACGATGTTGCTTTTTACCACAGTACATACGCGTTCCACCGTGCCTGCACAACCATGGATCTTCCAGGACGTGGAAAAACACCAGTTCTCCGCTCTGCTGAAGGGTGTGTCAACGTTGTGGCACACCGGCTTGACTGGGAAAAACTCAACAGGGAAAAACCCTACTGCTGGGTGGAGGAGGAATTCCCAGAGATCCCTTCGCACCATGCGAGTGAGGAGGAATGCACGGTTTCTTTCCGTTGTAAAATATATTCAGATAAAAAGTACAAGGCACGATACGCTGTGATGGCACCACATCCCTCTGAAAGAATATGCCACAGCGTCCCTGATGTGAGGTCGGTCTACATGTACGACTTCGTCTTCTTGAAATTGGGAGTACGCTTCCCCATGACGGAGTTCCAGATGGCCGTCCTGCGTTTCCTAGACTGCGCCCCCACACAACTGCATCCTAACGGTTGGGGTCTAGTCCGGGCTCTGGAGGTTCTGGGGGAGCATTTCAACTTCTCCGCCACTATGGCCAAGCTATTTTACTATTGCCAAGTGGTCCGCCGTGCTAATAAGAAGGGCGGCCTTGGGTTCATTACTCTCCGTAGTGACTCAAGGGTGATAAATTTCAAGTCTTATACGGAATCCGCGAAGGTGGATGGTCGCTCCTTCAAGCACTATTACACACGGGTCCGTATTCAACCAAATAAGCCGGTCTTCTGGCGGAACAAGGAGGGATTTACCAAATTTCCTCTCAGCTGGACGCACGAGCATTTTCTCCTTATGAGCCGTGCCTATTACACAGATGAGAGTGAACTCTCCTCTCACTCTGTTGAGGTCCTGAGCGCCATGCAGACGGCCTCAAAGACCCTCAAAGGGTTTTCCAGCCGGCTCCTCTTGGTCGAGGATGACATTAGAAACGCCTACCTCCGTAATATTCGCTCTTAATCTCTTTCTGTTGTATAGTTACTCCGTTCTGATTATTTTTTCTTCTTATGTGCTAATTCAACCTTTCTTGTTTTACAGAACAAATCGAAAGAGCCTGCCCAGAGATGTTGTCGTTAAGGACCATGATGGCTGACGATGATTCCTCCTTTGAGGAGAACGAGATCCAGGCGAAGAGGAACGCCACCAAAACTCCCCTCATTCCCTTAACCTCTGCAGTAGGTGATGAGGTTTCTCTCTTTGATGAGGAGGAAACAGAAGAGGCAGCTGAGGCCACTGGAGCGGGTGACGAGGAGGCCATCCCAGAGAAGAAGAAGAAGAAGAGGCATCTTGTAAAAAAGGCAGACCAAGAAAAGCCCTCCTCTGATGACCCTGTGAAGAAGTGTCAGAAGACGGTCGAAGAAACTGAGTTGAAGAAGGACAAGGGAAAGAAGCCCGTTCCTGAATCCTCTGCCCCTTCTTCACAGAATGCTTCAGAACCAGACTCTGGGAATGGTCCTCCTCCGGCGTTCGATCCTCTGCGTGACTCCTTCCTTTCTCCTTACTTGTGGTTTCAGGGGTCTATGCCTCCCACTCTGCCAAAGGCAAGGTATTGCCTCCGCCCTTCCCTCGACGCCGCTGGGGTCTGAGGTGCTTGTAAGGCCGGACGTTGGCAGTTGGATGAACTGTCCGGCCTCCTTGATTCCCTGAGCGAGAAGGCAGATTACATGGACCAGGTTGAAAAACTTGAAGCCGAACTTGCGGTGAAGGAGAAATGGGCGACCAAGCAAGCTGAAGTTCATAGGGGCGTGGAGTCAGAATTGAAGAAAACTAAGGAGACGCTCCAGAGGAAAACTGAGGAAGCAAGCCAAGTTCATTTTGCGAACAAGGCCCTAGAGCGGGAAGTTACCGACCTCCAGAAAAAGAACAAATCCATACCCCTCCTTGAAGAAGAATTACAACTGGAGAAGAAGAGATCGGCTAAGCTTGCTGACGATCTCAAAATTATGGAGGACGGTCGCAACAAAGACCTCGGGGAGTGGGAGAGCCTTCGGAAGGAGATGCAAGCCCAAATTGAGGAACTCAAGAAGGGTGGTGCGAGTGCTGGGCCTTCAGAAGAGGATTTTGCCAAGGTTCAAAGAAGATTAGCTGCTGCGAAAGCCAAGGCTGCCAAAGCCTTGGAGATATGCAAAAATATGGCGTATGAATCCTTCGGCCTGGCCCTTCGTCAAGTCTATTATCGTAACCCTGGAGTGCAGTTGAATCTGTACGGATTAGATCCGTTCTTTGAATTCCATGGAGGAAGACTTGTCGAAGTTCATAAGGACGGCTCGCACCATGAACCCCGTGCATCTCTGTATGAATTGCCTCCCCTTCCAGAAGGTCAAAGTATGGAGCCCACAACGTCCACCGCTGCCTCTGGAGCTGAAGCACAAGAAGGTGCCCAAACTGGAATGGAGGACAAAACGGAGAAGGCAGGAGTGCCCACTGCGGAGGATCAGGCACTGACCTCTTGATTTATGCTTTATTCATAGCTGTGTACTGGGATCAGCTCCAGTTTTAACTACCTTGTGACTTGAACAATTTTTATTTTTTAGAAATAATATTCACTGCTGTTTTTCTTCAACTGCTTGCGTCGGACGTATGATTGTTGAATAACTTAGTGTTATATAGTACACTTTATCGTTTCCAATGCTTTGCGAATCCGTTTTGCGTAGTTACCTAGCTGCTTAAAGCGTACTTACCACACCGGATTAAGATAACAAATTGTAACAAAGAAGTGACAATTAAGTTAAAGCATGCCCTGTCCCCAAGTGTAAGTACATTGGGAAGGAAAATTTTATCTCAAGGATTACCTTTTAACTTCTTAAAAGGATAGAAATGCTTATCTGTCCTCGAAGATGTGGAGCGGGTACGTTAGCGTTCAACCGCTCTGGGGTGGATATTCCACAATTGAGGACGGATATTGCCTTTGAATTTTTGTATAGCTTTGGCAAGGGTAAGCTTTACGCCTTTCTCTTGAGGTTCGGTTTGGTCCTACACCTCAAGTCTTCACACGGTGTTCGGTTCGATCCTACTAACCGTACTTGGAGTTCGGTGCAATCCTACAATCCAAGCCTTCAACACGGGGTTCGGATCAGGGCTAATCCTGAACCTACTGCGCCCGTTACTCGGGGTTCAACGCGATTTTCTGTATGAACCGGCCTACTGCGCCCAAGCCTTCGCATGGGGTTCGGTTTGTGGCCTTGAGGAAGGACCAGCCCTACAACCCATGTAGTCTTCGAATGGGGTTCGGTTTGTGGCCTTGAAAAAGGACCAGCCCTACAACCCATGTTGTCTTCGAATGGGGTTCGGTTTGTGGCCTTGAAAAAGGACCAGCCCTACAACCCATATTGTCTTCGAATGGGGTTCGGTTTGTGGCCTTGAAAAAGGACCAGCCCTACAACCCATGTTGTCTTCGAATGGGGTTCGGTTTGTGGCCTTGAAAAAGGACCAGCCTTACAACCCATATTGTCTTCGAATGGGGTTCGGTTTGTGGCCTTGAAAAAGGACCAGCCCTACAACCCATATTATCTTCGAATGGGGTTCGGTTTGTGGCCTTAAAAAAGGACCAGCCCTACAACCCATTCCACCTCAAGGAGTTACATCGTCAAAACACACGATGTGTGATTGAGATCATCCGTCCTGAGGGGTCTTCATCAATCCCTCGAGGAGTTATATCGTCAACTACAGAATTGATAGTTGAGTTCCTCCGTCCTGAGGTGTATGCGTATTAAACTACGGCTATAAATCACAACACATAAGAAAAGTGAGAATGATAGGGCGGTTAAAATGTATTCTCATTAAAATTGAAAGTACATTACATGAAGAGCGTAGTTGGGGTCATGCCTCGTTAAAACCTTCTTGAGAAAACCCAATGGGAAAAAACTCAAGTAAGGAAAAAGAGTACACACCGTCTTACCAACTAGCTGTAATAAGCTCGTAAGTTCTGAGTATTCCATTTGTTGCGGATTGGAGTTCCATCAAGTTCTTCCAACCGGTATGACCCTCTTCCAGTTACTTCAGAAACTCTATAAGGACCTTCCCACGTCGGTGCTAGTTTCCCTTGGTGGGCGAATTTATTCCCCACACTTGCCTTTCTCAAAACAAGATCTCCGGTGTTAAAAGCTCTATATTGGACACGTTTATTATACCGGAGTGCTGCCTTTGCTTTTATTGCCTGATCTCTTATAAAAGCCTTTTCCCTTAACTCCTGGAGGACGTCCAGCTCTGATGCCAAATTGGCGTTATTATCTTCAGCTAAAAAATACTCCACATGAGCCGATCTTGTTTGTAACTCCACTGGAATCATCGCCTCAACCCCGTACGTCAGCTGGTATGGGGATTCATTGGTTGAAGAATGAGGCGTAGTGCGGTATGCCCATAAAACATGACATAGCTGGTCAGTCCATCCTCCCTTCGCTTCTCCCAGACGCTTCTTCAACCCCTTTAGCACTTCTCGGTTGGCTACCTCTGCTTGTCCATTGGTTTGGGGGTGTTTAACAGATGAAAATATCTGGATTATCCCCAGTCCTTCAAGCAAATCCGTGAACTTTTTGTCTGTAAACTGGGTGCCGTTGTCAGTCACAATCCGCCCTGGCACCCCAAAACGAGCTATGATATTTTCATACACGAAACGTCTTGTTCGTGCAGAAGTGATATGCACTACTGGTTCTGCCTCGATCCACTTGGTGAAGTAGTCTACCCCCACGATCAAATATTTGATACCTCTTGGCGCAGTGGGGAACGGACCCAAAATATCAAGACCCCACTGGTAGAACGGCCAAGGCACAACAGATGAAGATAGCTCTTGGGCCGGTGTATGGTGGAGATTGGAGAATTTTTGACAAGCGTAGCACTTCCTCACAAAATCTGCGGAATCCTGCTTCACAGTGGGCCACCAATATCCAGCCCTGAGGACTTTTCTCATTAAGCTTCGGCCTCCAGCATGGTGCCCACATTGCCCCTCGTGCACTTCCTCCAGAACCGCTTGAACCTCGTCCTCTCTCAAACAAAAAAGATATGGGACAGAGAATCCCCTTTTGTAGAGAACACCATCAACCATAGTAAAATATGGCAGCTCCCTCTTCACTCGTCTCCTCTCCTTCTCATCAGTGGGAAGTTGACCATCAGCCAGATAGCGAATATAGGGTATGACCCAAGAATCCTCATATGGATAGCTCACCATGATAGCATTCAGAGAAGGGTATAGAGGTATGCTAGGCAATGTCAAAGTGCTTTGAACTACCGTTGTTGTGCTGCCAGGCTGCTTTGTACTTGCCAATCTTGACAAGATGTCCGCTCTGGTGTTTTCTTCTCTGGGTACATGTTTGAACTCTAAAACTTCAAACCTTCCCTTCAACTCATTAACACAATTCAAGTACAATTGAAGTTGCGGCTCCTTTGCTTGGTACTCCCCCTGGATCTGCGAAATCACCAATTGGGAATCACTGCACAGTGTGACTGCTGATGCTCCGATGTCAATCGCCGCACGGAGACCAGCCAAGCATGCTTCGTATTCAGCTTGGTTGTTAGAGGTTTTGAAATTGAATCGGAGGGAAATTTCTAGGTGCACACATCATCACTTTCTACCACCACACCTGCTCCATAACCTTTGCTGTTCGACGATCCATCAACGTAAATGGTCCAATGCGCTCGAGGGGCGGCCACCCCAGTCATCTCCACAACAAAATCGGCCAACACTTGTGCCTTGATGGCTCCTCGAGGCTCATATGAAATTTCAAATTTAGACAGTTCGATAGACCATTTTATCATCCTTCCAGCAAGGTCTGGCTTGCTAAGCACTGAACGGAGAGGCAAATCCGTTCTCACCAGTACTGGGTGCGCATGGAAATAGGGCCTCAACCGTCGTGACGCCCACACTACTGCTAGAGCAGCTTTCTTAATCTTTTGATACCTTCCTTCCGCTCCCTGAAACGTCTTACTAGTGAAGTACACCGGCCTCTGCCCTTCAGGGGTTTCTTTAACCAAGGCCACGCCTAGGGCTTCATCAGAGATTGCTAAGTACAAGATCAAAGTCTCACCGGGGTCAGGCTTAACCAAAATTGGTGGACTCGAGAGAACAGCCTTGAGCTGCTGGAAGGCTTGCTCTTGCTCCTCTCCCCATTCAAAACTCTTGTGTTTCTTCAACGCCTTATACAAGGGGAGGGACCTGTGCGCCATCTTGGGCATGAAACGAGCTAGAGCGGCCACTTTCCCATTCAACGATTGGACCTCCCTCAGGCTCTTAGGGCTCTGCATGTCCAGGATTGCTTGACATTTCACAGGGTTAGCCTCGATGCCTCGTTGGGTCAACATAAATCCCAAGAATTTCCCAGCTGGAACGACAAAGGTGCATTTTAAAGGGTTTAACCTCATGTTGTACTGCCGAAGCCTAGTGAAGACTTGGCGCAGATCTTCAATGTGGTCTCCTCCAGCGGGCGTTTTGGCTATAATATCATCAATATAAACTTCGACCAGCCTTGTATGCATCCCTTCAAAGACTTTGTTAATCATGCACTGATAGGTAGCGCCGGCGTTCTTCAATCCAAAAGGCATGACGGTGTAGCAAAAAACACCGCGGTCATTGATGAAGGCAGTTTTCTCCTGGTCTCCCTCCCACATCGGAATTTGGTTATACCCCGAATAAGCGTCCATGAAGCTGAGGTACTGGTAACCAGATGAGTCATCCACCATGCGATCAATGTTGGGCAGGGGATATGGATCTTTGGGGCAACAACGGTTAAGATCCACATAATCTGTGCACATTCTCCATTTGCCATTAGCCTTCTGCACCATGACCACATTAGAAAGCCAAGATGAGTAGCGTATCTCCCTTATAAAGCCTGCTTTCAACAACTCCTCTGTCTGCTCACAAGCTGCCCTTTGCTTCTCCGGTCCCAACCTCCTCTTCTTCTGGGCCACCGGTCTTATTTCAGGATACACAGTAAGCTTGTGGCAACAGAAATCAGGGTCCATCCCAGGTATGTCTGCTGCTGTCCATGCGAAAAGATCTTTGAACTCCTGCAAAAGGGCTAATAAACGTTGCTCCATAGCAAACTCCAGCTTATCATTGATGTGCATGACCTTCTCTGGGGAATTTCCTAAGACAACATCCCTGGAACCACCATCCGGTGTGGGCTTAGAAGGATTGAGTGGATCAATCTTTAATTCTGCTCTGGGGTCCAGATCAATTAGACTGACAGACCCTGCCGCTGTTCCTCCGTCGTTCAGCTTCCTCTTCTTGTTGAATGCTTCCAACTTGACCATGTTGAGGCTCAGGTTATAACAATATCGAGCCATCTCCTGATCACCACGGAGAGAGGACACACCATTGTCTTTGTCAATGAATTTGATCAAGAGGTGAGGAGTGGATACAATTGCTTCCATCGCATTCAGTGTTGGACGGCCTATGATACCGTTGTATGGGGATTCCACGTCAATCACCAGAATTCTTGACTTGACCGTTCTCGCACCAGGCTCTCCTTCAAAAGAAATCAGAGTGTCAAGATACCCCTTGGTGGGTTGCTTGGCTCCATTAAACGCTGTGAGTTCTTGTGTGTAGGGTTGTAAATCTGCATCATTGAAACCCATTCGTTTGAAACAATTATAAAAGATAACGTCACAAGAACTTCCCTGATCGACGAGGATCCTCTTGACATCCTTGTTGGCTATGACTGCCACGATAACTACTGCATCATCACCTCCTGGAATTGTTGGGCCAAACTCATCATCAGTAAATGACACCGTCGGAGCGGTCATACCGTCCCTAAAAGGGCGGTTATCCCTCGGTTTGCCCTGGACAGACAAGACCATCCTATAGTGATTCTTCCGTGCTGTGATTGGTGCTCCTCCTCCCGTAAATCCTCCAGCTATCATCTCAATCACTTCTCGTCTACCCTGCCTCTGCTGCTGGGGCATGTTATTTTGTTGGGCACTTTCAGCAATCACTACTCCCTTCTGCTTTTCAGCTGCAGTGAACTTCCTAGCTGGGTTACGTGTATTATCGTCTTCGTCATCAGGATCTCTATTCCTTTTTTCCATCCTCTGAGGCTCATCTACAGATTTCTCCTTGAACAAATATTGCTTCAGCTTTCCTTCCCGAAGGAGAGTTTCCACCGTATTTTTTAATGCCTTGCACTCATCAGTATTGTGCCCCGTCTGTTCATGGAAAGTGCAATACTTACGTGGGTTACCACCCCTCTTGACTGGGGCTGGTTTTCTTATCCCAAAGACGTTCAAAGTTGGCCAACCAACCTCCCTCATGATTTGTGAATGCCTGGTGTTCAATGGAGCATAGTTGTCGAACGATGAAACGCGCCTATCTCGCGGATGTGGGCGAGCGTTTACAAAGTCTTCTCTAAAGGCATGCTTCTCAGGCCTCACTCTCTCCTTTTCTCTCCGTGGCTGCTGAGTGGGTGCTAAAGGCTTCATTCTTGTTGCAGTTGCCTCTAGATGCATCTCTATGCCCACGTACTTGGAAGCTTTCCTTCGAAACTCCTCGAAGGTCGTTGGGGGGCTCTTTGCCAAAGATAGGGCAAAGGCTGAACCAGGCTGAAGAGCTTCCACTATAATATGGAGTTGTATGGCCTCCGTGAGGTTAGGGACCAAAGCTGCCTCCTTATAAAACCTTTTCAAGAACTCCTTAAGAGTTTCAGTTTCTCCCTGCCTTATCTGGGCCAGGGTGTGAGAAGTTCTTGGGATATCCCTAGAGATGACAAAATGGCTTTCAAACGCAGCGGCCATTTCCTCCCAAGAGTCTATAGATCCTGAGGGTAAGCTTTTAAACCAGCTGAGAGCCTCCTCCGTCAACGTCCTTGGGAACATCCTGCACATAACGTCTTCATCTGCTCCCAAATACATAGCTTCATACACATAAGCATCCAAATGCTTAGTGGGATCGGTCTCTCCATTATACTTCCCTATCGACAGTGGCTGAGTCGTTTGCAAATGTTTTGGGATGATAATGCTCATCAGCCTTCTTGAGAAAGGGACACTGAGCTTGTACGTCCCTGAAGTCACCACCGCCTGCTCCCTTCTCCTGGTACTGACTCTATCACCAGAGTCTTGCGTCTGCTCTCTCTCTTCATACGTGGGGATCTTCGAATACTGGAGGGTTGTAGATCTATCCCTCGCTGATGCATGATGAGCCTCTTCTGCATGGGACGCTGCCCTGTCCCCAGCTCCTCCTCTCTCCCACTTTAACTCCATCAGCTCCTCCTTAAGTTGCCTGATAACCTCATCGCGAGGGTCAGGCGTTTGCACTTGCACCATCCTCCGGGTTTGAGTTATAGGGGACTCAAAGACGAGTCTCCTTCCAGTCTGTTGATGGGTTACATCCTCCACGTGACCATCAACGAAATCTCTCCCATCACCTTCCATCGTGACAACCAAACTTCTGCGAAAATGGGAATAACTCTAACGAGTCCCACCGGGCGTGCCAATGAACTGGTCTGGATCGGGGTCTAGGATCCGGTGTGGGACCAGCCACAAGAGTATAGGTGTTTTTAGGGTTTGCACACCGGAACAGTGTGTATCCGATGTATTAATCCGGTCTCTCAGTGGGAGAGGCCGGTCTTGTTGTCCTGGAGATCCTTCACACCAGCGTTTCGCGTTGCAGGGGGGCGAAAGGTGGTGTCACCTGCGAAGATTCTCCGACGCTCAAGTTAGAAGAGTGTAAGAACTCAGTGAATACTCAAGCGAAATAATAGTAGAGTGTGAGATAGAACAACGATACCATGCATGTGTATTGAAACGAGCTATTTATAGTTGTACGTGAGAAAATGAGTCATTGGGTACAGGTGGGTCCCTTAGCTCTGATAGCGTGTATATTATGTCAATCAGGGTGGCTCAACTCTCAGAATGTGTCAGGAGGGTAGGTCAATTATCAGAGTACGATCCTCTAGGAAGAGGGGAGGATAATCACCTTTTCCGCATAATCTGCTGACACATCCACTTGCTTTCTGAGGCCATTGACGTGACATATTTTGCTACATACAGTGTCTTCGCTGATAAGTTATTAGGGGCTCTTATCTTGCTGTGACTGAAAAGCCAACAGTTACATAAATGTCCTGTGTAAATGAACAAAGAACCGTTATAGAGAAAATAAGTGGTGCAGTCATGAGATGAGGACGGACGGCCAGACATCGGATATCCGGTGTGGTAATGTTGAACCAGGACACCGGTTTTCCTTATATGAGGTCACTCTGACGTCACAAGAATGGGGGCCGGTATCCAGACCGGATCAAGAAGCTTCCACAAGAAGGCTATTAACTATGGTTGATGACTATTAATGGAGAAAATTCCCAATAAACCTTACTGATTTCAATTAAATGGTACAGGAATCCAAGGTTCCTACTCAATTCTTTACATAAGCTCTCATCAATTGAATTTTTTTATCCGAGATGAAAAGATTATTAATTTATGCTAGAGCAAGCAACACTATCATTATTCTCTTATACCAGATTTTAAAAAGGTGTAATAATATTTCAGAATTCGACACAATTGAATAAAAATGTTATCATTAAAACATGAGAGAAAACCCTAAGTGCAAAGGTTACAAAAAAGGAAAGGGCACATCTACCTATGAAGTGTCAAATTCATAAGGTTACAAAAATAAAACCTAAGACAAAAAACTAAATCAGAGCCCATCCCCACCACAAAGGCATTACTTTGTAGGTACAAATTAAGTAGGGGGAATGGAAAGAGTCTCATGTTAGAGGACAACATCGATGCCAGATATGAGCTTTCATCATCCAAGGATACTATCTTCAATTCCATCGATTGATTTTGAGAAAGAGGGAGCAACCGGTATGGCTTGTTTGTTAGCTCCATAGGTTGGGCATATACCACGTCGTATAGATGCCTACCATGAACCTCATATTAGACACTTACCCCATGGATATTTGGCTTAACCTCGGGATTCTGATGCATCACTTGCCACACCGCTCTACTAAAGGCTTCATTGATGATGCTTTCAAATGAAATCATCTCCTCTCACTAACCTCTCTTCTCAACGGCATGTTTTTCCTTGAGGGTGACATGTTGGCTTCCAAGTCCTTTATCTTGTTATCATCATCGGCCTTTTTAGATAGAAGTTGGTCATATTTCTCTTAAAGAAATATGGAGAGGGTAAGCAAAGTTGTGAGGAAGATAAGGAGAGGGTTAGGGATAATTTTTGTTTTAGGTAACATTTATTGTTTAGTTTTTTAACACGTGTAAATGTTTTAGCATAATTAGCTGCCAACTATGATCCACATAACCTCTTTCTATTAACTAGGTTAAACATGTTAATAGAAATGACTTGATCTGGACCTAATATTGGTCCCAAAGATGTGCTTCGAAGTTTCATCATTGACCACACTGGATCTAAATCCACATCGCCAGAGTGAGACTTTATGAAATGCCTACACTGGTCTTATCCCCATACATACTCCATGACGTATATCACTAACTAGAGTCAATGTGGCAATCCACGTATCTCTACCAGTGTAGCCTATGACCGGAGTTAGGGAATCACCATGAGGGAGTACAGGGCATACTAACTCTTATCTTGTAGAAGGTGTCAGAAACGCTTACAAGCGAGGTAACTTTATCCCTGATTTACAGAGTCCTTACTGACACATGCCACGTAGGACGTTCTCACCATTGTAACATCCCAAATTTTTAGAAAAATAAATTATTAGTATAATGTTAATTAATTATTTGATGCACAAAATGCATAGGAGAATTAATTAGGCAATAATTGTGACTCATCGGTAAATTAAGATCTACTGAAAATGGATAATTTAACAGATAGTGTGGGACCCACTAAGTCAAATGAGATATTTGATAGGTTTAGAATAAGGAGAAATTTATCGTGGTTACTGTGATATATTCAAAATAATTTTTAGTGTTGGGGAGATAATTATTTAGATGCAACATATCTTAATAAACGACGAAATTATGAGCGAAATATAAATTAACAAAATTCCAAATTCCTTTTTTTCTCTTCTTCTCTTCACCGTGGACCCATTTTCTCTTTCTCTGAATTATTTTGTCCTTCAGACAAAATGGGTTTTATTTACCAATAAACTAAAGGATAAAAGTGCATGGACCATTGGACAAAAGGATGTCACTTTTGGCTTTTCTCTCTCCTCACTCTCCTTATTTTTTCATTGGCTCTTCTTCTTCCCTTCATTCTCCTTCATTTTTTACTTCTTCTTCTTCTCTTAAGCTACAAAACTGCCCAACACCATACCATAACCATTTCTTACCAAAATTAACATTGGACCCAAGATTCAAGAAGCATTAATGGAGCTTTGAGGCATTGCAACTTCCACTTTCTCCTTCAACCCCCTATTTTTGTGTTTAGAAAAGGCTTGGAAGAAAGGTTGGTGATTTTGACCCTCTTGGATTTCTAGTTGTTATTTTAGGATTTTTGAAGTATTATAATGAAGCATTAGGAGTTGTTTTGATATATAAGTGCATGTGGAACCCAAAACCTAGGTTAGGAGACTATTGGGTTGTTGTTGTTGTTGTTGCTTGATAATTTTTCTAATGGCTTGACATTGATGTAAATTGGTTGTTAGAATTGAATTAAGTGTTGTTGGAAGGAATGAAATGGTTTTGAATAGCATTAGGTGTAAAATTTGAATTTGGTGGCTTACTTTAATTTGAAGGAAGAATTTTGTTTTGGACTTAAAATAGCCTAAGGATGACTTTGATGTAGTTATGAGACCTTGGGTAACATTCTAGAATTTATTTGGTGTTGGTAGAAATTATATGTTAGATAGTAGCCTTTAAAAATCTCTCTTGAAGTGGGAAAAATGACAAGTAACAATAATAGGCCTGTAAATATATTAACCTTGTTAATGGGCTTGAAAACTCTTGTTATATGTAGGTTATTAATTAGAATTAGTGTTGGATAATTATTGGTTGACAAAGAGTAAGATGTGTCATTAGTTAGGTGAAGGACAATGTGAATTGGTAAAGAATGAGTATGTTACTAAGATAAATAAACTTGTTAGAGTACATTAGGACTTAAAAGAATAATTATGAAATTGAGTAATGTGCTACCAAATGTAGTTTAAGAATTTGGATGATTATTAAGTAAGAGAGGTTGGAAAAAAGAGTGTTGTGTTGAAAGTGAATTAGATGATGAATATGGACCATTTGAATTGAAAGAATAGATTTATGGCCTAGAAAATATTATTGGGTCACATTAGGCATAAAAAGCTACTAGTTGAACTTAAAGAAGGTTATTGTTGGTGATGGGTGACTTTGTCATGAAAGTGGACTAGAGGGCTTAAGTTATGATGTAGAATTAGAAATAACCATGGTTAGGGAGTGACTTGTGATTAGTAATAATAGAAGAATCATTATGAATAATAGGTGATACCAAAGACTTGTAATAAGACACTTGAATATTTAAAGACCATTAGTGACAAATTAGTTGTCTTGGGAGGATAAAGGACAAGATTGACTAAAATTGCTATGTGATGGAAAACTTGGTAAACAACATGTGTTTCTAAAGATTTATCATGATTTGACTTAACAATTAAAAACTACTATCAAATGAGTTATGTATTAATGGATAAAGGACAAGTTAATTGGATTATTAGTAGAGAAAAACATGATGTCTACAAAATCGTATTGTAAGTAACTATATTAATGGGAAAAAGTTTGTAGGAGTCTTGTAAAATCTCATGAATGAATCTTGAATATTGGCAATTTGTAGACAAGGTCCTAATCTTCAATGCAATGGGAAATATTGAGAGAATCCATAAGACTCTTAAAACTCATGAATAAAATTTTATGGGTTAGTATGAATTTATGTATGTAAGAAGTAACATTGTGAACATCACAAAAGATTAATAAGATATTGATGTGATTCTACATTTATTTAACATAGGCTTTGACCATTCTTATGAGGTGGGACCATCCAACCCATCCAACCTAACAGAATACTTCTCTTAAGGTAGGAGAGAAGTTTATTTTCTAAAGGTATGACAATGATATTGATAATATATGCATGTGTAAGTGTATGCTTGCTTGTTGGCTTGAGTGGTATTGATGTTACTTATATGTGGAATTGGTGTGAAGTAGCTCTTTGTGAATAAATTGATGATGGATTGGCAAATGGGTTGGTTGTGTGTCCTTGTTGTGATGTTGATGTGCCACTTGAATTCATGTATGATTATATGATGGGGTGTCTCCTTGGCTTTTGTGTAATATGGAGTAGAATGATGTTTCAAAGTAGATGATAATTAAATGTTTGCCTTGGGAGATAACATGAAGAAGTATATGCCTTGTCTAAAGCTTGAATGTGTGTGTGATGACACTAGACATGAATTGGTAGAATTCTTATGAGAATTAAGATTACTATATGCATCTTTTGCATCTCATGGCATGCATAGCATATTCCATCATATGATACTTGGATCTTGCGGGATCTTGAGAAAGGAACCTTTCGTGGGTTGATTATGTAAGCAACTATGCGGTTATTTTGTGACAAAATTGATGATCTTGTGGGATCTTGAGAAAGAAACCTTGCGTGGGTTGAATGTTAGAACAACTATGCGTGGTTGTATTTGTAAATGGGTTGCGTGCACATAAAAAGGAATCGAAATATGGAAAATCAGATCCGTTGCATATGCATGGTTTGAATGGATAACATATGCATTAATTTTAAGGTCATGGTATTAGAATTGAGGAACTAAAAATTTTGTGATTTATGTGTGTCTTGAATTGAGAAATGATGTTGGTGTATCTTAGTATGTGTACTAATAAGTTTATGTGATTGGTTGATTATTGGATAATGAGTATAGATGTCTTTCTATTGTGTATGTTATCATGTTAATACAAATTATTCATCATTGAGAAAATATACCCACTCTTCGTGTTATCCATTTTAGCCTTGTAATGTAGGTTGGAATGGAGGAGTAATATTCTTTTGATGAGGCGACTTGGTGTGAAAAGGGTATGACGTTTGCCTTGGCCGACAATTCTTTTTTAAAATTGATGACTTAAATCCTTTTATATAATTTCATGTATTTTGGCATTATTTTGTATAGCTTGACTATTATGTAAATGCCTAAGTTTTGAATTAATGGATGGAGGTTGTTAAATTACTTGTGGGTTATCATTGAGATATTGAGATTAACTTATGAATTTATTAGTGAGATAGAAGTTTGTGATTAAGACCCTTGTGATGGTACTTAATAGGATTGAAGGATGAGATTATACCATGATATTGTGTATGCTATATAGGTGTGGTTATGGAATGGATTTAACCTAAGATGTGACTTCATAAAGAGGACTAGGAAGTGAGAATTAAAGGTTGATGATTATCTAGTATGTATGAATGATTTTGTCATAAATGTAGACTCTTGAAAAGATCTTGTTGTAATTACTCATGATTGTGGACTATTAGACTTGAAGTGAGGTTTATAGGAAGGTACCCCTGAAATTGGAAGATTAAGGTTCAATATGTGTAGTAGGGGACTTAGTGCATGACAATCTTGTATGTTGATAAAATCAATTAGGTTTTTGTTTAAATATTCACCTTTTCATATCTTCATATATAGGATGGTTTTTAATTAGATCTAGGGAAGTTATTATAAGACTTAATTTATGGTGTGCCTTAATTAAGAATCGAAATAAACACGAAAAAAATTTCCCCTACTTTTTATTAGCTAGATGCCATTAACCATAATACCAAATAGTGGATTTAGGGTGCCACAACCATCACTCCCTATAAATGCATCTCATGCATGCCTCAAAGGGAGAGGTGTTATATTCACCAAATCCACGCTTTTATTCTCCGATATTAAGTATCTTAACTGACTTAAGCTATGGAGTGTCTTTACAGGTGGCATTACATCTCGTCCATTAGCGTGTTATGTCGGTGTGATGACCAGAGAAGGCACCAAGATGTTGGTCTCTTGATCCGTCTACAAGACGTCAGCCCCGGACAAGACCAAACGGTATCACAACAAAGAGATAAACTGACATCCCAATCGGAGTTATATCCCTCATACCAGATAGAACATTGGCACACTTTGCGGGACCTATTAAAGGTATTCCCACATTCACGAGTACTTCCTTCATAATCTTGGGTGCCTCACCAAAGTAGGTTTCCAACCTTAGATACTCAAAACTGATATGTACCTATCAAAGATTTACACTCCCCATGTGTGAACTTAAAGCGACAACGCCTAAATTAGACAACTATATGGACACTCCAAAAAGACCACATCATTTTCAACAGAATGGTGTTAGATAGACCACCTTAAGCGTCGCAACAAGTAGCCCTAACAAGTGCGCGAGGATTAATGATCTTATATGAGGCTCTATACCGAACCCTGACAAGTGGCACCCCTAGACATCGAAGATGATGATTGGCTACTTAGCCCCGATGAGTGGCAAGGATTGGTCACTAACAATGTGCCATACCAAACCCTGATGAGTGGTACAAGTAGAACATAGCCCTAGAAATGGCCTAGTGAACTAGCCGACATGAGCCTAGTTAACAAAACCCCAAGAGCGACACCCTAATCACCGAAAATGATGATCAACTACTTGGCCATGACAGGTGGCGAGGATTGGTTACCTTAGCTAAAACCATACCAAACCCATGAGCAAGTAGAGCTTCCAAGAAAATGAAGTTGACATTACCCAAGAACAATAAAACAGGTTACGACGGTCTTAAATCATTACCCAAGAACTATACCATATTCGTCCATACATGTAGCCGATAAAGCGGCCTATAGACGTAGCATTGTTATGCCTTTAACAGGTATAAGAAGCTTCCACAAGAAGGCTATCAACTATGGTTGATGACTATTAATGGAGAAAATTCCCAATAAATCTTACCGATTTCAATTAAATGGTACAGGACTCCAAGGTAACTTCCTACTCAATTATTTACATAAGCTCTCATCAATTGAATTTTTTTATCTTAGACAAAAAAGATTATTAATTCATGCCAGAGCAAGCATCACTATCATTATTCTCCTATACCAGATTTTAAAAAGGTGAAATAATCTTTCAGAATTCAACACAGTTAAATAAAAATGTTATCATTAAAACATGAGAGAAAACCTTAAGTACAGAGGTTACAAAAAAAGAATGGGGCACATCTGCTTATGAAGTGTCAACAAGGTTACAAAAATTAAACCTAAGACAAAAAAAACTAAATCAGAGCCCATCCTCACTACAAAGGCATTACTTTGTAGGTACAAATTAAGTAAAGGGAGTGGCAGGAGTCTCATGCTAGAAGACAACATCGACGCCAGGAGTTCCCACCCTCTCTTCCTGATATAAGGTTTCATCCTCCAAGGATAGTCTTCGATTCCATCGATTAATTCTAAGAAAGAGGGAGAAGCCAGTATGGGTTGTCTGTCGACTCCATGGGTTGGCCATATACCATGTCATATAGGTGCCCGCCATGAACTCATACTAGACACCTACCCTATGGATATTTAGCTCAACCTCGGGATTCTGATGCATAACTTGCCACACCATGCTGCTAAAGGCTTCATTGGTGATGCTTTCAAATAAAACTATCTCCTCTCATTAACCTCTCTTCTCGTTGGCATGTTTTTCCTTGAGTGTGCCATGTTGACTTCCAAGTCCTTTATCTTGTTATCATCATCGGTCTTCTTAGATAGAATTTAGTTATATTTCTCTTAAAGATTCACCAGAGCATCCTTAATAGTCTTTTGCTTTAACTCGACATCATTGGCTCTATTAGAGGATGATCTGAAGCCTTCCTCTAGCTCCTTGTCTTTTCCTTCTCCTTTTCCAAGGTCGACTCTACCTTGACTTTCTCCACCTAGGCCTTTTTCATCTCCTCGAAGCATTATTTGGCTTTCAAGGCAGAGACATAGGATTGACCCAGGGATTTCAGTATTCTAGCCACTTCCACCAGGTTCTATAAGGCACCATTAATGATGTCCCAAATTTGGTCTGAGGGTATGTCTCTCTAAATCCTGTAAGGGAATTGGGATTGAACTGGTAGCCCTCTAACCAGATCTTAGAACTCTGAGATGGAGGAATTCAATATTCTCTCTTCCCCTGGTTGATCTGAGATGTGCTCCTTCTGCCCCAGAGTAACACTTCTTTGGTGGCTAGGCCGACACCAACATCGGTGAGGGTCATTTGTTGGGTCTTAGTCTTTTTCTTTTGGGACTACACTATCTCTTTCTTATCACGTCTTTTCTTTAGCTTAGAGGTTTCGGTCACTTCTAGAATTAGTGTTAGCTTCCCGACCTAGTCAGTCGGAATGTTATCTTCTTTTGCCTCAAACCTTATTCCCCCGTGTTTTGGAAGGACATAGTTCTTGATGTCAACAAAGACAATATTCCAAGCTTCCTATTGTGCACAAAGCTGAGCCAGTGCATCCATTGTTGCAAGTTTCTATGTAATTCATAAGAACAAGATCAGCATATCATCCCTTAGTTATAACAAAAATAAATAAAGTTAAGGGGTTGTACACAGGTAGAGATCCCAATGTGAGGCCTTTACTAGAAGTGCCTTGCAGGAGAATTTGCTAAACTTAGAGAAGGCACTCAGAGCCTCTATTAATTTTCATGACTTTGGCAAGAGTTCTTCCTCATGAACGAAGTAGGTATTGCATGTTAGAAGGAAATGCTTGTGCATTCATCTAGTGTAGAAATTTCAAGAAAAGTCAAACTTTTCCCAGAAAAGTGGCTAACTTTCCTTCACTTTTATTTTGACAAAGGCATGTTTAAAGCTCAGCCTGTCTATTTTTACCAAATTTATAAATGCCTTAAGTTTATAAGGTTGGTGTTGCACTAAAGGTTGATGAATCCAAGGCCACCACCCTTGTTACCCCAACGCATTACTCTACAATAACAAAAGAACATCGCTATGGTAGGTTACAAAATAAAAGTATTCCCTTAACACTTCCAAGGCCTTGATCAAGCCCTAACCATTGGGATAAAGTTAGTTGGGGGAACAGTCCAAAAATCGGAGTACACCCATCTCAAACTCCTCCAAAGGAAAGATAAAACCAATTTTGGTAAAGACCATCTTGTACATGAACAGGTAGTGTGACCTCGGTTGGTAGCATATACTCTCCGTTATCAAGGGTAACATAATGAAAAAGTAATCCTTGTACTCATTATTGTAATGGACCTTAAGATTGAGGATTTCAGTTGTCCTTGTCCTCAACATACTTAGAAATAATGGTGAAAGACTCTCCATGAACCCAAAAGTAGGGACCTCAGAGCTTTTTCATGATCCAATCTATTCGGTATGTGAGAACGTTGGTTTTGATAACATCAATTGCTACTACCTTGGGAGAGTTGGCGATGGAATGACATTTAGAGACCATCTTCAATATTGTGTGTTGAAGAAATGATACACAACTATAAAAAGTCACATTGTCAGTAATATATAATTTGGTACTTGTGTTAGGCTCACTAGTAGAACTCCTAAGGTTTAAAGACGATGTGAGGGATCCTAAGGATGAAGCAGAAGATGTATCCATCTCTCTCATCTCCTCATAAGTCAATATCCTTGTTGGATGTTTGATCCCTAAGTTTTCTTGTCGGTGTAGTGTCACCCTGAAGGTAGTCTGGCTATTGACTCTATTAACATGTGAACGTCCCCTCCCCCTGCCTCACCCACGGCTCACACCGGGATGACATCAATGGTGGTTCGAAGAGAAACTTGACAGACTCCTGACTTGACTCTTTGTCCCTCATGCTTAACTTATGTTATTCAACTAAAGTGTAAAATATGGGCGATGTGAAAGGTACCTTTAGAGGAGATAATTCAAACTGTTTTCTTTGTGCAAGCTAGTGAATGTTTTTGATCACACCAGAGGTAGTCAACACTGGAGCGATAATATTTTAGTATGATTTGCACAAGTAAGAAAACACTAAGTCTCCCCTCTTTTTATAAGTAAGGTTGGTGGCAGTTAGGCTAGAATATGGAACGTGTCATTTAGCATTTTGTCTAACAAGCCCGTTAAATTGAAACATCGTGACTAACCATTACACACCACATGTCCATGACTCTTTGTTAATAGTTGTAATGTTTTAACACCGGCTGGTAGTTCAAGCCATTCCTATACAGAGGGTACCACATTCAGATAAAGTATATCATATTGAAGCACCAACAAAATAATCGGATTCTTCACCTTCAACATCAAGCTATGACTTAGCCCATTGAAGCAACCCCCAAGTTACTTCAATAGGCTTAGGGGAAAATGATTTGGGCCTAATATCGTTTCAAAGTTGTGCTTTGAAGTTTCACTATTGGCCACATCAGACCTGGCCAGCCTTAGATCGGATCCTGATCAACCTTGTCAAGTGGGACTTCATGAAATTCCTACACTAGTCTTGTCCCTTTACACACTCCATGACATATATCCCTAACTAGAGTCAGCATGACAATCCATGTATCTCTATCGGTGTAGCCCATAACCATAGTTAGAGAATCAACATGAGTGAGTGCAGGGCATACCGACTCTTATCCTGTAGAGGGTGTCAGGAATGCCTGTAAGCGTGACAACTTTATCTTTGATGTGTGGAGTCTGTGTAACATCCCTGTTTTTAGTAGCAGTCTTATTTAGTAAAAATTGAAGTTTAAAAGGTCTGTAAGTGGTAATAAGTGAATATACACCCCATTGATAGTCTGTGGTATCTCAGAAATGTCATTTTTGTACATAATAATGGAATTTATATGGACTATTAATGAAATTATGCAAATTTCAAGTGAAATAGGCTCTGATCCGAGTGACAGAGTGAAATTCCGAGTGGAGGATTAATAATTCCGAGTGATAGAAAGAAAATCCGAGTGAGGAATGAAATTTCGAGTGTAAAGTTAGGTTGACCGAATAAAACATTACTAAAAAGGATACTACCGAGTGAAATATTGGTCTTAGAGATAGCTGGAGTGAAGTGGGTTCAAGGGAACCACTTCTGAGTGAATATTCCGAGTGAAAATACCCTTGAGAGACTCATTTCCGAGTCAAACCTTGCCAATTGCTTCTTTCTTGAGTGACAATTTCTACGATACCGAGTGAATAAACTCAGTTAGGGATATAACTAATGCAATCCGAGTGAAGTTGTCTAAGTCAGACCTCCCTAATAAGATAGAAGATAGCAATCCGAGTAGATTGAAAACAATTTTGAGTAGGACTTAATATGTAGCCTTTCCGAGTGAATGGGTTTGAATATTCCCGAGTAAGATATGCTAGAGTGGAAAATAATACTGAGTGAAATGTGTGTATAAGAATGAATTTGGATATTCCCGAGTATAAAATCTGAGGGAAGATTGGTTATAATAGCTTAGATTGGAAAATTTTTAAGTATATGATAAACCGAATGAATGATCCATATATAAATCCGAGTGGATGGGGTTAGAACAAGTCTGAGTTGAACTTAATGAGATGATATTTCTAAGTAGATTAAATAATGTGTAATTAGAGGGTCTAAGTATGAAATAAGTCCGAGAGGAACCTAACTTAATAAGTTTTACCTGAGTGGTTAAGCATGAAATAAAACCCGAGTGAATGAAACCCTTTAAGTGATGGAGAGTTTGAATGGTTCCGGGTAGACAAGAATTTAGTAGGTCTGAATGAGAAACCCGAGTGAATGCTGAGGAGTTCCGAATGAATGAATACATATGTAGAGTTGATGCCTTCTACCGATTGAAATGTGTTATTAAAATTATTGAGAAATGTTGGTGGAAGAAATAGTCATTAAGTTATGGATTCCGAGTGGTTGTATATATATTGTATGGTTAAAGCATTACTTGGCTTGAATATGGGTGGTGATGAATGAATAATGCTAATTGAGAGGATACCGAGCGGAAAATGGTATTAGGGAACCCCTTCCGAGTGAATTCCAGTAGGCAGGGCCATTTCCGAGTAAGTTTATGAGTATGACTCCTCTTCCGAGTGAGAGGTAATCTACTGGACCAAATCCGGGTGAGGCTCATACATGTCTATCTTTTCCGAGAGGTGATGGCCTTAAATGGGCTTTTAATTGGAAAATGTAGATGAAGAAGGTCTAAGCCGAGTGAAAGGAGTAGAGAAAGACTTTAATACTATTCTAAGAGGAAACTATATATATTCCGAATGAATATGGATACCCTTTTCCGAGTGAGCCTAAGGTGTTATGAAATCCGAGTAAAAAGTGATTTGATGTTGAGTTGGTTAAAGAATGATTTAGTTAAGTAAGAAATAAATAAGAATAGGTTGTTTACCAAATGGAAATCCTGAGTAAAAAGAATCCGATTGAATCCAGAAGAAAGCCGACCTAGAGAGGAGAAATCCGACTAGATGTTTTAAGAAGAAATAATCAAGAGTGAGGACCAAGAGAAACGAATCAGTTTTTGAAGATTTCCGAGCCATGAAGGGCGGACTCGCTCAAGCGAATCGGATTTCGCTTAAGCGATCCGATGTCAGCACTCCACACCAGTTGGCTAAATTAGGTCGTCCTTAGAGCAGGAGTTCACACCGGACAGCTTTGAGCCGGTGTTCATCACAACACCGCCCAATTTACACAGAAGGTGTCCTTAACTCCTTCACGCACACCGCCCTTCCCTACTTCACACTCAACACCGCCCACTACACACCGCCCATCACTACACTCCGCCTCACATTTCACTCCGCCCTCACACACCCAATACCGCCCTCACATGTGATACCGACCTTGCCAGCACTGAATATCTTTTTAATTCCACTTTAGATAGTGGTCAGCCCACTTAATCATATAAAGCCAAGAATGATTGGCACAACGAACCAATCAAAGGAGAAAGTTGCCTCCATTACAATAACTTTATATATTTTATTCCAATCAAATGCAAAGCTGACTGTAAAAGGAGTCAAAAGGCTCCATTATTCCACCTAATTCTCCAACCGATGTCTCCCACTTGTCTTCCCACTCACTTTCTCCCTATTTAAACGAGCTCAAGGTCCTCATAACTCACACCACACACACGACCCAAACACTCTTCATCACTCTCTTTCCCAGCAAGTTCTTTCCCACTCCTATCCCCCTCTGTTTCACTCGGATTTGAAGCAGGACAGTGAAGGGAGCCTCTTTCTTCTCCTCCAGGAACTTCATTGAGGTAAGGGGGTATATTCTTGGGTGCTCTGTGGGAAAACCGAGTGGAGGACAGATTCAATGTTATGTGAATTACATGCTTTGATTATATACATATATATACCTGTTACTAAATACTTAGTTTAGAGTTGTTTGATTAAATGTTATGGTTATTGTTTTATATTGAATATATGTGAAACTAAATACATGCTGATTGTTGGACTGTGAAAATATTAAGAACCAGGGTATTTATGTGAGTCCCAGCAAGGATTTATAAAATAGAAGTCGGATTCAGTGAGTAATAAGCTCGGATTTTATGAAAAACCGACCTGAGCATTCGGATTGAATTATTTCACTCGGAAAACACCTTATTTCACTTAGAAATCATTTTATTCTCACTCAGAAAACTTGTATCAACCTGATTCCACTCGGAATCAGGAATTATTTCACTCGGATTTACTTTACTCGGAGGTACTCTAGTCAGCAGAATGATTTTCACTCGGATTTACAAACAATGCTACTTAGGAAACCATTTTCCCTACTGACCTCACACGGATTTATATTTTAATTCACTCAGAAATTTGTTTCACTCAGAATTCAAGATATTTAGTTAAGAAAATTATTTTTTCAGCTTCTGTTTCACTCGGATTACTTATTGATTTCAGTTAGAAAATTCTGCTCAGTTTATTTCATTCGGATTCATAGCTATCTCATGCCGAAAACTTATTTTTCACTCGGATTCAAGCTGTTCCAGTCGGAAAACAGCATTCTACTTCATTTCACTCGGATCCAAACTTATTTCAGTCGGAAAAAAGCTTTTCCAGTGTCATTTCACTCGGATTTTTAGCCAGATCACTTGGAGAACCCTTCTCTGTATGATTCCACTCGGAATCATACTCATTTCACTCGGATTTACCTCTGTTCCACTCGGAAAAACCTGGTTTTAATGTTTTTCACTTGAATTTTTTATTCGGAAATTATTCCTTAATCCTTTTTGAATTATTAAGATATTATAATTATCATTATTGACCTTTTCCTTTTGTTATTAATATTATTCGTATCATTTTTGTTATTCTTATTATTATAACTAGTATTGTTGTTATAGATATCGTTAATATTTTAATTATAATTGATTAAATAAGGATTATATTATTTTAATCTTTATACAAAGTATAAATTCATCTAAGGGATAACTGATATATTTACAAATGAGATAATGCAACGTCTTGAAACGTTTGAATGGTTGATGAGATTTCAAGAGCTTATGAATAAGTATGGTAAGACTGGAATCACATAAATACCCAATGATCAAAGATAAAAAGAATGCATTTCACATCATGAAAATATTTTGACAGAGAAAAAAAAGAAAGAAGAAAAAAAATAAGTCTAGAGCATACACCTGGTACGCTGGAGGACACTCACGTTTGATCTCAGTAGAAGAATCTTGGGAGTACAACTGGAACGGCAACCCAATGGCATCAGAGTCGCGCCTGATAGCCGGGTGAGACGAGGAATTCTAGTGTACTTTGACTAAATGACGGGGTGTAACTATGATCGTAGGGATCCAAGTCTCAAAATGAAATATATATATTAATGGGAACCAATGAGTTCATTCGTACCTTATGAGCTTGGGCGGACCCTGATCGCTCTAGACAATGGAATGGTGATATTCCATAGAATGAGAAGAAGAAATGATTTCTTGGGCCCACATGCATCATGAGACTTAACCAAAGATAAATCATAATAAATTTGACTCATGCATTTCATGATCATATGCTTGAGTGTTATGATTGTGAATATGTTAATTATACGATTTATATGATAATAACATGCTTGATTGCTATGATTATGAATATGCTAATTGTATAATTTATGTGATAATAACATGCTTGATTGATATAATTGTGAATGTATGATCTATGTGACATTATATGTTAACTGGATTATGTCCGCACCGGATGAACCAATCAGGGTCTTGGGTTATACTCACCCTTACTGTTGAACATTTTTCAGAGGAATTAGAAACTCAAGAACCCGAGTGTGAAGATCAGCAATACGCTAAACCCATTGAGAACAATCATTAAGGATAGAATAATTATAATCAGACACCGGATGACTGTATAATATTTAAGGGTACCTGCGTGCCCCATTCTGTTAAGAGTACAATTACTTACAGTTTGTGAATGACTATGTGATATATACAATATTACTTCCGCTGATCTACCACGTATTTATTTATAAAAAAAATAAAAAAATATATTCACTTTTTCTGAAAACTGTTAACACTCTCAGTTAAATTGGATGAATCTACAGAAGGATTTGTCTTATCTAACCGAGGGTGTTACAAGGTGGTATCAGAGCATAGTCGATTCATTAAGCTTGTGGAGTGGACCATTAGGTTTCCACGTACTCTGATAGAAATATTAAACAGTCCATAAAACACCTAAGACTAGATTTCCTATGTGGAATTCTCCACATAACATATACACAGAACCTCTTTGTTGATATTCTATCAACAAATTCCTAAGCGATTCACTTAAACAATGATCATGACCTGGAGAAACTTCTTACTCAAATCGTGGAGACGATAAGACAACGAGAATTATCCCATACTCTACTAGGCAGAGCCAAGGATTAGCTAACTTTCAGCGAAACGATCTTACACAATTCGAAGAAGAGCTACGATAGAAAATTCGTCAAGTATTATTAGACCATAAGAGTTAAAGTAAGAACCGATTAGAAATCTGAGTATAGGACCAAGTAACTCCGATTGGGATACCATTGGTTAAGACTATTAAGGATGTTAGTGGAATTTTTGAAGTTAGTAATAAGCCCAAAACTGAGATCCTATTCGGAAACAAGATATGACCTATTTTCTTATTCTCCCTTCATTTTCGTGTATATACTTGGACTTGGGATACCTTGGAGTTTAAGGTAAAATTCTCTAATCTTTGTTTCTAGGTTTTGAATTTCTATGTGATTAAGAGCATGCTTTGTGGATGGGTTTTAGGAATAGAAGCCATTTTCATGCAAAACCCAAAGGTAGAATACACTTATGTGTGTTTTAGGATGGATGTGAAGTGGTATACAAAAAATTTCAAGATTTGAGACAGAAGATGATGGTTGTTAATGACGATTGTTTGATTCTAGTGGAACCCTAACTTAGGATTTAAGGGAAGTGAATAATAATGTCATGAGAGATGATTTTTAGCGAAAACCCCGATAATGTGTATGTAGGTATTGTTAATGGAAATTGGTGATTATTAGAAATGATCATTGAATTTTGATGAAAAACCCTAAGTGTAGTGATTTGAGGATTTTAACTAAGTTGATGATCTTGATGGTTTAAAATACCCTAGAATGATTACATATAAGGAAATGAATATCTGAGGCATTAGGTGTTGATTATTGAGGATTGGTAAAGAAGTGTATGTAATTGGAGTAATTAATTTAGACTATTGATGTTATGATAGTAGATTAAGGAAACAATTGATAGTGGATTAAGATATTTGAAATGATAAATAGGCATGTCATTTTGGAATAAGATGAATTGGTGATGATCTTAGATGAAACCAAGAGACTTATAATGAGTTTGACTAAATTTTAGTAATGATTAAATGATTCATGTGATGATTTGGAAGTCTTAAGGCTAAGGAATCATAGTATTGTTATTATTAGGTGTGATTAGCATTTTTAAGATTTAAAGAATCTTGGTTTTGGGAGAAGAATTCCCGAAATCTAATACAAACGTGTAAATTGGATTTAGACAAGTCTAGGACTTGACAACGAGTTATGAGAGAATAATGCCTTATAATGGTATATTAGTAGCAAGTATTTATCAAGTTACCCCTACCATTGGAATAGAAAGAGCTATAAAGACCAAGAAGTTAAGTCTCAGATACATAGAACCTATCGAATTCTGATAGGAACCAATGTGTGCCGTATAGCCATTCCAAACCTTCATGATGTCCACACAAATGTACTAGGCTCTGATCATGTTCTGAGTCCCGATCAATTTGTTCTGAAAAGAAAACCTTACCTTCGAAGCATCACCGGTTAAGATTGTTAATCGATGTCAAAAATAGTTAAGGGGAAAGGAAATCTCTTTGGTTAAAGTAGTTTGGAGTCAGTTGAATGATAGAGACGCTACTTGGAAAGTTGAGGAAAAGATTAGAGGATTGTACTCTCAATTATTCCAACCATGAATTTCGGGACGAAATTCCTAAAAGGGGAGGAGAATGTAACATCCCTGTTTTTAGTAGCAGTCTTATTTAGTAAAAATTGAAGTTTAGAAGGTCTGTAAGTGGTAATAAGTAAATATACACCCCATTGATAGTCTGTGGTATCTCAGAAATGTCATTTTTGTACATAATAATGGAATTTATATGGACTATTAGTGAAATTATGCAAATTCCGAGTGAAATAGGCTCTGATCCGAGTGACAGAGTGAAATTCCGAGTGGAGGATTAACAATTTCGAGTGATAGAAAGAAAATCCGAGTGAGGAATGAAATTCTGAGTGTAAAGTTAGGTTGACCGAATAAAACATTACTAAAAAGGATACTACCGAGTGAAATATTGGTCTTAGAGATAGCTGGAGTGAAGTGGGTTCAAGGGAACCACTTCTGAGTGAATATTCCGAGTGAAAATACCCTTGAGAGACTCATTTCCGAGTCAAACCTTGCCAATTGCTTCTTTCTTGAGTGACAATTTCTACGATACCGAGTGAATAAACTCAGTTAGGGATATAACTAATGCAATCCGAGTGAAGTTGTCTAAGTCAGACCTCCCTAATAAGATAGAAGATAGCAATCCGAGTAGATTGAAAACAATTTTGAGTAGGACTTAATATGTAGCCTTTCCGAGTGAATGGGTTTGAATATTCCCGAGTAAGATATGCTAGAGTGGAAAATAATACTGAGTGAAATGTGTGTATAAGAATGAATTTGGATATTCCCGAGTATAAAATCTGAGGGAAGATTGGTTATAATAGCTTAGATTGGAAAATTTCTAAGTATATGATAAACCGAATGAATGATCCATATATAAATCCGAGTGGATGGGGTTAGAACAAGTCTGAGTTGAACTTAATGAGATGATATTTCTGAGTAGATTAAATAATGTGTAATTAGAGGGTCTAAGTATGAAATAAGTCTGAGAGGAACCTAACTTAATAAGTTTTACCTGAGTGGTTAAGCATGAAATAAAACCCGAGTGAATGAAACCCTTTAAGTGATGGAGAGTTTGAATGGTTCCGGGTAGACAAGAATTTAGTAGGTCTGAATGAGAAACCCGAGTGAATGCTGAGGAGTTCCGAATGAATGAATGCATATGTAGAGTTGATGCCTTCTACCGATTGAAATGTGTTATTAAAATTATTGAGAAATGTTGGTGGAAGAAATAGTCATTAAGTTATGGATTCCGAGTGGTTGTATATATATTGTATGGTTAAAGCATTACTTGGCTTGAATATGGGTGGTGATGAATGAATAATGCTAATTGAGAGGATACCGAGCGGAAAATGGTATTAGGGAACCCCTTCCGAGTGAATTCCAGTAGGCAGGGCCATTTCCGAGTAAGTTTATGAGTATGACTCCTCTTCCGAGTGAGAGGTAATCTACTGGACCAAATCCGGGTGAGGCTCATACATGTATATCTTTTCCGAGAGGTGATGGCCTTAAATGGGCTTTTAATTGGAAAATGTAGATGAAGAAGGTCTAAGCCGAGTGAAAGGAGTAGAGAAAGACTTTAATACTATTCTGAGAGGAAACTATATATATTCCGAATGAATATGGATACCCTTTTCCGAGTGAGCCTAAGGTGTTATGAAATCCGAGTAAAAAGTGATTTGATGTTGAGTTGGTTAAAGAATGATTTAGTTAAGTAAGAAATAAATAAGAATAGGTTGTTTACCGAATGGAAATCCTGAGTAAAAAGAATCCGATTGAATCCAGAAGAAAGCCGACCTAGAGAGGAGAAATCCGACTAGATGTTTTAAGAAGAAATAATCAAGAGTGAGGACCAAGAGAAACGAATCAGTTTTTGAAGATTTCCGAGCCATGAAGGGCGGACTCGCTCAAGCGAATCGGATTTCACTTAAGCGATCCGATGTCAGCACTCCACACCAGTTGGCTAAATTAGGTCGTCCTTAGAGCAGGAGTTCACACCGGACAGCTCTGAGCCGGTAGTCATCACAACACCGCCCAATTTACACAGACGGTGTCCTTAACTCCTTCACGCACACCGCCCTTCCCTACTTCACACTCAACACCGCCCACTACACACCGCCCATCACTACACTCCGCCTCACATTTCACTCCGCCCTCACACACCCAATACCGCCCTCACATGTGATACCGACCTTGCCAGCACTGAATATCTTTTTAATTCCACTTCAGATAGTAGTCAGCCCACTTAATCATATAAAGCCAAGAATGATTGGCACAATGAACCAATCAAAGGAGAAAGTTGCCTCCATTACAATAACTTTATATATTTTATTCCAATCAAATGCAAAGCTGACTGTAAAAGGAGTCAAAAGGCTCCATTATTCCACCTAATTCTCCAACCGATGTCTCCCACTTGTCTTCCCACTCACTTCCTCCCTATTTAAACGAGCTCAAGGTCCTCATAACTCACACCACACACACGACCCAAACACTCTTCATCACTCTCTTTCCCAGCAAGTTCTTTCCCACTCTTATCCCCCTCTGTTTCACTCGGATTTGAAGCAGGACAGTGAAGGGAGCCTCTTTCTTCTCCTCCAGGAACTTCATTGAGGTAAGGGGGTATATTCTTGGGTGCTCTGTGGGAAAACCGAGTGGAGGACAGATTCAATGTTATGTGAATTACATGCTTTGATTATATACATATATATACCTGTTACTAAATACTTATAATCAGTTTAGAGTTGTTTGATTAAATGTTATGGTTATTGTTTTATATTGAATATATGTGAAACTAAATACATGTTGATTGTTGGACTGTGAAAATATTAAGAACCGGGGTATTTATGTGAGTTCCAGCAAGGATTTATAAAATAGAAGTCGGATTCAGTGAGTAATAAGCTCAGATTTTATGAAAAACCGACCTGAGCATTCGGATTGAATTATTTCACTCGGAAAACACCTTATTTCACTTAGAAATCATTTTATTCTCACTCAGAAAACTTGTATCAAACTGATTCCACTCGGAATCAGGAATTATTTCACTCGGATTTACTTTACTCGGAGGTACTCTAGTCAGCAGAATGATTTTCACTCGGATTTACAAACAATGCTACTTAGGAAACCATTTTCCCTACTGACCTCACACGGATTTATATTTTAATTCACTCAGAAATTTGTTTCACTCAGAATTCAAGATATTTAGTTAAGAAAATTATTTTTTCAGCTTCTGTTTCACTCGAATTACTTATTGATTTCAGTTAGAAAATTCTGCTCAGTTTATTTCATTCGGATTCATAGCTATCTCATGCCGAAAACTTATTTTTCACTCGGATTCAAGCTGTTCCAGTCGGAAAACAGCATTCCACTTTATTTCACTCGGATCCAAACTTATTTCAGTCGGAAAAAAGCTTTTCCAGTGTCATTTCACTCGGATTTTTAGCCAGATCACTTGGAGAACCCTTCTCTGTATGATTCCACTCGGAATCATACTCATTTCACTCGGATTTACCTTTGTTCCACTCGGAAAAACCTGGTTTTAATGTTTTTCACTTGAATTTTTCATTCGGAAATTATTCCTTAATCCTTTTTGAATTATTAAGATATTATAATTATCATTATTGACCTTTTCCTTTTGTTATTAATATTATTCGTATCATTTTTGTTATTCTTATTATTATAACTAGTATTGTTGTTATAGATATCGTTAATATTTTAATTATAATTGATTAAATAAGGATTATATTATTTTAATATTTATACAAAGTATAAATTCATCTAAGGAATAACTGATATATTTATAAATGAGATAATGCAACGTCTTGAAACGTTTGAATGGTTGATGAGATTTCAAGAGCTTATGAATAAGTATGGTAAGACTGGAATCACATAAATACCCAATGATCAAAGATAAAAAGAATGCATTTCGCATCATGAAAATATTTTGACGGAGAAAAAAAAGAAAGAAGAAAAAAAATAAGTCTAGAGCATACACCTGGTACGCTGGAGGACACTCACGTTCGATCTCAGTAGAAGAATCTTGGGAGTACAACTGGAACGGCAACCCAATGGCATCAGAGTCGCGCCTGATAGCCGGGTGAGACGAGGAATTCTAGTGTACTTCGACTAAATGACGAGGTGTAACTATGATCGTAGGGATCCCAGTCTCAAAATGAAATATATATATTAATGAGAACCAATGAGTTCATTCGTACCTTATGAGCTTGGGCGGACCCTGATCGCTCTAGACAATGGAATGGTGATATTCCATAGAATGAGAAGAAGAAATGATTTCTTGGGCCCACATGCATCATGAGACTTAACTAAAGATAAATCATAATAAATTTGACTCATGCATTTCATGATCATATGCTTGAGTGTTATGATTGTGAATATGTTAATTATACGATTCATATGATAATAACATGCTTGATTGCTATGATTATGAATATGCTAATTGTATAATTTATGTGATAATAACATGCTTGATTGATATAATTGTGAATGTATGATCTATGTGACATTATATGTTAACTGGATTATGTCCGCACCGGATGAACCAATCAGGGTCTTGGGTTATACTCACCCTTACCGTTGAACATTTTTCAGAGGAATTAGAAACTCAAGAACCCGAGTGTGAAGATCAGCAATACGCTGAACCCATTGAGAACAATCATTAAGGATAGAATAATTATAATCAGACACCGGATGACTGTATAATATTTAAGGGTACCTGCGTGCCCCATTCTGTTAAGAGTACAATTACTTACAGTTTGTGAATGACTATGTGATATATACAATATTACTTCCGCTGATCTACCACGTATTTATTTATAAAAAAAATAAAAATAAAAAAAAATATATTTACTTTTTCTGAAAACTGTTAACACTCTCAGTTAAATTGGATGAATCTACAGAAGGATTTGTCTTATCTAACCGAGGGTGTTACAGTTTGTATTGAAACATACCATGTAGGACATTCTCACCATCACTCTCCATAAGTGCATCTCATATACGCCTTAAAGGGATGAGTGTTACATTCATTAAACTTATGCTTTCATGCTTTAATGTTAAGTATCCAGACTGACTTAAGGGTAGAGTGTCTTTGTAGGTGGCACCACATCTCACCCATTAGCGCGTTATGTCGGTGTGATGAACTGAGAAGGCACTAGGACATTAGTCCCTTGGATTTGCCTACAAGATGTCGGACCGGACAACACCAAACGATATCACAACGAAGAGATGAAACGATATCCTAACCAAAGTCCTACCCCCATAATACCAGATAGAACAAGACTAAAAGGAACAAACTTAGAAAATGCTAGGGACTTTTTTAAGTAAAAAAAAAGAGATCTACTCAAACCTAACCGCAGACGTAAAAGATCAGAGGTCTAATTTTACCAAAATTTCTTAATACTTATAAGCTTAGATAATTGGGTTTTGAAAACTCATTAAAGTTAGGGCACAAGAATACTTCCAGGAGGATCTTACTCATTAGCTTGCATTATCATGATAAGTTGAATTTTTGTTAGTATGAAACTCGTACAAATTTTTTACGAGCTTTTAGTTTTTTAATCATAATTTGATTTTTATTTTAATAACTCAATAACCCATAACATAGGTTAATATTAATAATTAATATTTTGTAAACAAGTATTAAAAAATAATAAAATTTATTGAAAGAAATTTTTAATTTCAATTTTAATTAGAATACAATACTATATATTTTTATTTTTAAATATAATCTATTAAAGTTGACATAACATTGAAAGTTTTAGATAATTTAATTCAAGTTTTATCTTCAAACGCCGATTTTCATTGTAAAAAAGGTCTATGTTTTTAGTGTCAATTAATTATAGTTTTTAAGAAAAATTGGTTTATATAGTTAAAGTCATTTACTGTATCTATAAATTATAGTAATTTTTCAAAAGTACCTTTATATATTTTATTGGGACTCATGAATCTTACTCAATTTCATTTTAATTAATACTCATTTTATTAATGGTTAATAAAGGTAATTTGATGAAAAATTAATTAATATAGTTAACTTTTTGATGGAGTTCTTATATTAAGGACCAAAGAAATCTTTCATCAACAAGTTCTTATATTAAGTAACAGATAAATGTAGTATGTTAGTATGTGTAGACCTAAACCATACACCTTTGTTCAACTTAGTACAATCCTAGACTTAGCATTTACCTTAGATTAGTAATCTTGTCCATCTCAATATATAAGGATGACAAAGTAGGTTGACTGGCCAGAAAAGCAAAACGAGTTAAGAAACTAGACTCGACCAATTTAAGTGTAGATTAGGGACCAAAAGGTAAAAAGTCATTTGTTTTATTATATAATAATTCCAAAATATCTTTTATAATTATCTAGAGCTACATGACCAGCCTATACAATTTTTTACTCAGCTTATGGTGGCTTTCTGATAAAAATCCAAGAATGAATTGACTTCTTTGTATTTTCTTGCTTTTATTATTATAAAATAATAATTTAATTATGTAAGATAATTCTAAAAATAAAAAATGGCCCCATATGTTTTGAGTTGCCATAATAGTTATAAACTTATTGTTGTCACTATAGAAATAGTAAAATGAATTATTACTGATTTTTATTTAAAAATAATTAAAAAAATACTATATTTTCATCTTATAAAATAGATTAACCATTCTTACCACTCTTCTTAGTTTTTTTCTCAGCCTTAAATTCTTGAGAAATAACCTCAACATTCTTCTCTTAATCTAAAATTCTTGTAAAAATCTTAATTATTTTGGAGATATTACCAAAAATCTCTCTTAAACTTGTAAGTATATCTTTTTCTATTATATACTTTTATTATGATTATGTTAGTTTTAAGAAAAACATTTTCTACAATTACCATAAAATTATAAGTTCTCAATCATGATTTTGTTTTTTTCTTTGCCAAAACTAGCTTAATAATCAATTTGTTGAAGGTTTTTAGAAAAGTAAATCTTTGAAAAATCATATCAACCTTCAATAAATTTTTAGTAAGGCTAGGTTTTTAAAAAAATTTATAATGATGTACAAATAATTTTTTTTGTACATATTTTCTAGATGGTTCGATTTAGACAAAAATGCGAAGAATTCCTTTTTGAAGTTTTAATCAAGGTAAGAGGGAGTGAGATAAAAATATAATATGGGAAAACATAACAAGAATGAAAGGAGTCCCCTACTCTTTTTAACTTATGAACAACTAATATATTTTAAAGTAATATTTATTATTATTCAAAATTATTGAAAGAGCTGGTTGTGACTAGCTTTATAAGGAGAGAATAACATGATGTCGTCAATATAGACGAGAACACTATGAAGGATGAGCTTAAATACTTAAACCATAGCCTTTTGGAATAGTGATAGGTCCATTTTGAGTTCGAAAGGGAGGACAATCCACTTGTAGTGTCCATTTGGAATACAGAATGTCGTTTTTGGGTGACCTTCTGGATTAAGGCCCAATTACCAAAAACCTAATTTTAAATCGAATTTTGGGAAGATTAAGGCATTCTTGATGTAAGTCTATAGTGAACTGATTTTTGGTATGGAAAATTTATCATTATTTAAAGTAATATTCAAAATTTAAAATATTCAGTGTGATTTACATTAATTGACTTAATATAAATCGTATCATTTGGAATTGAACTATTATGACTGCATGTGGACTAAGGAAAACCTATGCAATGATTGCATTAAGATGGACCCATATAACTATTTGACTATTTTAGACTTGGTGTGAACCACTAAGACTGAAATGAAATATGGATTGAAATGAAATAAGATTAAAACCCATATGATCCGGTTTCGATACCGGTACCTAAGGCAGATGGGTAATTGTATCCGCTCTCACTGTGCTACCGGCCTTACAGGTATACCTCCGGACTGTATACCCGTATGAGGCATTCTCCATACCGGTATATCCAGCTTCGTACCTTGCACACTGGAAAGTATCCACGTTACCCGATAGAAGGTACAAGGTACAGCCATGAGGGGGATTCACGGGAGACGTGGCTCTCCCCGCGTCATGTGTCAGAATCGTACACTGAGTAGTGTACTATTTGTCCCCTAGCCCCACCTGCACCTAACGATTCATTCTCCATGCTCACTTATAAATAATCAATTCTTACACTCAGAAAAGGTTACGCTATTCTGACTCTCTATGTACTATTACATTGCTTAAGTTCCCTCGAATTTTTATTCTGTTCACTGACTTGAGTGTCAGAGAGTCTCTGTAAGTGACACCACCTTTTGCCCCTCTTCAGCGTGAAAGCTTGGTGTAAAGGATCTCCAGGACAACAAGACCGGATTCTCCTATTGAGAGTTCAGACCATAATACCGGATACCCACTGTACCAGTGTATTTATATCATTGACTTTTGAAGCTGGTCCCCACTCCGGATCTTTGACCCCAGATTAGACTAGTTCATTAGCACGCCTGGTGGGACCTATTAGAGTTATTCCCACCTCTCACAGAAGTCTAGTAGTCACCATAGAGGGTAGTGGTCGTGACTTTATCGAAGGTCATGTCGAGGATGTGACCAACCAATAGGTGAACATGAGACTTCTTTTTGAATCTCCTGGAGTTAGTTCAAGGAGGATGGTGCAGGTACCAACTCCTGACCCTCGTGATGAGCTCATAAGACAGCTTACGGAAGAGTTGACTGACCTAAAGAGGGATTGAAGACAGACAGAAGAAAAAATGGTGTCTCAGGCTGAGGAGACTCACCACACCTCTGGGAGAGAGAAATCTACAACTCTCAAGTATTCAAAGATTCCCACATACGAAGAAAGGGAACAAACTTATGACTCTGGGGATAAAGTTAATAGAAGAAAGAAGGAGCCAATGATAGCAGCTCCCAGGACGTATCGACTCAATATCCCATTCTCACGAATGTTCCCTGGGCACCTACAGACGACTCAACCACTCTCTATTGGGAAGTATAATGGAGAGACTGACCCCACTAAGAATCTTAATGCTTACACATATGACACCATATTCCTGGGGGCTGAGGAGGATGTTATGTGTAGAATGTTCCCCTGTACTCTGGTGGGTGAGGCCCTCGGCTGGTTTAAAGGATTGTCTTTTGGCTCGATAGACTTCTGGGAAAAAATGGCAACAGCTTTTGGGGATCATTTTGTCATTTCTAAGGATGTTCCCATGACATGTCACACCTTAGCCCAGATTAGGCAAGGAGAAAGCGAAACTCTTAAGGAGTTTCTGAAAAGGTTCTACAAAGAGGCAGCCATGGTGCCTAATCTTACAGAAGCTATTCAGCTATATATCGTCATTGAGGCCCTGCAGCCTGGATCAATGTTTGACCTGTCTTTGGCAAAGAGTCCTCCGATGACGTTTGAAGAATTTCAGAGGAAGGCTTCAAAATATGTGGTATAGAGATGCATCTGAAAGCCACGATGGCTCGGGCTAAGCCACCAGTTCCTTCGCCTCAACCACGGAGAGATAAGGAGACGGTGGGGCTAGACAAGCATTTCCAGAGGGATGATTTTAGGAGCCCTCAACCCCAGCAGCAGGAGAGGCGCGTAGCTTCTTTCAGCAACTACGCACCGCTAAATGTTAAGCCCTCTCAAATCTTAAGGGAGGTCAGATGGCCTACGCTTAGCGTGTATGGGATTAGGAGACTGGCTCCAATGAAAAGGCCTGGGAATCCGCATAAGTACTGCAATTTCCACAAGCAAGTTGGCCATTCCACAGATGAGTGCAAGGCATTGAAGAACACCGTGGAGACTCTCATCAGAGAGGAAAAACTGAAGCAGTACCTTTTTAAGGAGAAATCCTTTGATGATTCAGACCAGACAGAGAAAAAAGGTAGAGATCGTGATGATGAGGGCAATAACAGCTGTACTCCGGTCAAGAGGTTTACAACCGTTGAGAAACAAAAGGGATTCGTTATCAGCGAGACCGCTCAGTAGGACAGCATGCCCCAACAACAACGTCAAGGCCGACGTAAGGTTATAGATATGATAGTAGGAGGATTTGCTAGGGGCGAAGCATCCATCACAGCCAGGAAGAATCATCATCGCATGATTCTATCAGTTCAAGGAAAGCCCAGGGATAATCGCCCATTTAGAGGCGAAGTGTTGGCGCCGGTGGTTTCATTTTCTGATGAGGATGTCAAAAGAATGTCAAAAGATGTCAAAAGAATCCTGGTTGATCAGGGAAGTTCCTGCGATGCATTTTTTATAATTGTTTTAAAAGAATAAGGTTTAACGATTTTGACTTGCAGCCCTATACACTGGAACTGACGGCTTTCAACGAAGCCAAACATCCAATTAAAGGGTATCTTGACACCCTTATCTCTTTTGAGGGCAAGCCCAGAGCAAGGACGGTCAAATCCAGGGTGGTGGTGATTGACGTCAAATCACCTTACAACGGCATCATAGGCCACCCCACGTTGAACGCTATGGAGGCAATCATCTCGTTTCATCATTTCTTGATCAAGTTTATTGACAAGGACAATGATGTGTCTTCTCTCCAAGGTGATCAGGAGATGGCAAGGTATTGCTACAACCTGAGCCTAAACATGGTGAAGCTGGAGGTGTTTAATAAAAAGAGAAAGTTAAACGATGGAGGAACAATGACAGGGTCTATCAGTTTAATTGATCTTGATCCTAGAGTGGAGTTGAAGATTAATCTGCTCAACCCCTCGAAGCCCACATTGGACGGAGGTTCTAAAGACATCATCTTAGAAGATTCCCCAGAGAAGGTCACTCACATCAATGACAAGCTGGAGGCAATAATGGAACAGCATTTGCTTGCACTCCTCCAGGAGTTTAAGGACCTTTTTGCATGGACTGCTATGGACATGCCTGGGATGGATCCTAACTTCTGTTGTCATAAATTATCCATCCACCCAGAGACGAGGCTGGTTGCCCAAAAGAAGAGGAGATTAGGGCCAGAGAAGTAAAAGGCAGCTTGTGAGTAGACCGAGGAATTATTGAAAGCCGAATTTATTAGGGAAATCCAATATTCCTCGTGGCTCTCAAACGTGGTCATGGTACAGAAGGCCAACGGTAAATGGAGAATGTGTACAAATTATGTAGATCTAAACTGTTGTTGCCCAAAGGACCTGTATTCTCTCCCAAATATAGATCGCATAGTGGATGATGCATCTGATTATCAGTACTTATCATTTATGGATGCTTATTTAGGGTACAACCAGATTTCGATGTGGGAGGGTAATCAGGAGAAAACGGCTTTCGTCAATGACCGTAGTGTGTTTTGTTACACCGTCATGCCCTTTGGACTGAAAAATATTTGGGCCACATACCAACGTATGATCAATAAAGTTTTTGAAGACATACACACTAAGGTGGTGAAGGTGTACATTGACGACATCATCGCTAAGACACCAACTGGGGTGATCACATTGAAGATCTGCGCCAAGTATTCATGCGTTTAAGGTAATATAACATGAGGTTGAACCCTTTGAAGTGTATCTTTGCGGTGCCGATGGGGAAGTTTCTGGGTTTCATGTTGACTCAGCGAGGCATTGAGGCCAATCCTGGGAAATGCCAGGCGATCTTGGGCATGTAGAGTCCAAAGAGTTTAAGGGAAGTCTAGTTTTTGAATGGAAAGGTTGCAGCCCTGGCATGGTTTATGCCCAAAATGGCGCACAAATCCCTTCCCCTATATAAGGTCTTGAAGAAATCCAAGAAGTTTGAATAGGGACAGGATCAGGAGCAAGCTTTTTAAGAGCTTAAAGAGATGTTATCTAGCCCTCCTATTTTAGTTAGACCTGATCTCGAAGAAGCGGTCATTCTCTACTTGGCCATTTCGGATGAAGCCTTGGGTGTAGCATTAGTAAAGGAGACTCAGGAAGGGTAGAGACCTGTGTATTTTATGAGCAAAACACTACAAGGAGTAGAGGGCCGATATCAGAAGATTGAAAAAGTCGTCCTCGTAGTTGTTTGGGCCTCGCTCCGTTTAAGGCCGTACATCTACATGCACCCAGTCATAGTGAGAATGGATTTGCCACTCCGTTCCGTGTTGAGCAAGCTGAACCTCGCAGAAAGGATGATTAAGTGGTCTATCGAACTCTCGGAGTTCAATGTTTCCTATGAACCATGAGGCGCTATCAAGGCTTGAGTGTTGGCTGATTTTGTTGTGAAGATGACCAGGGCAAATCTAGCCGCACCTTACGCTCACTAGACCATTTATGTGGACGGTTCATCCAACAGTAAAGGATGTAGAGTATGTGTCATGGTTAAAAGCGACAATGGTGTACATTTGGAGATTTCTCTCTGATTCAATTTTAAAACTTCCAACAATCAGGCTGAGTACGAAGCCTGCCTTGCCAAACTCAAAATCGCAATTGATATCGAAGCAACTAAAGTAACCCTTTGTAGCGATTCACAGCTTGTGATATCACAGATTTAGGGAGAATACCAGGTTCGTGAGCCCCAGCTCCAGTTATATTTGAATTGTGTGAATGAGTTGAAAGAGAGATTTTCATTATTAGAGTTTAAACATGTGCCTTGAGAAGAGAACACCAGGTGGATATACTGTCCAAACTTACGAGTACGAACCTGGAAGTACAACCACAGTGATGCAGAGCACTTTAACATTGCCCAGCATTCCCTTAGTTCTATCGTTGAATGCAATAACGACTCGCACCTTCAATGAAGACTCATGGGTAGTCCCTTACGTCCGTTATCTTATTAATGGATAACTACCCACTGATGAATCCGAGAAGAGGAGAATAAGGAGGAAGTTTCCTGATTTCACAATGGTGGACGGAAAGCTTTTTAGAAGAGGATTCTCTGTGCCCTACCTCCGTTGTTTAAATGAGTATGAGATACCAGAGGTGCTGGAAGAAGTGCACGAGGGGCAATGTGGACATCATTCTGGTGAAAGGAGTTTAATGAGGAAGATCCTTAGAGCAAGATATTGATGGCCTACAATAAAGTAGGATTCCATAGAATTTATCAAGAAGTGTGATCAATGCCAAAGGTTCTCAAACCTACATCACACACCGGCTGATGAGCTCTTCACATCTGCTGTGCCCTGGCCTTTTCTCTAATGGGGTTTGGACATCTTGGGTCTATTTCCAACCGCGCCTGGGGGCATTAAATACCTTATAGTTGGGGTATATTATTTCATAAAATGGATAGAAGCAGAGCCAGTTGTGCACATCACATCTGCCCAAACTTGTCGTTTTGTCTATGAAAATATCATAGCACGGTTCCGGGTGCCAGCTCAGATAGTTACTGATAACGACACTTAATTCACTGATAGGAAGTTCAAAAAGGTTCTTGAAGGGCTAAGGATAATCCATATTTTTTCATCTATTGAGCATCCACAAACTAATGGCCAAGCTGAAGTGGCCAACATAGAAGTGCTGAGGGGGCTGAAGAAATGCTTAGAAGAAGCTAAGGGCGGTTGGACAGATCAATTATGCCACGTCCTGTGGTCATACCGTACCATGCCTCACTCTTCAACCAACGAATCCGCATACCGTCTCACCTACGGCGTGGAGGAGATGTTGCCAGTAGAGCTCTAGACCACCTCAATAAGGGTGGAGTACTTCTCGGAGGAGGGTAATAATGCCAATCTGGCATTAGAGCTAGATATTGTCCAGGAACTCAGAGAAGCCGCCTTCATCAGGGATCAAGCTATTAAGGCTAAGGCTGCTCTTACATACAACAAGTGCATTCAGCATAGAACATTTAATGCTGGAGATCTTGTTCTGAGAAGGGCCAGTGTGGGCAATAAGTTCACTCACCAAGGCAAGTTGGCTCTGACATGGGAAGGCCCCTATAGAGTATCCAAAGTAACTAGAAAAGGCTCATATCGCTTGGAGAACCTCAATGGCACACCAATCCGCAACAAATGGTACACCCAGAATTTACGCATTTATTACAGCTAGTTAGTAAGACGGCGTGTACTCTTTTTCCTTACTTGAGTTTTTTCCCATTGGGTTTTCTCAAGAAGGTTTTAACGAGACACGATCCCAACTACGCTCCCTTTGTAATTCACAGTTTGATTCAATAAGAAATTCATTTATGACTACAATGTCTTCACTTTTATCTCGTGTTTATGATTTATAACTTTATGCGCGGTGTGCATAAGAGCCCTCAGGACGGATGATCTTAGTCACTTATTCAGTGATTAATGATGTAACTCCTTGAACGATTAAATGGATTGTAGGATCGGACCTTTCTCAAGGCCGTATCGAACCCCAGCAAAGATTCACCCTTAGGACGGATAATCTCAGCTACCTATTCTGTAGTTGACAATGTAACTCCTTGAGTGGTTCGACACAACCTTCAGGATGGATGATCTCAATCACCTATTCGGTGATTGACGATGTAACTCCTTGAATGGTTAAATGGATTGTAGGATTGGACCTTATTCAAGGCCATACCGAACTCCACAAAACGGCATCCCAGTTACCCATTTTGTAATTGGGTGTGAAGACTCACTCTCAGGATGGATGATCTTAACTACCTAGTATGTGGTTGATGATGTAACTTCTTGCGTGGTTCGATGGGTTATAGGATTGGTCCTTTTTCAAGGCCGTACCGAACCCCAAGCAAGGTGCACCATCTGAGCGGATAATTTATTTTTACTCCAAAAAATATCCAACGGATAATTTGTTCTAATCAATACGTGTAAGGGGACAATAATTGTTATGCAAAATATCTCATTTGACGATGTAATTCTAGTAACTCACTCTAAAGTCTCAGTTCAGAGAACGACTAACAGGTTTTATAAAAAGTTATTGATCATGCTCACTTCGGAGACAACATTGAAAAGAAATAAAAACTTCATTAATTGCACGGTCGAGATTATATATGGCATTCAAAGTATATAAAGAACCAGAGCTGATCCTGAAACACAGCTTCATAATTCAAGAAAAGTAAATGGAGCTAGGAGGGGGAGCATCAGTTTGAGCCTCTTCACGCTCTTGTCCTCCTTCAAAAGTTTTCTCCTCCCCGTTGGTCTTCTCGTTAGAGACTGCCTCATCTCCGGTCTTTCTACCTTCCATTTCTTCGTCTCCTAGAATTCCTTCAGCGCCTGGAGTAGTTGGCTAAGGCTCTATGCTTTGACCCTCAGGAAGCGGAGACAGCTCGTACAAGGAGCCCACTGGTTCCTCATGCTGGCCATTGACCACTGCAACCAACTTCCCTCTGTGAAACTCATAGAACGGATGCATGCCATATAGATTGAGTTTCACATTGGGGTTGGGATAGAAGATCTGATGCACTGCTAGCCCGAAGAACTCTTTAGCAACTTGAGTACAGATCTCTATGGCCTCCTTGGCTTGGGAAGTAGCAATGGCCAGTTCTTCCTTCAGTGCGGCGCTATCTCCCTCCTTCTGACCGATCTTTGCGTCTTCTAGCTTTAAATTTTTAATTTGGAGGAACAACTTCTTTTTCCCTCTGATCCTACTCCTTAACTTGTTTTGAGCGACTCTCCACCGCTGCCTTTAGCTTTTCTTCCAACTTAGTGTTTTTGTCCTGACCAGTACGAAGTTCTTCCTTTAACTCAGAGGTAATCTTCTCTTGTTCCGCCAGTTTTCCCTTCAGCTTCTTTGCCACTACTTTGAGCCTAAGGGTCTCCACATACATACGTTCACCATAATCTTTGGATTTTTCAAGGCGGTCTTCAGATAACTTCAGAGCCGCCCTATCTTTTGCAGCAGCAATGCTGAGGTGCTCAACCTTGGTGCTCAGTTTGTCAACTTCGATGGCGTCATCCATCATCCTGCTAAGTGACTTAAAAAGCCCAGAAAGTTTGGCTAGTTGCCACCTTCTGGCTTCACAAGCCTCTTTGATCTCTTTTGTTTCAAGTGTGGGCCTCAGTTTGTACTGTGGCTCGGGGATTGACGCCGACATTGGACCCTCGTAGGAGAGGAAGGGTGACAGAAAAGAGTTGATTTGAGGAGTGCTGGAGACCCGAGGTTGGAAAAAGTTGGGAGGAATGCGCTGGAAGAATGCTAGACCCTCAGTAGTCGTGTCCGATGTCTCCACAGCCTTTCCCTTGGAGGCACTAACCATGCCTGAGTCTTTCAAGGTTTTTTGCTTTTTTGGTGGAGGTAGAGAGGAGGCATTCACCCCAGCAACATCATTCTTTATTTTCCTCATTCTCTCCTTAATTTTTGGATGCTCTTCAGGCGGGGTGGGGTTCGTTGATCCGCCCACAGTTAATAGAATCTCACCACCCACTGTGGAGGTAAGGATGATGGATTCAGAGTGAACTTTTACGGAGTTCCTCTTTGGTTGGATGTCATTCTCTGCCGCAACAGATTTCCCCTCAGCCATCATTGACCTTAACTTTTTCATGTTGGAAGATTTCCTTTCTATCTCACCTGTATAGGAGAACAAGAACATCAACAATATGATAAACAATCAATACATGTAAAATAAATGGTTAAAGGAAGACAATAGAGAATTACGTAAATACTCATTTCGGATAAATTCTGAACCAGTAGGCACTTGCAAGGAAACACCTTATGATAGGTGGTGTAGGACTTAAGAACGAATAACACTATCGCCGACTCAGTCGATAGTTCAGCTTGATCCATATAATAGGCTTGGGAAGTTAGAAGAAAATGATCATAAGTCCATATCAAGGAGAATTTGTTTAAACCTTCTTCATTATTCCAAAAGACGGATTTATTTGGTTGAATCCGCACTGTGGTGTAGTAAGACTTGAAAGATCATCCATCCACCTTACGGAATCAGTGAAGAACTCGAAGTTGACAAACCTAGAGAGAGTTCAGAGAGTAATCAGACTCACTCCCCCCTTTTTGTTAGCCCTGCGTACCACTTGGGTGTAATAAAAAAGTATGGCCACTGTCGGGGTAAAGTTGAAGTAATCCCTCAGTACCTCCAAAGCCTGGATTAACCCCCTATCGTTGGGGTGAAGTTATGAAGGCGCGTAGTCCAGAAACCTTAGCACATTCATCTGAAATTCGGTTAAAATAAAACGAACACTGAGGTTAAGGAAGACGAAGTCATACATGTATACTGAGCGCTCATCTGGATTGGCATGATAAACCCTTTCTGTGGTATGAGGTGCGAGCACCATAAACCGCTCTCTCAATCTCTCTTCAGCGTGAACCCTAAATCATGGCTTAAGCCAAGCTCCATCATCCCTGGCGTGATGAGAGACCAACTCCTGTATTTCATCATCTACCTAGCAATAAGGGTATTTGGATTGTAGCGTCACCCAGTCTATCCGGTATGCTACTACGTTGGACAGACCTTCAGCTATTTTTAAGATAACTTACTCACCAAAAGTTCCTTCTCCGGACATTACACGAATGGCGTGAGTGAAAATTTTGCCACTATAATAAAAGGTCACATCGTTGGAAAGGTAACAATCATTACTCACCTCGCTATCAGAAGAACAACTATACTCAGGATGATTCTAAAGAGGGGATAATCACCCTCCGCCATGAGTAAGATGTCGATTCCCTTTCCGAGCGATGTGGCCCGACTCTGGAAGAAACCACTGGGATTCTTCCTATAACATCCTATAGTTTTACTATAGTTTTTTATATAAGGATAAAATTGTAAAGAAAATTATAATTTAAAATTTTGACAAAATTAGCTTAAGGTTCTTTAGAACTGATTGATCGTTGTAATTTATAGGATTTTATGGAAATTTTTAAATATTTTTAGAGATAAGTGAAAATAGTCCTAAATAGAGTCGTTTGGGTCTAAACTAGTATAGAAAATGTTATCAAAAAATTATGAAACTTGATAGAGAGTTTAGATTCATACATGTGAGCTTAAGTTTAAAATTTCGTAAAGTTTAGAGATCGTTTGGTTATAAAAGTAAACCGATAAACTTATAAAAACGGGTATTTAAACATTTAGTAATTGAGATATTTAGTGTAAAAGAAATTTATTAAAAAGTTACATTTATTTTATTAAGTACATTTTAAGTGTTCATAACCAAATTTTAAGTATAAAATTTATCTCATAAAAATACCCATAGTATAGTTATGGATAATTATGAAAAAAATAATAAAATAAAATAATTTTTACCCTTTATATATACCTTTTACCTCGTTCATATTTTTGTGCCTCTTATTTGGTACAGTAACATCCCTGATCTTTTAGTAAAATTATGATGAGCGAAAAATATTAATAATTGTTTTAGAGATTTATTTGATATTTTTATGAATTATTAGGCAATTATAAATAATTAACTAGTGTGGAAATAAATAAATTTATTGATTGATTAATTATAAAAAGGTTAAATGAGATGAAATTAGAAGGAGGTAAAAGTTTAATTAAAACTTTCAATGAAATTATAAAAGAAATGGGGAAAAGACAGTTTTGCCCCGAGTCTTAAATAATAAAGATTCCTTCTCCTTCCTCATTCATTCCACGCGACTCCTCCTTCTTCTTTTTCTTCTTCTTCTTTCTCTTCTCCTCTCACTGCCAAGAGCTGCATGCTCCAAGGGAAAGCTCTGTTCGCGTCAAAACTTCGAAATAACCCTATTTCCGAGATCGTGACTTCGAGGTGAGTGCAATGGACTCTTTAAATTGAGTTATCTCATCTCTTTCGTTTTCTCCTTTAAACCGAATGGTCATGCATGGCAGGGTAAGGTTCCGTTTTCCACTCCTCTAGTGTGTGTGAGCTTGAAAATGGTCTTTAGAGCAATGAGGGTAATATCATGTTTATGGGTTTTGCATTTCGACCTCCGTAGGTAGCGAAACGAACGTCGGAGGACCGAGTGACGAAGCAGGTGTTGAATTTGGAGGTGGAACCTTGAACCCAGCACTTAGAGGACACAATCGGCATCAAGAACAAATCGTTGAAGCTTGGAATCGAGGTAAGGGGGTGTTCGGGTTGTAATTAATTAGAATAGGTGCGTATCTTGGGTTCGGGTCACCGAGCTAAGTATTAAAATGGTAAGAAAGATTGTTGGATGATAATTGCATGTGTATGTATGTATGAATGTGAATTGTGTATGGTTTATGATGAGTATGAGATTAAAGTGTTTTGCATTGTGATGATTCGATGTGTATAGTGGCATTGGTGATGACGGCCTTGACAAGTAGGTCACCCATTTGATGAGCATGAGCTGTTGATGATGGCCACTTGTTATATGATATGATGAATGTGAGTTATACATGTATGATTATGTGGTGTGAGATGGTCGACGGTATGTATAGCCCCTCATTTCCGGCTCCCGTGGTTTTTGTGCCCAGTTGAGCTACCCAGTGGTCAAGTAGGACCTAGTGGTTGAGGTGGAGAGTCAAGCAGGACTCGGTGAACCAAGCAGGGTTCACGGGGTGTCAAGTAGGACCCCCCAGCTGAAGGCCGATCCTTTTAGTATCCGGATACTAGGCGTCGATTTTGTGTGAGAGTCAGTGGTGATAATTGATGAATTATTAGTATTGTGTGATAGTGTATGTACCTAATTATATTTGCCGAGTGTGATTTGCTATATTTGCCGAGTGTGATTTGCAATTTGTGGATAAAGCAGTCGAACGAAGTTTATATACACATATTTTGTTATTTAATTTCTGTTCTAGATTAATTATGATGCCAAACACTCACCCTTGTTGTGGTTTTCTTTAATTTAGTAACCAGTGATAGGGAAGAGGTCGGAACCCCGGAGGTGCGCCGAGCGGAGGATTGATGCCAAGGAATCGAGGAATTATGAAATGAATTTTGTGTGTAATGTATAATGAGTTTTTGTGTATGTGATGCCATAACATGCTGCTTATGTGTTGAACTAATCTAGAATCGGTATGTTGATTAATGTGGACATGAATTCATGTTGCTGAAGTGGTATGGTAATGATGTTAATGTGGCCGGTGTTGATTTTTATGAGTTTGATATATATATTGGCATGGAGCCAATAGTAGATGTGAATGATAAATTACTATGGGCAGGTTTTGTAGATAATTATGAGGCATGACCGAGAGAACCTCTTCCGAGTGAAGGAAGGTTAGGATGTCTTCGAGTGAGGTATGCCCGAGAAAACCTCTTCTGAGTGAAGATTAAGATGTTTCCGAGTGAGGTATGCCCGAGAGATCCACTTCTGAGTGAAGGTTAAGATGTTTCCGAGTAAGGTATGCCCGAGAGATCCACTTCTGAGTGAAGGTTAGGGTGTTTCCAAGTGAGGCATGACCGAGAGATCCACTTTTGAGTGAAGGTTAGGGTGTTTCCAAGCGAGGCATGACCGAGAGATCCACTTCTGAGTGAAGGTTAGGATGTTTCCGAGTGAGGCATGACTGAGAGGACCATTTCCGAGTAAAAGACTGAATTTGTGAATTTCCCTTGCATGTCTCGTAGTTCGCTCAAGTTTAAAATGTAGAATTCACTCAAGCGAGTCGGAACTCGCCTAAGCGACCTTCACTGGTTTCGCTTAAGCGAATCAGGGTCTCGCTCAAGCGAGTGACCCCTGACTTCGTTTTCTTCTTCCGCTTATTTAATTAATTTAATTTTATTATTTGATTTATTTCCTATCGGTTATTATTTTGAGTGTGCTTAAGGAAAATAAATATGGTTTTACATTAGGATCTAATTAACTATCAGTAAACGCAAAAAATTTATTGTGAAAAATAATTAAACGGATGTAAATAAATGTAAAATTGACGTAGGACGTCATAGGTACTGTCCACGCTATGCAGCAGAAAAGGTAAGAGTCTGCTTTCATTCTTTTTTTTCTATTAAAAGTATATATATATATATATATATATATATATATGTTACGTTACTGACCGTAAGATTAACATATATATATATATATATAATATTATTTATTATTTATTATTTATTTATGTTATTATTTATTTAATTATTTATTTATTATATAGCTTAATTATTTATTTATTTTATTGTTTAATTATTTATTTGTATTTATATTTGTTTGTTTGTTCCATTTATTTATTTAATTGTTTTTTATATTTATCATTTGTTCATTTTATTGTTTGTTCATTTATTTATTTACTTAATTTTTTTATCTATTTATTATCGTTATCCATTTATGTGTTTATTTACTTGATTATTGATCTAATTATTGATTTTTTTAACTATTTAATTGTTCATTTATTTAATTATTTAGTTATTTATTATTCTTAATTATTTATTTAATTATTTAATTGTTTATTTAGTTACTTGCTTATTTATTTATTTTCTTTATGATTTACTTTGTTATCACTCTATATTATTTTTAGTCATTATTCTGTTGTTATTATTATTATTATTTTTATTTATTCTGTTCTTAATTAATTTTCTGTATCTATTATTTGTTATAATTTATAGTTTATTTATTTATTATTTATTATTTATTATTTATTTGTGTATATATTGTGATTTACTCATTTCTTTATTTATTCATTTAATTGTTGATTCATTTATTGACTTATTTAAATTATTTAATTGTTTTATTTATCCATAATTTTGTTTTGTTATTTTTGTTCATTTATCTTATTAAATTACTAATTTATAGTTTATCTATTATTTATGCATTCATTCATTTACATTTTATTTACTTATTTACATTTTTGAACTATTTTTATTGTTATATATTATGTATTTTGCTTATAATGTTTATTATCATTTATTTAGTTATTTACTTTATTCCTTAATCATTTATTTATTTATTTATTTACTTTATTCTTTAAATCATTTATTTAATTGTTATCCTTTTATAATTTTAACGAATGTTTAATTATTATTATACATCTTTTAAAATTTATGACAATACCATTTTTAGTATTATTGTATCAGAATGTTTCTCTTTATTAATATCGCTATATTAAGTGCCAAATAAAATAAAAGTATAATAAAATAAGATGAACTAAACGCTAACAATAAGAACCTATGTGTTTAGGTTAACTTCAGAAGATTTTCTTGGAAAGAAAAAAGTTTCTTAAGTAAAGGGAGGGTGAGATAGGAATTTATTAAATATAAGACATGTTAAATAATAGAAGGGACTCCCTGACCATCTCAATATTTATTTCAGTTATAATTTTTATGTCTTTACTTATTTATAATTACTATTTATATGTCATACCTTGCTATTTGCATACTTTTATAATGAGAATTTATAATTGTTAGACTATGTTAAGTTTGATGTTTGAATCAAAAACACATATTTAATATGATTGTATTATACTATCTGGGAATTTTTTGAGTGTAACAAGTCAAAGACAAATTTTGGAAATATTCAATTTACAGAGGAAACTTTGCCAAAATTTTAACAAATTTTATGAACAAGAATGGAAAGTATTTGCTAAAAGTTTGAGTTAATTAAGTATGAGACATGCATCATATAACAAGTGAAAGACAAGAATGTTTTAGGAGATACGGTTATAATCCGAGAAATACATTAGGGATGGTTCAATAGCGAACCTTAGGATGAGAAGGTGTGAAGAGAGGCCTAGGAGACCTGGGGTCGCTTCCTAGTGTCGGGTAAATTCACAACAAGCTCTTGCCAATCTGACTAGGCCCTAAGTGCATATTATGGTCAGTGGAGCTGCTCGTTAGCCATATTGGCAGATTTTTATGAAACAATATCAACTCCTGACTGCTCCTAATAAAAGAAGATTTAAGGGCCCACATGCAGTACATCTCTATCATTAATAAAAGAATTGATAAAAATATTTATTAATTAAGAACTACCAGTGATCTCTACACTTTTCATTCCATGTTGTATGTAACATGTATGAGGAAATTGTTATTAAAAAAATATTGTTTGTAAAACTCTATTATTTATGTGTGTCTTGTATAATATTGGTATTTTCCGTTTCTCACCCTTTTACTTGTTATGTGGTGTAAATTTTGAACTTGTATAGATTTTTCGCTACGAATAATATTCCGCAGTTGATAAAGGTATGAATCAGACCTCTTCAAGGTGGAATAGGGAGATGGAGGTTTTTGGATATAGGGCATATTTATATATATTATGGTATAGTTACTGTGAGATTGTCTCAAGTTATAGTTGGTTTTCCTGATCCTCTTGGGGCCCTTACCTTTTCTTTCCGGGCTAGACTTATTTTCAATCTCTGTGATAATGACCCTTTCCAAGGGCAACCACCTCCACCCCCGCCAGCTGATGAAGAAGATGTGCAGGAAGCTTCATCAGGAAGTGACTCCACTATAGAAGACGCATAGTTACTTATAGTTAACCCGGTAGGACGTTATGGTAGTTGGTGACTCCACTTGAGGGTTGAGTAGTCTTTTTGTATACTATTTAGCTACTCACATGTTCTGGAGTTTTTTTATCATTAGCTAGCGTCTGACTCTTAGGGTTACTGCTAATCTAAAACTATATTTTGTAATCAAAAATCAAATCATGTACAGTTATATATAAATATATCTATAAAAATGTTTATACAGTAAAGTATTTTGGATATATACAGTTATGACTGTGAGATTGTTTATATCTTTAAGTGAAATTTTTATTATTTATTTATTTATATTTTAGTAGTTATTTAGGGATGTTATAAAGTGGTATCAGAGCGGTTCGTCCCATAGGCCTGGGGAGAGGTTTGACTTATTTAGTATATATCTTGAATGTTTAGGTATAAAGGTTATATGGTAGTGCTTGATAATTTTAGTTTAGAATATAATAAGTTTGATTATGAGCAGGAACTCATGGCAGAACAAGAAATTGAACTTGTAGCCGCAGTGGAGTGTTTGATCACTACAATGGTTGAAAATCAAGTGAACCAAAATGGTCAAGGCAATGATGCTTTAATAAGATTAGATCTTTTTGAAAAGCATACCCGGTTCAAAGGAGGTTATGATCCTAATGGAGCTCAACTATGGATTCACGAGAAGGAGAAGATTTTTTATGCACTTCAATGTTCAGAGGCTGATAAGGTAATTTTTACAGCTTATGTTTTGATAGAGGATGCTGAACATTAGTGGGAAGGTACTAGAAGGCAATTTGAAGCAAATGAGAATGAAATCACTTGGGAACGATTCAAGGAAAAATTTCTGGAAAAATATTTTCCTGATGATTGACACGCTGTCATTGTTGGGTCAAATAAAAAGTTAAATTAATATAGTATAAGGTGAACAACCTTAGTCGTCTCTCGAGGACCTTAGTTTAATTAGTTACACTCAATTTAATTATAACAAAGGGGGGGTTTGTGTTGAGATTGAAAGGAGAGTTAAGTGATTATATGATAGTGCAAAAAGTAAATTTATGAGTAAGAATAATCAAATTTAGAAACAACCAACCCAAGGAATTAATAAATCTTTAGTTAACTAATCATTGATCACAAATATGATTAAATATAATTAATTTCTCAACCTTGAATCATTTGGAATCCCTAAATGATTATATTCTAGAAAATCTTCTAGAATTGAATTAATGAACTAATAAGAATAATCAATTGATATATTCTTATTAATAACTAAAATAACTTTAAAACCATAATTTGATTGAGTTAAGAAACTAAATAGAAATCTCTTATTTAGTGACTTAATCTTTGTTCTCAAATTGATTATTGATTAACCAACCAACATCAGTTTAGATTATAGATTGCTTAATTATATACCAATCGGTTATACACTTAAATAATCTACCATCATAAGTGTTTGAGAAACAAAGAAAAGCAATTATCTTAAATCAAAATATTAAGAGCAAGAACTCAAAGTTAACATAAAGAAAAATTAAATTCCTTGAGTTGATTTTAAAAGATTAAGCTTCCATGATAATTTTTAATAATGAAAACTAATATTAAATTAACTATAACTTTGATTATAAAAGTAAATAACAAATAATAAAATTAACTTACTTGATATTGAGGAAGGGAAATGAAAACCATAACTTGAGGGATGGAATATAGAACAAAGAAATAAAGCAAGAGAAAGAACTAAAACTTAAGAAACTAAAGCAAAGATATAGAAATGTAATGAAAACTAAAGCATGTATTTATTATGTATTTCTTGTGTATCTTCCTTACAACTTTAAGCATCTATTTATAGGTAAGATATGATGATACTATACATTTATTTTCTGATTATTAATGCATTTTTTCAACATTGGTGGGCTTGAAATTACAATAATTCAAAAGAAGATAATGGTAGGTGTTGAAATTCATTCTCCTCTTTATCTTCTCCACCTTGCGAGTCAATTATGACCTTCTAGATGGCTGAATTTTGCAAAATCTTAAACATTAAAGTTGTAGATCTATATCTTATTGAGAATTTGGCGTAAGAATGAGGTCATTTGGACATCTACAGCTCCAGATATGTGTATTTTGGTGAACTATGTCAATGCTGGTAGGACACATGAGGGCTGATTGATTCAAGCTCCATTTATTTATTTTTTTCAGATGCAAAATAACCAAATATGATCATCATGATGTAGCCCTCTGTCTTAGCTTTCCATGGGCTCCAAGATTAGCCTATTTGGATCACAAAATCCCAAGTTATGGCCAAAATAAGGTAAGATACTCAAGATACATACAAAAAACAAAAATTGAAACATATATACATAATACTTCAATTTAACTAAACAACATAAAACTTAATTAAAATATTATTATTAAACATAGTAATTATATAATAAACCCCAAGTGTAAAACTATAAGAAGTGTATTAAAATTGATTTATCAAATTTCCCCACACTTAAGCTTTTGCACTCCAGGGCAAAACCAAACCAAAAACTAAAATGAGAAACAACAGAAAAAGGTTTTTTTTTTCAAATTGATTTTTTTTGACTTTTTTTTGAAGTCTAAAATAATAAGTAATACACCTCATCCCTTATATCAAGAAGTCATGATAAGTGTGAATAAGAAGCATTACATACTAGTTGCACAAATTGAGTGATCAAATCAAAGAGTGGATGAAAATATGATAGATGTTCTCTTCATGCTCTCTATATCTCAATTGTTTGGGTTTGTGTATACTCTCAAAAATCACCCAAATAAATTAGCACTACCATAGGCTTGACAAATTTATAATTTCCATATTCGAACACATATGCATGCAGAGATCAAAAGGACTTTATTAAGGTTGTAATGGGGCCAAGGTGATATAGGGTGGATAAAATGAAATAGTATGGGTAAACTTAGGGTTGAAAAAGAGCAATGGAGTAAGTGATTCAATGATTGTGGAAGTTCATTTTGAAACTCAAGACTTAGCAAAATGAAACATGATGGAGGATAAAACATTAGAATAAATCCTCCTGATTATTTTCATACATATATTCACCACTTCTTCTATTTCTTCTTTTTCTTTTTTTATTATTTTTTTACTTTCTTTTTGAACAATAAAACAACAACATATATCTTGGGTACATTTTCACAATCATCAAGATTCTTTATTCATATTAATTCCAAAACTCCTAATCCATTCCTAAGCAAAGATGATCATGTTTTTTTTGGGGCTATTGGCTAATTATGTGGCTGAATCAAGAAATGGATATAGGGTCAACGTGGGTAACAATGGAAAGTATGTAAGGTAAGGCATATGGCTAGTGTTTGGTTAAAACAAAAATGGCCTTAATCATATCAAAGCATGCATATGGAACATAATACATCAAAAAGAAACAAGTCAAGTTCTAGAATACTAATAAATAAGGGTCAATCAAAAACAAAAGAAAGATAGCATAATCTGGTCCATCCAATTAAGCTCAAAATCTCACCGAGGGTGGTCAAACTATCACAATTCATATACAATTTGATATTCATAAACAACTTATTAAATTAATATGCAAGGAAATTATTCACAATATGTCATGAAATATTGCACAAGAGTGATGTAATTACTCATTACTCAGACAAAATAAAAAAATCAGTGAAAAGCATGTAGAATTTAAAATGAAAAACTGGAAATAATGATTTTTTTTGTGAATAAGAAACAAAGAAGGAAAAATAAATCATAACCAAATATTGGTGTCAGGATCTTGTTCCTTATGCTTCTTGCTCTGTACTTTTTTTTCAAGGGCGCTTAGTAACGAAGATACCTACAACAAATTGGTCAGTTCAATTGCATGTGAAACGATTAGTATAACTGAACAATTTGATTATGTCATATAACCTAGTTTCATGGGACTTGTGTTAGAACCCAAAAGAAAAATATCATCAACACAACCATGAGTAGCATCAAGAACAATAACATACATCTTAATTCATTCGTATACCTATAGAAAGACTCTGCTATATCATCCATTAAGAGAAAATAAAGAACCTGATGATTGACTAGTGGTGAGGTGTGGCTCCGATCTGAAAGAAAAGGATGAAGGCAAAGTGTGGCGGCTGGAGAATGATGAAGATAATGTTTATGGTTGCAGAATGGTTGATGCCGGATGGAAATGATCGTAGTAAAGGTAAAGGCAAAGGATACCAGACACTAAAGCAAAGATAGTGGTTGTGTGTGTATGTGTTTTTATTTTTTATTTTTTATTTTTTTATGAAAAATGGTTTTGATAAGGAAGGTGAAACGGTTGTAGTTATCTAAGTGAGCTTTGTTGTGAGGATGCGTCTCAAGAGTTTGGACTCTTTACTCAGCCCATCTCAACAAAAGTACTCATGAAAGAAAAGAAAAAAATATTTTTTATTTTAAAACAAAAAAAATTAAACAAAAGTGATACTGACACTATATAGTGAAGGATACGTCTCAAAACTTTGGTTCTCAAAGATGCATCTTTATGATTTTAGATGTAACTTTCCCAAATTAATCTTTACTTTGTCTATCCCTCACAAAAAATAATAGAATATATATATATATAACTCAGACCCCCCCACACTTATTCAAGACATTGTCCTCAGTTCTTATATGATTTCCATAGTCTATTTTTTTCTTTTTTTTTAATTTTTAATTTTTAATTTTTTTAATTATTTTTTTAAATATAAATAAAGGTGAGAAAGAAGTTATAACTAAAGGGTGGTGTCTGGTTCTGGATGCTTTCGCTTATGTGTGTGATCCTTATCTTGCTTCAAGAGAGGTTGAGGTTGGGGTAAAAAGCTCTGCAAAATATCAATCAATTCATCTGCATTTGAAGAAGCATGAATGAATAATCGATCATCTTGAGTTATAAGGCCTTGTTCCACAACTTTATCTAAAAAAATTAACAAACTATTATAAAAACCATTAATATTTAACAATCCTAATGGATTTTTATGAAGGTTCATGCTACATCATGATGCAATGCAAAAAATTTCCTCAAAAGTACCAAAACCTCCAGGAATTGCAATAAAGGCTTCAGCACCTATAACCATACGAGCCATTCGTTGATGGATGCTTGTAACTTTTACCTCAGTTCCTACAGCAATAGCTGGTGTAATACCAACATGATGTAGGATGATACTAGAGACGTTGCTTCCTTCAACTAGTGCAGATAGTGCCATGGAGCCTCTCAAACCCTGTACTCCTCCTCTATACAAGACCTTTATTTCTTTCGCAGCCAATAGTTTTCCCAACTTAGTAGCTGCCATTAGGTACTCCTTACAATTACCATTGATGGATCCACCAAACACACAAATGGATTTCATTTTTTTCATCTTTTTTTTGTGTTTTCCATATAGAGTTATGCACTCTTATATAGATGAAAACTGAGATGAAATAATTGATGAAAGATAAAAAGTTTACATAATTATTATTATATAAAAATAAATGACGGTAATAAAGAAATTTGAAAAGACATGATTGAAGAAAATAAAAATAGGTAATTTTAAAAGTCAAAGTGAATTCAAAAAAGTAAAACGTTGAAAACAACAGTAAATATGTACAGTAGTTGTGATTATGGCTCACATCTTCCTCTGGTTTTACGTCCAGTAACAGCTTAAACGCCTTCTATGAGTTGAGGTTTTTGCTACCCATCCAGTTTTCGTATAAACTGGCAAACAGGGTCGTTTAACGCCAGATTCCCAAGGCTATAGTTTTCTTTTTGTTGAATAAATAGATCATATAATTTCAGAAGGACTCCTTGTACAATTCCACATGGATGCGTCTCAAGAGTTTGGATTAAGTTATCCAAGTTCTCTTTACTCAGTCCATCCTTTATAAATTTAATTTTGTCCTCCTGATTTATAGATACCATTCCAGGGTTTCTACAACGTGTATCACAATTCCATCTTGCACACTTATGGCAAACTCCCATCCTCTTAGCTCTTCGTTTTTTAGAATAAGAACTACATCCCATACCTGGCGAATGTTTTATATAAGACTTATGTAATTCACCAGAAAGACGTACCTTTGCTTCAATAAGCCAACGAACATCCTCTGGAATGCCAAAATATGTGAGTAGTTTTAACCTTTGAACTCGAGCTTTGTAAATTTTTACAACCACATCTCATGGAAGTGTAGGGAATCTTTCCTTAAGTTTTGTAAGGGTTTGTTCCATTATCAGATTACTTTGAAGTTGTAGCTGTTTAGAAAAGAGAGAATAGAAAACGAGGTTATAGAGAATATTAGAGATGAAGAAGGTGAAAAAGTGATAGGTTGCCTTCTATTAAGCGCTTGTTTAACGTCACGAGCCTGACGATGACCTTTTAACTACTGCAAGAAAATGATAATAATGCCAAAACAATAATAGTAATAATGATTAAGACAAGTGTTAGCACTGAAAAGAATGATGATGTAATTAATTGATATCTATTTTTTTATTTTTTATTTTTTATTTTTTATTTTTTATAAATATTGTTATTAGGAAAATTTAGTCAAAATATTTGGCATCACACAAATACACCTCCGTATCTATGTGCTCTTGGAACCCTTGAAAGAAAGGTTTAAGTCAGTGCCCATTTACCTTGAAAACCTTGTTTGTCGCTTTATCTGAAATTTCAATCACACCATAAGGAAAGATATTAGTTATTTCAAATGGGCCTACCCATTTAGAGTGAAGCTTACCAGATATGAGCTTTAGACGTGAGTTGTACAATAAAACTTTTTGTCTAATGAAAAAGTTTTTTCTCAAGACCTGTTTGTCATGAAAGGATTTGGCTTTTTCTTTATAGGTTTTAGAACTTTCATAAGCTTCCAAACGAATTTCTTCCAGTTCCTGTAGTTGGAGTTTCCTTTCTTTACCGGCTTTATTTAAGTCCAAGTTACATTGTTTTACTGCCCAATAAGCTTTGTGCTCAATTTCTATAGGTAAGTGGCATGATTTTCCATAAACAATCCTATAGGGTGACATTCCAATAGGTGTTTTATAAGCTGTTCTATAAGCCTAAAGAGCATCTTCTAACCTTTTGCTTCAATCTTTCCTATTTGGTTGTACTATTTTTTGAAAGATCATTTTTAATTCCCGATTGGACACTTCAGCTTGCCCATTTGTTTGGGGGTGATAAGGTGTTGAAACCTTATGCATAACTCCATATTTTTTAAGAAGGGACTCAATTTTATGGTTGCAAAAATATGATCCTTGATCACTAATAATGGCTTTAGGAACACCAAACCTGCAAAATATGTGTGATCTAACAAAATCTGCAACAACTTTAGAATCATCAGTTCGAGTAGCTTTAGCTTTAACCCATTTGGACACATAATCGACCACAAGTAGTATATAAACAAAACCAAAAGATACAAGAAAAGGTCCCATGAAATCTATGCCCCAAACATCAAAAATTTCACAAAATAACATGGGTTGTTGAGGCATCTTATTTCTACGAGATATATTTCCCATTCTTTGACATCGTTCGCAAGATTTACAAAATGTGTATGTGTCACGAAAAATTGTTGGCCAATACAAACCAGATTCTAATACTTTCCTTGCTGTACGTTGAGGTCCAAAATGTCCACCACATGCATATGTAAGACAAAATGTAAGAATGGAATGAAATTCATTTTCAGGTACACACCTTCTAATGACTTGATCACCACAAAGTTTCCATAAGTAAGGATCATCCCAAACATAGTATTTAGAATCCCTTTTTAGTTTTATTATTTGTTGTTTAGATGCATGTATGGGAGTAACAGAAGCAACTAAGTACTTTACCAAATCAGTAAACCATGGAGTGGAATCATATATTCCCATAAGTTATTCATCAGGGAAATCATCTCTAATGGAAATTGGGTCAAGTTCTTTTTCAATTCTGCTTAAGTGATCAGCCACCAAATTTTTTGCTCCAATTTTATCCCTAATTTCAATGTCAAATTCTTGAAGCAGCAACATCCACCTGATTAATCTTGGTTTTGCATCTGGTTTCTTTAAAAGGAACTTTAAATGCTGCATGATCTGAAAATACAACCACTTTTGAACCGAGCAAATAAGATCTAAATTTATCAAGAGTAAACACAATAGCAAGTAGTTCTTTTTCTGTGGTAGTATAGTTTATTTGTGCAGTATCCAAAGTTCATGAGGCATAATAAATAATATGTTTTACTTTACCTACTCTTTGAGCAAGAACAGCTCCTAATGCATAATTTGATGCATCACACATAAGTTCAAATGGAAGTGACCAATCTAGTGCCTGGATGATAGGAGTGGTAGTTAAAGCTTTCTTTAAGCAATCAAAAGCCTCTTTACATTTGTCATTAAAGTCAAATGTTATATTTTTTTGTAGTAAGTTAGACAACGGAAGGGCTATCTTACTAAAGTTTTTTATAAACCTTCTACAAAAACCTGCATGACCAAGAAAAGAACGAATATCTCGCACACAAGAAGGATAAGGTAATTGAGAAATTACATCAATTTTTGCAGGATCTACTTCTATGCCTTTTTTAGATATTACATGGTCTAAACCTATTCCTTCTTCTACTATAAAGTGGCATTTCTCATAATTAAGAACAAGGTTAGTTTCAATGCATCTATGTAATACTTTATCTAGACTATTTAAGCAAGCATCAAATGATGAACCATATACTGTGAAATCATCCATAAATACTTCCATGCAATTTTCAAGAAAATCAGCAAAGATACTAATCATGCATCGTTGAAAGGTACCAGGGGCATTGCATAAGCCAAAAGGCATCCTCTTATAAGCAAAAGTGCCAAAAGGACATGTAAATGTTGTTTTTTCTTGATCTTCTGGTGCAATATAAATTTGGAAGTAACTGAAAATCCATCTAGAAAGCAGTAATGTGACTTACCTGCCAGTCGTTCCAACATTTGATCAATGAAAGGTAAAGGAAAGTGATCCTTTCGGGTTGCTTTGTTAAGTTTCCTGTAATCAATGCATACTCGCCAACTATTTTGGATTCTGGTAGGAATTAGTTCATCATTTTCATTTTTAACCACTGTGATTCCAAACTTTTTGGGAACCACTTGTACAGGGCTGACCCAAGTACTATCTGATATAGGGTAAATGATGCCAGCTTGTAATAATTTTGTTACCTCTTTTTTAACTACATCAAGGATCTGGGGATTAAGTCTTCTTTGTGGTTGCCTTACTGGTTTAACTTCTTCCTCTAATAGAATTCTATGCATACACATGGAAGGGCTAATACCTGGGATATCTACCAAAGTCCAACCAATTTCTTTTTATGCTTCCTAATAATCTGCAACAACCTTGTTTCTTGATCAACATTCAATTTGTTAGAAATAATCACTGGAAGATTCTTATCTTCCTCTAAATATGCATACTTTAAATGTTTAGGAAGAGGTTTTAACTCTAACATAGGAGGCTGCATTATTGAAGGAATCATTTTGGTTGAATTTGTCTCCGCAACTTGTACTTCAACATAATCAGATATATTTGTAACTACTTTAATCAAATTATTACACTCTGATTCTTTTGAAACAACATTTGGAACTATATTTTCTGTTTTAAGGGAGTATGGATCATTATTATCATTAAGCAGATATTTTTCAATTTCAGCAAAGACATTGCATTGATGAGAATCCATGCATGAATCACAAACAAATGAATCACAAAAATTAGACAATACAGGAAAATTAACATCATCAAACAACTTAATAATATTATCATCAACTAAATCAGTTATTAAGTCAATTTGAAAAATAGAATGATCCTCAGTAGGATGCTTCATAGCATCTAAAATGTTGAATCTAACCACACTATCTCCAAATTCCATAGAAAGTGTTCTTGCATACACATCTATCTTTGTTCTAGCTATTTTTAAGAATGGTCTACCTAAAATTATTGGAGCTTTATTGGTGGAATTCTCACTTTCCATATCTAGAACATAAAAATCTACAGGAAAAATTAAATCGTTAACTTTAACAAGGACATCTTCAATAATTCCTGCAGGATGTGTAGAGCTTCGATTTGCTAATTGTATAACCACACTTGTAGTTTGCAAAGGTCCAAGGGAAAGTGAAGTAAATACAGTCATAGGCATAACATTAATAAACACATTTGTTATTGCCTATTATGCATGGAATGGTAAACGTCCCAGGGTCTTTACATTTTTCTGGTATATGTGACAAAGGTTTCTTAATCAATGTAGACACATTTCTACTTATGTTAATCCTTTCATTGCCTTTTAGTCTTCTTTTATTAGTGCATAGTTCTTTAAGGAATTTGGCATATCTTGGGATTTGCTTGATGGCTTCTAATAAAGGTATATTTACCTCTACTTTTCTAAATGTTTCCAAGATTTCCTCATCTATTTTCTTATTTTGTATAGATTTTTGTCTTTATGGAAATGGAAGAGTGATATGTTGTTTATCAGGACCAGCTGCAGAAGGAGGATTTGTAAGAGATATATCATTATTATTATTATTACTTAAACTATCTAAAACTTCTTCTGCATGTTTTTCTGTGACAATAGTATTTTCAGTTTGTTGTTGTTTTTCTGGTCCATGGATAGCTTTACCAGATCTTAAAGTAATTGCACTTACATTTTTAGGATTGACAATTGTCTGAGCGGGTAACTTATCTGAACCTTGAGACTGCAAATGGTTTAAAGATGTAGCCAATTGACCAATCTGATTTTCAAGAGTCTGAATTGTAGCCTCAGTTCTTTTTTGGAAGTTCAGATTATCTACTGACATTTACTTTATCAATTCCTCCAAATTTGATTTCTCAGTGGAAGGTGCAGCTACTTGTGTAGCTTGTTGTTGTACATGAGGAGGTTGATATGGTCTGTTTGGTCCAGTATTTGCCTGAAAAGGTGCATGAGGTTGTTGTGAGGAATTACCCCATCTTAAATTAGGGTGATTCCTCTAACCAGGATTATATCTGTTAGAAGAAAGATCATGATTATTATGTTGTTATTGTGGCAGTCTGTTATTGTATAAGTTGATAGCACATACTTGAGGATTTTCATCAGGAATTTTAACTTCCTGCAATGTAGGACAACAATCGGTATAATGATCTAATGAAGTACAAATAGAACATACCTTAGCAGGGGTTGCAGGTTGTTGTTTTTGAGACACAATAATATTTTTCATAAGTGTTGCTAGTTCAGCAAATTTACTTTCCCATTTTTTATCTCCATCATTAGTAGTTTCAATAGTGGCATGTTGTTGAGCATTAGCAGCTATGTTCTCAATTAAAATTTTTGCTGCATTTGGTGAAATCGTATCTCTTTCCAAAAAAACATGTTTTTTTTACCACCGTAAAAAGAAAATATTTTGTTACGAATGAACAAGATAGTTTTATTTTGCAAAGCACCACCACTAGCTGCATCAACCAAAGTTCTATCCATTGGATTAAGACCTTCATAGAAATATTGTATGAGAAGTTGGTCCGTAATTTGGTGATGGGGACAACTAGCACACAATCTTTTAAATCTTTCCCAGTATTCATAAAGATTTTCCCGGTCATGTTGTCGGATACCACATATTTCTTTTCTAATTGAGGAAGTTCTTGAAGCGAGGAAAATTTTTTCAAGAAACATTTTCTTTAGGTCATCCCAACTTGTAATGAAGCCAGGAGGAAGGTAAAATAACTAATCCTCAGCGATATCTGCTAGGGAGAAAGGAAAAGCTTTAAGTTTTACATGTTCTTCTGAAACCCCTTCAGGTTTCATGGTAGAGCAAAGGATATGAAATGCTTGATGCTAAATCTCTGAGTCATTAACTTGATGTGTAATTCTTAGAGGATTTATTCTTTAGCAAGCGCACCAGTCGTTAAAATTGTATTATATTTGATCGTCCCACAGGGATTATGGTAAGTACCTCAATCTTGGACAGATACAAGCTAAACCAACACAATGATCAAAGGATTCATTCAGTTTTTGTTGATTTTATACTTTCTAAGTTTTTATATTTTTCAGAGACAGTATTAAGGATGAAATATGATTGATAAAAGATAGGTTAGGATTGCTTCAGTTTACAACTTCATCAAGAAAATGCAATTGAGGTTCAATCGAGTTCAAACATCAAGAGGACAATCCGCAAGTGGTTATTCCCTAATTCCTTAGGTGAAAAATGCTAACTCTTATGCATCAAACCTTAATCCCTTAAGTGCTCGATTAACATACGAATCTAATGTGAAATTGGAGGTTGAACTCTAACTATTCACCTAATTACTAGGCCTGAATTAGTTAGAAAGCTGGAAGTTACCTAAGCTTCAACCATGATTCCTCACTGGTGAAGTTCTTCATCAGATCTGGATTTGTCAATCCAGCAAAGCAGATCCACTCCTCAGCTCGTTCTCCTCAGGATCTAGAAGTCAACTTCCTCAATACACCTTCAAGATTCCATCGCAAACCTTCACAATCCCAACCTTAGGAATTTAGAAATCCATCGACATTGGTTCTATCGAAGGAAGTTAGAAAGACATGGATGAGAGAGTTTAGAGAGCGAAAGGAATTAGAGAGAGGTTGGAAATGGAAAATGAATTGTATTCTATGTACTCTATTCTCTGTTGTCGTTACAGAGTATGTACAAGTATATATATAGGCATCTACCTAACTAACTAACTTAACTAATCACTAAGAAAGCTAAGTTAATAATTAAACTAACTAACTAATTACATAATTACGGAATAACTAACTAATTACAGCTCAACTCTTAACAAATTACAGTTTAGCATTAGCTAATTACAGTTCAACATTAACTAATAACAGCTCAGCACTTAAATTACAAAGGTACAAAAGTAAGAGAGAAGGCAGTAGGAACAACACTGGTGCCGAGTGTCTCTTTGGAGGGAACAGTCAATGTTTAAATAACTTGCCTTCACGCTTAAGCATAAAAGGCTCTTGCTTGAGCGTAAAAGGCTCTTGCTTGAGCGAGCTCGAAGTATGCACTGCAGTATCGCTTTCTTAGCTTAAGCGTGATGGAAAAGCTTGGGTGAGAGTGATATTTTGGAGTCACGCTTGAGCGTGAGCTTGCTCGCTTGAGCGTTATGGATTATTCAATCAGTACTCTGAAGTCTCGCTCGGGTTCTTTATTCGGTATTCGGTTCCCTTTTTCAGTCGGTGTCTTGAAGCATTTCCCAGTCGGCCTTTTGGAGTTTCACTCGGATTTGTGACATCTCACTCGGCTTTTTAGAATTTCACTCGGATTTTCCTTCTTAGCTTGAGCGCGCCCTGTTCCTGCACCAATAAACACATAACTGCCTAGCATTTGTACGCTGGCTGCTTAGTGAAATTATAAATAATCATAAACTCTTAACTAATTAATGTTTTTTTAATCATTTTTTTACATAAATTAAACTCTTTTAAAATAAATAAATAAAATACGAATTGTTGACTATTTATTAAATAATGAAGCCAAACTAAACAATAATTAATGAATTATGTTAAATAAAAGGTGAAATAATTAAGTCTTTTCAAGACTTATCAATGCTTTTAAGTGTTTATGAGGATCTTCACCTGCACAACCATGAAATTTTGGTAACAAATGAACTAAATCAGTTTTCAGCACAAAAGGAACATCTTCCTCAGGATATAAGATGCATGATGTTTGATTAGTGACATCTGGTGTAGCTAGTTCTTTTAATGTCTTTTCAGCCATGTTATACAAATACTCAGAAGTTGAAGGTTTAGTTTCGCTACTTATGCTATTAGCTAGAATATTATTATTATTATTATTATTATTATTATTATTATTATTATTATTATTTAATAGTTTCTTAGATGATCTAACTAATTGATGAAATGTTCTATCTATTTCAGGATCAAAAGAATATAGTGGTTCAGGATTAGATCTAGTCATACACAATACATCTACATATATTGTAACAAAATACTACAACTATGTAATAAAAGGAAAAAGTTATCATTTTAATTATGAAATGCTTAGAACATATATTTAAAAATTTAAAGATTTTTTTTATATTTATATTTTTTTCAATGGTTGAAAATGAGATTACTAGAAAATAAATAAGAATATAATAAAGTGGAATTTTTTTAATTTTTTTTATATGCTCACATTCAACCAAACCTGAATATCTTCAACACACCTACAAAAAAAATGTAAAATATATTAGGTAATTGAATGCAAATAATTAGGACCAAAGGTCCCCGGCAACGGCGCCAAATTTGACACGTTGTCATTGTCGGGTCAAATAAAAAGTTAAATTAATATAGTATAAGGTGAACAACCTTAGTCGTCTCTCGAGGACCTTAGTTTAATTCGTTACACTCAATTTAATTATAACAAAGGGGGGTTTGTATTGAGATTGAAAGGAAAATTAAGTGATTATATAATAGTGCAAAAAGTAAATTTTGTGTTTGAATATGTTAACAGGTCCAAAAAATGTGCAAGGATTTTGATAATGACAAGTACTCTTGAAGAAACAATGCAAAAATAAAGACATGAAATCAGAATTGAAGAAACAGCGAAGCTAATCGATTAGGCCATAGATGCTAATCGATTAGAAGCTTTCTGTCTTGGAAGAAATTGCATCAGAGTTGAAGATAATCGATTAAGGAAGCCACACAATCGATTAGATACTCACTGGAATTAAGATAATCGATTGCACACTTGAGACTAATCGATTACAGCAATCAAAAATGGAATTAAATGCATCAGGCACACATGCTAATCGATTAAGAGAGCCATATAATCGATTAGGAAGCAACTGGAATTTAAAGTAATCGATTGCAAGACATGCTAATCGATTAGGATGCTGTGAAGACAAATTAAATGCATCAGGTACAAGATGCTAATCGATTACAGGTAATGAGATAATCGATTAGGAAGTCTCTGACTTGAAGCTAATCGATTACAACGCGAGGGTGTAATCGATTACGATAGTGGAAAAACAGATTTAAGTGGGAAACCAGGTCATGTCTCCACCATTCTTCAAATCTCCACTAACTGCAACGGCTATGAGGGACTAGGGCACTCTTCAACAGCAATCTTAGGTCTATAAATTGAAGAGGAAGACAAGCACAAATACACAACCAAGTAGCAACAATTCATAGCTCTATTTTGTGCTTTGTAAGCCTATCTCTTGCATTTTTGTACTTTCAATTGTATATCCTCTCATCTTGAGAGATTAGAATTTGGAGAGCTTTTCACTTGTATATCTGCTCTATTAAGAGAGTATATTGATTGTAAACACAAACTCCAAACACACAAAGTTATTCACTCTAGGTTGAGTGGTTGTTCACTCTAGGATTGAGTGGTTACAAAGGTTGTGGACTCAATCTTTGGGATATTGTGAGATTGAGAGATTGGGTGGGTTGCCCTTGTACTTGTGAGGATTGGGTTCTTGAGTGTGGGACACTAGGAAGCCGCAATTGCTCAAAGTTGTATCTCTAGTCTACAATAGTGGAAAATCCTCTAAGTGGGTTGCTTAGAGGCGAGACGTACACCGGATTGGGTGGAACTCGTTACATCGGTTTGCAAGCTTCTCTTCCTTACTCTTTTACTTCCATACATTGCATATCTGTTGATTGGTATTGTTTGGTTGAGAAGAACATACTTGAACTTGCTTAATTTGCTATACTTTAGATATTGCACACCAAGTGTCTGCTAAATTGCCTCAACAACACTTACCTCTTGTAGTGCATTGCATATCATTGTTACTTGCTTTCACTTGCATAATCTCATAAACTTGGTTATAGAAATCATTTTTAAAGGCATTCCAAGCAAAAGTTTTATAACTCAATTCACCCCCCCTCTTGAGTATTGAGGCCACTTGAACAACAAGTGGTATCAGAGCTTGACTCTTGGTAGATCAAGCTTAACAGCTTCAAGAGATTAAATGGCCTCAAGTTCTCAAAATGTTTTTCCCGAGGGTGGTGCGATAAATAGACCTCCCACTTTCAATGGGGAAGGGTATGCGTTTTGGAAAGAAAGAATGAAAATCTTCATTCAATCAATTGACTTGAGAATATGGAATACCATTGAAAATGGTCCCTATATACCAATGCATACTATAGATAGCAAGAATGTTGAAAAACCTATAGATGAATGGACAAGCGAAGAAGAAAAGAAAGTCCAATATGGCTACAAGGCCAAAAATCTTATTACTATGCCTTTAGGTCAAGATGAATTTTTTAGGATAATGACATGCCAAACTGCTAAGGAAATGTGGGATACTCTTCAAGTAACCCATGAAGGCACTAATGATGTAAAGGACTCAAAGATTAGTACTCTTACTAGTCAATATGAATGCTTTAGATTAAACTCTCATGAATCGATTGTTGATATGCAAAAAAGGTTTACTCTCATCATTAATCAACTCATTACACTTGGAAAGACTTACACTAACAAAGAACTCATTCATAAAGTGTTGAAAAGTCTTAACAGAGAATGGCAACCGCTAGTTACCGCCATCAAACAATCTCCTAGCATAAACGAAATGTCTCTCGCCACTTTATTTGGTAAGTTGCAGGAACAAGAACAAGAGCTGAAAGAATTAAAGATGGCGGAAGAGGAAGAAAAATCTTCCAAGAAAAAGGGTCTTGCTCTCAAGGCTACTTCCACAAATGAAGAAGAAGAATCCGGAAGTGAACTTGATGAAGAAGAAGAATTTGGACTATTTGTGAAACGCTTCGGGAAATTCATGAAAGGCAAACGCTTCCAAAGAAGCTTCAAAAGCTCAGGTAAGAAACCTATCACTAAAGAAAACTCTCCCTCACCCAACTGTTTTGAATGTGGCAAGGAAGGGCACTTCAAAGCCGATTGTCCAAACCTCAAAAAGAAGGGCAAGGACAAACAAAGAAGAAGAAGAGCCTATATTGCTTGGGATGAGAATGATGTGAGCAGCTCCGACGACTCGAAAGATGAACAAGCCAATCTTTGCTTAATGGCAAATCATCAAGAAGAGGAAAATGAGGTAAATCTTCTTGACCTAGATAAAAATGAGCTGTTAGATGCATTTGAAGAATTATATGATAAATTTACAAAAATTTCTAGTAAACTCAAAGCATCTAGGAAAACTAGTGATACTCTCGAATTGCATCTCATGGAAGTATGTAAAGAAAATGAGAGCTTAAAAGAAGAACTAGAGAAAGTTCAAACATGCTCTAGGGATAAACCTTGTGATTTTGCAAAGAAGTGCATTGTGTTAGAAACCAAGGTTGAAGACCTAAATAGGACACTAGAGAAATTCACTAATGGAAGAGATAATTTGAATATCCTACTTGGGCAACAAAAATGCATGTTTAGTAAAACCGGTCTAGGATATGACCAAGAACATAGTATTCATAAAATGGAGAAGCACTACAAAAACTTCTTTGCACCACCAAGCAAATCCTCCTCACCTTTTATGAAATGCAATCATTGTGGTACCAAAGGACATAGTGCATATAAGTGCAGTGTTAGGAAACTAGGACCAAAAGTCTTAAGAAAGGTGTGGGTTCCCAAAGGAACATTCCCACAAACTAACCTTAAAGGACCCAACATAAAATGGGTACCTAGTTCTCTAAAATGATTTTGTTTTGCAGGTATGCTTCAAGGCAAGCAACACCCATTGGTACTTGGATAGCGGGTGTTCGAAGCATATGACGGGAGACATAACTAAATTTACATCATTCACTCCCAAACGTAAAGGAAGCGTCACATATGGAGACAACACTAAGGGAAGAATCCTAGGCATTGGAAATATTGGTAAGAACTCTTCCACATCCATAAGTGATGTATTGTATGTTGAAGGTCTCAAACATAATTTACTAAGCATAAGTCAATTATGTGACAAAGGATATAGAGTTTTATTTGAATCAAATTGTTGCATAATTGAACATAAGACCAATAAGGAAATTAAGTTTGTAGGCCAAAGAATTGATAATATTTACATGATTGATATGGATAGTTTGTCTACAAATGATGAACAATGCTTCATTTCAAAAGAGGATGAAACATGGCTATGGCATAGAAGAATAGCTCATATACATGTAGATCACTTGAACAAACTTGTTTCTAAAGATTTAGTAATTGGTCTACCAAAGCTTAAATTTGAAAATAGATTTTGTGATGCATGTCAAAAGGGAAAACAAGTAAAGGCATCTTTTCAATCCAAAAACATTGTTTCTACTCAAAGGCCTTTACAACTTTTGCACATGGACTTATTTGGACCATCCAAAATCAAAAGCTTTGGAGGGAATTACTATGGTCTAGTTATAGTAGATGACTATTCAAGATATACATGGACATTGTTTCTTGCTCATAAAAATGAAGCATATCATGCATTCAAGAAACTTGCAAGGATTATCCAAAATGAGCAAAACTCAAAAATTGCATCCATTAGAACCGATCATGGGGGAGAATTTGAAAATCAATCTTTTGAAAAGTTTTGCGAAAAACATGGTATTAATCACAACTTCTCAGCTCCTAGAACTCCACAACAAAATGGAGTAGTTGAAAGAAAGAATAGATCTTTAGTGGAGCTTGCTAGAACCATGCTAAATGAAAACAATGTTGCAAAACATTTTTGGGCCGATGCGGTAAACACCGCGTGTTATGTTATGAATAGATGTTTGATAAGGCCTATTTTAAAGAAAACCCCCTATGAGCTTTACAAAGGTAGAAAACCCAACATTGCATACTTTCATATCTTTGGATGTAAGTGTTTTGTGCTCAACAATGGAAAGGATAATCTAGGGAAGTTTGATGCAAAATCTGATGAGGCAATCTTCCTAGGATATTCTCAATCAAGTAAATGTTATAGGATTTTCAACAAACAAACAAGTACCATTGAGGAATCTATTCATGTCAAATTTGATGAAAATAGCCATAACCCTCCGAGAAAGGAAGATGTTGATGATCTTGTAGGTACCTTTCAAGAAATGAACTTACAAGACAAAGAAGAAGAAGTCAACAATGATGGAGGTGCAACACAAATTGAGAGACAACAAGATTGGGTAACATTGAAGGATCATCCCTTGGACAAAATCATTGGAGAAATAACTAAAGGGGTAAGTACTCGAAACGCCATTAGAAATGCATGCAATCACTTGGCTTTTGTATCCCAAATAGAACCCAAGAATATTGACGAAGCCATTATTGATGAACATTGGATATTGGCTATGCAAGAAGAGTTAAACCAATTTGAAAGAAATGAAGTTTGGGAACTTGTGCCAAGACCCAATGATCATCTAATAATAGGCACCAAATGGGTGTTTAGAAATAAGCTAGATGAAAACGGAATAATAACTAGAAACAAAGCTAGACTAGTAGCAAAGGGATACAACCAAGAAGAAGGAATAGACTATGAAGAAACATATGCTCCCGTAGCTAGGTTAGAAGCCATTAGATTATTGCTAGCTTTTGCATGTTGTATGGATTTCAAATTGTATCAAATGGATGTCAAAAGTGCGTTCTTAAACGGCTACATTCAAGAAGAAGTTTATGTAGATCAACCTCCCGGTTTTGAAAATCATAAATTTCCAAACCATGTTTTCAAATTGAGAAAAGCCTTATATGGTTTGAAGCAAGCTCCAAGAGCTTGGTATGAAAGATTAAGCAAATTTCTTTTAGAACACAACTTTGAAAGAGGAAAGGTTGATACTACATTGTTTATAAAACGCAAACAAAATGACATCCTCTTGGTACAGATTTATGTAGATGACATAATATTTGGTGCTACTAATGAAAATCTTTGTCAAGAATTTGCCAAGATTATGCAGAATGAGTTTGAAATGTCCTTGATGGGAGAACTCACCTTCTTCCTTGGACTACAAATAAAACAAGCCATTGATGGAACGTTCATTAGCGAAACCAAATACTGTAAGGAACTACTTAAAAGGTTTGGAATGGACAAGGCAAATGAGATAGCTACACCAATGAGCACATCCTGCTATCTAGACAAAGACGAAAAGGGTAAGGACATTGAAATCACCAAATATCGAGGTATGATTGGATCCTTACTATATTTAACTGCGAGTAGACCTGATATTATGTTTGCGGTATGTATGTGTGCTAGATATCAAGCATGTCCCAAAGAATCACATTTGACTGCCGTAAAAAGGATTTTGAAATATCTTGTGGGTACTCAAAGTGTTGGTTTATGGTATCCCAAAGGCGTTGAATGCAATCTTTTAGGATATTCTGATTCTGACTTTGCGGGGTGTAAGCTTGATAGAAAAAGCACTAGTGGTACATGCCATTTGCTTGGTAGTTCCCTTGTTTCTTGGCATAGCAAGAAACAAGCAAGTGTTGCATTGTCAACAGCTGAGGCAGAATATGTAGCAGCTGGTAGTTGTTGTGCTCAAATTCTTTGGATGAGACAACAACTTCTTGATTTTGGTATTACCTTGAATAAAGTCCCCATTAAATGTGATAATACAAGTGCCATTAACATCTCCAAAAATCCAGTAATGCACTCTAGAACCAAACACATTGAGATTAGGCATCACTTTATTAGAGATCATGTGTTAAAAGGGGATTGTGTACTTGAACATGTAGAAACTTCTAAGCAACTAGCTGATATTTTCACAAAACCCTTGGCTAGAGAGCAATTCATTCACATAAGAAGAGAATTAGGCATTCTTGACATGTCCAATTGTGTTTGAATACTTTGTTGAAAGGCATAATGCATGATATACATCACATTTCATGTTTGGAACCTTGCTGTTTGATATATTTGAAGTTTTTGACTCCATAATCGATTACATTGTTAATCCCAATCGATTACTAAGCTTCTGTTTCGAAGGTAATCGATTAGAACTCACTCATAATCGATTACAATCATTCTGTTTTTAAGATAATCGATTATACATTATCCATAATCGATTACGAAGCTTCTGTTTCAAGTTCAAAACGTTTCCTCTTCTTCATAATCGATTACCACATTGCCCCAATTGATTAGGACGATTCTGTTTCCAAACTAATCGATTACCATAAGCCTCTAATCGATTACCCTCTGCACAAAACGTTTGAAATTCCCCAGAAACAGTGATCTAATCGATTACCACCTGCCATGTAATCGATTAGTATGCGTTCTGATGGGTCAAAACTCTAATTTCCTAGGCTCACTCGAAACTCTCCCTCTCTTAACTCACTTCACTCCTTCCTAAACTCTCTTTCCTCCTTCCTAAACCTAATTTTCAACTATAAATAACCCCTCATTCACCTTCTCATCTCACACTACCTCCTTTCTCCCAAATCTCTCAAAACTCTCTAGCACTCATCTCTCTTCATCTCCTCTTTTAGCATTTTTCACCATGTCTTCCTCCAGGAATGTCAAAAGGGCTAGGTCCTCTGCTGCTCAAACTCATAATCCCCTTGACTTCTCAAGGTTTTTCTCTTCTCCTAGAGACCTTCAGAATTTTATGAAAAATTTTTCTGAAAAGGAGATTATGACCCCTCACTACACCATAGCTGACACCTTTGACAACCCAAGCCTTACCTTCACCCAAAGCCTCAACCACTACAACCTCTTCCCCTTCCTATCCCTCAAAGAAGAAGAATACTATCCTGAGCTCATGAGAGTATTCTACTGCAACCTCCGCCTTGTCAACGGGATGGTTGAATCCAAGGTGAAAAACACCACCATCAAACTCTCCAATGCCCAGATTGCAGAGATTTCCAAACTTCCCCTCAACAACGCTGACTTTGATGGAGGCGAACCTGAGGATGAATGGGGCTTCAATGCTCTTACTGCTCGCCAATCTTTATGGAAAGCTGACCGTTCAAGGAGCAACCACAAACTAGTTGGCCACTTGACCATGAACAACCGCTTGCTCCACTTCTTCTTGGTCAAGATGATTGTTCCCCGTGGTGGGAACTATGCTCTGGTTGAAGAGGATGATGTCCTCTTAATGTGGGCCATGCTGAACCACAAAGAGATCAACTGGGTTCAGTTGATCAAGTTCCACATGCGCCATGCCAAGGACCAACAAAAGCTCCCCTATGGTATCCTCCTCACCAAAATTTTCAAATTCTGTGGAGTAGACTTAGCAGGGGAACTCTCTGAGAAAGTGCCCCCTAGAGCTTGCATTGGCACCCATCACCTCACCAAAATGGGTCTTGTTTTCACCAATGGAGCATGGTACTCACGCATGGAGGGCGTTTATGCCAACATTCCCTTCCAAGCTCCTGCTGAAGAAGCACCTGCTCCTCCTCCTTCTCCACCTCAACCACAAGCTGCAGCCTCCTCATCTGCCCCACAAGTTGACCCTTTTGCATCTCTCTACGCTCATCTTGATCGCCGCTTCGATCGACTTGAGAACTCCCTCCAAGAGTTTTCCATGACCGAGCAGCAACATTTTGAGATGATGCAGCAGCGCTATGAGGAGCTGGCTCACCAAATTACAAAAATCCGCTTCTTCAACCCGGACAATTAGATTTTTTTTGTTATGTTGGTTTCTGTTTGTTGCTTTTCTGCATTTTGAATTATGAATCATTTTACTTCTTGTATTTCCCTTTGTTATTTAATTCAATAAAAGTATCTTATTTGAGGTTATATAATTTCTCTTCACTGCTCCAATTGTTTTGATGATTACAAAGGGGGAGAAGAATAAATGTTCATATGTTGGATAATGCTCTGATACAGAATATGAATAATTCTGAATATGCTCTGATAATATGCTCTGATAATATGGATAATAGATGCTTTGTTAACAATTTGCAAAATCTTATCTGTGTGTTAAACTCTTTTTGATAGGGGGAGAATTATAGATAAGAGATAATAAACAATGGATAAAATGAGATAAGACATTGGCTGCTATTTGAAAAAGAGATAATGTAGCAGAGTTGTTTTTGCAAAAGATAAGCCTATATTATTTAAACTAACAACCCTCAAGAGATGAACATAGTTGTCATCATCAAAAAGGGGGAGAATGTGTTTGAATATGTTAACAGGTCCAAAAAATGTGCAAGGATTTTGATAATGACAAGTACTCTTGAAGAAACAATGCAAAAACAAAGACATGAAATCAGAATTGAAGAAACAGCGAAGCTAATCGATTAGGCCATAGATGCTAATCGATTAGAAGCTTTCTGTCTTAGAAGAAATTGCATCAGAGTTGAAGATAATCGATTAAGGAAGCCACACAATCGATTAGATACTCACTGGAATTAAGATAATCGATTGCACACTTGAGACTAATCGATTACAGCAATCAAAAATGGAATTAAATGCATCAGGCACACATGCTAATCGATTAAGAGAGCCATATAATCGATTAGGAAGCAACTGGAATTTAAAGTAATCGATTGCAAGACATGCTAATCGATTAGGATGCTGCGAAGACAAATTAAATGCATCAGGTACAAGATGCTAATCGATTACAGGTAATGAGATAATCGATTAGGAAGTCTCTGACTTGAAGCTAATCGATTACAACGCGAGGGTGTAATCGATTACGATAGTGGAAAAACAGATTTAAGTGGGAAACCAGGTCATGTCTCCACCATTCTTCAAATCTCCACTAACTGCAACGGCTATGAGGGACTAGGGCACTCTTCAACAGCAATCTTAGGTCTATAAATTGAAGAGGAAGACAAGCACAAATACACAACCAAGTAGCAACAATTCATAGCTCTATTTTGTGCTTTGTAAGCCTATCTCTTGCATTTTTGTACTTTCAATTGTATATCCTCTCATCTTGAGAGATTAGAATTTGGAGAGCTTTTCACTTGTATATCTGCTCTATTAAGAGAGTATATTGATTGTAAACACAAACTCCAAACACACAAAGTTATTCACTCTAGGTTGAGTGGTTGTTCACTCTAGGATTGAGTGGTTACAAAGGTTGTGGACTCAACCTTTGGGATATTGTGAGATTGAGAGATTGGGTGGGTTGCCCTTGTACTTGTGAGGATTGGGTTCTTGAGTGTGGGACACTAGGAAGCCGCAATTGCTCAAAGTTGTATCTCTAGTCTACAATAGTGGAAAATCCTCTAAGTGGGTTGCTTAGAGGCGAGACGTACACCGGATTGGGTGGAACTCGTTACATCGGTTTGCAAGCTTCTCTTCCTTACTCTTTTACTTCCATACATTGCATATCTGTTGATTGGTATTGTTTGGTTGAGAAGAACATACTTGAACTTGCTTAATTTGCTATACTTTAGATATTGCACACCAAGTGTTTGCTAAATTGCCTCAACAACACTTACCTCTTGTAGTGCATTGCATATCATTGTTACTTGCTTTCACTTGCATAATCTCATAAACTTGGTTATAGAAATCATTTTTAAAGGCATTCCAAGCAAAAGTTTTATAACTCAATTCACCCCCCCTCTTGAGTATTGAGGCCACTTGAACAACAAATTTATGAGTAAGAATAATCAAATTTAGAAACAACCAACCCAAGGAATTAATAAATCTTTAGTTAACTAATCATTGATCATAAATATGATTAAATATAATTAATTTCTCAACCTTGAATCATTTGGAATCCCTAAATGATTATATTCTAGAAAATCTTCTAGAATTGAATTAATGAACTAATAAGAATAATCAATCGATATATTCTTATTAATTACTAAAATAACTTTAAAACCATAATTTGATTGAGTTAAGAAACTAAATAGAAATCTCTTATTTAGTGACTTAATCTTTGTTCTCAAATTGATTATTGATTAACCAACCAACATCAGTTTAGATTATAGATTGTTTAATTATATACCAATCGGTTATACACTTAAATAATCTACCATCATAAGTGTTTGAGAAACAAAGAAAAGTAATTATCTTCAATCAAAATATTAAGAGCAAGAACTCAAAGTTAACATAAAGAAAAATTAAATTCCTTGAGTTGATTTTAAAAGATTAAGCTTCCATGATAATTTTTAACAATGAAAACTAATATTAAATTAACTATAACTTTGATTATAAAAGTAAATAACAAATAATAAAATTAACTTACTTGATATTGAGGAAGGGAAATGAAAATCATAACTTGAGGGATGGAATATAGAACAAAGAAATAAAGCAAGAGAAAGAACTAAAACTTAAGAAACTAAAGCAAAGATATAGAAATGTAATGAAAACTAAAGCATGTATTTCTTATGTATTTCTTGTGTATCTTCCTTACAACTTCAAGCATCTATTTATAGGCAAGATATGATGATACTATACATTTATTTTCTGATTATTAATGTATTTTTTCAACATTGGTGGGCTTGAAATTACAATAATTCAAAAGAAGATAATGGTAGGTGTTGAAATTCATTCTCCTCTTTATCTTCTCCACCTTGCGAGTCAAATATGACCTTCTAGATGGCCGAATTTTGCAAAACCTTCAACATTAAAGTTGTAGATCTCTGTCTTATTGAGAATTTGGCGCAAGAATGAGGTCATTTGGACATCCACAAGCTCCATTTCTTTATTTTTTTCAGATGCAAAATAACCAAATCTGATCATCATGATGTAGCTCTCTGTCTTAGCTTTCCATGGGCTCCAAGATTAGCCCATTTGGATCACAAAAGCCCAAGTTATGGCCAAAATAAGGCAAGATACTCAAGATACATACAAAAAACGAAAATTGAAACATATATACATAATACTTCAATTTAACTAAACAACATAAAACTTAATTAAAATACTATTATTAAACATAGTAATTATATAATAAACCCCAAGTGTAAAACTATAAGAAGTGTATTAAAATTGATTTATCAATGATGTCAGGGAAAAGAAAGAAATGGAATTCCTATCTCTCACTCAAGGTGGTAAATCAGTTTGAGAATATGCTGCAAAATTTGAAAAGTTGTCTCGCTTTCACTCACATTATGCTGATGCTGCAAACGAACGGGCTAGATCTGCTAAATTTATCAATGGTCTTCGACCAGAGATAAAAGAAGCTATTCGGATGCAAGAAGTTCATGAGTTTTCGGTGTTGGTTAATCGTTGCATAATTTTTGAAGAGGACCATAAGGATAAGCTTTCAAAGGCTAAGGAGTATGATCCTAAAACCAATGAGAGGAGGACTTTTGGACCTCAACGTTTCCAAAACAAGAATTTTACAAGGAAAAAGCCATATCCTATTCAACCACATCGTCCTGGTGTTACATCTTTTCCTGTTCGATATCAAGCTCCACATAAAGGCTATAATGTGCCTACAAATCCTCGAGCTGCGTCTAAGAGCTATTACACACCAGCTGCTTTTGAAGTTAAATGTTATAATTGTAGAGGACCTCACATGCAGAAGGATTGCCCTACTTATGTCTGTTTTAAGTGCAACAAAAAGGGACATCTACTGAGGGATTGTCGAGAAATAAAGAAAGAAAATGGCGGAGGTACCAGCATGGGTAATCACACTTGTGGAGGCCCTAGCAATGTGATGGAAAAACCCACGACTCAAGGAAAAGTTTTCGCTATTAGTGGTGAGGAAGCATCCCATCAGGATACAATGGTGGAAGGTACGTGTATCATCAATAAGACTCCTTTGACTATCATGTATGACTTTGGGGCATCTCATTCCTTTATAGCCAATGATTATGTGGAAAGGTTGAACTTGCCTATGATTGAGTTACCTTTTCAGTTATCTATTCATACTCCTGGAAACCAATCCATGGTTACTTCTAAAGCTAATTAGGAATGTCCTATTGTCATAAACGGTAGGAATTTCAAAGCTAATTTATTTTGTTTACCACTTTCTAATTTAGAAGTTATTCTTAGATTAGAATGGTTGGCAAATAATCATGTCTTAATAAACTGTTATAAGAAAACAATAGTATTCAACGAATCAACGGATTCGAATTCTAAAGATACAAGATTTGTATCTGCCAATCAAGTGAGTGCTTCATTGAAAGAAGGAGCTTAAGGATTCATGATGTTATTTTTAATCAAAGAGGAATGAGAATCCTGATAGAGGAATTGCTAGTTGTAAATGCATTCCCTGAAGTTTTCCCAGAAGATATCCCTGGGTTACCACCTGAACGAGAAGTGAAGTTTTCCATTGACCTTATTCCTAGAATTGAACCAATCTCAAGAGCACCATATTGGATGTCACTATTGGAATTATTGGAGTTAAAGAAACAATTGGAGGAGTTGCTAGAGAAGCAATTTATAAGACCAAGTGTATCTCCTTGGGGTGCACCAATTTTGTTGGTGAAGAAGAAAGATGGTAGTATGAGGTTATGTGTAGACTATCGTCAACTTCATGGTGCTAGAGTATTCTCTAAAATTGATTTAAAGTCTGGATATCATCAAATAGGGTGAAGAAGGAAGATGTGTCTAAAACTGCTTTTAGAACTCGTTATGGACACTATAAGTATTTGGTAATGCCTTTTGGTGTAACTAATGCTCTTACTGTATTCATGGATTACATGAATAGGATTTTTCACCCATATTTGGATAAATTTGTGGTTGTTTTTATTGATGATATTTTGATATACTCAAACAATCGAGAAGAGCATATTGAGCATCTGAAGATAGTGTTAGGAGTTTTATGAGAAAAGCAGTTGTATGCAAAATTGTCTAAATGTGAATTTTGGCTAGAAAAAGTCAATTTTCTTGGTCATGTCATCAGTCAAGGAGGAATCACTGTAGATCCTTCTAAAGTGGAAGCGGTGTTAAAATGAAAGAGACCAACGACTGTGACGGAGATTAGGAGTTTTATAGGATTAGCTGGTTACTATCGAAGGTTCATTGAAGAATTTTCAAGACTAGCAAATCCATTAACTAAGCTCACAAGAAAAGGTCAACCATTTGTTTGGATGACACAATATAAGAATAGTTTTCAAGAATTTAAAAATCGCCTTACGACGACACTTGTGTTAGTATTACCTAACCCATACCAAGAATATGAGGTATTTTATGATGCGTCAAAACATGGGTTAGGATGTGTGTTGATGCAAGATATAAGGGTTGTGGCTTATGCATCAAGGCAAATGAGGCAACATGAAGTTAATTATCCCACTCATGATTTGGAATTAGCTGTTGTGGTTTTTGCATTAAAGATTTGGAGGCATAATCTTTATGGAGCCAAATTTGAAGTTTTTAGTGATCATAAAAGTTTAAAATACTTGTTTGATAAAAAAGAGTCGAATATGAGGCAGAGAAGATGGATGGAATTTTTGAAGGATTATGATTTTGAACTGCAGTATTATCCTGGGAAGGCAAATGTAGTGGCGGATGCGTTAAGTCGTAAATCTTTGCATGTGTCTTCAATGATGATCAAGGAGTTGGAAATGATAGAACAGTTCAGGGATATGAATCTAGCCATGGAAATGAGTCATAATAGCTATAGGCTTGGAATGTTAAGGGTAACAAATGAATTTTTGTTACAAGTTTTGGAGGCTCAACAAAAAGATATTTTTCTGCAAGAAAAGAAGGAGCTTCGAAAGCAAGGAAAAGAATTAGAATTTAAAGTTGGAACTGGTGGGATGTTGAGATACAAAGACCGAGTTTGCATTTCAGATCAAGGAGAATTGAGAAAGGCTATTTTGGAGGAGGCTCATAAAAGTAACATGAGTATTCATCCAGGAACTACCAAAATGTATCAGGATTTGAAGAAATTATTCTGGTGGCCTGGAATGAAAAAGGAAGTAGCAGAATTTGTGGCCTTATGTTTGATTTGCTAGAAAGCAAAAGTAGAGCATCAAAAACCTTATGGAACACTATAATCATTGGAGTTTCTAGAGTGGAAATGGGATAGTATTTTTGTGGATTTTGTGACTGTGCTACCAAGAACTTCTGTAGGATATGATTCAATATGGGTAGTAGTGGATAGAATGACAAAATCTACTCATTTTATTCCCATTAATATTCGATACTCTTTGGAAAAGTTGACTCAGCTTTATATCAAAGAAATTGTAAGGTTGCATGGGATTCCTTCAAACATTATTTCTGATCGTGATCCACACTTTACATCGCGCTTTTGGGAAAGCTTACATCATGCTTTAGGAACTAAACTTCGTTTAAGTTCTGCATACCACCCTCAAACAGATGGTCAATCTGAAAGGACTATTCAAATTCTTGAGGATTTGTTACGATCTTGTGTTTTGGAACACCAAGGAAGTTGGGATCAAATCTTGCCATTAATTGAATTCACTTACAACAATACTTTTCATGCAAGCATCAACATGGCACCATTTGAAGCACTTTATGGGAGAAAGTATAGAACTCCATTGTGTTGGTTTGAGACAGGAGAAAACTTGATAATATGTCCTGATTTGGTACAACAAACTATAGAAAAGATCAAGTTGGTCCAGGAAAAGATGAGGACATCACAATGCAGACAGAAAAGTTATTATGACAAAAGGAGAAAACCTCTTAAATTTTAGGAAGGTGATCATGTCTTTTTGAAGGTCACACCCACAACTGGGGTCAGTCGGACAATGAAATCACGTAAGCTTACACCTAAGTTTATTGGCCCTTATCAGATCCTAAAGAGAGTTAGTTCTCTTGCATATCAAATTGCTATGTCACCTTTTCTGTCAAACATCCATGATGTCTTTCATATATCCCAGCTACAAAAATATAATCTTGATCCTTCACATGTTATCGAGCCTGACAATATCCAAGTTAAGGATAATCTCATATGATGCACCACCTATCAAAATAACCGACTGAAGAATAAAACAACTAAGAGGAAAGGAAATATCTCTAGTGAAGGTTATCTGGAGTAAAATAGGAGATCAGGATGCTACATGGGAATTAGAATCTGAAATGAGAAAATTTTATCCCCACCTTTTTCTTTAAGGTATGTAATTTCGAGGACGAAATTTTTTTAGGGGGTAGAATTGTAACATCCTATAATTTTATTATATTTTTTATATAAGGATAAAATTGTAAAGAAAATTATAATTTAAAATTTTGACAAAATTAGCTTAAGGTTCTTTAGAACTGATTGATCATTATAATTTATAGGATTTTATGGAATTTTTAGATATTTTTAGAGATAAGTGAAAATAGTCTTAAATAGAGCGGTTTGTGTCTAAACTAGTATAGAAAATGTTATAAAAAAATTATGAAACTTGATAGAGAGTTTAGATTCATACATGTGAGCTTAAGTTTAAAATTTCGTAAAGTTTAGAGACCGTTTGATTAGAAAAGTATACTGATAAACTTATAAAAACAGGTATTTAAACATTTAGTAATTGAGATATTTAGTGTAAAAGAAATTTATTAAAAAGTTACATTTATTTTCTTAAGTACATTTTGAGTGTTCATAACAAACTTTTAAGTATATATATATATATATATATAATATTATTTATTTATTTATTTATTTATTATTTATTTATGTTATTGTTTATTTAATTATTTATTTATTTTATTGTTTAATTATTTATTTGTATTTATATTTGTTTGTTTGTTCCATTTATTTATTTAATTATTTTATTTATTTATTTATTTGTTCATTTTATTGTTTGTTCATTTATTTATTTACTTAATTTTTTATTTATTTACTGTTTATTTATTATTTATTTATCTCTTTTTATTGTTTATCTATTTATTATTGTTATCCATTTATGTGTTTATTTACTTAACTATTGATCGAATTATTGATTTGTTTAACTATTTAATTGTTCATTTATTTAATTGTTTAGTTATTTATTATTCTTATTTATTTATTTAATTATTTAATTGTTTATTTAGTTATTTGCTTATTTATTTATTTTCTTTATTATTTACTTTCTTATCCCTCTATATTATTTTTAGTCATTATTCTGTTGTTATTATTATTATTTTTATTTATTCTATTTAATTTTTTGTATTTATTATTTGTTATAATTTATAGTTTATTTATTTATTGTTTATTATTTATTACTCATTTATGTATATATTGTGATTTACTCATTTCTTTATTTATTCATTTAATTGTTGATTCATTTATTGACTTATTTAAATTATTTAATTGTTTTATTTATCCATAATTTTGTTTTGTTATTTTTGTTCATTTATCTTATTAAATTACTAATTTATAGTTTATCTATTATTTATCCATTCATTCATTTACATTTTATTTACTTATTTACATTTTTGAACTATTTTTATTGTTAGATATTATGTATTTTTCTTATAATGTTTATTATCATTTATTTAGTTATTTACTTTATTCCTTAATCATTTATTTATTTATTTATTTACTTTATTCTTTAAATCATTTATTTAATTGTTATCCTTTTATAATTTTAATGGATGTTTAATTATTATTATACATTTTTTTAAAATTTATGACAATACCATTTTTAGTATTATTGTATTAGAATTTTTCTCTTTATTAATATCGCTATATTAAGTGCCAAATAAAATAAAAGTATAATAAAATAAGATGAACTAAACGCTAACAATAAGAACCTATGTGTTTAGGTTAACTTCAGAAGATTTTCTTGGAAAGAAAGAAGTTTCTCAGGTAAAGGGAGGGTGAGATAGGAATTTACTAAATATAAGACATGTTAAACAATAGAAGGGACTCCCTGACCCTCTCAATATTTATTTCAGTTATAATTTTTATGTCTTTACTTATTTACGATTATTATTTATATGTCATACCTTGCTATTTGTATATTTTTATAATGAGAATTTATAATTGTTAGACTATGTTAAGTTTGATGTTTGAATCAAAAACACATATTTAATATGATTGTATTATACTATCTGGGAATTTTCTGAGTGTAACAGGTCAAAGACAAATTTTGAAAATATTCAATTTACAGAGGAAACTCTGCCAAAATTTGACAAATTTTATGAACAAGAATGGAAAGTATTTGCTAAAAGTTTGAGTTAATTAAGTATGAGACATGCATCATATAACAAGTGAAATATGTAACACCCTCGGTTAGATAAGACAAATCCTTCTGTAGGTTCATCCTATTTAACTGAGAGTGTTAACAGTTTTTAGAAAAAGTGAATATTTTTTTTAAAAAAAATAAAGAGATGGCATATCAGTGGAAGCAATATTATATAGATCACATAGTCATTCACAAATTGCAAGTAATTGTACTCTTGACAGAATGGGGCACGCAGGCACCCTTAAATATTATACAGTCATCCGTCAATATTCAGATACTTATATTCTATTTAAGGAGCGTTCTCATTTGGTTCAGCATATTGCTGTTCTTCATACTCAGGTTCTTGATTTCCTAATTCCTCTGAAAATTGTCAACAGTAAGGGTGAGTATAACCCAAGACCCTGATTGGTTAATCCGGTGCGGACATAATCCAATTAACAAATAATATCACATAGTTCATACAATTAGCATATTTATAACAATCAAGCATGTCGTCATGAAAATGCATGAATTGAATTTATTATGATTTATCTTTGATTAAGTCTCATGATGCATGTGGGCCCAATAAATCATTTCTTCTTCTCATTCTATGGAATATCACCATTCCAATCATCTAGAGCGATCAGGGTCCGCCCAAGTTCCATATGGTACAAATGAACTCATTGGTTCTCATCATTGATTTAAATATTTTTGGAACTTGGATCCCTACGATCATAGTTACACTCCGTCATTTAGTCAAAGTACACTAGAATTGCATCGTCTCACCCGGCTATCAGGCGCGACTCTGATGCCATTGGGTTGCCGTTCCAGTTGTACTCCCAAGATTCTTCATGGAGATCGAACGTGAGTGTCCTCCACTGTACCAAGTGTATGCTCTAGAGGTTTTTCTTCTTCAAGAATATTTTCATGATGCGAAATGCATTTATTTTATCAATTGATTCCTTGGGTATCTTATGTGTTTCCAGTCTCATCATATCATTCCCAAGTTCTTTGAATTCCATCAATTGTTTAAACATTGTAAGATATTCGTTTATTATTTTAGAAATATATCTATTATATCTTGGTTAAAATTATATTCTTCATAAAGAGTAAAATAATATATTCTTTATGTAATTACTCATAATTAAGACGTTAACAATGTTAATAACAATAAAACTAACAATAATAATAACAATATTAAGATTGATAATAATTAGAATAATAATAACAATAGAATAAGAATGATAATAATAATTATAACTTCCCAATAGTTTAAAAAGTGTTTAAGAATAGTTTCTAAATGAAAATCCAAGCGAAAAACATTAAAAACATAGTTTTTCGAGTGAAACAAGGGTAAATCCGAGTGAAATAAGTATGATTCCGAGTGGAATCATACTGAGAAGGGTTTTCCAAACGAGCTGGCTAAAAATCCGAGTGAAATTACACTGGAAAGCTGTTTTCCGACTGAAACAAGTTTGATTCCGAGTGAAAATGAGTTTTCCGCATGAATTAACTATGAATCCGAGTGAAACAAAAATGAACAGAGTTTTCTGAGTGAAAATAATATGTTTTCCGAGTGAAATCAGTTTCAGAAGTGTTTTCCGAGTGAAACAGATGCTGAAAAGGATTTTCTGAGTGATATAACTTAAACTCTGAGTGAAAATGAATTTTTGAGTGAAATCAAGTATGATTCCGAGTGGAATCAATATGAATAGAGTTTCCTGAGTAAAAATGTTTACGAGTCCGAGTGAAAATATAGTAGGAAATGTTCTCTGAGTGAAATCAGGTTGTTTACCGAGTGAAGAATTGTTCTATCAGAATAAAATACATTTAATTAAGGTTGAATCCGATTGAAACTAAGCAAAACCGAGTTGTTATAGATGTAAAACTGGCCGGATTAACATAAAACAGAACCTGTTATCACTAAATCCATCTTTTATTCATAATTTTTCACTGGAAATCACACGGTACCCATGATTCTTAGTATTTTCAGTCCAATACAGTACATATCATTTCACAATTCATCACTGATTATATGCATTTAATAACAAATATATATATATAAATACAAATAATAACAATTAAGGCATTTAATTCACACAACACTGAATCTGTCCTGGAAAGGTAAGGAACAAGTTCCTTAACCCTTTCCTTTACTCGGTTTTCCCACAGAGCACCCAAGAATATACCCCCTTACCTTTATGGAGCTCCTGGAGGAGAAGAAGAGGTTCTATTTCACTGTCTTGCACGAATTCCGAGTGAAACAGAAGAGAAAAGAGAGAGAAAGTAACTTGTAGGAAGAAGAATAATGGAGGTGTGTTTCGTGTGTGTGTTCTCTAAGAGTCCTTGCGTTGGTTTAAATAAAGAGTGGGCTGCTAAGTGGAAAACTAAATGGGGAACAGCTTTTGTGAGTGGGCTGCTAGTGGAGTGTTAATGGAATGTCAGTGGAGATTTAAATAAGGAGATATGCTGAGTCAGTGCCCATTTCTGGCCGCCCACTAGCTATAATGCGCATGATTGAATTAAAATAAACATTAAAAGACAAAATTGAAGTCAACCCGCAAAACTAACACTGAATACCGACTCGGTTAACCATTATGCCGACTGGAATTCTTCTTCCGAGCCAACAAATACAAGCCTCGCTTGAGCGTGGCTTACTCGCTTGAGCGAAGTAGAGAAATATGCATCAGGGTCCTTCTCGCTCAAGCGGAATCCGACTCGCTTGAGCGAGTCTTCAAGTCCTCGCTCGGAATTCCTTTGAAAACCGACTCATTTTTCCCATCATTCACTTGGTAATTCACCCCCACACCGACTCCTAATTTGCTTGGCCTTTCACTCGGTATTATATCTCAAATCCGAGTCATTTCTGATGATTCTTACTCGGTTAAATCATTCCAAGCCTAGTCCTTTCTCACTCGGTAACGTACTTCAAAAACCGACTCCCTTTCATTTCTTTCCTATCATTCTTCTACTCGAAATTTTCATTCCAAATCCGAATCTCTACACACACTGTTCCACTCGGTAAAACTCATCTACTTACTCGGAATACTACTTCAACACAATCGGGAATGTACTTCACATTCATCACTCGGCATAGACTTACATTTCTCACTCGGAGAATACACTTTCGTTCCTTTGGAAGTTTACTCAGTTCCATCCTTCTACTCAGGAAAGTCACACGTAAGATCCACTCGGAAATAAGGGTTTTCTCACTTGGAATTCATAAATCTTCTTCACTCGGGTTATCACTCAATCAAACACCACTCAATATGCATTTATTCACTCGGGTGAGTTAAGTCCTACTCGGACTTGTTCTGAGTCTCATCCACTAATGATTTAGAATCTCATTCACTCGGTTTAGGTACATCATTCACTTAGAATATATTCCCAATCAAAAACCATTATTACAACCCTTCCCTCAGAAGAGATTCACTCAGATTTTACCACTCCGGAGTATTTAAATTCTTCCCCACTCATTTTTCACTCGGATACTCATCTCTTAGGTATAAATACACTATCCTTACTCAAAATGTGTTTCAATCGGAATCCTTTAAGGTCTTTATCACTCGGAAAAAAAATCATAGACATAGCCTCACCCAATAATGGCTCTAAACCTTATATATTCTACTCGGATTGGGCTCCCATTTCTATATTCCACTCGAAATTCCATATTTCAGGGAGGTTTTGCTCGGAAATGGAAGTACTTGGCAAGGTTTGACTCAGAAACAAAGAATCAAGGGTGTTTTGACTCGGAATTTTCTCCTAGAAGTGGTTTTCTTGAACACGCTTCACTCCAAATGTCTCGAGACCAAAATTCCACTCGGTAGTATCCCTCTCAGTCATGTTTTACTCGGTCAACATGACACTGACTCGGAATTCCCTCCTTCACTCAGAATTTTTAATCATTCACTCGGAATTCTTCTTTGTTACTCGAAACAGAGCCCTTTTCACTCGGTTTTTGCATAATTACACTAATGTTCCATATAAATTCTATTATTATGTGCAAAAATGACATTTTTGAGATACTACAGACCATCTACAGGGCATTTATTCATTTATTACCACTTACAGACCTTCTAAACTTCAATTTTTACTAAATAAGACTGCTACTAAAAATAGGGATGTTACAAAAGACAAGAATATTTTAGGAGATATAGTTATAATATGAGAAATGCATTAGGGATGGTTCAATAGTGAACCTTGGGATGAGAGGGTGTGAAGAGAGGCCTAGGAGACCTGGGGTCGCTCCCTAGTGTTGGGTAAATTCACAACAAGCTCTTGCCAATCTGACTAGGCCCTAAGTGCATATTATGGTCAGTGGAGCCGTTCGTTAGCCATATTGGTAGATTTTTATGAAACATTATCAACTCCTGACTGCTCCCAATAAAAGAAGATTTAAGGGCCTACATGCATTGCATCTCTATCATTAATAAAAGAGTTGATAAAAATATTTATTAATTAAGAACTGCCAGTGATCTCTACACTTTTCATTCCATGTTGTATGTAACATGTGTGAGGAAATTGTTATTAAAAAAATATTGTTTGTAAAACTCTATTATTTATGTGTGTCTTGTATAATATTGGTATTTTCCATTTCTCAACCTTTTACTTGTTATGTGGTGTAAATTTTGAACTTGCACAGATTTTTCGCTATGAAAAATATTCTGTAGTTGATAGATGTATGAATCAGACCTCGTCAAGGTGGAATAGGGAGATTAAGGTTTTTGGATATATGGCATGTTTATATATATTATGGTATAGTTACTGTGAGATTGTCTCAAGTTATAGTTGGTTTGCCTGATCTCCTTGGGGCCCTTACCTTTTCTTTCCGGGCTAGACTTATTTTCGATCTCCGTGATAATGACCCTTTCCAAGGGCAACCACCCCACCCCCGCTAGCTGATGAAGAAGATGTGGAGGAAGCTTCATCAGGAAGTGACTCCACTATAGAAGATGCATAGTTACTTATAGTTAACCCAGTAGGACGTTATGGTAGTTGGTGACTCCAGTTGTACTTGAGGGTTAAGTAGTCTTTTTGTATACTATTTAGCTACTCACATGTTTTGGAGTTTTTTTATCATTAGCTAGCGTCTGACTCTTAGGGTTACTGCTAATCTGAAACTATATTTTGTAATCAAAAATCAAATCATGTACAGTTATATATAAATATATCTATAAAAATGTTTATACAGTAAAGTATTTTGGATATATGCAGTTATGACTGTGATATTGTTTATATCTTTAAGTGAAATTTTTATTATTTATTTATTTAAATTTTGGTAGTTATTTAGGGATGTTATACTTCCTCCCCGATAGCCAAGGGTTCGAGAGAAAACTCTCCCCCTTTTGGAGTTAGGGTTAGCGCGACTCTACCTAGGCTTATCCTCGCAAATATGTGGAAAATGGAGAAGAAACTAAGAGGAAGAGGAAGTATGGTTACCTAAGAGTTTAGAAGGTTGGAAGAAAAGGGAGTTTCGCAAGGATCGTATCAACAAATCTTCTCTAGAAATTTCAACAGAATTTTGTTAAGACTTTAAGCAATGTGGTTCCAGAACTTGCTAAGTTTTTCTTATATAAGCAGTGGAGGGGGTGCGATCACAGCAAAAGAAGATGTCATTTGTCAAGAAACGTAATGTTTCCGAGACTAAATGACACCGTTGTTTCTTTCCTAAATGCGTGAAAGAATGTGGCAATTCGTTTAAAGTTGCAATTTGGTGGGCCTAAAATTCAAATTCTAGTGACGGTTATCGAGCCACGTAATTAGAGATTATTATGACTCACGTGTTAATAGCATTGGTTGCTCATCATTAGAGGCGTCTCAAGGCATTGGTGTTACACAGACTTAAAGGCTACAGTTACAAGTTTCAAAAACTCTTAGCTTTCACTACAATACATCATTGTCTGAATCCACGGTTTAGTTGCGTCACCCGTATCCACAGAACAGAAAAAAGGATGAGTTTCACAGTTTGGAGTCTGTTCACAGCAAGCGTAAGTTTCAGACTTTATGACGGTATCAACACTCTCGTGCATGCAGTTTAGCTTATATGAACAACTCTACCAGTCCCTTACACAAGCTAGGGGACAGATGATCCAGTCTCGATACCAGTACCTAAGGCAGATAGGTAATTGTATCCGCTCTCACTGCACTACCGGCCTCACGGGTATACCTCCAGACTGTATACCCGTATGAGGCTTTCTCCATACTGGTATGTCCAGGTTCGTACCTTGTACACTGGAAAGTATCCATGTCACCCGACAGAAGGTACAAGGTACAGCCGTGAGGGGATTCATGGGAGACGCAGCTCTCCCCACGTCGTGTGTCAGAATCGTACACTGAGTAGTGTACTATTTGTCCCCTAACCCCACCTGCACCTAACAATTCATTCTCTATGCTCACTTATAAATAGTCGATTCTCACACTCAGAAAAGGTTATGCTATTCTGACTCTCTATTTACTATTACATTACTCAAGTTCCCTCGAATTCTTATTCTGTTCACTGACTTGAGCGTCGGAGAGTCTCCGCAGGTGACACAACCTTTCGCCCATCTTTAGCGTAAAAGCTTGGTGTGAAGGATCTCCAGGACAACAAGACCGAATTCTCCCACTAAGAGTTCAGACCATAATAACGAATACCCATTGTACTGGTGTATAAACACTCATATCATTGACTTTTGAGGCTGGTCCCCACTTCAGATCTTTGACCCCGGATTAGTTCACCATATTTAACTATTTGACTGGACCACTAAGACTTAATATGGACTTTAATAACCAAGACATTTGAAATGAAATATTGATGGTTATGTATTATGATTGCTTTATTTTTATTTGATTGATTTATGAATTCTGTGTTGTTATGGAGAGTGAACATGTAGCAACCATGACAGAAAGCTAAAACTCAGTAAAAATTTACTTATCTCTTACTCTTTAATTTTTTCTTCTTCTTAATGTTTATTCAGATTACTTTTTAAAAACTTTTCTTGGTTTTCAATGAAACTACATAATTTCAATATATATATATATATATATATATATATACATACACATTGAAATATTGATTTCTAGTTAATTTATTAGAAAGAAAAAAAAGAAAAATTATTCTATAAAAATTATTTTTTAAAAACATATATATATATAATGACTTTTGATTCTCAAATGAAAAGAAGATTCTTCATTGATATTTTATTTTAAACTCTTCAAAATAAGAGTTTTAATTTTAAAAGTGTTTATAAATATTATAGAAATTTTCAATTATTATGGTTTAAGATATAAAAAGATTGATTTCTCAAATTCAAGATTAAAATATATTAGTTTTGAATTTACCTATAAATTCTCTAAGAGAGATTTGGAATATATTTAAGGCATTGAAACTCAAATTATGATGGGTTTTGATTTGTGAATGATAAAATGACTGTACTAAAATTTTGTGTATGATATAGCTTATTTGAGGATTTGTAAATGTACAGTTTACTGGGATGACTATGTCGTGATTCGTAGGCTCCAAAAATATAATTTTCAATCGAGTTTCTAAAAGTCTTAATCAACTTAATACACAAATAGTTAATGCATCATGATAACTCTAAAGAGAAAAAGGTGATATTGACGAGGGACGAGTTATAGAAACTGGGGATACATTAAAGGAGGTTCAATTGTCAACCTTGGGATGAGAGTGTGTGAAAGGATGTTTCAGGAGACCTGGGTCGCTCCCTAATATCAGGTACTTTTGTTAATAAACTCTCTCGCTTTGACTAGTCTATAAGTGTTTCCATGTTAGTAGAACTTTTCTTGTGTCTTGTGGGCAGTTATTATAACATCTCACCTAATTATTATACACTAACTATGCGATTAATTAAAATACAGGGGAAATGTTTCATGATTTTTGAAGACATTAAAAGTGAAGGAAAATATTTTTCACTAAAGGAAAATTTATACCCATCGAATAAAGATAATCATGCGTTCATAGCTCAAGGGACCCAAGACAACAAATAATAAATAGAAATAATAATAAAATAAAAAAATGGTTAAATGAATCAAAAGAAGAAAATGGGGTCAGGGGCTACTCGCTTGAGCGAGTCCTTGCTCGCTTGAGCGAGTTCCCCAATCCACTCCTGGGCGAGCCGCCAAATACGCTTGATCGAGGGAGTACATATGCATCAGGTCCCTACTCCGCTTGAGCGAGATTGTCTCGCTTGAGCAAAATCATCCCAAGGCACCACCCTCGCTACTTGCCTGAGCGAGAGGTCCAAACAAACTAATCGCTTAAGCGAAAACATTCCGGGACCTAACAACATTCACTCGCTTGAGCGAAATGGACACAGAACTAATTTGCCTGGCCCTCGCCCAAGCGAGGCTCGACCTGCTTGAGCGAGAATCATCCAGTAACCATACCCACCTGATGCATGCAGGCCTCGCTTGAGCCAGAATCATCCCCGCTAGAGTGAGAATAGGCCAGAGGCCACACTACTGGTACAGAGGACTCTCGCTTGAGCGAGAATCCACCTCGCTTGAGCGAGTTATGCAGCACATACAGGAAGATTAAAGATATTTACACATTCTAATATACTCAAACTTTCATATGCATCATTTGGTCTAATATACCTATCTACACACATTCAAGCATGTACTTAAGATGTAATCGAACTAAACATATTCACCAATCCTAATTCTAACTCATCAATTGCATTACAGCCAAATTCCCCATTTCATATGCTATCTACACAAACCCAAATGTCATATAATCCATCCTTTCCATGTTCAATCATCCATACACTAACAATTCCCATGCAAATTGCATCATTCAATCTTCACAAGGATAAACAAGATTTGTCCACAACAATTTATCATCTATATATAATTATTGGCTCCATGCCAATATACATCCAATTCGTGGAAATTAACATAGCCATCAACACCTCGCTACCTCATCAACATGAGTTCATATCCTCATCAACTAACATACAGATGCTAATTCATTATCTATCACAGTCATTCATAACTCAAGTTGTCATTGATCCTACCACAAAATAACCACATTGACCATATTCTAGATTAATCCAATATACATAAAAAAACATGTTATAACATTACATACATAAACTCATTACACATTGCACACATCATTTAACTCATAATTTCCTTTACTTCTTGGCATCAGTCCTCCGCTTGACGCACCTCTTGGGCCTCAACGTCCTCCCTGTCACTGGTTACTAAATTAAAGGAAACCACAATAAGGGTGAGTGTTTGGTAAATCATAATTAATTTAGAACGACAATTAAACAACGAGGTAAATAATTACTAAAGTGTTATCGCTAATACTAATTCACTAACTCTACCTTATGCAATTTATTTCACTTTCCTTTATCCACCAATTCATACTTACAGATTCCTAGCTTCGTTCAAGTTTCAGTATCCTCAAAGTACAATTCACAACCAACAAATATGATAGAACATATTCACATCATCACACAATGTCAATAATTTCATCAAGTATCACAACTGACTCTCACATAATTCAATACCTATTATCCGGATACTAAAGGATCGGCCTTCAGCTGGGGGTCCTACTTGACACCCGTGAACCCTGCTTGGTCCACCGAGTCCTGCTTGACTCTCCACCTCAACCACTAGGTCCTACTTAACCACGGGGTAGCTCAACTGGGCACAAAAACCACGGGAGCCAGAAAATGAGGGGCTATACATACCGTCGGCCTTTCCACACTATATAATCATGCATATACATCACATATCATGTGACCATCAATAACAGATCGTAATCATCAACTAGGGCGACCCACATGTCAAGCCCTCCAACATAATGCCAGCATACACATCGATTCATCACAATTTAGAACACTTTAATTTAATAACCACTACAATATATCTACAATTCATATTCATACATGCAGACACATACAATTATCATTTAGTAACTTTTCTCACTATTTCAATGTCTAGTTAAATGACCCAAGCTCAACTTACATACCTATTCTATTTAATTACGACTCGAACACCCCCTTACCTCGATTCCAAGCTTCAACGATTTGTTCTTGATGTCGGTTGCGTCCTCTAGGTGCTTGGTTCAAGGTCCTACTTCAGAATCTAACACCCGCTTCACCACTTGGTCCTTTGGCGTTCGTTTCGCTACCTATGAAGATCAAAACACAAAACCCATTAGCGTTATACTACTCCCATTGCTCTAAATATCATTTCCAAGCTCTCATGCATTGGAGGAATTGGAAACAGAACCTTCTCCCACCATGCATGGCTATTCGGCTGGAGAGAGAAAGAGAAAGGGGGAGAGACAACTTAATTTGATGGGTCCATAATGCTCACCTCGAAGTCATGATCCCAGAAACGTAGTTACTTTGAAGTTTCGATGCAAAATAGACCTCCCATTGGAAGCACTAAGCTTTCGGCAATGGTGAGGAAAGAAGAAGAAGAGAAGTTCACGTGAAGAAGATGAGGGAAGAGAAATAAGTTTTATTATTTAAGACCCAGGGGCAAAATAGTCATTTCCCTATTTCTTTTATATTTTTCCTTTAAAGTTTTAATTTTAAACTTTTACTTTTAACCCTTATTGGTAACTTCTACATTTACCTTCATCTAATTACACCTCATTTAAACTTTATAATTTATCAATCAAATAAACTTATTTAATTCCATAACATTTAATTATTTATAATTGTATTTATAATAATAATTCCCAAAAATCTCAAATAAATTTGAGAACAATTATTAATATTTTCCGTCAATCAAAGATTTTAACTTAATTATTCAGGATGTTACATCCACCCCCTAAAAAGGGATTTCATCCCCGAAATCAACGTACCTTATTGGAAAAGGTCAGGGTACAACCGCTTCATGTCTGATTCCAACTCCCATGTATAGGTAATTCCATTTAAATTTTGCCACTTCACTTTCACTAAAGGCACCTCCTTGTTTCTCCACCGCTTAGTCTGGTACCCTTCAATGTAAATAGGTGCTACTTCCACTGTCAAATCCTCTTTTAACTCAATAGAATCTTCCGGCACAATCATCGAATCACAAGGAATATATGCCCTCAGTTACGAAAGGTGAAACACGTCGTGGATGTTGGTTAAGGAACGAGGAAGGTTCAATCTATTAGCTACCTCACCGATCCGTTCCAAAATCTGATATGGCCCGATATACCTCGGGTTGAGTTTCTGGCTTTTCAATACACGACCTACACCCTTCATAGGTGTCACCTTCAGAAACACCCAGTCTCCTACTTGAAACTCAAGTGGCCTATGACGATTGTCATAGTAACTTTTCTGTCGATCCCGGGCAATCTTCATTTTCTCTCGAATCAAGGCAACTTGTTCATTCATTTCTTGGATCAATTCAGGTCCCAAATGGATAGCATCACCATTTTCATTCCAACATAGAGGTGTATGACACCTTCTACCATACAAAGCTTCATATGGAGCCATACCAATGCTACTGTGGTAACTGTTATTATACGCAAACTCTACCAATGGCAAATACCTCTCCCATGAACCACCGTGCTCCAATACACAAGCACGAACCATGTCCTCCATGGTCTGGATAGTACGCTCTGATTGGCCATCAGTTTGAGGATGATAGGCCAAACTTAATCTCAGCTCAGTACCCAATTCCTGCTGTAAACTTCCCCAGAATCTAGAAGTAAATCAAGGATCACGGTCCAAAATAATACTTGAAGGCACACCATGCAACCTTACTATTTCAGTAATGTACAATCTAGCCAACCGGTCCAATGACCATTTCATGTTCATGGCCAAGAAGTGAGCACTCTTGCTTAATCTATCCACAATTACCCAGATTGCATTACATCCAGAACAGGTCCGAGGTAATCCGGATACAAAATCCATCGTGATACTCTCCCACTTCCAAATCGGAATCTCAGGTGGTTGGAGCAATCCAGGAGGCCTATGGTGCTCAACCTTACATTTCTTACATACCACTCTGTTAGGGAATCCCTAGTGTATGAGCAGTGAAAATACAAGGATTCCCATAGGATTTGCAAAGCGCCGTGTTTCAAAGCATAAGACAAATACAAAAAAAAATTACGTTTTAGGATTACCTCTTGAAGAATATCGAAGAAATCGTAGCCTTGTCCTTTAGGAGTCCACACGAGTACTCCCACCAGAAATGCTACACCTTCCAAATGCTAGTTTGACGGCGTGTAGCTTTTGTAACTTTTGCATATTTTTGTGTCTCTTTTTGGGTAGCCGCCTATGAGCATCTTATGCTCTATTTATAGGCTTAAGTTTGACCTAATTTGCTCTTTAAAGAGTGGGCTCCTTACTCATTCTAAATGAGTTAGGCCCAATAGTCTTATTTTAGTCCAACTAAAATAAAAAGCTATTTTCTGATGGGCTTACTCTATGTGTGTGACCCTACAGGTAAAATACTCAGTTATATTAATAATAAACTATTTTATTATTAATATAAAATAAGAGCGGCATCTAGCAATGCATCATTATGTCCGAATATTATTTATTAACAACATAACCTATAAGTGATAATTATTTTATATGTTTGTTCCTTTTGTCACGATATCCTAATTGGGCCCAAGGCATGGTCGTTTCATCCTTGTACGGTCCAATTTATTTTACTTGATACCGAAGTAGACTTTATCCGAATAAATATCCAATATTTATTCTTTCTAGCATGGTCATGCATTTCCTTAGTCTCACTCCATCAAGTGGCCTATAGATATCACTCCTGTCACATAGGAGAGACAAATCCCATCTACATCACTTACATCCCTCTGCATAATTTGTACATTGCCTAACCACAACCATTATAGTCCTCTTATTACAGAAGACGTTTGATTGTATTAAAACAATAAACTCCTTATGTAGGAATCGTAGTGACTTCAGGTCAAAGGACTACATATACCATTATCACATTGAGAATCGTTTATGACATTCATGTAACGATCCATGCAACGTTCTCATGGTGGGTCTGTCCAGTACATCATTACTCTTAATGTGTACCCGTGTGAAGACTTGATATCATTTATATCCATGATCTATGAGATCAGATCATCAGTACACTCACACACTAGTCTTAATGTATTTACATGTCCCCTCGTAAATACTTGACTAGGGACAATTTAGGAATAACTCTCATATGACCTATTACTCCAAGGATAAATAAAGGTTGTTAAACTATTTAACAAAAAATGACTTATTCAAAATGATGCGAACCTATATAGGCTTTTAGTGCATATTTCCAACACACACAAGATCTCACATATTCAATTATTGCTTTCTTCATTCCCAGCCACCAGAATTCTTTCTTCAAATCGTGGTATATCTTAGTGATACCAGGATGGATACTTAAAGAACTTTTATGTGCTTCAGCTAACACGGCTTGCCTGAAATCACCTTTTGAAGGCACCACAACTCGGTCTCTAAACCACCAAAATCCATCGTTGCCTCTGGTTAATTCTATATCTTTACCTCTTGCTTGAGTGTCAAGCAATTCCAGCAACTCTTCATCGTTCTTTTGGGCCACAGCTAAAGATTCTAGAAATTCATTGGAGATCTTCAGCATCCCAACTATAATTTGATCTGGGGTGTTCATAACAACCCCAATATTCATATCACGAAAGCTTTCCAACAATTCTTGTTCTTTACCCATCAAGAAGGCTGCATGTAATACTTTTCTACTTAAGGCATCAGCCACAACATTTGCTTTTCTAGGATGGTACCTCAAATCAAAATCATAATCCTTCAGGTATTCCACCCATCTCCTTTGTCTCATGTTTAATTCTTTCTAATCAAATAAGTATTTCAAGCTCTTGTGATCACTAAATACCACAAAACGAGAACCATATAAATAATGGCGCCAGATCTTTAATGCAAATACCACCGCTGCAAGCTCAATGTCGTGAGTAGGGTAATTCTGCTTGTGCAGTCTCAATTACCTTAAGGCATAGGCAATCACCCTGTCATTCTGCATTAGTACACATCCTAAGCCAAACTTGGATACATCACAATACACCACAAATTCTTTCATCACATCTGGTAGTGCAAGTACAGGTGCAGTAGTCAAACACCGCTTCAGAGTTTGAAAACTCAATTCACACTTTTCTGACCATACAAACGGAGTCTCCTTTCTTGTCAATTGAGTCAAAGGAAGCGTAATGCGTGAAAATCCCTCGATAAAGCGACGATAATAACCAGCTAACCCCAAGAAGCTTCTGATCTCAGTCACTGACTTAGGCCTCTCCCATGCCATAATTGCCTCAATTTTGGATGGATGAACAGATACACCATCACGAGAAATCACATGTGCCAAGACTTGTACACTTCCTTCCCAGAAATCACACTTTGATAGTTTAGCATATAGCCGTTTCTCGTGCAACACCTGCAAAACAATCTAAAGATGTTGTGCATGCTCCTTAAGAGACTTTGAATACACCAGTATATCATTAATGAACACCACCAAAAATTGATCCAAATATGGTTGAAAAACCCGGTTCATATAATCCATAAAAATAGCTGGAGCGTTGGTCACCCCAAATGGCATCACAACATATTCGAAATAGCCATAACGAGTCTGAAACGCCATTTTTGGAACATCCTCAGATTTCACCCTAATCTGATGATATCCCGACCTTAGATCAATCTTGGAAAATACTACTGCGCCCCACAATTGATCCAATAAGTCATCGATCCGTGGTAAGTGATGCCAAATCTCTGAGTCATTTTTTTTATATGTAATTCTCAGAAGATTTACGCTTTGGCAAGTGCACCAGTCGTTAAAATTGTATTATATTTGATCGTCCCTCAGAGATTGTGGTAAGTACCTCAATCTCAGACTAGTACAAGCTGAACCAACACAAGCACAGAAAGTTCATTCGGTTTTTGTTGTTTTAATGTTTTCTAGTTGTTTTTGTGTTTCCAGAAACAGTGTTAAGATGAAATGTGAAAGGTGATTAATAGAAAACAGGTCAGGATTGCTTCGGTTCACAAATTCATCAAGAAACATGCAATTAAATTATAATCAAACTTCACAATCCAGAGGACAATCCGCTTGTGGTTATTCCCTAATTCCTTAGGTGAAAAACACTAATCCTTAAGCATCGAACCTTAATTCCTTAAGTGCTCAATTAACCTAAGAATCTAATGCGAAATTGGAGGTTGAACTCTAACTATTCACCTAAATTAATTAGGCCTGAACTAGTTAGAAAGCTGGAAGTTACCTAAGCTTCAACCATGATTCCTCACTAGCGAAGTTCTTCATCAATTCTGGATTTGTCAATCCAGCAATTCAGATTCACTCCTCAGCTTGTTCGCCTCAGGATCTAGAAGTTGATTTCCTCGCTCACAGCTTCAAGATTCCATTGCTAACCTTCGCAATCCCAACCTTAGGGATTTAGAACTCCATTGACTTCGGTTCCATCGAAGAATTGTGGAACGTCATGGAGGAGAGGATTTAGAGAGAGAAAATGAAGTGGTGAGATGTTCGAAGTTTGAATGAATTGTGTTCGATGTATTCTATGTGAATCTGTCTCTGTTCTTCACAGAATATATACAAACATATATATAGGCCTCTACCTAACTAACTAACTTAACTAATAACTTAGAAAACTTAAGTTAATGACTAAACTAACTAACTAATTATAGCTCAGCTCTTAACAGATTCCAGTTCATCATTAGCTAATTTACAACTCAACACTAACTAATTAACAGCTCACTACTTAAATTACTAAGGTGCAGAAGTAAGAGAGAAGGCAGCAGGAAACAACACTGGTGCCGAGTGTCTTCTGGAGGGAACAATCAATGTTTTAAATATCATCCTTTACGCTTGAGCGAACTATGCTCTCGCTTGGGCGAACTTGAGATATGTACTGCAGTATTGATTTCTCGCTTAAGTGTTATGGAGAAGCTTGGGCGAGGGGTGAGATTTTGGGGTCACGCTTGAGCGACCTTGCTCGCTTGAGCGAATTTTTGACCCTCACTTGAGCGAATTGATTATTCAATCGGCATTCTGAAATTGACGCTCGGTTTCTTCTTTTTGTCTTCGGTTCCCTGTTCTATTTTAGAGTCGGTATCTTTTGGACTCTTTCCAGTCGGATTTGTGAAGTCTCACTCGGTTTTTCCAAATCTCACTCGGCTTTTTCCTTTCGGCTTGAGCGCTCTTTTTCCTGCATCAATAAACAACTAATTTGCCCAGTATTTATTTACTGATTGTCCAGTATTTGCATGCTGGTTTAATGAAAACTCAATTTCTTAACTAATTAATGTTTTAAATCAGTTTCTTTACATAAATTAAGCACTTTTGAAATAATTAAATAAATTATAAATTATTAGCAATTAATTAAATAATAAGGCTAAACTACTAACTAAACAATGAATTAAGTCAAATAAAAAGCAGAATTAATTAAGTCTTTTCAAGACTTATCACATCCCCAAACTTAAAACTTGCTTGTCCTCAAGCAAATATTCAGATTAATTAACTAACAAGCTGTTATTCAACACAATCAACCTTTCCTTAACTTAGTTCATGCTATAATTATTGAATACCGACTATGCTTTCTTTTCACAATTTCTAAAAGTATAATAACTTACACCTCCTTTGGGAAACAAGCTGTTGATGCTTTCCTTACTGGGTCGGTGTTTCACTCTTCTCTCGGTGTATAGGGTAAATAGAATGCACTCATCACTTGCATACTTGTTAGATAAACATAGGCTTGCAACAGTTCTACACGTCATGCCATATGCCAACACAATCAGATCAGTAAGGGCTTTTTAAGCTTATAATGGGGCTGGGCTACAGGCTCAATTATTGTTTTCCGAGTGAATGTCGGGTTACAAGATGTATCCACTGATGCCTTGACTCAATTTTTAACTTAACTGCCTCTACTTAGCAAGCTCCATTATTTTCCGAGTGAATGCTAACTTAATAACTTACGATGCTTTGCACCTTCTTTTTCTTTCAGTCCTTCGGACTTTTCCTTTTCTTTCTTCTTTTCCATCTTTTTCCGATCACATTTTTTTTTCAATCGGTGCTTTGCACCTTTTTCCTTGCTAATTTTTTCATTTTTTCTTCTCAGCTTTTCTATTTTTCTATTTCTCCCTTCATTTCTCTATTTATTCATTTATAACCAAGGTCGGAGTGTGTCCTTAATTGATGCTAGGCACACTCTTCATCCCCAAACTTAGAACTTGCTAGTCCCTAGCAATAAGTAAGACTAAGCAATTCATCAGTGGAACATCCAGGGGTAACTCAGTCGGTTTTTTTGAGATAAATAGGCTTGTAACGTTAGGTGAATAAACAAAATAAAAGGGTCTCAGGCTCAAACATAATTTTTGGGTCAAAGGGTAATTAAATATATTATGAAGGCTACTTTTTGGCCCTGGCTAAATTAACAAAGAAGGCCTTCATCATTTCCGATTGGCTGGCATACAATCAATTAACAAGCACTGAAGCAAATTCTGTCTCACTAACTAGCATGCAAGTTCACTCGGAAAAGAATAAAACAGGCTCAAAAGCTACAAATATAATAGTTAATCAGCCAGTCATGTCCCCAAACTTAATGTAAGGTCATACATTCAGATTGCTAACTAGCATGCCGAGTAAACAATTAATTAATGATGAAATATAGTTATGGGCAGAGATCATGAGTTAAACAAAGCCGATCAATTAATTTATCCGACTAAAGCCTAAGAATCAGCAAACTTTAACTTATTAAGATGGATTTAAAATTAAACAATAAACATATTTAGCAATTAATGAGTCAGAGTAATAGAAGACTTCCCTTTTTACCTGAGTGGCTGTGAATGGGAAATACGTGGTCGGATTGGGATGCATGAATTTACCGATACATTCGAAAAAAACAGAATAATAACAAGCAATTTTAACAAAGAAATAAAATTTCATTACAACTAAAATAAAAGAGAATTCATTGTTCAGGAAACACTTAGAATAATGTCAAGTCATTACATAAAAATATAATAATAAACAAAATATGGATCAACAAAATCAATCATCCTGATCCGTATTCTCTTTGTCCTGCTCGGAAGATGGTGAGAGGTCAGCTGCTCGGGATACGTCCTCAAAGGGAATAGTGAATCCAATGGAAGCCAACCACGCATCTCTGTCAGGTGGGGCTCCCATTTCTGTTGTGTGCTCTACCCTCAATTTGGTGGCAATCTTCCTGAGCATGAGATCGTGGTTCAAGACCCGATCATAGATTCCAAGTTGCATCTTCTTCATGACCTGTAATTCCTGCAACACCATAGAAATGTCAGAAGAAGAAGAACCGGCTCCTGCAGATTGCCTGGGACGCTCGGTCTCTCTGGTCTTAAACTTTATATCATAGTCTTCAGCAGATGTAGCATCTCTAAACCTGGGCCTGTCAAAACTTTCAACTTCTGGCGATTTGTTCCTCTCAACTGCAGGGGATGCATTCCTCTCAGCTTGACTTTGACTGGGTGCATGTTTAGAAGAATCAGATATACTTATGGTTGCCACTTCCTTTTCGTTATCTGTTTGCTTTTTTCTCATACTTCCTTCTGCAAAATTTGGTCTAGGTTTTTGCAGGAGTCTCTGTGATCGTCTTTTCATGGTTAATGATAAAAAATGCTGATAAACAACCTAAATGAAAGTAAAAACAGAAATCCAAAAGAAACACAGCAAACCAAAAATGTGAGATGCATGGCTATGAACACTGGAAGAATATTAATAAAGAAACAGGAAAATACTAAGCATGTACTTAGAAGTGAACAAAATAAGTGAAATAAGTGGAAAGATGGTACCTTTCTTAGGAATTAGAAGGTGCCTTTTCGTCTTCAACCCAAGTTTCAGCATAGGTATTTAGGGTTTAGACGCTGAAAGGTTTTTATACTGTTGAAGTCACTAACTAAGAAACGCGTAAGTATGCTCCAGCTTTATTTATTACTTTATTATTATTATAATATTTTTTTTAGACACTCTTACTCGGCTCACATACTGAATAGGTGGAAGATCGAGTGAGAGTGGGAAGAGATGCCGAGTGGATTCACGAAAGATGAGTGACAGTGATGAAGAAGACGAATGAATGAACAAACGATGAAAAAGAACGAATGAATGAAGGCGATAAGTAAATGAACGAATAAGTGGAAGAACAAATGAAGAACGACACGTGAATGAATACAGGATCCCGAGTGAATGAAAACTGAATGGAAATGATCCTGAGTGAATGAAGGACGAATGAATACAAGAACGAGTGAAAGAATGGATGAATAAAGTAGAGTGCATGAGAGACGAGTGCACAACTGCATTAAGATGCGAGTGAACAGAAAAGCGAGTGGGAGAAAGAATAATGAAAGTAAGACCAAGTGAAAGAAAGAAAGAGTGAAATAAATGATGATTGGAAAAGTGTATGGAAGAACGAGTGGAAGAATGAATGAATGAGAGACTGACATAGTGAATAAAGGATGAGTGAATTAGAATGAACAAATGAATGAAAACCGAGTGATCGAATGGGAGACGGTGAATGGAAGACTGCAGAGGAAGAGACCGAGTGAATGAGTGAAAAGAGTAAAAAGAAAATGACCAAGTGAATATGGAGAAAGATACCGAGTGATGGAGATACTGAGTGGTAAAGGACGAGTGGAAGAGTAAACAAAACAATGAGTGCAGAGAAGGAATGAGTAAATAGAAAAACCGATGAATAAAAGACAAACGGAAAAATGAGAGCAAAGCTGAGTGAATGAAACAACAAGTGGAAGAACGACTGGATAAAAGATAGAGTACGGTAATGAAAGACTGAATGACAGGTGAGGAACAAAAAAAAAAGAGTGGCCGAGTGGAAGAAAGACGAGTAGATTGAGGGTGGATGAAAAAGAAAAATATAGAGAGGTTTGTGAGAAAACCACGAAAGAATTTAGATGGAACGAAACAACGAGTAAATGAATACCGAATGGATTATACCGGGTAAGAATGAAAAATGAATGAATGAACAACGAGTGGTCGGAGAATGGAAAAACGAGTAAAAGAACACGAAAGAATGACTGACTGACCGGGCGAATAAACATGAGTGAAAGACAGAAGAAGAAGGAGATAAACTGAGTGGATAAAAGAACAACTACAGGGGAAATTGAGTGAATAAAAATACTGAGTGGATGAAAAAGAAAAACGGAAGATGAAGTATTCATGAAATAATGAGTGAAAAAGATCAGGTGAATAAGTGACGAATGGAAGAATGAAAGAGTGTCCGAGTGAATGGAGAACGAGTGAAAGAGATCAGGCGAGGGAATGAGAGACTGAGTGAGAAAGACGAGTGGATGAATGAGAAAAACGGAAGACCGAGTGAACACAAGACTGACAAGAAAATATACTGAGTGAATAGGAGACTAATGGATATAAAACTGACTGTGATGAATGATGAATCCGAGTGATAAAAGGCTGACTGAAATAAATCACCCTTCATCATCTGACCCGTTTATTAAATCAACGATCAGAAATCATTTATTAAAGTCTCCCTTTTTATTCATATCAAAATTTGGAATTTATTAAAGAATGACGAGTGAAGTTCAATCGGGAAAAAGGGTTAAGAATGAGTAACAGTTATCCGAGTGTACTACTCTCGCTCAAGCTCAGTAAACTTTCGCTTAAGCGCGAAACAACATCAGCAGCTTCTCGCCTAAGCTACAAGTGCTTCGCCGGAGTGAAATGGAAGAATCAGGCTCGGACTCCCTTCTTCAAAACTTCACAAATTTTATTCAAACTTTATTCACTAAATTTTTAGTTTTCTTTTTATTAATTCCGACACAAAACACAAAATAAAACACTCGGAATGTAGGGCTGCCTCCCTAGAGCGCTTCTTTAAGGTCACTAGCTTGACCTTGTGGCATCTAAGAGGATACCTGTAGTAACAAGGAGGTTTTCTGCCTATCAAACTCTCCTCCAAAGTAGAGTTTGAGTCGCTGGCCATTTACCTTAAAAATCCGATTGGTTGGGTCTTTCAGCTCAACTGCACCATGAGGAAAAACCTCATTTACAGTAAAAGGCCCCGACCACTTAGATCTAAGTTTTCCAGGGAAGAGTCTCAGTCGGGAATTGAATAACAAAACCTGATCACCCTTTTGAAACTCCTTCTTATTGATCCACTTATCGTGCCACCTCTTTGTTTTCTCCTTATAAATGGAGGCACTTTGATAAGCGTTGAGTCAGAACTCCTCCAGTTCATGGAGTTTCAAAACTCTTTCCTCCTGGGATTGGTCACAATCCATGTTTAATAGCTTTGTGGCCCACCACGCCTTGTGTTCTAACTCCACAGGGAGATGACAAGCCTTACCGTAAACTAATTGATACGGGGACATGCCAATCGGAGTTTTGAAGGCTGTTCTATAGGTGCACAATGCATCATCTAATTTTGCCGACCAATCTTTCCTAGATTTCCCGACCACTTTCTCTAAAATTCTCTTGATTTCTCTATTTAACAGCTCAACTTGTCCACAAGTTTGTGGATGGTAAGGAGTGGATATCTTATGTAAAACCTCATAGTGACGCAGGGCTTTTTCCATTATTTTATTACAAAAATGTGAACCCCCATCACTAATGAGCACTCTCAGAACTCCAAACCTAGAGAAAATATTCTTCTTTATGAACCTAAGCACCACATTTGCATCATTGGTTCTGGTCGGGATTGCCTCCACCCATTTAGAGACATAATCAACAACAACTAATATATATTCGTTGGAGAACGACTTTGGAAATGGTCCCATAAAGTCGATACCCAGACGTCAAATAATTCTACAATTAAAATATTTGTCAAAGGCATGCCAGCTTTAGTAGAGAGACCTCCGCTCCTTTGACATTTATCATACCTTTTGACATACACTTTAGCATCCTGAAAGATAGTTGGCCAATAAAAGCCACTCTGTAAAACCATTGCTGTTGTACGGGAGGCACCATGATGACCTCCATAATAGGAGTCGTGGCAATGCCACAAGAGCCTTTCTTGCTCAGATTCAGGCACACATCGCCTGATCACTCCATCTACTCCTATTTTATACAGAAATGGATCATCCCAAAGAAAGTTTTTACTATCATGAAAGAATTTTTTCTTCATTTGGGATGTCCAGCCATCAGGTACCACCAAGGCACTTTTGAAGTTAGCCATATCAGCATACCATGGCCCGGTGATAATTTTCATCAACCTCTCGTCTGGAAATTCTTCTTTTATTAAAACAGAATCCGATTCACCTTCCAGACGAGACATTTGATCGGCAACTGAGTTCTCTACTCCCTTTTTGTCTCGTATTTCTAAGTCAAACTCCTGGAGTAACAGAACCCACCTGATCAATCTCGGCTTAGATTCTTTCTTAACTAGTAAGTACTTGATTGCCGAGTGATCTGTATATACAATGACCTTGGCCCCAATCAAGTAAGCACGAAATTTATCAAATGCATACACCACAGCAAGCATTTCTTTTTCAGTAGTGGTGTAATGTATTTGATTTTCGTTCAACACTTTACTAGCATAATAAATTACATGAGTTAATTTTCCTATTTTCTGACCCAGCACAGCTCCGACTGCAAAGTCACTTGCATCATACATTAATTCAAATGGTAAAGACCAATCGGGTGCTGCAAGGATCGGAGCTGAAGTCAAACTTTGTTTCAATTTTTCAAAAGCCTTGACACAGTTTTCATTAAACACAAACACATGATCTTTTACAAGCAAGTCGGTCAAAAACTCCTCACTCCTTTCACATTGATCGGAGAAGGAAGCTTTTCAATGATTTCTATCTTGGCTCTATCCACTTGAATGCCCTCAGCAGAGATTTTGTGGCCAAGGACTATCCCTCCCTTAACCATAAAATGACATTTTTCCCAGTTAAGGACAAGGTTAGCCTCCTGGCATCTCACCAGCACCTTAGATAGGTTGCTGAGGCATGTATCAAAACTACTACCAAAGACAGAGAAATCGTCCATGAATACTTCAATGAATTTCTCCACCATGTCCCTAAAGATTGCCAACATACACCTTTGAAAGGTTGCTGGAGCGTTGCACAAACCGAATGGCATGCGCCTATAGGCAAAAATTCCATATGGACAGGTGAATGCTGTCTTCTCTTGATCTTTTGGGTCAACCACAATTTGGTTATAACTCGAGTAACCATCAAGGAAGCATTAGTATTCATGACCCGATAGTCTCTCAAGCATCTGGTCAACAAACGGTAAGGGAAAGTGGTCTTTCTGAGTGAAGTCATTCAACCTTCTATAGTCTATACATATTCTCCATCCTGTGGTCGGTCTAGTAGCTATGACTTCACCTTTTTCATTTTTAACAGTTGCCATCCCTCCTTTCTTGGGCACTACTTGGACTGGACTGATCCAAGCGCTGTCCGAGATAGGATAGATGATTCCTGCATCAAGAAGCTTGACCACCTCTTTCCTGACAGCCTCTTTCATTATGGGGTTCAATCTGCGTTGTGGCTGAACTACAGGGGAATAATCATCTTCCATCAGAATTTTGTGTATACAAAATGATGGACTAATTCCCTTCAAGTCAGAAATATTCCAGCCAATCGCAGATTTGTGTGTCTTTAAAACCCCTATTAATTTGTCAACATCCTCTTCTTTTAAGTCAGCATTAATAATGACAGGATGTGTTTCGTCCTCTCTTAGGAAAACATATTTCAGATGAGAAGGTAAAGGTTTTAAATCACATTTTTCTTCAGAAACTTCCTTTCCTTTCTCAACTTCAGTAATTTTCAAATCATTTTTCTTTTCTTTTTCAAAATCACCTACTTCCAATACTTCCAGTAGGTTCAGCATTTTTGAGTGAGAGTCATTTAACTCCTCAGTCTCGGAGTCAAAGTCATCCTCTAAAAAGGTTCGTAAAGCCTCTTCCTCAGTTTTTAAAAGCATTGGAGTCTGGTAACTTTTAATTTCTTCAATCATTAAACAATTCATCCTTTCAGTCAGATGTTTCATGGAATTGAAGACATTAAAGGTTACCTGCTCCTCCTGAACTCTCAGCATGAGTTCACCCTTTTCTACATCAATCAATGCTCTGCCTGTAGCTAGGAAGGGTCTACCTAAGATTAAAGGAATCTCTTGATCAGCCTCCATATCCAACACTATAAAATCTGCTGGGAAGATAAATTTGTCTACTTTAACTAACAGGTCTTCCAGCATCCCCTGGGGATATTTAATGGACCTGTCAGCCAACTACAAAGACATGCGAGTCGGTTGCAGGTCATTAACTCCCAGTTTTTTCATCAAAGATAGAGGCATCAGATTTATACTAGCTCCTAGGTCACAAAGAGCACTTCCTACATGAATATCCCCAATTGCACATGATATTGTAAAAGATCCAGGATCTTCTAGCTTTTGAGGAAGTTTTTTTGAATGATTGCACTGCACTCTTGAGTGAGAGCAATCATTTCATCCCCCTTAAGCTTCCTCTTCTTAGACAATAGCTCTTTTAAAAATTTTGCATAGGAAGGCATCTCCTGCAATGCCTCGGCAAAAGGGATATTTATGTGAAGTTTCTTGAATACATCTAAGAACCTAGCAAACTTTTGCTCTTCTATTTGCTTTTTCAACCTGTATGGAAATGGAGCATTCCTCAGTTTTTCAGGAGTCAGCTTAGAAGCTTCCTCCAGAATCAGATCAACCTTTTTCTTTTTCTTTTGGTGGACTTTATTTTCTTTTTCTTTTTCTTTTTCTGTTTCATTTTTATTTTCAGCTTCATTATTAACCTGCTCAGTTTCTTGCACTATTTCTTTTTCTTTATCTTTTTCTGAGCCTATTTCCTGACTCAGAGATGGAGAAATAATTTTTCCACTCCTAGTGATTATAGCCTTGCAATGTTCCCTTGGATTTACCTCGGTATCTCCAGGGAAATTGCCTGCTTGCCTCTCAGCTAATTGCTTAGAAACCATAACGTATCTCCAGACTTGATTTTCTAGATTTCTTATGGACGCTTCCTGATTTTTGAAACTGGCCTGAGTGGCCTGGATGAACTGAGAAAGTACATTCTCAAGTTCTGACTTTTCTTTAACAAGAGGGTGAGAAGGTTGTTATGGTCTATTTGTGGGTTGATTTTGTGGGATGTTCTGATTCAAATGTGGACCTTTCTGCCAGGAAAAATTAGGGTGATTCCTGTAATTAGGATTAAAGGAATTAGAAGGATAATTCCTTTGATATTGTTGTTGCCCCATATAGTTCACTTGCTCGGAAGGCACATTTGGATCACACATTCCATTCTCATGGTCTCCACCACAAAAGTCACAACTTATCATAGAAACTTGACTCGGCTTTTGGAGTTCTGAAATCTGTATGCTTAGTTTCTCCAAAGCCTGAGTCATCAGCTTACTCTAAGGCAGATAAGCATCTTGTGCTTCTAGTTCTAATATCCCTCTCTTAGGGACTTGGCTCCTCTCACTAATCAGACATTCATTAGAAGCCATAACGTCAATCAGCTCTATGGCTTCTTCTACAGTTTTAGTTGTTAATGAGCCTCCAGCTGAGGCATCAATCAGGACCCTGGTAGCTGGCCTGACACCATTATAGAAAATAGTCACCTGTTGCACATCAAAAATCTGATGATAAGGACATCTCCTCAAACTCTCTTTATACCGATCCCATGCTTCCATCAAAGATTCACCTTCTCTTTGTTGGAAACACGTGATTTCATTACGTAACTTCGCATATTTAGAAGAAGGAAAGTATTTAATCAAAAATTTTCTTTGCAAGTCCTCCCAAGTGGAAATACTGCCTCTTGGTTGACTCTGCAACCAGGCTTTTGCTCGGTCCCTTAGAGAAAATGGAAACAATCTCAGTCGGATTGCCTCTTCAGGGACTCCGTTCATTTTTACTGTATCACAAATTTGGAGGAAGGTTGCTAGATGCAAATTTGGATCCTCAACCTCACTTTCTCCGAACTGTTCATTTCTTACCAACTGCAGTAAAGCTGGTTTAAGTTCAAAATTATTTGCTGAAATCGGTGGCCTAAGGATGCTAGATTGCGATCCTTCTTCAGTCGGCCGGGAGTAGTCACCTAATGTAACTCTCCTCTGTTCCATTTCTTTTTGTTCTTTTTGCTTTTTCTCTTTTCTCAGTTTACGTTCTAAAGTGTCGATGTCAGGATCAAAGAAGAAAGGCTCTCATCTGCTCCTTGACTGCACACAACAAATATCAAACAAAAGAACGATTCACAGCTACAACTACAACTACACGAAAACAACAAACTACTACTAATACAACAAAATTCAAACTACGTAATAAATGCAAACAAAAGTAAACGGTTCAGTCTAGTACCGGTCCAAGGATTGTTGATATTACTCAACAATCCCCGGCAACGGCGCCATTAACTTGATGCCAAATCTCCGAGTCATTTTTTTATATGTAATTCTCAGAAGATTTACGCTTTGGCAAGCGCACCAGTCATTAAAATTGTATTATATTTGATCGTCCCTCAGGGATTGTGGTAAGTACCTCAATCTCAAACTAGTACAAGCTGAACCAACACAAGCACAGAAAGTTCATTCGGTTTTTGTTGTTTTAATGTTTTCTAGTTGTTTTTGTGTTTCCAGAAACAATGTTAAGATGAAATGTGAAAGGTGATTAATAGAAAACAGGTCAGGATTGCTTCGGTTCACAAATTCATCAAGAAACATGCAATTAAAGTATAATCAAACTTCACAATCCAGAGGACAATCCGCTTGTGGTTATTCCCTAATTCCTTAGGTGAAAAATGCTAATCCTTAAGCATCGAACCTTAATTCCTTAAGTGCTCAATTAACCTAAGAATCTAATGCGAAATTGGAGGTTGAACTCTAACTATTCACCTAAATTAATTAGGCCTGAACTAGTTAGAAAGCTGGAAGTTACCTAAGCTTCAACCATGATTCCTCACTAGCGAAGTTCTTCATCAATTCTGGATTTGTCAATCCAGCAATTCAGATTCACTCCTCAGCTTGTTCACCTCAGGATCTAGAAGTTGATTTCCTCGCTCACAACTTCAAGATTCCATTGCTAACCTTCGCAATCCCAACCTTAGGGATTTAGAACTCCATTGACTTCGGTTCCATCGAAGAATTGTGGAACGTCATGGAGGAGAGGATTTAGAGAGAGAAAATGAAGTGGTGAGATGTTCGAAGTTTGAATGAATTGTGTTCGATGTATTCTATGTGAATCTGTCTCTGTTCTTCACAGAATATGTATAAACATATATATCAGCCTTTACGCTTGAGCGAACTATGCTCTCGCTTGGGCGAACTTGAGACATGTACTGCAGTATTGCTTTCTCGCTTAAGCGTTATGTAGAAGCTTGGGCGAGGGGTGAGATTTTAGGGTCACGCTTGAGCGACCTTGCTCGCTTGAACGAATTTTTGACCCTCGCTTGAGCGAATTTAACTCTCGCTTGAGCGAATTGATTATTCAATCGGCATTCTGAAATTGACGCTCGGGTTCTTCTTTTTGTCTTCGGTTCCCTGTTCTATTTTGGAGTCGGTATCTTTTGGACTCTTTTCAGTTGGATTTGTGAAGTCTCACTCGGTTTTTCCAAATCTCACTCGGCTTTTTCATTTCGGCTTGAGCGCTCTTTTTCCTGCATCAATAAACAACTAATTTGCCTAGCATTTGTTTACTGATTGTCCAGTATTTGCATGTTGGGTTAATGAAAACTCAATTTCTTAACTAATTAATGTTTTAAATCAGTTTCTTTACATAAATTAAGCACTTTTGAAATAATTAAATAAATTATAAATTATTAGCAATTAATTAAATAATAAGGCTAAACTACTCACTAAATAATGAATTAAGTCAAATAAAAAGCAGAATTAATTAAGTCTTTTCAAGACTTATCACAGGGGTATTTGTTTTTAATTGTCAATTTATTCAGCTGTCGGTAGTCAATGCACATTCGCATATTACTATCCTTTTTCTTCACAAGTAACACCGGAGCGCCCCACAGTGATGCACTCGGCCGAATGAATCCCTTATCCAGAAACTCATTGACTTGTTTCTTAACCTCTGCCAATTCTACCGAAGACATCCTATAAGGTGCATGAGACACAGGTTCGGCCCCGGGCATTAAATCAATGGCAAAATCAATCTCCCTATTGGGAGGCAATCCCGAAATATCTTCCGGAAACACATCAGGAAACTCACACACTACCAGAATATCTACAGGTTTAAGATTATACCGTCCCTTTGAAGCTAACAGAATAACATAAATTATAGAAATATCACTCACCACATTCTTAGTGTCCAATTCCTGAGAGAAAATTATAGTCTTGCGGTAATAGTCCACCATAACGTGGTTAGCAGATAACCAATCAAGACCCAGAATAATATCTAAATCCTTCAATGGTATGCAAATTAAGTTCACCAGAAAAGATCGGTCCTCTACTTGCATAGGTAATTCTCCATACATAGTAGTTGCTCAAAATGTAGAACCAGTAGGAGTGGAGACACTAAGAGCGTTCTCCATTAATACCACCGACAAATCAAGCCGCCGCACACAACTCTCAGAAATAAAAGAGTGGGTTGCACCAGAGTCATAAATAACATTTACAAGATAGTCATGAATAAGACACTTACCCTATACCAAATTATCATGTCTTGCAACCTCTAAAGCATCAAAAGCAAACACACGTCCAGTCATCACATTCTGAGTACCACTGGACTGAGCATCAGATCGCCTAGGGTGTTGTCCTCCACGACCACCACTGTTTCTACCTCTCCGTTGAAAATTAGCACCACGAGTCATAGAAGTATTATCCCGATTACCATGTCCACCATGTTGTTGCCTCTGTGGGCAATCCGGCCTAAGGTGCCCTGGTTGTCCACATTGGAGGCAAACAATTTGACTAGCTGGACAATGTTTCGCAATATGACCCTCCTAACCACAATTATAGTATGCACGATCACTCGAATGGCTACTAGAATGGCCGATAGAACCACGACCAGAAGAGGAAGAAGACGTAGCGGAAGACTTGCCACCATAGAAAAACTGATCCATCTTCTTAAAGCTAAACCCTTTTGCCTTCAACGGTTTCTTGTCCTTTGGTTGAAATGTCCTCTGCAATTGTACTTCTTCAGTCAATCTGGCTTTATTCACCAAAGTAGGATAATCTCGAATTTCCATAGGCATAATTACACTGCGAAGTTCAATTCGCAATCCCGCTTCATACTTAGCATATTTACTACCTTCAGTCCCTTCCAAGGAGAAAGGGTGGTAGAAGTCACATAATTCATCAAACTTGGTAGTATATTCAGCCACTGACATTCTGTCTTGTTCAAACCTCAGAAACTCCATCTCCTTATGGATCTTGTAATTGTCAGGGAAATATTTGGCAAGAAACCTTTTTCGAAAGTTTGCCCACACCAACGGTTCGCTTGCTGCATTCATTTGCACTTTGGTCCTAGACCACCACACCCTAGCCTCGTCTTTCAGTTGGTAATTAGCAAATTGTACTTTCTGCTCCTCCGAGCACTCAAAATATTTGAAAGCTTGTTCAACTTCCATATCCAAACATGTGCACCATCATAATCGTGTCCTCCTTTATAAGCAGTGGATTCCTCTTCAAAAATTTATCAAGAGTTGGACTAGATTCAGTCCTACTCATCATTTGAGAGAATTTTGAGAAGAAGTCATCTCCTCCACCAGAACTAGTTCCCTCAGCCATAAAGCAATTCTACAATAATCAAACACATCACCATTAATAACCAATGATCTCCCAGGGAATATTTACCTCATACACATATAAAACACAATGCCACCGGAGTGCCAAGGGAATGATGCCAAGCTATCCTATCAATAACACAAATAACCATAACAAATACAATAAAATAACACAATAGCCCTATATAGGACTCACATAATTTATTACATATACCCACCTATTGCAGTCCTGAAAAGAACTGCTCTGATACTAACTATAACATCTCACCTAATTATTATACATTAACTATGCGATTAATTAAAATACAGGGGAATTTTTCATGATTTTTGAAGACATTAAAAGTGAAGGAAAATGTTTTTCACTAAATGAAAATTTATACCCATCGAATAAAGATAATCATGCGTTCATAGCTCAAGGGACCCAAGACAACAAATAATAAATAGAAATAATAATAATAATGGTTAAATGAATCAAAAGAAGAAAATAGGGTCAGGGGCTACTCGCTTGAGCGAGTCCCTGCTCGCTTGAGCGAGTTCCCCAATCCATATGGGAATTTCACATGCTATCTACACAAACCCAAAGGTCATGTAATCCATCCTTTCCATGTTCAATCATCCAGACACTAACAATTCCCATGCAAATTGCATCATTCAATCTTCACAAGGATAAACAAGATCTGTCCACAGCAATTTATCATCTACATATAATTATTGGCTCCATGCCAATATACATCCGATTCGTGGAAATTAACATAGCCATCAACACCTCGCTACCTCATCAACATGAGTTCATATCCTTATCAACTAACATACAGATACTAATTCATTACCTATCACAGTCATTCATAACTCAAGTTGTCATTGATCCTACCACAAAATAACCACATTGACCATATTCTAGATTAATCCAACATACATAAAAAAAACATGTTATAACATTGCATACATAAACTCATTACATATTGCACATATCATTTAACTCATAATTTCCTTCACTTCTTGGCTTCAGTCCTCCGCTTGACGCACTTCCGGGGCCTCAACGTCCTCCCTGTCACTGGTTACTAAATTAAAGGAAACCACAACAAGGGTGAGTGTTTGGTAAATCATAATTAATTTAGAACGGCAATTAAATAACGAGGTACATAATTACTAAAGTGTTATCGCTAATACTAATTCACTAACTCTACCTTATGCAATTTATTTCACTTTCCTTTATCTACCAATTCTTACTTACAGATTCCTAACTTCATTCAAGTTTCAGTATCCTTAAAGTATAATTCATAACCAACTAATATGATAGAACATATTCACATCATCACACAATGTCAATAATTTCATCAAGTATCACAACTGACTCTTACATAATTCAACACCTAGTATCCGGATACTAAAGGATCAGCCTTTAGCTAGGGGTCCTACTTGACACCTGTGAACCTTGCTTGGTCCACCGAGTCCTGTTTGACTCTCCACCTCAACCACTAGGTCCTACTTGACCACGGGGTAGCTCAACTGGGCACAAAAACCACGGGAGCCAGAAAATGAGGGGCTATACATACCGTCGGCCATCCCACACGCCATCAATAACAGATCATAATCATCTGTATTTGTATGTTGAAATAGGTTTTGATGAATGACAAACAATTGAAGGATTAAGAAATCTAAAGGATGTTGTACAAGCAATTAATCAAAAATCATGAAAATCAAGAATGATTAGGGTCAAGAAATTAAAATGCAAAAGAATTGATTCAAGGCATTCTTAGAAGTTTAAAACAAGAGAAGTGCTAAGGAATCAAGAACCATGAACTATACTGATCCAAAATGCATCAAGATACATTAAAAAATGAAGAAACAGGTGCAAGGGAAGCATAGGAATCGATTCACCCCTATGGGAATCGATTCCCACGTGAAAAATAAAGCAGGAATCGATTCAAGGCCATTGGGAATCGATTCAAGGGGCTGGGAATTGATTACCCCTTGTAGGAATCGATTCACACATTGTAAAAAGGCCAAGAATCGATTCAAGAAGAGCAGGAATCGATTCACATGTGCAGGAATCGATTCCCCTTGCCAGGAATCGATTCATTTGATGTTTTTAGTGCAAAAATGACCTGGAAGAATCGATTCATAGCTGGAATCATGCGCTGAATCATGGAAATTATCAGTACGCATTTTTAGAAACTCAACTCCGTTGATTCCTCTCTCGAGACTCTCTAATTGAAACGGCGTTGCACTTATTGAGGCAGACAATTGCACTTCTCAAGTCAGGAAACATGGATCGCTGGCAAATTAAGTCTTCCAATGCATTAATTGAGGAACCGGTGGAATTTAAATTTTGGCAGCATGTCCTTTGGAACTCCTATAAATAGAGAAGAGATTGAAGGTAGAAGCACACAAAAAGCATAACACAGCAACGAAATTACTTGATTTCTTTGTCTCTTTACTTACTCTCTGATTCGTTTCTTGGCATAATTAATTTCTTGAGAGTTATAGTGTGAGGAAAATATTTTCGAGTGCTAAAACTTACATATTCTTTTAAGAGAAGAAAAATATTTTTCAAGTGATTAAAATTTGTATATCCACTCTATTGAGAGAGTCACACTTGTAAAATCACATTCATAAATTCTGAGAGATTTTGGGTTGGGATTCAACCTTGTAATTGAGAGATTTTGAGATTGGGTGGGTTGCCCTTTTGCTTGTGAGGATTAAGTTCTTGAGTGTGGGACACTAAGAAGCTGTAATTGCTCAAAGCGTGTATCTTAAATTCTCAATAGTGGAAATCCTCTCAGTGGGTTACTTGGAGGCGAGACGTACACCGGTGTAGTGTAACTCGTATATATCAGTTTGCAAATCTTCTCTTCCCTAATCTCTTTAAATTTATGCATATAAATTGCTTGCTTAATTTGTTACATTTAATAACTTTGTTATTTAAACTTCTTTATTATTCTAATTAAGATTAAGTTTATCATCTTCACTAAACATATTTGTTAAAGAACCAATTTCACAAGAATTTCAACAAAAGTTTTTAATACTCAATTCACCCCCTCTCTTGAGTAATTAAGGCCACTTGGTTAACAAGTGGTATCAGAGCTTGACTCTTGGTAAATTAAGCTTAACAGCTTCAAGAGAACGAATGGCCTCAAATTCTTTAAACCTTTTTCCTGAGGGTGGTGCTACAAACCGACCTTCTACTTTTAATGGGGAAGGTTATGCTTTTTGGAAAGAAAGAATAAAGATTTTTGTTCAATCAATTGATTTAAGAGTTTGGAATGCTATTGAAAATGATCCTTTCATACCTATGCATATTGTTGATGGTAAACAAATAGAAAAACCCATGGATGATTGGACTAGTGATGAAGAAAAGAAAGTACAATATAATTATAAAGCCAAGAATCTAATCACTCTAGCCTTAGGTCCCGATGAATTTTTTAGAATAGTAACCTGTAAATCTGCCAAAGAAATGCGGGATACTCTACAAATTACTCATGAAGGAACTAGCGATGTTAAGGATTCTAAAATTAGTACTTTAACTAGCCAATATGAAAGTTTTAGAATGAATTCTGGTGAAACCATCTTAGAACTTCAAAAAAGATTTACCTTGATTATTAATCATCTTATTACTCTTGGAAAATCTTACACTAACAAGGAGCTTATCCATAAAGTTCTAAAAAGTCTTACCAGGGAATGGCAACCTCTTGTCACCGCTACCAAACAATCACCAAACATAAATGATATGTCTCTTGCCACATTATTCGGTAAGCTTCAAGAGCAAGAATAAGAATTAAAAGACTTGAAAATGATGGAGGAAGAAGAAAAGACTTCCAAGAAGAAGGGGCTAGCTCTTAAGGCCACCTCTATTGAAGAAAACAAATCTGAAAGTGATCAAGAAGAAGATGATGATGAGTTAGGCCTATTTGTGAGGCGTTTTGGAAGGCTCATGAGAAACAAAAGATTCCAAAAGGGCTTCACTTCTAAAGGTAAGAAATTCATTTCCAAAGATAATAATTCCTTACCAACTTGTTTTGAATATGAAAAGGAAGGACATTTCAAGGCGGACTGTCCAAATCTCAAAAAGAAAAACAAGGATCAGAAAGGAAAAAGGAGAGCATACATAGCATGGGATGACAACGAGGTGAGCAGCTCGGATGAATCTGAGAATGAAGAAGCAAACTTGTAACACCCTTAGTTTTAATAAATAAATAAATACCAAATAGGGGAATTTTTTTTTCGAATTTTAGAGTTTGCAAATCAATCATAATCTACCCAAAATAATTAAACCGGCACAACAAGGAGAAGAAGGGGGAATGGAAGGCGAGGAAAAGTAAAGGCCAATCAAAAGCATCCAGCGGAAGCCTAACAACGCTCAAGTGAACCCAACAGAAACAGCACCCACTCGCTCAAGCGAGACCCAACTCCGCTTGAGCGAGACAGACCAACTAGCTCGGGCGAGCACACATTCGCCTGAGCGGGCCAAAGCAAAAGCCTCCCAGCAACACACCCTCGCTGGAGCGAATACCTCACAGAAGCCGTTCATCCAAACACATCCGCTAGGGGGAATCCATCATTCGCCAAAGCGAGAAGCCACTCGGCATTTGATCACTCGGGAATCAGGGTTCCACCCACTCAGTAAACGATCTATTCAAACACCACTCGGTGTATCCATCTTCAACACAATCAGAAATCCACCAAACCAATATCACTCGGTATTTCATTATTCCTCTCACTCTGAATATACTTAGACCTTCCTTCACTCAGAAGGAGTCTCCACCTTCATGCTCCACGCGGAATACTCCAGTCGGATTCACTCGGGAGTGTTACACGATCGTCACTTATTATACTGATATCTAGAGTCAAACCTCACTCGGTAACTCATTCAGAGACCGAATCCTTTCACACGGCTTTTCACTCGGAAAATCAATCAAAGTCCGACTCATCCTTCTAGCGGTATCTCACTCGATATTTAACTCTAAAACCGACCGACACTCATTCGGTCACACACACACGGTATTCGCGCCTAATCTCTCTCAGAGAATACCTTAACCATCCATTACTCAGAAATAACCTCCTTAATCAATTTCACTCGGAGTTATCCGAACTCCTCAACACTCGGAGGAATTCACCAAATTAAGTCACTCGGACATATGAAATACTTACCCACTCGGGGAAAACTATTAAGCTAAGTTCCCACTCGGACTTACTCAATACTTAGCCACTCAGCATACTTATTACCCTATTCGCTCGGAATAGGTATCCATGTTCACTCGGAAAACTTATACAACTTATATACTTAGATTATTTCTTATCTGAACCATCAACAACTCTTCACTTGTCAGAGATTCACTCGGGTTTCCACTCGGGCATATGCAATCTCCTCTCTCTGCTCGGGGTTTACTTATATTTTCACTCTACCAATTTTCACTTAACCACCAATAGGCTTACCTTAACCCAAAATACATTTCACGCAAACCCATAAGGTCAACACCACTCAGGAATAGCCTAGTAGAGTATATCTCACTCGGAAGAGGAGTCCTACCCATAGATTCACTCGGAAATGGCCCTAAGCCTTTTATATTTCACTCGGAATGGACACCCAGCATCATATTTCACTCGGTATCTATTCGCTTAGCGTTATTCATTCCTCACCATTCATATTCAACCCAAGTAATGACTTAACCATTAACATATACATGTGTAGACATTCCGAGTCATTAACTTTAACACTATGTTATACTTCAACACTCCTCCAATGATCAACAGCACGTTCCAATCGGTAAGAAGCATCAAATCAACATAAAACACTTACATATATGTCTATTCATTCACTCGGAACACATAGTATCTTAATATCATTCATCCACCAATCCTCACTATCCGATACAAGTACATGACTTCAATATAAATCATAGATATATAAAAGCATGCACTCGGATTCCAATACATATGTATTTATATTCATTATACAACATGCCATATGAGCCGGCCAAGGCTTTAATACATCAAACACACTCGGTACATTACATCATGTACAAAGCCTCACCATAAATACCCATCACTCGGGTTTAAGGCCATCACATTATCTAATCCGACCTGCATACACTGAAAAATGGTGTAGGGGTGAGCTTTACATATTAAATGACAGATATTGGCTCGGATTAATCTCAGAATCCACAACACAATTATATATATATATATATATATATATATATATATCATCAATCATCATAACACACACTGCCATCCAATATGGACAATCACAAACATCTTCCGCTCGGGTTTCTTACTCATTTCACTCGGCTATAAAGCCTAACGTCCTCATCAATAATACAATCCCTCAATCGGATTTCACCTCAAGTCTACCCCAGTACTTATATCAACAATACTCACACTCCGAGCCACGCTCAAGGAGTCTTCCTGAGCTCAGCTCCAGGACTTAATCACATTCAACACATTCAATTTCATTAAACACATATTTAACATCATGTATTGCATGTATTTATTCATACCATTACCCACATAGGGACCAATGACAAGCCACACAATGCACTCAGCAATCATAACACAAATAACATGCATCTCATGCATTAACGCACATCATCACAAATATCATCATACATCTCTTGGACGAATGATCATGCACATCTTAAATAATAAGCATCAATCCGGGTTCAACTCAACAACATACAGCATCTAACAAAACACAACACAGTGCAATAATGTCACCCAGAAACCCGTCCATAAACTATGCATTTGAGATGCAAAGCCCCCTACCTGAAATGACGTTCCAGTAGCCACATGACCACTCGGCCCAGCCACAGTAGCACTCTGCTCGGCATTCCAGCAGTGGGAAGAGCCACACAGCTTCCTAGTCAATCAGTAACAAGCTTCTCAATAACCAAGTATCAAACATCACCCTTTCGCTCAAGCCACACATGCACTCATTTGAGCGAAAAGGGTCCAGTGACCATTTCTTCACTGGCTCGCTCAAGCATGGCCATTCTCGCTTGAGCGAGATACGCCCAGTAGCTCCCCTGAATGCAACACACTCGCAGCATCAACACTCCAAGCTCCATTCTACTCTGCCACCCGGTCGGTGGAGAGACCTCCAGGCATAGCACCGTCCTCACCACCATGGAGGACAACCAAGCTTCCATGCATGCACCATACCATGCATGCCTTCTTCTTCACAACAGCACCATACACCTTCAACAACAGTGGAGGACCACCATGCCTCCATGCAACATGCATGTCTTTATCCACACAAGAGCAGCATAGCCTCATCAACAGTGAACCATCGTGCATCCACAACCGAGGCACACACACCCACGCTGCAGCAGGCTCCAACCGAGCCCATCATATGAAGGAGAAGAAGAAGAAGAAGAAGAAGACGAAGGGGAAGCACCAGGGAACCAAAGGAAGAACCCAGCCTCTAAAGCACATAGCCATACGCTGTTTTCACTCTCCACACAGTTCCACTCTGCTCTACACCATGCATGAGTGGGAGAAGAAGATGAAGGAGAGGGAGAAGATAAAGCAGGAGCTCCAACAAGTTCTAGAGAGAAAGAGGAGCATTTCTCTCCTCCATAACATACACCACAAAGAATGAAAAGAGAGTCAGGAAGAAACATGCATTCAAGGCCTTATCAACACACACACTCTCTCCTATTCAGCCATCTTCACGCTGCCTAGAGGCAGCCCATCCTCATTAATGCAAGTCCCAATCCAACTAAAGCCATCAGCTATCAATGTGGGGACCACGCGAAAAGGAAGGGAAAAGAGAGAGAACCGAAGCTTCTCTCATGGCCCAAGGGGCACCAATGTCCTTTCCCCATTATTATTATTATAATCATTATTCAATAATTAATCTAATTAACTATTAAATCCCAGTTGACCATTAACTAAACCAATCATAATCCTTAATCCTAAATTTAACCTTAATTAGCAATTAATTAAAAATCAGGATGTTACAAAACCTCTGTCTCATGGCCAACCATCAAGACGAAGACGATGAGGTAAACCTCCATGATTTAGATAAAGATGAATTGCTTGATGCGTTTGATGAATTATATGATAAATTTGTTAAACTTTCTAGTAAGTATAAATTATCTAGAAAAACCATAGAAACTCTTGAAACGCATCTTATCGAACAAGTAAAAGAAAATGAGATTTTGAAAAAGGAAGTAGTAAATGTTCAAGCATGCTCTAAAACCAAACCTTGTGAATTTGTTAAGAAATGTGACATTCTAGAAACTAAGGTTTTAAACTTGAATAAAACCTTAGAAAAATTTACAAATGGTAGAGACAACTTAAATGTTTTGCTTGGAAAACAACGGTGTATGTTTGATAAAACGGGACTAGGTTTCAATGCCTATAAGAAACAAAAGAATTATAAAAACTTCTTTATACCACCTAGTAAAACTGCATCACCTTTCATGAAATGCAATTATTGTGGTTTTAAAGGACATAGTGCATCTAATTGTAATGTTAGAAAACTAGGGCCAAAGGTTGTGAGAAAAGTATGGGTTCCTAAAGGAACATTACCTCAAACTAACCTACAAGGACCAACATAAAATGGGTACCAAGTGTAACGCCCCGAAACGTTGATTAAAATTTTCGAGTAAATTTTTCGCTTTTTCGAAAGATCATTTTAAAAATTCATCAATTTAATTCAGAGTTCATGTAACAATTAATAACAGCGGAAAAAATTATCATACATACTAGTCGTGAATAATTAAATTCAAGAAAATATTAAAGTAGCGGAAACGATTGAGAAGATAATGGTACATGACATATTATATTTATTACAACCCATAAAATCAAAGTTCAGGTAATAATTCAAATAGACATCCATCATGGCATCACTCTGCATTCTGCGTGTCATTCACTGTAAAAATTAATGTAAGAGTGAGACAGAATATAGAATAGATATAAAATAGATAAAATTGCACAAACACAATCAACAATTCATAATGATATGATGAATATGCCAAACAAGTCCATTAATAGATCTTTAATTAGTCAAATGATGTCATGCTGGATCCATTTGGTCTTGGTGGGAATACTGCAGTAAAAGTCTCATAGAGACACAAATAGGGCTTTAGCATATACCATGAATCCCTATACTTCATGGCGCTTAAGTACCGAAGTACACAATATCATAAGTAGGACTTTTGCATAAACCATGAATCCTTACACTCCATGGCACACAACAAAATAGGGCTTAACTCATCATAGAGTAACCCCCCACCAGGGTAGGCAATCATGGAACCCCTAAATTCCATGGTGCGTCCGAATGCTTATGATGCATGAATGCCTTTAATTCTTTTAACATACCATGATATCCATATTTCCAAAACCTCTTGGATACTACAAGTCCTTAAGGGACACAATACACATAATAATTCACAAAATCATGGATTTACTGTTTCAATCACATATGTCAGTAACCACAAGGCATTCATGTACATATATATTAATTATATCATTCATAATTATTCACCATCACAATATACAGACTGTGTAATACTCATCAACATTTATAATAATTCATAATCACTCAATAATTTAATAAATAATCTTATCCATAGAGAAAATATCATTTTCTTTCAAAATAGCCTTTTTAAGTGACTTTCAGCATCCCCAACAGCAACATACATTAGCAAAACAGTCATAACATGGGCAAATCAACTCCTTTTTAGATGATTCCACTTTCTATGGCTCAATAATACAATTATCTACAACTTTCATGAAGAACACAGTTTCAAATTCCGAACAGAAATATTACTTATTCACGAAATACCACACTGCCTTAAAATGAGTTTTTTTCAAAACGTACATATGTTAGTAATTTCAGTGTTTCTGGAGTTACAAAAATGATTTTTGCATGAAACCAGTTCTAAAATACTCTTAACATAATTATCTACAACTTTCATACAGACACAAACAACTAATTCATACCACAAAATTCCCAGTATTGAAAACAAGATTCGGATTTCCAAAATTCCAGAATTTCAGAATTTCAGCTTGCACATACTCAGTAATTTAAGCATAACTTGAGCTACAAAAATTATTTTGATGTGAAACCACTTTCTAAAAATCCAAAACTTAATTATCTACAACTTTCATGAAGACATCCAAGGCTGATTATGCATGTATAATTCCCAGCATATCAAAATATGCACTAAACATGAAGCAAATCTTTCACTCGGACATACAGTAGTATTTTGGCTATAACTTTTGCTACACATACTCAAATCAATCGGTTCAGGTCTCAAAATTCACATAACAAAAATATTTACAACTTTCATGAAGACACTGATCACTAATTCTTACCACAAAATGCCCAGTTTTAACAATAAGATACGGATTTCAAGTTCACAGATTTACAGCTTGGACATAATTCAGTATTATGAGCATAACTTGAGCTAAAAAAATTATTTTAATGTGAAACCACTTTCTAAAGATCCACAACTTAATTATCTACAACTTTCATGAAGAAGTCAGAGTCAAATTCACACGTTTTCAATTTCAAAAATGAGCAACAAGTTACGAAGTTAATTATGGAATCCTAGAACAGCATACACTTCTACCCATTTCACAAATATTCACAACCCTGTCCCCTCTTACTTGATTTGATGATCTTTGGCTTACTGGAAAGAGTCCCCTGGCTGTCCTGGTTCTATACGAAGGTGTGTTGATGGAGGAGAGTAATTGGGAGTTTCAGAATCAGTGGTATGTTTAATAATGCAAGGTGGGAGACAACTTTCCATAAGTGGGTTTCTAGTGGGCTTTTAGTGGGAATTAAGAGTGGTTTAGGTTGAAAGCAAGCTCCACTTCTGTAGCCCACCCACTGGAGTGCGCATAATGAAAGATGACTTATTAAAAAATGCATGAAGGGAGAAAACAGAAGTCAACGTCGATCTGGCAGTGAATTCCGAGTGAAATTTCACTCGGTCAGCCTCTTGGCCGACTGGAATTCCACTCGGTCCATGTATATACCGACTGGTAGTGGTCGGTATTGTGAAGAGAGGGAAATCTGAGTCCCTCTCGCTCAAGCGGATACCGACTCGCTTGAGCGAGTTCCATACAATGCGCTGGCAGAGGGGTTTCGCTCAAGCGAAAACCGACTTTCATTCACTCGGTTTTCACTTAAACAGCTTAATCCACTCGGTAGAACATCCTGAAACCGAGTCCTCACTTATCACTCACTCGGAATTGATTCCTCAATAAACAGTCGGTCTGATTTCTCTTCCTTGGAGTTGACTCAGTCGGTATATTCTCCTAAAACCGAGTCATCTCAATTAGTCTTTCACTCGGGTATATCTTTCCAATTCCGAGTCATCTCTTGCTAGCCTTCCACTCAGCAATTACACTAAAACCGACCCATCACTCTATTGATTTTCCACTCGGAGTTTCATCCCAGGGAATGACACATCTGAGTAATAATAAACCGTGTGTCCCCAGTCGGTATTTTGCCACTCAGAAATGCATTTTTCTATGTAATTCACTCAAAATGAAGGCACTCAGTGATTCTTCATTCGGAATTGCAATGTCTGATCAAGATCGACTCGGAAACGAGCCTCTGGAAGACATTTGACTCGGAAATGAGTCTTTCTGTGGTGTTTGACTCGGAAACGAGTCCTTCAGGAGTGATTGACTCGGAAATGAGTCATTCGATGACATTTGACTCGGAAACGAGTCTTTCTAAGTAATTTAACTCGGCAGTGTGTCACCCCAAGGTGAGTCACTCGGATTCTCTCACCCAGAAGTGGTTCTATTAGTTCCACTTCACACATAAGTGTCTCGGGTGTAGGAGTTTCACTTGGAATAAGCTCACTCGGCCATATTCCACTCGGCAAACACAACTTTCACTCGGCATTTATAAGTCTTTCCTCTCGGAAGTGAAGTTTTTGGGCAATTTTATTCATAGATAGAAATGCCTAGCAATGTATGACTCAGAATTGAGTCATTGGACAATATTTGACTCGGAATTGAGTCTTTCTGACATGCTTGACTCAGCAGTGAGTCTGTGAGACAATATCTCACTCAGAATAAGTCCTCCTGACCATGTTCCACTCAGAAAACACCATTTGCACTCGGTATTTCCATTTTCCACTCGGAATTCCTCTTGGTCACTCAGAATTTTCATTCTTCACTCGGACAGAGCCCATTTTTCACTCAGAAATTCATTTCTAAGGCATATTTTACCCGGAAAATGGATTTTATCAATACAGGTCTATGTAGTTTCTATAATTATACCCAAAAATGGAATTTTTGGAGTATTATAAACCATCCATAAAGTGTTTTATTCATTGATTAACACTTACAGACCTTCCATGCTTCATAAATTACATAATTGAACTATTATTAAAGCAGGATGTTACATTTCTCCCACCCTTATAAAAATTTCATCCTCGAAATTTAATCATTACGCACTCCTCAGTGAAACAATTCTGGATACTGTGTCCTCATAGCATCTTCACGCTCCCAAGTCAGAGTTACTTCGTTTCCTTGTTTCCATGCAACTTTTACCAGTGGTACATTCTTGTTCCTCAAGCGTTTATTCGATCTTTCTAGGATCTGTGTAGGTTCTGTGGAGATGGTCAGATTTTCTCTAACTTCAATATCATCGGCAGCAATCACGTGGTTGGGATCTTGCACGTACTTCCTCAGCTGTGATACATGAAATACATTGTGCAGATTTGCCAGATGAGGAGGAAGTGCAATCTGATATGCCACTGTACTAACCCTCTTTAGGATCTTATATGGTCCAATGAATGTCGGACTCAATTTCTTACTCTTCAAGGCTCGGCCAATCCCTTTGTGAGGTGAAACCTTCAAAAATACATGCTCACCGACTTGGAATTCAAGTGGTTTCCTCCTCTTATCATAATACTGCTTCTGTCTGTCTTGAGATGCCTTCATCTTTTCTCTGATCATTTCTATCTGTTCAGTAGTCTACTGCACAATTTCAGGTCCTAACGCCAAACTTTCACCAGTTTCTAACCAACAAAATGGCGTTCGACACTTCCTACCATACAATGCTTCGAATGGAGCCATACCAATACTGTTGTGGTAGCTATTATTATACGTGAATTTAATCAATGGAAGAAACTGCTCCCAACTACCACCATGTTCAATCACACAAGATCGCAGTAAGTCTTCCAAACTTTGTATGGTACGCTCTGATTGTCCATCTGTTTGGGGATGATAAGCTGAACTCAATCGAAGCTTCGAACCCAATTCCTGATGCAAGCTTCCCCAGAATCGGGAAGTGAATCTTGGATCTCTATCTGACACAATACTTGATGGTACACCATGTAGTCTTACGATCTCCTTCACATATAACTGTGCCAATTTTTGTAAAGAGTTCTTCATATTCATTGGGAGGAAGTGAGCAGATTTTGTCAATCTGTCTACAATAACCCAGATTGCATCATTCCCTGAACGTGTTCTTGGTAACCCTGACACAAAGTCCATTAAGATGTCATCCTATTTCCAGACAGGAATCTCTAATGGTTGCAGTTCACCAGATGGCTTCTGGTGTTCTACCTTGGCTTTTTGACACACCAGACATGAAGATACATATTCAACTATCTCTTTCTTCATCCTTGGCCACCAAAAGCTTTTCCTCAGATCTTGATACATCTTAGTTGATCCAGGATGAATGCTCAACATACTTTTATGCGCTTCTTCTAAAATCGTCCTTCTTAGATCAACATCATCTGGTACACAAATTCTATTCCTGATCCTCCAAATTCCATCTGATCCTTCTTGTAGTCCCATATCTTTTCCATTCGCCTGTAATTCTCTCAACTCCTGTAATGGCAAATCTTCTTTCTGTCTTTCACCTAACAGTTTCAGGAAATCATTGGTTATTTTCAAAGTCCCCAAAGTCATACTCCTTGAAGATTTCATCTCTACACCCAAGTTCATGTCTCTGAATTGTTCTATCATCTCCAGTTCTTTTATCATCAAAGATGCCATATGAATGGACTTTCGGCTTAGTGCATCTGCCACCACATTTGCTTTTCCTAGATGGTACTTCAAATCAAAATCATAATCTTTAAGAAACTCCATCCACCTTCGCTGCCTCATGTTCAATTCTTTTTGATCGAACAAATACTTCAAGCTCTTGTGGTCACTGAACACTTCAAACCTGACTCCATACAAATGGTGTCTCCAGATTTTCAGAGCAAATACCACTGCTGCCAATTCTAGATCATGTGTTGGATAGTTATCTCATGTGGTCTCAACTGTCTAGAAGCATAGGCAACCACCTTTCGTTGCTGCATCAAAACACATCCTAAGCCCATTTTGGAAGCATCACAATAAACCACAAAATCTTCTTGTGGATTAGGTAAGGTTAAGACTGGAGCAGATGTAAGCTTCAACTTCAGTTCTTGGAAACTTTTCTCACATTCTGGCGTCCAAGAAAAAGGTTGATTCTTCCGGGTTAGCCGAGTCATTGGTAGGGCAATTTGAGAAAACCCTTCAATGAATCTCCGATAATAACCAGCCAATCCCAGGAAACTTTGTATCTCAGTGACTGAAGTAGGTCTCTCCCATTTTACCACAGCTTCTATTTTAGAAGGATCCACAGATACTCCTTCGTTTGAGATTACATGGCCTAGGAATTTTACCTCTTTCAACCAGAATTCACATTTTGATAACTTTGCATACAACTGCTTCTCCTTCAAAGTCTGCAATACCACTCGAAGATGCTTTTCATGTTCCTCTGCAGTTTTTGAATAGATCAGAATATCATCAATGAAAATGATGACAAATTGATCCAAGTAGGGATGAAATACTCGATTCATGTAATCCATGAATACGGCTGGGGCATTGGTCACTCCGAAGGGCATCACAAGATACTCGTAATGACCATATCGTGTTCTAAAGGCTGTCTTTGGAATATCCTTAGACTTGACACGAATCTGATGATACCCCGATCGTAGATCAATCTTGGAAAACACTGCAGCGCCTCTCAATTGATCTATCAGATCATCAATTCTGGGCAGAGGGTATCTATTCTTCACCGTCAATTTGTTCAGCTGACGATAATCTACACATAACCTCATGCTTCCATCTTTCTTCTTGACGAGCAATACTGGCGCTCCCCATGGTGACACACTAGGTCTGATGAAATACTTCTCCAGTAACTCTTCAATTTGTTTCTTCAGTTCCGCCAGTTCAATTGGTGCCATACGGTATGAAGCTTTAGACACTGGTCCTGCTCCTGGAATTAAATCAATGGAGAATTCTACCTCACGTTCTGGAGGTAAACTTGAGACATCCTCAGGGAATACTTCAGGAAATTCAGAAACAACCGGTATCTCGATTGCTTTAGGTTCACCATCTTCTTTGTAAAGAGTGAATAAAGCAAACAATTGACTTTCACCTTGTAATACATAGGTCTTGAGGTTGTCAGAATTTAGATTTTCTGATGGAAATATCACAGTCTTGTTGTGACAGTCCACCAAGACTCGATTTGCCGATAACCAGTCCATCCCCAGTATCACCTCCAGATCTTTCAAAGGTAAACAAACAAGATCAACTAGAAAGTTTCTACCTTCTATGAGTATAGAACATTCGTTACACACCTTAGTAGTCCTAAGTTGTGTACCGGTGGGAGTGGAAACAATCAGATCATATGTCATAGGCTTCACAGGTAATTGAAGGCGTCTAACACACTCATCAGAAATGAAAGAATGCGTAGCACCAGAATCAAATAACACAGATAGGATTGTACCATTAATGTCACACTTACTTTGTACAAGGTCATCAGCTTGGTCTGCCTCTGAACCGCTGATGGCAAAGACTCTCCCAGCTGTTTGTTGCAACCTCTGATCTGTGGACTCCCTGTTCTGTCTTGGAGGTTGGGCAGTACGTGTGTCTTCTCCTCGGCCTCTCTGATAATTAGAGCCTCTTGGTTCACTCATAGTGTTCCTGTTGTTGTTTTGATTGTTCTGCGGACAATTTGGACTGATGTGTCCTTTTTGATTACATCGAAAGCAAGTGACCTCTTCAAGACGTCTGTTACAATCACGTACATGATGATTACCTCCACACTTAAGACATCTCATATTGTTGCGTCTATCAAAAGATGACGATGATGATGATCCTCCTCTGGAGCGATTTGGATAGAACGATCCTCTTCTTTTGAAATCAACTGACTGAGGTTTCAGTTGTCTATTAGCCCTTTCATGTGCCAGTCTGGCTTGGTGATTCTCTTCAAAAATTCTACATTTGTTGATCAGAATGGGAAAACTCTGAATTTCTTGGTACCCTATCGCTTCTTTGATTTCCAGATTCAGTCCGTTCTTAAATTTAACACATTTTGATTCTTCGGCACCAGCCTGTTGAAAAGGAGGGTAAAAGAGAGATAGTTCTTCAAACTTTGCAGCATATTCTCCAACGGACATCGAGCCTTGTTTCAACTCCATAAATTCCAGCTCCTTGCGACTTTTCACACTTGCTGGAAAATATTTCTCCAGGAAACAGTCTTTGAAGTTGGTCCAGATCAAGGGTCTGTCAGTCTCGATCATACGGATTCTAGCATGAATCCACCAGTTCTCTGCCTCTTCCACCAACATATAGGTGGCATACTCCACCTTTTCGTATTCTGTGCAGGGCAATGCTCGAAAGATGCGCTCCATTTCCTTGGCCCAAAGATATGCTCCTTCTGGATTATAACCTCCTTTGAATTGTGAAGGCTTTCTCTTCAGGAAGTGGTCTAACCCATGGATTCCTCCAGTGCTCCTTGGTTGGTTTTGTCGTTCTATGGCTTCAGCTAAACGGTTGAAAGCTGCTGCCATATCGTTGTTGTTGTTGTTGTTGTTTCTTGCCATCCTATATTCGTAGTTTGGTTTATACCAATTCTAAGGGATATCATATATAAATACTACTTAACTATCATTATTCTACAGTTTATCAGTTAAGCAATCAATCATATAACACATTTATCATATCATCAAGCGGTAATCAAACAAATCTTTTCGTAATTAATCAGTCAGGCACAAGTCACATAGTACACATTTAGCATGTTATCAAGCAAGAAATCAAACATTTCACATATTATGTCGAGAAACAGTACATGTCATAACAATTGGTCCTGAATTTTTGAAAATGCTCTGATACCAACATGTAACGCCCCGAAACGTTGATTAAAATTTTCGAGTAAATTTTTCGCTTTTTCGAAAGATCATTTTAAAAATTCATCAATTTAATTCAGAGTTCATGTAACAATTAATAACAGCGGAAAAAAATTATCATACATACTAGTCGTGAATAATTAAATTCAAGAAAATATTAAAGTAGCGGAAACGATTGAGAAGATAATGGTACATGACATATTATATTTATTACAACCCATAAAATCAAAGTTCAGGTAATAATTCAAATAGACATCCATCATGGCATCACTCTACATTCTGCGTGTCATTCACTGTAAAAATTAATGTAAGAGTGAGACAGAATATAGAATAGATATAAAATAGATAAAATTGCATAAACACAATCAACAATTCATAATGATATGATGAATATGCCAAACAAGTCCATTAATAGATCTTTAATTAGTCAAATGATGTCATGCTGGATCCATTTGGTCTTGGTGGGAATACTGCAGTAAAAGTCTCATAGAGACACAAATAGGGCTTTAGCATATACCATGAATCCCTATACTTCATGGCGCTTAAGTACCGAAGTACACAATATCATAAGTAGGACTTTTGCATAAACCATGAATCCCTACACTCCATGGCACACAACAAAATAGGGCTTAACTCATCATAGAGTAACCCCCCACCAGGGTAGGCAATCATGGAACCCCTAAATTCCATGGTGCGTCCGAATGCTTATGATGCATGAATGCCTTTAATTCTTTTAACATACCATGATATCCACATTTCCAAAACCTCTTGGATACTACAAGTCCTCAAGGGACACAATACACATAATAATTCACAAAATCATGGATTTACTGTTTCAATCACATATGTCAGTAACCACAAGGCATTCATGTACATATATATTAATTATGTCATTCATAATTATTCACCATCACAATATACAAACTGTGTAATACTCATCAACATTTATAATAATTCATAATCACTCAATAATTTAATAAATAATCTTATCCATAGAGAAAATATCATTTTCTTTCAAAATAGCCTTTTTAAGTGACTTTCAGCATCCCCAACAGCAACATACATTAGCAAAACAGTCATAACATGGGCGAATCAACTCCTTTTTAGATGATTCCACTTTCTATGGCTCAATAATACAATTATCTACAACTTTCATGAAGAACACAGTTTCAAATTCCGAACAGAAATATTACTTATTCACGAAATACCACACTGCCTTAAAATGAGTTTTTTTCAAAACGTACATATGTTAGTAATTTCAGTGTTTCTGGAGTTACAAAAATGATTTTTGCATGAAACCAGTTCTAAAATACTCTTAACATAATTATCTACAACTTTCATACAGACACAAACAACTAATTCATACCACAAAATTCCCAGTATTGAAAACAAGATTCGGATTTCCAAAATTCCAGAATTTCAGAATTTCAGCTTGCACATACTTTAGTAATTTAAGCATAACTTGAGCTACAAAAATTATTTTGATGTGAAACCACTTTCTAAAAATCCACAACTTAATTATCTACAACTTTCATGAATACATCCAAGGCTGATTATGCATGTATAATTCCCAGCATATCAAAATATGCACTAAACATGAAGCAAATCTTTCACTCGGACATACAGTAGTATTTTGGCTATAACTTTTGCTACACATACTCAAATCAATCGGTTCAGGTCTCAAAATTCATATAACAAAAATATTTACAACTTTCATGAAGACACTGATCACTAATTCTTACCACAAAATGCCCAGTTTTAACAATAAGATACGGATTTCAAGTTCACAGATTTACAGCTTGGACATACTTCAGTATTATGAGCATAACTTGAGCTAAAAAAACTATTTTAATGTGAAACTACTTTCTAAAGATCCACAACTTAATTATCTACAACTTTCATGAAGAAGTCAGAGTCAAATTCACACGTTTTCAATTTCAAAAATGAGCAACAAGTTACGAAGTTAATTCTGGAATCCTAGAACAGCATACACTTCTACCCATTTCACAAATATTCACAACCCTGTCCCCTCTTACTTGATTTGATGATCTTTGGCTGACTGGAAAGAGTCCCCTGGCTGTCCTGGTTCTATACGAAGGTGTGTTGATGGAGGAGTGTAATTGAGAGTTTCAGAATCAGTGGTATGTTTAATAATGCAAGGTGGGAGACAACTTTCCATAATTGGGTTTCTAGTGGGCTTTTAGTGGGAATTAAGAGTGGTTTAGGTTGAAAGCAAGCTCCACTTCTGTAGCCCACCCACTGGAGTGCGCATAATGGAAGATGACTTATTAAAAAATGCATGAAGGGACAAAACAGAAGTCAACGTCGATCTGGCAGTGAATTCCAAGTGAAATTTCACTCGGTCAGCCTCTTGGCCGACTGGAATTCCACTCGGTCCATGTATATACCGACTGGTAGTGGTCGGTATTGTGAAGAGAGGGAAATCCGAGTCCCTCTCGCTCAAGCGGATACCGACTCGCTTGAGCGAGTTCCATACAATGCGCTGGCAGAGGGGTTTCGCTCAAGCGAAAACCGACTTTCATTCACTCGGTTTTCACTTAAACAGCTTAATCCACTCGGTAGAACATCCTGAAACCGAGTCCTCACTTATCACTCACTCGGAATTGATTCCTCAATAAACAGTCGGTCTGATTTCTCTTCCTTGGAGTTGACTCAGTCGGTATATTCTCCTAAAACTGAGTCATCTCAATTAGTCTTTCACTCGGGTATATCTTTCCAATTCCGAGTCATCTCTTGCTAGCCTTCCACTCGGCAATTACACTAAAACCGACCCATCACTCTATTGATTTTCCACTCGGAGTTTCATCCCAGGGACTGACACATCTGAGTAATAATAAACCGTGTGTCCCCAGTCGGCATTTTGCCACTCAGAAATGCATTTTTCTATGTAATTCACTCAAAATGAAGGCACTCAGTGATTCTTCATTCGGAATTGCAATGTCTGATCAAGATCGACTTGGAAACGAGCCTCTGGAAGACATTTGACTCGGAAATGAGTCTTTCTGTGGTGTTTGACTCGGAAACGAGTCCTTCAGGAGTGATTGACTCGGAAATGAGTCATTCGATGGCATTTGACTCGGAAACGAGTCTTTCTAAGTAATTTAACTCGGAAGTGTGTCACCCCAAGGTGAGTCACTCGGATTCTCTCACCCAGAAGTGGTTCTATTAGTTCCACTTCACACATAAGTGTCTCGGGTGTAGGAGTTTCACTCGGAATAAGCTCACTCGGCCATATTCCACTCGGCAAACACAACTTTCACTCGGCATTTATAAGTCTTTCCTCTCGGAAGTGAAGTTTTTGGGCAATTTTATTCATAGATAGAAATGCCTAGCAATGTATGACTCAGAATTGAGTCATTGGACAATATTTGACTCGGAATTGAGTCTTTCTGACATGCTTGACTCAGCAGTGAGTCTGTGAGACAATATCTCACTCGGAATAAGTCCTCCTGACCATGTTCCACTCAGAAAACACCATTTGCACTCGGTATTTCCATTTTCCACTCGGAATTCCTCTTGGTCACTCGGAATTTTCATTCTTCACTCGGACAGAGCCCCTTTTTCACTCGGAAATTCATTTCTAAGGTATATTTTACCCGGAAAATGGATCTTATCAATACAGGTCTATGTAGTTTCTATAATTATACCCAAAAATAGAATTTTTGGAGTATTATAAACCATCCATAAAGTGTTTTATTCATTGATTAACACTTACAGACCTTCCATGCTTCATAAATTACATAATTGAACTATTATTAAAGCAGGATGTTACACCAAGCTCTCTAACTTGACATGTTTTGTAGGTATGTTTTAAAGCGAGTAACACCCATTAGTATTTGGATAGTGGGTGTTCAAAACACATGACGAGAGATAAAAGTAAGTTCATATCATTTACTCCACGAAATAAAATGTTCGTTACATATGGAGACAACACAAAGGAAGAATTCTAGGAATCGGAAACGTTGGTAAAAACTCTTCCACTTCTATAAATGATGTATTATATGTTGAAGGACTCAAACATAACTTGCTTAGCATTAGTCAATTATGTGATAAGGGCTATAAAATTGTCTTTGAATCAAACTATTGCATAATTGAAAAAAAGCTAGACAAGGAAACAAAATTCGTTGGTCAAAGAGTTGATAATATTTATATGATTAATCTTGATTGTCTTGCTTTAAATGATGTGCAATACTTCATAACTAAAGAGGATGAATCATGGCTATGGCATAGAAGAATTTCTCACATTCATATAGACCATTTAAACAAACTTGTTTTGAAAGATTTAGTAATTGGTTTACCAAAATTGAAATTTGAAAATAAATTTTGTGACGCATGTCAAAAGGGAAAACAAGTAAAGGTTTCCTTTCAAGAAAAAAATGTCATTTCAACAATTAGACCTTTACAACTTTTACACATGGATCTATTTGGACCATCAAAAGTTAAAATTTTTGGTGGAAATTATTATGGTCTCGTGATTGTGGATGATTACTCTAGATATACATGGACATTATTTCTTACTCACAAAAATGAAGCATATCAAGCATTTAAAAAACTTGCCAAGATCATCCAAAATGAACAAAATTTGAAAACAACATCCATTCGAACTGATCATGGGGGAGAATTTGAAAACCAATCCTTTGAAAAAAATTTGAAAATTTTGGCATTGAACATAACTTTTCGGCTCCAAGAACTCCATAAAAAAATGGAGTAGTTGAAAGGAAAAATCGATCTTTAGCGGAGCTCGCAAGAACTATGTTGAATGAAAGCAATATTGCGAAATATTTTTGGGCTGATGCAGTAAATACTGCTTGCCATGTTATGAATCGATGTTTGATAAGGCCTATATTAAAGAAAACCCCTTATGAGCTTTATAAAGGATGAAAACCAAATATTTCTTATTTCCACATATTTGGATGCAAATGTTTTGTTTTAAACAATGGAAAGGATAATCTCGGTAAATTTGATGCAAAATCTGATGAAGTAATATTCTTAGGTTATTCATCTACTAGTAAAGCATATCGACTCTTTAACAAACAAACTTGTACAATTAAAGAGTCTATACACGTTAAATTCGATGAACTTAACCAAAATCTTCCGAGAAAGGAAATTAATGATCTTGTAGGTACCTTCCAAGAAATAAACTTGGAAGATAAAGAAGAAAACAAAATTGAAGGAGATACAACACAAAATGATGAACCTTAACAAAAGGAGTGGATCACCGTAAAGAATCACCCCTTGGACAATGTCATAGGTGAAATAACAAAAGGTGTAAGTACTCGAAACGCTATTAGAAATGCATGCAATCACTTAGCCTTTGTATCACAAATAGAACCCAAAAACATTAATGAGGCTATTATTGATGAACATTAGATGTTGGCCATGCAAGAAGAATTAAATCAATTTGAAAGAAATAAAGTTTGGGAACTTGTGCCAAAACCAAATGATCATCAAGTAATAGGCACTAAATGGGTTTTTAGAAATAAGCTAGATGAAAATGGAATAATAACAAGAAATAAATCTAGATTAGTTGCTAAGGGATATAATCAAGAAGAGGGAATAGACTATGAAGAAACATATGCTCCTGTAGCTAGGTTAGAAGCCATAAGATTATTGTTAGCCTTTGCTTGTTGTATAGACTTTAAGCTTTATCAAATGGATGTCAAAAGCGCTTTTCTAAATGGTTATATTCAAGAATAAGTTTATGTAAATCAACCTCCCGGTTTTGAAAATCATAAATTTCTAAACCATGTTTTTAAATTGAGAAAAGCTTTATATGGTTTGAAACAAGCTCCAAGAGCTTGGTATGAACGACTCAGTAAATTTCTTCTTGAAAATAATTTTGAAAGGGGAAAGGTTGATACAACACTATTTATAAAACGCAAAAACCATGACATCCTTTTGGTACAAGTTTATGTTGATGACATAATATTTGGTGCTACTAACGAAATTCTTTGTCAAGACTTTGCTAAGATTATGCAAGATGAATTCAAAATATCCATGATGGAAGAACTCACATTCTTCCTTGGGCTATAAATTAAGCAAACAAAAGAAGGAACTTTCATCAATCAAACAAAATACTGTAAAGAACTACTCAAAAGGTTTGAAATGGATAAAGCAAATAAAATAGCCACACCAATGAGTACTTCTTGCTACCTAGACAAAGATGAAAAGGGTAAGGACGTTGAAATAACTAAATACCAAGGTATGATTGGATCCTACTTTACTTAACAGCTAGTAGACCTGATATTATGTTTGCGGTATGTATGTGCGCTAGATATCAAACATGTCCTAAAGAATCACATCTCACTACCGTAAAAAGAATTTTAAAATATCTTGTGGGTACTCAAAATGTTGGTTTATGGTATCCCAAAGGTGCTGAATGTATTCTTGTAGGATATTCTGATTTTGCTGGGTGTAAATTAGATAGAAAAAGTACCAGTGGTACTTGTCATATGCTTGGAAGCTCTCTTGTTTCTTGGCATAGCAAGAAATAAGTAAGTGTCGCGTTATCCACAGCTGAAGCAGAATATGTTGCAGCTGGAAGTTGATGTGCTCAAATCCTATGGATGAGACAACAACTTCTTGATTTCGGTGTTGTTCTAGATCAAATACCCATTAAATGTGACAACACCAGCACCATTAATATCTCCAAAAATCCGGTTATGCATTCACGGACAAAACACATAGAAATCCGTCAACATTTCATACGAGATCACGTTTTAAAAGGAGATTGTGTTCTTGAATATGTTGAAACTTCTAAACAATTGGCGGACATTTTCACTAAACCCCTTCCAAAAGAGCAATTTATAAATATTAGAAGGGAGTTAGGCATTTTAGAAAATTTTTAATTACATTTAAAAATTCATATTTTTGTCTTGAACATTATTTTAAAATCAAAGATTTATTATATCTTATAAATCTTCATTTTTTATACATGTTTTTCAATAATCTTGTTAATAAAATTGTTTGCTTTATTTTAAGTCCCCATTCAAGTATTTAATAACATATTTCTTTTACATAAATAATCTCTTATAAATTGCATGATCTCAAAAAATAAATGCAAAATTAGCCTTTGATTTTCTTGATAATTTTATGAAACAAAATCACTGGCAAAATTGCAAAATTTTAAACTCTAGACCATGATACCATTCGGAGGCAAAGTTATGTGATAAATATTACCACTCTCAAAAGCTTTCTCGAAGACTCTCTACAAAAAAAATTTAAAATTTGCCTTCAAATCCAATTGACAAAATTGTTTCTTAGTCAAAACTCTGTCTCATGCAAAATCTTGTGTCCTTCATATGCCTTTCACGTGAGCAATAAGACAAGAAACAAACTCCTATACACATATTCCTTCACGTGACACCATATCAGGAAATGATATTATTGACCAAATGGAACCTTGAAATCCTCTTGCACTTCACGTGAACTCTAATTTCCTCCTGACTTCAATAAAGTCCATACACAATTTGCAAAGCTTATCTCGTGAACAATAAAGACAAAATTCCCTTTCCAATGCATTTGTCGTTCCAATCTGCGCTGCATAAAAGAGAGGAATCGATTCCCCCTCACTTTGAATTGATTCCCATGTTCAAAAATGCCCCCAGAATTGAAAACTAACCCATATGAATCGATTCCCCCTCTTTAATCGATTCACGTGCCTTACCTCATACAAAATGAATCGATTCGCCTCCAGGATAAATCGATTCACGCCTTAAAATCATGTTGTTTCACGCTGTTTCTTCTATAAATTGACATGACTCCTACGTTTTCCTCACAACACTCCTTGCCACTTCCAGTCTTTATTTCTATCCTCTAAAATCCTCTCTGTTTCCTCTATCTCTTTCAAAAACATGGCCTCCATATCCCAAAGCAGGAAGAAAAGAAGAGGAGATGCTGGTTCCTCATCCTCAAACTCCAATGATCTCTCAAGACTTTTCGAGAATAAACTCCAACTTGATAGGTACCTCGAAAAATTTTCAGAACGACTCCTCATACCTGTTCATTGGCTTGATGTTCCGCTCTTCGACAAACATGATTTTCCGGTACTCAACATCCTTAGGCAACAAAATCTTTTGGATTTTGTCACACTTGAAGAAAATCACATTTATCCTGAGTTGATTAGAGCCTTCTACTCAACATTAAGGATCTCTAATGGACGCTGCCTAGCCAAAATCAAAGGGGTAACCATTACCCTTGATGATAATGTTCTTCATCAAGGCGGGAAGCTTCCACTAAATAATGTTGATTTTTTTGGCTATGAACCATCTCCCGATTGGGAATATAATTCTATTGATGCTCGTGCTTTTCTAAATCTATCTTCTACTTCCAAAAGCACCGTTGGGGAGCTAAACATTGATCATCGCCTTCTTCACTAATTTTTGGTCAAAATCATTCTTCCAAAAGGGTCAAACAATGCTAAAGTAAGTGAGAACCAAACTCTTATTCTTTGGGCTATGCTCCATGAAAAAGAGATAAATTGGATCAAACTTATTCGCAATCATATGATTGACTCAAAAACTCACAAAACTTCCTTATGCGGTTCTAATCACCAAGCTTCTCAAACATTTCAATGTTGATCTTTCAAATGAAGTAAAGGAAGCAGTTGGGCGTAAAGGTAAAATAGGGAGCACTCATCTCTCAAAAATGGGTTGGCACAACCAAGATGGTGCTTGGCAATACTCACCTCCAAATGCACAAAGCAATGATGACAATGATGATCAACCTCAACAACAAGCATTTCCTCCACCTCCTAAAAATCCAAATGATGCTTTCTTTAATAGGTTGACCTCTCATTTCGATACCCGCTTTGATGCAATAAATGCTCGCTTTGATGGGATGACTTCTCGCATTGATGGAATGGAGAACAATATGAATGCACGTTTTGACCAAATAGAAGACAACATGACTACCCACTACAATGAACTCTCTCAACAATTTTCTGAGTTCCGATTTTTTAATCCTTAAAGTTTGTCTTTGTTGTATCCATTTTTACATGTATCCTGTTTAATAAAATTTCGTTGTTTGTTTAAATTCTCTTTGATTTTTGATGATGCCAAAGGGGGAGAGAAAACATCTCTATATATCCTTGTTAAATTGCATGATTAAGGGGGAGACAATATGTCATCACAAGTAGTACTCTAATGCATGAAAATTATAATTAAATTTGATAGGGGGAGTTCCATACCTTGAAAATATAACTGTTATGAAACTAACACCCCAGAGATGAATAATTGTTGTCATCATCAAAAAGGGGGAGAATGTATTTGTATGTTGAAACAGGTTTTGATGAATGACAAACAATTGAAGGATCAAGAAATCTAAAGGATGTTGTACAAGCAATTAATCAAAAATCATGAAAATCAAGAATGATTAGGGTCAAGAAATTAAAATGAAAAAGAATTGATTCAAGGCATTCTTAGAAGTTTAAAATAAGAGAAGTGCCAAGGAATCAAGAACCATGAGCTATACTAATCCAAAACGCATCAAGATACATCAAAAAATGAAGAAACAGGTGCAAGGGAAGCATAGGAATCGATTCACCCTATGGGAATCGATTCCCACGTGAAAAATGAAGCAGGAATCGATTCAAGGCCATTGGGAATCGATTCAAGGGGCTGGGAATCGATTCCCCCTTGTAGGAATCGATTCACACATTGTAAAAAGGCCAGGAATCGATTCAAGAAGAGCAGGAATCGATTCACATGAGTAGGAATCGATTCCCCTTGCCAGGAATTGATTCATTTGATGTTTTTAGTGCAAAAATGACCTGGAAGAATCGATTCATAGCTGGAATCATGCGCTGAATCATGGAAATTATCAGTACGCGTTTTCAGAAACTCAACTCCGTTGATTCCTCTCTCGAGACTCTCTAATTGAAACGGCGTTGCACTTATTGAGGCAGATAATTGCACTTCTCAAGTCAGGAAACATGGATCGCTGGCAAATTAAGTCTTCCAATGCATTAATTGAGGAACCGGTGGAATTTAAATTTTGGCAGCATGTCCTTTGGAACCCCTATAAATAGAGAAGAGATGGAAGGCAGAAGCACACAAAAAGCATAACACAGCAACGAAATTACTTGATTTCTTTGTCTCTTTACTTACTCTCTGATTCTTTTCTTGGCATAATTAATTTCTTGAGAGTTATAGTGTGAGGAAAATATTTTTGAGTGCTAAAACTTACATATTCTTTTAAGATAAGAAAAATATTTTTCAAGTGATTAAAATTTGTATATCCACTCTATTGAGAGAGTCACACTTGTAAAATCACATTCACAAATTCTGAGAGATTTTGGGTTGGGATTCAACCTTGTAATTGAGAGATTGTGAGATTGGGTGGGTTGCCCTTTTGCTTGTGAGGATTAAGTTCTTGAGTGTGGGACACTAAGAAGCTGTAATTGCTCAAAACGTGTATCTCAAATTCTCAATAGTGGAAATCCTCTAAGTGGGTTACTTGGAGGCGAGACGTACACCGGTGTGGTGGAACTCGTATATATCGGTTTGTAAATCTTCTCTTCCCTAATCTCTTTAAATTTGTGCATATAAATTGCTTGCTTAATTTGTTACGTTTAATAACTTTGTTATTTAAACTTCTTTATTATTCTAATTAAGATTAAGTTTATCATCTTCACTAAACATATTTGTTAAAGAACCAATTTCACAAGCATTTCAACAAAAGTTTTTAATACTCAATTCACCCCCCCTCTTAAGTAATTGAGGCCACTTGGTTAAAATCATCAACTGGGGCAACCCACATGTCAAGCCCACCAACATAATGCCAGCATACACATCGATTCATTATAATTTAGAACATTTTAATTTAATAACCACTACAATATATCTACAATTCACATTCATACATGCAGACACATACAATTATCATTTAGTAACTTTTCTCACTATTTCAATGTCTAGTTAAATGACCCAAGCTCAACTTACGCACCTATTCTATTTAATTACGACCCGAACACCCCCTTACCTCGATTCCAAGCTTCAACGATTTGTTCTTGATGTCGGTTACGTCCTCTAGGTGCTTGGTTCAAGGTCTTACTTCCGAATCTAACACCCGCTTCACCACTCGGTCTTCCGGTGTTCGTTTCGCTACCTACGGAGATCGAAACACAAAACCCATTAGCGTTATACTACTCTCATTGCTCTAAATATCGTTTCCAAGCTCTCATGCACTGGAGGAATGGGAAACAGAACCTTCTCCCACCATGCATGGCTATTCGGCTAGAGAGAGAAAAAGAAGGGGGAGAGAGACAACTCAATTTGATGAGTCCATAATGCTCACCTCGAAGTCACGATCCCAGAAACGTAGTTCCTTTGAAGTTTCGACGCAAAACTGACCTCCCATTGGAAGCACTAAGCTTTCGGCAATGGTGAGGAAAGAAGAAGAAGAGAAGTTCACGTGAAGAAGATGAAGGAGGAGAAATAAGTTTTATTATTTAAGACTCAGGGGCAAAATGGTCATTTCCCTATTTCTTTTATATTTTTCCTTTAAAGTTTTAATTTTAAACTTTTACTTTTAACCCTTATTGGTAACTTCTACATTTACCTTCATCTAATTACACCTCATTTAAACTTTATAATTAATCAATCAAATAAATTTATTTAATTCCATAACATTTAATTATTTATAATTGTATTTATAATAATAATTCCCAAAAATCTCAAATAAATTTGAGAACAATTATTAATATTTTCCGCCAATCAAAGATTTTAACTTAATTATTCGGGATGTTACAGTTATATTATCCAGATTTTAAAGAACAGTGTCAACTCTTGTTGGCCAAGTGAAAAATAAAATTTTAAGGGCCCACATACATGAATAAAATGAATCATAGTTTAAGAACATCAACCTACATTCATATACATTCATAATTGTTTGTGTGTGTGATTATGATTGATAGTATAATTATTATATTTGTGAAAACTCTTTATTGTTTATGCCTATTTCTTTCATGCATATTATATTTTGTTTCTCACTTCTTTCTTTGTGTTTTGTTTTATATGTTTTCAATTTGATGGTTCGTACAAAATGAAAGATTGAAGGATCTGGACAATAAATATAGTACGTTCTAGAGAGGGAACTCGGTATAGATACCGTGGTCCAATGAATAAACTCGATTATTGAATAATTGATCTTGAGTCATGGTGTTTCCTCTCTTTCTAAAATTTTTATTAGATATCTCTCTTATTATGGATGAATGTAATGATATATCACTCTACAAATTTGTTTAATAGCATAATGATCATCGTGAGATATTTTAGAAATTATTGATTTATAGTATGTAATTTAGTCTGATAGTTTCCCTTTACTTAATATAAAATTTTCAACAATCATATTTCTTTTTTTGAAACAATACTTTTATTGTGATTTTAAAAAAAACTTTGAGAATTTACAAACCCTTTTAGACTTGAAGAAATTGAGATATAACCGAGGGTGTTATAAGACATGACTGAGTGGGCTGATGAGCTAGAAAGAGTATCCTAACTAGGGATGACAAAATAACACCCACTCGTGGATATACCGATAACGGGTACTCGTAGATGTTTTGGGTAGGTACGAATACCATCTGTCCCGTGGGTACCCGTGTAAGTATTTATACTTATTTTATATTAACTATATTCAAATATAAAGACATTTTATTATTTTATAAGGAGATAAAAAATTAATATTTCTCAATGATAATATTTTTAATTCTTAAAATTGTAATTATATTATACAATATTAATTTATATTGTATTATAAGGAAACAATATTATGTTTAGTATATACTCTTCATTATTGTTGTTAATTTTTTAATATATTAAAAATAAATAAATACCCACAGATATACGTTTTTCTACCTGTGGATACCGGTACCCATTCTTATACCCACGAGTATAGGTGTAAATATCATGTTACCCGTACCCATCCCACCTCATTAACATCCCTAATCCTAACACACTTTGTAGCCTATTTTTGAAGGGTGAGTTCAATAGTTTTGACCCATTTTATCATCCATATTAGTATACCTTAGATTTTGGCCTTAACCTCGTATTAATACCTCTATCGAGCTCGATACACCATAAATTTGGTCGTAGCCTTGAATTGGTACCCCTATCCAACTCAATATACCCAATATTTGACTTAACCTCATGTTGGTACCCTCCGTTAAACTTAGTATACCTTGGATTTGACCATAACCTCGAATTGGTATCCACATCCAACTTATACATTGAACTTGGCCTTGCTCTCAGATTAGTAGTCCCAGTCAACTTAGTATACGTTGAATTGGCACCCCTGTCCAACTTAACATACCTTAAATTACTTTACACGTCATCCAACTTGTTAAAATTAAATAAAACACAGATTTTACTGTGTGCTCTCAACTAGCCTCGTTTTTCTTAATAATCTCTAGCCTTCAATTTATTTATTTTATAATCTCAAGCCTCAAATTTCTTTTCATATTCAATTGAACATTTTCCCGAGAGGAGAAGAAAAGGTGATTTTGAAGCATTCGTGTTTTGACTCTCCCTCTGCCACCGAGGCATTATATCAAACACCTACCCGACCGGTTCATTTGTCAGTATACCTGACCAAATCCCAGCCTCTGTGCCAAATCTCGTGAGTGCTCCCTTCTGTCTCTTCCTCTCAACCTTAATTGCACTCCTCCTACTTTGCTTTTACACTATTCCTATGAGTAGGTATAGCTTATCCTACTTTGTTTTTGTTACATGCAAACACGATTTCACATGTATCTGTAATGTAACATTGTTTATAATCTCTCCCTTTCAAGGCAGTGTAATTTGAAACATGTAGGTTTAACCGTGGCATATATACTTTTTGATTTTCAGTTGAGGTTTCCTAATTAAGGTTTACCATTAGATAACTTGTGCCTGTTGGTTTCTGGTTGGAGTTTTCGACTGAGGTTGACCAGAAGGAGGCGTTGGTCAAATAAAGTTTGAAGGTTTTCAAACAGTGTGTAATACTGACCGTTAGATAACTCATTTGGCCAAATTAAGTTTCCATAATTACATACCAAATAAGCACTTAGTTGGCCAAACCCAATTTATATAACTGGATAACAAGCAAGCACATGATGAACCTAGCTAGGAGTTTCTTGGGGGAATTTTTTTTAACCTTCCTTTACCTTGATGGAATGTAATACAATTCCTGATGCCAAGGAAATAAGGAAAAAACAAGCTAGCACCTTTCTTTGTGTAAATCTTGTATTTGTTTGATGACAGAGCAATGACTAGTGGTGTTGGCATTTGAGGATTGAGAACTCTTTAGTCTTCAAGTATGTCCAGTCATGTGTTTTATTACTAGGATCCTTGCGGCTCATAAATTATGGGTTAGATTTTCTTATTTGTTTTGCAAACAGTAAGTTGTGTTTCTGTGATGTTTATTTTACCATGTGGTATTTATCTTTTACTGATTTTGATGGGCATGTGATTTTGTTTTATGCAATGCTCAAAATGTTATGCACATTAGTGTTTCCTTAGCTGCAATGCGACTAACAATTTTAATTGTCGGGGGGTGTTAGCAACTTAGCATGCAGTTTTGAATTGGAGAAAAGAGGAAATGTACTTCACCATCCCCACTTTCACATTTGTACTCTTTGATGACACCTCTTCTATGTCTTTGAACTAACCACCTTAGATAACTTTGAAGCAGTGTTTGGATCATATGCTGACTTGAGTATGCAAAGCATAAGGAAATGTATCTTGACTCGTGTGAATTTGAGGAGGTCAACTGAAGGATGTATTTTCGCTAGGGATGAGAATGTGCACATGCAATTGAGATGTTGGTGCTCTTCAACAGTTGGCAGCTCTGATCTAATACTGGACCGAGTAATTGCACTTGCCAAGAAGTATGATAAAATCGATCCCTCAAAGGTATTAAATTAATATTGAATTGAGTTAGCATTTTAAATGGCTATATTTAGTACTGGACAATCCATGTCTCTGTTTTTACTATTCATATGTGAAGACCTCAAAATATTGCTGAATTATATTTTATGCTTAAGGATTAACATTTTGGGAAGCTTGTTATTACTTCTACATTTCTACTTGACCATTTTGTAGGTTACTGAATCAGCTGATTTTCAAAAAGATTTGAACCTGGATAGCTTGGACCGAGTGGAACTCGTGATGGCCATTGAAGAAGAATTTTCGGTTGAAATCCCTGATGAAAAGGCAGATAAGCTTACTTGCTGTGCTGATGTTGCAAAATACATAGCCTCTGAAGCTGAGCAGAAAAATGTGGAAAAGCCCTGACTTCTCACTGTTATGTTGATGCAAATTCCAGTTTTTATGGCTGTGTTACATAGATGCCTTTTATGTTAATGTCAGCTTAGTTGCAAATATGCATGTTAGTTGAGGTGTAGTTTGCTTCGTATCACTGGGGTAGTTATTGGTAATGGTAGATCACATAGACCTCATGGTTTCAGTGGTGAATTTTGTATGTGGGAACACATTGGTTTAATAAATGTGAAGTAATTGATCCATCCCAAAGTCTTGAACATATACATTAGCATCTGTTGTGTATGAGAATATTTGTTGAAGACTTTTGGCAGATAATTCTTAATCTTAGTTTTCTAGATGACAAGTGCTAGTTATTCACACAGAACGCATACCTATTTCACGTAACTCTCAAATTTCACCTACGTATTTTACTAACTGATCTTAGTTCTATACATTTTTGGAGGGAGAAGTTTAAGATCCATACAACTCAATGCTGTGACTAAAAGTGGCATCCAAACAAGCGATGGTTCACTTAATAAAATGATCATGGAATCCCATTCATATGTACATGGTGTCTAGTCTCTTATTTAATGCTCCCTTGTTGCTTCAGATGTTGAATGGTGGAACCTTATGTTTCCTGCATTGTAATTGTGGATGCCATTCCTAGAGGATGGCAGCCTGAGAGTCCCTTGTGTCTTCTGACATGAGCTGGAACTGGCCAGCACGGTGATCCTTTGGAATCTGAAGAATTTTCACTCTGCATATCTTTTCCAAGTTTGGAATGGCATGAAGGTGGGAAAGGAGGTTGACAATGAAATCTCCAAATTCATCGCCAACTCCTTGTGCTACCTTTGATTTCCCCTCCTCTTGGTGCCACGACCATGGCAATTGACAGCAACCGAAACTCCTGTATGACTATTAGAGTTCGCCAAATTTGCAGGCAAAGAAATTTCATGAATTTTGAATAGGGTATGTGTTTTGCAGCTTGATTGTGAACCTCGTTTTATCATTTGAATCAGTAATCACTAATCATTAGAAAGTTCATGCAAATCACACACCAGCATATAGGTATACATTTAATAACTAAATTCAATTATCATCGTGTCAGAACAAAAGAAATTGTTTTTGGTTCCTAAATGTAATTTCTTTTACCTCTTGCTCTCTCTACCATTATTAGTATATATGTGATATAATTCGGCAATAGATTGGAGTCATTTTCTTTGTATGTTCTTTCCATATCTTTCCTTCTCATTGCGCATTCTTTGTATTTCTCCAAACTGGAAAATTTTCCTAAACATGAAAGCCACCTTTTTCTTTGTCACCAAATGACGGGCACCAAGAGCTGAAAATCTTCGGTTTTGGAACATTAAATCTTTGTCTCAATTTGGCAAAGAAGCTTTTGGTTAGCTTTGTAAACTGAGTCTGCATTCTACTTCTTAAGACGGTTGACTCAATAAAAGAGGCAAGCTCATGAATAGTGAATTGCGTGCTACTTGAAGAACATAGCATATACCTGATATTTTTCATTCATGAGGTTGATCTTCCATACTATGGAAACTGACCTCACAATAAACTGAGCCAGTCAAGAGATCTGTAGATAGCGTCTCCTCTCCATAGCCAGCCATTTGAACCATTTCATCCCATCTTGTTGACTTGAATAACGGATTGTGTCATGCAAATGAAGATGGAAGCATGAAGACTAAGCAGAGAAGCAGCATCACTAGTGTATGACAGCCGTGAAAGTAGCTCATCTTCTTTGCGCTTGAGTTTTGTGTTTGTTTATCAAAATAATTTGGCTTTACGTAAGAATAAGTCACTTTGTAAATACTTATGAGGCAATCTACCCTTCATTACTCCCTCCCAAACTACTCGAATTACATATTTAAGTGACGTTTGATTTCTATTTCTATTTTTTGATTTTATTTTTTGTTTGTAGTTTAATTATAGAACTGTTCATTAGCAAGCTTGTAACTTTCACTCACACATATATATTTGAATAATCAATAGCATGGACTAACACCAAACTCAAAAACTATGGAATGAAAGCTAAGGGTCTGATTAGTTTTTGTTTTTATTTCGTGTTTTTAGTTTTAATTACAAAAATATTATTTGTTTCTTATTTTTATTTTTTATTTTTACTTTTTCTATATAAATTACAAGTGTCATATGTCCTAGGTGGTGAACTAAAATGTTTGTTATATGTAAGAGTGAGAATAAACTAAGCCGAGTTAAGTTTTACAGGAGTTGAGTTGATAATTAATTACGAACTTAGATTTGACATGTACCATATTTTAGGTTGACCATTTAAAAGTTTATTTTAGTCTAACAGCTTGTATAAAAGTCAGATCTACATTAAAACCAATTAAAAGATCAAAAAATATATGTTAAATAAGTTAATGAGCTTATCTTAAATAAATTAATAAACTTTTAAAAGGTTAACAACCTATATAAAATATAGATTTAATTATTAATTTTAAGTATTGAAGTTAATTTTGCCAAATTTTAATTTTAATTTTATAAACAACAATGCATAGAAAATATTATGTGTATTTATAAATTATAATATATCATGAATTGAGATACATCTGATAAAATTCTATATAAAATCTTTAAAAAGCCAACCTGATAGGTTAAAGAGGCTTGTTCAAAAGTCTAAACTCATAATCTTTAATTAAACATGTTTTATGAAAAACTTTGACGTGATCTTTTTATCATCGACGGATTTTGAAAGAACACCTGACACTCATCATTACATTTGTACATCAATCTCACTATAAATATGGCCTCATAAATGACAGAGGTACACTTTTTCCTCACATTTATTACTTACTACAGTGACATCATCCTCATTTGCTCTTACAACTTTCTGACTTAAGCATCAAAAGTGCCCCACAAGATTCTACCATTTTGTCCCATTTGACATTTTTGTAGGTATCTTTAGAGCGTCAACTTTGCACCGGTCACTTCTTATACCGTCTGAACTGGTCTAGTCCGGGGTCAAAGATCCGGACTGGGAACCAGCCACAAAAGTTGGTAATTTAAGTGTTTGTACACCGGTACAGTGGGTATCAGGTATTATAATCCGACCTCTCAGTGGGAGAGTCCGGTCTTATTGTCCTGAAGATCCTTCACACCAAGCTTTCGCGTTGATGGGGGCGAAAGGTGGTGTCACCTGCGAAGATTCTCCGACGCTCAAGTTAGTGAAGAGAATGAGAACTCAAAGAATACTTGAGCAATGCAATAGTGTGGTAAGAGTAAAAACAACGTAACCTTGCTTGTGTATGAGAATATGCTATCTATAGTTGAACGTGGAAAATGAATCGTTGGGTGCAAGTGGGCCAGGAGGCTCTAATGCCGTGTGTAGCGTATCATTCAGATTAGTTCAATACTCAGTGTACGATCAAGAGTAGTTCAATGATCAGTGTACGATTCTGACACAGGAATGGGGAAGATCCACCTTTCCGTATTTCGCTCCTGTAGCTGTACTTTGCACCTTTTGACGGATGACATAAACACTTTTCGCTATGCAGGGTTTCAGTCGTGATAAGTAGTAAAGCCACTTATCCTATCATAGTATAGGTGGACGGTTATGTATAATAGAATAATGAAATTGGATCAGGTTGCCCGATGTCCTAGGCGTTATCGTGGGAAAACCGATGTAGGGAGAACACCTAGCACAGTATTTCACAATACGGAAGTTAACTTGTGATACCGGTTTACCTTCCAGAACGGATACGATAACATCTTAGTCTGGAGACCGGTATCTAGACCGGATCACCGTCCATATCCATTTGACTACATACTAGACTTAGTCCCTTTCACACCAAGAGATGAAAGGGTATCTCTTTTCTTAAAAAGTAAAATACATAGATAAATAACTGCAAATTCAATTCCAAATTTAAATATATGTGGTTATAGAACATTACCATATGACCATAAATCGCTTGCAGATCCAACAACTAATAATATCATTAAGTTGGTCAACCTAAAAAGCATTTGAAATGTGTCTTGATATAAAGCTTGAGTATGAGTATACACCTCTGATGCACACAATAGGCAAATGTCCCTTTTGCCTTGCAATCAGGATTATACGGAAGTGCATCAATGCATTGGCTAAAAGTAGAACTCAATTCAATTATTCTCCAATCATCAAGTGATAAGATAGGATTTTGTACTGTCATCCAATTATCATCCAACCGCCAATAGCTCATACAATAAGCCAACCAGCTGATTATATATATTTAAGTGGCTTGTCAAAATGCTAACATGTTAATGTTGTGGCTTGGGATGCAATGAAGTAGCTACTTGTTGCATGAATTCAGCTCAGACTTGAGTGTCTCATAACTAATTTCGGAAATAAAATTTGGTCAACGGGACTATCCAATAATCAGTATTGATCTACTGTCTAAGATACCTTTTAACTTTATTTGACTAACAAATCAAAAACTTACTTCTAGTTAAGCCCACCCAACTGAGAATTAGAGACATTAAATATCCATGTGTGAGTTACTGAAGTATTTTAAAGAGCTTCCAAGAAAACTAACTGAAGATAAATTAACTTTGAAATATACAGGATTTTACATGGTAATACAAAGGAAAAATCCACCAAAATCAGGTGGCAATAGATATATTTGAAATTAAGGGATGCTAAACTATAGCCCTGGAGGTAGAAATACCAGTGGCGTGTCCTCTAGATGGTGGTAAGATACTTTGCAGATTTTTAATCATCTGGTCAATCTCCTTCAACTTGTCCATGTCACCTGCCTGCAACAAAAACCTCTCCAACATTAAAAGTGCTGCAGAACTCATATGTCTTCCTCTCTCCAACATTTGTTTGGAGCACTCAAAAGCTTCTTGCACCAATCCTCTTGAGCATAATCCAGTGACCAAAAGATCTAAAGCATGAGCATGGGGACAATACCCTTTCTCCAAAAGGTACTTCCATAAACCCAGTGCTAAATCAAGGCGATAATTTTGACAGAAATACTTAATCAGCATCACAACTGTCCTTGTTTTTGGAACAGAATCCCTCTGAGTCATCTTCTGGTAAAGCTCACTAACATCTTCAATCCCTCTTGATCGCATCAATCCTAAGAACACTGTATGATAAGTTACACTATGTAGCTCAATATGTTTCTCAACCATCTCATCCATCAAAGAAAGTGCAGATTCAATATCTCTAGTTCTAACCAAAACAGTAATTAAAGCATTATAAACGCCAGTATCAGCAACCAAGTTCCTCAGAGGAATCTCATTAAACAATTGCCATGCCTTGCCTGTATTTCGAACCAACCCTGCTCCATGAATCAAAGTAGTCATAGTTTCAATAGTAGGTTCAAACTTTCTAGTTTCCATTTCCTCCAAAAGTCTCAAAGCATCACCAAAACAACCTTTCTTACAATAAGCATCAATCCTAATATTATAAGTCACACAATCAGGAATAAAGCCACGCCTAATCATTTCATGATAGAATAGCTCAACAGAAGTAACATCACCTGATTCTTTGAAACCCAAGAGAAGAATATTCATGGTCTTATCATTAGGCTTAAACCGATGCACCATCTTCACGAACACGGACCTCGCCTCCTTCATCTGCCTCTGAGTACAAAACGCTTTAAGAAGCACATTGAACTCATCAATCCCAAACTCCCTACCCACAAACACCTCATCCTCCATCCTCCTAAACCCATCAAGGGTATCCTCAAAAGATTGAAACTTCGCAATTCTGGAGAGCACAATGCTCATTGACTTAAGGGTAATCAAACAAGGGTGTGTTCTAGCAATGTCACGCAACAAGGTCCAAGCTTTATCAAAATACCGCATCCGTGTGAGGATATGGAGGGTGATGTTGAAGGAAACAGGACTTAGGGGTGATTGGGAATGACTGAGAGAGTAATTGAAAAACTCTAAGGCCTTGAGGCCATTGGAATGTGAAGCAAAAAATTTGCCAAGAACGTTTTCCACAAGGGAAGTGGAGATAGTGTGAGGAGGAAGGTGACGAAGGAGTGTGGGGTGAAGGGGTTGGTGTGGGAAAGGGTGGTCGTTGATGATTCGAGTGAGCGTGTCAACGTTAACTACTTTGACACGGGACATTGGTTCAGGTTGTGAGCACAACATGTTGAATGTGGTGGAACATAATGGTAACGGTAGGTACGAGGTTGTCTTGAAGAGGAATTGTTGAGCGTGGTTATGATTGAGCCTGAAAATGAGTGTGAGCATCGTTGTGACTGGTGAGTGTGCTCAGTGAATTCTGATTCAGTTACGGTTTCACTCTGGTGATGTTTTGGCGTGAATGGTTGCAAACAGTGCACGAGTCAGGGGAAAACGTTGATGCGTTGTTGTTTTGCTAATGAGTTGAAATTGAAATTGTACAACAAGGATTGATATTTCAATGGCCCAAATGGTTTTAGAAGCTTTGCTCAGATAACCCATCTCAGGGGTTTTAGGTTTCAGGCACAGATTTACAGAACGCGGGTGGAAGCCATTGCAGAACGCAATGTGCTTCGATTTGCTTGACTACGACGTCGTTTCAGGGTCAAAGTTAGAGATATTGGGCTGGGCTTCTGTGAGAAAATGGGTTATGTATCCCATTCCCATGTGGTTTTAATTTAAATATTGTCTTTCACCAAAAAAAATATATAAATATTGTATAAAAACTATGATATAGTTTTATAATTAAACCATATATATATATATATATATATATATATATATGCATCTCGATATTAAAATTTAGAAGTTAGTATCTATTTGTGGTCTGACTTTTAATATCCAAAAGAAATAGTAGAAAGAAAAAAATGAGTGTATATAAGGAGAAATTTTCTTTGATCAAGAAAACTGAAAAGGGATAAGTTGTTTAGTTTATTATTATTATTATGAATATTTCTACCCATAATTATTTTATTAAATTGTTATTCCAAAATTCTTAATAAATATTCATTTTTATCGTTTGATCAGAAAATTTGATTGTAAAAAAACACAAAAACACCTTTTTTGGATTTTATTTTCTTTTACAAATAACTTATGTACCTAATATTTGAAAGAAATTTAGAGCTTGTCAGTATTTGCATTAAAATAATGTGAAATGTAGATTAATCAAGTTCGGGATGGATTGTAAGTCAGTTGTAACAGATATAAACATAGTTATATAGGTAATTATTAATATTGGAAGTTATTGGGCATGAGATTTGTAATTATCATATTTAAATATTTATATTAGAAGCATATGATCGTTTTTCTTTCTTTGATTATCATTTTAGGACCTTTTTGGTACTTTTAGAAATTATTTAATGAGGCTTACTAGATTATGTTTGGAATGCCTGGTATTGGTAGAAAAATGTATGGTTGATGTTTGAGTTGTTGAAAATTTGAAGCCAATGGTGTTATTTCAGGCAAATAAAAATATGTTTGGTGTTGTTTTGATAAGGTTGATGAATCTGTAAAGTTTGGTTTAAATTGGATGCCATTTGGACATGTTAAAAAATTGAATTAAGATGGCTTAAGTTGTGGTGTCCCAATATAAGAAAGATTCTGAATTTATTTGTGGCTTCAATATTTTATAGGATGCATTAGAGCCACATATATGAGCAAGAGTGATAGGATCCTTTCCTAACAATTTCTTAGCTACTAGAAAAAAATGGGAATCTGCTATAAAGAAGGTAATAAAACTAAAGATATTCATTCCTTGCCTCTGCAGAGAGAAGGGTATTCCATATAAAGAAAACAAGATAAAGTTGCCCTAATACATATTGGGCCTAACAAATTGTCTAGATAAAATCTTTGAGCCATGTTGGTTTTTTTGTCATTCTTTTGGGCCTATTATTTTCTGCTGATGTATCACTGCCCGCCTGTTGAGATTGGGCTTTGTCCTCAAAGCCCAGAGAGGGATTAATAACCGGAAGGGAATGAGCCATGCTGTGAGGGCCATCTGACGGTGGAATTTGAACGGTGGAATCCAACGGGGAGGAAGAGAACACGTGGGTCCGTGTGCCAGGCTGGGGGACAGCACGTGAATCAAGGTCTGGTGCTTCACGTGAAGAGATGGGGAGTTGCGTAATCAAGGAAGCATGGGACAGCGGAGCAAGTGGAGTGGGCAGCGTGATTAAAGGGTCTTGGGCCACGTGTGAATCGTGTGGTTCAGCTGGAGAGAGAGAATCTGATGCCTTGACATCGTGTGGTGCAGCTGGTGAGAGAGAAATTGATTGTTTGAAAGGGTCAACTGAGGAGATAAGTGGGGAGGTTTCAGAGTTTGGTTCAGAAGTTGAACTAATTTGGTTTCCCCTTGCATCCAGTGGAAGAGGCTTGAGAACTCCCACTGGTTTTTCACCATGAAACGCCCGAAGTAGAGAGACATAGAAAACTGGGTGCAAACGCGAGTGAGGAGGAAGGTGCAGTTCATAAGCCACCTTCCCGATGCGCTTAGAAACCGTGAAAGGCCCAAAGAAACGGCGAGCAAGCTTCTGAGAGGGACGGCGGACTAAGGAGCCTTGACGATAGGGGCGCAACCGAAGCCAAACAAAATCGCCTGGGTTGAAGGAGACATCTCGACGGTGGCGATTGGCCTGGGCAAGCATCTGTTGCCTAGTACGTTGGAGGCAGTTGCGGGCGGCTCGGAGCACCAGTTGACGTTCATGCAAGATGGCGGACACTGAAGGCACTGTGACTCCATCCGGAAGGAAATCTGGGATTGATGGAGGAGATCGTCCGTAGAGAACTCGAAAGGGAGTCGTACCAATTGCTGAGTGATAGGTTGTATTGTACCAGAACTCCGCTAGGTAAAGAAAGCGATACCAGGTCCGAGGATGATCACTACAAAAACAGCGTAAGTAAGCTTCTAAGGTCCTATTTAAAACTTCAGTCTGGCCATCCGTTTCAGGGTGGTAGGAAGTGCTAAATTTAAGAGATGTTCCCTGTGATTTAAACATTTGTTTCCAGAAGTTGCTGAGAAAGATTGGGTCCCTATCCGAGACGATGGATGCTGGTACGCCATGTAACCTGCATATCTCAACTGAGAAACGATGGCCTAAGTCCATAGCAGAGAAATGGGATGGCAGAGCTAAGAAGTGGGCTGACTTGGAGAGCCTGTCGCAAACTACCCAGATCACAGAATGACCGGCTGAGTTAGGCAAGTGGGTGACAAAGTCCATGCTCAGATCTTTCCATATTTTCGTGGGAACAGGTAACAGTTGTAGGAGGCCCTTTTTTTTAAAGTTTCATGTTTTGAGCTCTGACAGATAGAGCAATTTCTAACAAATTGCTTAACATCCCTGTGCATGCCCGACCAAGAAAAAGAGGCCGCAAGGCGAGCCAATGTAGGCTTGGACCCTGAGTGACCCGCTGCTGGTGTGGAGTGGAACTCATGGAGAAGCTTTTGACGAAGGTCTGAATGAGCAGGTATGAAAATTCGGTCCTTTGTGAACAGTAAGCCATTTTTGAATTGGAATGTCAAAGGAATATCTTGAGCTTTTTGAATTAATTTCTTGCCTTCTGGATCCTGCAAGTAGTATTGTTGAAGAGTGGAGATGAGAGAGGGAACTGCAGAAGAGACAACCATTAAGAGGACAGGAGCATCAGAGTATTGGCGTGAGAGGGCATCCGCGACTCTATTGGTTGTACCAGGTTTGTAAAAAATCTCAAAACTATAACCCTGAATTTTTGAAGTCCACTTCTGTTGTTCTGGAGTTTGAATTTGCTGAGATAGGAGATGCTTAAGGCTCTGTTGATCAGTAAAAATGTGGAAGTGGTTACCGATGAGGTACTGACGCCATTTTTTTATTGCCTCTATCACAGCATACAATTCTCGGACATAGGTAGAAGCAGTAGACATGCGAGGGCCTAATTTTTTGCTAAAGAAGGAGATTGGATGCCCACTCTGTGTGAGGACCGCCCCAATAGCAACTGCTGAAGCATCTGTCTCAAGCACAAACAATTTGGAGAAGTCAGGAAGGATTAAAACAGGAGCAGATGTAATTTTTGTTTTCAAATTTGTAAAAGCCTCTGAGGCTGGTGGCTGCCATGTAAACTCGGACTCTTTAAGTAAATCGGTGAGGGGAGCGGCGAGAGAGGCGTAGTGACGTACAAAACGTCGATAGAACCCGGTGAGGCCGAGGAAACCCCGTAGAGCCGTGAGAGAACGTGGCTGAGGCCAGTCCATTATAGCTTGAATTTTATCTGGGTCTGGGGCTAAGCCTTCATGAGAAATGATGTGGCCTAAATAATTAACCTTAGGGGTTGCAAAACAACACTTAGAGAACTTAGCAAAAAATTGATGAGTAGCAAGTAACTGTAAAACTGAATTTAAATGAAGGATGTGGTCACTTAAAGTAGAGCTATAAACAAGTATGTCATCAAAAAAAACTAAAACAAACCGACGTAGAAAGGGCCTTAGGAGGTCAGTCATGGCAGCCTGAAATGTAGAAGGGGCATTAGCAAGCCCAAACGGCATCACTAGGAATTCGTAGTGACCATCCCAGGTTCGAAAAGCTGTTTTATGAGTGTCGGGTGGGTGCACACGTATCTGGTGGTAGCCTGAATGTAGGTCTATTTTAGAGAAAATGGTAGCAGACCCAAGTTCATTTAGTAGTTCATCAATTGTAGGGATAGGAAACCTATCTTTGATAGTGATGGCATTTAGAGCTCTATAATCCACACAAAATCGCCAAGAACCATCCTTTTTTTACCAGGAGCACAGGGGAAGAGAATGGACTTTTACTAGGGGTAATGATGCCCTGTTTTAGCATATCTTGAATAAGGTGGGACATGGCTGTCTTCTGAATGTGGGGGTATCTGTAGGGTTTAACGTTGACAGGGTTTGTATTGGGCATGAGGGGAATGTGATGGTCATGGAATCTAGGTGGAGGAAGGGTTTTAGGTTTGGTAAAGATATGGGAAAAGGACATAAGGAGTTGAGAGATAGGGGAAGGGAGGGTAGCTAAGGACGGATGTGAAGGATCAAAGGTTTCAAGAGAGGAGATAGGATCAGGTGTAGGATTAAACATAAGGAGATGGCAAGAGGAGATGGCATCTGTATGGAGAAGGTGGCAAAATTGGGTAAAGGTAGAGGGTAGGAGGGAAGTACTAGGTTCACCAGAGAGTGTAATTGAGTGCAGTTGATGGGTAAAGGACATGCTTGGTATAGAAAAATCTGCTGTGATTGGTCCTAAGGTGCGTAACCACTCAATGTCGAGCACCACATCTGCGCCCTCAATAGGCAGTAGATAAAAAAAGATGGAAAAATCATGGCCTTGTATAGAGATGGGAACCTGGGGGCATAGGCCGGAACACACAATATGGGCACCATTTCCAACCATAACAGGAAAGGAAGGGATAGGCTGGGTTAGAAGTTTTAGGTGGGTGGCAATTCGGGGTTGTAAAATATTATGGGAGATACCTGAGTCAATTAGAATACATACTGGTAAGCCAGAAATGTAGTCTTGAAACTTTAGAGTCTGTGGGGAAAGATGTCCAGTAAGGGCTTGGGGTGAAAGTTGAAAGTTAATGGCCTCTGGATGGGAAAGGTTTTCGGGAGGGAAAGGGGAAGTATTGTCAGGTTCAGGAGTTGTTTCTGGAATTGGAGGGTCCTCATCAGATAGCAAGAGGAGAAAACGACTAGAAGAGCATTTGTGTCCTGGGATAAATTTCTCATCACAATTATAGCAGAGACCCAAAGCTCGTCGTTCTTGCATCTGGGTAGGTGTTAGACGTTTGATAGGGAAGGAATTAGAAGGAGGAGGGGCTGGAATTTTGTGGGGTGTAGGTGTAGGTGTGGGTGGGAAAGGGGTTTGTCTCACAAAGCGAGGTTTAGCATCTTTAATCTTAGATTCAACCAGTTTAGCCAACCCAATAGCCTGTATGATGGAAGTAGGTTGAAGAATTGCTAATTCACGACGAATGTCTACCTGTAACCCAGAAATAAAATAGTTGAGCAACATTTCTGGAGTTAACCCAATGACCCTGTTAGAGAGCTTTTCAAATTGGGCCTGGTAATCCGTCACTGTGCCCTGTTGGCGAAGTTTGAATAGCTCTGCCTGATGGTTCTCATATGTAGAGGGTCCAAATTGTAGTTCTAGGGCCATAACAAAGGTTGGCCAATCAGTAAGCTGCCGATTATGGTACATCCATTTAAACCAACTTAGAGCATCCCCTTTCATATAAAAGGCAACCATAGGTAATCGTAAGTCAGGAGGAACCTGGTAAAACATGAAGAACTGGTCCGCCTGGAATAGCCAATCAAGTGGTTCTGACCCGTCAAAGGGTGCTAATTCCAGCTTGGGTGGTCGAATAGTAGCAGTGTGGGTATTGGGGTTGGTTGAAAATGGGGAATATGGAAACCTGGTGGGAGAAAAATGAGAAGTGGTAGGGTTGGTGGAGTAGGTGGGGCCAGGGTTTGTGGCATGAACAGTGGTATGAGGATCCAAAATAGGGTTAGGAATCGGGGTACTATAAGAAGTGGAGGCAGTGGTGGAAAGGGGAATGGTATAAGGAATAACTACTGGACTATTAGTGGAAGCTATAAAACCTGTAGTATTGGCAGGGGAGGTAGCCATGTTGTGGGGCTGTTGAGCTTGAGAGTGGGATCCTAGTTGCAGTGACGCCACTTGCTCCAGTAAACCACCAAGAAAAGTAGTCATGGAGTCATGTCTGGAGTCCATGGTTGTTTGGAGTGTATGATGTCTTGTGTCCTGGAGGAGGCGGTGGTCCTCAAGTTGGGATTGTAAGGATCCCAGTTTATCAGATATGGATTGAAGGACCTCCTCAAGGTCCTTGGAAGAAGAGGGCTTTGGAGGCATGAGATCAATGAAAGCACCAAATGATAGGATCCTTTCCTAACAATTTCTTAGCTACTAGAAAAAAATAGGAATCTGCTATAAAGAAGGTAATAAAACTAAAGATATTCATTCCTTGCCTCTACAGAGAGAAGGGTATTCCATATAAAGAAAACAAGATAAAGTTGCCCTAATACATATTGGGCCTAACAAATTGTCTAGATAAAATCTTTGAGCCATGTTGGTTTTTTTGTCATTCTTTTGGGCCTATTATTTTCTGCTGATGTATCAAAGAGGACAATCAACAAGCACTCGAGAGAATATAATCAAAATTTTGTTTGTGTTTAGTGACTTAAGTTTTAGCAAATGGTGGAGCTTGGTCACCTACCAAGCCATTTGAATTGTTATGATTGATAAATTAAGTATATAAGCTGTTTTGGGGCTGTGTAACGTGTTTTGGTTGATTTGTTAATGAATTGGTTGCGTTAATAAGTGATGTTAAAATCATAAGTTTGTGCTTAATTGTACATATATGTATTATGATTAAACAGGAAAATGTATAAAAAACTTAGAAATAACCTTTTAAAATTATTTAAGCTTTGAATAATTATAATATGTGGTACTCAATGATCCAAATAGGATGCATAGTTTGATTTACTATTTTAAAAGTGGTATTAGTGTGGTTTTACGTAAAAAATCACACTAATAACCTTTTAAAATATAAAAAAATAATGTTAAGTGAGATTTAGTGTCCATACTAAAGAAACATAGTGGCTATGGTTCATGTTAAAATTTTATATGAGAGTCAAAATCCTACACTAATTAGTATGAAAAAAGTTAGCATGGGAGGAAGTCCCATTAGGGGTGAAACTCTTGGCCTTTAGTCTTACAACCCATCAACTAATTCTTGTAGTAAATCACAATTTATAGAATTTGGTCTATTATAAGTATGTGATTTATGAGTATCTCATTCTCTATTTATTAGTCGATCGAGTTCAATTTTTGATCTAATGATTATTCTTTAGTGAGGGAACTCTTTACTCATTTTAAATGAGTTAGACCCAATAATTTTAGTCCAACTAATATAAAAATTATCCTCTAATGAGATTACTCAATGCGTAATATACTTAGTTTATATTAAATATAAACATATAACATAATGAACCACGTCTAACAATACATCATTATCCAAATATGAATATCAAATTGATATAACCTTAAATGATAAACTTTATATATTTATATGTTAATTTGGTCCTTTTGTCACAATATATCTAATTAGGCTCAAAACATGGTTGTTGTCATTCTTGTACGACTTAATTTATTTCACTTGATATTAGAGTAAACTTTACTTAAATAAATATTACATATTTATTCTACCTAGCATATGATAATGACCATACATTTGTTTAATCCTACACCAACAAGTGACCCATAGATATTACTCTTGTTATATAGGAGTGACAAATTTCATCTGTGTTACTCACATCCATCTGCATGCATTTGTTCCCTGTCCAATTACAACATTTATGACCACTTTGATACAGAATATGTTTGATCGTATTACAATAATTAACTTCTCATGTAAATATAATAGTGACTCTAGACTATATATGTATATCATATATCACAATGAAAATCATTTATGACATTCATATAATGATCCATGCAACATTCTTATGATTCAATACATCATTACTCTTAATATGTATCATGTCAAGGCTTGATGTCACTCATATATATGATCTGAGATAAGATCATAAGTACATATATTATAGTCATAATGTATTAATACGTCCCTATCAATATTTGACTAGGGATAATTTAGCAATAATTTTCATATGACTTAATATTTCAGAAACAATAAAGACTGTTAAACTATTTAACGATATTGCCCTATTCAAAATGATGTGTCCTAATCATATTGGATCTATGCATACATCCAACAAGATATTTTTTTAGAATTATAAAGAGTTGTTAAATTGAGAATGTATTTGAATAACCAGGAAGATTGTATAATTACTATTAAATTCTAACTTAATGTTTTTTTAATAAAAATTGGAGGGATTTTAAATGAGACATATTGAAAAAGAATTTTAAAATTCCTTCCGTCGATCAATATTTTTATATTACACTATCTTATAATGACTTTCTATTATTAGTTTAAAAAATTTAGAATTCCTCATCCAAATATTGTCTAAAGGATCAAAATAGTAATTTGGCCAGTTTGTTTTTTATAATCTAATTTGGCCAAAAATTAGAATCATACATATTTTAAGAAATATATATTTATGGAGAATTTTTTTTTTCGTGATGCGTTACATTAGCGTTGTGATAATTTCTTGTCCTAAATTTATTACAATAATTATTTTTTTAACGCTATTCAAATAATTACACATTATTACATGTGCATGATGTCTAATTTATATATCTCTCAAAATAAATATCTCATAATACATCAAGGTACTATTCCACTAATTTTTTATTAGATACATGAAGAACTATAAAATTTTCCATCAAGAAATTTTTTATTTGATATCACCACAGTGAGATATCCTCTTCCTTCATCATCCAACATCTTTGACTTCTATTTTTTATCCGTTTTTCCACTCTCCTACATCTTTAAACTTCAAACGACATATTTTGCCATGATAAGTTTAAATAAATAAATAACTACTTATTGAACCATGCATATTAATATTAATGGTTTGTATGGTAAGTTGCATATTCTTCATTGAGATATATTAAAGAATTTCAAACATGCTTAAATTGACCAAATTACTATTTTGATTCTTTAGACAATATTTGAATGAGGAATTCTAGATTTGTTAAACTAATAATGGAAAGTCATTATAAGACAGAGTAACATGAAAATAATGACAGAAGGTATAATAAATAAAAAAGAAGAATTTTAAAATTCTTTTTCAATATCTCTTATTTGAAATTCATCCAATTTATATTAAAAAATATCAAGTTTATATTAAAAAAATATCAAATTAGAATTCAATAGTAATCATACAATCTTCCTAGTTATTCAAACACATTCTCAATTTAACAATTCTTTATAATTATAACAAATCTCTTGTTGGATGTATGCTATCCAATATTATTAAGACATATTATTTTAAATAAGGTATACACCGTTAAATAGTTCAATAATCTTTATTAGTCTCTCTAAAATATTAGGTTAATATATTGTTAAATTTCCCTAGTCAAGTATTAATGTGAGGATGTATTAATACATTATAACTAAATAGTGTGTGAATGTACTGTTCTGTCCTGAACCGGGGTCAAAGAGATCTGGTGTCGGGCCAGTCACAAGTAGTGATAAAAGTCTATGTCTGAAGGCCGACTCTGTGAGTATCCGGTATGTGCATCCGGTGTCACTGAATGAAGAGACCGGTCTTGGCGTCCTGGAGGTCCTTCACACCGTCCTCACGCGTTGATGTGGGCGAAAGGTGGTGTCACCTGCGAAGATTCTCTGACGCTCAAGTCAGTGAGATATTCCAAGTATGGAATGAAAATGATCACAGGGATCAGGTGGATGCATAAGAGAGAAGACCAGAACCGGGAACCAGGAACCCTTCTCCAGTAAACTAAAGTGAGTTCTTATACCTGATTGGCTCGATTTACGAGGACTCGTTAGTGGGGAACCACTAGCCTTCATTATGCAAGTATATTATTGTTTAATGCGCACTCACCAGCATGATTGAGGCAAGTGGCTATTTTATATTGAGCGTAGGGAGGATGGGCTAGACTTAGGGGACAAGTTAATCATTCCCTGGAGCAGAGTTTGGCTCGTAGTGTGGGGAATTATTGATCGGTCCCTGTAGCAATGGTCGTCGTCTTCTGTTGGGTGACGAGTATGTTATCCGGTGTGCATGGTGTTATCCGGACTAACCGATGTAGGGAGAACGCCTGACTCGGGATTACAGTCCGGATGTATACCGATGATACCGATTGCATATGTTATGATAGAAACCGGTTGATCGGTCCGGATCAGCTTCTCAACACCGGGTGAAAGGGGAACGAATGAGGTATCCGATATCTTGGTCACTGTTCGGATAACCGGTATAGTTACAGACTGAGTCGGTATCCTGTGATACCGATTAAGGCCGGCTAACATTTTTACCGACTGGATCGTTGTCCAATGGTATACCGACTGGATCATTGTCCAGTGATACCGACTGAACTCTGGGTCGGCTAAGATAATTATCTCTTAGTCTTAGGGCCGGTACCCAGACCGGATCATATGTCCCCTAGCTTATATGAGGGACTTATGAAGTTGCTCATATGAGCTATACAACCTGCGAGCGGTCTGGATGCTGGTGTAACCTGTAAAAATATCTTTGCAGTACCCGTTAGCCATTGAATATTGTCCCCGAGCGTTATTGAGTGATCGGTTCTGAATGAACATTTGACTCTGAGTGAGTAAGTCTGAGTGAATATTCGACTCTGAGTAAATGATTCCGAGTGAAGTTGGTTCTGGCCGTGTCACTCGGGAAATTCTATTACTTTGTAATCTCCTCGTACTGCTCGGTAAAAGTTTGTACGTTCTATCCGAGTCTTTTATTTTTATGTCGAAGGCTCGTGTTTTGTCTTGAAAATTCCGAGTGGAAGATCTCCAATTGATCCTTCCGGGGGCAGGATTTTCTGAGTAATCCCTCGGGGGTTACTTCCGAGTGAATTGATGGCGTTCGGTTTAATAATGTTCTTAACCGTACTCGGAGTTCGATTTTGTTCTAAAATCTGAGCTTTCACTCGGGTGGGAAGTTTCTGAGTGCAACTTTCCCGAGTAGGTGTGTCCCTGAGTCGAGTGCAACTTCCCCGAGTGAGGGTGTCTCCGAGTGCGACACTTCAAATTGGGATTGCACCGAGTGAGACGTTTTCGACTTCCACTGGGTAAGGCACCGAGTGAATAATTTCTGTCTTCCACGTGGTATGGCACCGAGTGAAGGATTTCTGAATGGGCCATTTCCAGGGGAAGTACTTTTGGTCAGAGGAAGGCTCTGACTTTGGATAAGTACGTTTCGGGTAAATATATTCCTGAGTAAATAATTCGAGTCTGACTTCGAATTTAAAGTGTTTCCGAGTAAGGAATTCCAAGGGAAAGTATTTCCGAGTAAGGAATTCCTAGGGGAAGTACTTCTGAGTGAATTCGAAGTCATGCTTGGAGTTAGGTTTGACCCTACAATCCAAGTCTTCGACTGGGGTTCGGTTTGATCCTACAACTCGTCTTTAATGGCGATCGATTTAATCCTACTAACCGTTCTTCTTCACTCGGTGTTGGATTTTACCCATTCACCAGTTGTCTTTAGGTTACTCGGGGTTCAGCGTGGTCTTGAAGAGAAAGCTTCACCCAGCTTACTGCGCCCAAGCCTTCACCAACGTTCGGCCAAACCTACTAGTCATACTCAGAGTTTGGTTTAATCCTGCAATTCGAGCCTTCGACACGGGGTTCAGATCAGGGCTAATCCTGAACCTACTGCACCCATTACTCGGGGTTCAGCGTGGCCTTGAAGAAGGTCCAGTGTACTGTGCCCAAGCCTTCAATCGGTGTTGGATTTTACCCATTCACCGGCCTTCTCAATCGGTGTTGGATTTTACCCATTCACCATTCTTCAAATGGGTTTGGTGCAATCCTACAACCCATTTCCTGAGGTTCGGTTTAATCCTACAACTCAGGTCTTCAATGGCGTTCGGTTTGATCCTACTAGCCGTATCTTCCATCGGTGTTGGATTTTACCCATTCACCGTTCTTCATACTCGGTGTTGGATTTTACCCATTCACCGGCCTTCAAACTCGGTGTTGGATTTTACCCATTCACCGGCCTTCAAATGGGGTTCGGTGCAATCCTACAACCCATTTCCCGAGGTTCGGTTCAATCCTACAACCCAGGTCTTCACCGACGTTCGGCCAAACCTACTAGTCGTACTTGGAGTTCAGTTTAATCCTACAATCTGAGCCTTCTCCGGTGTTCATCCAAACTTACTAACCGTACCCAGAGTTCGGTTTAATCCTACAATCTGGGCCTTCAATCGGTGTTGGATTTTACCCATTCACCGTTTTCTTCATAATCGGTGTTGGATTTTACCCATTCACCGTTCTTCTCCGACGTTCGGCCAAACCTACTAGTCATACTCGGAGTTCGGTTTAATCCTACAATCCGAGCCTTCAAATTATGGTTCACCCCTTTGTACCTTCGAAAAGGTTCATCACTAACAACAGATACGTTGTTAGGATCGTCCGTCCTGAAAGTATCTTGTCACAACAGTGTTGTGCATCGAATAAAATCATAAAGACAATGGGTGAACATATAGAATATTTCATTAATTATGAATTACAAGAGAGAAAGAGAGCCGAGTCGGGGTTATGCCTCGTTAAACCTTCTTGGTAAAACCCGATCGGAAAAACTCAAGTAAGGAAAGAGTGCATACCGTCTTACCGACTAGCTGTAATAGCGAAAGGCGTTTTTTGGTTTTGATGGCCTGATTCCTAATCAATGACCTCTCAACGGCCCTGATGTTGATGTCGAGGCATAACATTTTACTATGCAGGCTCACCCATCATAACTCCCTTTTGTTTTTCAGAAGCAGTAAATCTTCTGATCGGAGTGGGATGATCGTCATCCTCTTCCTCGTAATCCCTTCCCCTTTTCTCAATCCGTTCTGGTTCATCAGAAGTACCCTCTTTGGAAAGATATTGTTTGAGTTTACCTTCTTGGATCAGGGTCTCAATAGTATTTTTTAAGGCTTGACACTCGTTTGCCGAGTGGTCCTTTTGCTCATGGAATTCACAGTATTTCTGAGGGTCACCATGTTTACGAAGCTGGGGCGGCTTCCTGACCCCGTATGCAGTAAGAGTTGGCCATCCGATCTCACTCAGAATTTGTGACCGCTTAGAATTTAACGGAGCATAATTGCTAAATGAATTTACCCATTCTTCCTAACTCGGAGGTACAGGATTGTCGAAGACGTTGCCCTGGAACGGTCTCTCCGTGCATTCCGATCAGGGCTTGTCCTTATCTCTCCGTTGTTGTGGCGTTAGGGATTTCCTTCTCGCGGCTGTTGCTTCCAAGTGCATTTCAATGCTCATATACTTGGATGCTTTCCTCCTGAATTCTTCGAAATTCACTGGAGGATTCTTTGCCAACGACAGGGCAAAAGCAGAGCTCGGTTACAAAGCTTCTATTGCTATGTGCAACTGTAGTGCCTCTGCTAAGTTTGGAATAGCAGCTGCTTCCTTGTAAAACCTCTTCAAGAAGTCCTTGAGAGTTTCATGTTTCCCTTGCCTAATCTGGGCCAAAGTATGAGATGTTCTGGGAATATCACTAGAAATGACAAAGTGGTCCACAAACACTGTTGCCATTTCTTCCCATGAGTCGATAGAACCTGATGGTAGCCCCTTGAACCAACTAAGGGCATCATCAACAAGAGTCCGAGGGAACATCCTGCACATGACATCTTCATCTGCCCCCAGGTACATGGCTTCAAATGCATAAGCATCAAGATGCTTAGTAGGATCAGTTTCACCACTATATTTTTTGATAGAGAGAGGTTGAGTAGTCTGCAGGTGCTTAGGGATATGTACACTCATAAGTCTCCTTGAAAAAGGGACTGTGAGCTTATAAGTTACCGGAGAGGCTGTCATCAGCTTCCTCTTCCCTTTAGCAACTCTCTCATCAGAATCGTGGATCTATTCCTTCCCTTCAAACATGGGGATGTTTGAATACTGGGGGGTTGAGGATTTTTTTCCCTCGGTTGTGTGATGTGTCCCCTTGATCTGAGACATGGCTCTCTCCTCCATGCTCTTTCTTTCATGCTTCAATTCCATCAGTTCCTCCATCAACTTTCGTATCATCTCATCCTTTAGATCTGGTGCTGGAACCTGCACCATTCTTCTTGAACTTTCCACAGGCGACTCAGGAACCAAGCGCCTGTTCACTGGTTGTTCCTGGGCAGTGATGTCTTCCACGTGCCCATCTGGTTGGTTTTTCCCATTGCCTTCCATGATAAGAGACCAGACTTCTCAAACGAGAAGTAGGAATAACTTTAACATGTCCCACTGGACGTGCCAATGTTCTGCCCTGAACCGGGGTCAAAGAGATCTGGTGTCGGGCCAGTCACAAGTAGTGAGAAAAGTCTATGTCTGAAGGCCGGCTCTGTGAGTATCCGGTATGTGTATCTGGTGTCACTGAATGAAGAGACCGGTCTTGGCGTCCTGGAGGTCCTTCACGCCGTCCTCACGCGTTGATGTTGGCGAAAGGTGGAGTCACCTACGAAGATTCTCTGACGCTCAAGTCAGTGAGATATTCCAAGTATGGAATGTAAATGATCACAGGGATCAGGTGGATGCATAAGAGAGAAGACCAGAACCGGGAACTAGGAACCCTTCTCGAGTAAACTAAAGTGAGTTCTTATACCTGATTGGCTCGACTTACGAGGACTCGTTAGTGGGGAACCACTAACCTTCATTATGTAAGTATATTATTGTTTAATGCGTACTCACCAGCATGATTGAGGCAAGTGGCTATTTTATATTGAGTGTAGGGAGTATGGGCTAGACTTAGGGGACAAGTTGATCATTCCCTGGAGCAGAGTTTGGCTAGTAGTATGGGGAATTATTGATCGGTCCCTGTAGCAATGTCCATCGTCTTCTGTTGGGTGACGAGTATGTTATCCGGTGTGCATGGTGTTATCCGGACTAACCGGTGCAGGGAGAACGCCTGACTCAGGATTACAGTCCGGATGTATACCGATGATACCGATTGCATGTGTTATGATAAAAACCGGTTGATCGGTCCGGATCAGCTTCTCAACACCGGGTGAAAGGGAACGGATGAGGTATCCGATATCTTGGTCACTGTTTGGATAACCGGTATAGTTGCAGACTGAGTCGGTATCTTGTGATACCGATTGAGGCCGGTTAACATTTTTACCGACTGGATCGTTGTCCAGTGGTATACCGACTGGATCATTGTCCAGTGATACTGACTGAACTCTGGGCCGGCTAAGATAATTATCTCTTAGTCTTAGGGCCGGTATTCAGACCGGATCATGTACTTATAATCTTATCTCAGATCATATATATTCCTTTTGATCAGCAAAGGAAAAATATATTAAAAAGGTACAAGGGGTACCTTAACCCGTATACAAGAAGATTACAAAGTACTGAAAATTATCCACACAAACATAACATTGGCTCCCGGTACCAATCAACAAAACCCCAAAAGAAACTTGTCATTCGAATGTTGCATATCAAGTCTTGACATGGTATATATTAAGGGTAATAGTATACTAGACCGATCCACACCATGAGAATGTTGCATGGATCATTACATAAATGATTCTAAATGTGATATATGGTGTTTATATATATATATATATATATATATATATATATATATATAAAGAGGATGTATCATATGGGAAAAGCTCTCTTATGTGAGAGTGAGATGAGCGAATCTGGGTCGTACAACCATACAATGGATGGTTGAGATTAATCATGTGAGTTTTAAAGAAGTCATGTGACCTTTTAAGTGATCATGTGACTTTGAAAAACTTTTAATTTCAACCATCCATTGTATGGTTATACAACCCAGATTCGTTCCTCTCACTCTCACGTAAGAGAACCTTTCTCATAAGATATATCCCTTATATATATATATATATAGTCATCTAACCTAGAGTCACTACTATTTTTACATGAGAAATTTATTATTTTAATACAATCAAACATCATGTAATAATGTGGTCATAAATGTTGTAATAATTGGACAAGGAACAAATACATGTAGATAGATGTGAGTGATGTAGATAAAATTTGTCACTTCTTTGTAACGGGAGTGATATCTATAAGTCACTTGATGGAGTGAGATTAAAGAAATATATAATCATTATCATGTTGGGTAGAATAAATATTTAATATTTATTTAAGTAAAGTCTACTCTGATATCAAGTGAAATAAATTGGGTCATACAAGGATAATAACAACCATGTTTTGAGCCTTATTAGATATATTATGACAAAAGGACCAAATTAACATATAAAAATATATCATTTATAAGTTATATCAATTTGATATTTGTATTTGGATAATGATGTATTGCTAAATATGGTTCATTATATTATATATTTATATTTAATATAAACCAAATATATTATGCATAAAGTAATCTCATCAGAGGATAATTTTTATTTTAGTTAGACTAAAATTTAAAGTATTAAGTTTAACTCATTTAAAATAAGTAAAGAGTTCACTCACTAAAGAATAATCATTAGATCAAAAATTGAACTCGACCGACTAATAAATAGAATATGAGATGCTCATAAACCATGTATAAACTGATGGGGTGCGGGACTAAAGGCCAAAAAATCCAACCCTAAGCCTTTAGGCATGGGAGTCATGCTATATCATGTGTAGGATTTTATTTCCTATGTAAAATTTTGGCATGAACCATAGCCACTATGTTTTTTGATATTGGACACTCAGTCTCACTTAACATTATTTTTTTTATATTTTCAAAAAGATTATTAGTTTGATTTTTTACGTGAAACCGCATTAATACCACTTTTAAAATATATAAAACAATTATGCAGTAAATCAAACTATGCATCCTACTTGGATTATTGAGTACCGCATATTATAATTATTTAAAGCTTAAATAATTTTAAAAGGTTCTATTTCTAAGGGTTTTTTTATACATTTTCCTGTTCAATCGTAAATACATACATATATGACAAGTAAGCACAAACTTATGATTTTAACATCTACATCACTTATTAACACAACAGATTCAATTAGAAATCAACCAAACATGTTACACAACCCCACAATTATACACTTAATTTATCAATCATCAAATAAAATTTGCTAACAATTCAAATGGCTTGGCAGGTGACACAATTTGCTAAAACTTAAGTCACTAAACACAAAATTTTGATGATATTTTCTCCCATGCTTGTTGATTGCCCTTTTGCTCATATATGTGGCTCTAATGCATCCTATGAAATATTGAAGCCGCAAATAAATTCAAAATCTTTCTATATTAGGACACCACAACTTAAGCCATCTTAATTCAATTTTTTAACATGTCCAAAGGGTCATGTTATGGTGCACAAAGAATCTAATGGTTCATTCAAGTAGAAAGCATCTTTTGAAATGTGCTTTTTACATATTTATAGGGTATTTTTTTTACTTTTTACACTAGTTTTTCATGCAGTGTAGATTTAGTAGGTGTAAAAAATTTTGTAACCGGTGTAAAAAAATACTTTTTATACCAACAAAAATTCATGTCTGGTGCAAAATTATTTTTTACACCGGTTCAACTACAAAACTAGTGTAAAAAATGTGTAAATATTTACAAAATTTCCATTGCGCTTTCTTTAAGATCATTTTTTTCTACAATCTATGTAAAATAGTATTTTTTACCGGTTCTATTGAACAACCGGCGTAAAAAATGAATAGATAATTACAAATTTTTTTACATTTGTTTTTTTACGAAACAGGTGTAATATGCCCGGTGTAAAAAGCCAACGGAATCTTTGTACATGAATACATCAATAGATGCTTTGTGCATCATAGAATTCACCCATGTCCAAATGGCATCCAATTTAAACCAAACTTTACAGATTCATCAACCTTATCAAAACAACACTAAACACATTTTTATTTGCCTGAAATAACACCATTAGCTTCAAATTTTCAACAACTCAAACATCAACAATACATTTCTACTATTACCATGGTATTCCAAACATAATCTATAAGCCTCATTAAAACTTTCAATAACCAGGCTGAGTACGAAGCTTGTCTTGTCGGACTCCAACCCGTAATTGATATTGGAGCAATAGAAGTAACCCTCTGTAGCGATTCACAGCTGGTGATATTGCAGATTCAGGGAGAGTATCAGGTTCATGAACCCCAGCTCCAGTTATACTTGAATTGTGTGAATGAGCTGAAGCAGAGATTTGTTTTGTTGGAGTTTAAGCACGTGCCTCGAGAGGAAAACACCAGGGCGGATATATTATCTAGATTGGCAAGTACGAAGCAACCTGGGAGTATAACCACAGTGGTGCAGAGCACTCTGACATCGCCCAGCATCCCTTTGACCCCGTCATTAAATGCAATATCATACCATTCCTTCGACGAGAATTCGTGGGTAGTCCCTTACATATGGTACTTCATCGACGGGCAGCTGCCCACTAATGACTTGGAGAGGAAGAAGTTGAAAAGGGAGTTGCCTTACTTTACGATGGTGGATGGCATGCTCATATGGAGGGGATTTTCTGCGTCATACCTCAGGTGTTTAAACGAAAATGAGGTATGAGGTGTGCTGGAAGAAGTTCATGAGGGGCAGTACAGACACCACACCGGACGTAGAAGCCTGATGAGGAAGGTTCTTAGAGCGGGTTACTGGTGGCCTACAATGAAGAAAGACTCCATTGAGTTCATAAAGAAGTGTGACCCGTGTCAGAAATTTTCCAACCTTCATCACACACCTGCCCAGGAACTTTCTACGCCCGCTGTGCCATGGCCTTTTCACCAGTGGGGCCTCGATATCCTGGGTCTATTCCCAACAGCACCTGGTGGAATCAAGTACCTCATAGTTGAGGTGGATTACTTTACAAAGTGGATAGAGGCCGAGCCCGTTGTGCACATTACCTCAGCTCGGACATGATGTTTCATTTACGAGAACATCATAGCCCGGTTCGGAGTCCCAGCATGGATAGTTACTGACAACAACGCGCAATTTACTGACAGGAAGTTCACAGTATTGCTTAAAGGACTGGGGATAGTCCAAATCTTCTCATTTATTGAACATCCTCAAACAAATGGCCAGGCCAAGGTGGCTAATAGAGAGGTGCTGAAAGGGCTAAAGAAGCGCCTAGGTGAAGCAAAGGGCGGATGGACGGACCAGCTATGCCATGTCTTGTGGGCATACCACACTACACCCCACTCATCAACCAATGAGTCTCCATATCGCCTTACTTACGGTGTTGAGGCAATGATTCCGGTGGAACTCCAGACCACGTCAACTAGGTTGAGTATTTTTTTGAGGAAAATAATAATGCCAATCTAGCATCGGAATTGGATGTTCTTCGACAGCTCAGGGAAGAAGCCTTTGTTAGAGATCAAGCTATTAAAGTAAAAGCCGCCCTCCGATACAATAAGCGCGTGCAATACAGAGCGTTTAACACAGGAGATCTCGTTCTAAGGAAGGAAAGTGTGGAAAATAAGTTTGCTCACCAAGGTAAATTGGCACCGACGTGGGAAGGCCCTTACAGAGTATTTGAGGTGACTGGAAAAGGGTCATATCGATTGGAGAATCTCGATGGCACACCGATTTGTAACAAGTGGAACACTCAGGACTTACGCATTTACTACAGTTAGTTGGTAAGACGGTATGTACTCTATTTCCTTACTTGAGTTTTTTCCCAATGGGCTTTCTCAAGAAGGTTTTAACGAGGCATGACCTTAACTACGCTCTCTTTGTAATCCACATTCAATTCAATGAGAATTCAATTTATGAACATGATGTCTTCACCTTTCTCTCTTATGTTACGATTTATAGCATTACGCCGGTTTGTGTGAAAACCCTCAGGACGGATGATCCCAATTACCTCTTCTGTAATTGGCGATGTAACTCCTTGAGTGAACTAAAGGATTGTAGGATCAGACTTTCTTCAAGGCTATACCAAACCCCATTAGAAGACCTGGATTGTAGGATTAAATAGAACTCCAAGTTCGGTTAGTAGGTTTTGGCCGAACACCGGCGAAGACCTGAGTTGTAAGATTGGACCGAACCTCAGGAAATGGGTTGTAGGTTTGGCCGAATCCTGTGACGCCCCAAAATCAGGGGGGGTAAATTTTTCACGATTTAAAATTCATTTATGAGTAGAGTGAACGTGACCTAGAAAATATTAAGTCACTTCCCCGGATCTTTCAATAACCTATCTCATATATGAAGATATAAGAAGGTATCAAAGTACGTAAGATATATTTAAGTAATACCATTTCGATCTCCAGTTGATATAATCGATTAATCATTGTGCAAATCAAGTCCCTAATCGATTACAGGGCAGGGATTAATCGATTACCATTCCATAGTCGATTACAGGACAAGGGGTAATCGATTACCGAACTCCTAGAAATGGCACAATGAATCAGGTGTTATTCCTAATCGATTATAATAATGACCATAATCGATTACCATGGTTCTGTTGGGTCCATAATCGATTACAAAACTAATTATAATCAATTACCAAGCTATTGGAATCTATGCTAATCAATTATAGAGTTAGTGGTAATCGATTACAGGTCTCCTGGAATTTGTGTAATGCATCAGGTATTTCACCTATTCGATTACAGGGACTAATCTAATCGATTATAAGACTTCGGGTTGGTCCATAATCGATTACAACACTTAGTGTAATCGATTACCTTAAAAGCAGAGGCCTTGTAATCGATTAGGTCAGTAGAGCTAATCGATTACACCCTATCATTATGCAGAGATTATACAGAGTTTGAAAGGAAAATAGACTTTTCAACTACCAAAACCCATGCAAATGATATCAGAATGCCACCAAAATTTAGCACAAGCTAAGACATATTAATTGTGGCGTGTGGCAACTGGCCGCACTCAAAATTTCCTAAAAACGAGTAATTTATGCGCATAAATGCGTTTGTCTCATTTTAAGGCATTTCGAGGCAACCAAGGGGTCTACTTTTCACAAAATGGATCTATTCCATTTCCCACAAACCACAATTAACATACTTTTGCTTTTGCATTCTTCAAATCGCATCAAAACCTCATAAATCACAATTTGACCATACTAGTATCTAGCTCATGTACAAAACAACTATGCAAAATCTCAAATACACATCCTAAAAGGCTGTAATTCATAACTCTCAGCATTCATTCATCAAAATAAATGATATTCAAACGTCTTAAGTGGTATTACACCTTACCAAAGGTCATTAACGAAAATGAGCCATACACACAAGGTCTCATTTTCCCACATGACCCTAAAATCATCATTCATCATGTCAAGTTACAAAATTAGGTACATACACACACCATATAACATATAAAACAATGATATGCTGGCCAAGGCTTATCTACTTCCATTCCATATTTACCTTCACCAAAACTCGACCTCCAAAAGAGTGGGACTTACACCACACCTACATCAAGCTTAAAATAACAACATAGGAGGTGAGTAACATAATCCAAATGTATCAAAGTCATACATTATGATGCTATACATGTATACTCATATATAATACACTTCATACGAACATTATAAATTCATTTACATGCTATAACATGCATAGTAACATATTACCTTCTCAAGTCACATATCCACAATCACACGTGTTCGAATCACTGATAGTCTAAAAATTATTGTCATACACATAGTGTTAGTCTTATATTCCTTTTTTTTTCTTTATTTCTCAATCAACCATCACCACCACGGGCTTCCAACTGGCATATCTCCGGCTATATGCAAATGCTCTTAAAGCTAGTGCATATGCACAAAGGAATCATCATCAAATGCGGATCCGACTATGGGAAACAACATCAAATCATTTGTGGGACAAGTATAGGTGTGCTACTATGCCCCTACTGCAGTAGTAAAATGTGTACACTTACATCTCAATTCTTACATACTCAACAATATATTTTACTGGTACCAAATCGCTATCGCCCATCTGTAGCACTAGTCACCCCGTGACTTACGGATCAACATGGCCTCACTTGCCAAAAGTGCTACGGGCCCCTCCCAAACACACATCGAGAGAGCCGTATCCCATCAGACACCGAGGTAACTCGCTCACTATAGAGCTGCCCGCCCATTGGGCCCGCCACATAGGGTGCCTCGTCACCAAACTATGGACAGCTTCGTGATTCCCAGAATCACTAGGAAAATACAATAATATACTCGTGCACTGGGTCACCCTCCCACTGGGCCCGCCTAGTGGAACCCCTAACATTCCACATAGACAGCAATGATATGCCATGGATGCAGATGCCAATCAATGCATTCTTACTTTATGCATCCTATCATACCACTCCACAATCAACCATTCACCACTACCACTTAGTGGATTTCAACATTCCCAATATCCTCAATCACTACTAACCCTCGTTGGACTCATACATACAATAGTTAGTGGAAATCAAACTCATCCATTCATACATACGCATATGGGACATTTCATATCACTGATTGCAATTCAAAACATGGTCTCACACCATCATGACAAATTTCATTCAATATAATTTCACATTCACAATCCCAAACACATGCCATATAACATCAACCATTCTAAATGCATACCATTCACAAAATCATCACATCATCCATTTAAGAAATCACCAAACACAATCATATGCACATATTTACACATCATCAATGGATGAAATCATACATTTAGAATAATTACCCCCTCCTACCTCAAGTGAAGTAGTGATCAACGTGGTCCGAAGGTTCCGCCTCATCGATGGGGTTATTTCTTACATTACAACACATCACACAATCAATTTTCTATTTAACCACCAAGACTCAAAGGTTCATATGTTTAGTAACTTGATGTTTTATATCATTTTAACTCTCAAACCTCTTTTATTTCATTCAATCCACCATAACCACCATGGGTTAGGTGCCACCATTCGTTATTGTGATGCATTGAAAGCTAAACCCCTCCATGGGTTCCTATATTAATGAACTCCACCAAATCAATTGCCATCATTAATGGCCATTACTCATTATAAATTATATCTATTATCAACAATAAATGCTCATCTACCCACATCTCATATTTCCCCCAATTTATGAAGTTAGGGTTTCTCTAAAATCCAACAACCATCTTAAATGTCCATCTTCTTCCAACATAAATGCATTCACCCCACTTATTTCACTTAAACCATGCATTTATAACAACCCACTCTAGGGTTTATGCATTAAATGCTTCTAGTAAACACCCATTCACATGCATGGCCTCCCAAACTCTTATTATCACATATCCATGGCAAAAACTCAACTAAATGATGAGTATTTCTTACCTCACACCCAAAACAAAATGGGTTCAAGAAGAGGGGAAAAGATGCACGAAAATGGAGAGGAAGAGGAAGAAGATTTCAAGCTTCAATGGCCTCTTTCCAAGCCCCTTTTGAACGAAAATGAGAGAGAGTGAATGGCCACCACCTTTGCTTAGGATTTTAGATGGGAAGAAGAAGAAGTAGAAGTGAAAATGAAGAGGGATTGGAAAGAAAGGAGAAGCAAGTGTGTTTGCCCCAAAAGCCTCAGCAACCTCACGAAAATGAGAAGGGAGAATGGGCTTTTGCCTTTTAATTTTTAACTTCTTCATTAAAATTTTATCGTTTTTCCACAAACAGGTTCTTTATTTGGGCTTAATACTTTATCTAAAAATTATTCTGAGTATATATTCAAACTCCCAATATCATTCTCAATAGCCTTGACCAATATCATCTCAATCAGAGATACTTGGTCTGACACCCATATTTTAACCGGGCTCATTTTCAACTTATCCAGCTTCAATAAATTACCAACAGTCCCTAAAAATATTAATTTAATTATTCTTAATATTTTGGGACATTAATTAATCCTCATACAAATACTTAATATTTATCGCTTTAATTAATTCCTTATTTTAAAAATTTAGGGTGTTATAAATCCCATTAGGAGGCCCATATTGTAGGATTAAAACCAAACCCTGGGTACGATTAGTAGGTCTGACCGAACACTGATAAAGATTCAATCATCATCCTTATGATTGAGGTATAATTCCCCAGGATGGATAATGTCGCCCATCATACTTATGATTGGATGTATACTTCCTGGCGTGGACAATTCCAATCACCATTCTTGTGGTTGAAGGCCCAATCATTATCCTTATGATTGAGGCAGATTCTTGCAGGACGGCTATTCCTAATCATTACTTCTATCTTGAATGATATCTCTCTTCAAGTAATTCGATAAGCATGTCTATTATTAAAGCGGACTAAAGCTTCCATTCTTTAAAGTTAAAGGTATTATTCTACAACGAGTATTCATGCTCTTTGCAATCAACACACACTTGGGGACAATATTTATCGGGTTTAAGTCTCTGTTCTACGGTATGGTTGATAAGAATCCGATCTTACTGCTTCACCCTATGTTTTTGATCATTGCTATTTGATCTTAAGTCTCAACTTAGAGAACGGCATAACGAATTTTACAAAGGTAAAAAATTAGCAAGTTATGGAGGGACGTCAGAAGTTATATTATTGCAGTTTATTTCTCACAATCATATCAGAGCCAGTATTTGAAAAAGAGAATTCATTTATGCAACAAGTTAAGTTTATACATGATTGCTCGAAAATGAGTTAAAACTGGAGCTGATCCCGGAATACAGCAGTAGAAAAAAGAAAATATAACACTAAGAGGCAGGCGTCTGATCTTCAGTTGCATTAAACTCCTTTCCCCTGTCCTCTTTTCCACCGTCCTCCACTTCTCCCTTGTCGTCTTGGGCTCTCTCCCCTCTGAGCTCACCAGCATAAGTTCAGTTTTCTTCGATGATACCCGTAGAGCCCGGAGCAGCTGGCACAGGCTCCATGCTCTGGCCCTCAGGGAAAGGTGGCAACTCATACAGCGAATTTGCAGGCTCCTCATGCCGGCCTTCTTTCACCACAACCAACTTCCCATTGTGGAACTCATAGAACAGATCGATACTGTACAAATTAAAGTTCACGCCAGGGTTGCGGTGGAAAAGTTAGTGAACGGCTAGGTCGAAGGAGTCGTATGCCACATCAGTGCAGATTTTCAGAGCTTTAGAAGTCTTGTCCTTAGCAGCAGCAAGATTCTTCCTCAGCTTGGCATTCTCTTCCTACAGCGACCCAGTCATGGCGCTCCCCTGTTTCAGTTCTTCAATCTGTGCCAGTAACCCCTTCTCCGTCACAGCGAACTCTTTGCCGCTTTTGAGCTTCCCAGCCTCAGTTGCCTTCAGGTCCTCAGAAATCTGGGTGTTCTTCTGTTTTTCTGCCCTGAGGTCCTCTTTGAGCTGAGGAACCCCCGTCGCCTCTGCCTGAAATTCAGAAACTTTTCCTTTAAGAGATTTGAACATATTTTTTAGGGTGGATACTTCCATAGAACGTTCCAGCTCCAGCTCCAGCTCCTGGGCCTTTTTCAGCTTTTCCTCCGCCGTCTTCAAATGAGCCTTGTCCTTAGCAGCGGAGATGTTCAGATGTTCTAACTTGGAAGCCAGCTCATCCGCTTCTTTCACACTATCGATAGTACGACTTAAAGAATCAATGAGGCCAGTTAGTTCCACTAGCTGCCACTTACCGGCTGCGATTGCCTTTTTCATCTCTTCCACCTCTAAAGTTGGACGAAGTTTGTATAATGAAGGTGGAAGGAAAGCCGACATGGGCCCTTCATAAACCAGGAACGGAGAGAGGAAAGAATCGTTGGGCGGATCCATCCTCACCCACGGGAAAGATGGAGGAGGAGGACGGGCAGTGGACCTAGAGACCGCCCCAGAAGTCGTTGTTGTATCTTCCACGCTGGCTTCATTTGAGATCTTCTGCTTCTTCTCAAGCACGACGGTGAGCTTCTTCTTGTCAGTAACCTTTATGAGCCTGCCTCTCTTCTTCTTCCCCTCTAGTTGTTTTGGCTGAGAGGTCTTCTCCTCATCAGTTTGAGACTCTAAGAAAGGGGGTCGTCGCCTACCTCGAAGGTCAGAGGGATGAACTCTGCCATAGCCTTGGTGGCATTCCTTTTGGCTTGAACATTATTCTCTTCACCTTCAGATGAAGAGTCATCATCCCCGAACAAGGATTTCAAGGCAAGCATGTCAGGACAATTCCTCTCTATCCAATCTACAAAAAGAAGGAAGGAAGATATTAATAGGAAGTAAACATCGAATTACCACAGTAGAATAAAAAAACAAGATTATTACTTAAATATTCATTTCTAATAAAGGTAGACCCTAAGAGACGCTTACAGCAGAGTTCCTTATGGGCAGCAGTGAACGCCCTCAAGGCACTTAATACTTTGATAGAGTGGGAAGAGAGTTCACTCTCATCAGTGAAGTAAGCCCGACTTGCAAGCAGGAAATGCTCATGAGTCCAGCTGAGGGGAAACTTTGGAATGTTGTCCTTGCTGAGCCAGAAGATCGGCTTATTCGATTTGATCCGGATTCTGGTATAGTGTTGTTTAAAAGATCGACCATCGATCTTGACCGATTCAGTGAAGGATTTGAAATTTATCACCTTGGCGTCGCATAAGAGGGTGACAAATCCAAGACCGCCTTTCTTATTTGCACAGGGGACCACCTGACAATAATAAAAAAGCATTGTCACAGTGGGTTTGAAATTGAAGTACTCCCTGAGAACCTCGAGAAAGCAGATGAGACTCCACCCATTGGGATGCACTTGTGAGAGGGCGCACTCTAAAAATCATAAAACGCCCATTTGAAAGTCGTTGAGAGGGAAGCGCACTTCGAGGTGCTGGAAGACAAAATCGTACATGTAGACAAAACGATTATCTGGAACCTTATGGCAGATCCTCTCGTGTGGCCGGGGTGCCAGGACCATAAACCTCTCCCGTAGCCTTTCTTCTGCAAAGATTCTGAAGCGTAGGGATACCTGTTGAACCCCAAAATACTATTGGGTCTTTAATTGGCAAGCGCACCAATCGTTTGTAGTTTTCAAATTTAGATATCATTCCACTGGGATTAAAAGTTCCAGTAACTCACAGTAATTCTTATTTACTATGGTAAATTTATCAAAAGTTATTAACAAAAGAATGATTTATAAACAATTTATATAATTTTCACAGAATTTGATGATTGATTTGTTCATGTGGTAAAAAGATGGTAAATATAAAATTTATCTAAAAAGTTAAGATGTAATTCAGAATAACTCAGATACTTGAAGTAAAAACACAGATTGACAAATTATATTGGAATTAGGATCCTCACACTAAAATATAATGAAGTGATTACAAACATACATATTTAATAATCGAGTTCATGTCATTGCAACTTAAAGTCATTATAACCGATCCCTCGTGATATAAATTCAAAGTAGTCACCATAAAGTCCGATCCCTTGTGAGTTTTCTTAGTAAAAACTTGCATTAAGTACTGGCCTTATGGCAACAACAATCACCAACTCTATTCCTAGTAATTGGCATATTAAGGGTATTTCAAATTTTACTTTCATTAAAACAGATTTTAATACGGCATGAATAATCATTCTCCCGTTTGACATTCACACTAATAAAACAAGTTTCAATATGCATGAAAATCATTCTCCCGTTTGACGTTCATACTAATAAAAGATTGAAATACTGACATAGTACTTGAATCATAAATATGAAGAGGTCATAATTACAACATCATATAATAGATTGATTCACCAAATTCCAACATAAACATTTTATTTACACATGGTAAAAGTAAAAACAACACTTACAGAGTTTGACATTACGAGGACTTGGAAACACTTCATGTTACAAGAGCTCACAATACTACACAACACTCTCAAGTATCTAGACATCACTCTAACCTTACAAACTCACAAAAGAACACTCAAACTTGAGTGAAAGGAAAGAAAAGAAGCTATGAATTCAGAATGGGATGCCTTGAATGTGTGGAGAATGACCCTATTTATAGGGTTGAAGAAGGGTCCTGACGCTACGCGTCAGGTTCCTGACTCAGCCTCCATTAAACATGTGATTAAGTGGTCATGATTAAGATTAATTAAATCCAATAATGCCCAGACAATGGTTCCACATGTCTCCCAATTTGGCTTGGCATTTTGCTTGATTGGATTGGCCATTATTTGGCCTTTTGACTGATTACTTGTCCACCTGGAAATGGAATCCATGTAGCTCTGACGCTACGCGTGGCTGTGACGCGTAGCGTCAGCATAAAAAATTCCCACGCTACGCGTGGTGTTAATGCTATGCGTCAGCTCTCGAGATCTTTAATTTTCTCTTGAACTTCTTTACTTTTTCACTGCAAAACTAGAGAAATTTGATCAAGGTAGATAATTCCCAATAATTTCCATTTATTACAATTAAAACCTAAATTTCTAATAAATTAAACTAATTTTTATTATTTTTGACATAATTTTATTGAGAAATTTATTGTAAATTTGAGGACTAACAATACCAGCCCACCGTCCTCACGCGCGTGTCGAGAGGGGATCTCTTTGAACTCCTCTTCTACCCAACAATAAGGGTGAGTCCTGTTGAGAGCTTCCTAGTCTATCCGGTGTGCCACAACGTTGACACACCCTTTCTGAGTGCGCAGAATTGGAACTTTACCACGCCTTGTGATCTTCATCTCGTCTGTTGCGTGACAAAAGGCGTCTGTATAGTGATAAAAAGCAACATCACTAAGGAACCAGTCCAAACTTGACGAGCTTCCCTGAGAATCGTTAGCCTCAGAACGAGATGAGGGTTCAGAACTGGGCCTAACCACTGGCCGCCTTGATGAAGAGATTTCCCCTCTCCCTGAACCATGAGGCCTTACTCCGGAAGGACCCATAGAAATCCTTCCACCATGATAATCGAAGGGCCAAGGGTAACGCTCTCCTATTCGAAGGACCAACGCGGTTCTGCCTAGGGCGCATGGTTGCAATATAAATGGAAAGGAAGATAAAGAAGTTGGAAGAAGTGAGGTTACCTAAAGGGAAGTTACGGTTGGTGGAAGAGAGAACTTCACGAGAATGGCAGCAACAATCTTCTCAGGAAATTTCAGCAGAGTTTTGCTAAGTTTGAGAGCAAATTTGATTTCCAGAATTTGCCAAGTTACCCTTTTATAGGTGAGGAAGGGGTTCAACCACCAGCCAGAAGGTGTGTCATTTGTCAGGAAACGCAACGTTTCAGTACCAGACGACGTTGGCAATTCAAGCCCAAATGCACAAAAACGGCGACGATTCGCGAAAAGTTTCTTTCGAAATAGGGCCTAAAAATTCAAATTTTAGGCCCATAATGTAACATCCCATTTTCAACACAAATAGAAAATAGATATTAATATATCTTTAATGAGAAATACTTACTATTAGTTAGTTTATTATTATTATTTTTTATGAAATTTTATATTTATATTTAATTATTTGTTTTTTAAACTAAAATAAAATAAAAATAAAATAAAAATATTTATGTATTCTCAATGAGAATTTTAAAATGACTTAATTAGTATTCATTGATTAATGAAATTATATTAAGAATTTTAAATATATTTATTATTCACAAATTTTATTTTATGTTTTTATATTTATGTTTTTACATATTTGTGATTTAACTTTTATTATAATTTTAAAATAAAATTTTGAAGGAATTAAACTATGGTTCTTTAGAACTTTTAGATCTACATAATATTTATGATTTTCGGGAATGTTTTGAAAATTTTGAAATATTTTAATAAAATAATATATTTTAAATAATTTTAAATTCATATAAAGTTACTTAAAATTAAAAATATTTACAAGAAAGTGAAGTTAAATTATAAGAAAAAATTTTTAAAATTAATTTCAAGTAGACTTATCTAAAAATTATCGGTTTGAGTAAAATCTTGATTTTTACCAATCATAAAAAAATCGAAAACGTACCAATAAATTTTTATTAACCGAAAATTTTAGATTTTTAAAATTTAAACTTTATATTACTTATCATAAAATTAGTGAGAACTGATATAATATCGCTAAATTTCAAAAAGGGTCGATTTTGAATATTTAAAACATATCGAGTGAATAATTACTATTTGGCTTAATAATTCAGTCGACATTTGCTATGCAAAATACTGTGCATGAACAAAAATTTCAAACTTGCACAGTAACTAGAAACGAAAATTTCAAAAATTACACAGTACTTTTATAAGGATTTTTGAAGGAAAAATCACAATTTCAAATTAAATTTTCTTAATATAGTAGTGCTAGAGAGATAGTGGTGGGAGTAGGAGAGAGAAATAATTTTTATAGAAGGAAGTTCTGCCAAAATTATAAGGTAAGAATAACTCTTTTTGATACTTTTTAGGTTTATTTTCATATCATTTTAGAAATCTATTATTATACTGGATATAATATTATTTTAAGTTACTATTCTGAATAGTAAATTACTATGTCAATAGTAAATTACTAATGAGAATAGTAAATTACTATTCAAATAGTAAATTATTATTCAAATAGTGAATTACTATTTACTGTTACTATTTATAATTTACTATTTATCGTTACTATTTACATTCTACTATTTATGGTTACTATTCACATTTTACTATTTACTATTACTATTCACGTTTTGCTATTCATTATTTACTATTCAAAATTTACCATTTCTGTTTTACGTAGTAATCTTTATTTTTATCTTATGCCTATACTGAGATAAATTGGTATTAATATTTCTAGAACTCGGAGGTGCAAAGCGAACTCACTTTTGGTAGCAATTCACGGTAAGGGGGAGTGAGATAGGAATATAATATGAAAAGACATAAGAATAATGGCAGGAGTCCCCTACTTCTTTTAAATTTAATAATAATATTATTATTTTAAAATAATAACTATTTAACTTAAAATTTATATAAACTTTAAATTGTGTATCTTGTGTAACTTGATCTGAAATACCTATACAAAGACCTGGATAACCTATGCGAACTGGACTAAACCTATGCAAGGACTTGGACTATTATGACCTGTATGGACTGAACTATACCTATGCGAAGACTGGATTATATATATGGACTTATATAGACCTGTGCGATGAATGGACTATAAGGACTCAAAATCAACTCTACTAATTTAAATAACCATCAAATTTTGAATTATATTTATAAGTGATATTTAGTTGATTTGACTTGATTATAATTAACTATATTTGATTTTGATTAATGATATTGTGATTTTTAATATTAGACTGTGATTGATGATATGTAATTATGACTGATAATATTTGTGATTGATGATATTTGATTGTGATTGATGACATTTGATTGTGATTAAGACATTACAATACTTGATTGTGGTTGATGAATGATTGATGACCTTATGATATGAAGTTTGAGCATATAGCAAGCATGACGGAAAGTTAAAACTCAGTAAGAATTTTCTTACCTTACTCTTTAAAGTTTTATTCTAAGAGAAAGTATTTTATAATTATTTTAGTCTTTTATTTCTTCTTATAAATTATTTTTATTAACTTTATTTTTAATCTCTAGAATAAAATCTAGCATTAGAAAGAAGCTATTTTATGAAAATTAAAGGTTGAGATAATTAATTCTTGAATTAAAGAAAATCTTTATAGTTTTAAGTATTCTTAGTTAATGATTTTAAAAATTACTTTCTTTTAGTAATTAGAAGTTTAAAGTAAATTATTTTAGTTTTCCCCAACGAAATAACTAAAGGATATTTTGTTATAGTTGATATTTCTAAACTCAATCTAGTTAAAATTCAAATTGAGAAAGATTATGTAAATATATGAAGTTTTTTAAAAGAAAGTTCTGAAATATTTAAGACTTGAAAACTCAATTTTGGTGAGATCTGAATTCAGAGACCGTACTAAATTTATTTCTGTATAACAGAAGTTCAAAAAAGGACTTATGGGAATCTACAGTTTATTGAGATGATTTGTGAACCTTTATGGTATTTAATAATTGAGTTTCTAAAAGTCTTAACCTACTAAATATGTGAGTAGTTCATGCATCATGAATCATTAAAGAGAAATGAGATGTGATGTTGCCTGGGGACGGATTATAGAAACTGAGGATACATTAAAGGAGGTTCAAATACGAACCTTGGGATGAAAGGGTGTGGAAGGGTGCTTCAGGGGACCTGGGGTCGCTCCCTAGTGTCGGGTACTTTCACAATAAAAACCTTCTCAATCTGATTAGTCTCTAAGTGTTTCCATGCCAGTTGAGTTGTTCATATACCATGAAGGCATTTATGTTATTATCCGGAATTATGGAACAGTGTAAACTCCTGGTTGGCCCGGTGCAAACTAAAACTTTAAGGGCCCATATGCATAAACTGAATGAGATAGTATTAAAAGCATTACATGTCATACATGTGATTGTGATATTCTGTATGGATGGTTGTGAATGAAAGTATGATTGTTATGCGTATGAGAACCTTATATTTATAATTAATTATGTACGAGATTTTGAATGATATTAATTTATTAGTTTGTGAAAACCCTTATGCTTATGTCTTATCTGTAAAGTATTATATTTTGTTTCTCACTCCTTGTTTGAATTTTGTGTCCAAAATATATGTTATGTGATATATAGCTAGCGGTTCAAGATGGAAGGATATGTAATTACAAGAGGGTAAAGTGGTCTCATCCTCAATCAGATAGATGAAGAGATATGACAAGAGTAGGATTCCAAAACTCGATTCAAGGACTAGGAAATGATTGGTCACATTTGTAGTTGAGGTATAGTTTAGTTTTACCTTGCCTTATTACAATATCAAGTTAGATAATTGTAACAAGGTAAAGGTTAAACTTTGATAAACTTTCTCATTCGGATATAATACTGTAATGATTTATCACTTATGATTTCTATAAATTATTTTATCATTATGGACAAATATTAAAAGACAATGTTTTTTTTACTTTCAATATTAAATCAGATGTATATACGTCCTTGTATACGCGAGATAAAGAATCTGTTGTATAGGAATCATGAGAATGACCTCTTCATCTTAAGAACGGATCGAGAAGTAGGTCATTGGTACAGCGCATAGCGTACCCGTAGATGTGCTTGAGTGTTACACCGATATCAAGACTTCATACATAGACAGTTTAGCTTACATGAGCAACTCTACCAGTCCCTCACACAAGCTAGGGGACAGATGATCCGGTCTCGATATCGGTACCTGGGGATAGACAGGTAATTGTATTCGTTCTTACTATGCTACCAGCCTCACAGGTATATTTTCAGACTATGAGTCCGCATGAGACATTCTCCATGCCGGAATACCAAAGTTCTTAGCCTGCATACCGGAAAGTAGCCACGTCACCCGACAGAAGGTACATAGTACAACCACAAGGATGATACGCGAGAAATGTGGCTCCCCCCGCATCGCGTGTCAGAATCGTACACTGAGCAGCGTACTATTTGTCTCCTGGCCCCACCTGTGCCTAATGATTCATTCTCCATGCTCATCTATAAATAATCGATTCTCACATTCATAAAAGGTTACGTTGTTCTAACCCTTGATATACTATTGTATTGCTTGAGTTATCTTAACATGAATTCTTATTCTGGTGACTGACTTGAGCGTCGGAGAATCTTCATAGGTGACACCACCTTTCGCCCCCCTTCAACGCGAAAGCTTGGTGTGAAGGATCTCCAGGACAACAAGACTGGATTCTCCCACTGAGAGTTCAGATTATAATACCAGATACCCACTGTACCGGTGTATAAACACTTTCATCCTTGACTTTTGTGGTTGGTCTCCACTCCGGATCCTTGACCCCGGATCAGACCAGTTCAGAGTTATATTTACAATGAATTCTTATATACTAGAACCTGTGTGTCTTACCTTTATGACTGTTTTTATGATAAATGTAATATGTTATTTATTTAAGTTGAGATCAAGTCTGGTTTGAAAAAGAAATTGGTAATAACCATTGACCAGACCCTAAGTTATGTTAATATAACCAGACCCCAAGATTTGTTAATAACACACATCAAGACATTTAATTTAAATGAAGTCTGCTCATGTGTGATCTAACATGTCCAAATTAAGTGTTTCAAGAAACAAATACTAAAGTACACAAGTTACAAAAGGAAGGGAAAGTCCATAAAATCAAAGGTCTAATAAATTAAAAGTCTGATTTTGGACTTTACCCAAAAGAGTCTGATTCAAGAATTTTCAGGCATATGGACCAACAATTAGACCTCAGACTTTTGATGCATCAAGATTATGCAACATGAATGTTACTTAAAGTACCAATCATACAACATTCCAAAACCTTTTTCATGATACTCTGAAGTCAAGCTCTTATCAAGAAAACCGTGTTTTTCATCAAAGAAGAAAAGGAACAAAAAAATGGATAAACCAAAGCACTTTTCAAAGAAATCAATAAAGCTACTCTGTATATTTCAGAAAAAGCTAAATTAAGTCAGCTCTTATGCCAGGAAGTTTCAAAAGTTCAACAACAATATGTTCTACGCGTTAGTTAGAAGAAGAAAGCCAACAAATGGCTTTATACTCTAAAGATCTCAAGGAACTCTAATTTCATGTAAGTTTCAAATTTCCTTGATACCATACCTTTTAACATATCATCAGTTTTTTTAAGGTATGGTGTTTGCAATCAAGAAAACTCCTTCAAAGAATTTCCAAGGGTTATATCTCCTCACCAACTTGTCAAATGGTCATCTTGAGTGGCCTATATATTTGAAGAAACTAATTATTAAAGGAGAGACAAGCATATCAAGAAGAATAAATCTCTGCGATCAGAGTTCTGTTAATTTCTTCATAGCTTCTCTTAGACAAAGGCCTTCTTTGTTGTCCTACCTCTAGCAGACCTTGGTCTTTTTGTCTTTCTTTACTAAGCGTATCTATTTATCTATGTATATCTTTCATACACTAAGTTTTGTGAAACACCTTACACTCTATTCTTATAAACTTGTTGTTGTGTTAAAGTCTGGTGTGTTGTCAGCCTTTAAGTTTCATTGGGAAATAGTTGTGGCCTGAAGAGGCTTTTGAAAGAATACTTGAGTTTGAGTCAGCAGTTGTTTGTTGAAAAAAATACTTAGGTTTAATCCATAAGTGGCTGGAGTCAAGAATACTTGTGGCACAAGTCTGGTGCTGTTATTGTAAAGGATATTTTACAATAGTGGAAATCCTTCAAGTTAGAAGGGATTAGATGTAGCTTCTGCGTTGGAAGACCAGTATAAATCTTTGGTGTTCATTTTTCTTACCTTGCTCTTATTAAGTCTATTTTTATGAGTTTGATTACTTGTGCTTTAAAGGTTCAAATTTATGCAAAAAGAGTCTAAGGCTTATTCAACCCCCTATTCTAAGTCTGATTATTTGTACAGAGTGTCTTATTGCTTGCCCTAGTGGGGGGTTACTCTTAGGAAGGAGCTTTAAATCTTTGAGGACTAATTTTGTCCTTAGCACTTCGGTTTGCCCAATGCTTTGATTGGTTTGGATATCCACTTTTATGATGCTTCAATTCATCGTGGATATCAGGGTTGCCCGTTGTTGGTGCAATTTGATTTGTCTAGCACTTTAGTTGCTAACAGTTTCCCTTTTTGTCATGTTATGACCATTATCCTTAATAAGTACTTTAATTTGCTTGACACTTTGATTTGCCACCAACTAAGTTGGATCTCCATTGTATGCTTTTATGAATTTGAAAAGATATAATTTTGAAAGTCCATGGTATTCAATCATTTGTATCGAGAGATTAGTAATATGTGGTATATGTATAGGTATTGCAAGAATTGGAGGTACCTAGTGATGTTTGATATTGAAATGATGAATTCATGATTGATATGTATTTGGTGATGTATGAAATTGAATAGATGATTGATGTATGGTGTTCTGTCCTGAACCGGGGTCAAGAGATCCGGCGTCGGGCCGGTCACAAATAGTGTGAGAAGTGTATGTTTGAAGGCCGGCTCTGTGAGTATCTGGTATGTGTATCCAGTGTCATTGAATGAAGAGACCGGTCTTGGCGTCCTGGAGGTCCTTCACACCGTCCTCACGCGTTGATGTGGGTGAAAGATGGTGTCACCTGCGAAGATTCTCCGATGCTCAAGTCAGTGAGATATTCCAAGTATGGAATGTAAGAAGATATAAGGGAGAGAACCCAAAACTCCAAACCCTCCTCCAGTAAACTGAAGTGAGTTCTTATACCTGCTTGGCTCGGTTTACGAGGAACTGTTAGTGGGGAACCACCAACCTTCATTATGCAAGTATATTATTATTTAATACGTACTCGCCAGCATGATTGAGGTAAGTGACTATTTTATATTGAGCGTAGGGAGTATGGGCCAGACTTAGGGGACAAGTTGATCATTCCCTGGAGCAGAGTTTGGCTCGTAGTGTGGGGAATTATTGATCGGTCCCTGTAGCAATGCCCGTCGTCTTCTATTGGGTGACGAGTATGTTATCCGGTGTGCATGGTGTTATCCAGACTAACCGGTGCAGGGAGAACGCCTGACTCGGGATTATAGTCCGGATGTATACTGATGATACCGATTGCATGTGTTATGATAGAAACCAGTTGATCGGTTCGGATCAGCTTCTCAACATCGGGTGAAAGGGGAACGGATGAGGTATCTGATATCTTGGTCACTACTTCGGATAACCGGTATAGTTGCAGACTGAGTCGGTATCTTGTGATACCGATTGAGGCCGGCTAACATTTTTACCGACTGGATCGTTATCCAGTGGTATACCGACTGGATCATTGTCCAGTGATACCGACTGAACTCTGGGCCGGCTAAGATAATTATCTCTTAGTCTTAGGGCCGGTATCCAGACTGGATCATATGTCCCCTAGCTTATATGAGGGACTTATGAAGTTGCTCATATGAGCTATACAACCTGCGAAAGGTCTGGATGCTGGTTTAACCATTGAATATTGTCCCCGAGCATTATTGAGTGATCGGTTCCGAATGAACATTTGACTCTGAGTGAGTGATTCTGAGCAAATATTCGACTCTGAGTAAATGATTTCGAGTGAAGTTGGTTCTGGCTGTGTCACTCGGGAAATTCTATTACTTGTAATCTCCTTATACTGCTCGGTAAAAGTTTCTACGTTTTATCCGAGTCTTTTATTTTTATGTCGAGGGCTCGTGTTTTGTCTTGAAAATTCCGAGTGGAAGATCTCCGATTGATCCTTCCGGGGGCAGGATTTTTCGAGTAATCCCTCGGGGGTTACTTCCAAGTGAATTAATGGCGTTCGGTTTAATAATGTTCTTAACCGTACTCGGAGTTTGATTTTGCTCTAAAATTCGAGCTTTCACTCGGGTGGGAAGTTTCTGAGTACAACTTTCCCGAGTAGGTGTGTCCCCAAGTCGAGTGTAACTTCCCCGGGTGAGGTGTCTCTGAGTGCGACACTTCTAATTGGGATTACACCGAGTGAGACGTTTTCGACTTCCACTGGGTAAGGCACCGAGTGAATAATTTCCGTCTTCCACGTGGTATGGCACCGAGTGAAGGAATTCCGACCTCCACATAGCATGACGCCGAGTGAAGGATTTCTGAATGGGCCATTTCCAGGGGAAGTTTTTTAGTCAGAGGAAGGCTCTGACTTTGAATAAGTACGTTTCGGGTAGATATATTCCTGAGTAAATAATTCGAGTCTGACTTTGAATTTGAAATGTTTTCGAGTAAGGAATTCCAAGGGAAAGTATTTCCGAGTGAGGAATTCCTAGGGGAAGTACTTCTGAGTGAATTCGAAGTCATGCTTGGAGTTAGGTTTGACCCTATAATCCAAGCCTTCGACTGGGGTTCGGTTTGATCCTACAACCCGTTCTTGGAGTTCGGTTTAATCCTACAATCCGAGCCTTGGAATGAGTTCGATAAAATCCTACAACCCATTTCCTGGGATTCGGTTTAATCCTACAACCCAGTTCTTCAATGGCGATCGATTTAATCCTACTAACTGTTCTTCTTCACTTCGGTGTTGGATTTTACCCATTCACCGGTTGTTTTTAATTTACTCAGGGTTTAGCGTGGTCCTGAAGAAAAAGCTTCACCCAGCTTACTGTGCCCAAGCCTTCACCGACGTTTAGCCAAACCTACTAGTCATACTCGGAGTTCGGTTTAACCCTGAAATCCAAGCCTTCGACACGGGGTTCAGATCCGGGCTAATCCTGAACCTACTGTGCCTGTTACTCGGGGTTCAGTGTGGCCTTGAAGAAGGTCCAACGTACTGCGCCCAAGACTTCAATCGGTGTTGGATTTTACCCATTCACCATTTTCTTCACTCGGTGTTGGATTTTACCCATTCACCGTTTTTCTTCACTCGGTGTTGGATTTTACCCATTCACCGGCCTTCACAATCGGTGTTGGATTTTACCCATTCACCGTTCTTCAAATGGGGTTCGGTGCAATCCTACAACCCATTTCCTGAGGTTCGGTTTAATCCTACAACTCAGGTCTTCAATGGCGTTCGGTTTGATCCTACTAGCCGTATCTTCAATCGGTGTTGGATTTTACCCATTCACCGTTCTTCATACTCGGTGTTGGATTTTACCCATTCACCGGCCTTCACACTCGGTGTTGGATTTTACCCATTCACCGGCCTTCACACTCGATGTTGGATTTTACCCATTCACCGGCCTTCACACTCGGTGTTGGATTTTACCCATTCACCGACCTTCAAACTCGGTGTTGGATTTTACCCATTCACCGGCCTTCAAATGGGGTTCGGTGCAATCCTACAACCCATTTCCTGAGGTTCGGTTCAATCCTACAACCCAGGTCTTCACCGACGTTCGGCCAAACTTACTAGTCGTACTCGGAGTTCGGTTTAATCCTACAATCCGAGCCTTCTCCGGTGTTCAGCCAAACTTACTAACCGTACCCAGAGTTCGGTTTAATCCTACAATCTGGGCCTTCAATCAGTGTTGGATTTTACCCATTCACCGTTCTTCTCCGACGTTCGGCCAAACCTACTAGTCGTACTCGGAGTTCGGTTTAATCCTATAATCTGAGCCTTCAAATTATGGTTCACCCCTTTGTACCTTCGAAGAGGTTCATCACTAACAACAAATACGTTGTTAGGATCATCCGTCCTGAAGGTATCTTATCACAACAGTGTTGTGCATCGAATAAAATCATAAAGACAATAGGTGAACATATAGAATATTTCATTAATTATGAATTACAAGAGAGAAAGAGAGCCGAGTTGGGGTTATGCCTCGTTAAACCTTCTTGGTAAAACCCGATCGGAAAAACTCAAGTAAGGAAAGAGTGCATACCGTCTTAACGACTAGCTGTAATAGCGAAAGGCATTTTTTGGTTTTGATGGCCTGATTCCTAATCAATGACCTCTCAACGGCCCTGATGTTGATGTCGGGGCATAACATTTTGCTGTGCAGGCTCACCCATCATAACTCCCTTTTGTTTTTCAGAAGCAGTAAATCTTCTGATCTGAGTGGGATGATCGTCATCGCCTTCCTCGTAATCCCTTCCCCTTTTCTCAATCCGTTCTGGTTCATCAGAAGTACCCTCTTTGGAAAGATACTGTTTGAGTTTACCCTCTCGGATCAGGGTCTCAATAGTATTTTTCAAGGCTTGACACTCGTTTGCCGAGTGGCCCTTTTGCTCATGGAATTCACAGTATTTCTGAGGGTCACCATGTTTACGAAGCTGGGGAGGCTTCTTAACCCTGTATGCAGTAAGAGTTGGCCATCCGATCTTACTCAGAATTTATGACCGCTTAGAATTTAACAGAGCATAATTGCTAAATGCATTTACCCGTTCTTCCTAACTCGGAGGTACAGGATTGTCGAAGACGTTGCCCTGGAACGGTCTCTCCGTGCGTTCCGATCGGGGCTTGTCCTTATCTCTCCGTTGTTGTGGCGTTAGGGATTTCCTTCTCGCGGCTGTTGCTTCCAAGTGCATTTCAATGCTCACATACTTGGATACTTTCCTCCTGAATTCTTCGAAATTCACTGGAGGATTCTTTGCCAACGATAGGGCAAAAGCAGAGCTCGGTTGCAAATCTTCTATTGCTGTGTGCAACTGTAGTGCCTCTGCTAAGTTTGAAACAGCAGCTGCTTCCTTGTAAAACCTCTTCAAGAAGTCCTTGAGAGTTTCATGTTCCCCTTGCCTAATCTGGGCCAAAGTATGAGATGTTCTGGGAATATCACTGGAAATGACAAAGTGGTCCACAAACGCTGTTGCCATTTCTTCCCATGAGTCGATAGAACCTGATGGTAGCCCCTTGAACCAACTAAGGGCATCATCAATAAGAGTCTGAGGGAACATCCTGCACATGACATCTTCATCTGCCCCCAGGTACATGACTTCAAATGCATAAGCATCAAGATGCTTAGTAGGATCAGTTTCACCACTGTATTTTTTGATAGAGAGAGGTTGAGTAGTCTGCAGGTGCTTAGGGATATGTACACTCATAAGTCTTCTTGAAAAAGGGACTGTGAGCTTATAAGTTACTGGAGAGGCTGTCATCAGCTTCCTCTTCCCTTTAGCAACTCTCTCATCAGAATCGTGGATCTATTCCTTCCCTTCAAACGTGGGGATGTTTGAATACTGGGGGGTTGAGGATTTTTTTCCCTCGGTTGTGTGATGTGTCCCCTTGATCTGAGACATGGCTCTCTCCTCCACGCTCTTTCTTTCACGCTTCAATTCCATCAGTTCCTCCATCAACTTTCGTATCATCTCATCCTTTAGATCTGGTGCTGGAACCTGCACCATTCTTCTTGAACTTTCCACAGGAGACTCAAGAACTAAGCGCCTGTTCACTGGTTGTTCCTGGGCAGTGATGTCTTCCACGTGCCCATCTGGTTGGTTTCTCCCATTGCCTTCCATGATAAGAGACAAGACTTCTTAAACGAGAAGTGGGAATAACTTTAACGAGTCCCACTGGGCGTGCCAATGTTCTGTCTTGAACCGGGGTCAAGAGATCCGGCGTCGGGCCGATCACAAATAGTGTGAGAAGTGTATGTCTGAAGGCCGGCTCTGTGAGTATCCGGTATGTGTATCCGGTGTCACTGAATGAAAAGACCGGTCTTGGCGTCCTGGAGGTCCTTCATACCATCCTCACGTGTTGATGTGGGCGAAAGGTGGTGTCACCTGCGAAGATTCTCCGACACTCAAGTCAGTGAGATATTCCAAGTATGGAATGTAAGAAGATATTAGGGAGAGAACCCAGAACTCCGAACCCTCCTCCAATAAACTGAAGTGAGTTCTTATACCTGCTTGGCTCGGTTTACGAGGATCTGTTAGTGGGGAACCACCAACCTTCATTATGCAAGTATATTATTGTTTAATGCGCACTCGCCAGCATGATTGAGGCAAGTGGCTATTTTATATTAAGCGTAGGGAGTATGGACCAGACTTAGGGGACAAGTTGATCATTCCCTGGAGTAGAGTTTGGCTCGTAGTGTGGGGAATTATTGATCGGTCCCTTTAGCAATGCCCGTCGTCTTCTGTTGGGTGACGAGTATGTTATCCGGTGTGCACGGTGTTATCCGGACTAACCGGTGCAGGGAGAACGCCTGACTCGAGATTACAGTCCGGATGTATACCGATGATACCGATTGCATGTGTTATGATAGAAACCGGTTGATCGGTCCGGATCAGCTTCTCAACACCGGGTGAAAGAGGAACGGATGAGGTATCTGATATCTTGGTCACTACTTCGGATAACCGGTATAGTTACAGACTGAGTCGGTATCTTGTGATACCGATTGAGGCCGGCTAACATTTTTACCGACTGGATCATTGTCCAGTGGTATACCGACTGGATCATTGTCCAGTGATACCGACTGAACTCTGGGCCGGCTAAGATAATTATCTCTTAGTCTTAAGGCCGGTATCCAGACCGGATCATATGGTCTTGATGAGTTCTATGTCATTGTGCTATGATGGTGATATCTTGAAATATAAAACCCAATGGGTAATTTTTATATGTAAGATTGCTATTTACTACTTTGAGTGATATTCATCCTTCAACCTTTGTTTTAGTGAGTTTTTAAGGTGGTAATGTCGCTCGATAAGTTTGGAAGCGGGAGCAATGCAATGAGTATGCTATTTTGATGTGCTATTCAAGGTGAATGTGTAATTAATATAGTTTGGTTGATATGTGAAATATGATATAACCCTTTGATTGGCTCAGATTAGCAAACACATGCATGTGATGCCAAATATTAAGTTTTGATATATATATATATATATATATATATATATATAGGGGATGTATCTTATAAGAAAGATTCTCTTATGTGAGAATAAGAGGAACGAATTTGAGCCGTGTAACCATACAATAGATGGTTGAGATTAAAAGTTTTCAAAGTCACATGATCACTTGAAAGGTCACATGAATTTTTTTAAAAATTCACATGATTAATCTCAACCATGCATTGTATGCATAAATTCGCTCATCTTACTCTCACATAAGAGAATCTTTTTCATATGATACATTCTCTCTCTCTCTCTCTCCCTCTCTCTCTCTCTCTCTCTCTCTCTCTCTCTCTATATATATATATATATATATATATATATATAGGGGATGTATCTTATGAGAAAGATTCTCTTATGTGAGAGTAAGATGAGTGAATTTGGGTCGTACAACCATACAATGAATGATTAAGATCAATCATGTGAGTTTTTAAAAAGTCATGTAACCTTTTAAGTGATCATGTGACTTTGAAAAACTTTTAATCTCAATCATCCATTGTATGGTTATACGGCCTAGATTCGCTCCTCTCACTTTCACATAAAAGAGTCTTTCTCATATAATACATTATATATATATATATATATATATATATATATATATATATATATATAGGTTTTTAGACGACCCTTCGATTAGCTTGGGATGACATACATATATGTGTAAGGTTGATGCCATATTTTATACCTTTTTGAGAAATGAAAAGATAATGATAAAGATGAATAGATGAACAAATGTTTTATATGTCAATCAACTTGACCTATTCTATTAAAATTTTTCTTATCAAAATAAGACATGTAAGTATGTATAATCACAATGACAATAATAACCTTTAATTTGGAGAAAAAAATTAGTGTTTACTTTTAAAAATAAAAATAAAAATAAAAATAAAAATAAAAATATACTTTCTAAATCTACTCTTGATAAACATCAATAATTTTAAATTAATTTTTCAATAACCTATATAAAAAGGTAAGTTTTGATTAGTTTCTTTTTAAAAAAATGGCTCTTTTAAAATTATTTCAAAAGACATAGAACAAAATCGAAAAAAAAAACTATAAAGGACCAAAATATTTTAGACCAAATTTATATCTTGTTACTTGTCTCGTCAGTTTAGTCTTATAGTTAACTAACAATAAAAAAACATTCCATACTAACACATGTTATCTATTGGCAAGATAGAGGTGGCACCAAAGTCTCATTTTAAGAATCCACGGAAGAACTTACAATTTTGTAATTCTTAATTAAAAATTCTTGATACTAGCTATAAAATCAGCTTGTTTATCTTTATTTGAAATCAAGCCAACATAATTATTATGGATAAAATTAGGGAAAAACCTTGTTCTAAAAAATTAGCGAATAATTTGTAAATCTAAGACATTAAATTATTGTATAAAAATTAAAAGTGAAGATTGAAAGAGGTCTAGAACTACAGAGACAGCTCATGTCTTGTCTCCTTTGTGGACGTGAATGTTTTTGGTTCGAAATCCAACGCTTTACATTAAGCATACGCGTCCTTTAATTACTTATCGCACACACACCAACGCCCACAAATCATCCACGTCTCTTGAGGAGGGACCATAATAATTATACATAATTCAACTCCTAAACAACTTAAACTCTCCTTAATTAATCCAACTCCCACACCCAGCCCCACCCACAACACCCACTTCCCCACTCCCACCACCCATTCTTTTTATCAATTTATATTTTTGCATTTGCTTTTAAACCCTCTCAATCATTCAATTTCACTAACTGAAAACAAACGGCCATCCCTTGCCATCTAGATGAATCCAAGGAAACCCACAATCCATTCTTAATCATTGTATACTTCATATGGTGGACTCCCTGTTCCCACTCTTAGCTATAAATTTCATTGTTTCTAAAGATCAATACAGTATATAATTAATTATACTTTTCTCTCTTATTTGCTTTTTATTTTTTAACAAACACATTTCAAAAATATACCTTAAAGCCAAATAAGACATTATATATATACACACACAATAAGACATTAATTTTTTTAAAAAAGTGTGTTTAATGAAAAATAATTTTGTTCAAAGGTGAGTAAAATTGTTTAAAAAATATTCTCCTTTCGTTTGGATGTACGAAGAAAATGAGATTGAAAAAAATAAGAATGAAAGAAATATGGTAAAAATAAGATGAAAAATAAATTATTTATATGGATATAGAAATAGAAGAAAAAGGAATGCAAAAATGAATTTTTCCTTATTTGGATGGATGAAAAAAGTAAGGGAAAATAAATAAATTATATAATAAATAAATTAAATTTAATATATTAAAATTTTATTTTTTTATTACTATTCTTTCTATTTCTATTTAATTGTTCACTTAGAGACAAAAACTTTGTTATTATTTATTTGTCCACCTAGATTTTCAAAACAATATTAATTGATTTCTTCTAAAAAAATATCCTTATTAATTCACTCAATATTAGTGTAATAAATTCTTACTTGTGTAATGATTCACATAAAAAAAATAAAGCGGAAGTCAAATAGTCAAAACAAGAGAGTATCAATAAAGAAAAAAAATAGTGAAACAACTAGTTGTTTTATAAAAATTAAAAAAATAATTAGATTCTTTAATATATGTTTTTTTTCTCAAACAGTTAATTAAAAACAGAGGGAGTAACATTTATTAAATAATAATTTGACCATATTTTTTTTTTCATTTTGTTGTATTTTATAGTGGTAATTAATTTCTATTGGATGTGACTTCATTTATTTATTTATTCTCTTTTTTTATTTCTTTCCGAACAAACAAGAAAGCCTATAGACAAATTTTACTTGTGAAAGTTTTCCCTTCCTTAAATTTAAATTGGTGCATTGAAAGAACAAGTTGGAAAGTCCAACATCCAACAATATTTATTATATAATATTTGTTTAGTAATTCACTTAAGAAAACAGAATACGGGTAACAATTAGTATGGAGACAACATGTAAGTTCATTTAATGAATGATCATTAAAACGTCCTAATTTGAATTAAAATTTAGCACAGAGCATAACACAATTAAAAAGATTAGATATATAATAAGGTAGTGTTTGGTTGGTGGCATATAATAAGTTTTAAAGGCGAGAGAGTGAGGGAGGGTATGGCTGAATCAGACAACGAATCGGGAGGTCAAACAGGGAACACGAATGAATTCTCGGGAGGGTGCAGAGAGCAAGACAGGTTCCTTCCAATAGCAAACGTGAGCCGAATAATGAAGAAAGCGTTACCGGCAAACGCCAAGATCTCAAAGGAAGCAAAGGAAACCGTGCAAGAGTGCGTCTCTGAGTTCATCAGCTTCATCACCGGCGAGGCCTCTGATAAGTGCCAGAAAGAGAAGCGCAAGACAATCAACGGCGACGATCTTCTCTGGGCCATGACCACCCTTGGATTTGAAGACTATGTTGACCCTCTCAAGATTTACCTCCACAAGTACCGCGAGATGGAAGGCGAGAAAACCGCTTTGGTCGCCGGTTCCAGGCCACACGATCAGAATATAAATGTTCCTGCTCCTCCTCCTGATCATAACGCTTATGCCCATGCTCCTATCATGCTCATGATGGGCCATCAGGGACACGTGTATTCATCTGGGACTGCTGGATCACCTTCTTCTGCAACAACTAGATAGCACCCTAGTATAGCAGGTTTTTTTTTATCTATAATATATGCATATCTGTTTTTTCAGCTTCATTAATTACTTCCATTTTCCCAGGGTTGGATATGCAATTCGTATACATGTATGTTTGATTTTAGAACACACCACACCAGCTTGTTTATTGTTGCTTGAAATTTCCTTGTTCATTAATTGCGGCTGTTCTTTTTTTTTATGCACCAAAAAATTGTTGTATACCATTTTTGTCTTTTAGCTGTTCAATATGATGCATCTATGTTACCATGATATATCTACTTCCCTTAATTGGCTACGTACGGGCTGATCATTGGAAAAACTTTGTTGGGATTTATTTTAACGATCCCAATATTTATTTTAACATATTTTTGATTCCCGTTAAAGTAAAATTGAAAACAAAGTTGGGTTGATAAATGTCTTGGTATGGAAGAATTTGTTTAATTGGAGGAGACAACAGAACATGATCATCTGAACTTTTCATGGCCGTTGACGTGAAATGGTCTACATTTACAACCTCATATATGGATGCTGGTTTTTTTTTTTTTTTTTTGCTTGTTCTCACGAGCCAAGCGTGATAATTTTCATGTGCCAAATAAGAATATTTGCTTAACTTTTCCATCAACTTTAATGTTCTCTCACTTTTGTTTGGTTCCATCTTATTTATACTCTTTTTTTTCTTATTGAATTAAGTTTCTCTGTTTATTTCTTGAGGCATATAAATGTGTATCACAGATGGTGATGCTCTTTTTTATGTTTGCGGAGAGATATATTAAAAAAGAAGAAAAAAAGAAAAAATGAATTACATGATAGGTAATAAAGAGAGAGGGGGGGGGGGGGGGGGGGGTGGGGAAGAGATACAGAATAAAAAGTGATTTTCTGATATTCAATAATGTGATTAGAAAATATAATTAATTGTTTTTTTCAAAGTTATCTAATGTTTTACAAATTTGTGAACCAAAGTCTCAAACTTGGATGCCAAATGTATACTAGTGTAGTATAATGTACACTATTCATTCTATGAGGACAAACATCAAGTGGAAATTTGGGAAATATTTCATGTCATTGATAATAGTCCTAGTTAACATATAAATCACTCACCACAATATTTATAATATTCTATCATTTATATTTCATGTCATTGATAATATTCCTAGTTAACATATAAATCACTCACCACAATATTTATAATATTCTATCATTTTTCTCTAGATGAGTTAAAATCTTATTTTTTAATTCAATAAGTTTTTTTTAGCCAGAAAGATTTATATTATGGTAGAAATAATTTTTTTTTTGCTTGTTCTCACGAGCCAAGCGTGATAATTTTCATTTGACAAATAAGAATATTTGCTTAACTTTTCCATCAACTTTAATTTTCTCTCACTTTTGTTTGGTTCCATCTTATTTATACTCTTTTTTTTTCTTATTGAATTAAGTTTCTCCGTTTATTTCTTGAGGCATATAAATGTGTATCACAGATGGTGTGATATTCTTTTTTATGTTTGAGGAGAGATATATAAAAAAAAAAGAAAAAATGAATTACATGATAGGTAATAAAGAGGGGGGGAAAAAGAGATACAGAATAAAAAGTGATGTTCTGATATTCAATAATGTGATTAGAAAATATAATTAATTGTTTTTTTTCAAAGTTATCTAATGTTTTACAAATTTGTGAACCAAAGTCTCAAACTTGGATGCCAAATGTATACTAGTGTAGTATAATGTACACTGTTCATTCTATGAGGACAAACATCAAGTGGAAATTTGGGAAATATTTCATGTCATTGATAATAGTCCTAGTTAACATATAAATCACTCACCACAATATTTATAATATTCTATCATTTTTCTCTAGATGAGTTAAAATCTTATTTTTTAATTCAATAAGTTTTTTTTAGCCAGAAATATTTATATTATGGTAAAAATAATTTTTTCCGTAAAGATTTCTAGATTAAAACACGAAATCTTATTTAAGGAAAATCAAATATGATTTAGCTGGTATCCGAGGTACGAAGTACTGGTCCCGCACTGGTGTCAAATATTCTCTCAAACTCTCAATTTTACACCGTCTCAGTGGGAGTACGGTATTATACACTTAGGTCTAGGGGCGACACCAAGTTTTTTGATATCCTGATTGCGTTCTTGTTTGACCTTCTTGATAAACCATACCGGATGTGTACCTGCAAAAGTGACTCTGATGCTTAAGTCAGTACGGTGAATGGTGTAAAAGGTATAAGAAAGCTCAAAAGGGAATTATGAGAGTTGTTACGTTGTTGTTTAACTTAATAAATGAGAGCTATTTATAGTGTCTTCCTTAATGGCAAGTTGCACCGTGACTTGTGTCAGCGGTTTCAGAGTTAACAACTTTTTGCAGGCACAAGTTGCCTACTTGCTGCCTTTTGACCGTGGTCGTGCTCTTAATGTTCCGTACTTAGACTCATTTAGATACCGGAGTATTTACTCAATTGTCAGTCCGGTTCTTTTTCTTATGCAGGTACTTATTATTTTGCTTATGTCCGGCATAGCTAGTTCTTAGGGACCGGTATCGACACCAGATCAAAATACGTACTATTTAAATCAATTGATTGAATTTATGAATGATGTAATGATTGTAAAATATGTAGTAGTTTCATGGAAACAAGAAACAAAATTTTACATTACTTGTAGTGTTTATTTGGTTGGTTGTTATATTACTATTACATAATTGGCTTTTGCTTGGTTAGTGCTATATATATATATATATATATATATATATATATATATATATATATATATATATTTATAATTCCGTTAGTGCTACATTACCTATACTATTCATTCTTTGTGCATATATAGTTTTTTTTTTTGTATTTCATATACAAATGTAAAGATTCGCATAGGCGAGAGAAAATAGAAAACGACGTTAGGATGAAATTCGATTAATTGATGAACCGTGGGGCCACAAAAATTATATATGAACCTTTTCATTTTCTGTAGTCACTTGCCGTTAGCGAGTAATTACTTAAAAGGACAAAGGCTAATGTTTTAATGAAAAGTCGTTCATTTGATTTTCAGTTGGAAAAATATGATTATAAAAATAAAAAAATTTAAAAGTTAATATTGATTTTTCACAAATAAAAACTTTGTTTAATTGTAAAATTTTTTTATTGGTCAAATCGAGGTTTGACCAACCTAAAAAAACAAACCATCGACATGAATTTTTAATTTTATGGCAATAAGTTTAATTCATAGCTAGTTAGATTAACTTTATAAGCTACATGTTTTTTTATTTGGATAGAATTATTTATATTAAAACTATATATATTAATTGTGTTTAATAAAGGGTGAAATGTATGGTCCCGAAAGATTTTGGTGATTGGGGATTCTCTTAGGGCAATTAAGGTGTAAATTAATATATAGTAGGTACACGTTAGAAGGTGGGAGGGGTTAATTAGGAGTTATTTTTGTTCCTTGTGAAGAAGCTTGAGCAAGACTTTTGTTGACTCTTCAACTAAAGGTGAAGGCATCGCCACACAAAAAAGTCTTGAATGGAGTCTAATCTCAAATCTCAATACATGATTGATTTGTTGTTATTAGTCAACATAGTGGACCAATGGTTTTGAAAATTACTAGAAATAGGTGAAGGGGTCAACAATAGTATTTCTTTTTTCCTTTTGCTCTTTAAATTTTACAAGGGAAAGTATATCCAAAGCTTGTTCATAAATTTCATGCGCCTTTCACGCATGCATCTCAACTTCGATTACATTACAAGTGCCAACCAATGTTATTCACCACCATTATTACACGCGTATTTTTAAAATTTGGTCACATATTTTTTTTACAATTTATTAGCGTGCGTTTAGTTAACATATTATTTAAAAATATAAAAATATTCTAATAATATATGAGGAAATAGAAAATATATTTACACACCTAGTCTTTTTTTTAAATGTTTGAAAAATGGAAAACCGGTTATTCTAGGAAATAACCACTATTTAGAAAACTATCAAAAAATATTTTTTGAAAATTTTCATTGTAGAAAAGGGTGAATATTCTAAGTTTTTTTTAAATGAGAATAGTGAAAACATAATATTCTAAATTTTTTAAAATGTGAAAGAAAAATAAAAAAGAACTGGTTGTATTTGAATACATTTTTCAGTGTTTTGAACTAAAAAATTGATATAATATCTAAACATATTTTTATAATTTTCTATACTTTAACAAAAAATTTAATCTTTTTTAAAAAACTAAAAAAATGAAAGTCAGAGAAATATTATTCTAACGCATCCTTACCTTTTTAAATGATTAAGAAAGTGGCGATTTATCCGTAGTTGATTCAAAGCAAGTTATACTTTATTTTAAATCAACACTGAATATATATTTTTTTCACTTACGCACTCTACCCATCTCACTCCAGGGTTGATAAATTCCTTCCTTTATATAAATTATCATTTGATATACATAAATATAGTATAAAATTCTAATACTATAATTATTGTAGGATTTAAATTAATATGTTTATAATTAGTATAGGATTTCGCCTAATGTAAAGAAAATCTTTTTTTCCCAAAGGCCTTTGTTTTCTAAAGAATAAAGGGCTTTTTCTATATAATAAAAATAAAAGGTCTTTTGAAAAGCTTACGTATGACTTTTTTAAAGAGAAATGATATCAACATTAAGGTTTTATTTATTCTCACTAATTCTTTTTAATACAAAATATCTAATTAATTAGTCTTTTATTTTAAATCGTACTATTTCTCTCTTTCTTATTCTGCACCAAAAGAGTTTTCAGGTTGAATGATACATTTACAGTCAAGTTATAGCCTTATAAGTCTTTGTTTGGTAGTCTTCAACCTATTCTTCTTTTTAATTGTAGGAAATTATGATGTATTCTCAATATAAAAATTTTACATTATCAATTAATTAAAGTTGTTATTTCCGAAGTTAGGGGTTTTGGTTTACATAGCAAGCTATGAGTAAATGTAAGTATGAAAATATATTTTCTTTCTTAATACTAACTAAATTCTTACACAGCATAAGATTCAAGTTTAGTGGGATTGGTATACGAGTGATATAAATAATTTACTTATCTTAATGGAACTGTCTTCATAGTTTAAGGAATATAAAGAAAACTCTATTTTTTTTTACTATTGTATGACTTTTAACCGTGGAGAAATCTAGATATTGTTGTATTAAAGATGGTATTAATGAACAGAGCAATCTACAAATTATTCAAATTCAACTTGTTTGATTACCACGTAATCACATTATTCAATTTTTTAAAATCTTCAAAAAACAATTAGCACCTAATTAGAGTAATCTATTTAACTGAAAAAACAAGATATGAAACCACAAGGCAAAACAAATGGAAAACTATACATTCATGGGAGAGATAGTATTAATTCGACTAAACTTTTCTAAATTTCCCTTTCAAAGTAGAAATTCACTATATAAAAACTTTAATATCTTGAGCTTTTTCATGTTTATATTTATAATCATAGTTAATAACACAGGTTAAGACAGATTGTATAAAAAGTCATGAGTTCAATATACACTAAATATATTATGATAAAAATAACAAGTTCAATCCTTACTAAACATATATTTCAATAAAAACAAAAAAAAGCCTTAATCATAATTGAGTTCTTTAAATATGTTATACTTAACGTCAAAAACTCTTTTTTAGAGTTTGATGTGTGATGGGGGGATAGCAAAAATTTCTTATGCAAAACTACCGTCATGACACCGAATTATGAAAAAAATTTAAACATTTTTGTAGTACGATTCATCCAGGAAAAAAAATTTGTATAAAGAGGTCATGTTGTAAAGAATTCATATCATAATAGCATTTAGAGAGAAGGAGCAAAATTGAGAAGTAATTGGTCCACTTCACTTGCTTTTTAGCACTGTGAAACTAATAAAACAATCTAGTGCACTGCACCAATTGTGCGCGCATGACAATCAGCACTAACAAGCTACTACCAAGGTCGTGGATGATGTCAACATTCATGAAACTTCCTTTAATGATGCCTGAATGACTTCCAGTTCCAATAACTTACAAGCAATGATCATCATATGCATAGTCACACGGCTATCTTTGTGAGTTGTGACTGTGCTATGTACTCTATTTATGCAAAGAAATTTCCACCCTTTTATTTAAATAACCATATATTATTGCAAAAATGATAGTGTGTTGAAATGTTTAACTTTTTTTTAACCATCATTAGCAGAAACTAAATTTGATTATCACTATGGCTGCTTTCAAATGACAGTCCCTACTTTTCAATGATCACAAATCAATCAGCAATAAATTGTTGTAACTTAATTAGTCATCTCAAGTTGGAGTCTGTAAGAATGCAGTTTTATTACTCGGTGATTGTGTTCCCTAGTTTTATTGCTCAGTGATTCTGTTTAGCTCCAATTCTGTTTACCTTATGAACACCAGGGTTGATCACATAATGAATAACATAATACAAAGTAATTGAACTACTTTCTAGTTGTTTGTGTAACCTTTGATGATGCTTACGAAGAATTGGACCTCTTCAGGGTCCCAGCATTCAAGTACAAATAATTCTTTTGGTCAGAGAAGTTTGATGATGTAGATTTTGGAGAAAATCCAGGATATTGTCCATCAATCTTTGCTAAGCATATATCATTTATGTGCTTCAAAAGATCACTCGTTTGGACGAATGGCTGAGCCGCATATTCCTCAAATGGCATCCACTGCAGCAAAAAGAACAGCATGAAGAATTGATTTGTGCTTTTGGCTATAAAGATTTTACAATTCCTCGGGATCCTTTTCAAAAGTAAGATATACCTTGGGTCCTAAAACTACAATCTTCTAAGGTTGTTTTACATAAATTAAGAAAATATTAATTATGTAAAACTTTATTGAATATTGTCTAAAATACCTGTATTCAATTCTCCTTGGTAGAAGTGATAAGTAAAATGGAAGAGGTGGGGGAAAAAATACTACATCTTTAATTTCTACAAACGATAATAATTTTGAGACAAAAAACAAAAACTATAGTTATGGGACGGAAGATGTACAATTTATTGCTAGACTGGAATGAATTAAAGCAAATCAATTTCAAGAAAGAGTTTTAATGTGCAATGGAAGAAGTTAAATGATATCTTAGCAATGCAAGGAGAAAGAGAATTGGTATTTTTATAATCCGTAAGCATTGAATTTGAACAAATTATCTCACTGTTCAGCTTATCTAAAATTTATGTACCTTTGCACCCTGAATCTCTAATCTCTGTACTTGGATGTCAGAAGAAAGAGGCCGCAACATGCACATGAAGAATAAATCTGATTTCTCAAAGAATGAATTGTGACTTTGTCTGTTGATCAGGTATTCAGAAAGAAGAAAATAAAAATGCTCGGTCATCTAAATTAGAAACTCACAAGAATCCAAGAAAGTCAAACGGAAGAAAAATTGCTAATTTAATGACAAGTAACAAGTTGGTATCATATAAATAAGTCAAGCACATGTTCTCTCATGGGCAATGGTATTCCTAAAATATGGATATGTCAACACAGGCAACCTTTAATACTATTGCCAAACACTGCAAGACCTAAAATGATTCCTGCAATTGGTCTATTTTTTTATTTTGTTGTGATTAGGAATATTAATTTGTTAATTTTTGTTATAAGAGTCCATGCAGGGGATTCAAACCCACGGCCCCTTTCCCTTCCCTTCCTTCACTCTTCTCCAACCACTAGACCAACCTTATATCTCCACAATTGGTGTATAAATAATTAATATTCTCTCATCCCCTTGAAGGATGTTGGTTGGACTACCTTATGTTGCCCCTCTTTCCTTTAGTGCTATTCTCTAAACCCAATATCAATATAATTTGAACATTCTATCTCCTATTTGAAATCTCCATAATCAATTGGGTATAAGAATTGATGTATATTCATATAAACATGCTACCTGAATGCTAATACTTCTACAAATTCTGAGTCAACCTGAAAATTAAGAGAACCCAGAATTATTAAGCTTAGAACAATGGTAAACTTTTATTGACACTTGATCAAATAACTAATCCCACATTTAATTGGTACAGCAATGAGATTACTTACTCCTGTTTCTTCTTTTACTTCCCTAACTGCTGCTACACAAATATCTTCTCCCTGTATAGGTTGAAGGAGTAGCTTATATATTTTACGCACAGTATAAATCATTATACTATAATGAGAAAGATAACCAACACATCTACCTGATCGACAACTCCAGTAGGGAATTTCCAGACTCCAGTTCCCTGAAATTTCCCACTATTTTCTTGAACAACTAGGACCTAAGATCATTTGAATAACTGTCAGTTGAAATAAACTATGAAGAACTTCTATTATTGAGAGAAAGGTTACTCTTTTACAAATTGAAATTCTGATAATAACCCTACCAGGCACAAACTGACAGGAACAGAAATAAGTGGGAGCAATGGGCAAGAAATTGAGGGAAGCAACTAGAGAAGGAACTAAAAGAACAAACAAAGATACAGTCCATTCATCAACTTTCCCCACTATGAATAAATGATTAGAAGGTGATTTTCCCTTCTGCTTTCCTAAATGATCAAAATATACTATATCCTCTCTGGAATAAAATGCAACACATTAAGTTCTTTTTCATCTCAATCTATGACCTTATCATTTCTACGAGATACAGGAAAGGCATAACGGTATTTATTAGAGATGCAGCCCTCATACAATAAGGGAGTGCTTCCAATCCAACTATGCATAAGCCTGCTTATGAAGTTGCACTATATTGTGATGGAAAGAGGGGGGAAACCTCTTGTTTTGCATTCATGACAAATGAACCAATGCCAACCCTGTGTGTGGCATTTGCAGGAATAGTACTTGGACTTTCTGGAATCCAATATACAAGCATTAAATATGCTGGTTCTGCATGATGATACCAAAAGCCCTCCTGCACAGAAGTGACAGAAATATAGTTAACAAATAGAATTGATACATAACATTAATGGAAATCCTATTTTCATCAACCAAACTTCTCAAGCATAACCTATATGATTAAGGCAAGCAATACAGTTGATCACCTTAACTAGAGATTCAACAAGACTGACTAAATGAATAGGCAACTTTATCCAAACTCCTTTCTTGCCCTGCATGACAATGTCAATTCATTAATTCAAACAAGGATGGTGACAGATTCTAGACTCCCAATACATATAGTATGAATATAGATACCAGAGTTTTGTTGCAGATACTTTATTCAGATTCCAAGATTCATCTCAAATACAATAACCGTTACACAATAAAATAGGCAGGAAACAGAGCTTTTATCAATTGTTAATCAAAAGGCTTAATGAAATTTAAAAGTGAAAATTGTTCTAGTAGATCATAACTACTAAACTAGGATTATAAGGGTCAGCTAATATAATGAAGTTTTTACTGAATAAACTTTCCCCATTGCCTAACAAACTGAATGAGAATACTTAAAAATGATTTATATACTGAATGTCAGTTTATTGACAAAAGAAGAAGCTAAAATGACTTCAAAATAAAGCCTCATGTATATGTCTGAATACATTAATGAAGAAGATTGTTGAAAGTCCCAAGTTGACTAGAAATATGGTCAATCAAAAGTATATAAGGTGGAGGGTAATCCTCATCTTATGAGCTAGCTTTTAGGATTAAGTTAGGTCCAATACTCAAATTTAACATGGTACCTATTCTAGATCCGTTATTGGGTCACCCATATCTATTGCCTTGAATCCCTTTATGTTAAAGTTTGTAACACAACTTATATATCACTATAATTGTCAGTCTGTCACGTTTTACCCTAAAATGGCGTAATCCCTTAATTAGATAAAAATAACTTCCTAAGGTTTTGTTTGAGCCCCCAACTAGCGCTTACCCAATAATTTTTTTTATGAGAACTTATGCTATAAATTTGATCATGAAACTTATTGGAATAAGCTAAAAATAGCTTATTTTGATAAACTATACCAAGAAGATTATAGAAACAAACTAAAAAGAGCTTATGTGATTCGAAAGATATGTTCACAAGTTCTCCATAAGAGTTTCCAAACATACCCTAAATCAGATTTTGGCCTATCAGGATCCATTTCTAAAATCATTCAAAATTTTATTTCTTTCAAAAAAAGCCTCATGTTTCATTTAGCATTTCACCAGTATGCTTCCATCAATGAATGAAATAAAATAGGACATATTAATTACATTAAAAAACTGAATAGAAAGATTACCAGTTGCTTCCAATGAGAAACTGAGGCCCTAAGGATGGGGATAAATGTCGCAGAATCCATTGGCTGATCCAGCTCCACAATAACACCACCATAATCATCAATAGTTGATGTTAGTAGCTTAACCTGTTGAACTTGAACTTGATCTTCTGCAGCCATTTCTGATGCAATTACTGGTGAATTTGTTGATGTCGACATGGATCGAATAGGAACTCTGGTTGTCACTCCAATCTTGACTATCAAGTAAAAGTGAGAAAAAGTAACATTAGACTCCATCGAAAAGACTAGTTTCTTTTATAAATTCTAAACAACCCAAACGTAATTATTAACCATTCCCTATAAAAGTGGAACAATCAAGTGTAAACAAAGACTAGTAGCAGGCCTAATCATAATAGCCAACCTTCTTTCCCAACTAATTAGGAAAGATATAGAGCCAAGCTTTATATGGTACCGCATGGTCGCATGGATTACTCAGTTCAAACTAAATCTTACAAAACTTCAAAAACATGATTCTTTCATGAGTACACTAGTTCGATCTCTTTTTTATAT